>SWDC01000146.1:880104-2314641 GCA_004919715.1 Linderniella brevidens
ATTTTATCTCCATAGCTAGGCTTTAGTTAGCGAGAAAATGGGTGTATTAATTAGAAGAAGAAAATGGGTGGTTAATGAATAAATATCGCAAAGTTAGGTGGTTAATGAATTAAATTAACGAAATAATTAACGTAATTAGTTGTGTATTATTGCAAAGTAGTTATGGTTTTACTTATTACCACATGGGCCGCCTTGACATAAACTCCCCGTGATGGATTTTTTTTTCCTCTACCTTTATTTCTATATAGCTCGCCTTTTTCTATGTGTCAGTGTGCATTTGACGTGAGTGTGTGAGTGTGTGTGTGTGTGTGTAAATGATGAATAATGTAAAGTGAAAGGAGACGAAAGAAAACGACAAGCGACCCATATCACTTATCAGTGTGTGTTTGATAATGCATGAAGTCATAGGTGTGTAAGGACCAATAACAAACCCTAGCAAGATCAAGGCCGAATAGGTACACAATTCTTGCTTTATTTATTTTAAATAATTATTCTTTTTATTCGATTAATTTAATCAATCAAATGCTGCCCATAAAATGACATCACTTTCCTTCCACCATTTACTGAAATCCTTCGTTGATAAGTTTCCATATATTGCCTCGGTTGCCCATATCTCTCAAATAGGGTTTGTTGTCAAGAAGAAGAAGAAGCAACATAATTAACGATTTGATCACGAGATATTTTAGATAAATCACGACGTTAGCAATGCAATTTAGAACCAAAAAAAATCATCATGATCATTACATAAATGTAGTGCTCGTCCTATGATGTAATAGTGACCCCTCAAGCCACATGGGTTGGTTGGTTTTTGCAATGTGTTTTTAACAACACAAACATTCATAGCCGTCAATGCTTGTTATCGAGCACTGCATAGACAAAGTCCACCAACATTTGACGTGGGCCATTTATTTTAATTTAATAATTTTAATAAAATATAATTAATTAATGCATTGTTCTCCCAACTTAAAAATTTAATTTTGAGGGGGTGAAGAGCTTAGGCAGGTCCACGACCACGAGTGTGGGATCATTGTCGCGCATGCATGTCATGTCTTAGCCGATCTTTCCTCATATGTGTAATTAGTTCCAGCAAATATTCGGATGATATTTATTATAGGTATTTATATGTATTTACATGCCTGGAAATTAATTATCACGCATTAAATTAAAATAGAAAGTAATGTATTTATGTATACGTACATATATAGAGGTAGGGTCGTGTTTGGAGATGAGATGGTATGGTTAAAGAGTCCTTTTCTTGAATGTACTGAGATCAGTCAGTGGTCGTAGTTTTATGACATAATAATATCAAGACACAGGCTATGCCGTTGGTCACGTCGCCATCATCACTTGGAATATATTTACTTCACTATTTTTTTATTTTTATAATATATGTTTATATATATATATATAAGTATGTTTTCGATGTTAGTTAAATTAGGTGGTTGGTTACGTGTGTTGTTGAAGGGTAAAGCAACTGTTGGAGCAAAGTGGAACGTTAAATTTATTTTTTTCGAATAATATGGCTAGAGTATACATAAAGAAATTAATAAAAAAGGAATACTATTTTTTTTCTCATGCTTAATGAGTCCGTCTGTGGGTGAGACGTGCCATAAATAGTTTTTGATTTCTTTAATTGCAAAATAAAATAAAATTTAGAAGATGAAAAAATTCGAATAAGATCCATTTATAAATAGTAAAATCCATTTTTTATAATATAGCGCTGTAAATAAACATGACAAGTCCGATGGATCATCGCAATCAATCAAAATGACAAACCTCTACCTAAAAAAAATTAAAATAATGAACATGCACTACATTTTCCGGCATTGATTGTGTATGGACCTCTTCCTATTTAATTTGGTCGAAAGTAGATAATAAATAAAAAAGAGAACATCAAGACAAATGTGTTATAAAATACTAGCAAATCATAGATAATACGTTTACTTGAATAAGAATACATTGACATAATAAATCCAACCATTCATTGGGAAAAAAAAATAATTTGAAATAACGTATTCACTACCAACAAATGTATTTAGTGAGAAAGATAAAGTGTGTTTAAATTAATTGCCTATCTCTCTGTCTACTTGAAAGAGCTAAGACTACCTAGCTTCAAGTGCAACTATTGACTTACCTAAACTTAAATAGACAATTAATCTAATTAATTATACTTTACACTCACTACAATGACTTGGTCCGTTCAGTATCTCGTGGTAATAAAATATAATAATCCCAACCACCATAAATAAAAACTCTACATCGTAAGCAACGGAATAAAAATAATATTAATATAATACTCTCTAAACAAAACAGAAGCACACAGCCACATGATTTATAATATATCTTTACGTTGGTTTAAGATCTTTGTTGGTTTGCGAAGGTACATCCGAAGCTTCTTCTTCAGATCCGAAGAATAAGGTAGAAATAAGATATTGCATGTGTCCCCTTCATAGAGGTGAAAAAAAGAAAATGGATTAGATTAAGTAATAATTTGAAAAAGGTGAGAGAGAGAGAGAAGTGAGAGAGAGAGAGAGACTTAATCAGGTGAATAAGAGATAAATAAAACAGAAGAAAAAAGAGGGACACTTTATTGTGTGCGTTGAGGACTTGTACATACAACGTTTAGCATAGGCGTAGAATGTGAGAGATAAAGTAGTTGACGAGGGAGCTTTTTATATGTGTGAAGGGACACGAGTGTATTGAGTTCAAAGAAAATCAACGGGTTTTCATCTTTTATGCTTCTCCGCAAAATCTCCTTTACATCTTTATCAGATTCATCCACTTTCACACCTTCTTGACCCCTTCTCTCTGTCGTCTAGCACTGCAAAGGTCCGATTTTTATTTTATGGGGTTTGGTTTCCATTCGTGGGTTTGAAGAATATGAGGAGCCTTGTCTGTTGAAGTGGCCAGCTTTTCACGAGAGAATGGGAGTTTTCTACATTAAAAAAGAGAGAAATTAATCTTGAATGATTTAGGATTTCGTATTAATTAGGTTTTCTTTTATGCGTTTCTTGCTGTTCCTGCTTCTTTTTTTGCTGTTGCTGATAAGAAGTTACAGAGGTTGCAAGCTTGAGCTCGATTTCTATCTTTAAAACCTTCATCTCTGGGCCTGCAAGAATCTGTTTTCTTTCTAGTTTTTTCTCTGAGGATTTATCTCACTTAAAAAAAAAAAAGACACCTTTTTGAACTGATTTTCGAATTTTCCAATTGCTGAGAAGTCGTCTCTGTTGCTACTACGATGATTACCTTCATCGAACCGAAGGAGAAAGCCAAAGAAACAGAGAAATCATTGGATCCTCAGCTATGGCACGCCTGCGCCGGAAACATGGTGCAAATGCCCACCGTAAACTCCAAAGTCTTCTACTTCCCTCAAGGCCACGCCGAGCACGCTTCGGGCCCCGTCGATTTCACGAATTTCCCAATAATCCCTCCTTCGATTCCCTGCAGAGTCGCAGAAATCAAGTTCGCGGCGGATCCCGACACCGACGAGGTCTTCTCCAGGATCCGATTGCTCCCCCTCGGGCACGACGAGGCGACTAATTTCGACGATGACGTCACCACCGTCGGGCCCCGCGAAGGACAAGAGAAGCCCGCCTCATTCGCGAAGACGCTAACACAAAGCGACGCCAACAACGGCGGCGGCTTCTCGGTTCCGAGGTACTGCGCGGAGACGATTTTCCCCCGATTGGATTACTCGGCGGATCCTCCGGTTCAGACAATCCTCGCGAAGGACGTCCACGGAGAGGCGTGGAGATTCAGGCATATCTACAGAGGGACGCCGAGGAGGCACCTCCTTACGACGGGGTGGAGCACCTTCGTGAACCACAAGAGGCTCGTGGCTGGGGATTCGATCGTCTTCTTGAGGGCGGAGGACGGGGATTTGTGCGTCGGTGTGAGGCGGGCCAAGAGGGGGCCCGAAATGTCGGCGGGCTGGAACCCTAGTGGGTATTACAGGCCCGGGCTCGGGTTATCGGGCTTCTTCAGGGAAGAGGAAGGGAAGCGAAATGGTGGCACGTTGGATGCGGGCCGGGTTAAGCCCGAGGAAGTGCTGCAAGCTGTGAGCCTTGCATCGGAGGGACGGGCTTTTAAGGTTGTGTACTATCCGCGGGCCGGCAATCCCGAGTTCTGCGTGAGGGCTTCGCTCGTGGACGCGGCGGCGAGGCAGCGGTGGTGCTCGGGGATGAGGTTTAAGATGCCTTTCGAGACGGAGGATTCTTCGCGGGTCAGCTGGTTTATGGGGACCGTGTCTGATGTTCGGCCCGCGGATTCGGTTCGGTGGCCCGATTCTCCATGGAGGCTTCTTCAAGTAAGTTAGTTTTATTTTATTAAATCGCGACGGAAAACTAAGTTACCGCATTGAGCAGTGATATTTTGACCGTTGTACCTCCGCACCCGTCCTTCCCTTTTTTTTTTTTTTTTCTGACTGAAATCCTCTTACCAAAATGAAGTCTTTAATTACCGGATGGGAAATGAAATCTCAATATACGGATCGGTGAGGCTGCGTTTGGTTTGTGGAAATTAGTAAGTAAATGAAAATGAAATGGAAAAGAAAAACTAGTTTTTATGTTTAATTGATTGAACAAATAGGTAAGGAAGAAAAAGAAAGTAATTCTAGTTAACTTTAAAAGTGACTCATTTCTCCGCCAAATGGTGAGGAAAATGAAAGAAACTTATGAAAACTAAATTCTTCCCGATTTCCTTTTCCACACTAATTTCTTGGTTCCAAACACAAGAAAAACACGATATTTTTTTTCTTCCTCAGGTAGCCTGGGACGAACCGGACCTTCTCCAAAACGTGAAACGCGTGAGCCCGTGGCTCGTGGAGCTGGTCTCCAACATGCCACCGGCGGTTCAACTCTCGCCCTTCTCGCATCCTCTCAAGAAACCGAGGCTACTACCTAGGCATCAGCCCGATTTCGAGATTCCCTGCTTATTACCGTCGTTCAACAACAACATCAGCAACAACAACAACCTTATCTTCAACAACCCCTTCATAAGTTATTGTCTC
This sequence comes from Linderniella brevidens, assembly GCA_004919715.1. NCBI lineage: Eukaryota > Viridiplantae > Streptophyta > Magnoliopsida > Lamiales > Linderniaceae > Linderniella > Linderniella brevidens. The sequence continues at coordinate 885,113 of SWDC01000146.1, forward strand.
CCTAAAAACACTCCTGCTGGCATGCAGGGCGCCAGGCACAACAACATTGCTCATCATTTGTCTCTATCATCTTCCGATCTCTACCTCAACCGTTATAATCATCAAAGCAAGCTCTTCTTTCCTTCGTACCGTGATATAACGACACGTGGCGGTGGCGATTCGAATGTCTCGTGTCTGCTGACGATGGGGAACTCGAGTTCCCTAATAACGGGATCGAAGGATCCCGAGGACGACGGTGGAAAGAAGGAAACAGTGGCCCCGTTTTTGCTCTTTGGAAAGCAGATACGTACGGAGGAGCGGGTTTCTGCGAGTCCCTGTGAAGGGAATGATGAGGAGAAGACGGGAAATGGTAGCAGTTCTGATGGATCCGGGTCGGGTCGGTGTGAGCTCGCGGGTCACTGCAAGGTGTTTCTTGAATCTGATGACGTGGGGAGGACTTTGGATCTTTCTGTTCTTAGTTCGTACGGAGAAGTTTACGATAAGTTGGAGGAGATGTTCGGTGTTGAAAGTTCGGGTGTGTCGGAGCGGGTTCGGTACCGGGATTCCTCGGGCGGGGTCCGGCAAATTGGAGACGAGCCTTTTAGGTGAGAATTTTTGTTAAATTTATTCTATAGTTTTTTAATCTTATATCACAAAATCATTCCAAATTATCTGATATGTGCTTTTTATTATGACAAATAATGATTGCAGTAGCTTTGTGAAAGGGGCTCGAAGGTTGACGATTCGGTCTAGGTCGAGCAGCGATGACAAATGCAGGCCTGTAGATAAGTTGGGAACCTCATAGCTAGCAATATATATATATATATATATATATAAAAAATATATTTACTTCAATTAATTCAAATCTTTAAAGCTCCTCCTAAGTTAACTTCTTGGATCTCTTCTGTTCTTCTCGATACGTTAGGGTTTTCTTTATGTGATATGTTTCTATCTTCTGTCGCGTAAGAGACGAAAGAATTTGATTTTCGTTAAGGTTTTAGTGTTCGCTTTCATGATTGTGCCTGGCAATGTACTTACATTGTGCGTTTGTGTAGTGGAAAAAAATAAGTAATAATTAAATGCTTTGGGATAGTTTTAAATTCGAAAGAGCAAATCACATTTTCGCAGTATAACATTGTGGAAATAATTTTCTATATTGAGAAGCAAGCAACCATCTGTATATATTTTGGTCAGGAAGGAAGTCACATGATTTGGACCAAACAAAACCTTCGAGTTAGCCGCATCTTCCGGCAGTATTTATATTAATGTCGACGTGTTATAATATAAATCACTCCAGCTTATTAAATTAACTAGTTTACATAGGGATTAACGGAATTAATTATTATCAAAGCATCATAATTATTATTATTAGCATAGATAGAGAGAGCAACCAATCAGCTTGCAGCTAACACAAGAAGAAAAGAGAGTTAAAGCCGCACGTGAGAGTTGCCTCGTGGGACCCACATAAGTTCACGTGCGGCCAACGTCAGCTATTCAAAAGTTTTCCACGCGTTGCGGCGTGTTGACGACCGCGATGTTTCTTCTTCGCTGAATTTGATAATCGTCGGTTGACTACTAAGCACATTGTGAATTTTATAAATAAAATACTCTTTCTTTTCTTTTTTTCTTTATTTAGTGAATCGAAACACATCGTTATTTAACCTTTTCTAATAAATATATTATATATCTGGGGGCAACCATGTTTTATCATCGGTTGAGCGGAACTTTCTAAAGATCGATTAACTGTTATAATTGTTATTCTTTTTTCATAACGTTTTTTTTGTGTGTGTAACCTTCCTCCTGTTTTGTTATTAATTCAACGGTCGCAGACAAAGAACAAGAACATGAGTTGGATCACGTGAAAATGCCGAAAGACAACGTTGGATCAACGGCTTCTTTTATATATATATATATATATATATATATATATACACCTTTTAAACTTTACTTGCTCATATTATATTTGTTAGGCAATTATTATTCTGCTGCTGGCAAGAAAATGTTTTAACCAGAGGAGGCATATTAGGCTCCATGCATATCTCTCTTTATATATATATATATATATATATATATATAATTATATATATATAGTAATTTCCTTTCATTGACTTACTAATTATTGTTGTCACGGATGTATTATTATTTGTTATGATAGGTGAAGAAAAGTCATAGAGACAAAACCTTTTCCAATGTGTTTGTTTTATTTATGAAATTAATACAATTTTCGTACTTTCTTTTCAGCCCACGCAATACATGCCATGGTTTCTACCAATGTCATTAAAAAACTATATCGTATATCGATATATTAATAAGCATTGTCAAGCCATTGATGCCTAAAAAAAATTATAATTTAACAAATGACACACACATATACAATTATGTAGATGGTGTATAAAAATAGCATTTATATGCATGCATGTGCGTTGTAATTATTATTGTTTCATGGTATTGGCTTGCACTCGAGATCACGCTGAAGTGTAGTTGATAGATCCGAGAACCAGAATCAAGGCCCATGCTTTATGTTAATTAATAAAAGCGTATGTGATTAAATTATCACCATCGACATTATTTAGTAATGGCGAGTCAAGATTTAAATGGAGAAAATAAATTAAAAGTATTATTATTTAATGGGCACGAAAGAAAATAGAATATATATATATATATGGACATGAAATACGGAATGTAATGTTGGCCCACGCGGGATAAACTACAATACATCTTTGGGCCCAAAATGGACAGAGATGTAGTAAGATAAGAGGTGTCAGTATCATTGGGCCCAATGGTGACGTGGACTTTGCACGGCCGACACTACAATAAAGTCCCCAACAAAAATTGTTTTTTAAAAATTGACAGCGACACGTGTCCGCATATCATGATAGTTCCATATATCAGTATTCAGTCACTGTGATTCTTGACAAGCACGCCAATATGGGCCGTGAAAGCCCATTGTGGTAGAATCTGGCCTAAAATATTGAATTAGCACAAAGCCCATTTGATAGAGTTGTGGTTTTTTTCCTAGGTCGACGGGTCCAAATTTAGCAAATTCAAAGTAATTTCTTACATCTAGTTACTTTGCATTTTCCAACACAGAATTTTGAACGACGTGTTGGATAAATAAATTCATTATCCATTTATTTTGCTTAGACATTAGTTTTTCCGCTAATCTTATACAATTCTTGGGCCACTTTATGCATATAATAAATGAGTTCATAGAGGCATGTCAAAACATGTTAGGATCGGTGCTGTATAAAGTCATATCCTAATTTCAAGGTTAGCAACAGGGCAATCGATTAATCCAGCTTGCAGGATCTTGCTATTATCAGTCCACAAGGCATCATCCACCAACCACGTTCATCCCTTTCCAAAAATGTATATAATATTTCTAATTTAAGAATATTAGGCAACTCCATAAATACATAACAATGAACTATGACTTATTACATGTTAAAACTCCATGTGTTTGGATGATTTTTATTCAGTGCGGACGGATGCTTGTAATGAACCAGCCCGCATATAAATGCAACAATCTGTTGGAACAAAATCAGCTCATTATAGTTGTCGTGTTTCAATATCATGTGTTGTAATAACATAAAATTAATATAGATGAAGTTACAAATATAAAATGATAGCAACAAAAATAATAATCACAACATTAACCACAGAGGTAAAGTTCCACAAACAAGCATGATCATACTTACTATGAACACACAATTTCACGTAATTGCTTTACTTTGTTTTTACCACGCCACTGCAACCATGACCACGTAAGTGAATATCCGATAACAATTATGATTGTGTATATTGATCCCTCCCACCACTGATAAGAGGCTCGAGGGTTGATGTCATCACCTTGTACGATTGTTTATATAAATCGTCTGGTACGTTTTTAATATATCCCGCATTTTGTTTCTATTTTCTTTATTTTAGGAGAGCGAGCATGTGTCGTGAACTGGATGTGTTTCATGTGTTCAAGGATGGATACATCAGTCATGAAATAAACAATTAAATTTTAGAATTCCAAAGAAGCAACGAATTTTTACTATATGGGATGTTATTAGCGCTTTATCTGCTAGCAATCAAAACATTCCCTACTGAAATAATTATCTGACCATGTTGATGAGTAATTCACTTGGTGACAACTATAATGCCTTGATGTTTGTTAATGTATCTCCGGCATTATCAAATTTGGTGGAGAGCTACAACTTGCAATGCATAACTTTTTGTAATATGCTGTTGATGGATACAACGCCCATATTTTTGCCTATGGTCTAACACTATCTATGCACCTGAGGACAATCTCAGTTTCAATCAGATTCGATAATATATACATCTCTATTGTGTTTGCACCGTTATCATGTATATATTTTCAGATAAATAAGAATTATGTATAAATTATCAAAATGTTTACAATAGAGATTTTAAGAATTTAAAATCATCAAGTATTGTTAAAAACTAAAATATTTTCCATAGTCAAAAAGTTATATTGTGTTAGAAGGATAAATTGTAATGATTTGTTTCTTCATGTCATAATATTTTGTCTATTCTCAGGAAAAAAATTGTGTGAGATTTATTTCTTCTTTGACATGTCATAATATTTAGTATATTGTTAGAAAAATCTTGTTTGGTATTTGATTCTTGTCGACATGTCATAATGTTTATACTCTCAATAGAAAACTGTGTGACATTTGTTTCTTGTTGACATGTGATAATGTTAGTATTAAAGGAAAGAAATCTTATACAACTAAGATAACATTCAACGATATTTTATATCAAGATAATCAATTAGCATTCAATCTTTTTTTATGTATAACGTCATACATTTTATTTCCTTGAAAGCAAAAAATCTATCAACGTGTCTTGATATAGTTCAACCATGTACACCGGTGTAACTATTGCAATAAATGATTTAAGAGATTAATATGTATCACCAACAAACACTATGCAATTATTTCATGATTAGAGGGAGTGAAAAAATAAACAGGAAGGAAGACAACGCGAAAAAAAATAAAATAACACAAATATTATAACCATCATATGAGATGAAGGAAAAGAAAGTGGAGAAAGCATACCATTATTATAATCATAAAATCGTATCATTATCGTAAATTAAATTTTTTATCGTTATGAAATGTTACAAGATTATGAAATGTTCAGACGTAGAACGTGAAGTTAGTCGAAAGTTGTCATCGGATCTGAAAAGCATAAATGTCTCCCCACATCACGTTTTGTCCACGAACAAAATGCACACGTCGTACCCGTCAACAACAGATTGCACGGAATACAACAACAAAAGAAACAACATAATTAAAATTGATCATACACGTGATATAAGATATTAACATTTAGAATATAATTGTCTTAACATCTTAAAATTTTGAACTAATAAGACAAATCAAATTGTAACATTCAACGAGATTTTATATCAAGATAGCCAATTAGCATTCAATCTTTTTTTATGTATAACGTCATACATTTTATTTCCTTGAAAGCAAAAAATCTATCAACGTGTCTTGATATAGTTCAACCATGTACACCGGTGTAACTATTGCAATAAATGATTTAAGAGATTAATATGTATCACCAACAAACACTATTCAATTATTTCATGAATAGAGGGAGTGAAAAAATAAACAGGATGGAAGACAACGCGAAAAAAAAATAAAATAACACAAATACTATAACCATCATATGAGATGAAGGAAAAGAAAGTGGAGAAAGCATACCATTATTATAATCATAAAATCGTATCACTATCGTAAATTAAATTTTTTATCGTTATGAAATGTTACAAGATTATGAAATGTTCAGACGTAGAACGTGAAGTTAGTCGAAAGTTGTCATCGGATCTGAAAAGCATAAATGTCTCCCCACATCACGTTTTGTCCACGAACAAAATGCACACGTCGTACCCGTCAACAACAGATTGCACGGAATACAACAACAAAAGAAACAACATAATTAAAATTGATCATACACGTGATATAAGATATTAACATTTAGAATATAATTGTCTTAACATCTTAAAATTTTGAACTAATAAGACAAATCAAATTGTAACATTCAACGAGATTTTATATCAAGATAGCCAATTAGCATTCAATCTTTTTTTATGTATAACGTCATACATTTTATTTCCTTGAAAGCAAAAAATCTATCAACGTGTCTTGATATAGTTCAACCATGTACACCGGTGTAACTATTGCAATAAATGATTTAAGAGATTAATATGTATCACCAACAAACACTATTCAATTATTTCATGAATAGAGGGAGTGAAAAAATAAACAGGATGGAAGACAACGCGAAAAAAAATAAAATAACACAAATACTATAACCATCATATGAGATGAAGGAAAAGAAAGTGGAGAAAGCATACCATTATTATAATCATAAAATCGTATCACTATCGTAAATTAAATTTTTTATCGTTATGAAATGTTACAAGATTATGAAATGTTCAGACGTAGAACGTGAAGTTAGTCGAAAGTTGTCATCGGATCTGAAAAGCATAAATGTCTCCCCACATCACGTTTTGTCCACGAACAAAATGCACACGTCGTACCCGTCAACAACAGATTGCACGGAATACAACAACAAAGAAACAACATAATTAAAATTGATCATACACGTGATATAAGATATTAACATTTAGAATATAATTGTCTTAACATCTTAAAATTTTGGACTAATAAGACAAATCAAATTGTAACATTCAACGAGATTTTATATCAAGATAGCCAATTAGCATTCAATCGTTTTTTATGTATAACGTCATACATTTTATTTCCTTGAAAGCAAAAAATCTATCAACATGTCTTGATATAGTTCAACCATGTACACCGGTGTAACTATTGCAATAAATGATTTAAGAGATTAATATGTATCACCAACAAACACTATGCAATTATTTCATGATAAGAGGGAGTGAAAAAATAAACAGGAAGGAAGACAACGCGAAAAAAAAAATAAAATAACACAAATATTATAACCATTATATGAGATGAAGGAAAAGAAAGTGGAGAAAACATACCATTATTATAATCATAAAATCGTATCATTATCGTAAATTAAATTTTTTATCGTTATGAAATGTTACAAGATTATGAAATGTTCAGACGTAGAACGTGAAGTTAGTCGAAAGTTGTCATCGGATCTTAAAAGCATAAATGTCTCCCCACATCACGTTTTGTCCACGAACAAAATGCACACGTTGTACCCGTCAACAACATATTGTCGGAATACAACAACAAAAGAAACAACATAATTAAAATTGATCATACACGTGATATAAGATATTAACATTTAGAATATAATTGTCTTAACATCTTAAAATTTTGGACTAATAAGACAAATCAAATTGTAACATTCAACGAGATTTTATATCAAGATAGCCAATTAGCATTCAATCGTTTTTTATGTATAACGTCATACATTTTATTTCCTTGAAAGCAAAAAATCTATCAACGTGTCTTGATATAGTTCAACCATGTACACCGGTGTAACTATTGCAATAAATGATTTAAGAGATTAATATGTATCACCAACAAACACTATGCAATTATTTCATGATTAGAGGGAGTGAAAAAATAAACAGGAAGGAAGACAACGCGAAAAAAAAATAAAATAACACAAATATTATAACCATCATATGAGATGAAGGAAAAGAAAGTGGAGAAAGCATACCATTATTATAATCATAAAATCGTATCATTATCGTAAATTAAATTTTTTATCGTTATGAAATGTTACAAGATTATGAAATGTTCAAATGTAGAACGTGAAGTTAGTCGAAAGTTGTCATCGGATCTGAAAAGCATAAATGTCTCCCCACATCACGTTTTGTCCACGAACAAAATGCACACGTCGTACCCATCAACAACAGATTGTCAGAATACAACAACAAAAGAAACAACATAATTAAAATTGATCATACACGTGATATAAGATATTAACATTTAGAATATAATTGTCTTAACATCTTAAAATTTTGGACTAATAAGACAAATCAAATTGTAACATTCAACGAGATTTTATATCAAGATAATCAATTAGCATTCAATCTTTTTTTATGTATAACGTCATACATTTTATTTCCTTGAAAGCAAAAAATCTATCAACGTGTCTTGATATAGTTCAACCATGTACACCGGTGTAACTATTGCAATAAATGATTTAAGAGATTAATATGTATCACCAACAAACACTATGCAATTATTTCATGATTAGAGGGAGTGAAAAAATAAACAGGAAGGAAGACAACGCGAAAAAAAATAAAATAACACAAATATTATAACCATCATATGAGATGAAGGAAAAGAAAGTGGAGAAAGCATACCATTATTATAATCATAAAATCGTATCATTATCGTAAATTAAATTTTTTATCGTTATGAAATGTTACAAGATTATGAAATGTTCAGACGTAGAACGTGAAGTTAGTCGAAAGTTGTCATCGGATCTGAAAAGCATAAATGTCTCCCCACATCACGTTTTGTCCACGAACAAAATGCACACGTCGTACCCGTCAACAACAGATTGCACGGAATACAACAACAAAAGAAACAACATAATTAAAATTAATCATACACGTGATATAAGATATTAACATTTAGAATATAATTGTCTTAACATCTTAAAATTTTGAACTAATAAGACAAATCAAATTGTAATTTATCGAAAGAATTTATCTCTTTTTCCGATTAGTAACATAATCTTTGATGAAGACGCAAAGCCTCCGATCGATTTCCATGTCCACACATTGATATGAGACTTTATCTTTTCGAATATGTTCTCGTATTGTCGATAAAATCATTAGGATATTAATACTTCTTTGAGGAAATGATGCTGATATAATTGTAGATATTGTTCTTGACTTGCGTTTGTTTCTCAATAAGATTTTGTAGTTGAAAATTTTGGTATTGTACATGACTTTGTATACGTTTTAAAAGAACTAAAATATTTTATTTTTGTAATCATGATTTTTTTTTTCCTGTGACAGAAAAGTAAATTTTGGTATAAAAGGAGCTGCCATTTGTTTTATGGGTCGGCAATATCCAGCCCACGTGATTTTAGTATTTAACCCACGAAAAAGTCAAATTGTCACTTTGTACCATGAAGAAAAAATTGTAAATAATTTGCGAAGTGCAATTGGCCCGTTTCCAGGATCCGTACCCATTTACGACTTAGGCCCAAATCCAACATCCCTTTATGGATCAGGAAATTTGGTATATAAAGGAGCTGTCATTTTTTATGGGTCGGTTATCTATAGCCCGCATAGTAGTTTGTGGATACATTAGCCCATTACATTGGTTCAAAGTCAACGTGTAATCTAATCTCTCATGTCCCCTGAGGCTCGAGCAACGGTCGACGTCGACTCGTCATTGCCAGTCCTCGATGAAACAGAGCAGCTCATCATCCACTGGCGTCGAGAGGCTGAAGAGGGAAAATTTCGTCCGCACCAAGCACGACTATGCTTTTACGCCATGGAAGGTCTCAATTTGATTCCAATTATGAATTGCGCTCTTCTGCGACGATGATTAATCATGCTTTTTTAGTTCATGAAGGCTTTTTAGAATCTCGAGCTATAGAACCTTGATGATCTCGGATATGGCGTTATGTTTGTCTATACAGGAGTTCATGAAGGCTCTGATTTAGTTCGAGATTCTTAATTAGCCTTCTTTTTCTTCTTTTTCTTCTTCTTAATCAACCAAAATTCCGCAATTTTTTTGTTTCTTCTAGCGTATTTAGGATATGAATGTTATATTTCTGCTTTCTAAGGCCAGATTTTAAGGTTATGCATGTGTTTATTAGAGCTCGATTTCATATCCAGATTCTTATTGGAGCCACGGATTGGGAACATCATTCAGTGGGAAAAGAAGGAGCTGAAAGGTATAGGACACAGAACCTTCCTCACTCCACATCTTGCCCCGGTGTTTACGAGCTTGGAATAGCTACATCGGGGCAAGAGCCACGGAGAATTGATCCGATTTCTGTGGTTCCCGTTTATCTCGGTCAAGCAGATAACGTTAGAACCCGATTGCAACAATATGGCCGTGACGGTGCTCATCTGGAGTCTACCTTATTTCGTAGCGTGTTCGAAAGAGGCTTACCCATCGTTTACAGATGTGCTCCCGTAAGTATCTATATATGTTCTTCACTAATTGTTTATTGGTGATGTAGTTTAGAACATCAAGGATTGAGATTTTATCCATTTGTATAGTTTCTGCATTCGTGTTCTTCACGGGATTCGTCGTTATTGCAGATGAAATGCAAGAAGGATGCAGAAATGACCGAGAAACAACTGCTCGATACGTTCGACTACGCATGGAATAAGGGGGGAAACGGGTCCCGACGCCACGACGACGTCTGCAAGAAAATCGATCGCCGTGCTAAAGCTTCTCGGTTTGCTCTTCTTGCCAAAAAGCTTCTGATTTTCAACCAGAAACATGCGGGCATAAAAATTCAAGCTTTTAGTGGCCCGTGGCATAAGAATGCTTCAGATTCAAGCAAAGAAAACAACAGCTCAGTGCCCTCGGGAATCTTGGGAATCAGGAGGTTGCAACTCAGAGAAGTGCAAAGCGAAGATCGTGCTGAAATCTGTGGTGTGCTGATTGATAAAGGTTTAGTGTGTACCGAATCGCTCGTAAAGGGAAGGAGGAGATGTGTTGTGCACAAAGGAATGAGAGTCAGTGGCTTCCATGTATCGAAGCTAGACAAAGAAGGCTTTGAAGATGATAATAAAAGGTTGGTGGCTCCTAATGTGTGTGGGTTTATCTTGAATGATGGCTCCCAATGCAGAAGGGAGCCTTTACAGAGGAACAAAAGGTGTTTGGAGCATAAAGGACGACGGATTCGAACATCATAGCCCCGTTTCTTTACCTGCAAATTAATTTATTCATACGTCAAAGAGCAGAGCAAGTTGATGGAGATGATACGTGATTTCAATGGAGAGATAGTCTCAGTGTTGTAATCAAGTAATGTATTCTTGATGTCAAAGTATTTATTAACTCTTGACTTGTATAATTTGTCTAAAAACATATGTGAGTGCAACTGCAAAATTTGGAATAAGTTGTCGTGAAATGAGATATGTATGTAAGTACCGACTTCAAGGAATTTGGAGATTGATTTCATTTATTGAATTACTACGTGATGGAAAATATTAAGATTCTAATATTCCGTAATGAATTGGGTATTCTTACAAGTTACATTGGAATTTACTCGCTTTATATTTGTCTGTTTTAATGATTATCCGAGTGCACTAACCACCTTTCAAGTTCAAGTCAAGCCTTACCGGTTATTAAAGTCATAAGACATTTTGTATTTTATAATAATAATGTGTTCGCATTACTTAAAAGATGGATCACAAAGAATTAGGTGCAGATTCTCTTTTAACAGCTTCGAGCACCAAGAAAATAATATAATCGCCAACGCACACATGATCCTTGAGATCCCATCATGTGTTGTGTAGTTAGAATACATGCAAGTCCAATTAAATTGTATTTTATTGTATGACATTATAAAAAGGAAATTGAACTTGACTTCTCTTTTATTTTATTGGCTGACGATTCAATTTTTTGTTTGCAATCGCGTGACAGTTGAGACTTATGACACAATATTGTTTTTATAATGTTTACTTTTCCCCCAAGTTCCACCTAATAAAAAAAATATATAGTGGTGAATAGGTACGAAATTTCTTGAATAATAATTTACCTGTTTTTTTTTGTTAAAAGTCAATTTATCAAAAAAAAAAATTAGGTTGGCCAAATAATAAAATAAAGAGACCACCACCACTATCCATCCCATTCCTAGTTATATATATTTCCACCACCCTTACCACGTCGTTTCATTCTCGCGCGCGCACACATAACGAAATGACGTCAATACCCTCATTTGTCCTCCAACCTTCGGAAGCGGAATCCTTAATCCAATCCCTCAACCTCCCCACAGCGCGCCACCTCCTCCCCCACCTCGTCGCCGGCGGGCAGCACCTCGCCCGTCCACCAATCTCGGATTTCCACGTCGCCGCAGTGGGATTGGGCTCCGACGGTCGAGTTTTCGTCGGCGTCAACCTCGAATTCCCAAATCTTCCCCTACACCACTCGGTGCACGCGGAGCAGTTCCTCCTCACGGTCATGCTGCTGCACCGATGCACGGAGCTCGTCGCCTTCGCCGTGTCGGCCCCGCCGTGCGGGCACTGCCGGCAGTTCCTGCAGGAGCTGAGAAACGCCGATAAATTGAAAATTCACATAACAGGAAATAAAAATGGCACCTTTTTTTCGAACGACGACCATGGCTTCGAATCTCTGTCCAAATTTCTACCGGAGCCTTTTGGGCCCAACGATTTACTCGATCGAGGTACTCCTCTTTTGTTGGAGAAGCGTGATAACGGGTTGTGCTTGCTTGATGACCACGATGAGAAGAAAGATTGCAAAGGCGAAGGCGATTGTGACAAATCAAGAGGATTTAGCAACGGCGATGTGAAATTGGGTAAGCTGAAATGTGAAATTGGGAACCATTTAAACCTGGAAGAGAACAAAGCCCAGTTGAGGGAAGAGGCATTGAAGGCTGCAAACACCTCACACGCTCCATACAGTAACTGTCCCTCAGGTGCATCTCTGATGGACTGTGAAGGGAAAGTGTACAGAGGTTCTTACATGGAATCTGCAGCTTATAATCCGAGTCTTGGACCGGTTCAGGCGGCTTTGGTGGCTTACGTGGCGGGGGGAGGCTGTGGCTACGAGAGGATCGTGGCGGCAGTTTTGGTGGAGAAGGGAGGAGCAAAGGTGAGGCAAGAAGGGACGGCGAGGTTGTTGCTAGAGGCGGTTTCACCTAAGTGTGAATTAAAGGTGTATCATGCTAAAGAAAAGGTGTGAAAAAGGGTCTTTAATGGGTGGTTGCTGAAATTGTTTCTGTAGATTCTTTGGATGATGTTATGTAACATATTGTTTGATGAGGAAGGAAAGAGAATTTAATAAAATTTCTTTATCAAACTATGATTGTAACAAAGATGCTTTCAGTATATGCTCATTCAAAACCATGAGGTACCAATGAATCTATACCTCCAACTCAGACAAAAGATTGAATTTTTACATAGCTGCACATTACAATATTCTTCTTGTCTTTTGAGTTATCTAATATAGTACTAACAGGCCTCAGAACATCTTGAGAATAAGAATAAAAAAGTATGATACTTCATTATCAACTTCATCAACTAACTAGATTGCTGCTTTGGCTCGTCCTTAATGAATGCAGGGACATCGCCTCTCATTACTCTCCAAGGTCCGCCGTAAAACATAGGCTTCATCAATGGAACCTCATGTCCAGGGTGCTCTTCCCAAAATTTCTCCTGTCAAGAAAGGAAATTTTTTAGGAATGATTTTAGAAGTATAACACCATAACTCAGTCCCAAAAAATACAAATCAAGGTATAAAAATAACTCATCTCCGTGGCCAACTGCAGGAAAAGTGGGCACAGCATGGTTAGGTACCAGCAAGAACGGAACTATCTACAGTGATCACAATTTCTTATATCACCTTATAGAGCTGCTCAGTGATTGCTGCACCAATAACCCCAGTGTAGAAAGCGCAGACATACAGAGTAACAAGAGGAGTGAATGATTTTGGTCGTCTGTACGGCTCAATCATGTCCCACAAGAGCGTCTTCTCCCACTTTGTGTGAAGATAATCTGCATATTTCCTCCACAGATAGCTAGACATTGTTTTTGTGGTATTCTTCAAACTGATCCATGAAATCAAGTCACCAGCCTTTTTTATTCAAAATTAACAGGGCACAGAGACGAACATATGACGCGGAATGATGTGGCGAACATAAATTGTTATGGGTAAGACCAATCCGACACAATTATCACATGGGCATTTCAACAAACATATGGTATACCTCGTGGTTTAAGCAGTCAGCGTAGAAGAGTCGTTTCAATTGCCGTTGAAATTAGATAACGATCAATGCTAGCAAAAACATAGATGTATACGAAAACAATTCACATGCCAAAATCCGGATGGAAGAAGATGATGAAGAGCGTACCTTATGCTGCCTGAGAATTTTAGCCCTAATTAGTCAGCAGGTTATCTCTTATTCTCTTTCTCGAATACGAACTACGAAGTCAGACTCTAATGTTTTGCATAACTTCTTTTTCATACTCCAAATATGTTTAATTCCACGAAAACCCCAAACTTAAAAGTATTTTACATATTGCACCACTAAAACCCCATTATCACAAGGTACAAAGACCTTGATTGCAGATTACAAATCTATACAGAGGCTAAATGCCTGTGATACCTAATGGACAAATGATAATTAATCAAATTAATAAAATAAATAATATAATAAGAGGATAAAATTGTACATACCAAATCAACATTTATTGGGCTTAATGCCTCGAATTTGTTTCAGCCTCTCAGCGATATTTGGGCTTAATGGGCCCAACGGCTGTAAAGCCCACAGTCCGATTCTTTTACGGGGTTAATTAACCTTAGCCAGTGGCCCAGTATTGACTGGTAAGACTCCAAAGAAGCAATGCCATGTGACTCCAAAGAAACAATGCCATGTCACCCACCCCTATTAAATGTGATAACATACATCAACGTTAAGAAAATTCAATCCATGTGACCTGAAAAGAGAGATGAGAAGACATTTTTTCCAATCTTTAATATGTTTACCCACACGCACTCATAAAAACATCATACCACTAAATTAAATAATCAATGGTCCTCAAATCATATCACGTTTGACCAAAGAAGACTATTATATCAAATATAATAAGATCGTGATATATAAGCCCGACGCAAGTAATTTTATTGTCATCGTAAAAATAATTACGGTTTAAGGTACATGATTCACAATTTTAATTGTTTTGGGAATCCTCGATCATCCTTTGATGATTCACTAGAGCCACGTTGTCGTTTTAATTCAAATAATAACAGAGCGTTTAAGAATGTAATAAAACAACTCTACAAGAAGACGAAAATGTCAATTCTCACTTCATGATATTCTACTTTTATTTTAGTCAATAATCAAAGTCGTCTATATGGACGAGGAACGTTAATAAATAGCGAACTGTCATTCAAAGTTCTTTCTTCCTTTTAATTTTATTTCTATTCACCTTTTGCACGTACTATGCATTTTTCCAATGTATTGCAGAGATTTTTAAACCGATTTCCTAATCTAGTAACATATAATAAAGAAAGCTAAGATCGTAGAACCTCTACTTACACTATATTTGACCATTCTTATAAATTGACATATATATACATATATATAATTTAAATAAAATATCAATTTGGTATTTAGAAATGTAAGATAAAGGGCCACCTTTGCCTTCCTACCTTGACCCGATATTCCGAAAATTTGACTTTGACCGTTACTTTTCTATCTATCCTTTTGCATGAATCATTATTACAACATAACTCAGTTCACCATACATATGATCCTCTAACCATGCATGTATTACAACACAAAGTCCTTAACATAATCAGCATGTCGCCTCATAATTTCAAAACCGTCGCTTTATCAAATAAGCTTCAAAACGACTACTCGGAATTCACGTAGAAAATAAAAATAAAAAATCATGGTGATGGAAGCTGTGTTTCTTTCAAATGAAGCCGAACGTCGAGTTTTTCTTCAGCAAACGATGCGATATTTTGCTTGCGACTACATTTGCATTTGGTCCTACTTACCTCAACCGTCCAAGTATTATTAAAGCTGATCATCTTATTCAATATATTCTTCTTTATCAACCATATATCATCATCTGCAGAATAAATTTATTTTTAATCTTTTACTATAGTTGCTTGTTCTTTCTTGATGGAGTATATCGAGAGATGAGTAACCGGTCAAGTAATTCATCATCTGGGATGATAATTGGGAGGAGATTATTCGAGGTTTATCGAGGATTACTCCACGATGTCGATGCTGGGTATAAATTAATTATGGTATATTCTTCTTTATCATTGTAATTAATGTTCTACGAGAATTATATGTATAGTGTACTTTCAGGCGAATCCCAGGTTTTGCTTTCAAGAACAAACTTACTTACATGGAGCTGACATTAAACGATGTTCAAAGGCTGGTGTCCAATGATTTGCAGCTTCAGTTTTACCAAGTAAGTACGTTTTAGATCAAAGGCTCTCTTATAATTTATATTTGATCCTTTCTTTTTTTTTTCTTTTCTATATTGCAGGAAGCTAAGATTCAGGTATATGTCCTAATTTGTTCAGCCAGTAAATTAAATTTTATATCCTCATTTTTTCTAATATTATGTGAATTTTAGAACGTTGTGTTCATGGGATGTGACGCAGGAGAGATTGAGCTAGGGTTTTCTAACGATCCTCGGGTAATTAGTTTCCATGTTCTTTATGAAAAAAGGTTTAAGAAGATCATCAATTGCATAACTAATAATGCATGAAAAAACTCCAGGTAAACATGGAAATGGAGATAAGAAGCTTGATCTCTTCATGTTTTTCTAAAAAATTCAGACAAATCGATCATCGTCTACCTTCTTCATCTCATAACCAGCAGCAACTATCTTCACCATCACCGTCCATAAGATCACAGCTCTCTGTCGATAGCATTGAGCAACAGTACTCTCAAGTTCTATTTAATCTTCCTCACGCTTCTCTGATCATGGAAGATCAAGAACCGATAATTCCAAAACAAGCCCTCGATAGTAACATCGAATTCCATGCAAAAGAGATTGAAGATGCTGCAATGGCAAAAGCAATCTTAGCAGTGCTATCTTCTTCTTCTTCTTCTTCACCTTCATCCAATTCGTCGCCTTCTCAAAGCTCTCTGAGGCCCGCGTCAGCATTTTCGAGCTACAGATCCAGAAATTCGATCTTAACGGGTCCCGTTAAAGCAAGAACACGGAGTAACAACATGTTTAAAAGGGCCGTTTTGTTCTTTCGAAACTTAAGTGTTATGAGAAGACAAGAATTATTAAGTGGTGTGCATGGGAGTAATCAGGCCACGCCTACTCAGCTGCATCATATGATATCGGAGAGAAGAAGACGAGAGAAACTCAACGAGAGCTTTCAAGCTTTGAGGTCAATGCTTCCTCAGGGTTCAAAGGTACCATTTTTTAGTCGATTAAAATATTAAAGAAAACATTACAATGAATTTACGTTTGTAAGAGTATCTTGATGATTATAACAGAAGGACAAGGCAACTGTGCTTAGCACCACAACGGAGTACTTGAGCAAGCTGAAATCTCAAGTGGAGGAACTCAGAAGGAGAAACCAAGCATTGGAAGATAGGGTTTTGAATCGAAGTGGCAATAAAGGGTATAAAGACTTGGGCTTTTCTTCTTCGTTGTCCCACGAAAGAACGACCGTGGAGATCTCACAAGTTGCAAGTACATCAACACTACCGGAAGAGAGATTCTTGGACTTGAGAGTTGCTGTCAGAAGAGACACCATTAGCATGTTGGATTTCGTTCTCGGGATGTTGGATTTCTTGAAACGAAGGCCCTATTTGCGGTTATCATCGATCGAATGTAATGAGATGATGTTCGAATCGAATCCGGTGCACGGGATTGTCTCGAGACTGAAGATTGAGGTGCGTATGTTTTCTTCATTCGCATGTGGGCTTTTTTCCATATATTGATAAGATGAATCAGATAAAATAATATCGACTTTTCTTTCATTACAGGGTGTGGGTGAGTTTGACAAATCCAACTTCGAGGAAGCAGTGAAAAAGGCTGTTGGCGAATTTTCTACTCCTTGACTATGTAATAATATTACATACATATGTATGTCCGTACGTACGTTATGTATTGTTTTTTGCAGTATCCCAAGGAAGAGAATATTCAAAATATCGAACGATAGTAGATTAGGGTTTGTGGGGGTTTTCTAATATTTAATTTTCAGTCTTGAATATATGTATCCATTTCTCCAACAAGCCAACGCACCTAATAATCAAACAGCTTTTACATTTTTTTTTGCATACATACAACTGATAATACCTGATCCTCTACACACAGACAAATTTCTTAGTCAAAACCAAATATTACTTTCCAGACTTTTAAACAAATTTATTATTATACACCTTTGAATTCAAAGACAGTAAAGGTGGCGTTTTTGACTAATGGTAACTCAAAAAGACTTCATACAAATTACTAGCTAGCAACGCTCCTTCATTACATGAACTCTATTCCAACTCCAAGACTGCTGCATTCGTTAGTCATCAATAATCCTTGTTGTGATTGTGACCTTTTGGAGAACAAAACTTCTCTAGCCCTTTCCCAATAGCAGCTGGTAACCCACCTTCCTTTTTTTCGTGTGTAGAAGCACTTGAATCTTTCTTGGGATGAATTGTTTGGACAAGGGCTTCGATTTCTTCCTTTGCTCTTTCGAACACACTTGGACCTTTTACTTCGCTTATTGGCGTGTTCTCATCGATGTCATAACTTAATCCGTGAGTTTCTTTACGGTGGTGTGGTTTGCCTTTTTGAGTTCTTGATTCGGTTTCTTCCTCAGCAATCTCTGTAAGGTTAATTTGTAGTGAAACAAGATCATCAAGATATAGCCAGAGCATATGATGCAACAACAAAAAGAACTTATTTAATTCTCTATATTTTAAAATCAAACCTGAATGCAACTCTGATTTCTCCAATCCCTTCACAGGAGAATCCCTGCAAATGCACTTCAATCCCATGAGACCAAAATTAAAGTGTGCAATTTTAAACAAACAAATCCAGATTTTTTAGGCCTAACCAGCTTGTTTCACCATGTGAAGAAGACTTTCGAGTATGTGTAACGTCCTTCTTGGGATGGATTGCCTCAACGATCGCCTCAATCTCCTCCTTTGCTCTCTCAAACACGTTTGGCGCCTTCACATCAGCCATCTCAGTGTTCGAATCAATGTCATCGCGCAATCCATGCGTCTCCTCATGGTCATGATGATGATGATTACGCTTGTCTTTACGTTTTTCGCCATGTAAAACTGCCAAAAGACACGGCTGTCATTCTATCGAACACATTGTGGGCTTTCATATTTTTCCATGCCCGTCGTGTTAACTATGACGGAAGAAAAATAAAATATACTCAGATAAAATCATCGCACGCAAATCGAATCTAATGGAAACATATACGATTAATGATCAGCCTTCTCTGTTTACCTATCTGATTTTATCTTTTTCGGGTCACAAACTACAGAAAATTAAGAGGAGATGAGTCGGTGTGAATACCTGATGGTGGATCCGATTTCGATTCACCCATCGTTGACATGCTTCCGAGTCCTTCGTTCGCGTTCGAAATGGAAGAATCTTTCAGGTTGGTTCTGTGATGTAGATAGAGAATGAGGAATCAACACGATGCCATATCGTTTCTTTTCTAAGAATTTACAGATAATTAAACAAATAATATAATGATCAAAAAGGAAAATTAAAAAGAAAAATAATTGGTATATCGGACCACGCAAGAACGAACCTATAGCCCAACACAAGCCCAATTAAACAGTTACCAATTTAGTCCCCATTATTGTTGAAAATGAACAAATTGATCCTCCCGTTCATATATTTATCAATTTAGACGCACACGATGTTAGTTTGCTACATCGGGTGGTTATAATTTACAACATTCAGTGTTGCCTGAATATTTTTTAGGGTGTTGCTATTCACACCCCTCCACGGGTGAAAAAAACCTTGTAATTTGTAATTTTGCTCAATACAATATCTCAACGATGATTAACAATAATTCCATGTAGTAATTTATTATTTTATGTTTTCATTAAGCATCGAATTCAGCAATATTTAGTACCTCATTTGCACTTAATTTATTAATTTAACAATATTAATATGTTACATTATTATTTAAATTATAAATTATACCTAATTTATTAATTTAACATTATTAATATTTAACTTATGTTAATAAAAATATTCATATAAATATATTTCTTATTTACATATTTAGATATACTTAAATAAATATTGAAATAAGAAATATAAATAGTATTGCAGTCAAATATATAGATACGATTTACTCAAAACAACAATTAATTAATAATGTAACATATTTATCAAAGATAGAACAGATATAAATAGAAAGAAACAAATATTCTGACGCTAAGACATTTTAAAATTTTAAATTCGTGTTAAAATTTCATGGAAAATTACGTTTTATTGCATGTTTATTAGCAACCTTTATTGCATGTTAAATAAAATTTATTTTTCAATCAAAAATAATAAAGATGTCTAGAGAAATATAAAAGAAATGGTCTTGAAAATTGAATAAGTCAATACATTTATTTTAACTAATAAATAGGGGGTGTATATAGTAATATGAGGGGTGCCAATAGAATTTCCCTATATAGGTTGTAGCCATGTCTCCCTTTCTTTCATCATTTTTTATTACATTATTGAACAGAGTTACAAAGTTTAGCTTAACGGAACTTCAATAACTTTCGACATCCAAGAAATATTTCGGTCAAAGATAAAAAAATCATAAAATAGAAATTTGACCATTTCGATAAGGGAAACTCTTTCAAAACAAGAGAATGAGATTTCTCTATATCTCACCGAGCCAACGAAATACGCCCAACAACATCATCTCCTTTCGTTGTCAGCGAAAAACATGAAAGAAAAAACAGCTTCTGCAAAAAAATGAAATTAAAAAGCGCACTTTCACATTCGGAAGAAATGAAGGAGAAGCGCAACCACACGCAGCAGCAAATCATCTCATCTGTGGCCGTAAACGACGACGGCGCACTTGTCTCTGATCCACCGGAAGCTTTTCTTGATCGACCCCTTGAGCTTTCCCTCGACGGTGTAAGCTTTGTAGCTGGCGACTCTCTTCTTCCTCTGCATCTCCGGATCTGTAAAGCTCCACCTCTTCGAAATCGCCCCGTTTGCCGACTTCGCCTTCTTGAACTTCCACTTTTCCGCGGCGTCCAAATCGCCCGCCGCCTTGCTTTGAGCGGCCGAGGAAAAAGAAGAAGATGCATACGTGGCGCTGTAGCACCGTAGATCTTGCATGCTGATTGGGTTTGAATTGCTCTTCTGATAGTTGTAGTTATCTTCCATGGCTGATTTGATTGGAGGGATTTTTATTTTTGTGGTGTGTAAATGTGATTTTTATCGAAGATGGTGGAGCAGAGCAGCGTTGTACTTGTTAATAATTAACATTGTTTGTAGCGTCGGTGAGGGTTGGCATTTAATTAACCATTGAAATAGTGTTTTGAATTATATATATGGTTGCAAGTGAACATTACTTGTAGTTTGTTGAAAATGTGATAAAAGATTAACGAGTCCAAAAGAGTGTTTATTTATTGCCATAATCCAAAACTTTTGTCTATATAGTATAGTGACCAGAGGACATAAAAATGAATTGGAATGACTGCTATATCTTCTTTAAAATTCACGTTTAATGTTTCATACATTATCCTTACTATTTTTATGCAAATATTTATAATGCATATGCGTAATACTTTTTTGGCAGGAAGGATTTATACATACTACTACTTTTGTGTTAAATGATTAATCAGCCCACAGTTCTTGGTGACATTCAATAATAGAGTGAAGAATTAGAAAATCTAGTCAAATCATTGGTGCTTTGTGCCGATTTTAGTAGTAATTTAGAGGAAGCGTACATAATCCTCACTATTTACTTTGTACGATTTTTTTTTTTTTACCATTTTTAAGGTATTTTTGTAGCATCAAACAAATCAAAATGTAACATCAAATAGCTGAAAATGCAAATCTCTCTACAATCACAAACCAATAAAATGAATCCAATAGAAAATCCAAAACATGAATTTCAAGCAAGTCAAGAGGCTACCTACCATCACCAGTTAGACATGCAGAGAATACAAAGTAAAAGGCATAGCAAGAAAGAACAGAGAAATCATAACCAGAGAACAGATTCAAAAGCTTAATCTGTAATGTACACATTTGCATGAAGAAGGCATATATTAGTTTACTTTGTTGTTCGTGTCCTCATGAACCTCCTCAATAGGCTGCATCTTCATCTTCTTCTTTTCCTCCTTGAGAATCACCTGCCTCGGCATTACATCTACTAGAAATTTCCCTCCGTTCCACACCGCTGCAGAGATTTTGAGCACTTGGAAAGTAACATGCAATTCGTAGGACAGAAATATCGGGACAGTGAGTGCCATTGTGGTCACCGTGAAAAGGGCCTGAAAAATAGTGTACATAAGCAAACGGTTCCTGTCTCCCAATAACCCGCTTAACCGCCACCAAATGTTGTTTGCTTTCTTTGCCTTCTTTGAGAGTTCCCTGTCAGATGAGAAAATGTAAATCAGTATACAGAAATCACAGTTAAGATAGTTTGGTAATGAAAAGGGGGGGAAACCTGTAAGAAGTCATGACTTCTGGGTCTCGGAGAAGCCTTTGTCTCCTCAGAACGTATACGACGAGGAAATAAAGAAGTTGCCAGATCGTGTAAGCGAGTAAAGGGACAACGAAAAGCCATGTCCAGATATTTGATTTGCTTTCAATGTAGGGCCACGAGGCTCGGCTAGAATTTTCCTGGGGATGCATCGATTCGAAGTACACGGGGTCCCACCATCTTATCGTGAAGAAAACCAAGCCTGAATCCAAATAAATCACAATACTCTCAAGTAATTTCTAATTATGTGGTGAAGAGGTAGAAAAATGCAAACTTTTCGAAATAGGGCACTCACAAACTCCACAAATGATCAGGAAAAGAAAAAAGGGTTCTCATTGTTTTTAGAGGAAGCAGTGGGTGTAACAGATCTTACCGGGCAAGAAATGTATGAAGACGCTGACAGTTTTGTCCATGGAATAAAATACTAAGCTGTTGCGCCAAACAATCATTGCCCATGCTAATGGTCCCTGCACTCGTTCGAAAAGGAAGAAAAAATATCAGATTGTGTCATGCTACAAAGAAAGGGACCCTTGGTTTATTTGCTTACCTCTGCAAATGAGAAGCAAACCATGAAGAGCTTCTCATTTCTGGGATAAAACAGAATCATAATCAAGAAGATCGTGTTGGCATAGTAACAGAAGTCCTGCACAATACGGTGAAAGGTGATTTGATTTCCGTGGTTACTTCTAAGCAACTACGTCAGCTCATCACTCAAAACATGTTTCGTAATTACTATGTTTTCTACTAAGTTACCAATATCTTCACTAGCAAGCCTTTATTTTACCAAAAATTGAACAATTCCTGCCTTCAAATTTCAGAACACATGAAGTTTATACTCTAAAGAACGAGGAAAGGGCATCGTAAACTTACCAGAAGATAGTAATGCCATTTCTTGTATCGGTAATATATCCACCGAAGGGGAACAAAGATCATGAAGAACAAACAATACAAGTAACGAACATCTTGAGGTCCTATAACAAAACAAAAACAAATAAGCAATTCCTGGAAAGTATAAACCAAATTTAGCACAGATCACAGAGGTGATTGATACTCACTTGCTCCCAGTATAAAGCAAAAACCTCCAAATCCAAGTACACCCAACAAATATTTAACCTACACACCAAAACAACATCAACTTGCAAATAAAAAATTTACCAAAATTAAATCCAGGATCAGGTGAGCAGTTGAATGAAAAAAGAGAAGAAGAAACCAAACAAGAAATACAAGCTTTGATAATCGATCGTGTCCTTCACCTTGTTGATGAAACTTTCGTGCTCTTCAGCTTGCTTGGCAAGCTTCACAGCTTGCTTCGACAGCATCTCCCTAGTTTGAGCCACTTTCTGCGCAAAAATCAACCCATCCGTCGTCACCCGTGTAATTTAACTCAAACGACCCAATCAAGGAAACATCGAAATACGAACAACACTCTACATATGCATATCCAATCGGTTCGCTAAATCGCCCGCATCAGCAATATTCGATCACGCATAGAGCATCGTAGAAATACATATACCTTAGATCGATCTTTAACGTTCTCAACCTTCTGTGTCGAGCCATCCAACTCATTGATTTCTTCATTAGGTGCCATTTTTCCTAATCTACACCAGCTCTTCGATTACGACAAATTAACCTACAACAGATGGTGGTGTCGTGGTAAAGGATGGGTCTCTTCAATTCGTGGCACGCCCCCCAATCTCTAAATCTCTGTCGTTTGATTCGATTCTCGGACGCATTGAATACAATAATGGATATAAAACAACAAAACGATCGTAGTATTAAAATTTGATTTTGGCTTAGGAGATTTTTAAGTACAAAGCGACATTATTGGATATCTAAATTAAGGCATCACAATTTTAAGATAGTAAGTTTCCAAACAATTTAACGACAATTAAGAGTCAGAAATATAATTTAGCTCGAAAGTAACAGAAGTAATAGTTAATTTGGTGGAAAATTATGCATAATGTTGGATAAAATTCGGTCCAAATTGGCATTTTAGACTAATCAAAACAATTTGAAAATAATTAACGGCGAAAATTTAATTAAAGGCCAGAACTAAAACGGGCATGTTACTTTGGGGGGAAATTCTACGAGGCATGAGAAATTATGTCTACATGTCCAACGCCTCGTATGACTTTCCACATTTTGATTGTTAAGTACCGCCCACATTGTTAATTTTGGGCAGAGCTGAAAATTTGGGCAGGCCGGCCCGTCCGGCCCGAAAACAGCGGGCCGCATGATTAAATATGGGTCGGGCCGGTAGAATCTAGGCCCTAGCCCGTTTATATATGGACCGGGCCGGTAAAACTATTTTAATTTATTCATTATAAAATATATTTCTTACCTAATGTATAATATATATACATTATTTTAAAAAGATTGTATCCATTAATATGTAAAAATATTTTTTTTCCTCTATAAAATCAAATTTTATAAATATTAAACATAAAAATAAATGAATATAAAAAATAAAAAAGGGGGTCAAATTGGCCTGGGGCCCATCGGATTTTCTGGCCCGCGGTCCGCAGCCCGTCGGACCATCATAGGCAGGCCAAACAGTCCGGTCACTTTTCGGGTTCCAAAATTTACGGTCCAAACCCGATTTTTTTTAGCTGGTTAGCTCTAATTATGGGTGTTTTTTTGTCCCGAATGATCCCACTCAATCTGGTTATGTGTTAATTACTAAATATCGGCGTGGTCTTGCGCCAGACGTGACATATGCTTTTAATTACGCGACACGTAACGCTGTTGGGGCTAATAGTGCATGCGATTCGTGGAAGCAAGCAAACGAGCGAATAAAAAAATAAACTCATTTTTCTGAAACCTTAGCTGCTGCTTCATCTTAGACGGAATTTTTTAGATTTACGACACATTTTTAGATTTTCCACGTCATCATTCAAACTGTAGGAAGAATAAAGAAAGCATTCCATAGCTAAAGAATCAAATCTATAAACCGTACGAGAAACGAAACCTATAAGAGATCACTCTACTCATTCATCACTAACAAAACCGTCGTAGCAGTAAACCCTAATCAACGCCCCAAACGGCGATGGAAGAGGCGGCGGCTAAAGAAAGATCATCTTCTCTCAGCGTGCTGCTAAATGCGGCGGCGAGCACCGTGGAAACTGCACCTGGGGCACTCGTAGCTGTCAATTCGCGCGGCCGCTAGATAATTAGTCAGGCCAACGCAGTGCATGTGAAACCACCTACTGCACCTCCTGCAGACGACGGTCACCGGATCCCCGCCGCCGCTTCCTCTGCAAGCTCCACAGAGAACAGCGCCATTGTCGTCGTCTTCTTCTTTTTTATCATCTCCTTTTGCTGCTCCATCAGTGTATGAGACTCTCTGGCGCTTCGAGGACCCCGCGCTCTAATAAAAGATAATTGCTCTCTCTCGATATCGTAATATATTTTGACAGATAGAAAAAAAAAAAGAAAAAAGGAAAAAGAAAAAGGCATTGCCATTCTCTTCTCTTCTTCTTCTTCATTGTCCTCCCAGATTCCGCTCAGGAGTTGATGCAGCGTCGGGAATTCGTTGATCTTCTTGAATAAAAGTCTCCTATATCATAGAGACATACATACATACATACAATCAAAAGGTGAATGAAATTAATGGAAAGAATTTGGCTGCTACTAAAATAAACTAACCTATCGGGTTTGTCGAGTCCAAATTCTTGCTGCCACCGCACGGAGAAGAAAGCAACGGAGAGCAGCCACGCATCTGAGTGGCGGGCGACGAGGAGCAGCCATTTCTTTAATTTCATGCGATCTCTGCCGAAGTTGACGCCTAATGCGGGCTCTGGAATCGGCGGAGGCACCAAATCTTCAGGCGCAGTAACTTTCCAAGATCTCTCTACTGTGCCAAACAGACACAGGTTTTCCTTTCCTGCAATATTATATATATACATATATATATATATATATATATATCATAATCGCCAACAAGCTTATCATCTCTTGGCGTAAACATCGATCGAGGAAAAGGCCAATAATGGAACTACAAGATCAAAAGGGGAAAAGGGTAGAAAAGAAAAACCCTCGTAGAAGCTACTATAGGAGTGATTTTCATCCACAAATAACATCAAATAAAGAATCATGTAGGGTACAATTAAAGGACTCACCGGGATCGCACAGGTTGTAGAATTCTTGAAAATCTGAAGAAACGTACAAAGGAAACAACACCAATAAAGTAAATCAAGAAACATCAATGAGAGTTTTTTAGGTTAAAATATTTAAAAAAAAAAGAGATGGATACCATTGGTGAGAGCTCTAAGTATGCCGAAGCGCCTGCATTCAAATTCCTTGATAACTATTTGGAGAAGGCTGCTATTATCCGCTGGTTCACTCATGGTTGCTTCGTAAACCCTTCACAAAGCACGGATATTTCAAAGAGGTTTTCTTCTTTTTCCGGTTATTTATAATGTGAGCGAAGGGTAGTTTTGGAATTCGGTGGAAGGGACGGTTTGCAACGGAAGGGAACGATAAATATAGCACTGAAAAAGGGTTAACGCGCGATTTTTAATAGATACGGGGCAAATGATTGAATATATACCGCAGCTGAATAATATTAAAAATAATATATATGATGTCATTCATTTTTTTGGAAGTTTGGTATTATTAAAAGGATTATGATATACGTTAGAGATATAAATCACGTCATTCTTTGGAAATTTACGAATGAACCCAACCATTATACATCTCCAGCCATACCGTATTTTTAGTAAACACTTAACTTAGCTCCACAGCGCAAGTCCAGTTAATGGATGACAAGATTCTTCATCACAAAAGTAGAGTTACATTTTTTTTGTTTTTTTCCTTATTTTAATTTAAAAACTCATTTATTTTACATCAATCTCACTTTCTTTAATATATAAATTAATCTTAACTACGTTTAGTCTATGAATTTAAGTTTAACATAGCATGTTAAATATAAATATATTTTTATTTTTTCCCTAAAAATTAAATAATACACAAAGTTTTAGGCATAATTTAAATTTAAATTATTTCATTTATGTTTTTATAGTTAATCA
Source organism: Linderniella brevidens (assembly GCA_004919715.1). NCBI lineage: Eukaryota > Viridiplantae > Streptophyta > Magnoliopsida > Lamiales > Linderniaceae > Linderniella > Linderniella brevidens. Next base: position 912,477 of record SWDC01000146.1, read on the forward strand.
TAAAGTAGAATTAAAAGAAAAATAGTAGAAAGAAAAATTGAATATTCGGTTATGCAAATGGTATTTATCATTATTATTACGAAACCAGAGATTGTATCTTACAATCCATTTCACCAACAAAAACCATTCGCAGTAAAAATCCTCTCTACCTAAAGAGCAATAAAGCAGGCCGTTTTAAGCTGCACTTTGGGCAGTTAAATTCATTCTTGATGAGTCCATCAGCCTTTGCAGTAGTAGGAGTAGACATTGCAACACAATCTTGGTGAAACAATCTCATACAATTTTTGCAGTGTAATAAAATCAACGATTCGACTACGTCCTTCACCCCGCAAGCTCCACAGACACCATTTTCATCCTCACTCTAATAAATATCGAGGAATCAAAACTAGATTCTGAAGTATAAAGAACGTAGAGATCGAAACGGTAACATGATGACAGATAAAAAAAGGAAAGAAATGGTGTTTCTCTTACCATTTCAGCCTCGTGTTCTTCAGCCCAAATTCCATGCACAATATCAAACAGCATTGGGAGTTCATCGATCATGTCGAAAAGACGTCCCCTTGCAGCCATCATCAACAAGCATTAACATCCATGAAAGAAAGAAAAGGACAAAAAAAGCACTGAAGAAGGCATTTTCATTACTATACTACCTAGCATCTTTGTTGAATCCAGATTTTGAGCCAGAGAAGAAAGCAACAGAAAGCAGCCACACATCGGAGAAGAGGGCAACTAGAGAAAACCAGTCCCTCGGGTCCATCCCGTCTCTGGCGAAGTTGATGCCTATAGAAGGTTCTGGAATCTCGGGAGGCATTGGATGTAAAGGTGCTTTAGCATTCCAATTTCCATCTGGTAAACCATACAGAGCGAGATTTTCCTTCTCTGAAATTATAAATTTTACATGATCACAAGGGGAAAAAGCCAATAAACGAACAGTTAAACGATTTAAATAGGTAAGAAAGCGTTGACTGAGCAGGTTTCTTGTATGTATGCAACTCCAAATAAGCAATTGATCAAACGATAAGTGTGCTATTCTATTAACCGACCAAGAAAGGCAAAAAGATCCAAATTTATGCTGACGATTCTCAAACGTAGGGCACAGTACGACTCAATCGCGTATGCATATCGCATCGGACAGAAAACTAACAACAAAAGCACGCAAAATTCCAGCTCACCGGGAACGCACTGGTTGTAAAATTCTTGATTTTCTGAAGAAACGTACAAAAGAGTGAACCGAATGATCAAAACCGAATAAAATGACGAGAGCAATTGCAAAGGCAATAAGAGACTATAAGCAACAAAGAGAAAATCTATCGAAGACATACCAACAGTGAGAGCTTTAAGTATACCGAGACGCCTGCGTTTAAACTCCTCGAAAACGACTTCGAGCGACAGATCATTGACCGGCGCACTCATGGCTACTTCGCGCGCCTTCGCCGATCAACACAAAGCACGGTGAGTTCTCTCCAAGTCCTGTGAAGAATAAGCGCGGTTTCGTAATTGAATTTCTTGTTATTTGGGAAGGAACTTTGAGGTTATCGTTATAAAGAAATTTGAGGGGTAGTTCTGGAATTCGGTGAAAGTAGCGGCTTCTATTAGTTTTTTACTTTTCAGCCCTCATACTTATATCAACAATGCAATTCAGATCGATATTTTTGTCTAATCTAACAAAACGCTTTTTTAATTGTATCGTTGTAGTTGAGAGTGAGGCAGACACAAAGTAGCTAAATGATTGAATATAATAATTGATTCGTACTGAAAATAAAAATAAAAATTTAATGTCATTCATTTTCTGGAAGTTTGATATCTAAAAGATTATAATATATCTTACATATAAACCGTCATTTTTCAAATTGTTGGGAAGTTGATATAAGCGAGTCCAATCATTATTACCTCCTAATAATATTCGCAAATGGTATTTATTATCAACCATGGAACACCAGATTAAGAAACATAAGAGACATTATTCAGTAACCACCACAGTAGTAAATCCTCTACTACCATCCATTTTCTTGGAAGAATACATGTTCTTTTTTTATTCTTCTGATGGAAAGATTTGCTAAAAAAAATGAATATTTTCACTCTCACTAACAAAAGACCACTTTCATTCTCACTAATTAATATTTTCAGTCACACACACTAATTGCGAGGCGACGGCGGCGGCGGCGGCCGTATGAAGGCGCACTTAGGGCAATAATATTCCTTACACTCGACGACTTCAGCCATTTCAGGAGTAGACATGGCGACGCAATCTTGGTGAAACCATCTGCTGCATTTCTCACAGAAGATCCAATTCCCTGCATCCTCCCCTCCGCAAGCTCCACATTCATCGTCCTCATCACTCTAATAATAATAATAATAATAAAGATAAAAAAAATGCGGGGACAAAAAGGTAAAATGCATGCGATCTTAATCCCGTCACCTTTCCGGCCTCCTCCGGCTTCTGTTTGCCGCTGCTGCCAACGACGTTTGTTCCTTCATCAGCCCAAATTCCACGCGTAAGTTCACTTAGCGTTGGGAGCCCTTCGATCATTTCGAACAAACGAGCCCTATATAGCACGTCGAGGAATAAAATACATGATAAATTGAAGAATATTAAGACATTATTATTATCATTAGTGATCAAGAAAAAAGATCATTTTTATTACCCACCTAGCAACTTTGTCGAGTTTAAAACTTGGCCAAGAGAAGAAAGCAACAGAAATCAGCCACGCATCGGAGAAGTGGGCAACTAAAGAAAACCAGTCCTTTGGTTCCATGCCGTCTCTGGCGAAGTTGATGCCTAAAGAGGGCTCGGGAATCCCGGGAGGCATTTCATCGTCTTCCGATGGTGTTTTAACTAGCCAAGTTCCAAATGTTAAACCATAGAGACCCACATTTTCCTTCTCTGCAGCAAGAAAATAATATCAGGAAAAAAAAGGCAACATTTACGGAAATGAATGAGCCAATAATTAATGAGATCGTTCTTGGGGTTTCTTTGTATGTTTGAAACTCACTGGGATCGCACTGGTCGTAGAATTCTTGAATTTCTGAAGAAAAAAAGGCATGCAAAAGAGTGAGTGAAATCAACGACAAAGAAAGTATCAAAGTTATATATATATATATATATATATATATATATATATATACATACCAGTAGTGAGAGCTTTGAGCATCCCGAGGCGCCTGCGCCTAAATTGTCCGAAAGCAGCTACGGTCAATTTCATGGTTGCTTCGCATGCCTTCACGATCAACGCAAAATCACGGCCGAGTTCTCGTTGAGAAGAAGAAGAAGAAGAAGAAGAAGAGCGGTTTCGAAAATGATTTCTTGTTTTCTTTTTTCCCGGTTATTGGAAGGACTGTGGAATGCGGTCACAAGTAGCGGTTTGTTTTAGCGTTTAGTCCTCGTAATAATTCAAAATTGCAACTTTGATCGATAATTTTTTTTTTCCAATCCAACAAAAGGTCTTTTTATTAAAAAAAATATTCTAAATATTTTCAATAATTTCGTTAAAACTTCAAACACCATTTTATAAAATATGAAAAAAAAATCACAAATTATGAGTTCTCAATTTTTTCCCAAAAATACGAGTTCAGACACATTTTCTTTTTCCATAATTTAACAAAAACAAATAACTTGCCAAATTTCGATTTTCAAATCTCTTCAATATTGATATTTCGATTATTCATAAGTCATTTTCTCAATTTTGTGTGTGTGTGTATGTATATAAACCGATGCAGTAAAGAAACCAAACCCAAAAAAGAAAAATAAAAATAAAAATCCCATAACAAAGCACTAAAACACCAACCAGAGTCAAGCAACACTACAACACAATTCCATGTTCAAATATGTTCTGCAGAGAGAGAGCATCAAAAGTATACAGACAGAGGTTTCTCTACCAAAAGAAACAACACGCATTCAAAGACAAGAGTGGAACTAAACCACCATCGAACATGATAAAACTAAACTTAACAAAGCCAAGGATGAATTGCCCGGTGAGCTGAGCCAAAAAAGACCCGTCACCTAACGATCGACGTGTAATACCGATTCCCTCCATACACAAGACCACCACCACCACCACCACCACCACCTCCTCCTTGGACCGGAGCACCGCCACTGTGGGACCCCATGCTCGAAAACCCTCCTTCATCAGGCTGCTGCTGCTGTCTGAACATGGCATCTCCATCACTTGAAACCCTATTCGTGCCATTGTTAGTTGAGGGACATTGATGTTTTCTGTGGTCATTAGAACTCGTTTCTTTCCTATCGAAATGAAACGGGCCCACATGACTCTGTGAGTTGGTGTGTTGTAACTCCGAAGAATCGGGTTGCTGGGTCTTTTTCGAGCTGCTGAGGAAACGCCCACCCGATCCCCTAACTCGGTTCATGGCATGTTGATGCCTAGACTCATGCAGGTATGGCTGCTCCATAAATATACATATATATATATACATATATATATATATTGTTTCATCAAGACACGAACTTTAATGGTAAATATAGTAAAAAGGTCAATTTAAGAAGTAACAGGCTTACCCTTCGATTCTTTATGAGCTTGTTCTGAGACTCGAGCTTGGCCCGCGTTTGCCTCCTTCTGAGTATTGCTTGAAACTGTTTGGCATTGACGAATATGGGACCGTCCTCGGGAAAATCCGGTGGAAGAGGGACACGGCATGACGATGCTATTGTCCCCATGACTTGATGAGGCTGCATCTGATAGATTAGATGGTGCATTAAATATCATAAAACCGTAGAAAAACATTATTCAGTTAAAAATTCGGGGGATATCGAGATTGAGGGGTAGCTACCGAAGGATGATGAGATCCATAAGCAGCCAACAGCCCGGTGAAGTAAGGATCAGGGTAAGCAGCATAAGGCAAGGGAACCTGCGAATGATGGGAATTGAATAACTATTTAAAACCTTAAAGAGAGTATCGAACAGAGAAAAATGGAGGGAATTCTAACTTACAATTGGATGGCTTATCTCAGCTTGTGATGCATTGATGGCAAACTCGGGATTGGATAAGAAAGAAGGCCCCATACTTTGTACATGCTTTCCATAGCCTCCATCATAAGCTTAACAACACAGTGAATGTTCAAAGATTACTTCATTTTAGCTACTGATTTCAAATGGGCCAAGATTGAAATTTGAACGGTTTATTTACCATGAAAATAGGTTTAAGAAAAAGTTAGTTACCGGAGTCTGATGAACCGCTTTGATCTTGAGAAATTGCCCTGGCAAGTTCCTGCTGAGATAGGCTGGTAGATTCCGATGGAGACGAGTGATTTCCACCGGAAGGAGAATAGTTCACTTCGAAGCCTAAACTTTTTGACATTTTCTGCAAATTATGCACCTCGTGTTAGAAAAGGCCTACCGACATCGAAAAGGGAAAGTCAATTTTTTTAAACTTAATCAACTACTTCTCTTGAAAACCATACATGATCCATTATCTACAGGTGAAGTCTGCTCGAGAGAAGGATGATGATGATGCTTCTTGAATTTTATCTGCCTCACCTGCCCCAGAAAATAGAGTTAATACTTACTGCTGATTGAAAATTGAACGCAGAAAACAATTCTTCGAAGCTAACCCCTAATTTCAGAAACGAAATCAATACAAAACCTCCATCGATGTCCAAAGGAAGACCCGAAACCCCAAATAAGGGAAGAATTACTTCAAACACAGCAGCTCACGGATCAAACCCCGTAAAGAAAGCACACATGCGTTTAAGAAACACCAATCAAATCAAACACAAAAATAGGAAACCCCTTTTACTCAATCAAACCAAACAGTTCTCAAAGACGACCCGAAATCCGTTTAATTCTCCACACAATCAAGAAGAAAAAACACTAGTCTACACACACAAACGCGCGTAAGAACAAAACTAATAACTTCATCTTCCCTTTGCTTTCCTGTAACAAAGAACTTGACATAGAGGTACCATATGCTTTTGCGGTAATAGGGAAATTGAAAGACGTTCATATGCGAGAGAGAGAGAGAATAAGGAGAGAGACCTCTAATTGATCTACTTGCTGCCACTACTTGGAGGAACAAAGAACACAACTGCTGGGATGAAATCGGGCATGTTCCCCAATCTTCAGACTCCTGTGCTTTTAAGTTTCAACTACTGTTTTCATCAACATAATAAAATATATATTTTTAAAAACAATCATAAAAAAAATTAAAAATTCGACAAGTCATAAATTATAGAAATTGGTAAGGCTAGCTAGCGACTCATGAAACGAGTTCTCTCCTACAGGAATATGTTTTTAATAATAAAGACATATTTCACCACCCACCAACACCCATTTATTGCATCACACAAACTCAGTATTTTTGTTTCTTTCCCCATCTTCAGCGCGCGTGGGCCCACGTGCCATGGCGTTTTCATAGAGTTTCGTCGCACGTCGTTGTTGAATTTCCTAACCTTATTCATAAGCGTAATGTTAATATATATTTTGTCAAGTTTATTTTTAATTATTTATTATAGATGAAAGTCACGATCAATTTTCGGAAGGACGTAGCAAGAGAACAGGTCCCCAAACGTGCCTTATAATTTAATTAATATACCAGTAGTAATCTCAGCCGCCTTCAAGGCCTTATCTATAACAGTATCCCTTCATTCGCACGCGCTTCGATTCGTCGACGACGTCTTCCAAATACGAAGAAAGTGCGTTAGATACACGCGCTAACGATTCTTTTTCCTTTTGAACCCGTAAAGTTGGTTTATTTTCAATTTAGTACCGCTCGCGGGGTTTTCTTTGCTCTTATGCAGAGGATAGTTTGGTAATTGACCATATGAAGAAAGTTCTAGGAGTCTGGGAAGATTTAGGAGGAAAACGACAAATAATGTAGAAACTGAATCAGACTTTGGAAGATTTATAATTTCGATTTTTTTTATAAATTTTTTAAAATCAAATAACATATGTTTTACTCGTAGGCATGGCATGATGGACCGAGACAGAAGTTATAAATAAAATACAAAAACAGAAAATACTATCGTCACGCGCATGATTTGTTTACTAATGTCGTATTCACATCAATTATGCTTTCTTTAGAAGCAAAAATAATTTCGATAGGTTAAAAACGAAATTAAATTTTAGCTCATCATTTCATCACTAGTCAAACACTTGTATCGGGAATTGTGGTAAATAAATAAGACAAATGGATAGCCAGCAATTATTGTTCGTCGTTTTCTCTTCCACTAACTAAATAAAAGCTGTTAGAAAGGGGACAGTAAGAGCCGAATCTACTATCATCTAATTGGTTTACTTCTTCCCTAATTTATTACTTTTTTTTTCACTCTTATTTAATACGAATTTATTAAATTTATGTCATTGGATTGAGAAGTCCCAGTAAATCTTTTCTTGACCATTTAATTTCCCTCTTTCGCAAAAAGACAATTGTGCAAGACATGTAAGCAGGTAACTAAGCCCTCTCACAATCTTAATTTAGTATTTGCTGTGGCAGAAAAAAAAGTTGTCAATTTTTATACGAACACATCATTATTCTCCAATAATAATATATTATATATTTGTAACACAAATAAAAAATCTGATCTCTCTCAATATACCACTTTATATAAGGATTTTATAAACTGCTCCTTTTTAAGTTTTAGAAAAATTGGGTCCTTAATAATTTTTTTCGGTAAACATTATTTTAAAACTATAATAGGACATGAAACCGGTCAACAAAAGGGTATACTCTCGTGAGTCGTTACATTCTGTAGACTCATCAAATATGAAATTCATTACCACCTATTCGATCAAAGTTTACGCAGACCAATTTCAAGAACAACAATTAAAATAGAACTAATGAATTCTTCGTAATAACGAGCCCATGTTTAGTACCTAATTCTATGAACTTTTTATTCAACCCTCGTTATTACGGGCCTCGAAGAAAACAGAATCCGAGTCCAATATTTGTAAGAGCCCAAGTAAAAGGACTATTGAGTAGAAAAAAACTAGACAAAGCGTCGAGTTCTCTACCACAAACCCCTTTTTTGGGTTTTCTTTTTTCTTTATAGGGATCGTTGCAGGATTGCAGAAAAGGTCCACAATCCCAAACATCAACAACCCATAAATCATTAATTATAGAAAAATAAAGATTAAAAAAAAGCAAGAAAGAAAGATCCCAAAGCCTCAAAACCCTCTAAAGATATCATTTTACAAATTCACCAATGCGGCTTCTTTTCCCTCTTTATCAGCTTCCTTCTTCACCAAGTACTACTTACGTTATAGCCTCTTTTATAGAGCTCCACTTTCTGTCGTCTTCTATGTCCCATATTATATTATGCAATAAAAATCAAATCTTGGAGAGGACAAAATTATAGAAAACTGCAATTAAATGTGAACAGAGAGATCTCTGTTTCTATAACTATGCAAGTGAAGTGATCATCACTATTTTGCAGGAATCTAAAATGCTTACGTGCATAAAACTTTCCAAGCAGGGCAGCGATGATCAATCGTCGCCGTCGATTGATGATCATCGTCATCAGAATCAGCAGCAGCTCTCAGCAGGAAAGCTCAACCGCGACGACGCTGCATCGAAGCGTGATGTCAAAACCCTACCTTCTCCGGCGAACTCGTCTGCAACGTCTGAGAGATTCCGGTGGTCTAACCGTCGGACGACGAGCTCGAGCGGCGGCCGGAAGGATCTCAAGAATCGACTGAAGAAGGGGATATCGAGCGGCGAGAGAAAACCGGGGTCGGCTGTCAGCGGCCGTCGAGTTGTTGAGCCGATGATCGTGTTCGTCGAGGAGAGCGAGCCGAAAGAGTGGGTGGCTCAGGTGGAGCCTGGCGTTTTAATTACGTTTATGTCCCTGACACGTGGCGGCAATGATCTCAAGAAGATTCGCTTCAGGTACGTCCGTGTTTTTGCTGCCTATTTTCGTCATTTCGCAAATTTCAGTATTTAGCTTGGTGTTTACATGCTTGGTGGGCCTTTTCGTTGCATGATTTTGGGCCAGCCGAGAAACGTTCGACAACTACCAGGCCCAAAGGTGGTGGGCCGAAAACGCCGAGAAGTTAACGGAGCTCTACAATATCCGCAGACTAAATCTCCATTCCTTCCCTCTTCCGGCGACAGCTTCTTCAAGGTCCGACAATGGCGGCAGCACTACTTCTTCTAATAAGACGACCAAATCATCCACACAAAACGGTTGCGGCCCTATCGCGCCGCCGCTATGCGAAGAACCGGCGGAAGCGACAACTGTGCCCTCCTTCTCCTTCTCCTCATCAGAATCGTCATCGAATTGTAGGTCTAATCAGGATTCCAGTAATAGAAGTACTGCAGGAGATAAAAAAGCCGAAACCTCTTCAACAATGAGCTATAGCTCCTCAAGGGGGGATATCGATCGTCGGCCCGGTGAGATTATTCCGGCGAGTAATGCGGAGTCGGAGGAATGGGTTGAAGAGGACGAGCCAGGGGTGTACATCGCCGTCAGGGCTCTGGCTGACGGCAGGAGAGAACTCAGGCGCGTCCGGTTCAGGTTTTGACCCGATTCTTGAACTGTGATTGAATATTGATTGATTACTACTGTTTTTTTTTCTTTCTTTTTGCTTTATTTATGCTGACTTTTGTTGAATTTGAACTGAATCTTCAGCCGTGAGAAATATGGGCCTTTGGAGGCTAGAATGTGGTGGGAAGACAACAAAGCAAGGATTCGCAAACAGTACTTGTGATTCTTCGTGTTATTTATTTATTACACAATGGCCCCATTTGAGCCCTCTTTTTGTCAAACACAACGTAGTATAGTAATGTCTCTATTTCTATCACATGTTCTTGTTCCCTCCACGCCTGAGATGAGTGATTAAATCTCTCTCGCTCTTACTGCAACAACAGGTGAATGAATTAAATTCCCTTGTCTGTAGTAAGCTAGAAAAATATACATGTTATATTTAGATCATTTGAAAGAAAGGGCATGATACTTGTTGTTGTGAACAGTCAACGCCACTAGAAAAAATAAAGTCTATTGTCTGTACTTGGAAGCGCACGAGGGCCATCGCAACACATGGGCCTTTCTTTTTACTGATAGTACCTCCCCATATGAGAAAATATGGGTGATCCACTCTGTTTTTTTCTTTTCTTTTTTCCCTTTTTTTCTTGCGTTATAAATTGGGATCGATAAATAGCACTCTGCTGTAAGAAAAGAATAAAGGCTAACCCAGAAAGAAAGAAAGCCATTTCCTGAAAAACTCTGCTGCCCACAGCTTGTTTTCGACGCACGCGTGGTGAAAAAAGCTAACACCTTTATTACATCATGTGTGTGTATTATTTAAGCTGAACTGTTGCACTCTCTCTTTCTCTTCCTTAGTAGAGCACTGAAACAAGAAAACGCTTACTTGTGTTCGAAATATTCAGTTGATTATTAGGTCGATAGCATATGTCTGCGTGGGAGAGACAAACGCAACAAAGGCAGCGGCGCACTAAAATGCCGTCGTTCTCTTCGTCTCTTCTCGAAGCAATATACCACTCGATCGACGAAGAAGGACCACCGGCGGGAGACTGCGAGAAGCGGAGAAACGACGCGGCGCGTGTCGACGAAGAAATCGAGAGCCTGCGCCGAGCGATCATGGTGGAGAAATGGATGGAAAATCACGGCAGATCGAGGCACGTCCCGTCGAATTCCGGCTCGTCGTCGACGGACTCGAGCGCGTTCTCTTCTTCGGAGACGGACTCGTCGGCGGCGGCGTCGAGATCCACGCCGCCGAAGCGCGAAGGCGGCAGGTTTACGAGGACGAAATCGAGGGCCATGAAGATCTACGGAGACCTGCTCTCGAAGAGAGCTAAGGAGCCCATTTCGCCACGTGGGAAGATTGCGAGTTTTCTCAACGGCATCTTCAGTCCCAGAAACCACAAGAAAGAAAGAACCTTTGAAGATTGGAACTCTGTTCGAAAATCGAGGTCGATGAAGGAAGATTCAACAGCTGCCACGTGCTTGTTGGCGTCGAGGTCCTGTTTGAGCAGAAACCCATCTTCGAAAACTGGTAATAAATCGAAGAGGGCCGTTAGATTCTGCCCCGTTAGTGTGGTTCTTGACGACAAAAGCAAACCCTATTCGGAGGTTTCATCGTATATTAAGAAAAATATCGATAGCTTTCGTGCCTGCGAAGGTGGTAAGAGCACGAGAAGGCACGAGTTTAGAGGATTTTGTGATGAAAGCATAGAAATTGCTGATTTGGATAATAAGAGCTGTGCAAGTTCCGATCTTTTCGAGCTCGAGAGTATCGGAAGGATTGGTTTTGGAGCGTACGATGAAGAATTGCCCGTGTATGAAACCACGAGTCTTCAGAAGATGAACAAGAGAGGTAATAATTGTTAGTTAGATTAGCTGTGTTGTACTTAGATTTGATGTTTCTGTGTGTAAGAAATAACTGAGTTTGCTGTTAGAGATTATTTTTTTTAGTCTTTAGATGTTTCGTTGTGTTAATGTCTGTTATCTGGAAAACAAGATTGCTGCTTGATCTTCATGGTCTGTTTCAATTTTCAAACAGTAAAATGAATTAATTTTCAAACAGTGGAGAAGGATGAAGTCGCTGTAATAAATGTCATATGGTCATGAGTATTTGTTCCTTTGAGCTGATGATAGTGTATGATTTTGCTTTCGGGGGATGTTGCTTGCGATGTGAGATTGGATTCGGACATTTTAGATTTCTATTGAGTGATTATTTCTTTAAAAAAATATTACTTTTGGCTTAGGCTCAAAAAGTCTTTGCGGCAAAGCGAATCTGCATGATGTTTGTTGTCGGTCTATTAGAGAAATTTGAAGTGTGAAAAAAGTTGAAGAGGCATGAAGAAATCAAAAGGTGCAATGATATTTCTATTTTACAAAATTAAATAAAAATTGTAATGTTAGGATGGGACGATTTTAATTAATTGGAGATCGATAATTCAAGAAAGTTGGTACAAATAGGACCCATTAGGAATCTACCACAAGTCAAAATATGGGCATCCTAACATCACGCACATGCAATGCAATTGCATTCCTACTTTTGAAACAAAAATAGTACACAGTTGATTTTACCAATCAACCTTTTAAATTTCAATTAGTAATAGATTTATTATTGTTACTATTCAGGAGGAAGCACAACCACCATCACACGTTTACTATGTTTTGTCCAACCTCTCGGCGAGCTCACACAAATCAACCGCCCATACGAAATAAATAAATAATACATTTTCTAGTATTTAAATGATATATATCAATTCAAGCAACAATCTTTATATTTTTTTATCGACATTCTGACTATGATTAAAGAAAAATGTTACTGGTTAAGAATTATTTCTTACGATTAATTACCTAATTGCCAACTCCAAATTCAAAACATCTATATATGAAAGAGCTTGACAAGGTTAACCATCGATGAAACGGAAACAGAAAACCACGCAGCAGCCAAAAACAAGAAAGATCACCGAAAAATCGACCACAAAACCTAAGGATTCTTCAACATTGCAGACCAAAATTGGGTCTACTCATGATTTCAGCCCCTGGGATCGACGTTTTGTTTTACACTTGAACTTCTGTCGGGATCGAACTCGGGATCACAAATTCTTCTTCCTTTGGGGGATGAATGGTGACAAGATCCGGGAGAGGAGTTGTTGGGCCCTGTTTGCCTTTGGGATCCCAATCAAGCATGATCTTAACTTTGATTCCAAGAACTCCCTGAACAATGTATATATATATATATATATATATATATATATATATATATATATATATATGCAAATGTCGAATGAGAAACGAGCAAAAACTAGGAAAAAAACGAAGGCATAATACGAGCATACCTGTCTTAGCAGGACGTGTCTAACAGCTGAGTCTATGTACTCCTTCACTGGCTGACCCGAAGAAATCATGTATCCATCCTTGAATTTCATGGATTTGGCACGCTGAGCCCTCAATTTCCCACTAACAATAACCTGCAATTGAGAAAAGTTAACTACAGCCCACAAAAGGAAAAAGGAAAATAGCCATCTTTGCATACCTCGCAGCCCTTGGCTCCACTCTCCATCACAAATCTCAAAACACCATAGCATGCCCTGAGGTGAGACAACAACGACTTCTCAATCAAAGATGAATCCAAGGGAAAATCGTTAATGAAGTTTAAAAAAAGACATAGTGGTAAATGGTAATAGAATTCAATGAACGATGTGTCTTCTCATTGGCTTAAGCACAAACGGCAAGATGTTTTGTGCGATTACACCAAGGATGAAGACGATTTTTCTGTAGTCATCATCCGACACAAAGATTGATACTGAAAATGCAACCTTGCTTTGAGGATGACATTATCGAGATAAAACATGCTCGTAGGCATAAACTCGATCAATAACCGTTCAAGCTTTTGACACTTTCAATTAGCAATAGGCGTTATAAAAGAAGTCACATACCAGTATTCCTAATTGTTTCAGAATATGATGCTTCATAAATTAATTCATTACCTTCTAACAGCAAGACCACCAAGGAGCTTGTAACGAAGAGACTCTGCCTGCGCAATGGCACAAAGTCCTCTGCTATTAACCTTCTCTGCATACAACTCAACGCTGTTCTCCGGGAACTTGAACCTCTTCTGCACCACAGAGGTAAGCTCCCTGATTCTCCTACCCTTCTCCCCTATACCGATCAATAAAACTTCCCACTGAACAAACATCACAATAAAATAACACAAAAAGGAAACAAAAAATGAGCTTATACTAAATTCCAAACCTAAGACATTTTGCGTGCGTGTTGCGCGGATGATGATCTCAGTCCTCATTGGAGTAACCCTGACCTCCACACCTGAGTAACCGTCCTCCGCAAGCTCACGAGTCAAAACCTCGTTCAGCTCCGCGAAGAAAACACCATCAGCTACGAACTATCAAAGAAAAAGAAGTAGACGATTCAGTCACTGATCAACTATGGAAAAAAGAGCAACAATTTTCCCAGCGCGTAAATGACGATGAATACAACCTTTCGCTTTTTGCTCATCTGAGTCGCCATCGTCTGAAAAACAACAGATCTAGGGATTAACTGGAGCTAGGATTAGTGCTCGGGAGACGACGAAATGCAGTCAGATAGAGACGAGGGTTTTCGGGTAAACTTGTTATTTATAGGTGGACCCTGTTAGTAATAATTGGGCTTTTATGGGCTTTATTGGAAGCCCAATTATTACTAATAAAGCCCATTTACTACTAATTTAAAGTCAAAATAACTTGATCGAATCCAAAAATGTTGGTCCAATTCAGCGGCAGTGAGGCCCAATAATGTAATCTGGGTCGAAATGTCCGAACATAAGCTCAATAGCTCTACAACCGCTAGCTATATTATTCTCTGTTTTTCTTTTTCTTTTAAAAACTTTCGGTGACTGATCTCTGAATCTGACCTAACAAAAACTGTCACGGATAAAGCAGCATAAGTGGGCTTTTTAAGTAGTACTGTAATTAGAACTTCAGAGCTAAAGATTTGTGAGTCTTTTGTATACATAAAAGCCTGCAAAAGCTGTCTTTAAAGAAAAAACAACGAACATGGATAGATAGATCTTGCAAGAATTGCTAATGGAAAGAAAGAAAGAAAGAAAGAAAGAAAGGAGCATCTTTCCATTCTTTTTCTTATTCTCCTCCATACCCATCAATCACACACACCTGAGGAGGACCCATTCTCTATCTGACAGCATCATTAGCAAACTTGTTAAAGATTTGATTTTTAATACTTTTTGTAATAAAATCACCTACATGGTTCCTATTTCTTGCTTGTTTCTTCGTGTAAAAGACGACCCTCATTTTTTTTAAAATATTTAAATTTATGGAGTGAGTTCTAATGTGAAGTCGACGTCAGCATCGTCATCGTCGACTAGGAAAGAGCCACAAAGACACAGTTAAGGGAGTGCAGTGGATCTTTCTTCTGAGGATGCAATAAAAAAAAAAAAAGTACCGAAGACATGTGGCAAAACTGGCGTATGCCTTTCGAAAGAAGTAAATACTCCCAAGCCAATAATGGCTAAACAATCTACTACGATTGTACCGAAGAAAAATCAAGAACACACACATAAATACACGCAGAAACAAAGCACCACAGTGGTTAAAAGAACAGTTCTTTCCAGGAGGACAAATGGCCCACAAGTTCATTGATGCCAAGTTCGTTGATCTTTTTCTCTGCAAGAACACAAGAAATCAGGAGACCGAGTCAAAGGAGGAGTAACTATTATTAGCTTTAATAAGAGGTGAAAATTGTTCAACATTAAGATATAAAATTCTCGCCATTTATGCGCCGTGAAGAAGTCGTGCATCGGGTTTGCAACTGAAATCGAGAGACGCGTCGCGTGTGGGGCAGAGATTTCGTGCTCTGATTTAAGCCAATTTAAGCCCTCGTCGTCTTTGCGTGGCCGCTCATCAAGAAAACGGTGCATCACTTTCTTGGGCTGATGATGATCATCGTCGTCGTCGTGAAGATGATGAACATCAGAGCTTTGCTTGATTTGAGACAGAGACGAAGATGATGAGCCCATTACAAACGGCGACAGTTCCCCATCAGATTCAAACATGCTGCCGCCATTTCTGCATTCATTCACAAAATTGTAAGAAAATTTGCTGAAACGGATACAAACTCAAGTACTAAACTGAAACCATACTTGTAATCTTTGCCTGATGCATGAGACTGAGAATTAATTCCCAAGAAAAAGTTCGCAGCAGAGTCCACAGAAGATGGTGACAATCCAAGAAATGGAGGCTTAACGGAAGAGAAATGCGGGGAATAGAGGACGTGGGGCTCATTTGTTGCTTCATTACCAGCACCATTATTACCACCACCTCTGTAGCTAGAAAAAGAGTTCTTGTTCATTGACGTTGACAAGCTGCTGATGGGAATATTAGCAGCATTCGATGATGACGAGGACAAGAGTTCCACAGGCTTTCTTGAACGGTTTCGGCCTCTGTGCATGTGCCTCTCGCAGTACTTGGAATCTGGATAAGCCTCCTTCGAACACCTCCACTTCTTACCGTCTGTTCTCCGACACCTCCCCGGCTCCGGATCTATCTTCCTGCCGGATCCCATGTGATGAAATCTGCTCCACCCAACTGCAAGAAATCAACAAGAATCAGCCAAGAACACAGTTAAGACAACGAAAAAGAAAGGAAAAAAAGGCTGTTGAAGTTAACGAACTCGGTTGATGAGCTTGGTTGTTGAAGAAGAAGGTGGGCGAAAGAGGAGAAGAATCCAAGCTTCTCCTGATGGTGAAGAGGAGCTCCGATGGCACAGGGGTCCCACTGACCATGCACTTGTAAACCTGAGCTTGGCTTTCGAGTTCTTGCCACTGCGTTGCTGTGAAAGGGAAACAGCTTCTCACGACGCCATTGTTGCTGCTGCTACTACCCATCGAAAGGCTTTGAAGGGGAAGAAGAAAGATGCGATCTTTTTCGTTTCTGAAGCTTTTTGGCAGAGAGTTGAGTGAGCCCTTGAAGTTAAATGCAGAAGGAAATTAAAACAAGGGGAATATTTAATTCAGGGACCATCTTGTGCGTTGCAGAATCTTCTGTCTGAATTTCTGATTTCTGATCATATATTTAATGTCTTTTTCCTCTGATTATCTCACTATTTTTATTTTTTTTTTTCGTCTGGGGGTTATCAGTAATACTGTGCCCTGAATTATGACTCTGCTGCACACACACACACACACATACACACACACTGCAACTATGATGTGCCTTTATTGACAGCTCCTGCCTTCTGACACAAAAATACGGAAATCCATAAAACTAAAAGCGTGTGTGTATCTGCGTGTATTGTTGTGGTGGGTGGAAGAAAAGAACAAATCATCTGCGGAAAGTCTTTGAGACATTTACAGTATTCATTAACATTTATGTTGTTTTCTCTGGGTTTTTGTTTCCATTATGTCACTGTTAATTGAGGTTATTACGGGGAGAGTTTGTATTGTTATATTGTATGTCTGAATTTTCCAGTGCTTGTTGTCGAATCTTTTTATGATTCTATGTTAGTTTTTCTCACAAGTCATAGCCCATCATCACGTTACTTTTTTTTTTTAATATCTAAGGCTGTAAAAGAAACTCTCTGGTTGAGTGAGTGCTCTTTCTGACCACAAAACATGATGGCCTTTGAACGCTCTTCTCTCTTTGCATTATTTCCTGTAATAAAATGATTTATTTTTTTATTTATTTCTCCATGTAATATAATACCCACCTCACGACTAATCAAATCACCTGCAGATGCTTGGTGTTCAGAGAATTGTGAAGCTCTTTTGAAACCCACCAAATGAATTAACGTTTCCTTTTAGATTCCTTTCATTGGCGGAAAGAAACAGTCTTTGAAGTGATTTCTCAGGCATGTTCTTGTTCAAAAGGGGATCTTCTTCTTATAGATGATCAAATGCACTTATTAAACAGTGATTTAAGAAGAATTATAATTAATTAACAGATGAGTAAACGGAAGCTCACATAGGGTGGCTAAAACACGGCAACTTTCATGGCCTAAAACCCAACTCATTTGTCACAAAATCAAAGCTGCTGTCGTTGGAATCATAAATATAACGCTATGCATGTAAGTCAAATATTTAAGACTTTTAACTGCTTAAAATTCTTGATATGGGACCAAAGTTACAACAAGCATCAACCAACCTTATCTTCTCGACATAAATAGCAGTGTTTTTTCTTTCTTTTGATGACCATTACATGCATATGCTTCCTACATTCTAATAATCGGTGTTATGTACCCATCACGCGGTCGAAAACCAGAGACATAAGACTCACAAACAAGAAGCTTCGCATTATGTAAGTTGGAGAGATATCACTACAATTCTCCGTATCGGTATCTGACTTGCTCGGTAGGATTATTCTTTCTGAAAGAAAGATAACAAGAAATCTGTATGGACCGAAAACAGCTGCGTGTCCAAGAAAAGCTGTTGTTTTTGGTCCGTCACATAGAGATAATTAAGAAGTTCAAATGTTAGAATTTAATATTGGGATTTGAATACAAATTGTACGGTTATGGTAAGTTCGTTCACCTTCATAAAGGGTCGGTCCCGACTGGGAAAAGACTCTATGAAACTCTCCTTCAAGAGCAATGAGACCTAAAGATACAATGGCAGAAAATAAAAATTTCATGGATTACCATTGCTGAAAGAACGAGCATGAATTAAGATTTCGCTGATACTAGTAAGACTATTAGGCTGTGTTAGGTATGAAGAAATTAGTGTGGAAAAGAAAATCGGAGAGAAAATGTTTTCATAAGTTTTTAGTTTTAAGTAAAAACTTAATTAGATTTTCTTTTATTTTTTTTCCTTATCTATTTTTTCAACCAACCAAACATAAAAGCTTTTTTCTCTTCCAATTTCCACAAACCAAACACAGCCTTAGAATTAGATGCAGTGTTAAGTAACTAGTCAGTCATTCACGGACCTTGTCATCATTTGATTGAACATTAGTGATCGTGTGGGACCGTAAATTGGAGCACAAACAATCCAAGTACAACCTTAATTCCCCCAAAAACCCTTTTGCAGCTTTGACCTGCAATGGCAGTGCACGGTTACGGGTTGTCATAAATGAGTAAAGGCAGCATCTTTACGCATCAATAAACACCGAAGATATTCTCAATTAAGATTGTGTTTGAGAGAGAAAAATGGGAGTTTTTTTAAAGCCAAATTACATGCCTGTATATCGTTGCATTCGTACACCGGTCTTTTCTTGCCCAAGTAACTCTCTCCCACAAGCTTAGCATGGTAAGGACTGAGGCGTGAGTATAATTCTCTGTAACGCGGTAGCTGCGGTAATGATGGTGATTTCACCTGCAGATCACAGCAGAAACGGATAAAGGAGATTTAATTCGTATTTTGAGTATAGAAAAAAATACTTATGAAGCCTTTCTTACGGAGCAAAAGATCATGCATTATGATGAATTTAAATAAGTAAAAATTGTGCCGACGCAACAAAACCGATATATTCTGGAAAATGATTTTTTAATAGATTTTACCTGGTTTTTATTTGCATCTACTAGAATGACATTTGCTAGCTTTGACTGCAATTCGGTTGTTTTGTTCTTCACACCAACCTGCTCGAAGAAAAACAGTACAATGAAATCATTTATGATGGGGAATGAAAACGTAATAACCGAAAATAATATCATCGAAGTTAAATAATAATATAGTCTTACGCACAACGTATGGGACAGGAGCATCCAGAAATTCCAGCATGTCATTAGGCAAAACCTGCATATATTCATCTTCGTTCAATATACAACCTCGAAATATTTGCCATGAAACAAAAAAGAAAAAAAATCAAGAAATGAGAATATGCAAATGGAGTAAAAAGATTATTACCGGCATCAACCAGCTCTGCCACTGATACGGCCGGATCAGGGGGATGATTGAAAGAACTAAAGCAGAGAGAACACCCTGCAGAAAATCAAATTTATTTTTAGTTAATTTGATCTCATTTCTATTTTTCATCATCATATATCGATTGGCAGATGAATGATTAATTTAACCAGTACCAAATTCGAACAGACGACGGCTATCTGTTTTTCCAGCAGGGCCCCAGCAAACAATGTCAACACCTACGAAAAGAACCCAAAAAAAATATAAATTCAGCAAGATATAATACATAAAATTATCCCTAATTGTATGCATAAACCGGAGCTGATGGTTGCATAGAATTTCCTCTTTCAAGAAAAAATAAAAATGTATAGCATTGCAAATCAGAAAAAATGTAAAGTATTACACGTACATGTTCCAATCGTAGGGAACCACATAGGCATGCAATAGACCAAACAGACAGAGAAGCAGCTTCCTCTTCGACCATGAGTTCATTGTGAGCCTACGAAGAAGAGCGTGGTATAAAATCAGATTAGTGAACAAAGTCTACAAACTCCTCCTCGGAGATAAAAAAATTTCTAGTTTATAGTCAAGAAATATTAAAAAGACGGCCTTTATTATTTCCCACAAAAATTCTATAAAATAGGAGTGCAAGCTTAGCATACCTCAGCAAATTCCAAACTCGAGCTGCAAGATCTCAAATCAATTGTTGCACCGGGAATATGCAGAACATTCCCATCGGATCTGCTGTATTCTAGTGGATGCAGGTGATCCAAAGGGCGGAACTTGATTTTCGAACCGCGTGACGGGATATTTAAATGGTAATATTCGCAGATTATTTGCAAGGAACCATTTTTATTTGCCTGCAAAATTTCGGTAGTAAGAAGCCATAATAATCTGGATGAACATTGCAAAAAAATGATGAAAAAATTTTACTTTGGCCCACTCAAGAATGTCCTTTTGTTCGCTGAAGACATCCCGGCCCGAAGATGATGCATCTTCAGTTTCCACCTCCTCCAATTCACTTCTGAAACGTTCATACATCAAATTATTGATTTTAGGCTATAAACAGTGATTTCTACAGGACAAGGAAAAGTCATGGCATTACCTCGGGGAAGAATCAGAGCTTTCACACTGCTGATACCTTAGCAGCGGTGAAACAGAGTTTAAGGGCCTCTTTGGAGAATCTTTATTATCCACAGAATCTTCCAAGGGCACGGTCTTCTCTGTAACGGAAGGATCTCTCTTCAAATCGTTATCCTTCGTTGGATTTTGAAGCTCGAGATGAGATATATAATCAGCGGTTTCTCCAGATATGGAATCACTAATACTTGAATGGGAACTTTCAACTGCATTTTGCATGTTAACTCCACCATCCTCCACAGGGAAACTATGAGTTCTCTCTTCTATCGATTCGGGTTTATCATAATCCACAAACGTTTCCAACTCCAAACTATTGACTTGTTTTGTCAGCCTTTGCAGCCTCTCCTCCATAAAAATGCTGCAGTACAAAAATATATGAAAGGCTAAAAAGACAGAGAACAATGTAGGTGGATATATATTTTTCTCAATTTGTAGTACTTGCCTGTTCAAAACTCCAAAATGCAGCTCAAAAAATGGAAGCCTCGAGAGAATGCAGTAACAACGGCGTGTTGTTAAGATGTGACGCCTCGGTTTCAAAGAGGGAGGTTGCAAATCTGACATCATGGAAATCAATCCCGATGGCTTTTGTATGATTTCATCAGCAAGAACGCAGCAACCGTAAAGAGTTGACGAATCAGCTACCTGCACATTACAGCTAAAACTTCATATTTTACAAAAAAATAAATAAATAAACAAAATTCAAAGACTTGAGATATAAAGCATAGAATGAAAGGGAGAAAAAAAATAAGAGGAAAAAGGTTTAAGTACCATACCTGCAACCTGAAGACGAATGAAAGATCACTTTGTTTTAGATGCTCCTAGAGAAAAAAAAATGAATTTAAGGAAAGAAACAGGCGTAAAATCGTGGCATATAATAGTCCTCGGTTCCATAAAGCACCTGCCCGAGAAGGATTTCATTCAACTCACTCATGGAAGGAGTTCTCTCAATGGCATACACCTGCAGTAAGGAGCCACTATAGAAATTAGAACCGATCTTAGTTAATCAATCAAAGCAAAAGAACGGACGATAAAGGTGAATGAGGTGAAAAAAGACGGCAAATTCGTAAGATAGAAACATAAATCATAGCAAAAAAAGACAAATCACACCAACCTCTACTCCAGCAGGAAAACAGTATGAAAGAAGATCTCTGTACTTGAGAGGCAGCTTTTTTTCTGGAGGGTAAACAAAGAGGACCTGAAGAGAGCAGAAGATTTTTTGCCAGTTTAAGAATCTCGAGGTACTTCTTTTTTTTTTTGGAAACAATAGCTTGATAGATAAACACAAAGATTCAAGAGCTAAATAGCCCAACATAGCCCTCTGGCTACAATCGAACATCCAGTAAGGACGAAATCTCGAGTGAGAGAGAAGCCATCAACCAACCACCAAAAACTAAAAAGAACAAAAATGAGAATATTGTATTAAAGAGCCTAAATGGGAAATAAGTACCTGCGGTTCAGGATTTGGTTCTATACGAAACTGATGTGCATTTCGAATTATCCCAGAATTCTCATTCTTCCTAGAAAAATACAGATCATGAAGTGCTTGAACATCAGAATCTGCAGGAAGTCCCACAACTACAATGCTTTCGAAAAGCTTCGATGGTTCCTTCCAAACTTTATGGTCCTGCAAAGCACCATCAATTTCGATAAATTTGAAAGCTCCACAAATTTGTAACTACATTCAAGTCTGTTGCAGTAACTTAAAAAAAAAAAGTAATTTTTTGAGATTTTGAATGATGAATTTAACCAAATTGCAGATTCATTAAAGGAGAGGTAACATTGCCAGTGGCCAAATTAAGAGTTTACTCTCTTGCAAATGAATATGAGTTAAATCAGCACACACTTTATATCCTGCTGAAGGAAAAAAGCTCTAACAACAACCAAAAAATTTACCAAGGATAAAAGAGAACTACCAATGCCTGCAAGTGAAAATTAGCCCACTGACGTTTCTGACTGGTCAAGATTTCAGGGTTATAAGGTCCACTTTTCACTTCAGAGGGGCTCGATAGGCCCTTAATAATCCTCGAAACTTGCTGTTGAAGCCTCTGAATCTGGCTAGCATTTTCGGCCTTAGATGGCTGCACCGCGGCGGCTCGTGATGATCGAACCGCGGCCGCTGCAGCAGCTACAGCTCGAGCCACATCTTCCGTTTTTTGCATGATCAACGATGTGCTCCAGCTAGGGCTACCCGTGTCTTCTTCTTTCTCCATCTGTCAAAAATTGGCTTCCTTGTATGGTGAAAAAAAAGTTTTAGGAGGTGAAAAAAGGGCAACCTTGTATGGTAACGTCAGGTTTTTTACGAGCAAGATCACAGCTTTCCACCTCAGGGAGTATAAATTAAAGGCTGCAGCAACCAAATTCCACGTGATTTCAGCTTAAGCCTCCGGAACCAAACTCTAAATCACCAAGTAACACCAATCAATCATCTATATGTTTCCCCAGAAAATAAATGAACAGAACAAATCGCATAAATCAAACAAGACGAAGAAAAATCATATGAAAGAAAACAGAAGAAACAAAAAAAAAGGAACCAGGCTATCAAGACAAAATATCTAGGAGAGCTTAACCTCGTGCAAAATGAAAAACCCAATAAAATTTGTCTGTATTATCTTCAGACGGCTACGACGAACACATATTCTGTTTCCAAACAAAAGCTTAGCTTTCTCCTCTCTTCACCTTTATCCTGATTGTACTTCCCGTTGATTAACGAGCAGAAAAAGGCATGGATAATATTAATTACAACCCAACTCTCAACATAAACTTTGCAATTAATTGTATTACATCAATTAACTGAACTGGTTCCGATTGTATGCTGATTCTCAAGTGCACGAGATAAAATATATATATCCAGAGACAAAGAGACGAAAAATGGAAAAAGAGGTATTATTGAAAAAAGTCCAAAATGTGGGTCCCCCTTTGAATGGTAAGGACGTGTTTGGACTTCA
The DNA here is from genome assembly GCA_004919715.1 of Linderniella brevidens. Classification (NCBI taxonomy): domain Eukaryota; kingdom Viridiplantae; phylum Streptophyta; class Magnoliopsida; order Lamiales; family Linderniaceae; genus Linderniella; species Linderniella brevidens. The sequence continues at coordinate 935,833 of SWDC01000146.1, forward strand.
GATGAAGGCGGTGACTGTTTTGCCAATAGGCTAATTTATGAACAAACTGTGCTTATTATCGGACATTATTTCATTGCGTTTACTTATCTAACATTATTTAGACAAGTCAAGATAGATATTGTGTGTTTTTTTTAATTATTTATTACTAAGATTGGAAATATTTCGACAAAAAACATGCATTCCTCGGTTATATATAATTAAGTTTTATAATTTAACTGTGTCTTCCAAAAGAAAGGGATGATGATAAACAAAAGTAATGTAGTAGCAATCACTGTGCCCAAAGTAAATAAAATAAAAATTATTACCAAACTCCCAACTCACAAGTAGACCCAAAAACTCAGTTGATAATCAATTCGAAAGAAACTAGCTTTTCCAAACTACATTTGACCAACTCTTAAGAGCATTTATCTTCATAGCAACCAAACTTAGGTTTGACTAAAAACATATGATATATAGTTTAGAAGAGATATACACTTGATTTCGACCATAAAATATTTATACGAGTCATTCTCGTGTCTATTGGATTCAATTTGTTTGAGGGAAAAAAAAGAATCCTTGAAAATGCTCAACAAATTCTACACGTAACTAGAAAAAAAAAATTAGATTTTTATAATGTATTATTTCATTCAATGCCACGAATGCACCGGGAAGCATAAGATGTCACGTGTCTGATAACGGATAAGCTGACCATTTATTCAAATGTAGTTAATATAATTGAGTTTAATTAATGTTGTGTGAGTGTGAGTGTGTGTGTGTGGGGAAACTTGTCATTTGCTCTACCCTAAACATGTGCCATGAAAAGATTAAACACTTTTTTTACCAAGACTCGTTCCCCAAATCATGACTGTCCCTCACGAGTAGTTCCTCATAATTTCAAGCAACATTAGGAAAATTCGAAAAGACAATTTGGTTTAAGGACATGAAATGCAACTAATTACATTGAATTAGGGCCATTTTCTCGTTCTCTAACAGGCCGCGTCGCTGCTTGTAAAAATGGCCTCAACCCTGTCAAGAGAAGCCTCTAACCGCCCCGAGTTCATGTTGAACAAAGGCTCGTCACTGCCAATACATCTGAGGAGAAAAGGAAAAGGATAAAAAGGGCTTCGATAATTAGAAGAGATGATAACTAAAAAAGCAGCCATTATTACAGATTTCTACATTAATTACCCTGTGACTTCAGGAAGAACATAATCAGCCCTCCACCCGAAACGAAAGTCAACCCCGGGAGAAAGACCGAGGGAAGTCTTATTACGGATCCTAGATATACCGTCTCCTCCTAGGCTCGATGTGAGCTTCCATTTCCAGCCCGTCGCGTGCAGCACAAAGCTGTGGCCCACTCCTACCTGGGATTTGTTCGAATCTTACATGAAATGTGCGAAGAAAAGAAGCAGAGAGAAAGAAGCAAGCCATTGAAGATTAGAAGCAGAGGACCTGAAGGTTGAGGAATTTGGTGACTGGTATTTTCTTGGAAACGAGCTGAAAATCTTGGATCAGTGGCTCATATACGAACTTCCATTTTCTCTCGGGTGCTAAGGGCTTGAGAACTAGCTTCGCGTGGTAGTCATTTATAGGAGCATTGCACAACTGGGACAATAATCCAAATAGCCTTTTTAGGAAGAAAGTAAGCTTGATGCCAAAAAATACAATTGCATCGAATATCGAAGATTATCATATCTTGGCAACAATGGCACAAAAGGCATAAAAGGGTCTCTTTCCGATATCATTGAGCTCTTAGGTCCTCTCATTCAACAGCCTCAACACGGTGTATTCGAATCTAAACCCACAGTGGTATGAACAAATTCTAAGATAAGATAATCTAAAGGAATAGTTTCATTCATTCACCAAAACATCACAATTGGTCACCTTCAACGCCTAAATTGAGAGGAATGGCACTTGCAAAAATTCAAGAAACTCTTCGATTTAGCTTTCTTAATCACTAACCCTACGTTCAACGAGGCAATAGCTAACTATAAACAGAAACACAATACCTCCAAGTTCACTCCAACGCGGAACCCCTGGAGCTCTCTCCGAAACTTTAAGAAAATTTCAGAGGGAATCAAATTGATGTTGTAAAGCTCCTCCCACGACGTCGGCGCAGCTTCTCCACCGCCCGAAGTTCCTTCCATTCAAGTTCAGCGTCCTAAAAATTCAATTCGAGATTGAAAACGTCTACTGTTACTGGCCTTGTATAGATGACCCATTCGAGATTGAAAACGTCTACTGTTCCTTCCATTCGAGATTGAAAACGTCTACAGCGTTTGGGCTCATTTAGATGACCCAGTATATTGGGCCTAAGGCCCAAATTTGGCTTTAGCACTAATGGGCTATGGCGACTCAAAATGGTTCGAGACTATCAGTTGAGCTAACTTTTTTTAAATTACAGCCCAAGTCCTTGAAATCTAATAATAATAATTATTTTTTTATGCACACGTGGTTAAGTTATATATGAGATTACTTATATTTTAATTTATTCGTAATTAATGTTGATGAAGTGTTATTTTTAAACGTTTCGCTCCTTCTGCACTCGATTCGCCCCCCTGAAATATTACTTTTAAATAATGTGTGAGGATATAATAATAAAAAAATCGAAGAGTAATTAGGTTATTATCAAAATTAAAATAAGTTATATATAGAGTAGTGAAACATCAATTAAAATTAAAGTTGACGGGCCAAATTTTCGAGTTTTTTTTATCTACTTTTCACCCTTATTAAATAGAATAGATAATAAATAACAATAATAAAGTAATATTTCATTCACTTCTTTCTCTTTTTTTTTTTTTGAAATGTCATTCACGTCTTCGACGTAATATTTAACGTGGAATTTTCTTCTTTGTTTTTCTTTTAATCACATTACATTTAATTTTCTGACGTCAGTGCCTTTTTTTATTTTAAAATATTACGCATGTTTTCCCAGAAGCGCGACGTCACTCCTACCGTTACATTAAAAACCCGGACAAATCCTTCAATTTCAAAGATTCTTCGGCGTTGGGAAGAAGCTTATCTCCATCACTCGGCGAGGCTCAACTATTATTTATGGCTAGAAGTTCGCAGCCATTACTACTTCTGTGGGGCCCTCTTACATCATTAAATTGCACTCGTAGGTAAATATAGTTCCAAAAATAGACAAATCCAAGCGGCATAGAAGGACACGTGTAAAGTACATTTGCCCAAGAAAACATTTGAACAGCAACAGCACCACCAACTCGAAGGTGAAAGAAATAATCCAAAAAATAAGACACACGCAAAACATGAATAAAGGAAATAGCGTTTATCTCCAACACCAGAAACTAAGCTTCAGTGCTTTCATGGATTCATCAATGGCGGACGTTAAAATTTGAACACAAAGCACATTATACCATAGAAAACACCATTTGTATTCAATAAGGGCAAGTAAATGCCATCACTGCAAGGACAACACAAACACGACACGAACTAATTACAGGGGAATCATCACCGCAAACTTGATAAAATTAAAAGACGGGTCCCGGGTAAAACCCGACCGTGAACCTACACGGGTCCCCGAGACATCCTAAAACAAAGACACAAGAAAAAACACAAACACAACTTCGATTCCCCTAACACACGTAGATGACGAGCTTAGTTAGCCAAGAATGCAGGTACAAGCATCGAAGCTCGGGCACCCACAAGCCAATGCCCTATTGTTCCTCGGGACAAACTTACGTAGCCAAACATGCTTCCCGTTGATGGAGAACTTCGCCTTCATCTGCCCGTCAAGAATAGCATCGATGAAATAAGCCCTAACAAACACGATCCTCGCGTAGAGGGACTGCTCGTGGGGCTCCACCTCCTGCATGTGGAGGGACTCGATGCAGTTCCCGAACACCCTCGTGAAGAAGGTGGTGACCTCATCCTTCGTCACGGGGTAGCCCTTCGAGAAGGTGACGAACATCGTCCGGTCAGTTCGGGAAGCTTCCCGGGCAGCTCGGGCAGGGGAGGGCAGAGACGGGATTATGTTTCTGCTGCTCACATTATTCATGCTGGGGAAGAAGCCGTGGGCAGAGGATTTGATGGAGGAGCGTCGCCTCATGAGGCTCATGTAAGAAGCGGGCAGAGCGGGACTCGGGACCCGGGCAGGGGCAGGGGCAGGGGCAGGGGAACGATACTTCTCCATAATGTCGGAGACTGTGGGGAGGAGGACACGGGAAACGAGGTTTTTGATTTCTTTGAAGACCGTGGGGCGGTTATGGTGGAAGTATTGGAGGCTGAGGTCACTTTCGAGGAGTTTGCAGGTCAAGGGGATTTCGGAGAGCTCAGTGGAGAAGGGGAAATCGGGGTTGAGGTACTTGAGGCACAACACTGCCTCTTCTGCGATTTCGTAAGTGAGAAAATGTGGGAGGGAGAGGATTTGGCTGATGAAGCCCGTGAAGCCACTACGTTCAACCCACATCCACAGGCCCATTACGTACAGGGACTCTAGCGGGTTACGGTGGAGGGTTGTTACGAGGAGGAGGTAGAGGGACCGGTCGATTCCGTGGAAGATCTTGAACTCGTCGCTGGTTAGGGTGAAGCTCGTGCTGTCCATTGTTGGGTATATCTGGTTAGATAAGAGTGAAAACATGATGTGTAAGAAAATGTTGAAGATTACTACTTCTTTGATTGATGAAGGAAAAAAAAATGATCATAAATAAAACAGTAAAAGATGGGGCTCATCAAGGGAGCCTATGTATGAAGCAAGCTAAGCAAGAAAAAGAAAAAGGCCGCATTTGTATCTTGACTGATTGAAGAGTAACAGGCCACTGACTGACACAAGTTTAATGAACAAATCCCATAAATATATAAGGCAAAGACAGAAATGGGAAAGAGATTTTAATGAATATGAGAGCAACATTAATTAACTTTGGCAAGATTTAATGAACTGGTTAGAATCTGTGTTTTTCATATCCGAGGATCATGAGAAACAACAGTCTGCAAAGAATTAGAAGGAAGAGAGATAAAGGATTTAATGTGATTTTTATTTTTATCTGCATGAAGAACACAAAACTGTTGTTTTTTATGTATTCAAGACTCCATTGAAGCCTAGAACAAAGGAACTAGAGAAGAAGAAAACCTTAAAGGAGAAGAGAAGAGTGAAGACTTTACTTATTCTATGTGGGAATGAATTGCTCACAACCCACACACCCCAATATATAGTCATGGAGCAATGCATAGCACCAAAATACGTAACTGCACCACAGGAAAGAAACAAAAAATAATTAAAGATTAGATGTCAGCAATTCACAAGAAAAAACACTTGGAAGGTAGAAATAAATGAAACCCTTAGTATTACAGTAATCAGCCTAGGGAGCACACGTGTTTTTCCATCTTGGCTTGGCCTTTAACTGACGTTAAGGAAGGTAAAAAACAAAAGCCCTCAACAACTTACCCCAAAGGCCATTATTAAAGAGATTACAAGCACAAAGTGAATACGGATAATTTAAAAACTTTGTCATGATTTTCAACCCACCTTCAGTTGCAACATCTCTCCCCTTTCCGATGCAATCCATAGAGAAATAAATCATCTCTAAAACAACCTTTGTGAAATCCTGGCAATCCATAAAAGAAAATGCTTTTTAACAGTAATCACTTGCAGTAAATTTACATAACAACATTAAAAGGACTAATAAGTATACTTTCTAATTAAAGGGTATGACCACAAGATAACTTAATTATCCCAGATGGCATGTCTTCGCAAATAATTTCACAATGCAATAAGAATAACCATTCACAATGTCAACTTAATATGTAGCGTTATCACCGAACATATTAACCAAAAAGGCACACTGGCATTTATGAAATTAATGGAGGCACTAAACAGTCTGATAATAAGGTAAAACGTTGTAGCTTAGCATATTACTTCCTTGAGTTCATCATAGCTTGCCATAGAATCACAGAAATATATCAGTAAAAGAGTGCATTTAACAATTACTTCTGACGATTATTTACGGAAACCAAGTTATACCGTTAAGTTGCGGCGCCACAATTATGTTAACTGTTATGCTTACAAAAAAAAAATTTGCGGCTGGCAAAGTTCAAAATATCAGCAATGATTGGCAAACGTGCAACGGTAAACGAAATTTATCATAACGAACACCAACTATGTTTGGAAAAACTGCTTGCAAGAAAAGTTCTGTCGGTTTCTAGATTGAAAACGTTTTGTCGTAGTTATGTCGTTAACATGACTCACAACAAAGTTCCAATTCCATACAAGAACTTTAAGAAGTACGATCGACAACAAGGTGATGTGGCTCCTACTACATACATTTCATGACAACAATGGGATATGCATATACTTCATCAACGTGAAATGGATGACTTGGTAAACGATATAATAGTTCCATTCCATTATCACACCAATACGATAATCTTCAATGTATACGTATGAGAAAGTCTACGTATGATTTAATACAAAACAGAAACGGCATTTCCTGACTCTTATGCTTTCAATGATGCCAACTAATCATTACAATATAACGGTAGCAACTGCAGGCAGAAAACGCATCTATGATCATCAGTAGAAAGAATCAGAGAACCCGCTTTGGCTTAAATGTTAAAATTGATGCAGCTAGCCAGGATGTTGAAGTATTACTGATATTGAAACAATAGAGAAAACAAGCCTGATTCATTGTGAAAAGACAACCATTACCTTCCTTAAACTGATTATGTTAACTTTATCATTCCTTCCACAGTCCTAAATTATTCAAACGCACCACTTTCCCGAAAATACAAGAAAAAGCCCTAAATTGACCGGTAAATAAAGCCCAAAACACACTGACGACACCCAATGGCACATCAACACACCCACTGCCATAATTTCGACCAATAAGAACAGCATGTAATAAGAAACAATTCAACGTACTTCACTGGTAGAACCTCCTCCAAGTCCTACAAACTATCCAGCGTTGTATTTACTCTCCACCTCCTCTTCGCAGTCACTCCCCCCATTCGAATTGCACTAGTCACTGTTCTTCTCGATAGATGACTTGATGACGAATAGGATCTATAATCATCCTCAAACCTCCGATCATCGTCGCAGCTCGCAAAAATGAGTTCCGACAGTTCGATTGGGCGATCGCCGCCCGAGTTAGTTCTATCCATCGTTATCGACATTCTTCGGAGCTGACGCGTATTCACAGACACTACTAATTCAGTACTGTCAGTGTATAGAGATAGAGAGAAGAAAGAGGGATGAGTGAAATGGCGAGGGATAGAAAATAATTCCTAGCTATATTACCATTAATAGCAGCATAAGCGCGACGCGAAGGATGGAGTGTTCAGAAAAGGAAAAAAAAACTCTTCAAATCTTCCTTTAAATAACAATCAAAGAAATAAAAATAAAATAATTATCGTCGCCTGAGAGATTCGAACTCTCGCGGGGAAACCCCATGTACTTAGCAGGCACACGCCTTAACCACTCGGCCAAAGCGACTTGTGATTACAAGTCTTGGAACAAGTCTAGTCTTGTAATAGTTAAAAGTTCATGGAAAGAAAAAGTTGAGTTGTGGTTCTTTATCTTAGGGAGGTTGAAAAAAATAAAAAAGGTCTTCTTTTTTCTTTTTTGTCATATCATAATAAGTCAGGGTGGGCTTCTCGAATCTGTTCAGTGCTCATGCATGTTCGTAATTCTTTTCTTGTTTCGCAGGGATCAAACACTCGAAGCTTCGAGCTTCTCAAGCCAATGGAAAAAAGTATTCAGTTACGACTCTACTTTAAGATCTCCTAAGCCTTTCTCCGCCGTGAAGCAAGAAAAAAAAATTCATGTTTTTCGAGCAACAATTCCCGGCAAGAAACTGCAGCATTGTTAGTTCCAACTTCCAGCGGAGAATGTAATAGCAGAGGTATTGTGTCACGTGTAAGAAAAACTAGTCAATCACATCACATGCCTGTACAAGCAAAACACCACCACGCCTATCTACAAGTGAAAAACCCGACTCAAACCATCGAAAGACCCGTCCCCCACCGCGATCTTCACCCTCACCGCAAGAAAACACACGTAGATAACCACGAGCCCGACCCCCAACATCCTACTCGGCCTCATCCCGTTCCTCGGCAGCACTGCGACGGTCCACACCAGCCCCAGCATCAAGAATCCGATCGTCGAGTACAAGCTCACATCGTCAGGAACCGCATACGAGCCCGGTCTCCGAGCCCAGGCACCCACGAGCAGCGATATCCCGAGGCCCACCAGGGTGTTGAACATGGGACCCGCGTAGCACCCCGACACCGCCACCTGCACGCCGTCGCGTCCGCTCATCGCCACCGCCACGTTGGACATGAGATCCCCCATCGAGTTTCCCCAGGCCAAGATCGTCAGCGCGAGGAGGGACGGCTTGATCCCGAGCACGACCCCGAGCGCCACGAGCACTGATACTAATTCGTTGGCTACGATGTAGAACCATATGATGCTCATGAGGAAGCCCCCGAGGACCCACGGGAGCAAGAATCTCTCCGGCGGACGGGCCCTCGAGGTGTACTTCATCGCGAGGATCCCGAGGACCGAGCCCGAGAAGCCGCCGACGAGGTAAACGGTTACCTTTGTTGTTTCTTGCATCATGTCCCAGAGTAAGGACAGCAGCAACGGTGCGAAGAAAGCGGTGGCCACCGCGTAGGGCTTCGACCACCGCTCCTCGTCCACGATGGGAATCGTGAGCCTCCTCGGGAGCGACAGAGGGATTTCGAGGTACGAGCAAAGCTTCGTGCAATAACGAAACGGTTTTTCACCTATTACAGTATCATTATCCGCGTTGCAACATCCCCGTGCTCTGTCACAACCTTCGACGCCGTCCCCGTCAGAAAAGACCGCGACTTTCGGGGCCCACATCAGGTGGGGAATCTTTTCGTACTCGGGATTAGGACAAGAGATCAACGAAGCACGCAAGGATTCGTCCTCGGTGTCACGGTTCGAGGACGCGACGGGCAGCAAAGGGGTAACGGACTCCAATTTAATCTTCCAGTTTTGTTTCCTCAGTACCTCACTGACAGCTACGAATAGGGCGTAGGCAACGTATATTGTAATGAAAGCAACTGCCCCTTTAACGCTCACTTCTCCTACGATTATGATCGTTAGAAGGGACATAAGCGTAAGAGCGAAGAAGCCCACGTCCCTAAAGAAGCAGTATTTATCTATTCTTACGTTTTTATCCGCCACGCATATCGAGACAGCACCAGCGACGACGCACACGATGAAGACGGCTCCCCCCAAGACGCTGTTGAGCCCCACGTCGCCGGAATCTCGGGCCACGAAAGCTGCTATGCTCGCGAAGACGTCGGGTGCTCCGTTGCCTAGAGGAAGCAGAGTGACGCCGGCGACCGTCGGAGGCAAGCTGAGAAGATTCGAGAGCTTCTCCAAGCAGCAGCAGAAATAGTCGGCGGCTGTGTTGGCGAGTAAGTAGAAGAGCGTGAGTATCCAGATTACGAGCACCGCGTAGCCCAAGGGCTTGATTTTACGGCAGTCGCAGTAGAAGAATTTCAGGTAGTTGACGAATCCGCCGGAGCTGCAAACGGGGTTTGCGGACAAGTACTCGCACTCGGAGGCGAAGCCCTCGTGCTTGTGGATCTCCGAGCATATCGTTAAGTTTCTGCTGACCGGTTGATAGCCGCCGCCGCCGCCGCCGCTCTCGTGGGCCTTCCTCCGAGGCGTAGAAGCCGTTGTCGGAGAGGGATCGTCATGCAAGAATGGATTCTGAAGAATCTCATGTCCGAAGACGAAGAACGTGAGGAGAACCAATAAACAGAGGCCGCTGAATATTCCTCGAGGATTTGTCAGCAAGCGACTCGAAAATTCCATTTTTTTTTTCAACTCTCCGTTTACCAGCGTGATCCTAAACGGATGGTGAGTGATAGAGACGAAGAGGGGTGGTCAAAGTATTTGACATTCAACGATCAGAGAAAAAAAAAAGAAGAAAAATTAATCAACGATCGCAAAGGGAATACACAGGGTTTCTGAGGAATAAGATAACCTCAATCTCAATCGAAGTGATCCACGGCACGCGATTCTTTCTTTAGCTCGATCATGGTAGTAATTCCACGACAAAAGTGGGTGGGAATAGATAATATAATTTTTTTTTTAATGAAAAACTGTATGATGTATGTATGTACGCGGCAGTGTGAACTCGGAGAAAACTTTACACGAATGGCTTAAGAGCTACGATATATAATTATGTCGCTTGTCATTCGTCTTTTCCCTTTCGGGGCAAAGCGAATGGAGGGGAAGCGCGTATGATGGGGGGGGGTGAGTGCGCGTACGTGGTGTGTGTCGGCAGACACGTGTTGCCTTTTCCGGACATTATTAGTGGGCCACGTGTCGCGAAATGAAGTCCAGGAATTTGGGAAGGCGACCTTCACAAACATACGACTTTTGTCCGTTCGGTATTTGGGCCCACGATAAAATGGGCTTTAATCAGTTAATGTTTAAGAAGCACATATCTCAGCCCATCAAATGTTTCATTTGATGGGCCGAAGGCGTGACCTAGCAGGTGGGCCGAGAACTTTCATTTATGAGGTCTCATGTTCAAATTTTAAGATACGGTGTAACTCCATAGTCGATTGGGAGGTGGATACATTGGTCTCATTTCCACTCTACTATCCACGTCAGCTAATTTAAACTTCACTGTCATCGTATTCCCCACACTCCAACTAAATTATTATTCAAATCTTAAATCAACATATCACTTTTATCATCGATGAGTTCAAGTGGATTCGAACCGATAACATCTAACCGACGATGTTACGACTCAGTTAATCGGATCACCTCCCTCACGTCAACTCGGTTGTCTTATTTTTATCGTTTACACGTGCGAGACGATTCCTCTCTCCACGACAGCCACACAAACACATGCTTTCTTAGTATTCACTCATCAGACAAGATCTTCCAGTAGTAACATTTCATCCCCAAGCATTGTTATTATGACGACTCAGACAAGAAAAGATCATCGGCCGCCGATCACAACATGTCTCTCCGCCGGCGTTTTAACAGCCTGTTTGCTAGCTTTCGCAGTCCAAGTAATAATCTTCTTCTCCCCAATAGAACCCGACGTGCTCGAATTCGTCACGCGGAGGAGCTCCACGTCAGCAATTCCATTCATCAGAGAAATAAAGGTGTGAGAGATACTCTTTATACACTGCTTTTCTTCGATATCATGCTGCGTAATTTTTAGGGTTTTCAATGGAATCCCCAGGAAGTGACTAAAATAGGAGAAGGAGTTCTTACAAAACCCGAAGACGTGGCAATAGACAAAGAGGGCCTTCTCTACACAGCTACGAGAGATGGATTCGTCAAAAGGCTGCACAAAAACGGAACCTGGGAAGATTTATGGCATGCTGAGAGCGACGGATTACTGGGCTTAACTGTTGCGCCGTCCGGTGACGTCATCGTCTGCCATGCCGACGAGGTTGTAATAAACGAAAAGCTGAGGGACTGATATTTAATTAGGCACTCTCATGTTTATTAGATATGATCAACAGGGCTTGTTTAAGGTTGACGCAGAAGGCGGTGGCGGTGGGACCCTTCTCGCATCTCATGTTAACGGCCAAAAAATCAGGTTAAAAAAAATAATCACAGCGAAAGTGGGAAAATGATACTATTACGTATATACTGTGTCTGTTTTCGTACAGATTTGCAGACGACGTCGTTGCATCGTCGGACGGAGCGATGTACTTCAGCGTGGCGAGCACGAAATTCGGGCTCCACGATTGGCCCCTCGACGTGCTGGAGGCGAGGCCCCACGGTCAGTTATTGAAGTACGATCCCACATCGAAGGAGACGACGACGACGATTCTCCTCGACAACCTTGGATTCGCTAATGGGGTCGCCTTGTCTGAGGGCGAAGACTTCTTGATCGTATGCGAAACATGGAAGTAAGCAAAATCATTGTATGCAAGTTATTAGTTTCGATTAAAATAATTATTTCTTGATCAGATTTAGGTGCTTGAAATACTGGCTCAAAGGAGAACTCCATGGAACCACGGAGGTCTTCGTAGAGAATCTCCCCGGTGGGCCCGACAACATAAACCTCGCAAAAGACGGTTCTTTCTGGATTGCGTTGTTAGAGGTATTGACGACAATCAATTATTTTGGCATCTGCTTATTACAAGGTTTTTTTTTTTTTTTTGCATACGCTGTAAAATCTGCTTAATGTTGCAGTTGGTTCCGAGGGATTTGAGATTTCTGCACTCGTCAAAAGCGCTGAAGCATCTCGCGGCGGCGTTTCCTTCGTTACGCATGCGTGCCCTCGGCGTGCACCGCAGGGCAATGGCCGTAAAAGTATCCCCCAGCGGCGAAGTGATTCGAGGCTTCGAGGATCCGAGTGGGGAAGAGATGAGCTTCGTGACCTCTGCGCTCGAGTTCGAGGGTCATTTGTACCTGGGAAGTCTTCGGAACAACTTCATCGGGAAGTTGCCGTTGACTGCGTGACACCGGCCGGCGACGGCGGGCAATGATGGTTCTCTCATCGTTTTTGTAATTAATTTTCCTTCCTGCTAAAGATCAGAAGATAGGACCAATATTTAAATAAATTGTTGAAGCCCATTGGGCCATTTACGTGACTTCTATGCAACCGTCTACCGTCCTACATGGGAATCCGATTCTTTGACTTTTTATAATAATAATTTGATATTTATCAAAAGTAGCACAATACACCTGGCTTGCCGACAAGGCTCTCGAGAGGGAAAGCCGGCCCAAGGAAAGAGAGAACCGGGTGGAGTGAGGTGGCAGCATCTGATTGGTGAGCGTGAAGATTGGCTTTTGCGGACTTGTCCTTATCTAGTGGGACACTCAAAGGACCGATGGATCATTTAATGTCACCAATATGTGAATAAAATCTCTAATTTCACACGTAGGAATTTTGCAATTTGCAGTCCTTAGAATGATTAGCTGAATCATTTACAACTGTTTTCGGTAATGATATTGGTTTAATAAAAAAATTAAAAAGGAAAAACCATTAAAATTGCCACGTGGGGCCCACCGTCCCAACGTTCCTTTTCTTTCCCAACGCAAGAAGACGTCCTCAATCGCCTGTCACCCTTCGATATAAACCTTCAACAAAGACCCCCAAAACTTCCTCGGCGACGTCAAGGATTCAAAGAAAAACGAGGAAGAGACAGACACCAAGAGGAAATTAATCGAACAACGTTCCCGTCAAATTTTGGCAATATGTCGGAGGAATTCGAAGCCGCGGTTGAGGACGGCCTCCGCCTCGCGAAGCGAATATACTTCGGGAAAGACCGGGCCGTGGCGGCTCCGATGCCCGGGATGACGATGGAGAGATCCTCCGCGGGGTTTCTCCCGACGTCGCCCATGATGTACGCCGTGATAATCGATCCGGCGATCGTGGACAATCCGGACATGCCGAGCTACCAGCCTCACGTGCACGGCAGGTGCGATTCGCCGGCGCTGATTCCCCTGCAGATGAATAACGTGTCTCTCGAGGTGGATTGTGTTTTGGACACGGCGTTCATCACCGCGACCGCCACGTGGCGCGTGCACTGTGTCATGGGGAGTCGCAGCTGCGATTGCCGTCTTGCTGTTCCGATGGGTGAAGAGGTGGGGTTTAGCTTATTATTTCGATCAGGAGATTGTGTTACTTCTGGTGTCGCGCTCGTTTATTGTTGTGTATGATGCTATAGATCTATCAGTGAATTAGCTCACTCTGGGTTTGACTTCTCCTCCACTTGGTTTCTTTCTGTCTGTGTTAGAAAATTCATATCAATGTTTCCAGTTGACTGAAAAGAAGATAAAAAGAGATGATGAAATTTTGTATCTTTCGTAGCAAATTTTAACAGCAAACACCTTTCTTTTAACATCGTCAGACTTTACCATATACTGGATTTTTTATTTTAGTCAAGCCCCACGTCTTGGTGAGGGTTAGTTAGGAATAATTCTGCTGCAATCATTCACTTGTATACGTTGAGGTTGATAAATAATTTTCTCTTTAATATGAAATGCAACGGTTGTATTCATATATCATTTGTTTTGCTCTGGATAATTCTTTGTCTAATCATGATTTTGTTTTCTTACTAACACTAGTGCACTTTATTTTGCTGACAGGGTTCAATTGTAAGCGTTGAAGTTGATGTTCCTAGGAAATCCTATAGCACAGAACTTTTAACCACAGAAGGCACAACTGATGTAGACAAGGTAGCGAAGCTTGGAGATGGAATTTTTTTGAAATCCAACATATTTACCCTCACAATTCCACAGGCAAGTTTCTGATTGAATTTATTTTCCCTTATCTTTTTTTTTTCTGTTTCTGGTCTGTACAATAGTATTATAGTTGATATGAGATGTATGTGTTCTTTGCTACAGATAGACGGAGGAACCAATGTTTTGGTTAAACTTAGATGGTCACAAAAATTGCTGTTTCATGATGGCGAGTTCACCTTGAACGTTCCGTTTAATTTTCCCGAGTACGTAACACCTGCTGCTAAGAAGATCCCGAAACGAGAAAAGATACAGTTGAATGTTAACTCGGGTCCAGGAGTAGAAGTGCTTTGTAAAACGACCAGTCATCCTTTGAAGGTACCATCATCTTTTTGGCCTGATGATGATCATGCTTTGACGTGTGAGTGAGCAAACTGGGTTTTCATTCTTTGGTGTAGGAGCGACTAAGAGAGGCTGGAAAGTTGGGTTTCTTATATGATTCAGATGTCCTTTCATGGTCAAGAAGTGACCTTACTTTTACATACACCGTGAGTCTTCGATCAAGACTGTTAAATCTTCTACATAATATAATTGAGGAAGCACTTTGAATCTCCAGTGTGCAAAATTGTCTATATTTTCAGGTGTCTTCAGATCATATTAGTGGCGGTGTTTTTTTGAGTCCTCCGTTATTAAATGATGTTGATGGAAGAGAGATGTTTTGTTGCTATCTTTACCCAGGAAGGCAGCAAAGTGGCACGGTAAATTCACTCTTCTGGGCTTTCTTTAGCTCATATATCATACTTGTAGATAATGCGTTTCTGTAGATTGTTTCTATATCAAAAATACAGTAAAGAGGTAGTAACTACAAAATAACCATGTGTATCTCAAGCACTTCGAGTTAACTTATTATAAATCTTATTTGCTATTATTCCATGTTTGCTGTAATTTAAAACATGCAAACCTAGCTAAGCCCCATTTGGATGTGTCTATAGTTCTTCAGGAAGGAAGTGGTATTTCTCGTTGATATAAGTGGCAGCATGAGGGGTAAAACGATTGATGACGTAAAAAATGCACTCTATTCTGCACTCGAGAAGCTTCAGCCTGAAGACATGTTCAATGTAATTGCCTTCAACGGTGAAATGTTTGAATTTTCCTCGTCTTTGGAGTCAGCAACTGCAGCAGCTATCGAAAAGGTCAATCAGTGGATTAGCATGAATTTTGTGGCTGGTGGTAGCACAAATATTGAACTTCCTTTAAGTCAGGTATCCGTCATCCTTCAATAGCATTAAATTCATTTTGTTTTTTTTTTCTATCTTTGGATATAATACTATAGGAACCCTCTCAGTTTCTTTATTTAGTAAGATCGATGACATGGTCCTTTTATTATGTACATATATAGTAATATTGGGCTGTGGTCTTACATCAGTGTTGACCTCATCGTGGTAGAGTTTACCTGATGAATATTATGTGATATGATTTGTGGCACAAATGTTCTGATATAGTTCTGTTACTCATTTCACTTTCAAGAATCATTTATATCCATTTTTAAGTGTCTCTTTTTCTCAGGCCATAAAGATGTTGTCTGATAGTCACAACTCAATTCCAATGATTTTCCTCATCACGGATGGTTCTGTGGAGGACGAGAGACGTATATGCGATAATGTGAAAACCCAGCTGGCGAATTCGAAAAATGTCTCCCCGCGAATATACACATTAGGCATAGGTGGGTTGTGATACTTTGGCAGATCCAATAAATGCTTGAAATTTCGTCGAAATGGCACTCAACATATGTAGTGGACACCTTTGTTGAGTTCCATTTTAACACACAGTAATTGGCTCAGTGTTTGGTTTTGTCTCCTGAATCTTTTCATTGATCTATGTCAGGCACATTCTGTAATCATTATTTCCTTCGGAGGCTTGCAACAATTAGTGGAGGACATTATTGTGCAGCGACCGATGTGGGTAAGTTATCTTCTTACACATGTTAAAGATCCTCTCAGCTACATGAATTACATGCATTTTTTAGCATTTTATATATTCGTAACTATGCTATTGATGTTGAGATGCCATTAGATATCGATAGAAGATGTATGCTTGACTGAAGTATGTACATGACGATATATGCTTTACTGGGTTCCATGCTTTACTGAAGTATGTACATAACTTTTTTTTTTTCTCTGATTGGACAGAAACTATCGAGGCTCGAGTGGGAGGACTATTTGCTAGAGCATCATCTACATTTCTTGCAAATATTGCTTTCGAAAATCTAGATGAACTTGATGATCTCGAGGTATTTCTAACAAGAAGAAAAGCTCACGAAAGTTTCCATTTCACTTTTCAAATCAGCTCGTATTTTAACATGGAATCATCGATTTCTCCGTTTTATTACCAGGTCCTTCCCTCTCGAATCCCTGACCTTTCATCTCAAAGCCCGTTGATCGTGTCGGGCAGATACCGCGGGACATTTCCCGAAAACCTTCGAGCCAAAGGCACCCTTGCAAGCATGAGCACTACTTCCCTCGACCTAAAAGTCCACGCGGCAAAGGAGCTACCCATTCACAAGGTGTGATATACTGAGACACTGGGCGGTGTCCTTTCTGTTTACTGACCACTTCACCTAAAAGTTTAAGCTTAAAGAACTGTATCATATTTTAAATTATTTATTTTATTCCCAACAGTTTCCAATAGCTTCTCTGTTTTATCATTACACATAGTAGCTCATCATAACCTCATCCACCAAAATTTTCTTTGGGGGTTCATTGATTATGTGTAATGACAGATAGTTGTGAAGCATCAGATTGAGTTACTCACAGCTGAGGCCTGGCATTCAGAAAGCAAGGAGCTCATGGAGAAGGTAAATTTACCGATATGCCCTCATACGTTGCCATTACATCATAGTGATATTTTTTCCTACGTCGACAAAACAGGTAGCGAATTTAAGCATTCAAAACTCCATCGTCTCCGAATTCACGGGCATGATCTTTCCCGAGGCCAACAAAGAGAAGAAGAAGTCCACGGATTCAACAACCAAGAAACCTGAGGATCACTCGAAGCCTCCTCAGAAGATCCTACAGCTCGGGCTCGGGTTTGGAAACTTGACCGCCACGGCGGAGAATACTCCTCCGGGGTCGAAGGACGTAAAACCGCCCGACGCCGGCGAGATTTTTGTGAAGGCGGCTTCAAACTGCTGCGGGGCAATTTGCGGTAGGTGCTGCTGCGTGTGCTGCATAAGGGCATGCTCGGGCCTGAACGATCAGTGTGCTATCGTGCTGACTCAGCTTTGTGGTGCCTTGGCTTGCTTGGGCTGTTACGCTTGCTGTTGTGCTGGAGAAGATAGGTGATGAAAGAAAGAACAAACAAACACACACCGAGGAATAAAAAGATGAGCTGGGAGTTTTTCTTTTTTATTATCTTTCTTAAGGTTGTACATTTTGTGTGTGTGTGTGTGTGCTGTGTTATGATGTCAGATGTGTAATAATCAAATCATGGTAATGGATCGTTGTTGAGCTATTTTTGGCTACAAAAGATGGAAATTTTGGAGCCGTTGAGAAATGAATTTTTCTGTTATTCTAATGATTTAGATCTTTATAGCTGGATACAAAACAAACTACATGGGAAGGAAATTAGCAGCAAAAAGCCGCCCCAATCAACTATCAAAACCTGGTAAGTCTTCATAGCTGCTTACAGTGTTTGCGTGTGTAATATTCTTGATGCAATGATGGAAAATATGTAATGTTAGAAGATGTAATACTAATGATATGTTGATGATGCATGTCAACGTGGCATGTTGATGTGGCACGAATCAATGCCACGTGTGAAGTGCTAACGAAGGTGCTCACAATAAAATTCCTCGAGGAAGGAATTTTATTGTGAGCACCTTCGTTATCACTTCTCGTATCCTAAATATGTTGTAACAACCGTTTTCTTCACTTTTTAATGCAGATATTGTTCTAGAGATATGATCCGTTCTCCTCTCAAACAATCATAGAAAAGGAATGTTCTTGCCATTTCACATGGATAATAATGATTTGTTAGAAATATCACAACAAGAATCTTATACAAGAAATTTCGATTCTGTACGATGTTGTCTTCTATTTGCTTGCCATGTTTACCTTCTTTGCACATTGAGATCTCATTTTGCCATTGTTAGCACAATGCTTTCACACCTGTTGCTGTTATTATGTGTGACAGTTTTTTCAATTCTTTCAAGCTCACTGCGAAGTGAAGGCCTGCAAAGAAAAAAAAATCGCATGTTAGCAATAATAAAAAGACAAATTTATAAGATTAGGTAGGTCACTATGTATACATATTTTCGGTTTTGGGTCACACATGTTCCAATCTTTTATACACACGAGCCAAAGATTCGAAAATCATCACACATATATAAATAGTACCGAGAAAACGTTGCAATGCCCGGGATCCGTAATGTGCTTCATCAAGTTCTCGATCGGTCCCTCTCCGGTGTAAATGGCTTGGAAGCAAAAACCCACAAAGGCCAACATAGCCAACCTCCCGTTCTTGATCTCCTTGGTCCTCAGGACCATCACGGGCTCGGGGGACCCACGGCCCCACATCAGGGGATCGAACCACAGCCCGCCGGGGTAGCCCACGTCGGGCTCGGGCTTCTTCTTGTGGGGCAGGTTCGGTTCGATGTCGACGCAACCGGGGTTGACCATGTCGGCCCACCTCCTCCCTTCGACCCAGCCCATCAGGGCTAGCTGAACGAAGAATAGGGTCGTGGGGTCCGCAAAGTACTCCCTCGAACCGGCGTCGAACCACGAGAAGTCCTCGATGAACCCGAGGCTCTCGAGCCACTCAGGGATTAGGATTCCCGAGACCGCGAGCATCGCCCACCGGGCGTGCATTAGCTCGGCTTGGGCGAACCATTTTAGGAGCTCCGGGTCGGATCCTAATCCTAGCGGGTCGAACCCGAAATCTCCCGGGAGGCTACAACATAGGAAATATAAAGATTGGTTTTTTTTTTCCCCCCTTTTTTGCTTACGACATCAGCCACAGTACTTGGCCTCAATCGATCGAACAATGGATAAATTCGAGCAGAGCCCAGAAAGGATATACATTAAAGTAAAAAACCGTACGATGAATTTACTATTTAGGAAGCAAATTGTAATGTAATAACCTGCCGTCGAGCCACGGAGGAGGCGAACTACCGGGGAACCACAAGGGCCTATCGGGAGGAAGTGGTTCGCAGACACTTGAAACGCCCTTCGTGGCGTTCAAAAGGCTGCGTTTTGATGACAGCCAAGTCCTGCTGATCTTTTCGGTTACAGATGATTTTCTGGGTAATGATTCCCTGATTAGGGAAAAAAACGGGAAACTTCAAGCACGGCCGATGAAGAAACACTGCATGACTAAATAATAACGCCATTATCAACACTACGACCTCGTGGAGAAGCTCGAGAATAGAGATGCTGTCGAAGTTGCAAGCGCCATTTATGAACGAACGAACACTTTCGGTAATCGTTTGTATGTTCGAAAGGTGTGAGCTTTATTATCTCTGTTAAAGTTGCAGTGGATTGAATGTCGAATCTGGGCCAGTCGTTTGGACTTCAATTCAATGGGTTCTCATAAAAAGGTAGTTTTTTTTACAGCGAGTAATAACTTTATTACAGCATCTATGAAAGGTTAATCAAGGCTAATTATTGTTTTGTTTGAGGCCCCATGTCATAGTTTTAATTTATTACTTAGGTCCGGAAGAAAATTAATTTTAAACATGTGTTTCTATAGTAACATTTATTATTCTGTAATAACAATATATTGTAATAATGTAGCACAAAAGGGACGATACATTATGACAGTGCCTCAAACAAACCAAATTTCCCCTTGATTAAACAAAATTTATTATTTCGCATCAAGTCGGCTTTGTTGACTTATGCTTCTATGCTTACAAACATTCTCACGGATCAATATCATATTTTTGGGCTCTAACAAACCCTAAATTAATACCGAAGTCGAACACAGTCCAAACATTTTCATAGCTCAAGCCGTTCAATAAAGATGATGTGAAATTAATTAATTAATTAATATGGGCCGTCAATAAGACCGATAATGGTAAATGAGCCAAGAAGCTTGATCTAAAACCCAATATAAAATAATTACTTAATAGGGGAGTAAGGAAACGGCTAAAATGGCCGAACACCAATAAGTGAATACCGATCAAAGTAAAGAAGTGGCCGTTACTTTATTTTATTTTTTTCTTCACTCATAAATTCAAACTAAAAGGAAAATTTGAAAAAAGGGAAGGAAACTGGATTCCTTATTCATTTTTTGTTTCTCCTAGCAAATGGAAAGCATTCACTTTGGATTATTAAATTTTTGTTTCTCCTAGCATATGAAAAGCATTCACTTTGGATTTTGTTTTTGGAAATCTCTTTGAGGATTCAAATCACATAATTTTCTCAAGGTCATCAAAGTAATATAAATAACATATTCATTCTCCATTCAAATAACATAATTTTCTCTTACAACGCTTATGCAAATTCGAATGATGTTACTGTCAAAGACGGTGAGCTCGAATTCGTATTTGTAAGAACATAGATATCACATTTTTCATATGTATATATATACAGACACAATACATTAAAGATATCAAAACATGAAAGAAAAAAAAAAAGTAAAATACACTCAAAATAGTGATGTCTTATCACCACCATTCAAAAAAACGCCTCTACTCTTTCCTACAAGCCCGAAACATAAGTAACACCCGTCGATGGCAGCCACGAATTCCCGCCAATGAAATTCCCAACGGTAAACTTCCCGGCCTCCACCCTATCCAAGACCCGAAACCCGGGCCACCTAACCCGGCCCGAAAGACCCGAACCGGGTCCCATGTTCCCGTACTCGGCGAAGAACAAGTTCTTGTAGGTCGACCCGCCGCTCCCGGGCCACTCTATCCATCCCCGGGAGTCGATCGCCCCGTCGATGTTGCTCTGCATCACCACCGCCCTCGAGAACTCCTTCCACGGCCGACCCAGGAAGGACTTCTTGACGGGCCGGAAGTCTGACCCGACCGTGACCCGGCAGCTCTGGAGCGAGAAGCCCGTGTTCTGTCCCGGGTCGCTCCGCCCGTTTGCGAGGATCACGTCGTAGCCGCCGGGTCGGGGTCGGCGGAGCACGAGCGTGCACGACTGGAAGACCGCGGCCGCGTTCCCGAATATGAAGTCGACGCTCCCGTAGATGTCGCACTCGCGGTAGAACTGACGGAGGGACAGCGCGTAGAGGGTGTCCTGATAGCCCGCGATGCTGCACCGGTAGAAGACCGAGTTGTCCGATGCTACCTGGAAAAAATAGTTCGAATAACAATTTCACCTAAAAGATTAAGTTGTAAATCATAAGTTTTATAAATTCCTAACAAAAAAAAAAAAAGATTAAGATTGCAGTGAGTGCATTCATATTTTAAATTTTGTTAAAGTTATTTCCAACACGTTATCTCTGTTTAAGCTGATTCAATCTTATGCGGCGGCCTGTATCCACAATTTCTTGCCTTGATACCATGTTAAATCAGCAATTCAAACTAAAAGTTGTAGCAAATCATATTTAAATTTTATGTATACTTAATTTATATTTCCTAAATCAAAATACACGGTGAGAAAATCCAGGGATTATGTGTCATCATTACCGTCAGGGCTATGGCCTGTTCGCCGTCGGGGCCCGCCGTGTTTTGGAAGCCGATGTCTCTTGCAATGAAGCGGTCGCCTTTGATAGCTGATCAACAACAATAAAAGAATTTTAAATTATATATTAATATATATTATATATTTGATAAAAAATTGTAGCAGAGACAGAGCAAGGAAAAGAAAACTCACTGAAAGTAGCACTCCCAAGAAGCGAAGAACCCTGAGCCACATTCCCATTACCGGTAATAACAGTGGAATACTTCCCATCTCCGATCAACGTAATCCCGTCCTTATTGGTGCTAATCTTTTCGTTATAAGTCCCCGCTTTTACGTATATCACGAATCGACCCCCGCGAGCAGCATTAATTGCCTCGGTGACCGTAACAAAGTCCCCGCTACCATCCTTCGCCACCACGGCGTTTGCCCTAATCTCCGCACCCTGAAGCAGCCTCCTCTCCTTCCCCGATAACCAGCTGGGGAACGATTGATCGCCTAATTCTTGGCCGTGAAGCCTATTATGCTCGCCGGTGATTCGATTCGCTAGTGCTAAAGGGTTGCTCCCGAGCTCTGACAGGTACTTCATCTTCTTGTAGATCTCGTTCATGTAAACGTTCGTAGAGACGTGGCCTTCGACGGTTTCCTTGCAGGTTTCCAGGTAAGTTATGGCGGCGCTCAGCCACGTCTGAATGTCGAGCTTCTTCTTGGCCGGAGATTCGCGGAGGGCTTCGAGGGCTTGGTTCAGTTTCTTCGCCGACATTTCCATCAGCTCGTGGCAGTGACCTAATTAATTAAATGCACGAGAAATGAAAAATTAAAACAGGAAATGAGAAAAATCGAAATTGGTGCTGGGCGATTTATTATTTATATATACCCATGGCGATTCGAGCGTGTTGGGCTTCGGGAGAGACGAAATGGGAGCTGAGGACTTGGAAGTTGGAGTCGGGAAGATTAGCTTCGGAGATTGTCTTGTTGAGAAGAGCCGACAAGAAGTTAACGTTGTTGTTGTTGTTCGTTTCTGTTAAGGTTTGGGCACACAATGTTGGGTATCTTGTGAACAAGCATTGAGTCGCTATAGCGTTTTCTTGGTCGAGAGAAGCGCGTTTTGATGATGCGTCGCAGGTTAATGCGATTATGGTTGTGATTATGGTGAAGGTGGTGATGATATAGATGGCCATTTTGTGAGAGAAAGGAACTTTGGATGAGTGTGAGTGTGTGTTGAGTGTGATAATATATTATGCTTAGGAAGTTGGGTTTATATAGAGTTTTTATTTTTGTTTTGTATTAATTTTTCGTTTATATTCCGGCTAATAATGTAAAGTTATACAATGAAGGGAAAGACATGTTTGAAATTTGATTGCATGTGCTCCCAAACATGTGATATGACTTGTTAGCTGATGCTAAATCTTTATCACAAAACGGACACATTAAAGAAAGCATCGACATTTAATATAGCAAAAAATTAAGATAAAACTTAAAAGCAATAGCAAATCGTACATATAAGTTCAGCCACATATATTATCTTCCGTTTTATTCTACTTTATTTTTTCGTTTATCATTCGACAGCCACGTGGACTTAATTTCTCATGTTTTTTTCTCATTTGTCAGCCACTAGTATGCTATGACCCTCATATTAACATTTCACTGCCTATATTAAGTGCATAAGCTGGTATTAAGTCTACATACATAGTTAATTGGTTATGTCGAAACACACAATTAAAATTTATTATTTGTTGTTATTCATATACAGTATTTCTTTTTGTTGGATCATGGCAGTTGATCGTAGATGAAATGTGCATGCGGGTTTAGAGTGAGTGAAGTCCTAACAACCGGAGAAAAAGTGCATACGACTTTTCATTTCTTATTATTATGATATGAATATGAGGCTGAGAATAATCTATTTTTTTCAATTATATATATTGCCATTATATGTTATCAAGACTATATAAAATTACGTAAACGATGACACGTAGAGTCATCAATCAAATACAAGTGGCTATAATTAACAACAGCGTCATCCTGCGCCAGATGTTTTTTTTTTTCACTACAACGACATGTCAACACCTTTTCAATACTATCTCCATCATGAATGTAATGTACGAACTAATCCTTAAAGCGCAAACATAGAATTTCTCTACATTACGGATTTTTAACACTTTATTACGCCTTTTCTCATGGTTGAAATCGAATGGCTTGTCCATTTTTAAGTCACTCAACGCTGTACAAACGTCACCAATAGGGCGGAGGACTAATCCACCCCCGATAAGCAAACGTGGCGAAATTTAGTATATGATCTCAGTT
Organism: Linderniella brevidens; assembly: GCA_004919715.1. Taxonomy (NCBI): domain Eukaryota; kingdom Viridiplantae; phylum Streptophyta; class Magnoliopsida; order Lamiales; family Linderniaceae; genus Linderniella; species Linderniella brevidens. The sequence continues at coordinate 959,899 of SWDC01000146.1, forward strand.
CTCTCCTGTTGAATTATGAGGAACGTTTTGTATTTCTCGATATATTTTTCAAAATAGATAGGCTTGTTGGGGAAAAACGCGCCAATAAGATAATTCGGGCCCTGCGGCGGTTGTATTTGGACCCCGCGACAATTTATCGGGATATTATGAAAGTCGAAATGACACCGAGAGAAAACACGAGATTTTACGTGGTTCGGCCAATACCGCCTACCTCCACGGAGAGCACCAGTTTTACTATATTGAGAATATTACACCGTACAAAATAACGCTCGTGTTTAAACCCAAATCCGAGACCCCTTACCCACCCGGGTAATGTTTTTGTACCACCTCTCAAATTACCCTAGTAAAACTACACCCGCTCTCACCCTTATCCACCCGAAGGTGGATAAGTATTTTTACCTCTCACTGGAAATCTTCACTTGATTTGGGATAATAATAACTGAAGAATCCTCAGCCTATTTATAGATGTCTTCAGCTCTTCTGGACCGCTCAAAACTGGTGGACAGGAATCCGCCGCGTCGCCCTTCAATACGAACCGTTCATTAAAATAATATTATAATATAATATTATTTTCTTTTTATATTATAATATTATTTGTTTGTGGGCGGCCGCATGTGGCTGGACCCAACAATTCTCCCCCTCCAACCTCACTCGACACCTTCCTGACCATCGTCTTCAGCACCGTCAAGCATCCATCCAGCGAGTCTGACTATAATGAGAGTTTCTCGCTCGTAAGTACCACGAACGTCCATTGGCCTTCCTTGTACCAGCTACACATAATCCGAATCAAGAATTCCGGTCCCACCTCACTTGATTCACTCAGCGGCCAATCCTATGTGCAACTGCCAGCCGACTATACCCGTCGACTACCGAAGAGGGACTTCGATGCAACCCCTTCCCCAGCAGGATTTCCCTTCTCACCATCGTCTGCCCCACGCGCGCGCGATTTCTGTGAACCCATCGAAGTCTGAGTATTGTATACCATACTCACGTCCAGACGATACAAATTTCCTCGCTCTTCTCCCTTTGGTAGGACCATTTCCGCCATGTGTGATTTTTCCAGACTCCCCCTGCTATGAAACCCCATAGCCCTTGGAATCTGTATGGCTCAAGGATATTAAATTCCACGCAACTTTGGGACAACGTCACACCACCAAAAATGCGCACCGCTCCTTCAACCATTTTGATCTTCACCGTTCCAACACCATGAACAACACAACGATATCCATCGGCCCATGGAGATCGAAAAAACCTGTTCGTATTCCCGGAACGCATCAAAATATCCTCTTGGAGCAAACCCAGATATAATATCCTTCTTTCTGAGAACGAGCGCCATCATTAGAGACTGTGAGAACGTCTCCAAGATGAACCGTGTGCTACCTCTGTTGTGGAATTTTCCTAGCCGTCTGTCCTTCTTCCTCCATGTCGGACCATTTCTCCTGATGTGTCCCGGCTCACCACCTTTGTAGCATCACATGCCCTTCCCGCCACCTGGATTTGAACCTGCTGCAGTCCCCAAATCCCCTGGCGTATCACCTTCCTCTACGATTCGCTCCGTGTATAGCCAACACCCGACTATCACCATAAATTTGGCCGCCTTCTCTTTTCACGCTTCAAAAGAGTTGACTCCACCATCTGCCGCCTTCACCGGCTCTTTTCCGTACCAGATGGTTGTGACCAAATTATCACCCGAATCAGGAAGCGAGGTAAGAAGTAAAAGAGCATTACTTCTTCCTCTCCGACACATCTTGACCCCAAATCCTCCCAGTCATTTTCCTCGGCTTTCCCTCGTCTCCCTCCAAAGCTATTCGCCAAGCTTTGTTGAACGAGCACATCCTTCACTCTTCTCTGCCGCAGAGCGAAACCTCCCGTACCATCAAAATTGTCGCCCTTTAGTGCTGTTATCCGTCGCTATTATCCTTGCAGAGATTCAACAGCCCCGCCCCAAGTAGTACTGATCAGATAATTCCCAGGAAAGGCTAGCGACCTGCCTCCTAGACAGAATTACCCTTCTAAGTAAGTTCCCAGGAAGATCTGGTGGGGTCACATCGGTCCCACTTATGCACCAGTCACCTAGACAGAACTTGCTTACACAGTACTATTGCCACAACTTGTCAAAACTTCCACCGCCGAACAAGCTCCGCCCGACACCGAGCATCCCATCAACGATATCCCATCTTGTACCGCCGTTTCTCACGAACGGAACACGCCGCCGGCACAAGGCATCACCTCGTTGAACACTCGCTCTAATATTGGCTCCCCCGGACCGCTAAACCCTTTTGATATCTTTTCTGATGTGGAAGATCAGACACAGCTGCAACCACAGAGCATACTCAGAATACCAGCAGGGCATGGCTCTGATACCACTTGTTGGGGAAAAACGCGCCAATAAGATAATTCGGGCCCTGCGGCGGTTGTATTTGGACCCCGCGACAATTTATCGGGATATTATGAAAGTCGAAATGACACCGAGAGAAAACACGAGATTTTACGTGGTTCGGCCAATACCGCCTACCTCCACGGAGAGCACCAGTTTTACTATATTGAGAATATTACACCGTACAAAATAACGCTCGTGTTTAAACCCAAACCCGAGACCCCTTACCCACCCGGGTAATGTTTTTGTACCACCTCTCAAATTACCCTAGTAAAACTACACCCGCTCTCACCCTTATCCACCCGAAGGTGGATAAGTATTTTTACCTCTCACTGGAAATCTTCACTTGATTTGGGATAATAATAACTGAAGAATCATCAGCCTATTTATAGATGTCTTCAGCTCTTCTGGACCGCTCAAAACTGGTGGACAGGAATCCGCCGCGTCGCCCTTCAATACGAAGCGTTCATTAAAATAATATTATAATATAATATTATTTTCTTTTTATATTATAATATTATTTGTTTGTGGGCGGCCGCATGTGGCTGGACCCAACAAGGCTATTATATAGATTTCAAAACTATACGTTAGAGTAAATCAGGGACATTTATGACTTAATGATATCTTTTCCTGATTTGCATAATTTGCTCCTTGACTCCATCCCGCTAACTTGGAGAAAATTTCCCGTGTCCATGTGTCCTCACGGAAAGAGAAAAAACGGGGATTTTGTGCCCACGTATGCTAAAGAGTAGTAGAGAGACTATAGAGAGAGTGTTGTGTCATGAAGGAGAAGAGGTGGTGGTTATAAGGAGTCGCTGGAACCATCATGTAATGAGATTGAAGCGAAATGGGGACCCTCGTCGGTTGTTGATGCCAATGCATATATATATAATAGTGTATGTAATTAAGAGACGTATGTATGTATGTATGTATGTATTTATTTGCTAAGACGAAACACATGGACTTTATTAGTCTCCTCGTCCCTTCATGAATCATCCTCATCCACAATCTTCCACAATATGTATTTCAATATTTGGAATAATGCAAGAAAATATAAAAGAACATCGACAGAAACACACAATCATGCAATTAATTTCAAGATTTTACCGATGATGACATGTCGTGGGCCGAAACTCGGGCTCTCCAACGTGAAAAATTATCAAACCGGGCTGATTACGAAAAGCCCGTCTTCTTTCTTAGGGTCCGATTTGCATTTACAGGCTTAAAAATTCGGACTGTTAGTGTCGTAAAATCAAATCGGGTCTGTTGTGCAAATAACAAAGATTGTGGGGGGCACTTTTTATCTTGTGAAAATTACTGTTTGGTTCTTTAATTTTTTTTTTATTTATTCTAATCCTATCTTCAATTGAATTGTAATATCATATATTTCCTTGGAACCTCATGTGAAGCAAAGCATTAGCATCTTTTTATATACAAGAGAAACAGAAGAATATCCTTACAGTGAGCAATCTACTCTCAAATTCTTCAAAAAAATTCAATCTATTCCATTATACTTTGGATTTATTATATATATGGCAATGGCAATGACAATGAACTATATAGAAAGTCCGTATTTCAAGGAAGCAAATCATCTCCAAACAAATAAAGCATGTTCTCAACGGCCCAACTCGGCTGCTCCGGCAAAGAATCGCCCGAAATCGAATCACTCGCAACCAAAGAAGCCCTACAAAGAGGACACGTCAGCTTACTGTCGTAGCACAGCCACCTCTCGAGGCAACGCTTGTGGAACACGTGGCTGCAGTTTCTAAGCTCCCATACACTGCTCTTCTTCGTCAGCTCGTTCAAGCACACGGCACACGAAGGGTCGTAGTCTCTTTCTTGATTCCTGTAGCGCTCGACGTCCTCCAGGTTTTTTATGGCGAGGCTTTCTCTTACAGTCTTCAATCTTGCTGATGAAGACAGTGTTTGAGAGGAGCATGAAGAGGGAGAAGAAGAAGTTGTTAACATTTTGAGTGCAAAGGACAAAATCCATCTTGTGAATGCAAATAGAATAAGAGCTGCTTGGCACAGCACAACTTGATCGTTCACTGCCATTGTATTTGTTTCGTTGATGACAGTACATAAATATTTTTTAAGTGGTTGAAGTAGAGGGGAAGTATTCTGTTGCATGAGGGAATTTATATATAGATGTAAATAACAGATAAAGATTGAAACTTTATTGAGTGGGATGACGTTTTTTTTTGGTGGGTGACGCTTTCTTTTTATCGCAACTTTTGCTTTCCAAAGAACATGTAAGAATAAAAAGGGAACGTTGAGACAGCCAAAGATGAGGACTTTACAGCCAAATCTTGATAAGAGAAGAGAAGGGATTGCTAATGAATGACCTCCACATGAACGAATGCTTGAAAAAAAGATGGCACCTTCACACATGAGATTAGATTTACTTTAAAGAAAGTTCGTTTGATAAAGCAAGAAAAAGCTAAATGAACAGTTGCTGCGTTTTGGTTACGATTACCCTTGTCACTTATCAGAATATTTTATCTCCCACTTGCTTCAGTACATTGAATACAAGTTATGACCAAGTGGTCTTAATGTTCACTGTAGTTGAAGGGTACACTATTTTGCTTCATCCGCCTTTTTTTTTTTCCTGGAGTTGTCTCTTCTTGTATGAGCTATTTTTTTTTCCCTTTATGGGAGTTGTGAATCTCGAAAAAAGGTATGGTTTTGAGGTTGAAGACGGAAACAAGTGAATAGTCTTGCAAATTTTGGGTTGATTAGCTATAGTGGTGAAGTTTTTGACTATTTGTAGAATATTCTTTGGTTTTCTACTCTAATTCTTTTCTTTTCGTCCATACTAGATGGTCGATTGTGTCCAAGGGACTTTGTTGGATTATTTAGCTCTATATCGTTGTTAATATATTAAACTGTGGTTTCAAAAAAGAAAACCAAACACATAAAAAAAATCCCACAAAGGGTCAATACCAAGAGCAACAAAAATGAGCTGTTGCTGATTCTGGAATGGTGATGAGAACAGTGAGAGCTATGCATAGTTATTTTGCAGAAACACACACTGCTGTGGATTGTTGCATTTATCTTAGAAGATGAAATCGAAAACTGAGTTTTCTATTTTATAGATGAATCTCAGTAAAAATTCAGAAACAATATCGCAGAGAGTTAGAATAATTTATACAAACAAACGCGCTAGAGGTCCGATTTGTGCATGTTTTCCTCCATCCTATTTCTCATCTTGTATTGTAATGTAGCAGGTGCACAATCAAGAGGTGATTCACCTGGAAGATTAAGGTTTGAGATTATTTACAACATGCTTATGCTTCGGTTAGCACCAAATTTGGATATTTTTAGAATGATTAATGAACATATTTCAGCACAGTGATTACTTGATAGCTATTTGTCTACAGGATCCTATGAATTTCAAAGAAACAAAAGAAAAAAGAAATCAAATACCATATAAAGATGTGATTATTATCATTTTTACCTTGGGAGTTTTTTCTGTCTACATTAGCTCCATGGTCCATGAGGGCAAAAGCTATCTCAGTTTGATTAAATACTGCCGCCTGTATTATATTATTAAAAGTCAAATAAAGGAATATATTTGATTCGCGCTTACCATTGCAAATGCAATGAAAAAAAGATGAGGGATGAGTGTGCTTGGAGTTGACATTACCAGATGTAATAAAGACGATCCTTGCTTGTCACAGTAATTTGCATCCACTCCCTGTGAAATGAAAATTTTTCTAGATTAACTTGGAAAAAAATTTCCAAGCAAACATAAGTGTAGGAAAATGAAAAGAAATTAGAGACAAATATATGAGTACCTGACTCAAAAGCCTCTTTGCTGCAGCTATATCGCCGTTCTTTATAGCTTCTCTTAGACCCTAAGCAACAACAAGAAGCAATTGGTCGATTATAAAAAATGGGGAATGAAATAATCCCTTCATCTCTTTGTATGGGATTAATAAGTATAGCCACACCTCTCCAGTAACTTCATAACTGATGCTGTTAACAACTGGAGCAGGATTGAGAAGGTTGCTACAAGATTTGTTCAATCGTTAGAGATAACATCCAAGTGGATCAAATCAAAGTTTTGGATCAAAAACACTAAAAAATGTCATTGTGGAACCAACCCTTAACCATCCAAGGCCTACTCTATAATATTACAATATGTGTTAATCCTGACGAACATCTAAATATAAAAAAAAAAAAAACCAAAAACAAGAATGCCTTAAGAAATCACATATATTGGATCAGTAATATTAGCATTCCCAATGATGGAAGAAATTTGCTTACCTTTGCTTACTATTTGATGTTGAGCCTCTGCTCTTAGAAGGTGGAGATGTATTTTTAATTTTTGGGGTTGAATTAAGAGAGGGAGTTGAAACAGTTGCTGCGGGCTGTCATGAAGCAGAAATTAAATACAAGTTTGTGATCACTAATGAGCAATAACAGATTGGAAGATGGCAAAAAATATTCTTGCCTGCATCGTGCTGGTATCCTTCTGAGGTTTTGGAGCTTCACAAATGCACAATGGCATACCACACTTGCAATCTTTAACACCGTGGATATGAGATTCTGAAGGAATGACTTCATATTTGCTATCTGAAACTGTACCAATATCTACTCTGGATATCGAATCCGTGATCGTATTGACCGTATTGGGAGTAGCTGCTGCACCATCTTTGGGCACCCTACAATAACAAGAAAATTGAAGAAAAAGAAAGAAAACAGAACACATATTCTAAACATCAGATAAGCTCCCATCAGTGCGTAAAAAGGACTAGGAATCAGAGAAGTACAGCAGATACAATGGGCAACAAAAGGAAAATAAAAACCATTTTTTGCAACAAAAATGGGTATCTAAGTAAATCATAGCAGAAAATTGCTAACTTCAACAAAGAAAGTAAAACTGTAAAACAGGTGAAACTCTTGCTACCATCAGCAGGATGTGTTCATGAATACAGATACAAACTGATATTACCTAGAGCCTATATTGAAACAATCAGCACAGACCCGCACATTTGAGTGAATTCCGAACTGGGGTAATGCCTGAAGAAATATTGAGACAAATTAAGAAAATTTCACGTTCTAAAGCAAAATATTGATGCAGGTTAATTGGGCCGATAACGTACCATTTCATTTGATGAATGTTCGGCACATAGAGTTCGCCCACAACATCGACAATGATGCTGCAAAAAATTAAACTCCTGATAAGACAAGATTATCCACATTGATAAATAAATAATAACTTTGCCCATTATCCATTGTCTCGCTATTGAAGACAAATTGCAAGCTCTATAGTTTTCTTGGTAGCAACAGACAACTCATCAGCATAATTCAGCTTTATCGTTATCCAGAAAAGATATACAACCATGACAAAGAAAAGCTTCATCTTACTTATGTTCCTTGATTCTCTCACTGTCACCCTGTTTACCTATCTATTAAGAAATCATCCCCTTTTTTGTAGAAATGGACCGAAGTCCTACATTTTCAATATCTCAGAAAGAAAGTACACCTTTTCCAATATACTTTTACAGAAAAACTATGATTAGACACGGCATGATTCAGGGATCAGCTGATGCGACCAATACAGACGCTTATTACATTTCTAACCAACTAGTCAAACAAATCCTACAGAAATCATCACCACGCCTGCTGAAGCTTAAAAATCTGAGCATATTCGATAAAAAGAAAACGTCACGTGCAATGTTTCAACCACTGAATCGGGTCCCGATTAGAAGGTAAACGAGTTAAAAATCCCCTAGACCAACTAAACGAAAAATCGATGCATTTTACGAAGAACTGAAAGAAAGAACATATTGATTACAAAAAAGTAAATAGAAATCAAACTTCACAGATCTAGAGTTCAAGTATCAGCTCAACCCGACGACGGAAAGTGGAGAAACTGCATTTGCAGACGTCGCAGCGAGAAGCTTCTTGAAACGGCGGTGGCTCGATCGACATCTTCCGCAGAAACCTTAGACTCTATTATAATGACCATCGATTGTTTTGGTGATCGGAGTACACGTATACCTTTTCTCCAAATTCGCCGACGCCGGCAGCGATTCCTATGACAATCGTAGCATTTGAGCAAAATTACAAACCGCACCCTGAATTCTGGATATTAACGCAATTGGCCTGCCATTCGCAAGCAGAGTAATATAACCGCTCCATTTTTGTCCGTCGCAAGAAAAAGTTAAACGCGGAATCCACAAAGTACGCGCATTCGCAGGTGGATGGACTTTGAATGGGACAATCAACGATGAATACGCAGATAATAATATTATTATTATTATTACATAAAGAAACTTCCGCGTATCTTCCCAAAGAAACCGTCCGCCCACTTTTTTCACGAAGACTTCACAGTTCGATGAACTCCTCCTTTCCTCAGAATACAGAGATCGGTTTGAAAGAAACAGTTCAGAATCTTAACTAACTTCGCCTTCACCGTATATTGAATCTTTCTGCGTAACGATCGATTTGCATCTTTATGGGTTCTTTCGTTTGATATTTGTTTTCAATTATTAGATATGGAGAGAAAACAACGCCCTTCTCAAGACTGCAGCCTCCTCGGCATCATCAAGGTATCTTCTTCTTCTTCTTTACGATCAACAGAAGATAAGGACAAAAAGCCGTTGACTTTGCTTTTACCGACACAATTTCATTTCTGGGATTTTTGCAGAGCGCCACTTGTCTCAACGGATCTTCGCCTGATACCGGCAAAGGGAAGAGCAAATTCAAATCCTCATCCACGACGAAAATATTACGCCACGGCTTCCACTTGGTCGAGGGCCGATCGGGCCATGACATGGAAGACTACCACGTGGCAGAGTATCGCAAGGCCAAAGGCCACGTCCTCGGCCTTTTCGCGATCTTCGACGGCCACCTCGGCGACCGCGTCCCTTGCTACCTCAAGGACCATCTCTTCGACAACATTCTTGCCGAGGTTTCTCTTCCTTCGAACTTCGTGTCCTTTTTCCTTGCAGTGGTCCGAGGTTTGATTTTATTACTGCTTTGTGTGGCCGTTTGTTGCAGCCTCAGTTCTGGGAGGATCCAAGAAGTGCGATAAAGAATGCCTACGGCTCCACGAATCAGCTTATCCTCGAAAACTCGATGCAATTTGGACCTGGCGGTTCAACGGCGGTGACGGCGATAGTGATCGACGGAAAAGATTTGTGGGTTGCGAACGTGGGAGATTCTCGAGCCGTGATTTGCAGCGGGGGAATCTCCGAGCAGCTCACGGTCGATCACGAGCCTCACAGAGAAAGGAAAAGAATCGAGCAGCAGGGTGGGTTTGTTACGAATCTACCTGGTAAGAAATAAAAATAAGGGCTTAATTATATTTTTAGTGGGTTTGCATTTTAAGGATGCTTAGCAATTTTAGGCACGAAAATATCAAAATTGAAGCAACTTTAAAGATAATTAAGTTAATAATTATTTTATGACAGTTAATAATCCAAAAATCTAATTTCAGACTAGAATTTATACAAATTGCGAGGGAGGTGTTGATTTGGTCTAAATTTATTTTCTTTTTCATCCATGTATAAGTTTCGGACTGAAAGTAGATTTCCGGATTAACTGTCCTAAATTGCTTCAGATACATACAAGACTAAAATTGCTACACTTAACTTAAGTGTCCTTACTAGAAATATAATTAAGGGTAATAGTGAATCCAGACAAAACTTTGAAACCTGGGATGTCTGATTTTAGGACTTTCTTCAATAAATTATTTTTTCCTGCTCTTAGGGGACGTGCCTCGGGTCAACGGGCAGCTAGCGGTTGCACGTGCTTTCGGGGACGAGAACCTTAAGGCACATCTGAGTTCCGAGCCCGATATAACGAATATACGCATCGATTCGAATACGCAGTTTGTTGTGTTGGCAAGTGATGGTCTGTGGAAGGTGAGTGCTTCTTCTTCCTATTTATGTCCTGAGATTTCAATGCTCTGCAAATTAATTTGGAGGAAAAAGATGATTTTTTTTAAGCACATTGCTGCTAACAATTTTTTGGCAGGTGATGAGTAATCAAGAGGCGGTGGATACTATAAAGCACACCAAGGACCCGCAAGCTGCAGCCAAGCGTTTGACCTCCGAGGCCTTGGCGAGGAAGAGCAAAGACGATATTTCGTGCATAGTGATACGTTTCGATTGATGATGCATAAAATATAATGCACTTGCAATGCAAGAAGATTACAACAGGATCAGTGTGATCATGTTGTTGTCTTCTGGTTAAAAATTATCAGTTTGATGTAAGAATAGAGACAATTTAGTTTTAAGTAGATAACCATAAGAATCAGTTGTGTAGAGAACTATTCTTGTTTTCCATGTCATATATATATATAATATATGGGATTGAAGTCTTATGCTTCAAAGAACAACTGTGGGATATCAAAATGGCCTTAAAAGACCACGGTGCATTACATTTTAGTCTTAGTACAAACCACAAAGTACAATAACAAATACAGCTGCAATTTTCATTGAGCAAAGTTTCATAAATGATTCCAGGGATACAAAGTAGTATATAATAAGATCACGGTCTCATCGTGCTTTGAGTTCCACCTCGAACTGAACCAATTTTTCCCGAATGGGCAGCAAAAATGACTTCAAATCCTCGATTATCCTCTTCTTGTCTTCGAGGAGCACGCCCTTATCTTCACTAAGCTTCGCATGGATCTGCAAATAAGAGAAAATGTGGATTAAGATACAGTTTCAGCTTTCATTAAGCTAGCGGAAATATCCAGGGAAAATATGCATAATCAATGCAAATCACAGAAAAAAAGGGAATGATTTTGGAAGAGAACGAGTTTGTTATACTAATCGTGAAGTACCTCTAAGTCATCGAGCTCTCCAAAGGAGAACTCTGGTATATCTATGTGGGCTTTCATTTTTTTAGTCTCTCCACCAATTTTCCATTCACCTGGAGGAATTTCAGGACATTTCTGGTGAATGAATGTGAAAAACTCACATAGAAATATAATAAGAGAAGACTGCTAAATGAATATATAGGTAGCTTTCTTGAGTAAAAGAAACTGTACCCTTTACTTTTAAGGCCAACTCGTAAGTATAGCCAACTCTTTTCTTGTTTCTAACAGTGATTAAGAATGCCTGCAAAGAGACACACGTGAACAAAAATCGATATTGAATTCAAAAACTAGAGGCAAACAACAGCATAGCAACAAATTAATTCCATGTCCACCTTACTTGAAGAACATATAGGGAATAGTTGCAGAAAACAAGGTCAGAGTGGAAATTTTTCTTGAACCTAATCATAACTATAATAAATGCTTCTCTGGATATTCACATGATTAAATTCCCCTTGACATCCCTCAAGAATGATTGTAGCTAACAAGAGCACTTAACTTCTGCTAAAACTAGCAATATTATCAAGCACTTACATCTCCTGAGCATTTAGTAACTTCTGCTATTTGAGCCCTTCCATTCGAGAACTCAACCGAGTCCACAGAGACAAGCAATTCCTGCAATGAAAAACACGTATGAAATGAAATAGATCCACAGTCCACTACCTTTTTCACACCAATCATCAGCATTCTATACACACATATTACATCATCAGCTACATTAAAAAAACACAGCATATCACATACGAGGTGAACAAGAAAGGTAATCAATAGATACGTAAAAAATGATGAAAACAAACCTTAATTTTATCAGATGCCCACTTATTCAAATTCTTCTCCTCCCATGTGCCAGCCTACAAATAACCAGGCAATCAACACCAAACCAAGACGAGTATGAAAATGCCTTGAAAAGCAGAAAACGTCATAATTCAAAACAATCACAACACAAATAGAACGCCGTACAATACAGGAAATAGCATGTTTAATCACGCTAATTTGCCCAGCTGAGCTCCATATATACCTAACAGACCAAAATGAAACAGAATAAGCACATCAATTACCCTATTCCACGCAGATCCCAGATGTGTCTGATTATTTTGATTAGATACACCATTCGGATCAATCTTCTTGGGCGTGGGTAATGGCGCGGCGTCGCGGGTCGCCTCTCGGACCCAATACGTGTAAGATGCCGATTCGCTAGATGCCTTGTCAGCTGATAGAGCTTCGTTCTCCATTATCGGTGAAAACTGTACGAGCGTGGTTGTGCGTGCTGAATCAGAAGACGCGTGAATGGCCAACCAATTGAGAGGGATTTGAGGAAATGTTCAAGAAAGTGCCATAAAAAGGCTGCTTTTGCAAGTCAAAGATTTTGACTCCGGTTAGGACCAGAACTTCCCAATCCCAGCTAACTGTTATTAATAATAAAAATTAATTAATTGACTGATTAATGTTTTAATTGTTCTTTTTAGGTTATTTCAAAATAAAATATTTGTGAAAGGGTAGATATAGATAGACATGCCCAAAATTAATCGGAACCGGCCACCAACCGCAACCGGCGGTTGTATAAAAAAAAATTTGATAAAAATAAAAATAGCCGTTTGAAAAAAAAAATTGAAAAAATTGAAAAATAGCCGTTAGGAAAAAAAATAAAAAATTGAACTAGTCGTTGCAACCGGCGGTTGACCGGGAACCGACGGTTGCAACGGCTACTTAGCCCAAAAAATTATAAATACCCCCCACCCCCCTTAAAAAATCACAACTCAATTCTATCTCTTTATCTCAATTATTCACTCTCAAAACGCGTAATTCTCAGCCTCGTTGTAGTCCACGAATTAAAAATAAACTAATTAAAATACTAGTCCCTCAATCCTAGCCCGGTTTACTACACTCATCAATCCCCGCCCGGCTCTACTACACGGCGCTCCGAATTTTACTCGCCTATTTTTTCGTAAGTTTACACATATTTTTATCGAACGTTTATTCTAATCTTTTATTTTAGATATGGATAGCCGTCGTCGAGGATCGAGTTCGAGGTCGAGGGGGAAACAGATTGTTGGTAGTTCATCGCAAGATGACTACTACCAATATGACTCCCCCGAAATTATGCTCGACCTATGTTACGTCATCGGCTCGGACGTGGATGGAACGGCGGGCAACACGCAAGGGAACCAACCGGAAGAAACTCCGATGCCGACGCCGACGCCGCCGACTAAGACCCAAGCACGGGCCGCCGACGCCGCCCTACGCTCGGATATTTTCGCGGTACACTTCAAGAAGGTACCGACCGAAAATAAAGATTTTTTTAAATTTATATGTAATTATTGTGGTAAGGAGTACCCTTTTAAGAAGGGGGGCGGATATGGCAATTTTACCGGCCATATCCGCTCAAAACATCCTACTAAGATAGGAATTAGTCAAAGTCAAAGTCAAATGCACGGGGCTACGGGCACGGGTTCGTCCGCTACCGGACAAGGACCCAGTGCGAGTCCGACGTCTTTGTTCATGTACAATGAAGACGTCGCGCGCAAACAACTTGCAAAATTTGTTTGCGCGAAACATCTTCCTTTTCGGTTTGCCGACGATCCGATCTACGAAGAGTGGATCAGAAAGTCGTATAACCCCCAAGCAAAGAAAGTTTCACGTAGCACCCTTACGCGAGACATTAGGAAGACGGTACTCGCGTATAAACGCGAGTTAATAGATCAATTAGGAAATTTAGAGTGTAAAATGTCCATTGCCTCCGATATATGGAGCGATCACTGGCAAGATCATCATTACATGGGCGTTACATGCCATTGGATTGATGACTCTTGGCAAGTACAGAAACGCTTAATTGCGTATAGGGAATTTGACACAGCACACACGCTCAAAACATCGCACTTAAGCTTAGGAGTATCTTATCGGAATATAGGATACTCGAGAGATTTTCTCGGTATCCTTTGATAATGCTATCGCTAATAACGCGAGCATTGAAGATTTGATTAAGTATTGTCGACCGTCATTTGGCGGTCGATTCTTTCATGTCCAGTGCTTCTGCCACATACTTAACCTATATGTTCAGGATGCACTCACGCATCTAAAGGCACACGCTACGCCGATACGAACGGCAATTAGTTATATGATGCGCCACTCTTCTGTACTGAAGAAGTGGAAGCGTTATTGTAAAAGTTTGAGAATCACGCCCAAGAAGTTTGCCTTAGATGTACCCAACAGGTGGAATTCCACCTACAAGATGTTAGATACGTCGTACGAATAGCGCCACACCTTGAGCGATTTCTACGACGAAAACCCCGAATTCGGGGTAGCATTACATCCTACGATGTGGGACGGATGTAACGGCATATGTGAAATACTTCAAGTATTTCACGATGTCACGAAGGAGATGTCGGGAACATATTACCCGACATCAATCTTAGCATTAGATCATTGCGTTAAAGTCACATGCATTCTAAACGCTTTTGTCAATGACGAGATTGCGGGTCCGACCGTTTTAGCAATGAAGGCTAAATGGCTGAAATACTTTTGGGAACTACCCGATATCTTCATCATTGCGAAGATATTAGACCCCAGAATACGCGTAGAGGGGACGGATAATTTTCTTGGACTATACTACCAGTCCATTGCGGCTGATTCTAGTGTTATCCCCGAAAACTACAATATTCAAGTTAGAAATATAGGGTATGACGCTCTAAAGGCAGTCTTTAGAGCGTATAAGACCGATATTGGCCAAGACCCAACTCGATCGAGTTCGGGTCAATCCACTAGTAGTAGTAGTGCTAGCGGTAGTGATCGCTTAACCTCCTACTACAACCTCCTCAACACGAGCAAACGCCAAAGGTCGACGAACCTGTTCATAGATTTAGATAACTACTTGTCGACCACTTTTGAGTTCGCCGAGGATGAAGATCAGTTCAACGTCCTCCGATGGTGGTCGAAGATGTCGCCAACGTATCCAACGTTGGCGAAGATAGCTAGGGAAATCTTTGCCGTCCCAATTTCAACCGTCGAGGTTGAACAAGCTTTTAGCATGGGCGGCTTAACTTTAAGTGAAAGGCGTTCGAGGTTGACGGTTGAAAACGTCGAATACCAATGCCTTCTCGATGATTGGACGAGAGCCAAACATCGGACACAAGATGCCACGAATACCGATTCGGACGACGACGTATTCGACGACACCACCGGCACCGACACTAGTGGTGGCGGCAATGGCGGCGGCGACTAAGAGTAGAGAGCATAGAGACTCTCCGAAAATGGCAAAAGATTCAAGCCCTAAAAAAGATAAGTCCTTAATACTAATCTCATTGTATTAATTTTTTTATTTTATATTTTTAAATAATTACTTACACATACAATCTTATTTTTAGCCAACGTCTCCAAGAAATCGCTCGCGTGACGACATCCAAGCCAACGACAAAGTCCGAAAAAGATAAGTCCTTAATACTAATTTAATTTTATTTTTTAATGGCGATTGTACAAAAAAGTATTATCTAACTAACTTCTATTGTATATTTTTTTTTTCAGAAACCGATTATCGACTGGCGTTGGCAAATGGCGATTGCGATTCAAGTATTCAACGAACAACGAAATTTTTTTTTTTTCTTACTTTGTATTTTCGACTTTGTAAATTTTAATTGTAAATGTAACTTCATTTTTGTAATGAAATTAATTTATGATGATTAATATTTTAAAATCGAAACCCTTGTTATATACTGAAAAAACATAATTGTGTCCCGAAAAGTCGAAAACTATCGAAATATACACTAAAAATTCAAAAAAAAATTAAAAAAATTAAAAAAAAATAAAAAAATTAAAAACCCGGCGGGTTGTAACCGCCGGATACACTTTGACCGGCGGTTGACCGGCAACCGAAGACGGCCAACCGGCATCCGTCTCCGGCCGGTTGTGGCCGGTTGCCAATCGCTGGTTAACCGAAACCGGCGGTTGGGCAAGTCTAGATAGAGAGGCATAGGGGGATGTTCGCGGGGTTTCTCGATTGTTCTATTCTAGGTCAGATTGGGCCGAAGCTGACACTGGGCTTATCGGCCCAATACCTGAATGGTTTCGGTGATGATTTACGGATGGGCTACTTTATTAGGCTTCATTATTTTTTATTCCGGGTAATGGCATTTTTAGACATCGATAATAAATTATGTCAAATTAGTACAATAAGTTTTTAAATTTAAGCATTTTGAGATAATTAATGATAGAAACCTATTTTTAGTTCGAAATTGCTACACGTGAGCCCATTTACAACTATTGTTAAGCATGCTAAAAATAACACATGTGAGTCACATATGATTTTTTTCGCCAAATTAGTTGTCAGATAAATCTCACATTTATGGGCGAAATAATATTTCATGCGTTAGTTATCCTCACTAATTTACATCGAATTTTTTCGCAACGCCACACAAATTAATTGTATTGACTCTCATATTTTAATTTAAGACTAAAATTAGTTTTCGTCATCGAATTAATTCAATTTGAAAACTCACAAATTTTCACAGAATATCACTCCCTCGGTTATAGACTAGCTACTAAAAAAATAAGAAGCCTTATTACAAAAATACTGAAAACTGTTGTAAAATACTTATTTTATAACATATGTGAATCTCTATTTCTTATGTACATCTTACATCAAATAAGAAGCCCCTTTATATAGGGAAAATTGTAAACAAAATGCCAAAATACAATGACTCATACACACCTCTTTGCTCAATTATTTCTCATGACTTTTAGTCCCAATGCCAAAATACAATGACTCATACACACCTCTTTGCTCAATTATTTCTTCTTGAATAATGTTGTTGTCCATTAGTTGCTTGACATGGACATCCACCTAAAAACATCAAACAATTATTTCATAATACTCCCCCTTTGATGTTTTTCAAAGAATTTGCCTCGTTAAAACCTTACTAGGAAAAACCCAGTGGGACAAAAACCTAGTGAAGGAAAAAGAGTGCACAATTCCTTTTGATACGCTTTCATTTGTTGCCTCATTAAAAACCTTATTGGGAAAACCACATGGGAAAAACCACAATGAAGGGAAAAAGAGTGCAACGCGTATTTTCTCCCCCTGATGATAATATCATTATAAATCTCGGAGTCTTCGAACTCCAATTGAATATACCAATTTCCTGAAAATAATTGGGGGAAGTGCTTTCGTAAATAAATCTGCAAGATTTTCACTTGATCGCACTTGTTGTACATCAATATCACCATTTTTCTCCAAATCATGGGTGAAGAAAAATTTCGGTGAAATATGCTTTGTTCTATCCCCTTTAATATATCCTTCCTTTAATTGGGCAATACATGCCGCATTATCTTCATATAAGATCGTTGGAAGTAATTTCTCATCAAGCAACCCACAAGTCTGTTGGATATGCTCAATTATCGATCGCAACCAAACACATTCTCGGCTAGCTTCATGAATAGCGAGAATCTCCGCATGGTTAGATGAGTAGCTGTTAAAGTTTGTTTCACTGACCGCCATGAAATAGCGGTTCCACCATATGTAAATAAATAACCTGTTTGCGATCGAGCATTATGTGGGTCAGACAAATATCCAGCATCTGCATACCCAACTAAATTTGCTTTCGACTCATTAGAATAGAACAATCCCATATCAGATGTTCCTTTAAGGTATCGAAAAATCCGTTTAACACCATTCCAGTGTCTACGAGTTGGCGAAGAACTATATCTTGCCAATAAGTTTACAGCGAACGCTATATCAGGTCGCGTATGACTCGTAAGATACATTAGTGCTCCAATAGCACTAAGATATGGTACTTCAGGACCAAGTAGCTCTTCATCATTTTCGCGTGGTCTGAACGGATCTTTATTTACGTCTAAAGATCTAACAATCATTGGAGTATCCAGTGGATGAGATTCATCCATGTAAAATCTTTTCAATACCTTTTTCGTATAAGTCTCTTGATATACAAATATTCCACTTTTCAAATATTCAATTTGAAGTCCAAGACAAAATTTTGTTTTTCCGAGATCCTTCATTTCAAACTCCCTTTTCAAACAATCAACAGCTTTGGTCAACTCTTCAGGAGTTCCAATTATATTGATATCATCAACATAGACTGCTATAATGACAAACTCATTTTTACATCTTCTCAGAAATATGCAGGGGCAAGTTTGGTCATTCCGATACCCTTCTTTTACTAAAAATTCACTTAGGCGATTATACCACATTCGCCCAGATTGCTTTAATCCGTAAAGCGATTTATTCAACTTAACTGAGTACTCGTTTGTGGGCCCTGAATTTTTAGGCAATTGAAATCCATCGGGAAGCTTCATATATATATCACTGTCAAGTGTTCCATATAGATATGCAGTGACAACATCCATAAGACGCATATCGAGACCTTCTCTTACTGCCAGACTCACTATATAACGAAAAGTAGTTGCATCCACCACAGGAGAATATGTCTCCTCATAATCAATACCTGGTCGTTGCGAAAAACCTTGCGCAACAAGCCGTGCTTTGTATCTTACAATTTCGCCGTTTTCATTCCTCTTTCTAATGAAAACCCATTTATACCCAACCGGCTTTACATTTTCTGGTATACGGACTAAGGTCCGAAAACTTTTCGTTTCTCAAGTGATTTCAATTCGGCCTCGATTGCATCTTTCCATTTTGGCCAATCATTTCTTTGTCTGCATTCTTGTACAGACTTTGGTTCATGATCCTCATTCTCGTTAATCTCATTCATTTCATGTAGCGCTACGTTAAATGAGAATTTATCGTCAACGTTGACTTCGTCTCGGTTCCATCTAATTCCATTTTGGGCATAGTTTATCGAGATCTCTTCATTATCATTATTTTCTGAACGTTCAGGTACATGAGATTCATTCTCATTGCCCATCGACTCTTCTCTGGTCGATAAATCCTCGGTTGGACCATTCTTATTATTATTTGCTCCTTTTCTTTTCCGAGGATTTTTATCTTTGGAACCCGAGGGCCTACCACGCTTTAGCTGTGGCTTAGGCTCGATAATATGTTCTGCAGGAACATTTATTTTGCAGGAGCATTAACAGCTGGTATATGTGACTTTGTCACTCTTTTAAGGTCAGTAAAGCTTTCTGGCAGTTGATTAGCTAAACTCTGTAAATGAATTATCTTTTGAACTTCTAGTTCACATTCTTTAGTTCGAGGATCATAATGATTTAGCGATAATTCATTCCAACTAACATTTCTCTCCAGCTGTTTCTTTTCTCCCCCTAATGTCGGAAAATTCGATTCATCAAAATGACAGTCGGCAAATCTGGCCGTAAATAAATCTCCAGTTAGAGGTTCCAAATACTTTATTATGATGGAGATTCATATCCGACATATATTCCCAACCTCCTTTGAGGTCCCATCTTTGTTCGTTGTGGTGGAGCAACTGGAACATATACTGCACATCCAAAAATTCTTAGATGGGAAATATCTGGTTCCTGACCATGAACCATTTGTAATGGGGAGACATCATTATAACTTGTTGGCCTGATGCGGATTATTGTTGCTGCATGCAATATAGCATGTCCCCAGCAAGACGAGGGAAGATTCGACTTCATCAATAATGGTCTTGCAATTAATTGCAAGCGCTTAATCAACGATTCTGCAAGACCGTTTTGCGTATGCACATGTGGCACGGGATGCTCAACATCAATTCCGATAGACATACAATAATCATTAAATGCCGTGGAAGTAAATTCAGCAGCATTATCAAGGCGTATTTTCTTTATCGGATAATCTGGAAAATGTGCTCTTAGTCGGATCATTTGTGCAAGCAATCTCGCAAACGCCATGTTGCGTGTTGATAACAAACATACATGAGACCATCTAGTCGATGCATCAATTAATACCATAAATACCTAAATGGACCACATGATGGATTATCGGTCCGCAAATATCACCATGTATACGCTCCAAAAATGTTATGGATTCATTCTTTATTTTCACTGGTGATGGCCGAATAATTAACTTCCCTTTAGAGCATGCGACACATGATAATTCATCACTTTGAAGAATCCTCTGGTTCTTCATTAAATGCCCACGTGAATGCTCAATTATTTTCCGCATCATAATTGCACCGGGATGGCCCAACCGGTCATGCCAAACATTAAATGTACTGTCATTAGTAAACTTCTGGTTTACGGTAGCATACGATTCGATCGTTCTAAGATGTGTGTAATACAACCCAGAGTCAAAGGAAGATAATGTTTCCATAATTCTTTTATCATTAGAAACCCCCTTTGTAATGTGCAAATATTCAACATCTCCCTTTTCTGCAGTCTCAACATGATATCCGTTATGTCGAATAACTTTAAAGCTCAATAAATTTCTTTGAGACTTAGGAGAATATAAGGCGTTTTCAATTGTCAGCCTTGTTCCTCTGGGTAGTAAAATGTTGGCTCTTCCGGAGCCTTCAATTATATTTGTGCTACCCGATATTGTAATAACACTTGTTTCTTTCATTTCAAGATGATCGAAATATTTCTTATTCTTCAGAATCGTATGAGTCGTTGCACAGTCTGCAAGACATAGTTCTCCATTGCACATGTTCGTTTCCATTAGAGAAATTCCTTTATAAACAAACACATAAAATAATTATTAAAATAAACAGATATGTCACAAGAAAACATATAACTTAATAAAATACTCCAAACGATACATAATAAATCACGCAATAATAAAGCATACAATACACACAATAATCAAGCACACGATAATAATACATAATAGATTGGTTTTCTTCAGGAAAAACTAGAAATCCGCAGTTTCAAAATGTGTATTTTCATCTTTTGTCCCAGAAGCAGAGGCCAAATCACTTTGAACAAAATTCGTTTCAATTCTCTTTCCTTTGCCCTTATTTTGTTGGTATAATTCAACCAAATGTTTGGGCGTGCGACAGTTACGTGACCAATGACCCGAACCACCGCAACGATAGCATTGCTCATCGTCGTTCTTTTGTTCAATGTGCCTCTTCTCATCATTATTCTCGTAATTTCCTCTTCTGGGGAAAATTCTGATGACCGCCACGATTGTTATGATAACCACCACGGAAATTTCCTCGACCACGTCCATGGCCTTGACCACGACCTTGACCACGGCCACGTCCACGACCTCGATGTCCACCACGACCACGTCCACGATCATTGCTTCGACTATTATCATTATTACCTTTGACTGCATTCGCTTCAGGGATTGCAGTAGAACCAGTCGGTCGGGATTCGTGGTTTTTCATCAATAATTCATTGTTTTGTTCAGCCAACAATAAACAAGATATTAACTCTGAATGCTTTTGAAATCTCCTCTCCCTATATTGCTGTTGCAATATCATGTTTGATGGATGAAAAGTGCTGAATGTTTTCTCCAGCATACTATCTTCAGTGACTGTTTCTCCACACAATTTCAGTGTGGCAGTCACCTTATGAACAGCCGAATTATATTCAGTTACGGATTTAAAATCCTGTAATCTTAAATGCATCCATTCATACCTTGCCTTTGGGAGGATAACAGTTGTCAAGTGGTCAAATCGATCTTTCAGATTTTTCCACAATTCAGCGGGATCTTGTTCATTCAAGTATTCATCCCTCAGATCCGCATGAATGTGGTGGCGAAGAACTATCAAAGCTCTTGCCTTATCCTGAGGGCTTGTGGTTTTTACCGTATCGGTGGCGTCACCTGCACCCGTTGTGGTTTTTGGGTCGACAATAGTGTCACCCAAACCTTTTGCTTTTAGATGAATTTCTGCGTCTAGTTGCCATGATAAATAATTCTTCCCTGATATGTCAAGTGCAATAAACTCGAGGCTTTGCAAATTCGTCATACTATCATAAAATACAAAAGACGTTTTAATATTCAAATCATAAAGTATAAAAATAAATATATGATATTAATATTTCCAATATAAATATCAATACAAGTTTATCGTAAAAAAAAAATACTTTAAAGGAAAATTACAATTAATAACTATATTTGGAAACAACTGTAAAAATATTATCCATCACTCGATAAGCATCACGGTAAATAAAGTAAGAAGTGCAAGATTTATCTTTGTATAAAACGACATGATTCTATAAAAAAAATCATAATAATCAGAGATGTATAAATTTAATTTCTCCCAGCGGTAATAAAATTTGTTCATCCGTATATTCAAAAATTAATTCAAAATATATATGATATTTACTTGAGATATCAATAAAATAAATAATATTATTTAAATCGCTCTTTTCAAAATCTCGTCAAAAATAAAATTCCACTCGCCGCCACTGGGATTCGAAATCTGGACCTCACATCACTTGTAGTGACGATATTCCGCGAAACCACTCGGGCTAAGGCGTTTTTGTGGTATGTATGTTATATTTATATAATTTAAACTGTCTGTAACGTAAGTGTACGACTGTTATAAATAAACTTACCGTACATAAAATAAAATTACCATACCTCGATTATAGTTTGTATAAAATCTTGTCCGGAGGTTGATCGTTGCCGGAGAGCGCTCGTGCTGATAACGTGTTGTAAAATACTTATTTTATAACATATGTGAATCTCTATTTCTTATGTACATCTTAAATCAAATAAGAAGCCCCTTTATATAGGGAAAATTGTAAACAAAATGCCAAAATACAATGACTCATACACACCTCTTTGCTCAATTATTTCTCATGACTTTTAGTCCCAATGCCAAAATACAATGACTCATACACACCTCTTTGCTCAATTATTTCTTCTTGAATAATGTTGTTGTCCATTAGTTGCTTGACATGGACATCCACCTAAAAACATCAAACAATTATTTCATAATAAAAACTAAATTTTCGTTATTTTTCTAAATTTTGTTTTTTCTAAAGCTAAGTTTGCGTGTCACGATGCATGATTATAGCCAGCAGCAGCTGCTATTTCCTCCCCGCTTTGAGCCAAGAATATCTCATTCCGATTAGTTTGTTATTTATACCCATTTCAGTAAGAATTAATTGGCGATAAAAGCCTGCCTACATCGGTAAATAGCTTTACGTCTCTGTCTTTTTTTTCCTTTTCCTGAGGAATTAATGTTCATGGTTTGATTTTTTTTTTTTGGCGCTGTATGTTAGCATGTTGATGTAAGTATCAAAATCATACGTTATTGCTTACAAACTGGGTGGGTTTATTCGAAGGTTGATTTTTTATTTTAATTTTGCTATTTCTACTCCGCAACGAGCTAAAACCCATCTTTCTTAAAGGGTTTTCGTTCCCCCATTTCTTCAATTCGTACTCATTTAGTTCGAAATAGAAATGGGAGACCAAAGCCTAGGTTACACGCTCGATGAAGCCCTTTCGGCCCTCGGATTCAGAACTTTCCAGAGCCTCGCCTTAATTTTCGCCGGAGCCGGTTGGTTTTCCGAGGCCATGGAGCTCACTCTCCTCTCATTCATAGGACCAACACTGAAATCCCAATGGTCTATTTCTCCCGCCGAAGAGGGTTTCCTCAGCACTGCTATATTCGGTGGAATGCTTATTGGTGCATATTTCTGGGGATACATATCGGATTTGCACGGAAGAAGGTAGCAAAAATACACTATTTTCCCTTCGATTTTATATTTTCTCGTCTCCTATTTATAGTGGAAAAAGTTGCTGTTAAGTGGCTACGTACATTTACTCGTTGTAGGGTAGGAATTCGTGGGGTGGCCACGGTAATAGCTGCTAGCGGGCTACTGAGTTCGTTTTCGCCGGATTACAAGTCGCTGGTGGCTCTACGGTTCTTTCTTGGGTTTGGTGCCGGTGGTGCACATATGTACATGGCATGGTTCCTCGAGTTCATACCGAGCTCGGGTAGAGGCGCGTGGTTGCTTGCCCTAACGGTTTTCTGGATCCTCGGGGAGATGTTGGAGTCCGCTCTTGCATGGGTACTAAAAAATTCGAGTTTTTCGGTTTTCATTTTTCATTGTTTTTCTTGTTTTTTCAGGACAGTACAAACGGGCTAAACTAAATAGCCCACATAGTCCTCTGATGACATCATACATGTCATTCGGAAAAGACACCTTCTAAAGAGGACACAGACACTCCTGAAAAGGAGTCGGAAGAAAATAAGTTTTCATTTTACGTTGATTTTCTTGTTAATAATATGCTTTTTTTTTTTTCTTTTTTCTATTGTGGATGTTAGGTTATCATGCCTAGACTAGGTTGGAGATGGCTGTTTGCTTTGTCTTCGATCCCTTCGATCATAGTGTCGATCGTCTCTTACTTCGCCCCCGAATCTCCGCGGTACCTATTCATGAAGGGAAAAACAGAGGAAGCAGTTTTAGTACTTCAAAAAGTTGCTTCGATGAACCGTAAAACCCTACCTCCGGGGAACCTCATGCTCGATAATCGAACTCAAGAAGATAGCAACATTCCCCCGGGAGAATCCCAGCTTCGGGCTTCGAGCAAGAAACAGACGAGTAGGCTCAAGAAATGCCTCAAAACTCACCTCGAGCTTTTCTCCCCGGAGTTTCTGAAGACCACCCTTCTCTTGTGGGTTCTCAATTTCGTGCACACGTTTGCCTACTACGGCCTCCAGCTTATGATTTCTTCGTTGAGCAGCGAACAGAGAAACTGCATGAGTTCGTCGGGAAAAAATCCCCGCGACGAAAAGAGCGACACCACCCTCTACGTCAACTCATTCATTACTAGCTTGGCAGGTATCATCGTAACTTACACAATCCTTTTTTCTTACTGACCGTTGGAAATAAAATATATAAATTTAAAAAAATGATACACTCCCTCAAGCTTAAGCTTTCAGGTGAAGTGGTTATTCAACATGGTATCAAAGCCTAGGCCAAAGAGGTACCTATTGGGGTAGCAAAATTACACGTTTAACACTAGATAAGAAAGAAATCAACCCAGATGTGAGTGGCATGTTGAAAATAAAATGTATAAATATAAAAAAAATGATACATCCCTTCAAGCTTTAAGCTTTTAGGTGAAGTGATCATTCAGCACAGACAAAATTAACTGGCGCCATGTGCTCAACTTTGCACGTATTTCTTCTTGCAGAGTTCCCGGGCCTCATCATGGCCGTGGCTTTGGTGGAGTGGTTAGGCCGTCGGCGTTCCATGACCATCATGACGATGCTAGCGGTTGCAATATTGATACCGTTGCTCTTCAAACAAAATGCTACCGTGACTACCAATTTATTAATCGCCTCGAGAATGTTGATTTCGGGGGCATTTTCGATATTATTCGTCTACGCAAGAGAGGTATGTGTGATTTGGGAAACTATTAATACAACCTCTGATTGGTATTATAAGGCATCATCGTCTAACGTAGGATTGTGTAACGCTTCTTCAGGTTTATCCAACTTCTGTTAGGGGCAGTGGCTCTGGTATTGCGACGTCGTTTGGGAGAATTGGGGGCATGGTGTGCCCCTTGATAGCCGTTGGAATGGTGAGGACGTGCCAGTTGACTCTTGCGGTTATAGTTTTCGGGCTTATGATGTTTGTTTCGGGCTTTTGCATTCTGTTTTTTCCGTTTGAGACCAAAGGGAAAGGATTAGCGGATGTTGTCAGCAGCAAGGACTAAAGCTTGATGACTGAGTTCTCTTGTAATGTCAACGTCGCACTATATTTTGTGAATTTCTTTTAGAATGACTTGATTATTTTTTAGTCTGTAATTTTAATTTTAAGGGAGTTATATTTTAAAGACCCGGAGCGACGGTATAAGTTTTGAAATGGAAGTAATTTAAGGTCAATCAATTAATGATGGAAACCTAATGTCAATTCGAAATTAAACAAAAGGTCCAAATTAGAATCATCGATAATTTGAACCAATTTGAGGACAAGTTACTCCGAACTCTAATTTCAGTCCGTAATTAACATACATGAGATGCACGCGACTATTAATTTGGGAAAAAGCATATGTGGTATTCAGAAAAAAATCGATCCAAATCAACATATTTGACGTCATATTTAGTTGTTAAGTATGCCTTTAGGTTTCCAGTGTTATAGTCCTCAAAATTACTTAAATTTCAAAACGTATTTTCCTAAAATTATTTCCTAGTAAATCACGTACCTTAGAATATCCTAGGTATGCATGACTAAAAAGATAATGTGTCATTGACACACTCGGAAATATAAAGGTCTAAAAACATAATTTTAATCAATATTTATACATTTTTATTAAATGTAAGACCAAGTTAAAAATTATGTATCGCTATTAATCAATCATAATTTATCTTCAATTAATAATTATTAAAAAATTAAAACCCACGTTACTAAGATACACAAAAACTGCCTCAATCCATATCCTTCAAAAACCATCACTCATTGCTACCTTTCATTTTTATTCCAATTTAATTTCAATATTGAAATAATAACTTTAAATATAAAATAATATATATTATTGTTGCACACGCATAAGCGTGTGCTTGAATTTACCGTACATTACCAACTTCTAGTGCTTTAATGTAGTGAGTGTTAAAACTGTCCCCAACTCTCAACTGCCGATATTCGAAATAAATGCAGCTTGCTATATGATTATTACGGGGGCAAATTCCCTTTCAGTATCCTTTGAAGTTTCAACTTCCTGATCAGTACCCCTCCAAGTATTTCTTCCTGTTCAGTACCCATTTGCGAAAAATTGTGTGTTTAATACCACCAAACATTGAAAAGACGAAAATAACCATTCTTTACAGATTCAGTTATACCAACTGGGCTCATTATTATACCAATATATTCAATTATTATACCAACTGTTATCACTGCTATACCAATTCAAATTTAAGAGTATTTTAGCACTATTATACCAACTGTTCTCATTACTATACCAATATATTCAATTATTATACCAACTGTTATCACTGCTATACCAAGTCAAATTTAAGAGTATTATATTGTACCAAGTGTTTCCATTATTATACCAGTATATTCAATTATAATACCAACTGTTATCACTGCTATATCAAGTTGAATTTATTGGTAGAATAATCAATTTTATTGGTATAATAAGCGGTTTTGTTGGTATAATAATCGTATTTTGTGGTATAATACGCAAAAATCACTTTCGTATAATACAAAAAAAAATTATTTTTGGTATAACAGTTAGTATATAACGAGAACAGTTGGTATAAATGTGATAACAGTTAGTATAAAAGCAGTTTTGTTGGTATAATAATCGTATTTTGTGGTATAATACGCAAAAATCACTTTCGTATAATACAAAAAAAAAATATTTTTGGTATAACAGTTAGTATAATAACGAGTTGGTATAAATGTGCTAACAGTTGGTATAAATGTGTTAACAGTTGGTATAATATTCTTAAATTTGACTTGATATAAAACTGAAGATAATCGAAATAATATTTATGTATGAAGAAGGGTTATTTTTGTCTTTTTAACGCTTTTTAGGTACCTAACACACAACTTTTTTCAGATCGGTACTTAACAGGAAGAAAATCTTCGAGTGGTATTTAAGAGGAATTTGAAACTTGAAAGGGTACTGAAAAGTAATTTGCCCTTATTACAGATCCTTTTGGAACGACGAGACTATTAAATGAAAACTGTTGTACAGCATTGCGAGATATATATAAAAAAAAATAAAAAACAAAGAAAAGAAATCGTTAACCACACAAGAGAGATCATTATTATTTTTATTACCACAACACAGGATATAAAAGTCTTTTATCGTTACAACGACAAACATACGACGACGACGATGATGATCAATAAGCTGCTTTATTACCGTGAGGGAGAAGCTGAATGGGAAGTCCCTTCTTAGGAAGCAACGTTAGATAGACATAGCTCCCCTCGTCAGGGACGAGCCTACGCCACTTGAACCTCCTCACGATGTGGTGCATGAATATGAGTGTGGCGATGCGGGCCGCTTCTTTCCCCGGGCACATCCTCGGGCCTCCTCCGAACGGGACATATGCGAACGGCGGTGGACCCCGTCCTTCCTCGAACCTCGACGGGTCGAACCGTGCTGGCTCGGGGAATATGTTTGGGTCCATGTGGGTCGAGTAAGCGTTCCAATACAGCTATCGTTGGCACATGCACGTAGTACATGAGAAATAGTCACACAATAATAAACTGAGAGCGGCAGTTTTTATGTATGTGTTCATATAATTAATATTTTAAGGGTTGAATAAAAAATTTTAAGATCGAATCAATTTTTAGGACAACAGGCTCCAACCGGTGGCCACGTCACCTCGGTTGCAGTCCATTGGAGGAACCATGTTGGGCACCAAAGTCATGCAAACAAGGTGGTTTTCCTGTGGTGACTAGATGGACTGCCACGTCATCACAAGATGCTTGTCGTCCTTAATTGCATCGATTTTGAAGCTATTGTCCTATCAAATTATTAACTTTTTTAAGATGAGAGCGTCCATAGGCGCCCATTTGATGTTTCATTTTTTTGTTCACATATCACATTCCATTGAGTGGAACTCCAAATTAAAACAACAAATGGACTATCACTCCTCACATAAAACAAAGAATCTTTCTTAAATGAAGATGAAATAAAAAAATTATTAAAAGCCATAATTTACACTTACCCTCCATCCCTTTGGAATAAAGCAGCCATTGAACGAGAAATCACAAATGGCCACCCTAAACGTTCCTTGCTCCGGCGGACAAATCCTCAACGCCTCACACACCACGCTGTAAGAGTACTTCATCTTCTGCAAGTCATCCCAGTTCAGCAGATCATCGCCTTCCCCTTTCGAGTTCAAAATCTCCATTTGTTCTGTATCACAAAATGTAAATCATTGATTGTTCTTAGGGGAAAAAAAAAGAGAGAAAGAAAGAGGAAGAAATTCCACAGATTTCATCGACAATTTTTACCTTTGTAAACCCTATCGTAAATCTCAGGGTCTTCGGCGAGGTACTTGAGGATTGTGCAGACGGTGCTCGCCGTGCTGTCGCGGCTTCCGATCAAAACGCCGAGTATCACATCGGCGATGTGCAATTCGTCCACGGCGGCTCCTCCTTCGTTGCCTTCCGCTTCCCCAGCTGAGAGCATGTACGTCAAAATGTCTTGCTTCGGCGATGCTTTCCCCTGCTGTAATTCGATCTTCCGCTGCTTAATGATTGCGAGAATCTCTCTCCTCATCCCCGCCGCGGCCTTCACCGCCCCCCTGAACCTCGATCCGGGGAGGTCGATGGGGAACGAGAACACGCCGCGGGCGAAGGATTTCAGGTGCTCGGCGAATATGTCGACGCGCTTAGGGTCCTCGACGCTCAGAGCGAGCCTGCAGACGAGGGACACCGCGTAGTGGATGGCCAAAGGGTGGACGACGACGTTTTCCCTGTTCTCCCATTCCTCGGCGAAGTGGCGCCGAGCCACCTCGTCGAGCCTGCTGACGACGCTCTTCCGGGTTTCGTTCTGGAGGAAGCCGAGGAAGAGTTTCCTGAGCATGGCGGCGTCGTCGATGGGCGTGCTTTTAGGGTCGGAGGGGCAAATCTTCTTGATGGAGGAAGGCAGCCATTTTCGGACGAGCTTGTCCTCGTTGGAGAAGAGGAGCTTGTTGCCGCTGGGGCCGCAGAACACGGCGTGGGTGGCGCCGAAGAGGTGGGTCTTGAAGAGCTTCGGAGAGTACTTGTTCATGCGGTCCCATATGAAGCTGTCAGGGCGGCCGATTTTGCAGGCGGAGAGGAACTCGAGGCTCTCTCCGATCACCGGAAAGCCGGTCCTGCCAGGCGGAAGTGGGTCGCCGGTTGCCGACCTCCTCTTGGCGGAGGAGAAGAGGAGGAGGTGGCAGGGAATGTAGAGTATGACCGCGGAGAAGAAAACGAGAGAGATCATGTAGAAGAAACTCATCGTTGGGGCGTGTTTGGTTTGGATTTGCGGTGAGTTGAGTACTTCTTTTTGATGTACTTGGAAATACAAATATACATGGATGTTCGTATATATAGACTTTAAATACAAATAATTATTCAATTATTATTTTTGGGCGTCCGATTCACGATGCAAATATTTTAACCAGCCTATAAACTCGTGGCTAATATATTATTATAAATTAGAAATTAACTTTAGGATGAAAGGCTCGTGGATTAGGGGTAGAGGAGATCCCTATAAATGCAGTGAGCGTGGAATGAATTGGATATTTTGATAAAAGTGATCGAAACATATTTTATTTAAGATGGAAGGATTGTATGGAAAAAGTCAAAAATACCCTCGAGTAAAAAGTCATTAATATTAGTTTAGTCACTTAAATGAATTCGTCGTTTCAGTTAGGTCTTATTCGAATTCGAATAAGCTTTATTTGGGTTCGAATAAGATATATTCGATTTCGAATAAACTTTATTCGAGTTCGAATAATCTGGGTTATTTGAACCCGAATAAGAGTTATTCGAGTTCGAATAAGGTTATTCGAGTTCGAATATTCGAATAACCCTTATTCGGATCCGAATAACCTTATTTGAACCCAAATAGGGCTTATTTGAACCCGAATATGGCTTATTCGAACCCGAATAAGGCTTAATTGAATGGTGAAATCTTTAAAAACTAATATTTGAATTCGCTCTTCGTATTTTGCTCTCACTTCTCTCTAAACTCTTATCAAGAAAATGACTAATTAAAGTTACACTTATTTGAATGTCTTAGTTGAATTCATATAAGCTTATTTGTATTCGAATATTACAAATTTCAAGAATTAATCAGTTATGGTAAAAATAATCAATTTTAACTCAAAATAAAGATTAAACTCGATTCAAGATGAACATTATACGAAGAAGCTTATGAAAGTTCTGTGTATCACAATATAATTAATAAACATTATTCAATAAGTTCATCGAAGTTTGTATATCACATTGACACAACTCATTTTAGTTGTCATCATGTAGAGCACATGTTTAGATATCATATTATAGTAATTCACTTAAATACAAGTTGTAACATTATAGCAACTCACACAAAACTCATTTAAATTTTCATTACATTTACCCAACTCATTAGACATCTTCATTAAACATTGTCATAACTAATTATAGTATTTCATTGACTATTATTTGATATTAATGACTTGATATTATTATCATAAAATTACAAGTATTAATTATACTCTTATTTGAATTCGAATCATGGTCTTTTGGGTTCTAATAACGCTTATCCGAGTTCAAATGGACTTATTCGAGTTCTAATAAGGTTTATTTGAACTCGAATAGGATTATTTGAACTCGAATAGGGTAATTTGAACTCGAATAGGGTTATTCGAACTCGAATAGGACTTATTCGAACTCGAATAGGACTTATTCGAACTCGAATATGACTTATTCGAACTCGAATAGGACTTATTCGAATCGAATAGGACGTATTCGAATCCGAATAGGCCTTATTTGAACTCGAATAAGACTTATTCGAATTCGAATAAGTCTTTCAATCTTATTCGATTTCGAGTGTATCTTTAATATTTTCAATTATTTCGCCTAAATCTACCTTTAATCATAACGAAAACTCAAGACTCATGCGAATTTATATTAATTTTCAGAAAATCAGTTAAGATATGTACTAATTTGAAGATGATTTTAAGAGAAATGACGAAGAAAAAGCGACGAAATCTGCATTCTAAAACCCAAAAAACGAAAATATAATTTTAAATTATTATAATATTGTTAATTAAATAGATATATTGATTAATTACTTATTTAAGTAAGTGAATTCCTCTTATCTAAAAAAAGAAAAGTCACTCCTATTTTTTTATTTTATAGGAAATTAATCCCTTTTGTTAAATTAGCCGTGGAATAAATACATAATAATAAGGGATCAGACTAATCTGAATAAGACATGGATGATGAATTTTGGACGGTCGGATTAAAACTCACGTCAAAATTTAAATATTATTTACGTAGAAGCTCTATTTTAAATGAAATTCAATGTGCGGTTTGCAGGTAAGGTAAAGGCACGCAAGTTTGGATCTGATGAGGATCCCTACCTACATTTAAATTTTTTATCACTCGTGAAGTGCGCATGGCACATTAAAATAATAATTTGCAATTCAGCGCTTATGCCTCTTAAGTGTCACCACACCACGTGCTCGTTGCATGGAACATGTGTCGCTTTTCACGATTTTGTTCTGCAAATATTTTGACCATAAACACAAATGATATTTAATGGGTGAGTAGTGGTTAAAGAGCAAAAAACAAAAGCCTTACTGGCATCCTTGGAAATTATGCTTCACTTAAATATATTAATTATTAATAGTATGAAAACAAAAACTTACCCTGCTCCATCTTGATTTTATGACCAACTTGTCTTGGAATACTAGTCAGTTTCACAAGTCAAACAAGAAATTATTTATTATTTCTTCCGTAGGCGTGAAGTGCACATGGCACGTTAAAATAATACAGAAACATTAATTACGTGTATGTATGTGTGTTTCAAAAATAGACCAAAATGGGTCCACGATTATGGGCCAAATTATTTATCAGGCCCAATTAAGTGTTTCGGCTAAATCAATTTAGCTTTCGTTATAATTTCCCGGGACTAAAATTGAAATTATTGAAACCATCACCTTAATTGTTCCCTTGAGCTTCCCTCATCATTTTTCATTTTCTCATCAGCAAAAAAGCTCTTGCGTAATTTGCCGCTGCTATCTAGGGTTTCTTATACCCTAACTTTCGAGCTTTTCTACTCGAACCTCTTTATTTTTTTTGCACACGACGTCGACTCCATGTCCTCTTCGTGAATTACTAGTCCGGATTTCCGGCCCGAAACTCGAAGTAACATTTGTCCTCTTCTTCTTTTTTTCGATATTCTTTTGTGTATCATTGATTGTATTTATTTTGCTGTTTCATGAAATAGATCTATGGTTTCTTCTGTGTGTAACCGATTGCTGTTTCTTGTGGTCTGTGAACAAGTTATTAGATATGTTTGAATAAGTCTATGTTTGAATAAGTCTCTTTAAGAGTCCGTAAGTTTAGTTACTAGATATTAGCTTAGTGGAATAATAGTTGTTGGTTTTCCTGTTTCTGAACTGCTATATATATATCTCATATAGCAAATGGAATAATAGTTGTTGGTTTTCCTTCATCAAAGACTTTGAACAACTATTTCTTTATAATATTTGGTATCAGAGCCATTCAAAGGCCTGATAAAGCTTAGCTGCAGCTAGCTAGAAAAGATAGAGAGTGATGTCAACAGAAAATACTTTTGTGCAACCTTCAATTCCCAAGTTCGATGGTCACTATGATCATTGGGCAATGTTGATGGAGAATTTTTTGCGCTCAAAAGAATATTGGAGTTTAGTGGAAATTGGAATCCCAGTTACACCTGTTGGAACGACACCGACTGAGGCGCAGAAACGTGCACTTGAAGAACAGAAGCTTAAGGACTTGAAAACAAAGAACTATCTTTTTCAAGCCCTTGACCGTTCCCTTCTTGAGACGATTCTCAATAAGGATACTGCTAAAGATATATGGGACTCTGTGAAGAAGAAGTACCAAGGTTCGACACGGGTTAAGCGGGCTCAGTTACAGGCATTGAGGAAGGAATTTGAGACTCTCCACATGAAGGTCGGAGAGACTGTGAATGACTATTTCGCACGCACACTTACAATTGCGAACAAGATAAAGGCTAATGGTGAAATCAAGAGTGATACAGAAGTGGTGGAAAAGATACTACGATCAATGACTCCGAAATTCAACTACGTGGTTTGTGCGATTGAAGAGGCTCAAGATACATCCAAACTATCTATAGATGAATTACAAAGTAGTTTGCTAGTGCATGAGCAGAAGATGACTAGCCCTGAAGAGGAACAAGCTTTGAAGGTAACTTACGGGGATTCTTCTAATCGAGGAAGAGGTCGTGGCAGCTATCGAGGACGAGGTCGAGGACGAGGAAGGGCAAATTTTGACAAATCCACTATTGAGTGCTTCAATTGTCATAAATTAGGGCACTTCCAGTGGGAATGTCAAGGCAAAGAAACCAATTATACGGATTTTTCTGAAGAAATGTTGCTAATGGCTCAAGTGGGAGAGGAACAACTACAGACTAATGATTGGTTTTTGGACTCTGGTTGCAGCAATCATATGTGCAATAGGAGAGAATATTTTGCAGACCTCAATGAGCAGTTTGTTAATAAGGTGACGTTAGGCAATAACGCAACTTTAATCGTGAGAGGAAAAGGAAATGTGCGGCTGCAAATTAATAATCAAATACAGGTAATAACTGAAGTTTTCTTTGTGCCTGATTTGAAAAATAATTTCCTGAGTATTGGGCAACTTCAAGAGAAAGGTTTGGATGTGCTTATTCAACACAACAGTTGCAAGGTTTATCATTCTGAAAGGGGTGTTATCATGAAATCTGCGATGTCTTCCAATCGCATGTTTAAGATTGCAGCAACGTCTCTATCATCTGGTACAACTTGCTTCAATACGATAACCGAAGATGTTAGTCAATTATGGCATTGTCGTTATGGTCATTTGAGTTTTAACGGACTCAACACCTTACAACAAAAGGAAATGGTAGTTGGCCTGCCGCAGTTGATGAAACCATCAAGAGTATGCAAGGAATGTCTGTATGGGAAGCAACAACGGGATCCATTTCCTAAGAAGAGCGCTTGGAGAGCTGAGTTGCCGTTGCAATTAATTCACTCTGATTTATGTGGTCCAATTCAGCCAATTTCCAACAGCAGTAAGAGGTACTTCGTTTCTTTTATTGATGATTGTACTCGGAAGAAGTGGATCTATTTTCTACATGAAAAATCAGAAGCATTCAAGTACTTCAAGGAGTTTAAAGCCAAGGTTGAACGTGAGGCAAATCTGAAAATCAAGGGCCTTCGAACAGATCGCGGAGGCGAGTTTACTTCATCAGAATTTTCGAAGTTTTGTGCTGAAAATGGGATAAAAAGGCAACTGACTGCTCCGTACTCGCCTCAGCAAAATGGTGTAGCTGAGCGAAAGAATCGTACCATTATGAATATAGTTCGAAGTATGATGATCGCTAAAAGTATTCCGAAGAATTTTTGGCCCGAGGCAGTTAACTGGGCTGTTTATATCCTCAACAGAAGTCCGACAGTCGCAGTGCAAAACAAGACGCCAGAGGAAGCTTGGAGCGGGGAAAAACCTTCTGTTGGGTATTTTAAAGTCTTCGGTTGTTTGGCACATGTGCATGTGGGTCATGAATCTCGAACTAAATTGGATAAGCGTAGTGTAACTTGCGTTCTATTGGGAGTTAGTGAAGAATCAAAGGCGTATAGACTCTATAGTCCCACTGATAAGAAGATCATTATTAGCCGAGATGTTGTCTTTGAGGAGGATGAATGTTGGAATTGGGGAGAAGAATTCACAAGCTCAATTCAATCTGAATTAGACTGGGAAAAAAAATGAAAGAGATGCCGAAGTAGATCATGATCCGTTGGAAGCAGTAGAGGAAGAGCAAGCTGAAGCAGCAGCAGAAGAAGACGTATACCATGAAGAAGGATCTATCCAAGAAAGAGCAGCCCCTGAACATCAATTTCCACGACGACAACACACTCGACCTTCTTGGATGCAAGATTACGTGACAGGTGAAGAGATGTCGTTTGATGATTTCGAGTCAAATCTTACAATCGGCAGCGACAACGATCCCATCCAATATGAAGAAGCAGAAAAGAATCCGATTTGGAGAAGAGCCATGAAGGAAGAAATGAAGCGATTGAAAGAAATGGAACGTGGTATTTGACTGAGCTTCCTGAAGGTGCTAAGAAGATAGGTGTTAAGTGGATCTTCAAAACAAAGCATGATGAGAAAGGTGATGTTAGTAAGCATAAAGCACGATTAGTGGTTCGAGGATATACTCAAGAATACGGAGTAGATTATAAGGAAGTGTTCGCTCCTGTTGCTCGTATGGAGACGATCCGATTGGTTATCGCTGTAGCAGCTTATCATGGATGGCCTATCTACCAATTGGATGTTAAATCTGCCTTCTTGCATGGGGAATTAACCGAAGATGTTTTTGTTGAACAACCACAAGGATTCGAGAAAGCTGGGGAGGAAAGAAAAGTTATATAAGCTGAAGCGTGCTTTATACGGCCTAAAGCAGGCACCTCGAGCCTGGTACAGTCGTGTTGAAGGCTATTTTCTGAGCCATGGATTCGCAAAATGTGAGTATGAACCCACTCTATTTACTAAGATGAAGGAGAACATAATTATGGTGGTGAGTGTGTACGTGGATGATTTAATTTATGCAGGGAATGATGATAAGCTAATGATTGAGTTTAAGAAATCAATGCAGTTGGAATTTGCTATGAGTGACATGGGGAAAATGAAATTCTTTCTTGGTCTAGAAGCAACTCAGAAAGATGATGGTATTTTTGTTTGTCAAAAGAAGTATGTTGCAGATCTTTTACAGAGGTTTGGGATGAGCAATTCAAATTCTGCTCAAAATCCAATGGTTCCGGGAAGTAAATTAGGCAAAGACGAAGAAGGAAAACAAGTTGATAAAACACTCTACAAGCAGATGATCGGCAGTTTAATGTATGCGACAGCCACACGGCCAGATATAATGTACAGTGTGAGTCGAGTTAGTCGGTTTATGAAAAATCCTAAGGAACTTCATCTACAAGCAGTGAAGCGGATCATTCGTTATCTCAAAGGAACTTGCGAGTTTGGACTGTTCTATGAAAGAAATGGAGGAAAAGATCTTATTGGTTATTCAGATAGCGACTACGCGAATGAAGTTGAAGACCGAAAAAGTACGTCTGGGTATGTTTTCATGCTAAGTGAAGCTGCTATCTCGTGGAGTTCGAAGAAGCAACCGGTGGTTAGTTTATCAACAACTGAAGCCGAATTTATTGCAGCAGCTGCAAGTTCATGTCAGGCTGTGTGGCTTAGGCGAATACTTGAGGCAGTGGGAAGACATCAAACAAGGCCAACAGTTATTTACTGCGACAATAGTTCGACCATAAAGTTGTCAAAGAATCCAGTTATGCATGGGAGGAGCAAACATATTGACGTACGCTTTCATTTTTTGAGGGATCTTACAAAGAATGAAACAGTGGAGCTACTACACTGTACTTCAAAGGAACAAGTCGCTGATGTTATGACGAAGCCACTCAAGCTGGAAGATTTTATTCAAATGAGAAGAAAGCTAGGAGTTGTTGCAAATGTAAACTGAATTATCGATAGTTCAGTTTAAGGGTGGGAATATTAGATATGTTTGAATAAGTCTATGTTTGAATAAGTCTCTTTAAGAGTCCGTAAGTTTTAGTTACTAGATATTAGCTTAGTGAAGTCCGTATTTTTTGTTTTTCCTGTTTCTGAACTGCTATATATATATCTCATATAGCACATGGAATAATAGTTGTTGGTTTTCCTTCATCAAAGACTTTGAACAACTATTTCTTTATAACACAAGTATATCATTTTCCAACAAAAGGGATTATGGAGCCCACGAGACTTTGCTCCAACAAGTACGAAGCTCACGAGATTATTCTCTCTTTTCCTCTATCCCTTTTCCCTCATCCTTTTATTTGTGGCTTTCGTCTCGTTTCATTTAATCCTCTCTTGTTCTTCAGCAGATGATCATTGTGGAGAAGAGGACGAGGAGGTATTATGTTGATATTGATTCTTGCAATGGATTTATATTATTACCCCCTGCTAATGCTTTTTTATGTAGTGAGTAATATAAATTTGTACAAATCTCGATATATATATATATAGGTGCTAATAATTTTGTTGAAGTAATGCAAGCTACTGTGTTTACAGATATCCTTTTGGAGTAACAGATAGAATTAAGGATACATAGTTATTATTATTGTTAGTATTATTATTACAACATACTCGTACGATGATCAAGCTTATTTATTTCTTTTACAGTGAGGGTAAAGCTGAAGGGGAAGTCCCTTCTTAGGAAGGGACACAAAATGGACAACATTCTTCTCATCAGGGATGAGCCTACGCCACTTGAACCTCTTCACCATATGGTGCATGAATACGAGCACTGCCACGCGGGCTACTTCTTTTCCCGGGCACATCCTCGGGCCTCCACCGAACGGGACGTACCCGAAAGGCGGTGGCGGAGCCCGCCCATCTTCGAACCTCGACGGGTCGAACTTTCGGGGCTCCGGAAATATTTTTGGGTCCATATGAGTTGAATAAGCATTCCAATATAGCTTGCAAATGTAATGAACACATGAGATTAGTCATAAACCAAGTAATAGGCAATTATATATATATATATATATTTAAGTAAATGGGTTTTTGCCCAGATGAATTTTAGGAAATTAGTCTTCAAATGTAAACTGTAGTCTATTATACCTTTTTATTAACCGAACTCATAATGATGGGTATACCTCAAATATACCAGGATACCCTCAGTGTTTCAAAGGGGTACTTAGAGTATTTCCAATGGGTACGATAATCTCAAAGGAATACTCTATTTTAACAATACTATAGAGTTTGCAAACAGTGATACTCTATATTTAGAGTAACTCTATTATTCAACTTTAAAATAGAGTTATAATTATATTGTTATTTTTATTTTTTTAAATATAGAGTTATTTTAGTTATGTTTCAAATAAGTAAGAATATGTATAATATTATTTTTTTTATTGAAAATAGAGTTAATTGGTTGGGTAAAAATTAATGTAGAAAATAGAGTTGGTGAATTTGAGTAAAAACATTATAGCAACTGTATATTTGTGTAAATTTAACGATATTTTTGTATTTTTGTGTTGTGGGTTGGAGATAGCCTTAGGTGCCCTAAGACCATCTCCAACCATACACTAACAACCTAAAAAATGAGGTATAAATGTTTCAACCGTATCCAAAACTCAAACCTAAAATGGGTTTTCACTTTCTCTCTCTTAATATAAACTCAAATATGCGTTCATACTCAAAAAATGGGTTTGTACTTTGCAAATTTCAATAAAGACCCTTTATTATTTTAATTGTTAAATCACCCAAATAAAAAATAATAAATAAATAAAAAGAAAACATACTTACTTACTATTAATAACTATGATTATAAAATTGTCAAAATAAACTAACTTTTTATTTTTAGCAATAATTTTTTATATCTCATATTTATTTTTTAATATTTTATTTATATGTTACATAATAGTAAAATAATATTTCGACCACACCTATAGAAATTTATTAAATATTTTCTGAATTTCAAATTATTATCAAAAATTAAATATTAAAATATGTAAATATAAATTTCACTATTCCTCAAATTTATTTATTTTTGTATTTTATTTTTGTGAAGTTGTAAAATATGCAGGTAGTATTGAAAGTTGTAAAAGTTGATGTAGAAGTGAATATTGAAGAAATAATATTTTGAGTTTAATGGTTGAAGAAGAATTGGTGCATTTTGAGTTTGAGAATGAGTTTTTGGGTTGGAGATGTCTGATATAAAACACATGCTAGTTTTTTAAAAATTTGACTTGTCCTTTCTACAAAAAATTAAAAGTGGTAATTAATTAAATAATATAATTACCGTCCATCCCTTTGGAATAGAGCAGCCGTTGTAAGAAAAATCAGCAATGGCCTCTCGAAAACCACCTTGCTCCGGCGGACAAATCCTCAACGCCTCACACACAACACTCCACGAGTACTTCATCTTCTTCAAGTCATCCCAGTTCAGCAAATCATCATCTCCTTCTTCGCCTTTCGAATTCACAATCTCCATTTGCTCTGTAACGTTCATGGATTCATACATACATTAACTTTCCTTTTTTTTTTTTTTTTTTTTTGTTCTGTGAAAAAAAAAAAAAAACAAACCCTCAGATTTAATTAAATAATAAAATTACCTTCGTAGACCCTATCGTATATCTCATGGTCTTCGGCGAGGTACTTGACGACGGTGCAGGCGGTGCTCGCCGTGCTGTCGCGGCTCCCAATCAAAACGCCGAGCAACATATCGGCAATATTCAGCTCGTTCAGGGCCCCACCGTCTCCTTCTTCACCGCTCGCTGCTGAAGCTGATATCATATAGGACAAAGCGTCTTCTCTCGGCGACGCTTTAATCCCCTGTCCTAATTCGAGCCTCCGCTGTTTAATTACAGAAAGAATCTCTCTCGTCATCGACGCCGCGGCTCTCACGGCCCCTTTGAACCTCGTCCCGGGAAGATCTACGGGGAAAGAAAACACCCCGCTGGAGAAAGATCCCAAGAGATCGTTGAATCTGCTGACTCTTTCAGGGTCTTCGACGCTCAGAGCGAGGCTGCAGACGAGGGACGCCGCGTAGCGAGTGGCTAAAGGGAGGACGACGACGTTTTCCCTCTTCTCCCATTCATCGGCGAAGTGCCTCCGAGCCACCAGATCCAATTTGCCCACGCTGTTCTTTAGGGTTTCGTTCTTGAGGAATCCGAGGAGGAGTTTCTTGAGCTTGGCGGCTTTTTCCGAGGGAGAGCTTTGTGGGTCGGAGGGGCAAATCTTCTTTACGGAAGAAGGCAGCCATTTTCGGACGAGCTTTTCCTCGTTGGAGAAGATGAGCTTATTACCGCTCGGGCCACAGAAGACGGCGTGGTTGGCGCCGAAGAGGTGGGTCCTGAAGAGATTGGGCGAGTGCTTGTTCATGCGGCGGAGTATGAAATTCTCTGGGCGGCCGTTGTGGGAGGCGGAGAGGAACTCGAGGGTTTCTCCGATTACGGGAAAGCCGGTTCTGCCAGGTGGTGGGAGGGCGTCGGCGGTGGATGCTGCTGGCGGCGTTTTGCCGGAGGAGAGGAGGAGGACGTGGCAAGGGATGTAAAGTATGATCGCGGTAAAAAAGAAGAGAGAAATCGTGTAGAAGAAACTCATCGTCGTCACGCGTTTGGTTTTGGTTTGTTTTGTTGTCTTAGCGTACGTAATATATTTGGTGACTTTGGAGTTGGGAATACAAATATTGCATGGACGATCGTCGTATATATAGTCGTCATGCCCAACCGCCGGTTACGGTTAACCGGCGGTTGGGAACCGCCGGTTGACGGTTGGTCGAAAGGACCAACCGTCTCTAACCGGCCGGGGGCGATTGCCGGTTGGCTATCCCCCGGTTACGGTTCAGCTAACCGGCGGTTAGTCAACCGCCGGTTAACCGCCGGTTTATTTTTTTTTTATTTTTTTTTATTTTCTTTTTTTTTATCTTGGTACTGCGTTGCATAAATTTTTGGTATATTTTTCGATACAAAACTTCATATACTTAAAGTTTACGAAACATAAATTCCGTTGCAAAAATTTAAATGCATCATTCAAAATAAGAACAAATAGATAAAATAATTATTTTGGTATGAAATCGGTGTCTGACATGTATCTCATGTCTGCTTGTGCGAAATTCAATCATAAATTTGTCATTTTCTATTTTTTACACCGACTAATTTTTATAATAATATTTTTTATTTTGGATAATAATTTTTTTATATTTTTTATGTTTTTTTTTATTTTTATAATAATATTTATAATAAAAATATATATTTATAAAATATATATTAAACCGCCGGTTGAACCGCCAAACCGGCGGTTTGCGGTTTGGAAAAATCCCAAACCGCCCGGAACCGGCCTCCTACGGATGCCGGTTCCGGTTTGATGCCGGTTCCGGTTGCTAACCGGAACCGGTGGTTTGGAACCGGCGGTTTGCCGGTTGGAACCGCCGGTTCCGGTTAAAAATGGGCCAGTCTATTAATATAGAGTTGAAGGGCATTTTACGTTGTTATTATTATCAGTCGAAATTATTTTTTAGTGCCGTTTATTTGATAGAAATGATATTTTAAGAACAATGAATAGAAATAATCATTTTATGATAATAAGTTTCGAAAATAAAGCAATTTAAAATATACATAAATTAAATGTTGCAATTTAAGGATAATGGTGTTAAAATTGAAATAGTTTGAGTTTAATAAATTACAAAATATGGCATTAACTGTATTTAAGTTGATTCGTTCTGCGAACTTATTTGTCCAAAATTAGAAACTTTAATTTGCTCTTGTATTTTGAAACTTATTTGTAACTTAAATTTAAGTATCTTTACGAGGAACCACCCATAATATACACTAGGCAGATAAAAGAATAATTAAACCTTACTTAATACAAAAATATTACTTTGCATACTTAGAAAATTGAGCATAGGTTAATATAGTATGAGAACAAAACTTTCCTTGACCATCTTGGATTTATGACCAACACGAGTATATTCAGGTAAGAATAAAATACATGCAAGCATTCGTCTTTATTTTTTAAGGTAGACCTCGAACATATATTTTACACATAAATCTAATTAAATCCGTCAATGGACATCATTCCATTGGTCGATATAGAAATTATAGTATGCATTCTCTACCTTGAAATGAGCCAAATGTAAACACGACAAAGGATTCCACGACTGATACAAATTATCATGCAATCTCTACCTCGAAATGAAGCCAAACGTGAAAAACGACTAAAGATTCGTAAAACGAAACCATTATCAAATTGAAAATCAGACGATACAATCAACCAGATTAAAGACTAACCCCAAAGGTGGTGCAACATGTTGCCAAGCTCAAACACGAATTTCCTCTCTGAAGAACTGAGACCATCGAGCTTAGCAGTTTCCTTTACCGCACGTAGAATTTCTCTCTTTGCTCTCGCTGGGAGATTCAGGTAATTTGGTCCGTGGACGTTACAAAGGCCCACAAGCTGCCCAAAGAAAAAAATAAATTTGCATTTACCTCATGGGTACCATTTAATGTTTGAAACTCGTATATAAAGAGATTAACTGAATTTATTAAACTTACCTGCTGCAGCCAAGGGATTATGGAGTCTACGAATCTCTGCTCCAACAAGCACGAAGCCAACGAGCTCAACAAATCGGACCCAACTCCCGGTGATAGACGGTCCAAGGCGGGGCCCGTTGTGTCGAGAAGATCCAACAATATAAGCTCGTTTCTTGAATGCAGAGCTTCACAGTATGCTGAGTCGAGGTCCCCATCGTGCAAGTAACCTTTCATGGTATTTTTCCATAGGTGGTGGCCATTCATATTTGTGTGAGGTTTATATTGCGTAGCATCATGAGAGGTTCCCTTGGATAAATAAGTTTTGCAAATTGGCTTTGGAGTCCACATGTCGAGGTTTTGTTTCCCGATAGTGCTCGGTTGGTTTTGCATAGAACGTTTAGGTGGGAACAATGGAGGCTGCTGCTTGTGGCTTTCCACAGATGGCCTTGAAGAAGAACAAGTGGAGACTCTAGAGGAGGAAACCAAATTAGGACCGTTTGAGATGTCTGAATATCTCTCGGCATGAATGAGTTCTTGCGAGATTTTGTTCAGCGCTTGTTCGAGTTGTGAAGCCTTCGACTGTACTGCGGAGACACCATCCATCATGGAAGTTGCAAAAGCCTGATAAATGCAGCAAAAATTGAGATAAGTTTAGTTCGCGGGATAAATTGGAGCAGAGAAATGAAAAACGAGAAGAAAACTAGTGACCTTCAGCATATCCATCAAAGTAGATTGCTTGTTTTCAATCTCCGAAAGCTGTTTTC
This sequence comes from Linderniella brevidens, assembly GCA_004919715.1. Classification (NCBI taxonomy): domain Eukaryota; kingdom Viridiplantae; phylum Streptophyta; class Magnoliopsida; order Lamiales; family Linderniaceae; genus Linderniella; species Linderniella brevidens. The sequence continues at coordinate 1,003,471 of SWDC01000146.1, forward strand.
TTATCAAGGCCATGTCTTTCTCCTTCTGGACGCAGCAGCAGGCACGAACTGAGTGGGAAGATGATTCTGTAACAGTTGAATCCATGCTTCTACGGTCTCGCAAGTTTCGTTGCTCTTCGGTGCTAACTTCATCAAATGCAAACCTTCGACTGGTTCCAGTTGACTTCAAGAAACTTGTTTCGTCTTCAAAAAATGTTGTGACAGCGTTTGAGTTTTCCTTGAAAATGTCTGAGATACCTGAACATTCGTGTTTGTCGTCCACTTTTAAGCAATCGAACCCAATATTCTTGATGTTGCCGGTCTCCGGATCATGTCTTCTTTCGCGTCTCTTTGAAACAGAACTTGCCTCAGATTCGCCATCGTTTCGATTATCCACCAAGGAATTACTTAGGCTCTTAGGAATTGCAATCTCTATTTTCCAATCGTTTGATCCTGATAATTGTGGTTCCCCAACAAATGTTCTCTTATCGGCTTTTCGGGAAGAAGAAAGGGGAACTCTCTTAGTCAATTGATCACCATGTTTGGTAACCATAACAGTCCTCGATGTCGAGGGACTGAAGCTGGTAACATCTCCATAGTCAGTGTAGGACTTGCCTGCAGAGAATAATCCACAAATTGAGTAGGTGCCACACAAGTAGCTTAGAATATGCTTATGCATTTTCTAAAACATTCGAAAACAGGGAATTTATAAGCACCTCTGATTGAAGAAACCGATTCAGAAGGGTCGATTTTATCAGGGACATGGACATTTTTCCAAAGCTGCAAGGCCTGCAAAGCGATGTCTCTCACGGGTTTCACCTACATAGGAGCCAACGCAAATACGAAAGTCAAAATAATGAAAACAAAAGGGTTACACAATGACAGAAAAAATTAGTTAATGTTAAAGAAACCTTGTCGAAGCGACACGTTTCCAGGCAGCTGATGCAAGAAGATCGATACGAGCCTAGGCATGCCATGCCACAAGCAGCGATGTTTGCTAATGCAGCGCAAGCAGCTTTACGAGTAGCCCATTCGCTGCTCTTAACTGCTTCTTGAATGCTGTTCAGTGCCGATTTCAAAGAACTTTGTGTTGTGGTACCACCAGCCTGAAATATTAAGGAAAACCATAAACTGTTGCAGGGTTTACGTTATTTGATGACAAAATTAATCAAGAATCTGGCTGAAGAGCAATGCTGACCATGATAATGCTCCTATTTAACTCAATGACTGCTGGCTTTGCCATGAAATGGGGGTTCGTAAGCATTTTCACAGTTCTCCCCAGCATCTTCTGCAAGACCAAAGGGGGAGGATCGTGGATTTTGTCTATGACCGAAGACAAGCACAACGCAGAACCGAACTGCACGTGCTTGTTCTGCTCCCCAAGTGCTTCAAGTAATGGCCTAACTAGCACGAGAAAAACACCATCGGCCTCCATCCTAATAGCACTCAACGTAGAAGCCAATACACCTACTGTCTCCACACAAGCATCTCTTACAACGGAATCAGAGTCTTTTAGCCTCTTGACTATGCTGGCTACCATTTTCGGGAGATGGGGACAAACAAGGCCTCCATGGGCAGCAGCCATTTTTCCCATCAAGCGAACGCTCTCTTTGCGAACCGAGCTTTTCTGCTCGGAATCCATGTCCAATATGCATGAGAGAAACGGAGAAATCCCATCGTATGTTAAGCATTCGATGATTTTTTCGAGCTCGTCGACCCCAATTTGGTAGGTATCGCGATCTGCTAGCTTGTTGAGAGCGATGACAACGCGATGCTTCAGCTCAAAAGCTGATTGCTGATTACTCAGCCTAGATGTTGCTTTTCCCTTCAACATGATGCCTTCATCAATTTAAGCTAATTCACATCTAGCTGGCTAATAGATCTCCTGTGCAGATCCCCCTACCATCCCCATTTAGCTCCATTCTCACGACAAAACCAACACCTAGTAGGAATTTCAATCCAACAATATTGGAAAAAATAAATGCATATACGGTAGCTAAAGAATTTAATTCATGGTTTTGCACAATTTATAGAATAAAAACAAGTCGGAAATCCAGCATCCTCCTGGTTAAACTCAAATAATCTCGTATTATTAGCACAAAAACTTTCCTCGAGTAATAAATTGGACTTTTAGGTAGCTCGCGGAGCACAGAAGTTAGAAGAAAAACCAGAGACACTCGTCAACATTAGAAACAAAACGTTCGCAGTTCTTCAATGTAAGCAAATATGAGAGGATATCGTCAGGGTGAAAACCGAAAAACTTACTGAGAGGCCAACCATTACGGTCTGGTAGCTGTGCGGTGGATTCCAAGAGCACTACATTGAGATCGAAGCTGCAAAAGCGGATAATATTATAAAATAAGGTTTTCCTGAATAGTAAAACATCCATTAAAGTACTACTTTAATTCAAAATTACATGACTAAACAGTGATAAAGAAAGGCTGAAAAAACGAATCTCACAGTAGAGAGAGAAAACAAGCGTAGTGTCTACAGCTACATCACCACCACTTACAATACGATAGCTCAATCTCCTCCGCCCGTACTGGTACAGCTGCGCGTGCGAGAGAGAGAGAGAGAGAGTTTTATCGGAAATATTATTTGTTTTTTAATTTTTGGCGGTTCGACATCGATATTCGAAAAAAATTAAGAGGACCGTTAGAGTAGGCATGTTGTGGGCCTTTGACATCAGGCCCATTTATAAGAGTTAATCGACAAGCCCATCTTAACAGGCTTCGCAATAAAGCCCATCTTAACAGGCTTAGCAATAAAGCCCATCATTAAAATCTGAGATTTGTCGATGAAACGGAGGTGCGGCATGATAAATCTGCCGCCGCCGCCGCCGGCATTGGAGGGGTGCAGCGGAGAAGCTCTATATATCATATTGAAACAGAAGATCATTGAAAGGATAACTCCTGTTACCATTCTATGGGCTTAGTTATTATTAAACATTAACATACTTTTAATTATGTAATTTCTGCAATACAAGTATTCAAAAAAGATTGGGGTCGTAGCTGACGAACAGCTTAAATTTAAAAATAAAAAATAAAAAATTTGTGGCTGTTGAGTTGGATGCTTCACCTTCTCTACCTAAAGTGCATGCAATTATAGTATAAACACAAATTGAACGTTCTCTGCTTTTAAAATGTCTGTCCAAATATATTTACCTTAAATACATGTAATATATATATACGTTTATTTTGTCGCATTCAAATGTATAACGCCTGTTCAATTAACGGGTAACTTAATATACATGATAATATTTTGCTAAAATAAAAAAATAATTTTGATTCATGCATGTCCCTTTGAAATTATGATTGACAATGGACGCAAGAAAAATCCCCCTTTTTAGTGCCCGGGGATTAGGCCCCTTGCCAATGCGAAGGCTATTTGCAGTACAACAAAAGATTAGGGAAAAAATTGTCATTAGATTAACGAATACATATATTTAAGAAAAAACCTAGAGCCAATGGTGGCCATGTAATTGAAATGAATGTTTGCCAATCTACTGACAAAAACCAAAATAATGAAGAAAAACTCATGGGACCTTTTCCTTTTGGCTTTTATATATTAAATTATTCTCATTCCAGCTTCCTTTTATTAAAGAATAAATAAATGTGATTGATTCCTTTGGACCACCATTTTCGATGGGTGTTCTTTTAAGTGCGAGGTGCATGTGGCCATCCACCACCATGCAATGTTTTATTAATTGCATATCTAATATCTAATCATAATGGGGAAATAAAAAAAGAATACAGCTTTGATGATAATAAATAGCAATATTCTTGTTCGGCCTATGTGATATTTCTCTATCACCTTTAATATAGGGGTTTACGTGATGAATTTAGTTTATTATTAATGATATTATAGTTGTTACATTTCTCTAATTATAACTCCAATATAATAGAACGCCATAGCTTTAGCGAAACCGATGAAAGTAGTCAGGTTCGCTTTCACCAAACTTCATCTATTTATTTATACTTAGTTATTATTGATAGTAGTGTTGTATTTAGATACAACCAAACATATAAATAGAATTGAATTATAAACTAAACAAACTTTATTTTGTGTCTGCTTAAAAAGATATGTGATTTACCAAATTTAATAATTGAAAGCCAATTCGGCCTTAATGTTATTAAGGTATTATATTCATATACATGTGTTGGATTAATATTAAATATTATTGATGAAAATACTAATGATAACTACTTAATAAACAATGCATATGCGTTGCCTTTTTTATTTATTGGTCCAAAAGCCATTAATGACTGTGTAGAATCCTATTTTTTCTACCCTTTTTCTTGATTTTCCATTACAATTCAAATCTTTTATCTTTGTAACTTTCGCACCATTGCGGTCGACGGATTCGTAAAGATGGGACAAGCAAATCAAATCAATAGTGTAACATGAAAGTGAGCACCAAAGAAAATGACAAGGACATTGAAGACGCTTCTTCTTGAAGGGAGGAAAGAACCGATACATGCATATCGATATTAATATATATGTTCGCATTTACATTTTTTATATATTCATTTATATAATATTATATACATAGGTCTTTATTTTCATTTAAATATTAATTACTCGCATTTAAGAAAATAGTAATCTTTTCTCGAGGGAAGATTTTCTATTTCCCACGGAGTAAAGACTCGACAGTTAAATATTTGTAAGAATCGTATGACTCAGAAGTTGGCCATGTAGTAAATAGTGAAATGCGTTGTGAAAATGGGAAAATAAATAAATAAAGGAAAAAATATCTGTTTTGGACAGCGTTTGAGGTGTCTTTGTTGCCTTCTTATATTCCGTGGCCTCTGAGGACTGTAAGAGAGAGAGACGCTGAGAATTGGACTTCAATTTTCTACATCTCCTCTCTCTCTCTCTCTCTCCATTATTTATCATTTCAAGATTTTTCTCAGATAATTTTGTGATTTTCCGTGTGTGTGTGTGTGTGTGTGTTGAGGCTCAAATGGCCGTGACGAAGAGGAGACTATCCATAAACCTCTCCTTCCTAAACCTCGCGAGGCAATCAATGGTCCGAAAATCACCCAAGACCTTCCACGATCAACAAAACGGCGTCGTTGGGCTTCAGATCCTAGCAGCCCTCAACCGCGACCGCGAAAATCACCACCAAGATTCGATTTTTATCAAGGGCTTCTCTTCTGGGCTCGTCCCAAAGCCTCCGTCTTCGTCGAGCCCCACGCCGATAATATCCAGTCGGAGAAACTTCGAGAAGAAGCTCAGCATGGAGGAGATGGAGGAGTACACTTGCGTTATATCTCACGTTGGGGACAATTTGATCAAGAAAAGGGAATACTTTGAGGCCGATTTGCTGGAAAAAGACGATGAAGCCACTGAAAGGGTTCATGTTGTTTCTGATAATTCTTGCGGTGGCTTTTTGAATACTTGTTTTCTTTGCGATAAGGTGCTTCACGGCTTGGACATTTTTATGTACAGGTAAATTGAAATTGATCGATGGATATAATTTGTAAATCGATTCAATAATATTCTCTTGATGGTAATGTTTTTTTTTTTTTTTTTGCAGAGGAGAGAAGGCGTTTTGCAGCGTAGAGTGCCGCCACGAGCAAATCTCAATGGAGGAAAGCAAAGACAAGCATCTTCGTTCTATGATGAGAGAGCCTTTGGATGATTTCTCTGCCTCGCCACGTTCGAGTAGTCCGCTGCAGTTTTTAGCCCGAGTCGCAGCAGCATAATTGGAGGTTATAATACTGAGTTGTAATAAAAATCCGGAGCAAAAAAAATAAAGCCCCGTCGTTGAGAAGTTAATTGGGAGTGTTTATTAGAACCATCAGAAGATCTGGTGAATTTTCCAATTGAAGATATATATATATATATATATATATATATATATATAAGGATGAACACCGTATTTGAGTTGAGTTGAGGAGTCATGAGTTCTATTATAAAGATTTGAGGAACCTTGACATATATATGGTCAAGTTTCATGTTCATATGCTTTTATCCTCGCTTACATAGAAGTGAATAAACATAAGAAAGAACAATGAAAAAAGCTGATACCTTTGTGCAACAATTAAGATTGTCGGAGAAAACAGGGGGAAAAAACAATATCAGAAAACCTTTCTGGGCTCAAGTTGTGAAAAAAGATAAATCTTGGGAGAAGAGGAAAAAGGTCTTGGAAGAAAAGGAGTTTAATTCAACAGTTGATTCCTTCACGTTCCTAAAAAAATGTGTTTTTGGTGGATTTCGCCGAACAAGTTAAAATTTTGACTAGATATCAATGTATTGAAAACTGGAGAACAGAGCAAATCTTGCTGGAGAATTGTGGCTATTTCTATCCTAATCACGATTATTTGGTAATTCTTTAGCCATAATTGATTTATAAATAACTCGAGGTTAAATAAGCAACCCAGAAATTTTCAAGTATTACAGCAGCAACACCATCTATCTAAGCAACAAATGGTGCAAACTCCCGTTGGCAAACAATGGAATCCGAGATTATGGGATCAGAAATCTCGGATCAAAATGTTAACGGTGATTAACCGTCGATCAAGAGCCCGGATCAAATTCCCCGCCCCGCCCACAAAAAAAAATTCATTACGTTGGCTACAAAAACTTCATCAATCAAGAAACATGGCATATCATAAGTTGCATTGCAACATAACCTTACAACGAATGAAGATCGCAAGAAACTTTCGAGGCTAACAGCACAAAAGAAACAAAAAGTATCATTAATCCTTGAAAAGATGAGACCTTTTTTTTTCTTCAATCGCCCTTTCTTCTGAACGAACATCCTTCAGTGAGCCTCGCGCGTCCGCCGGTCGGCTGGCAAAGCACGGTTCCGCAGTTTCCGCACACAACCACCGTCTGCGAGTGGCTGAACACCGTCGTTCTGCAGCGCCCAATTAAAAATCAGCTCATGTATCAAATGGTTGGTAATTCAATTAGGGTTACAAAGGTCAATCAACTTACATGTTGAAGCATCCCTGGCATTTGACATCCATGAAAAAAGAATTTGGAGATTGAACAAGACGCTTGAGCTTGTGCTTCCTCTTCTCGAGCTCCGGCGGCGGGTTGAGCAAATCGATATCGTTTGAGAGAACCTATTTGAAAAAAAAAAAAAGCGAATAAAAAGAAAATCAAATCTCGCCGTCAGCTGAAAACGAAAACTGCGCAAGATGAGTAGATCTGATTCGATCGATTAACCATTGTTAATTGCTTGAATCGTGTGTCCGATGACCGATGGCGCAGTCCAAGAGAAATGAGATGAAGATGGTGTGTTGTGTGTCTGTACAAGCAATGAATGCGGTAGGGTTTTCTTTGTTTTAGTAATGGGCTTTAACTGTAATTGGGCCTTATATGTACAAATATAGTTGGGCCCATTAGATTTTCATGGGCCATCTGGAGATTTTCGGAAAAACGTAAGCTACGCACGATTGCACAGTTGGCGTAGTGTAAACTTCATATATGATCTTCGCTCGCTTTTTTCGGGAATCTCAGCGATAAATCACCTAGATTGGGTTGTTTCAGCTTAGGGTTTCTTCGTACCGATGGATGATGAGGAGTATTGTCATCCGACGACGATTGCGATGAAAAGGAAAAACTCGGACGACGTTTGCTACGAGTTTCCTATCTCTTCTCCCGCCAGAAAAATCCGGAGGCTGGTGAGCTTGTTGAAATTCAGATTAGACTTAGTTCATTTGCTTTTGCTGCGAGCACATTGTCGTTTTTCCCTCAATCAATTATTCGTTAATTCCTGTTTGCCATAGGGAATGAGATATTTGTGATTGCTGCATCTCCATTGGCTTAATTTAGTTATCTGCTTCTGCCGTGAGCAAGTGTAGTTTTCCTCACATTCAATTGTTCGTTATTCCCGTTTGCTGTGATTACTGTATCACCATTGGCTTAATGTTGTAGAGTTAGATGATTACCTCCTTAGTTATGTGTTGAGGATTTGGCAACTGAGCTTTAGGGGAACCGTTGGAAAATCTTTGCTCATGTGTGTTTGCATTTATGATGATTAGTAGGATGCTATAATGTGCCAGCTAGTAGGCGAACACGAAGTTCCCGTTGCAACGTTTAATCACGAATCTGTTCCTGGAGAGAATGTGTTCGCCATTAATCCTTCAACAGGTGGTTTAAAGATAGAAGAATCACCGGAAATGCCGGAGAATAACGAGCGGGCTAATGTTGATTCAACTCCAAGCCAGCAAGCCCTTTACCACACAACCCATTTTCCAACTTTTCAATCTCGATCGACCCTCGGCTTATCTCGGGGTTTAAAAGTAAGTCGTGCATTGCGTAAAAACATCGATTTTTTCAATGATTGGTTCTCAAATCAAGTGATCAATTTGCATAGATCAAGTTTCATGTTCGACCAAGTGGGGTTCTTGGCTGATTGAAGTAGGCATTGGGGCTAAAGACAATGATATTGACTCCAAAGCCGTTGTGCCACGGGTTCCATCTCAAAATCTTCTAGAAGCCACTCCTCACACCGAAACCACCCTCGATACAATGGATGCGGAGGAGCCCGAAGCCACAGCTATGGAAGTTGAAGAAAAAGAAGATGTAGGTGTTCAGCTGCCTAATGTGAGTGGTGGGCCTAGCTTAGGGAAAGGCCTTCCCCAATGGCAGCGGCATCATTGTATGATTCCTCAGCTGCCAGACAATACGGCGGTGGCAACAGCGGTTTCTTGGTACAGGCAACGTATGAAACCGAGTCAATAGATGCTGTCGTTTTATGTATTTAATAGGAATGGCAAACATGTTATATGTTCGAATGATGAAAGCATAACGGTATTGACCTAACCGACCTGGCTAGTATTTGATATATTTTTTATTAATTTTTGGATTAGTCAACCTCCCTCCGAACATTATTAAGTAGTGATGTGAGATACCGACGAAAATTAAACTTTGGCGACCTGCGCCCATATTTCAGGAGTATGTTTCCAACGAAAATGTCGTTACTGGAATTATTTTTTTATTAGGTTCATGCACAGAGCTTGAGAATATTTCAAAGTGACTTATATTTCTCGAAATTGGACGTGGTTCCACCATCGATTCTTGGTTTTTTTTCGACACTGCAAACGGAATCGGCTCGATAATGACGGAATCATGACGTTTTTGGCTTGGATGTTCGTATAAATTTAAATAAAAATGAATAAAAAAATATGCCACTTCTATATATATATAAATTATGAATAAAAGATAAAATAAATTATGCCTATTTTCTTAACAATTAGCACACAAGTAAATCAATTTTGAAAGAATTCCTATAATATTAAATCACCCCATGTTATCATTCAATGTGTCTAATGATACTACTTAAATACAAAATCCAAAGAATGATAAACAACTGCCCTTTTTTTCTTTTGGCAGGAAGTATATCCATACGATATTCATCTCATCGTTGGTTACGGCACGATCCAATTTCTAACGGGATTGATTACGTTTATTTATCGTATACAGAATTCAAATAAGATTGACTCTTTTACTTGTTATTGAAGAAATGAGGAGCTCAATCACTTCACCTACTCAGTCAAATAATAATTAGTTTAATCAATTAGCGGAAGCAACGATAACACATCTCTCTTAAAATAAGAGTGAATTGATTTAAAGACCATAACCCGCTTAATATTTAGAATGTAAGAAGTAGATCAACCGATTATTAAGTCCCAATTACTAGGAGTAGATATTGTTGACTGAGCCATGCAATTATGTATGCATGCAATTGGACTTGGTAACTTGCCGACTTTGTATGTCGTCGCGTTCATTTAATGCATTGTGGGCTATATCAATTTATGCAATATGTGATCCGCATATATAAATAGAGAAGAACAATGCATGTAATTCATTCACACCAAGCCGAGCAAAAACTCGAAATTAGAGCCCCTGAAACAGATTAAAAATGGCTCTAATCGACTTGAGAAAGCCCGTGCTCTTCTTCACCGTTTTCATAAACCATTTCATAACCTCCAAAAGATGGCAAACTCCCAAGAACAAAGCCACCAAATTAACCAGAAATATTTCATCTTCAAAATACGATCATTACCAGAAGTTCCACAACCTCGCTCAGAGACAAGACCTGCAAGAAAAAACCATCGTCTTCAACCTCGAAGAGGCTCTACTGAGATCCTCCTCCCTCTTCCCCTACTTCATGCTCGTGGCCTTCGAAGCCGGAGGCTTAATCAGGGCCCTCCTTTTATTCGCTGCATACCCTTTCTTGCTGTGCCTCGGCAGCAAAGATTTGACCCTGAAAGCAATGGTGATGATATGCTTTTTCGGGATCAAGAAAGACTCGTTCAGAGAAGGAAGATCGGTTCTTCCCAAGTTCTTCCTCAAAGACGTTGCAATGGAGAGCTTCGAGGTGTTAAACAGAGCTAAAACAACCGTGGCCGTCACCAATCTGCCGCTTGTAATGGTGGAGGGCTTTTTAAAGGAATATCTGGGGATCGACCACGTCGTCGCGAGGGAGCTGAGAGTTTCTTCCGGCCGTTTCCTCGGAACCATGGAAGAAGAAAAAAGTCAAAGAATCCCAGAAACAGTCAACGCCATTGGAGTCGTCGGCACCAGCAGCAGCGTCTTCCCTTTCCACCACAGTCGTCAATTGCTGCTTCCGAAGTTCGAGGAAATTTACCTGGTGAGCGACGGAGAAAGAAGGAGATGGAATCAGCTGAAGAGAAGCTCGTATCCCAAGCCCCTAGTTTTCCACGACGGAAGGTTAGCTTTTACGCCGACGTACGCTGCGTCGCTGGCAATGTTCGCGTGGCTTCCCTTCGGATTTTGTCTTTTCCTTGTAAGAGTCGTCATTGCCTCCTCGTTGCCGGTGAAGATCATGGGCCCCACACTCAAATTCCTAGGGTTACGAGTCAGGGTTTCCAAAGCCGCGTCGTCGGCGAACTACGACCACAGAAGGACAAAGGGGAACTTATACGTCTGCAATCACAAAACCCTACTCGATCCAATTTTCGTCTCCTACGCCTTGGGGATCAACCCCGTGACCGCCGCCACGTACAGCCTGAGCAGATTCTCCGAGTTCTTCTCCCCGATCGGAACCGTCCGCCTCCGGAGGAACAGGGAGCACGACGCGGATCTGATGCGGGAGGTTTTGCGGCGGCGCAACCTCATCGTGTGTCCCGAGGGGACGACGTGCCGGGAGCCGTACCTGCTGAGGTTCAGCCCGCTGTTCGCCGGAGCGTGCGAGAGGATATTTCCGGTGGCCGTCGACTGCCGCGTCAGCATCTTCTACGGCACGACCGCCGGCGGTTACAAGTGGCTGGATCCGATTTTCTTCCTCATGAATCCGAGGGCTGGGTACGACGTTCGATTGCTGGATGCCGTGCGAGGCGCGACGGGCGGTGGTGATATTGACGGTGGAGATTTGAGGATCGAAGCGGCTAATCGCGTGCAGAGAGAGATCGGTAGGGCTCTGGGGTTCGAGTGCACGAATCTTACGAGGAAGCACAAGTACTTGATTTTGGCGGGAAATGAAGGGATCGTCGGAGATGGTGAAAAATGATATATAAACAGAGAATTGCAGCACACCGATGTATAAGATACATATACCCTTTAGCTTATAGAAATATACAAATAGATGTTACAAAGAGTTGTTATTTATTGTACTTAAAATGTTTTTTAGTCCGGTGAGTTTCATTTTTAGCACATATGTCAATTTTAGAATAATTTTTTAAATTGAAGCAATTTGAGTATAATTCCTGTCCTTAATTAACACACGTGGCTTGCATCTAATAATTAAATTGTGAATGTGGCGATGTTGATTAGATCAGAATTTTTTTCCGATGCTACTTATAATTTTCCCCACAAATTAACTATTATGTACTTCTCACATGCGTTAATTCCGAACTGAAAGAAGTTAATAGTCCACAATTTGTTTCGATTCGCCGTATATGGTCATTTGGACTGAATTTTTCCCCTGAAATTAACTATCACGTATAGCCCAAGTGTGCTAATTTCGCACGAAAATTGGATCTTCATCGTTAATTATTATCAATTGCTTCAATTTAAAATGTTTCGTCCTAAAATTATCACCCTAGTGTTCTTAAAATTCCACGGGATTGGCCACATCGGAAACAAAGTGGGCCGTGCTAACAGAAAACACCGTTATTCACAAGAGAGGAGAAAAGAAAATAGCTTTACAAGGGCATTAAATAGCAGGTGGCAATGAAGACAGAAAATTTTATTAGAAATTGTGTCACGTTCACTACGTACCTTATAACCAGAGGATAAGAAAGGGACATTTTCCGCTGTTATTTTCCTAAAAAAAACTGGACACGATAATATAGCAACCTACGCTACGGAGCTCACTGAAGTCGGAACCCGAGATGGTATCCGACGAACGGGCTCTCTTTATACGTAATAATCTACCCTTCGAACGCCGCCGAAAGACGGGTGCTCTCCTCGTACTACTGTTGTCCACCTTCTTGCATTTCTGAATTTCGGACAAACAAAAAAATGAAAAATGTCAGGAAAAAAAAAAACCTCACACACTAATTTTGAGGGGAGAAAAGAAATTAAAAAAATATATATAAAGAGAAAAGAGAAGCCACCACCTTCTCCGCAGAGCTGCTCGAATCGTGCGGCGATGTGTTTCCCGTAAGTGTACTTCTTCAGAGCGGTGAGATGCTCCCTTATGAGAGCCAGCAGCACTTCGCGTTGCTCTGCGGAGCATTTGCGTAGAATTTTCTGTATGACGTAATTTGCGTACTGGTCCTTCATCATCATCTAAGAGCCCAAAAAGGAAGAGAACATGTAAGAATATGAATGATAGATAATTCTTACATGTTTTTTTTTTTTTTTTGAAAATTCAATTTCGTGTATCAAAGGATAAATTTGGTGGCACGAATCGCGAGCTGCACGATGTACGTAATATTACAAATTTGTCCTCTGATATACGAAATTGAATCTCTCCTCCAAAAGAAAAAAAAGCATGTAAGAGTACGATGAAGATCAGAAATTAGTTTTTTCTTTTAGATTACCAGAAGATTATCGTTCTTCTCTCCGTGGCCGATGATTTCCTTTATCAGCAAGTCTCTCGAAGCTGAGTCGCCGTACTCGAGGCACTTCTCGACAACGTTCGACGCGAATTTATGCTGACTCAGCTGCACTACGCATCCGGATAACTTCTCGATGATTTTACTCCTCTCGCTAGGCTTCCCTCTCTCTAAAACATGCTGTTGACAGTTTCATGAAAAAAAAAAAAAGATTAGCATAATAAACAAAGATCATGAAAAAAGCTTTTAAAGAAAAGGGAAAAAAAAAATTCAACCTGTGTGACGTAGTTGCCATACTTATCCCGAGCGAGCTCGGTGACGGTATCGAGAATCTCGTCGATTATGAATTGTATGTGTGATTCATCGTGACAGTGCTCGAGGACCCTCTTTAAGACCATATCAAATGGAAAAAAAATATTAGCACATCCATATGGAAACTATGGAACCGATGTAATAAAAGGGAAACACCGGTTTTTGGTCCCTGATGTTTGGGATATGGGCGTTCTTGATCCTCCATGTTTCGAGATGCCACATTTAGTCCCGACGTTACTGATTCTGGGAGATTTTGGCCGTCTGGTTAAATTAACAGTTAACTTGGACAAAACTATGGGTTGGGCCAGCCTAGTTTACGGGCCGGGCCAGATCCCCCATTCTTTGGCCCGGCCCGGCCCGCAATATTTGATAGCCCAACCCATAATTTTGTCCAACTTAACGGTTAAATTAATCGGATGACAAAAATCCGTAACAATTGGGGACTAAATGTGGCACCTCGGAACTAAGGGACCAAAAACGGCATTCTCCCATATACTCAACAAAGGCATCTTCATCACTTTCTATGGAGGCATCACCTGAATGACACGACAACCGTACGGATGCATCGAAAGGGAGGGGACTTGACCGGCGAATGAGGAGATGATGAAACCGATCTTATCCGCGGGAATACTCTCCAAGCATTTCTGTATCACATGATTCCCGTTTTGATCGCGAACGCATCTTATTACGTTCCCGTCCAACTCTTTCACGAGTCTTCCCTTTTGCTCCAAGTCAATTACTTCGAGGGCCTACACGAAAAATATCGTCAAATGAAAAAAAAAAAAAAAAAAAAAACAAAGGCACTCGAGGCTTTTAGTGTTGAACAATCTTTACCTTTTGGATGACTCTACACCCATACATTTGGAAGCTCAACGGCAGGATTTGACCTTCCAATTGACGGGCAAGATTTTCTCTCTGCTCAGGGCTTCCGTGTTCGAAAAGCTTTACAACATTTACGCGATAAAAACAATTAGGGAGAAGGGAAAAGGAAGTAGAGAAAAAGGCAAAAAACGATTCAAGACAAAACCTTCTGAATAACATAGTTTCCGAAAACATCAGTCATTAGTTTCGATGCGTAAGGGACAACTTCCTCGAACACGGATGCTTTCTCTTCATCGCTGCATCTCTCCAACTGTTGCTGAATGAATCTACTTCCATGTTGATCGACACTGTAGAAAGAATACAAGAATGGATTCATTACTGCAAATAGTAATAAATTAATGACATCAAATGAATAAACAATGCTTGCCTGAATTCGTATACATGCCCCACGATATCTGCCAACTCGAATCTCGGTCCTTTTCCAGACTTCAAATCTTCTAGAAGGGAACGGGAATGAATATCGTTCCAGTTCTGGCTTTGGAATCCACCGGATCTCCTAAAATTTCCAGCAGGAGAATGAGAAGATCTCCCGCCGAAATAGTTCTCGGGACTTGCATCTCCAACGGGACTAACAACATACGGAGCAGTTAAATGGGGTAAGGGATCAGCAAAGGATGAGCCTCCGGTAGAATGCTGACTTGGCACATTCTCCTTTCCGGGTTGGAAATATTGCACCGGATAATGCGATTGCACGGGTGCTCTAAGTTGACCGTAGAACTTCATCATGAGGCTCTGTGGATCAGATTCATTAACGTTGTCTGAATCTGAAATCCCAGAATTCGGGAAAGAACCACCACTGAAAGGAAAAGGAACGGAGCCCTGATGGGGATATCCAGCAATATACGCAGAACTGTAGTTGTAAGGCACGTTGTAGTGATTAGGGAAGAAACCCGATTGCTGCTGCATGTTAGGATAATACTGATTCGATGGAGTCATATAAGAAGCTGTAGGATTGAATAACGGAGGCTGAAATGTAGGTTGGGCCTCGGAAGCTGAAGCACTTGAGGCACTGTAATGAAACGCGTAAGGATGAGTTATTACAGGATTATTCATCGGAGGGTAGTAAGATCCCTCGACCTCATCGCCGCTCGAATCTTGCGGGATCGTATTATTGGAGGGGATTAAAGGCTCATTTTGTTGATATAAGAGCTTCCCTGCTTGTGAAACCCCCGATGCATCACTAATCGTAGCTGCATTCACTTCACTTTCATAATTATTTGGCTCCAGTGATAAGTCCCTTGAGCCATCAAGAAACTGATCGTCACCGGGCTCCTCCTCGTGAGAAGGAAGGCCCGTGTTAGTTCGATTCGGTTGGTAAGGGATAGCCCGCGATGAACCACCGTGTAATGAAGACGGTGGATCTTCGAGACTGGAAACGGTGACCTTTTTGTAGAACATTCCTTCGAGGGCAGCAATGGAACCTTCCATGCTTGGAGGAGCACTTCCACTGCGATTCGGTATTACATCGTCTTCGTGGCTGTTCAAATTCTGATCTTGAAAGAATTTGCCCGAATCTCCGGTGGCCGCCACCTCAGCTGACGGCGGTCGTCGGTACCTAGTATGCTGCTTTAACGTCGGCCATCGATCTGTTTTCTCCAGTATCCTAATTGGGCTTTCGGTTGCCATCAAAGCACACTAGTATCTTTTTTCCTAGTGAAAAAAAAAAACCCGTAAAAAATTTCATCCAAGAACTTACTCGGTTGAAGGAGCGAAATCATATATATCAACGGAGTCATAGAAACAATTTCGAGGGGGCACAAAGGAATCAAGAATTCAACACAACGAAGCCTGAAGATTAGGGGCTTACATGGGTTTTTGTTAATTCTAGCAACTTGATCATTGAGGAGCTTAGCAACGCATAAATCGAGATCATCAAAAGTAAGGCCATCGTAGTAAAAGTATTAATAAAAAAAACAAACCCTCGAAAGCTAACATGAAACAGAAGCAAACAAAGCCAGCTACACAATTACTCACGTCTAGCGAAAAAGAAACGCAGAAAACACAAAAAAGATTCAAACTTTTCCCAGTTTTACGACGAATGCAACCAAAACCCACAATCAAATCAACAAAAAAAAAGAGGAATCTTTTTTTCAAGTCCATCATCACCGCGGGGATAAAAAAAGATTCGGAAAATAATCTCACCAAGATTTTCCTCGCTCGCAACTCCCAACTTCGCCCGGCGCAGTAGTACCTACCCTTGATTGTATCGCGACGAGGCGGAGATGATGATATGTAGAATCTTTTTAGATGAAGGCGCGGGCGCTTCGCGAAATTTGCCAGGTGGGGCTGGGCAGTGTTTGACAAGTGATTCCCAGGCAATGGATAACAACAAAATCTTCTTTAATGCTCTCTCTCTCTGGGGTTTTTGCCGTTTTTCTTTTATAT
Organism: Linderniella brevidens; assembly: GCA_004919715.1. Classification (NCBI taxonomy): domain Eukaryota; kingdom Viridiplantae; phylum Streptophyta; class Magnoliopsida; order Lamiales; family Linderniaceae; genus Linderniella; species Linderniella brevidens. The sequence goes on from SWDC01000146.1 coordinate 1,020,012, forward strand.
ATAAAACAATAATGGAGGAAAAAAAATTAGTTGTTCTATTCTAGACTTTCGATGTGTCTTGATTGGGACAATTTGGTAAATTTGCGAACACGTTTGGACTCTAAAACATAGGATATCTTAAAGTATTCGAACTCAAATCTACTTCATCACCACGTATCACGTAATCTTTTCCCCCATTAAGCAACGTACGACTTATCTTCATATAATAATAATTCAATTCTTCTCACTACACGTGTATTGTATCATAACCGTATTAATATCCTTCACCCCATACATATATCATACGAATAAACAACTCCATATAAATTAATAAATAAATGAACTAATCGCCACCAATATTTCTTCCACCTCGTAAAATTATATAATATATAAAATTTTAATTATTAGTCGACTTCGACAGAGCCCACGAGCCACCGTAACCTTCAAGATTCCCACCGTTACCCTGCGGATGATGATGAATCGGATTCGCCATCCCATGATTACCATAAGCCACGTGGAGGCGCTCGCGATCATCATCGAGATGATGATGATTGTCGCAATCCACCGGTAACCTATCGAACGCGGCGTTCATAAAAGTCGCCGCCACCACCACCACTGGCCCCGCCGCTACCATGGGCCCCGCCACGCTGCCTCCGACCACCTTCCCTCCAGCTCCTGCGAGGTAAACGGCGAGGCCCTCCGCCAAGCCGGGCGGAGCCGGCGGCGGAAGGACCGACCCCAGAAGGGAGACGATCTCGAACCGGCCGTGGAGGGTCACCACTGACATGGTGGCCGCCGCCGCCGAGGTCGACGAGGGCTGCCTGAGGGTGACGTTGGACACGAGGCCGGAGGCGCTGAGGACGCACATGCCCCTCTGCTTGGCTCGCGCGAAGGAGGCGAGGCTCTCGAGGACGTCTCGTCCCGGTGCAATCTCCATGGCGTGGGCTCTGAGGGAGCTCGGGCTCTCGCGGGTGATGATGATGGGGTTTTTGGGCTTGTTCTTGGAGCCTACGGGCCTGCCACGTGGCCTGCTTCCCACGTGTGCTGCTTGTTCGGTTTTGGGCTTCGGCTGCGATGAGGGGAACGCCTCGAGGTCGGATTCTTTGGCCATTTTTGTGTTTTGTTTTGTTCGTAGGTTGTAGGAGTGAGGGCTTCCGGCGAGTTTAAGTAGGGGCGATTATCGTGGGATTAGGAGGCGAGTAAGTGAAGGGAGTGAATAGACTAATCAAGGGTTGTTTTGTGTACTTTGTTTCCTAACTTCCAACTGTTCTTTTCTTGTTGTGCTTCTTGCTGATTCACATGTATTTAGGGTTGTTTGTTTTGAGATTATCTCACAAATTATTACAATGATTTTCTCGTAAATTTGTTTCGTGTCATTGTGTTTGTTTAGTTTAGTTTAGATACTGCGTTATCACTACTGAACATAAAGATTATCTAGGTAATGAAAGAGCAATTGATGCTACAATTTTGAATCGAGTGATGCTTTCTAAATTTATTATGTCTTATGTTTAGTGATTTTTTCTCTTCTAAATCATTATTTTTTTAATTGCACAACTTATCTATTAATAAAATACTTATATTTTAGTGCTTAATTAATAAAACTTGATTTATATTTTATATCATGTAGGTCAAATATCAAATCAAAATAAAATAAGGTCAAAAATGATATTTACACATCACGCACATTATAAACGAATACAATATTTAATATCACACTTAAAACGTACAATAACATCAAGTTCATTGATCACGTACCATCTTGATTCACATTGAATTACCTCATGTACCAAGAAGATCATATTAGCCAGTGTCATATATTAATTTTTTAATAAATAAAAACCGTACTAATTGAAGTATTAACTAATAAAATATTTAATATAATTTCGAAGTTTATACTTATCTGAAAGAAAAAAGTATTAATTGTTTTGTAGTCCAAAATCGATTTTTATTAATATATATATATATATATATATATATATGCTCCTCTCCGTCTCCGTCCCTCGTAAGTTTTCGAGACTTCGCTCCTGTATCTGTGTTAACTAGAAGGAACCCTTTCCACCTGAGGAAAAGGCGAAAAAGAAAAAATGTCAGAGACCAAGTTCAGTGTGATGGTGAGCATGTTCAACTGGATGCGGAAGAGCAAAACGTCGACCCTGAAGCGCTCCAAGTTCCGCAAATTCCTCGACACTTTTATACGTCCCGAGCACTACTTCTCAGCCGTTCGATTGATTCTTCCTCTCCTCGATCGCGAGCGCGGATCGTACGGGCTGAAGGAGCACGCGCTGGCCACGTGCCTCATCGACGCGCTCGGAATGTCGCGTGACTCGCCGGACGCACAGAAGCTCCTCAACTGGCGAAAAGGCGGACCGAAGTCCGGTTCGTTCGCCGGGAACTTCTCGATGATGGCGGCAGAGGTTATTGCTGTTGTTTCAATATATTCACGGATTTTTTTTATTTTTTTTTCGTGAAGCTTTTCATTTGCGAATTAGGTGGATTTTCGTTTGTTTGGCTGTTCGAATTTTTTGTGGAATGTGGCGAATATTTTGATGTCGATGGAGGTTGTTTTTGTGCTTATCTGGGCATCATTGGCTGTAAGATAGCTTCTGGACCTCAGAGAAATTACTTCAAATTTTATCATTTTGACTGTTGGGAAAGAGCTTTCTCCTTTACTTTCTTGTCCTTTACAGTCCTATCTTGTGCTTATGTATCTGTATGCTAGCAGTTTTTTGAGAATAGAGGTAATGAACATCCCTCCCTCCATTTAGAAGTTAAAATATAGATTTCTCTTTCTGTGTTAAGATTCCGCGTTTGGCTGTTTCCGTTCGTTTTACATTAGTTTAAAACCAGTTGGCTTTATAACCCTGCCCGTGGTATCCAAATGATATGATTCCTTGTAGATAATTATCAGGTGCTACAACGGAGGCAAGGCATGGCATCAGGGGGACTTACTATAGGAGAATTAAATGAATTGCTTGATCAATTAGCATCTTGTGAGAATAGGTTCGATTTCCAACTTATTTTCAGTATTTTTGGTGTTTTTTTTTTGTCTCGCAAAGGAAAATTGAATCAATCCGACTCAGTGGATAAATCTAGAGGTACTCCACCTAAAGTTAGTTGGCTATCGGATAGAGCCATCAATCTAACATGGTATCAGAGCGGGTTTGATATGAGATATCAGAGCCCTCAATCTGATGTGTTTGGACCACTGTCACCCGATTTGATGTTTAGTTATTTTGTATGACGCCGCACGTGAGGGGACGTGTTGGGATTGTTTGTAATTGCTTGATCCTTGTTTGGGTTATTGACTACGAGTTAATTAGATGTGATGTCTGTGGAAAATGTCGAACTAGAAATGTTAAGTTCTTGGGTCCAGTTGTTTCATTTGACTATAGTTGAAAATGAGTAACAGTATGACATTCTTGGTACAGGTCAGAGAAAACATCAATCCTGTCTTTGTTAATTAGGAAAACCAATGCTCAAGAAATGAAGTGGATTATCATGATAATTCTCAAAGGTAGGGTGTGTTCGTGCAATTTCGGATGTGCATAAGATCCTTCGTTTTGATCTTAGATTGTGTTTCTTTTTCCTTTTTGTTCGTTTTTCGTATGCTATCCAGATCTTAAGTTGGGAATAAGTGAAAAAACCATTTTTCATGAATTTCACCCTGATGCGGAGGACTTGTTCAATGTCACTTGTGATTTAAAGCTTGTTTGTGAGAAGTTAAAAGATCGAAGGCAGAGGCATAAACGCCAGGTTCGATTCTGATTCTGGAGTGTGTCTCAATAATACCACTGGATATCGCGATTTACTAAGATTTATTAATAGAGACGAAGATGCGGTATCATTTTTTCTTGAACTGTTTATTTTCTTGATTCTGCAGGACATTGAAGTTGGCAAACCTGTTCGCCCTCAACTTGCTCTGAGGGTCAGCAATGCTGCCAGTGCCTGGAAAAAGGTTTTACTTGTTAGAAACTAAGGGCATAATTTGGGTGGCATAATTTGGGGTTTTTCCCCAAAATTGTTGCCTTACATATTCACATGGTCCCTGTGCTCAGGCTTTACTAAATGTATTTCTTTGCAACTGCATAGCTCCATGGAAAGGAAGTTGTTGTTGAGTGCAAGTTTGATGGGGATCGCATCCAAATCCACAAAAGAGGAGCCGAAATTAATTTTTTCTCAAGGTAGTTTATATTCATGAACCAGCTCTTCATATTTAGATTTTTTGCTTACATGTGATTTTGCTTATCTTTTGGTATATAATACTCTGATTTATTTGATTGGTTTCTCTATTCTTAAGTATTAGTGATTCGACTTGATACTAAAACTTTTCTTCCCCTCAAGTCTTTGATATGATATTGTATAAATTTCATCTTTCTTGTGAGAAATACTCGGAGATGCTTTCTAAGTGGATAGTTGTCTTTCCTGGTGACAGAAATTATCTTGATCATCCAGAGTATGGACATGGCATGGCAGATATTTTACGAGACAATGTTCTGGTTCACAGGTGAACGCTTATTTTGTTTCGTTATTACATTGTTATATGCTTAGCTACTATATATCCCACATTTCACTCTCATCGTTTAGTTCCGATGTTTCCGTTAGACTGTTTTGTGCATCTCCAACAGTTATATAATTTCCGTACAGCTTTACAATTAGCTTTCTTGATTACTAATAGCCTCTATCGCAGGTGTATTCTTGATGGTGAAATGTTGGTTTGGGACACATCTACCAATCGATTTGCAGAGTTCGGTTCGAATCAAGAAATAGGTTTCACACTCAGTTCATTGCTTTTATAGCTTACAATTGGGTTATTTTTTCGTTATTCATGGATTTGGCCTAATCTTTTGTCACAGCCAAAGCTGCAAGGGAGGGGCTTGATAATGATCGACAGGTCAAATTGATATTTTAAATATTATCATTGTATATCTTTCTGTAGTTTCTAGATTCTGAGATTAAGTTTTTGTTTTGCAGTTGTGCTGTATCCTTGGCTTTAAGCATCACAGACCTAGGTCTGAATTCAGGTGTTTTTCTTATCTTAAAAAACATGATCAAGAATCTCTTCCTTATGGTCTCTTTGGGTTTTGGAAACAGTGCAATTTGTTGTAAACAAAGTTCCTTAACGCGAATTTTGGGTAGATGTTGCATTTGACATTCTTTATGTTGGAGATACATCTGTTATACACCAAACCTTGAAAGAGAGACATGAACTTCTGCGCAAAGTTGTAAAACCAATAGCTGGCCGTTTGGAGATTCTGGTTCCCGATGGAGGCCTTAATACGCATCGGCCTGCTGGTACTGAAAGCTACTTGATCCATTAACCGAACAGATCATTTAACTATATATATCGTTTAGGACATTCTCATGAGAAATATTTATGCTGTTATTTCCTCGCGTATAGTAATTTGTTTTTCCTTTTGACAGTTCTGTGTGAGCTATTCAATGTGGCTGTTATTCTTCTTTTTTTTTTTTTTTTTTTTCATGTACAAATTTTTTTCCCTAGTATACACCTCCCTTTGTACAAAGTGCTGAATGCTCAACTTCTCAGGAGAACCATGCTGGTCTCTAATTGCTAACGATGTCGACAGCATTGAGAGATTTTTCAAGGAAACTATTGAAAATAGGTCCGTTGAGTTTCATTTGCATCCGTGTTAGTCATTATTACTACATTTCGATTGAATCTCTCTTAGGCAAGATACTTTCTAGTTTCTATATTGGCAACACATGCTATCGTAAAAATAGTGTTGTTTTATTTTTTATTTTCCGTTTGTGCTAGAGATGAAGGCATTGTTTTGAAAGATCTAAATTCCAAATGGGAACCTGGCGATAGAAGTGCGAAGTGGTTAAAACTAAAGCCCGACTATGTTCGAGCGGGCTCTGATCTTGACGTCCTCATCATAGGTCTGAGATTCTCTTCTTAAATTTTTCCAGTCAAGATAACTTTATGTGACCATATTAATGTAAGGTATTTCATGCAGGTGGCTACTATGGTTCTGGACGTCGTGGAGGTGAGGTGAGTAATCAGCCTTAGTCTCTGAGTTGCATCTTTATCTTCTCAATATAGGAAATTTTCTCATATTTTATTAAAATTTAATGTGTGAACTTTGCTTGAAATACATACATTTTTATATGCGTATGAATTTTGACTAAGCAGTTGTGATTATGATATCTCCAGGTAGCACAATTTCTTGTTGGCCTTGCAGAGCGTCCAGCCCCAGGCACGCATCCGAGACGGTTAGCTCTCAAATTTGGCTGTAATGTTTTAGTGCGATGTAAATTTGATGGGACAGCAAGGATTTTGTACTCAGAATATCTTTGTTTTTTTTTAATTAAATGTTTGTTGTTCTTTAGGTACCCAAAACTTGCGTTCATTCCTCTTCTTTTTACAATGTTGTTATCCTGCAATCTCCTATATTATTATTTCACTTTCCCCATATATTTGCTGAAAATTCTTGTTCTTGCAGGTTTGTTTCTTTTTGCAGAGTGGGTACAGGACTTTCTGATGAGGAGCTTGATGCTGTTGTGACTAAATTGAAGCCTTATTTTAGGTATGTCTAAATTTAGAGTTTTTGGCTTATCCTAAATTCCTTGCATATATTCCACCTTTTACAGTTTAATACAGTTCTGTGTTCTTATTTCTGTTTGAATTTGTATTTTTTTTCAAATTCGCGGATTATCTAGACTATTCTTGTGCAAACTATCATTTCTGCACCATTTTCAGGAAATATGAGTATCCAAAGAAATCCCCTCCAAGCTTCTATCAGGTTACAAATAACTCAAAGGAGAGACCAGATGTGTGGGTTGAAAGCCCAGAAAAGTAAGTGTAGAAACTTGTTACTGATGATTTAGGGCTTTTCTCTTACAATTTAGTTCATTCACATGCAGATCAATCATAGTTTCCATCACAAGTGATATTCGAACAATCAGATCCGAGGTACTGACTGAATAATAACCCGTCGTTGATTCTTATATTTAGCCATATTATTATATTCATGTCCCTAAGACACTTATATCACCATTGTCCCTGAGTGTTATTTCACATTTATTTTCTAAAATCCTTGTGGTCAAGGTATTTGCTGCTCCTTATAGCTTAAGATTTCCACGGATTGATCGTGCCAGATTCGATAAGCCTTGGCATGAATGCCTTGATGTTCAATGTGAGTTGTGGACAATCTTGTTTTGCATTTATCTTGGCACTTTATTTTTTGTCTCTTTCTGCTGTTTCAGCTCGACGCCTTGGTGACTTTTTTCTTATTCTGCAAGTTGATGCTTCTTTTGCAATGTTTTCTACGCTGCAGCTTTTGTTGAATTGGTCCATTCAAGTAGTGGTACTACCCAGGGGATGACAAATTATGGAGATAAGTGGGAAGATAAGCCAAAACGTGCAAAATCTTCTCGAGCGAAGAAGAATGTATCTGTTGTTCCTTCTCACTTAACTCAGACCGATACTTCACAAGTTAAAGGCAAAAGTTCGATATTTTCGAACATGGTAGTTTGTATCCTTCGTGCATTATAGTATTTTACTAAAATTTATTGCATTAATCCGTTATCTCTAACAATTGACCCGTGTGGGTTCAAGTCGTTCTTTCTTTAATCTCCTTGACATCTATAGATTTTGTAAATGTCCCACCATCCCATACTCTCGACGCACTGCACAAAATGATTGTCGAAAATGGGGGCACTTTCTCGATGAATTTGAACAACTCGGTTACTCATTGTATTGCATCGGAGAGCAAAGGTTGGTGGAACTTCTACTTGTATCATAAATGTCTTTGGTATCCGATAACTTGGGAGAAGGTTCTAAATACTCCACTTGAGGAAAATCATATTTTGAAAAATATTTCAGGGATCAAATTTCAGGCTGCAAAGCAACGAGGAGACGTTATTCATTTCTCTTGGCTCTCTGATTGCTGCTCGCAGAAGAAACTTCTGCCTCTTCTTCCCAAGTTAGTTACACCATTACACTATGATATTGATATCAACTATAGGTTTGATGGTAAACACTGCTTATAAATCTTTCAGATACTTTCTTCATCTCTCTGATACATCAAAGAAAAGGCTTCAAGAAGAAATTGATGAATTTTCTGACTCCTACTTTCTTGATATTGGCATCGAAGACTTCAAACAGGTAAAGTTTCTGTATGTCATGTATTAGTTGCCTGGTGATTTGCTTTAGATACGGTTTTCAAAACTAACAGTTATGAGTAATTTATTGCCTCTGTGTCTGAGTTCTATATTTTAGATCTTAAGCAACATAGATAAAGAAGAATCCGAAGCAATCGACCACTACAAGAGAAAATTCTCGCCGAAGGAGGATTGGATTCGCTTTCTTGGCTGTTGCATTTACATCCACCTTCCGAGGCAATTTCTGTTAGATTCTCCACTTGTTTACTCGTATCATTTGTGGGCATTTACACTTTGATGTTTGATATATTCTTACATCTCATATCAGGAAAAATCCAAACTGGGCGGTCCCATTAGAACTTTCAATGAGGAGAATGAAGGTTGAGATTTCTGTTGCAGGTGGTAATGTTGCTGATGATCTTTCTCGTGCAACTCATTTGGTCATCATGCCTTGCCCTGGAACGAACGTTGATTTTGATTCGATATTGAAAAGGTGAGCAGTATTTTTTTAAGCCGTATATCTTAGAATTTAGCTATCTTTTTGTGGGGGAAATATCCGTTTTCTGTTATTTCCCTTTTCCATGTCTAATGGTTCTTAAGGTACTGAAGTTTTTATTAACTGGAAAAATGAAAAAGTCATAAATCACAAATTATGTTCAACAGTTTCTCAGAGGCAGAGAGCCGTCTCCTTCGCAGAAGAGGGCTGCACATTGTCAAGTCACAATGGTTGGATGATTGCTTCGAGAAAAAACACAAATTATCCGAGCACAGTTATAATCTGAAGCCCTCGGATTTTCAAGAATACAGGCAAGTAATCTTATAATGCATACATTTTGTGTGTGTGTGTGTGTGTTTAATATCCACAAGTGTATCTCATCTCATTAACACGTATATGAATCTGCTGTTACTTCAGTATCGAACACAATATCGTTGATGAAGTACATGGTAGCTCCGAAAGAGGGAAGACGAAGAAGAAGAACGAAGCAGCTTCTTCTTTAGACAAAGTTGATAGAACAAGTAAATCTACATCGGGAGGCCCAAGAGAACTCATCACCACCTTGCCTACAAGAAAAAGAGGGAGACCTAGTGGGAAAACAACCGCAAGAAAAGGAAAATCAGTTGGGAACCAACCTCGTAGAACGAGGCCTAAATTGAGAAACAAACCTCCCACGATTCAAGAAAACGAATCTGCTGACACAATTGTTCCTTCAGATAACGATGAGGTGGGAAAATCTGATGCTATAAGTAATCAAAGCATGGAAATAGAGGCCACAGAAGATGCACATCATCATCCCACAGCAGAACCCGGAACCTTGGAAGCTTCTGATAAAGGGCAAGCAAGTGAATCGAGCAAACAGGGACAGAGATTTGATGATGCGAAGGAAGTTGACTTTCAGTGTAATGAATCCAAGAAAGATACAGCCGATCCGGTTCAAGCCATGTTGTTAAACATGGTACCTCATCTTGCAACACAGAGAGCCCAAAGTTCTTTATCTTTCCCCGAAGAAGAGGGTAAGCAAACAAGAAGTGAAAACCCGATTGAAGTTCAAGAAGAATCTTCAGGTGCCGATGCACAAGTGCAACGTCCTGCTAAGAAAAAGAAGGTGAGTTATAAGGATGTTGCTAATGAATTGCTCAGGGATTGGTGAAATTGCTGCTGTAACTCTGTACTATGAGTATTTTATGCGATAATGGGTAGTTTTTTGTATGGTTCAGTGTAAATCTCTCGTTTTTTTTGTTATATTGAAATGCACGTTACTACTACCTTGAAATTTGGTTATTACACAAACGCCCTTGTGATTTCTAAAAGATAGCACCGTGCTCTCCATTCAGCAACTTCTGCACGTGAATGCGTTAAACACCCTCGTAATGCGACTGATCGACTTTAAGACACGTGTTGGGTAATTACTTGATGCTCTATGTCTCGAAACTCAAGCTCCATTATCCATTTTCTTCACCTTAAATAGACAAAAATCACCTTTTATGTCTCTTGAAGTAGAAGAAGCATTTAATGTATCGAAAGGTGGTTAGAGTCTCATTCACGGCATAAGCTGCTGACCATGGATGAAGTGATACGTTTTGGAATCCTTAAAAGGGGATTTCGCGTGATAAAAAAACCACAACCCTGTAACGTGCGTTACATCATAATATAGCGGATTTTACCTTTTTTTTTTCTTTTCTGAAAAATGTAATTTTGTTTTCAATGGAAGGAATCAAACGAATTTATTATGGCACATCCTGATCCATCAGCTTAGTCCCGAGGAAACAGGCTGTCTCTTGCTCGTCATAAGTCATTATATTAGGACAGATGCTTGACAATAATGTCCTAATTATTAAATTTCAAAAACAGGTAAAAAGTTACATATCACACACGCACACACACAATTTAAAATATAATGTTTGTCTTATTTAAATATTCACCGGCCTGTCGAGACCATTCATAGCATCTATTCCAGCTTCTATCTTCGATCTCAGCACTTCTGTCCCCACTTCACCTGCCTAAAAAACGGATAGAAACAAAATGTTTAATAAATGCATATACTGGGAAAAATATTTAAATGAATGTGACCATTAATATATATATATATATATATATATAGATGTGTGCTGTAACAGCTGATGATCAGTATAATGGACCAAAGTCTATTAATGCGGTGGGGGGATATTATCATCGGGAGCCATTATATTAAGATAATTTTGAACATTAAAAGGAAAATAAAAAAATGAATGTCATGGTAATCAGCGACTGAGGACATAATCATTACCTCGATGAATAAAGTCTTGAAAAGCCTTTCGGACAAAGCAGTGACAGTCGCAGTAATAACCCTAATCTTCAAAGACTCAAAGAGTCTGAAAAGCTTCGCCATCGTGTCTCTTCTTCTGTTGCATGTCAAGCTTACCATTATCGTCTTCTCTCCCACATCCGTCACCTTTAGCTGCAACAAATATATATTGAATCAAATATTGAAAACCCATAAAATAAAAATTAAAAAAATAAAAATTCACCTCAAGAACTTCGATGGGATGCGATGAGGTTGCGGAAGAAGAAGAAGCGTAGCAGCGGCCATTGTTGTTTTCTCGAAGCTTTGCCCTCTTCGGCTTCGAGCAAACGACGACGACTGCTTCGCGATAATCTTCTTCTGAAAGAGACGATTCGAGCTGCAAAATCTCAGCTTGAAGCTTCTTCTCCTCATCGTGGAGGGATTCGATGTAGGAAATCGCGTCTTTGATGATCGACGACTTATCCATCTTGGTGATGTTGGGGACCTCAGATCTCAGCGCGTAGAGCCTCTCGTTGAGGGTTCTCCTTCGGCTTCTCCCGGAGTTGGCTGTGTTCTTAGAAGCCGCCGGTGAAGATGACGACGACGGCGTTCCTCCGTCGGATGAGCTCCACTCGTTGCACGCAGATAGAGAAGCATCGTTGAAATTATAGCAGCTTTTCATCGTCATTCACAGACAGAGAGACAAATCAATATTCCATCAAAATCAGTTCAGTTGTACACAACAGACATGAAAAATATACTCAAATGCAAATTATATATATATATATATATACATACCTGTCGAGTTCAAGGGATTGGAGAAACGAAGAGTAGTTTTCGTAGTCCTCTTCAAAGATTTCCATATTTTAGTATATTACCATGTGTGTGCTTTGAGTTTTTTTATCGATTTAAATATTGAGAGAGAGAGAGAGATGAGTTAACGTTGACTGGTTTGTGTGTTCTTCGATCGTTGAAGGTACACAATAATATAAATACCACGTGATTTGAAATTCTAAAAAAACAAAAAAACTATGATCGGGGGACTACGATGATATGTTTTCTAAACTATAGGGGAGTATCAAGACGTTTACAAATCACAAAGTAGTAAGGTGGTATTCAGTTTAACCACGAGGGGTAAAGAGGAGTTTACCGTGTACTAAACGACCGATGTCGAGTACATTCGGAGGCCCGCCCCGTACCAGAGTGCAGTTGGTCCAGAAAGTTAGCATTAATTGCTTTCAGTCCAATAATGGTCCATCTTAAAAAATTACGAGAGAGAGAGAGAGATGTCAGATTATTCTAGATATAGGTGGTATGCATTTGTTGAATGATTAAGTACATGATTAGTGAGTATATTAGGGTTTTGGATCAGAAAATATAGTATTTATATGATAGGATTTTCACGTAATTTCCCATTGGTGTCCACTCTATCTATTCTTATTAAGTCCATCATTCATCCTTTTGTTTCTTATGATTAAATCCCCCTTGAATAATACACACTTCTTCACTACGTGACAATGTAATTTCTTTTTAAGTATCTAACCTTTTGAAATTGCGTTCGACTCATCAAGATTAGAGGATTGTCTGAAAAAAGGCCATTTGATTTTAAAGAAATAATAAACAACACCCTCCACCCGATTTAACGGGTATCATCTTCATGATATTAGACAAATGCAGTCAATGTCAATGATCAACACTAGAAAGAATCTGAACATTCAGGAAGACAAAACAAGAAACTATGGGGATCAAAATTGAAGGATTAAATATTTGAAATGAAGGATTACATATTTCAAATGCTTCGACTAATTATGCTCGAGAGATAAAATCTCTGCTCATTCATCGTCGTCATCAGAATAATTGAATTTAACCGAGTGTGACTGCAGGTCGATTTGTCCTCCTCTGTAGCTACCGCGCTTTTTCTTGGTTTTCTCGTGTCGGAAATCTCTGCACGCGAAAAAACAGGAAAAAGGAAAAAAAAAATTAAATAATTAAGAGTTCTCAAGGCCCAAAAACATTCGAAAAATAATGGAAAGAAAGGATAGATGTTGTGGTAATAATAATGTCAAGGAAACACACCTTCCTTTAACCTGACCCAAAACTTCTTGTGCTTTTGCCCCATATCCAGTGTCTGCACCGTCCTGAAATTACAAGGTAGTAATAATGGATGTGAATCTCGAACAGCTAAAAAGCTCACACGCCAATAGGAAACGAAATAAGAAAATAAATAAACCTTTGCCCAGTACGAATTATCTTGCAGCCGATCATCCACGAACTCTACCTCATCCACTTTCACTCTTTGGAAAACATTCGCTGATTTTGGCTGCAAAAAGAACAAGTAACAGTCATTGAAAATTTGCTCGCGTCATGATGAAATGTAAATAGCACGAACCTCCTAAAGTTGTGTCCATAAAATCATTCAGGTGAATATATTATTTGGGCTGAAGCTGAAAAGGAAGCTTCTCATACCTCGGCCGAGTTTATCTTTTGTTTCTTAGCAGATTTGTTCACTCCATTGCTGTTGATGGCCTTGTCAGTTTGCTTTGCAGATGATTCATCACCTTGGAGGATTTGCTTCTCATTTGATTCGATTATGTGCTCCTTCTGCTGTGGCTGCTCAACAGCTTTATTTTCTTCCAGACTTTTGGTCATGTTAGGCTTTGATTCTTGAACAGATTGAGTTTCATTCTCATCACTTTCCTTTCTTTTTCTCTTTTTAGAAGCCTTTGCAGATTTATCGTCTTTATTTTCTATGGCCTTCGTTTTTTCCACCTTTGTCTTCTTTTCTTTCTTTGCCATCTTCTTTTCAGCTACTTGACTATCTTCCGAACGAACAAAGTCCTCTTTCTTGTCTACGCCAGCATTTTTGTCACCATTTGAAGGATTGTCAGTCTTCAGCTGCTTCTTCTTCTTTTTATGTTTAGATTCATCAGCGATCACATGATCACATCTCTGAAGAATGCCATTAGAGATTACACCTTGTTTTTTGTCGGTCGGTTCAGGCGTTGACTCTGTCTTGTTTTCTGCATTATCAAGTGATTTGATTTCCTTTTTCTTTTTGTCTCCCATTTTTTCAACAGGTTGGTTTTCCACCTTTGCAGTTCCATTGTCGGGGAGTTCATCATTCTTCTTTTTTTTCCGTGTCTGACTTTCATTTTCAGAAGATGCAATATGCTTTTTATCGCCATCTTCAGGAACAAAGAGGAAAAACAGATAGTAAGTGCCTATTCTATAGCATCAATGCATATAAAATGAAGATCATAGAAAGACAACTACAACACATGAGGCATACCTCGCTTCTCCGGATCTAAATCTTTGCTTTCAGCAACACTGCCCAAAAGAGAACAAAAATGGACTTTGATTTCAAGAAACGGGAAAATAACAGCTGGTTAGGAAAAGAAAGAAGAAAAAAAAGACGAGCAAAAGTCATAATGCATATTGATATCCAGTTGTTTAGTAGCTTACTTTATCTCCATATATTTGGAGAATATCTCGTTCAAATCGAGTGCCGTAGTCTTCCATTCATCACCCTAAAACGAAAGCAGTAATATTTTTCGTAAGAACAGAGAACATGCAACTTTATGAAACAAAACGTCTACAAAGCAACACGTTTCCAAATTCCAACTGCTCCTGCATCAAGTAAATAGTCCAGAAATTCATGTATGAATATCTCGTCGTTGCTGCATCTACTGACAATCCCTTTGAGGATATCACCAACATAAACCTTATTAAGTTACGACTACAAACTACAACGGACGATGGTAAAAAAAACCCGCCTTCGTCAATTTAGTTACGACTGGGAATGATACGACGAAGACAAACACATTTCGCAGCGCGAAAATCCAAAGCTATTAGTCACAAATACCTGAATATTGGCCGCAGAGAGGAAACGCTTGAGAACTTTCGAGAAGCCCTTCTTTTCAAGCCACATCGCGATAGAGTAGCTTAGAGTCAGCTCCTGTCCGGACTGATTCGCCGCCATTGACTTGAACAAAGCTGAATTGCTACGGTTTTGCTCCGACAGGATGACTTGGCGAGGTTTGAACGCGAGAAGCGACGATGGAATAGGGCTTACGTCAGCACCTCTTCCACTACCGCGCATGTATGAATCTGCCTCTCCGTGTGTTTACTATGCGGAAGGAAGAGTGGAGTGATTTAGGGTTTTATTTCCTGTGCTGTAAATCCTTGTACTTTGCGCTTTACTTGTTTTCGTCATTTTTCTTTATTCGGGACAAAATACAAAATGATCCAATTTTTTTATCATGTAATCAATTCAGGCCCAAATGTTTCACACCCTCATTAAATCATGCGTGCACCGACAAAGTGAAAGATCATGCGACCAATTCAGTCCCAATCGTTTCACAAGCCTCGTTAAATCACGTGCATCTATACATTGAAAGAACTACTAAAAATGTACAAAGTAAATTTTCTCCTAAAAAATTCGAACATGAACTCCATAGGAGGTTAATTTTGTTCTTTAATTTCAATAACCCTTTTACTTTATCGATCTAGTTCCAGATACAATTTAATGAGTTTTTAAGAGACGACGTGTGAAATAGTACATAATTTCCATTAAAATTGACGTGACAAAAGAATTAAATACATAGTGTACAGGTATGTGAATTGGGCGGTCATAACATAAACAGTCCAATACAGGGAAAAAGCAAACATTTTGTTCTTTTGTATTATCATTCCCCTGTAATAAAATTCAAATCACTGCAGTAATAATATATTTATTATCCATTGAGATCTTGATGTAATAGGCGGTGAAAATGGTGCATGGCCATCTCCACCGTGGGACTGTACCTGCCAACGTTATACGCCGGCGACTCCAGGCCTCGCTGAACAGCATCGCTTAGAATTATGTCCTCTTCCTAAATATAAATAGTAATCACCAAAAACAATTAAATATTTCATACATACATACATACATGCATGCAGATTTATTACCTGCACTTGATCGCTTTCTGCTAGGCTTCTTCGAATGAAATCATCGTCGTCCTGCAAATTCATCAGAAACACACCCACACACATTCGTGCTTAAATTCGAACTCGAATTGCTGATTTCTTTCTTATTTAGTCCTTAACGTGAAAATTTCTAATTAAGGGTGGTGGTGGTGGTGATGACCTCAAGACCTGTACTCTGATACCGTGTTTAATGGTAACGACCACTTCACTTAGAATCTTAAATTTGAAGGAAGTGCATCATATTTTAAATTTACACATTTTATTTCCAACATGGTGGGAACTTACACTGAGTGAAGGGTCGAGGAAATAATCGAAGATCACTTGGCACCTACGGGTTCCCAGCGGGAGTACGAGGTTCGTGTCCATCCACGGCCCGTACCTTAAAATTTTCAGACAGATGGCCATTTTAGGAAAACAGACAAACTAAACAACAGCTCGATCATGCGATAGACCAAAAACTGACCTGTTGATCATGAAGTTGGGATAAACGAATGCGTACAGAGCCTCCGAACCGAGCCTGTCGAAGCCCTGTGTTTTCCCGCTGCACCTTTGGATGCTGACCCTTTCGTACATCTTCGTCGGGACGAGAAATAACAGCCAAGATTATTTCAAGGTAACAGCGTTTTTTTTTTTAAATCAAGAATCCCATAGATGGTAGCCAAAAAAAAAAAAGAAACAGCATACTTCGGTGGAATATGACTGAAGCTGGAGATCGGAAGCGAGCCCTTTATGTGCGTACGGTACATGATATCCACCGTCCAAGTAATTATCGCAGAAAACCTGCAAATTCAAGGAAACTGTGTCAGTTCTCAGAGATTGTTGATGATGGTGTGTTAGTTTAAGACACGATTTTACTTTTCGTTGACCTTCCAATTGCATTCGATGGTGTATACCCGTCTGCATACGTAATCAAGGGAAGTATCAACACCGTTGGTGCTCAGTATTTCTTCTGCTGCACTACCGAGCCATTCCTTTCCAATGATTTTGCTATCTTTCTGGAGAGCTTCGGGTTCTTGAAAATTGAGTAAAACAAACGGACCCCAGATGGCAACTTTTATCGGGACGAGCCCCATTTCCTACCTTTTCGTCAAGAGATCATGTTAGAGAACAATTAAAATCAGAGAGTATTATTATCAAGAAAACAGAGGAGATTGTTTTTTTGTTAGCACACATTCGTTTCGAAGTTCTTGATTCCATCTATTCGAGTGGCTTTCACGAGTGCTCCATCTAACCCGTAAGTCCAACCCTGAAAAAAACCCGTAAACAGCGATACATTTAGGACTAATCAGCACGGTAATAAACAACAGATACCACCGAAAAAATATTCAAGTGAAGAAGAAGAAGAGCTTCTTTCTTACATGATATGGGCAGACAAAGCAAGACTTTTTCCCCTCCCCAGAGGCGATTATTGAAGCATGGTGGCGACACACGTTGTGAAATGCCTGCAGCTTTCCTTCTTCGTCACGACAAACTACGTATTCAATGTTTCCCAATCTTCCATAGATAACGGTGGTTAGCTACCTTCTTCATTGAAAGCTACGAATTCGAATGATTTTTAGCTGAGATTTTTACCTGCCAGTGAAGAAATCTCGCGGTTCTTTAACCTGTTGAATATGACCTAACGATAACGAGAACGATTCAGGATAAACCCACAAATTATTTCTGAGTAAAAAATCGCGAGCGAGTGCAAGAGTCTAAAAAACTGTACGGTACCCGCGGCTTGCCACCCTCTGAAGACTCTGCCGAGCTCGTGCGAGTAGAAATCGGTGTCGGTGTACCACGAGCTCGGTGGGGTCCACGCTTCTTCTATCGGGATCTTGGGATTGAATTCTCGGACCAGTCTCCTCACTCTGTCGTCGTGCTTTATAACGCCGCAGGCTTTGACGTGGCCCTTCAATGGTGGTTCGAGTTTGAGGGACCTTTTCGGCTGAAGAAATCCTGGTAATTCGTGATGGAGATCCAGAGCTTTTTGCGTGGAGATCATCGTTGAAATCTGCAGCTTTGTCGGCGGCGACCTTCACTGTGTGATGGGGGTTGTTTATTGTAATTAATTAATTAATTTTCATTATCCGTTAATTTTATATTATTCATGGTTGCAACTTGCAGCAATAGAAGCAGATACAACAAAATCCCAAATTCCAAAAATGTCCTCACCGACGACGAACCCTACCACCGCCACCGCACTCGACCCACTCCTCCACGCCCTCAACCTGATACCTTACTCCTTCCTCCGACCACCGCGCCTCCGGCCGAAGCTCACCATCCTCACCCTCCCATCTCCGACGACCGTCTTCTCCCTCGTGCTCTTCACCGACCTCCAGGGATCGGATTGGCCAACACAAGAAAAAAAAAATCGTACATAATAATGATATAATTAACTCATTTTTTTTGTTAGATAAGCAATAAAAATTATTAGAAACACAGCCATTGTTATGACTAATTCAAATAATTTATCCTACACGTTTACTTTTGTTAATCAATTTTCTTTGCACATACAGTGTTGCATTGGGTATTTACTAATTTTTATTATTTCCATAACACAAATTCAATAACGGGACAACGTCAAGATGTTAATGCAAGAAACTCGGTAAAGATTAAGCAGTGTTTTGTGTTGCACATCTACTGCGGGTTCGGGGGGCGGCTGTTAGCAGCGGAGACCCTCGAGCCCCACTCGAGGAGCTCTTTGCTCGTGTCGTCCTTGTGAACGATCACTTCGATAAAGCACAAGCAATCCTTCTTCTCTCCAGTGGCAGTACCAATCGCTGCGATGAGATCCTCTTCGCTCCTCACCTTCGTCGTCCAACAGTTTCCATCACCGTTACAGATGGCTTCAACAAGTGCAGTGTAGTTCCAGTTCTTGATCACGTTGTAGGGCCCGTCGTGGATCTCCACCTCGATCGTGTACCCCCCGTTGTTGATCAAGAAGACGATGCTCCTCTGACCGCACCGTATCATGGTCGACACGTCCTGAGCCGTCACCTGTTGTGAGAAAAAAACAGTTGACCATTTCACCTAAAAGCTTAAGTCTGAAGTAAGTGTTAATACAACAGGGTTCAATTTCTCAATATATAAGTCAACGATGTATCTCCTCCTATAAATCTCCTATAATTTAACAAGCAGATATGAGATCAATACCTGAAAACTACCATCGCCGATGCAAGCAATCACCCGCTTCTCCGGCATGGCCTGTGCGTAGCCCAACGAGGCACCGACCGACCAGCCTATGGACCCGTATTGCATCTGAAATTCATATCTAGAAAGAACGAAAACAATCGAAAATCAAATTACAAAGGAAAGGGCAGTAATCGAAGGGAAGAAGAAAGGCTTGTGAAGATAGTACTCACCCGCATCCCGGGGGAAGCTTCAGCTTCTGACAGTTGAACCACGAGTCGCCCGTCTCCGCTATCACAGCGGTGTCCCCCGACAACATCTTCTGAATATGCTGGAACAAAACATTAACCCTCAACGCCTCTTCGGGCCCGCAATTCAAAGGTTTCCCCTCGGGCACGTAAATCCTGTGGTAATTCTCGTACGCGGTCCCGTTCCTCTCGAGCCTCTTAGCCAGGGCGGTCAGGAAATCCTTCATCAGAACGCACCCGAACGAGGGACCGTTGCCGACGGTAACTCGTTCGGGCTGGACCACGATGGCCTTCTCCTTCTTGAGCAGGAGGGAGTACCCCACGGAGCTGTAGTCGTTGAAGATGGGCCCCGCGAAGAGGTACGCGTCGGCTGATTCCACGATCTCCGCGCAGAAGGAGGTGCTCACCGCGCCCCAGTAGGTGCCGATGAAGTGGGGGTGGTCCTCGGGGACTAAGCCCTTGCCCGAGGGCATCATGGACACGGGGTAGCCGGAGGCGTCGGCCAGCTCGACGAACGCGGGGCCCGCTTTGGCCACGCGGAGCTTCGGGCCCCCGACCATGACGGGTTTCACGGCCTTGTTCAGGAAGAGCACCGCCGCTTCGACCGCGGCGGTTAGTCCCATTTGATTGCTCGTCCTAAGGGGAAAAAAAAAACAAGATGGATATTGTTAACGTGGAAACTGCAGAATCACAAGAGATCGAAAACTATATTTCATAACGTAATAACGGTCATAGGATCAATTAGCATGATTTTATTCCTATAGTTTCAGAAAATCGACTTTTCATCTCGGCTGTTGCAATACTTACCATATGAAATCATGGACATCATCTTACCAAAATAAAGACAACCAACTGGTTGCTTTTCATTTCATAATATCTTAATGCACACAAGGAAGGATTTTAATTGATTTTTCCCATATAAGAAAAAGATCAAATAAGATGCATTCAGATAATCTCTTCATGATTTCTATCCAAAATGAAGAGATTCACAGCACAGAAAGGAAAGATGTTAATTGGTTTATCCCATATAAGATCTAATAAGATGCACTCAGATAATCTCTTCACGGTTTTCTTTCTATAATAAACGAATTCCCAGCGAATATCATAGATTCCACATAAAACACACAATCTTTTCATATATAACTCATATTATCACACATATATTCCATGAATAGCACAGGAAGATATTTCATAGCAAATTATGAGATAGAAGTGGAGGAAGAAAATGAAGCTCACTCACTTTGGAGATAGTGAAAATGGAACAGGCTCGCGGCTGAAGGTGGGATGTGGAATCGCCGGAAGGTTACAGCCGACGCTAATGTACACCGGCTTACTCTCCTTCAACGCCGTGGAAATTGCCGTGTCGATTAACTCATGGGCGTCTTCCAAATTATTCACCACCGCCTGCGTAAAAAAGCAAGTGATTGTCGAAGAAGATTGCACAAGAATCAGATGAAGTTTGCCATCACTATTACTACTCACCTGGTAGCAAGTGACCGTCTGAAAACACCTCAGCTCCTGGGAAAAATCGGGCAACCCTATCGTGTGGTGCAGGATCCGATTCGTCCCGTAATCGTTGGAATTGGGCCCGCCCACGATGCAGATCACCGGCAGGTTCTCGCTGTATGCACCGGCGATCGCGTTGATCACGCTCAATCCGCCGACGGTGAACGTCACGACGCACGCGCCGACCCCACGCGCCCTCGCGTACCCGTCCGCCGCGTACCCGGCGTTGAGCTCGTTGCAGCATCCGACCAAATTGAGCCCGGGCTCCGCGAGTAGGTGGTCGAGTAGTGTCAGGTTGAAGTCGCCGGGAACGGAGAAGACGTCGCCGACGCCGATCTGGACGAGGCGACGCGCCAGGTGACGGCCGAGCGTGGCTTCGGCGGAGTTAAACGTCGGGACGGGTGGCGTCTGGATGGTGGATACGGCGCCGTTTGGGAGGCTGCCGACGTCGTTAGACGCGGCATTCTTGCATGAATCTATGGACCCTAACTTGGTTTCCATATCAGTAGAATCGAAAGCTTTTGTAGAAACGATGTGATTTTGATTTGATTTGATACGTACTAAGCAGAGTTTGGGTTTCGGGTATTTATACTCGCGAAGAAGAGTGGGATGGAAAATTGGGGGCAGATTCGGGATTTCACGTAGTTGATGGTTTTGTTTTGTGAGCGTTGGAAGGAAAATAAATTCAAAGGCGGTTGACTGCTAGTTTTCTTTTCTGGTTTTGTTTCGACAACGAAAAGCTTATATGGGCCATAAACTGTAACAACAACGTTGCATGGTTTATATACAAAATAACGAAATTTGAAGTAGAGAATTTTGGTTTACCACCGTCGCTATTGTCGCGTGAAAGCTGGTCATGGTCACGGATACTCATGTCATGAGGACACGTGCCTTTAATTTTTTCGTTTTTTCTTGGGAATCCAAAAGCTATGGTCCAATTAGTGATGTCAGTCAAGCATGGAATAATATTCTGGCCAACACTGTCAAGAAGCACATGGATTAAATTAAATATAATATCCACCTCCAATGGATTACGAAATTATTTAGATGCCACTTGCTGCTATCTATCTGCAATTGAACTGATTAAAGCTCCCCCTAATACCACTTAGCAGTTGTAAAAAAGAAAAAAGAAAAAAAATACCGCCAACAGCATTACATGAATACATGGGATCGCCATGCATGAAACCGGTCAAAATTTGTGGGATATGATTCGCTGAACCGATTATTTCTAATTCCGGGCCAAGCCCATCAATAAGGGAAAAACTAAAATGTCATAATTTGGCAGAGTAAGCGATGACTAAATATTACTGGGCATTTTTAGATTCTGTTACTCGACTCGGTTCATTTCATTGTCTCTATATTTACACGCACAAACACACACTAGCCTCGGCTCAGTGGCTGGTGGCCAAGGCAGTGACCAGCAGCCCAAGTATGAGGAAGGGTTGTGCGCTGGCCTGTGATGATCAAAGCAAGGTTGAGCTTCGAACAAGAAACATCGAATAATGATGTAATGAAAGACGAGATATGATAGAAAGAAACCTGATATTTAACGTCGTACTTCACGGGGTCATTGAGGAAGTACTTGAACTGCATCAAAAGAAATGAGTAATGAGAAGTAGCATGAAAAGCAAAGAAGTTCAGCTCGATAAAAAGCATACCTGAAAGAACACCTGTGGAGCAATCAAGCCCACAAGAGCCAAACCGTAATACGGTTTACCAGATGCAAGAAGATATGCTGCAACGAGGGAATAAGTCTTCAATCGACGTGAAAATGGTTTAGCTTTTGGTGAAAAGAAAAAAATGGAAAATTTACCAGCCACGGATAATTGAGTTATGTCAATGGCACCTACGCAGATCCATTTCGCAGTCTCGGTGCCAAAAGCCACGGGAAGCGACTGCAAAGGGATTTTAAGATTTTCTTAGATGCCATAGTGTGTTGTGTATCTGTATACGTTTTCTTGAACTAACGCGTAGAAGGTACCCACCTGTAGTCCCATCTTTCTGTCTCCTTCGATGCTCTTGAAGTCATTCACGATTGCTATACCGAGCTACAAGGGAAAAAAACAGAGCTGATGAAAGCAAGGCCACACTTCCTACAATGCTAATGCAGTAAGGTTGTGTTTGGTTTGTAGAAATTAGTAGGAAAAAGAAAAGGAAACAAAAAAGGAAAGAAAAGAAAACCTAACTAAGTTTATATTTAAAACTAAGGAAAACTAATTTCCAGGACCATTTTCTCTTCACTTTTCTTTTCCACACTACTTTCTTCAATTCAAACACAGCCTAAAAGTGTAAAAGTGAGAGAAATTGTGTACCCCGGCTATGCTGTAGAGCAAAGTCAAAACGATAATGTCAGGTGTTAATGTCCCAAACAATGCTTGACCAGCCCACCTACAACGGTGAATAGAAAAGGAGTCGGTGAGTTCACATGAATTCAAATTCATCTGTGTTTGCATTTATTATTAAGGCTCAATGATATTCATTCTTTGAAACAGAGTCATGCAGAGAAAGCACTAGCAATTACCAAGGCAGGCTTATATAGCTTGCACCAAGAGCGAAATTCCCAATCCACCCGTTTTGTTTGAGCTGCAAGAAAGAATAATATCCTTCTTTTGCTCAGCCTTGTTTGGAGTATGTTTACTTGAAACCAAGGAAAGATTAACAATGGGCGGCTGATGGCATACCTTTAAAGGTGGAGCTGAGTATATGTAGGAGAGCAATGATCCACCGATGGCAAGATATAATATGACTGGAAATTTATGCCCCGCCTATAAAGGAAGACCTATTAACAGAAGATTACGGAGAATTTCAAGAGTCGAGATAGTGATTTTCAAAACCTACCCAGAGGTCTAATACTCCAGCCAAGCCAAGGCCTCCAAGCAGTAGCACCCATATTTGTGTAATCACCTGGTAATATAAAATCACTCTAAGTATTTCACTAGGAATGAAAATTGCTTTAGCTTAACATAGACCATCGCGGTATAACACAACACACCTCATTCTCAGATATTGCACCAGATGGAATCGGACGGTACGGTTCGTTAATTGCATCAATCTCTTTGTCGTACCAGTCATTAATTGTCTACAGGTTGAAGCATAACGAATCGCATTGTTAGGAATTTGAGGTTAGAAAATAGAGTTAAAATGTATGTACTATGTAGTACCTGAGTGTAGCCAGTAAGACACGGGCCAGACATCATCATGCATACGATAGATTTGGCTACATCTTCAGGAGTCCAGTGAAAGTTTCCTGGGACACAACAAGCAGCGATAAATAAAGGAAAATCGATGGTTAAATACCAGTTGCTACTTAATCACGAAAGAATGGAAAAAAAAGGAAAAAAAACCTGATGCTGCTGCTCCACAGACTACTCCCCAAATGAGAGGAGGCCATGTAACTGGTTTAGTGAGCTGAACTCGAATTTTCCACTTATCCTGAAGCAATGCAGTAACATTCATCAGTTAATTCATTTTCAGCTACGTGTAAGAATTCACCAGTCTCTATCTTGAACTATGCATTCATCGGTGTTCAATGAAACAAAGAGGGGAATAGCAACGATTTGCCAAGATTTGGAGGGGTGAAGTATCTAATCCCAGTAAAAATAAAATGTAGAAACGGTCAAATGGACTCACAGTTTCTTGGCTGGCCCCTTTAATACCAAGAATCTGATTAATGCTGGAGCCGTTCTCCGCCGGTGCCTTATCTGGTACTTTTGCTTTAACTGCCACATACCAATCACACGCCAAAAAATTTTCATCAAACAACACATCCAACGCGAAACCCCAGTTCGCTAATTTAGTTGTCTTCTCCCATAGAAAGCAATAATCAAGCACGATTCGAGCACCCACATAGCACAGATAAGCAAGCAAACAAATGAACAAATTCCGCCGTACCTTTGTCTTGATCAGTTTCAGCAGCTCTCACAGCATATCTTCGTCCTGATGTTATAAAAATAAATCAAACAGACGCGAATCAAAGCATGAGTTGAGCAATTTCGTGAAGCATTTAAAACAGCTAGAGCTTACTGTTCAAAGAACCGAAGCTTGGCTTCGATGTCAGCCGTTGATTTAGAGCATTGGAGTTTGTAGTCAAGCTAATTGAGTAGATAGTGTTGACCAAAGACGCCATTAGTCTCCGAATTTGGCCAAGCTGAGAAATGAGAACGGGGAAGTGATAACTTGGCTCGTTTAGTTGGTTGTTTCAGTGCTACTCTTAGATGATTTTCCAATGAGGACGCAGGTTGTTGGTCACTGTTCTGATGACGTGGCAGTCTCGTCGTTTTTTTTGGGCTGCAAGCGATTGGCCCATGAAAATTGTGGCCCACCTACAAGCCCAATATAATAAAGAAAAAGGTAAAAGAAATCTCTGATAATTCAATCTGATTGTGATTACGCATTTGACGATCAGTAGAAACGATGACTGCACTGAACGTCTCATCTTCTCCGCAAGCATTCCTCAAATTTTCATCTACTTCTAGAAATTCCCCTTCTCTTTCCTTCTATTCGCTGCCCAAACTATCCCCTCGAATCCCATTCATAAGCCTGAGGTGCAACAGGAGCTCTCGCCTCAAGAATCGTCGTCGAAGCGTCGTCGTTTCGGCGCTGAAGAAGCTGTCCGAGGTTGCATTGGTCGAAGTCCTCCCGAAAAACGATGGAATATTCCCTTCGGATGCCGGTGTCTATGCTATTTACGATGTGAACGGCGAACTTCAGTTTGTGGGGATAACGAGGAATCTCAATGCGAGTATTCTAGGGCACAAGAAGTCTGTTCCCGATCTATGTTCCTCCGCCAAGGTAAACATTTATCCGATAATACGCCATTTGTTTAACGCGTGGTAGATCTCAATTTGAGCTGCTTGCTTATTTTTCCTTCTTGGCTCGAGGTTAGCTGAGTGCTTAAGGAAGTGTCTTTGTATCAGGATTGAATTCTGTTGAGATAACTCTAAGAAGTTTTCGATGGGCTCTTACGATAGAACCAAGAAACAAAGCAAGTCCGAATATTACAAGAAAACAGATAAAAGATTCAAGCTCGAATGTTTGTTGATCGAGTGTGGACTTTGGATTAAGGATTTCTTTTTTACTCCCCACCAGATGTTTCGAATTGTGAAAAGATCATACGATGCATGCATTGCGATCAAACTATATGGGAATAGGGACTTAAACACTTGAGTTTATCTGTGGAAAACTTGTCAATCTTGAGCTTTTACTTTCACTTCTCCCCATTTTCAATCCTCCACAACAAGAATTCCATGAACATAATATTCTGTTTCTGTAGGTATCTGTTGTAGACGAGCCTGATAAAACTGCTCTAACAGAAGCCTGGAAATCATGGATGCAAGAACACATAGCTGCCACGGGCAAGGTCCCACCCGGTAACGAATCGGGAAACACAACGTGGGTAAAGCAACCTCCGAGGAAGAAATCGGATCTGAGGCTCACTCCGGGCAGGCACATGCAGTTGACCGTGCCTTTGGAGAATTTAATTGACAAGCTAGTGAAGGAGAACAAGGTGGTGGCTTTCATCAAAGGATCAAGAAACGCCCCTTTGTGTGGGTTCTCACAGAGGGTCGTGGCCATTCTTGAAAGCCAAGGAGTGGAGTATGAGAGCGTCGATGTGCTCGATGATGAGCATAATTCAGGGCTGAGGGAGACGTTGAAGCAGTACAGTAATTGGCCGACGTTTCCTCAGGTGTTTGTTGACGGTGAATTGGTTGGTGGGTGTGATATATTGACGTCTATGTACGAGAAGGGTGAGCTTGCTGATTTGTTTAAGTAGGTTGGTGTTGGCTTTTGTTTTGGGAGTGTTGTTCTTTGTATTGTATCTTGAAATGAAGCTCGTTACGATGAAATTACTTTTTCTGATGTTCTTTAACATTTTCCAATGTTATGCAATCATAAAATAAATATGAAACTGTACGAGTGAGAACGAGAATTACTCATTATTACTCCCAAGCACACAACCGGCGATTACAGGGTAACATATTCAGCAGATAATTACTCATTGTTAGAGATTAAAATATTAACATATAAATTGAATTAAACTAACAATGACCCAATAAAGAGTCAAATACGGTCCACTACAAGCCCGAAAGCTAGCCCAAAATCAAGAAACACAGAACAACAGACTAGTCACCCACCACGATCCTACTACAACTTATTTGTCGTCAATTATCAGCCGTTGATGCAACTTGATCAACGGATGGAAGTCAAATTCTCCTCGATGTCACGGATCGCTCTTTAAATCCGTAGATTTCGAAAACAAATCCAACGGCTGAAACATCACCAAACAAACACTGCCTTCGTATATAAATACCGTCGCACCCTGCAAGAATGCGTAAGCTAGAAAATTATCAATTTTAAACCGCGACAAGAAATAAAAGAAAATGTCGGGAAGAGGAAAAGGAGGCAAAGGGTTGGGCAAAGGCGGTGCGAAGCGCCACCGCAAAGTGCTTCGAGACAACATCCAAGGCATCACCAAGCCCGCGATTCGCCGCCTGGCTCGGAGAGGCGGCGTGAAGCGAATCAGTGGTCTAATCTACGAGGAGACCCGAGGCGTGCTCAAGATCTTCCTCGAAAATGTCATCCGCGACGCCGTCACCTACACCGAGCATGCCCGCCGCAAGACGGTGACGGCGATGGACGTCGTCTACGCTCTCAAGAGGCAGGGCCGTACACTCTACGGCTTCGGTGGTTAAGATGATTAATTTAGGGCTTAGCTCGATCTTAATTAACGTGTGTAGTAGGTAGAGGTTGGTTTCTTGTATTTTATTTTCAACTTTTCGTCTGTGTGATGCTTACTCAATGTTCCTCCACAACATTTCAACCGAGAAAATTGAAATATTATGTACGTTCTCTCTTTTTAATATTTGGGATAAAGGCATTTAATTTGCTGAAAACAAGATGAAATTGTAAATTAGATACTGGAACTTATCAAGGTCTGCACTGTACGATAATATCGTACAGATTTATTCTGGTTTACAAATAAAAAAAGTCAAGCGTGGAATTAATTACAGGCGGCTCCGATTGGTCGCCGGAGCAGGCTTGAAACTGGCGATTCCGGTTATCTCCCTGCCGGTGACCAAGGTGTTGATGTCGTATGTGCCTTCATATGTGTATATGGGCTCCAAATCACAAAATGCCTGCACAAAGAGAAACATTGATTGCCCAATTCTAACATCATAATATATTCATTTGACAAAAAATCAAATTTTTGACATAGTTTTGAAAATAGACCCAACATGTGAAAAGCAATTCATTCACACATTACCTTTGCAACCAGAAAATCGGCGAGAATCCCATTGCCACCGAGTAGTTCGCGTCCGAGAGAAGCAGTTTCCCTTGCCGTCTTAGTGATCCAAGCCTTGTAATAATGGATCGAAAAAAAAAGATTCAAGAAAAAAGCGAACTTTATGACGAAAGCAGAAAAGCAAGTACAATTTTTACAGTTACCTTCCCCAAGCTAGCTTGCCCCGGAGTCATTGTACCGCTCTCGTAGAGCTTGCAGAGGCGCCAGCCGACAAGGAACATTGACTGAACATTACCCAGCATTTGGACCAGTTTCTGCTGGTTTATTTGGAAAGATGCCAATGGGGCACCAAATTGCTTCCTCTCGTTCAAGTACCTTTTGTAAGGAAAATCAAATTCTCGTATTGATGATGATGAAATGAATGATTCTGATAATTTTTCATTCATGATAATTACATTATTCTTTCATTACCTGTGGCATATATCGTAGACGCCCATGGATATGCCAATGGGTTGCCAGGCAACTACCACGCGTGATACTGCGAGCACCTATATTGTTCCACTTAAGAGTTTAATGAATCGAAAGCTTAATAAATTGAAAGAATTATTATGTCATTAAAACTATAAATCATCTGATGGGCATTTTTTACGTATATTTGATCCCATATATACCTTGCTCGTGTCTTGAAAGGAATTAACTCCGGGGAGCCTGTCTTCGTCTGGGACGAAAACTTTCTTCAACAGGATGTCTCCGTTTTGAACGATTCTTAGGCCGATTTTGTTTTCTATTTTCGTCACTTGTAAACCGGGAGCATCCTTCTTTATGATGAATCTGAGCAGATGACAATATTCTATTGGCGATTCACAAGGCTTTGGAACCAACTCACAGGGGAGGACATTTAGGGCATGTTTCCAAGATAAGGAAAACCACGCAGATAGTTTAGCTTCTTACTTACCCATTTATTTGATTTGAGGAAGTGTTTCTGGCAAATATAACCAACACATCTGCAAAGGTGCTATTTCCTATCCAACGTTTTTGGCCATCAAGTATCCAACCTCCTTCCACCTGATAAATGACCGTTAGTAAATCAAAGTAAATGGTAAAATAGTAACATATATATATATATATATATGATTTTTAACCTTCCTTGCAGTTGTTCTCAACCCACTTGCATCACTACCGTAATCGGGTTCTGTCAAAGCCTATCAAAAGAGAACACGTCTTAGTAAGTATATTGTGCAGGGAGATTTCTATCGGGAATACTGTGCTTCACATTGGGAACGTACCCAACATGCTATAGTCTTAAGCTCTGCAAGTGATGGTAAGTAGGTCTGCTTCTGAGACTCTGATCCACATAAGGCTGTTCTTGAAAGACCGATAAACAGTTAGTTAATTTACCATAGAAAACAAGTGGAGGAAGAAAAAAACTTCATGTTGAAAGACTTACCAATAGTTAGCATTGCCAAGGAAGAGTGCACTAAGATGAAGGTAGAGCAACTAGCATCAACTCTTGCAACTTCTGCTGAAGCAATGGCATTTGCGGTAATGGAGAGGTTGGGGCAACCGTAGCCCTATGTTTACATATCAGTTAGATGCCAAACACCACAAGATCTTTAAGACCATCATCGCAGGAAATAGAGAGGTAGGAAATGTTTCAATTCAAGTACCTTAATACTGCCACCAGCAATACGCAATGCTCCTAGCTTTGGAATCACTTCAAAGGGAAACTCTGCCTTCTCCCAGTACTGAGGTTACATGTTTACGTGCCAATAATTGTTGATCAGACCATATATTTTGAGAAATTTCTGTATGAGACACATCTAGTTCACAAAGCATAGCTCAAGATGTTGATGACTTCTATGTTCTTGTGTCATGTCTTGTAGCAATGTCAAATATCAATACAGTAAGACCAGGAGCTCATTTAAGTATGAAAATACACTATGCCCACCTTCGTCATTATCGGAGCTACTTCTTTCTCCATGCATGCTCGAACTTTTCTCCGCACAGCTTGTTCCTCAGGAGATAACAGATCATCGAAATGATAATAGTCCGATGCTGCAAGAGTTCAAATAAGCATAAAATGATGTTTTTGGATTATCAAAGCAGCCTGATTATTGAAAAAAGCCAATCTTGTAAATAAAGAATCACATCACAGACATTTCAACGCGAAATTGACTGGATATGATCAACTTTGTATTCACATCATTGTGTTCGTCAATGGACATGATTTCTGTTTCAAACTCAGAAGGGTACTATCTTACCACATGGTGGAAATATGGAAGCTGGAGTTGCTTGCGGAAAAGCAACAGAAACATCCAAGGCTGGCAAATCAAAGTAGGTGCTCTTGGCCTCTTTCGGCATATCCTCTGCCCAGCAGATGAAGTAAAATTTCCGTCATTCTTTGAATCAAACGACATAAAATAAAACAAAAAAGTAATATCACTTGCATAGTATCGTAAATTTTTAAAGAAAAAAAAAACAATCAAAGATGATGTGTAATCTAGGTTGGGAAAAAAATGTCTAATCAAGGTTACCGACCATTCACATGATTTGCACGAAAATGTCTGATGCTCTACACAAAAATGATCCATCCGTCAGAAAATTTTGGTTATCGAACTTGATTTCATCAAAATTCTCCATCCAATTATCCATCTATATTGCCTTCGCCTGAGATGCAAACCAGTAATTCGAGACATGTCGCCTAAAATCGCGATAGTCACCAGAAGCGCGCCACACCACAGAAACTCAAACCAGCGATAGAAAAAAATTGCAAACACATCTCTTATGATCAACTACAATCCTAAAGCTCAAACAAACAAGCACAAGCAGAATACTAAACAGGCAGAATTAGATTGGAACCACGACGTCGAAACTCAATTTTAAACAAAAAATAAATAGAATTACCTTGGGCTTCGGAGGCAGGAACCTTCATATCGACGATGAAAGAGCTTACGTCGTAGAAAGATGATAGAGAACAAAACTTGCGAGATGTGCATGTAAGAAGAAGAGATCAATTTGAATATGGTATCCGAGGTGAGATGATATGGCACGCATCTTTAGGCTGCTTTCTATTTTTTTATTTGTATGCTGACGTAATCATCTCCCCCCTATTGGTTAATTATTTTATGCCAGGGAGATGTTTGTAATTGTATCTTGCGGCCCAGGAAGAGTTTTGTAATTTTCCACTCGACAACGTAACGTAAAAATCGAGAAATCATCTTATAATATCACAAATTTTTTTTCAATTTTTTTTTTTTAAGACGACATTTTTTTTATTTGACCTTTTTCTTATAACGATTAACCTTAAACTGCACTGGTCGAATCACCCGTTCGATTTCCCGTTGGTTCTCGGCATGTTTGCTAAACGCCTCTTGAAGAAGGCCGTTCATCGGCATCAGGTGCCACGCCAACGCCTCGAGCTTGTTGTGTAGTTCTTTTTTTTTTTCTGAGTTTCGTTGATTAACTTGATTGTTTTTTCTTTCTTTCGCCTTCTTTGTTTCGTATGATGTTCAGCATCGGCAAGAGCGTATGTTGACGTCGGAAGAGGTGAAGCTTCGGGTCAATGTGCATTATGGTATCCCGTGCAAATCGTCGATTATGGCGTTTGATCCTATCCAGCGCCTGCTGGCGATCGGCACTTTGTAAGTTATTTAGATATGATGTTGTGGTGAAAATTGCGTCGATGTTTGGTGAATGCAATCATTGAATTGCACCAGCTAAATGGAGCTGAGAAGTTAAG
The DNA here is from genome assembly GCA_004919715.1 of Linderniella brevidens. NCBI lineage: Eukaryota > Viridiplantae > Streptophyta > Magnoliopsida > Lamiales > Linderniaceae > Linderniella > Linderniella brevidens. Next base: position 1,051,686 of record SWDC01000146.1, read on the forward strand.
TGAGTCACTGAGTTGACTTGTGAGTTTGATTTAGCTTAATCAAGCTCGTTTCCAGAAAAAAAAAAAAGAAAGAAAAATTGACTCAAGTGCGTCTTTTTGCTCAATTTGATGCTTGGCTGTTAATTTGAGAGCACAGCGAAAAATGAAATGGAATTTTTTCTTCCAATGAAATGGAATTTTTTCTTCCAAAAGAAGCATAAATGTCTTTCATTTGGGTAGTGAAGGAATGACAATGAGGTAGTGCAGATTTTATTCTTATATAACCTCATTCTCAATCATTGTTTCCCCACATAAAATTCAGGGACGGTCGAATAAAAGTAATTGGTGGTGATAATATTGAAGGCCTTCTGGTTTCTCCGAAGCTGTCGCCTTACAAATATCTAGAGGTTTGTGCTATAAGCCCATCTTGGATTTCCCTCTAAAAGACGGTGTTTTGCACTTTCTTTCGCTTGTAACTTGCTAAACTAGCTGTATTTGTTAAAGCATCAGAGTTGCTTCAAACCTCAAGACAATGTACTTTAATGAACCTCTTATTACTCTGGAATAATCATAGTTATAGGTTTCATGTTTATTCTTTGGCTTCTGTTTGCAGTTCCTGCAGAATAAAGGTCTATTGCTAAGTATCACAAATGACAATGATATTCAGGTTAGCAAAGCATTTCTCGATTTTGCGTAGTTGATTTATAAGTTTTTGTATCTGGTTTTATGAGGTTCACTCAGTATCTTTTACTTTTAACATCTCGTGTTAATCACCTTGCCTTGTTTCTGTATTGTCGTATGGAATGTCAAGTTAATAGTTTGTTATCTGCATTTATCAACCAAAGAGGTTTAATCACCATTACTTGCAAATGTCAAAAGAGTTTGTGTTGCTAAAAGTCCTCTTTTTCAGGTTTGGAATCTAGAGAGGAGGTCAATAGCATGTAATTTTCAGTGGGAATCCAATGTAACTGCTTTCTCTGTAATCGGTGGCTCCTTGTTTATGTACGATACTGACGTGGATGTAAATTTGCATATGGGGATTTGTATTGGTTTTATGCTGCGTGACCCTTGTCCTTCTTTGATTCCAGGTATGTTGGTGATGAATATGGAGTGATTTCTGCTCTGAAGTATAACGTTGACCATGAACAGCTCTTGAAATTGCATTATCAACTGTCTTTGGAATCTCTATCAGGTGAGTGTTGCAAGCTGCCTGCATATATTGTTTCTCTGTCTACTGAGATTATTACATCTCATCGTATATGATTGAGACAATTGAAAATAAAATACTGCAAAAATGCAGCAAAATGATGGGTGGGAGCTCTTACCTAGACTAGAAATCACCATGAATTATTTACTTTGTGTCTTGAAGCTTGTGAATCACAGAACTGCCATTGAGAATTCAGAACTTAATGAAACTTACAAATAGATTTATAAATGACCTTTTAATAACAGAAGCAGCTGGCTTCTCACTTTCTGATCATCAGCCTGAGCCTGTAGTTGGAGTTCTTCCTCAACCTTGCTCACCTGAAAATAGGCAAGAAGAGCAGTTTTCATTTCTCTCATTTTGCTAAGTTTACCCCTTCGTTGAATTAATAATACACAAGTGGGGCTACGTGGAGAACTTACCTTCTGGAATTGGTCCACCTTGTGATTGCATTTATTGATGTCAAAAAAATATTTCAAACTTACAGGCTATTGATTGCTTATGAAAGCGGGCTTATCATTCTCTGGGATATAATTGAGTCCCATGTTGTCACTGTCCGAGGTAATAAGGCCCTCCAATTAAAAAGCCAAGTTGTCCCATCAAATGATGCAGATGGCAAACATTTACATAATGAAGCCGTGCTTGACTTAGAGGAGAAGGAGATCAGTGCTCTTTGTTGGGCATCTATAGATGGGACTATTCTTGCTGTGGGATATGTTGATGGGGATATATTATTTTGGGATACCTCAAAAACTGCACCTATTGATAACCGTGAAACCGATTTGTCTCACAGTGTTGTTAAGTTGAAGACAGCTTCTGAAAAGAGGCTCCCTGTTATTGTTCTCCGATGGGTGGATAACAGTAAATCTCGCAAGCATAAAGGTCAACTTATTGTATATGGTGGTGATGTGATAGGACGTGAAGAAGTCGTGACGGTGAGTAAGCAAATTGATCAGTGTATTTGTCGGTCACTATATCACAATCCCGTAATAAATTCTCAATTTTTCTGCATTTTTGAGTATGTCAACGAAAATATTCTCAATATTCGGGTTCAATTACTTGAGATGCTCAAATAATATTTTCTTGGCATAGGTTCTGAGGCTCGAATGGTACCCTGGAATGGAGACGCTGAGATGTGTTGATCGCAAGACCCTTACTCTTTCTGGTTCTTTTTCTGACATGATTCTAGTACCTTCTTCTGGGACATCAAGGACCGATAAAGATGCATCTTTGTTTGTGCTGTTAAACTCTGGCCGGATATATACATATAATGTTTGTAGTTTGTCCACCTCAGACTCGCCTGAGAAAGAACTAGCTGTTTCTGCTGTGAACTTTCCTTCTACAATCCCAACTTTTGATCCTTTGATGACAGTAACAGAGCTATTTCACATGCATGGAAAGGTACTACTATAGCATCATTGAACTTCTAGGCATGATTTCATAGAACAACTGACACATTTGGCTTATCTACAGCATATTGTGCTTCTGTTTTATATCTAGATAGCTTCAGTAAGTTCAAAAACCCTCGGCAACAAAAAGTGGCCCTTGACCGGTGGTGTAAGCAATCATATACGATTTGACAAGGATATCGGGGTCACCAGGCTGTATGTGGCTGGCTATCAAGATGGATCAGTCCGCGTATGGGATGCTACTTATCCAGTTTTCTCACTCCTCTTTGTATTGAAAAATGAGGTGAGAAGCTTGAAAAGATTAAGTAAGATGTGAAGTATTTATTTTTTCTGGAAGTGGATTATATGGTTTTTTGCTAATAAATAACAGGGTAAGGCTGAAGAAGAAGCTGATTTTGGCAGCTCTGTGACTACAGTAGATTTATGCCCCTCCTCGTTAAGGTTAGCCATTGGCAGAACAGGTGGTTTGGTAAGAAAATACATTTCTTATGCTTTCTTGCGATAACTCTGTTCTTGTTCACTGTTTTAATGATCTAATATCTGAAGGTCCAACTTTACGACCTCAGCAGTAGTGATGGGACAAATTCTTCGGCAGAGACCATAAGTGAAGGTGATGAAAAAATTTCACATTCTTGTGGAGCTGTTTATTAACATTATCTTTTCGTTGTTTTTGGTCAATTTTGTGATCTAGCAGATTTCATGAGATTGTCAATCTCTGAATTTTGTTTATCCTGATGACAGCTTACACTGCTCTAGCTCAAAGCCCAAAGTTGAGAGCTGTTTTTGATATTCGTAAGACTGGAGTTCGGGCATCGAAGTTCGCAAATAATGGCTCAAAACTTATTGTAGGGTATGAATGTTCTCAGGTGAGTAACATCTTATTATGTAATTATTTTCATATTTTGGATTGCTACCTTTTGCCAGATAGCTGACTATTTCCTTGGAAACACTTTCAGGTGGCAGTGTTGGATGCATATTCATCATCTGTAGATTTTGTAACAGATTCTTTGAGTAGACCCGACGTACCAGTGATGTCAGTAATCTGGAAATCTTTAACACGTACTACTTTTGAGCACACGGGTGAAACTTCACCAAAGTCCCCCAAAAACGTTACAGGGGAGTTCATTTTTGTATTAACTAAGGACGGAAATATTTATGTCATTGATGGATATAATGGCACCTTGGTTGGCACAAAACCTGTGAGCTTGAAGAAGCAGTCTTCAGCAATTTCCATGTACTTCATAGGTAAGTATTTTATCAATGACTAACCTTTTTATCATCTCAGTGGCGCACTACTTGCCCTGATAATTGGCTTTGCTCTACTCAGAAGCCCAGGAATCTGTTCGTAGATCTGTAGATGAAAAATTGTTGGATAATAGTGTATCGAGCAGTGAGCATTCACGAGACAGTGCTCACGAGAGCGAGCAGTGTGAACCAGATAAGAACTCTTCAGAAAAAACTGCATCTCCTGAGAGTTTAAAGGACTTCTCAATCTTGCTCTGTTGTAAGGATTTACTACGGATATACCCCGCAAAGTCTTTAATTCAGGTGAGAGTCTCTTTGCCTTTCATATTAATATTTACGATTTTATTTTACTAATTAAATTGATGGTTTTATCAGGGAGACAAAAAGTCTATTTGCAAGGTGAAACTCTCAAAGCCCTGTTGTTGGACTACAGTTTTGAGGAAAGAGGGAAGAGTTTGTGGGCTAGTAGCATTCTACGAAACGGGAATCATGGAGGTCAGGTAAAAAACCACGTCATCAAATTCCATATTCTCATAGCAATAGACCAACTTTTCGTTGTATGAGAGTTGGCAATGATATATTTCTCAAAGAATACAATTTGTCTGCTCGCTTTATTACCAGATCTATGCCAGATCTTGAGCTGGCGAAGGAGATTTCTTTATTGAAATATTTGAGGTGGACCGTTAAGGCAAACATGGAGAGGATGATTTGTTCCACGGAAAATGGGCTCATTGCAGTTGTAATGTTCTTGTCACACAATTTAGTTATGTTGAGAAAATAAGTAATACACATTGCAACGGTATCTTGTTTTCGCTATTTTATGCATTTATGGATAATTCATTCTGAAAATGATTTTCTCAAACCCAGGCACATGGTTCTGAATTAGCATTTACATCTATATTAGAGAGTGAAAATGATTTCAGGTACACACTATCACCTTCATTGAACAATGCTGCTTCAAGCTCCCTTCTCCGAGAATTTCTGAGTAAGCCATAAACAATAAAATGTTTTCCTTCTCAGACTACCCCAGTCCCTTCCTAGTCTTCACGACGAAGTGCTTGCTGCTGCAGCAAATGCAGCTATAGCTGTTTCCTCAGGTCCCAAGAGAAAACAGGTTTTCCACAATTCTGATACTTTCAGCATTCTTGGGTTCATATTGTTATTTGATCGATTTGTCATGATAGGGTAATAATATTAGATAGTAGTTACACCATATATTTCAATATCGAAGTTCCACGATGCTGATACTTACATTTGCTAATCATTATTTTCAACGGATAATGATTGCTTCCCTACGGTTCTACAGGGTGGTAACTCTAGCATTCTTGGAGGTTTAGTAAAAGGATTTAAGGGTAAAAAGTCGAACAACTTCAAGGATCAAAACTTCGTTCCCTCGTCTAGTTTTAGTCATCTCGATGAAGTCTTCACGAGGAATTCATTTCCCGAGCCATCAGCTGCTGTATACAAACATGAAGCTGAGCTTAACATAGGTTGCCCAACACTCTCTCCTTCATATGGAATCTATTACTATAATGATCCTCGTGCTGATGGAATATTATTGGATGCCTACAGATGACGTAGAAATAGATGAACTTCCGCCTTCGGTGTCCACTTCATCCCAAGTTGTAGATAAAAAATCTAAAGGTACTTAAATCATTGGTTCTTCTCTCAGTTTCCTGTTATTCTTACGGGTACAGAAGGGATTGAAATTACTTGTTTCTGATGCAGACAAGAAAAGTGAACGCGAGAAATTACTGGATGACGGAGACGAAACTAAACCCCGTGTTAGAACGAGGGAAGAAATCATAGCCAAGTACAGAAAAGCTGGGGTAATTTCCTAATTTCCTTGTTGCATTGAGTCTTTTATAGGAAATTTGTAATTGATATGTTCATCATATAAGTTTCAGGATGCATCATCTGCAGCTGGAGAAGCAAGAAATAAGCTTCTCGAGCGCCAAGAGAAACTCGAGGTAGTACTATATTTGCAGCACTAACTTAACACATAATGAAATCTCCATCTCTACTGTGTAATGAAGAAAAACCCATAACATAGTTTAATTGATGTAATCTTTTTTTTTTTTGGTTATTTTCTTTCAGAGAATCACTAGACGAACAGAAGACATGCGAAGTGAAGCTCAAGAGTTCGCATCTTTGGCAAACGAACTCGTCAAGGTGATGGAAAATCGCAAGTGGTATCATATATAAATAGATGTTTCCCTCCATAGATATAAAATGGGCTATATTACACACCAGTTCACCACCTGGAAATATTACTGGTTACACAAAACCTGAGATTTTGGGTAAGGGATTAACCAATTTGTGGCAATAATGAATAATGTGCTGGTGGGTCAGAGAGTTTTTCCAGCACTGTTGGTGTACACACGTTTTATTACAAGTAATTGAATCTCGATTCTTGTTGACGCATTATCTAAGAATTACAATCACTTGTCTTACAGAGACTTGAAAGACATGTTCTAGAGATCTTATTGGCGATAAACTATGCCGAATCATTTACGTGGTCACCATAATTTATGCATAAAGTTGGTGTCACATAACAAATATCATGAGCAAATATATAGGAAATCAACGCAAAGACAAGAAATAGCAGGTCCATCATAAAAGAAGTTGGTGTTAGATTACTCTCGAGGTAGCAATTCTTCTAGAAACAAGGTCTTTCAGCTCTATTTCACCAGGGAACCTATTCTCCTTCAACTTTGAGAAAACCTGTGATGAGACACACATGAGAAACGGTAGGCATCGACGCACTTAATTGCAAGAAAAGACATTATTTTTAATGTGAAGTGAATGTTATATCATGGATTCATGATGGAAAAGTAGTTGATTGAAATGAGAATCATGACATTTTACAACATGAGAACATGATGGAAACTAAATAATCTTCAACCGAATAAGGACGAGAATCCACAGCAAAACCTAAAAAGGTACAGCTCTTCGGAGAAAAAAAAAGGGTTAATTTGGTTTCAAGACCTTTTATAGTTTCAAAATAGTGTTCGTGCCCTGTCAGAAAAAAAAAATTGTTCTAAGGACCCAATTTCTGCGACACTGAGAAATAATGACCTAAACATACTAAAGAAGTGTTATATAAGAGGTATAGAAGCACGCCTTTTGTGTTACAAACTTGCAATGTATTATTATTCCAGATCAATGAAGTAGAAAAATCGGTCCTTAAAACTAATTTTTTTTTCTGACAGGGCTTGAATACTAAATTAAAATTCTGACTGGGCCCGAAACAAAACTTTCCCAAAAGAGAGGTAGGAAGCGGGTTACCTGTTCCCCATTACAGTACACCTCAAATGCACCGGAACTCTGAAGAAAAGACTGGAGGAAGTTACCAAGAAGCCAAGTGCTCGCCATACTACCGAACCTATTCGCCTTTAAGGAATAATACCACTGTGGAGGCACCGCATATCCCAACCTCGGAAATATTTGCTCGCCACCCACTATAATCCCGATCACACCAAATTGGACAATCGGTACAAGTTTGCTCAGCATTCGTTTAGGCAGAGGAGGAGGGTAGTTTGCAAGAACAATGTTGATTCCCGGGAATTGGTTTTCTAACATGTTCTTCATTGTTACAGCAGTTCCTCTGCGGAATACAAGTCATGAATGAGAAATCTTTAAAAGGTGTAAGAACAAGATAATAAACTATGGTCACTCATTTTACCAATCCTCTAATACCAGCATCAAAGAATGCAAAACTTCTGTAGAATCACCAGTCATATTCATACTCTTATAGCAATGGAAGATAATACAGAGACATATTTCCGCGTTCTTAAATTGCTATTGAAAGAAATATATCGTGACCCTGATGCTTAAGACGAATTCCATTCCAAGAAATCTATGGGTGATATCTGATTTATGTATAGCTACGAAAATATTGAACAAGTTTCCCAGTGCATTAAATGAACAAACTCAGTACCCTGGAAAAAATTAAACAAAAAAAAAATCAGGTAACAAAGTAAAAACCAGCTGAAAAAGAGAGAGCCGCAGAAATCATACTTGTAGGAACAAGATGCACAAAAGTCAATGCTCACTGTGTTCCCAGAACCAATCCCGGTGGCTTTCTGGAAAAAATTCAATAACCATCACGAGAAAATTAACATAGCACAAAGAAAAAAAAAATCGAAATTCAAACCATCACGAAGCAAATTAACAACACCGAAATGTAACTGATAATAATAATCCAGCTGGAAAGGTCAAAGCCCAAAGACAAAAATTGTTCAGACCTGCGTCGGAAACTCGAGAGCCGGTTGTTGCTGCTGTTGTTGGATCGTAGGCGCTTGCTGATGGTGGTGGTGGTGGTGGTGAGGCGCCGGCTTCGACGGTGGCGGCGAAAAGAGATTGAATACATCCGAAAATAAAAGGAAAAGGGGAAGTCCCACCAACAAAATCTGAGTCCGATCCATGTAAGCTGCGATTCGCTACGAAAGCGTAAGATGACTGATGATTTGATGAAGATTCACAAAAGACGACGTTTTTATCAAGGCGCTTATAATCAGCGATGTTGAGGACTTTTAACTGGGCCAAAACTCCAATTAGGCACATATATCATTGGGCCCATTCAATGTTTTTTATGGGCCTAATAAATAAATTCTAAATAAACCGAACATAGCATGGTGAAAACAACACGTACGAGAGACTGAAATTAAAACATTACAAGCACAACGTAAAACCATGTTAAGTTTTACAAAAATCTCTTGTCCTCTTTCTATCTCCTCAAGCTACGATTTGCTAAGCTTGTTCAAGAGAGCTGTAATAAGAGCATCTCTCTTCTCAGCTCGAGCCTCTTCCCTAACCCTCCTTTGTTCTTCCCTCTCTCTCATCCTCCTATCCATCATAATCCTCTCGTTTTCAAGTGCCTCCATTGTTTGCCTCCACTCCATCTCCTTCACTCTCCTCTCCTCTTCTCTCTCCTCGTAAGCCTTCAACCACTTCGTCTCCATATGCATCTGCTGCTTCGTGTAATCCTCCATCATTTTGTTTATTGCAATTACAAAGCTGTTGTATCTATCATTACTTGTAGTAGTAGTAGTAGTTGGTGGAGGGTTTAATGATGATGCATTTCCCTTTGTTGTGACTACTTTTCTCTTCTTCCTCGGAACCCCTTTTTCCCAGTCTTCATTGTCTTCTTCTTCGGAAGCCGAGATCAACTGCAGAGACATTTTCTTGGAATCTGACGTGGCGGCCTCGGTTTCGAGCCATAGCATTCTTGAGGTGAATATGGTTTGCATCTCAGTGTAGAATGGGAATTGCTGCCTCAGTACTTCGGTTTCCATGGTTTCACATCCCTAATAATAAATCATATTTACATTATTTATGTAAGAAAAACCATTATTGGGCATGTGTATAATCTACAAAAATTCAATGCTAACTCTAGAAAATGAAAAACCCTAGTGCTATTTTTCCCAAATGATTCGCTCTATCTACGAGGTGGGATTTTTTTATTCAAGAAAAAGGAGTATTGCAAAGACTATTATAGCTCGACTGTAAGAGAAGTTTCATGGTGTAATAATCAACAAATTAGTGTAGCTTTCATAAAAAATACGTACCTTGTATCGAGTGACGAGGTTTTTCCACTTGAACTTGCACTGCTCGGCGCTCCTTTGGTAACCCTTTTCTCTCATCCTCGTTGCAGTAACTTCCCACAAAAGCTTATTGCGTTTGGTCTCCATGAAAGTCGGATCGAGCTCGGCCCTAATCATCAAGAAATCCCTCGTTTCTTGTATGCTCCATTGAGGAGGAATTAGCTGCCTATCGCCGCTGCTACTACCAGCGATACCTATATTAATATTACTCGCAGAACCAACTGAGTACTGACGATGAATCTGTTGCTGATGATGATGACCATGATCCATCTATGTAATATTCTGTAAATGATCTGATTGATTTAACTAAGGACTAAGGAGAAAGGAAAAGATCGAACTTTTGGTTACGAAAAAAGGGTTTGTAATATAGTGTTCAGTGTATGATATATTAGGGTGCGGTGTGTTTATGACCGTAAGGTGTGAAAACAAGGAAGAATTCTTTTACGCTAAGGAATATAAAAAACTAAAGACTAGAAAAAAAGACGGCCTGAAAAGGACTGATCTTCAGCTTCATCAGAAGACGAAAGATTTCTCGTACACACACAGACTCTCTCTGTCTCATCCATAGACGCGGAAACAGCTGAAATATTTTTTAAAATTAATTTTCTTTTTCCTTTTGTTGCTGTTGTAGTAATCACACAGAGCCGAACCTATATTCTTACTTGAACCTTTCACATTGCGTGATTGCTGACGTCAGGCTCACGTTGAGATTGAGAAAAAAAAATAGCGGTCAAAGAGAAGAATTAAAGTATCAAATATCAATCTGTGACTATTATTGGTGGTGGGGTGGTCGTAGCATTCTGTCATGCCTCACGTGCGGCTGCCGAAACGCGTGGGGACACGTGCCGCCATGCATGGTGAAACGTGGGGTCCACTCGCCGCTCGTACACACCACACCACCCTAAATATCCCCCGGATTGATATCACCTTCTCCGGACCAGACGAAGTTTTTCCGGTCCACTCATGGAAAATCAAGATTTCATTTTTAACAAATTAATAACCAGCAAAAACCAATAATCAGAATTTTCCTAAAATTACCAACAGCCGGAAGCATTTTTACGACACAGAAAGACAAACACAGAAAACCTTAATTTTATCAGAACAACAAAGGAAGCACACACACAACCTACGGAGACTCCGAAATTTGAGCAAACATATGTATATATATATATATATATATATATATTACTTGTCAAGGGACTTCATCAAAAGCAGTACTTTAGTGATCCTCAGATGTGATGAAGTTAACTACTACTGCCTGCTGCCACGTTTCACACAAGAAGGGCATTTGTATTGCTTGATGCCCTCAGCTTTAGCCGGCGTTATCTTCACACATTTTCCATGATACCATTTCTCGCACATATCGCAGCAGATCCAAAACTCATCAGCATTGTAGTTCCCCTTGCAGCTTCCACACAGTGTTTCGCTGTGTTCGTCTTCCTCCTCATCCTCCTCCTCCTCTTCTTCTTCCTCCTCTTCGTTGCTTTCATCTGCTGCCTTGGTGTTGCTTTTAGCTTGTCCATCAATGGATCTCTTCATCATATAAGGAAACAGACAAACATGCTCAATCAATACACAGGGATTTAATTTTAAACATGCTGTGGGTTGCATTTTATATCCAGCAAACGAAATGTCTAATCGATTCTATTTTCGAACCTTTGTGCTGCTGCCACGAGGTTTGCTGCCACTATCGGCACTGGGCTTGTCTTTCAAGGGTTTCCTTTCTGTCACAACTTCGAAGACAGTTGGCAAATCGTTGATCAAGCTGAATAGGCGTTTCCTGCACAGCATAAAGCCCACATCATGATTTCTATAGTTTGATTCAAAATATGTAATAATCCAAATTCCTCGAACCAAATTAGATAAATGGTAACCAAATATGTACCTCTCGTTGCGGTTTAACCTGGCTCCAAGGTAGAAAGCAACAGACAGCAGCCAGCAATCACTGTGCACCGCGATTAGGGAAAGCCAATCTCTTCGGCTCATTCCATCTCTAGCAAAATTGATTCCGAGTGCGGGTTCGGGTAGCTCTGGTGGAACTTCTTCAGCTGGAAGATTTACCTCCCAAGTCCCGTTCGGGTGTCCATAGAGACAAAGATTCTCCTTCTCTGCGAATGAAAATTGAAAACATAGAACAAAAACAGAATATGATACAACCTCAAGAGGAACTAAAGTCTTAAATCTCACAAACTTTAAGCAGTAATCATTATTTGTCAATTAGGAGCGTATGTGGATCCAAGCCATATCTAGAAAAGTTCTGAAGTGAGTGTATGTGAGCAGCGAAACGAGGAAAATTTATTGGTATCAAGATTGTTCGTGTTGTTCAGCTTATTATAGATGTACAAGGAACATTAATTGAGTAACGAAAATTCCCACAACACGACATGAAACACACACATGCAACAAGGATGATAAAAAGAAGACCGAAGCACTGTCTACAAGACAGATATATAGTTTGGTAAAAAAGCTGCTATATTTCCCTTAAATTATCTTGTTTGGTTTAGATAGAGCATTACTTGTCTGGAACAAATTTACATCAGAACAAAAATCAAACGTAAGAAATCGCGTAGAGACAAGAGACAAGAATGGGAAGGCAACAATCGACAAACGAATTAATCAGCATACAAAGGTATGCTGCAATAAGCAGCTGCTTAATAGGCAGAAAAAAGCTTAAAGTTAAAACCTTGCTCCGTCATTCCACAAACAGGAGCAAAGTAAGTTTCGAAATCATGGAAATTTCTGGTTTGGACAGAAATTATGTCGAGAAACCTAAAACCCCAATACCCTAATTACTAATTGACGAGCAATTCACGTAACTCAAGTATGAGCTGTAAAATTTACCTGGATCACAAAGACCGTAAAATTCATCCACATCTGCAAGATTTAGATTTATAAAAAACACAATTAGTCACACCCAATTTCAGCACATTTAATTCGGAGACTTATAGCAGTTAACGAAGACTATACCATAGGTAAGAGCACGGATAACTCCGGTACGACGTGCTCCGTAGTCTTTGTAGATCTCCTCGACTGTTCGCGGACCGGAAGACACGGAGGCCATTCTTATTTATCTTCTATAAACAAGAAATAAATTTATGAGATCTACAAGTTGCCGAGCGAGGGCTTATATAAGATTCATAAGCAGATCGATAAGACTGTGCGATTCCAATCGCAGAGAGTAAAGGGGGAAATTAGAGTTTTGAGTCTGCATGTTCCAAATGAAATTAGACGATTTGACTCTTATTTCCACAAAAATAAAAAAGGCAAACATCGAACGTCGTCGTTTGACCCTGCGATATCTTTCTTACCGTTCTTTTTTCTTTTTCACAGGTTTAGTGTTTTGACAAATTGACAACAACTCACCAAGTCAAGAGGTAGGTCAAAAGAATTAATATTGTAATAAATATTCCTTTGAAATGAATTAATATCGTCATTCCTTTTATCGAGTATTCTTCTCGAAGAAAACGAAATTTTGAAGTATTACAAATCTGTATCCAGAGATATTTAGCTTGGTAATGTATCTTCATTCATATATTAAACTATCATTTCGAAAAGAAAAAATAATAATAAAACTATACACATCAACAGTAAGAAAAGAGATTAACAGGTACAAACAACGTCCGTACAATTCCCCAAGTTGCTCGACGCAAAAGCTCTTCTCAAGCTGTGTAGATTCGCCTCACTTTCTTCGCTCGCCGCCGGCAGATAGGGCAAGTTCCAGAAGCTTCTAATATCCTGTGCGAAGAAGTTGAAGCAAATCTTTACTATTATTACATAACATTATGCATATCAAAACTTTTTACCACTCATCATATATTTTGCAGTAACGTTCACAGTATCCATCTTTAAACAGCCTAAATAGAGAAATAGATACTGATGTGCTTTACCTTTCCGCACATGCAAAGCAAGCCACACTGTGCCCGCAAGGAAGGAAGAAGCTGTCCTTGAGAGAATCGAAACAAATAGCACAAGTTCTCTTGCTATATTCATCTTCATCTTTCGTTGCTTTCCCATCATCAACGCGCTCCTCGTCCTCCGATGGAGACGCATAAGAAGAATCCTCATCGGAGAGATTATTACCGTCTTTGTGCGAAAGCAAAGGGTTTCTTTCGGGTCCCGGGGCTACTTCTTCGGTTCCTTGCTCGGTGCGTTGAAAATAGTTGAACAAGAAATTCAGGAGCAGCACGACACTGGTGAATCCACCTGGAAATTGATGGTGTGGCGTCGTCAAATAAATGTATTTAGTGACACTTTTTTTTTGGTAGCAATGTTTTTAGATACTCTACCTATGCCAAGAAAATAGGTGAGCCACCGAGGTCCATATGAGAGTTTCACTTGCCATCCACCACCTGCGTTTCCCTACACGAGACAAAAAAGAGGTGAACATGCTTTACAGTGTTGTTACAAAAATTGTTTATAAGATATTCTAATAAGCTGGTAGCCTTTGCGATTGATCATCATTCATTTTTTTCCAGTTCAAGTGGTATACTATGCATTTGAAGTAATTCGTTGTTAAAAAAATTGCATGGCTAAAAGCTCACCGATTTTCCACCTGGAGAGGTGACAATAGCAACATTTTGACCAAGTAACAGCAGTTTGAGACGACATTGGCCCAGTGAAGGCATGCACTTGTAATATGGCTCTGCTGTGTTATAGAGGAAAGCCTTTATTGTTATATTCAAGTACACCTGTGAACATGACAGATGTGAAAAGAATCAGTGCAAGTGATACTATGGGGAAATAAAAGCATAATTCTGGAAATGGATGAAAAGGATATAGTATTGGTAAAAATAAACAACTCTCACGATCGATTTACTATACTAGGTTTCTCTCCACAAGTGCAGCAAAAAGAATCAATTTCTGAAACCAGATGGTTCCTCTTTTAAGAGCAGTTAATTTTGTGCTCTAAGAACTGTTCAAGGCTTGTGGAGAGGAAAAAAGATGAGAAAAACATGCCTCAGCAAATTCGGGGTTCAAATTACCCACTGCGATGTAGTAGTAAGAAGATCTGGACACGTTCTTCAGGATTGAACCATTTCCTACATGATACATTGTTAGGGTTACAAGTTACAACAAATTTCTTTTTTTAAAAACAAAGATGAATTGCAAAGTTCTTGTTTTCCCTCACCATGAATTAGATTCCATGATAAGGTTGTCTTCGGATACTCCGGATACAAAAGCCATTCAGCAAGATCTTCGTCTCCTGACAGCAGTAACAAAAAAATAAGTAAAGATTCGACGTGTTTGGCTGAAAATTATGGCATTATGCACTGCTGGTGGCATAGCAGTAACATGTAGTTGATTTGATAAGCCGGTCTTACCTTGAGCAATTACAAGGACAAGAGAGGATGTAGTTGGAGACTTCACACTGTATGATATGTTTATTTGAGATCCTCCATTCAAATAGTACATCCATTCCTGTAACATTTAGATTTGAAAGACCAAGAATCACTAAACAATCCAGAAAATCTAGAGCACAAGGTTAGTCGAACCAGGTAAACGTACCATATATGAAAGTTACCTTGTGGAAATTGCCGGGAATAGCAGCCTCATGGATCTCAGACCAAGCTGTTTCTACATCAAGAGGCGGGTCTTTGTGAAATCCATATATCATTGGTCCCTGAGCTCCATCAAATTCCTCCACCTGATAAGAGCTAAAACTAAGTGAGATCAAGATGTTTGCTGCATTTTGTTTATATCTAGAAGTTTCCCAGAGCTACACAAAAGAAAAACATTTACATAGACTTCATGACCTACCTTTATAGAGTCCACCAGTAAATGGTTGGGATTTATCAACATAGACGAATTAGGCCCTAGCCGCAATGTCTCCGTACCATACACCCCAAATGATAGAGTCAATGCAACTGATACCAGAAATAGAACACATATCAATAGCATATGGCAGATAACCTCAAAAACCTATTGTTGCTCTCCACATCAGAAAAGATGCATATATAAAACAAGCATGTGAAATCCAAAAAGAATGTCTCGAGACTTTATCAACAATTTTTTTCCTAAAGAACTAATCACATAACGAACTCTTGACTGTTAACTCCATATTTCCCGCCCACAAAAAATATCATTTCCCCTGTTTTGCAATTACCTTCAGCATCAGATGATCTAAATAAGTAACCTAAAGACCCTCAATCTATTATTTCAGTCTTCCTTTATTGTTGGCTGTGCCGAGGCTGGTATGGCCACAGGCCTGCTACGGACGCCACGCACAATCCAGAAAATGACTCACAAAAGCTTTGAATCAGTGGTTTTGGAACCATTGCAATTGTTAGCTGTGGGTAACGTAACAGGAGGTGCAGCTTTCGCTCATCACGACTCATAATTTTGCAATGAAGTTACAGCATACAATTAACAACCACATTACAAATATATATATATAGATACGAGAAAAGAACGTATCATACCAAAAAACGAGAAGGTGGTAGCGACTACAAAGCATGACTTAGAATCATCAGCAGTCGTCGACGGTGAACCCTCTGTGCGATTCCTCTCCCCGAACCGAGAACTATCACGATGATGGCGATAATTCCGGGAGTATTCCGTCTGCCGGCGAGGAAAGGGCATCGGCGGCGACTCCTCAGAAGCGCTGAAGGTAATCGATTGCTCCATAACGTCGGGTGATAGTATTCGCGGAGGGAAATGAAATTATCAATTAATTGAACGTCGATCGCGGGAACATCCGACACGGATTTCTCTGCATTTTGTAACGCCTAATTTGCGCGAGCATTATATATATCAACTGATTTCACTTCAATTTTTAGGGATTTCAAATATGAAAAGACGATAATACCCTTGAGGAGAACGGCGGTTGGCGCATGGGTCACACGAGCGAAGTGTACCAAACTCGGATATTAAGGTTGTTATTCAATAGAATTTCATTTTCAGCCATAATAACGAAGATGTTTGCATATGTTGGCTCTTTCATCATCTGTGTGGTATTCTTTTCATTTATGTCATTATTTTACGCTTATTTTTTACTAATAACAGACGAGTCGTAATTTTATTAAAATAAAGAGGTATTTCGCATCCATTAGAATGGATTCTTGGAAACTCGTTGTGTATAAATAATATGTAATATCTCCCTTTTTCTTTTACTTGGGTATTTCTATCCGTTGGGAGCTTTACGTCTTCCATTTTTAAAGTTTGCCTTAACCTTCGTGGATCATCTTCTCGTTTCATGAGGTTTTTCTTCCCTTGGAGACTCTCATACATTAGATTGATGGATCTTTTTATTTTTAGTTTGAGGTTTAGAAACTCTCTTAATCTTTGAGTAACAGGGTTTCGGTCGGAGATTAATACAAATTGGACCAAAATAGAAGTTCTCATCAAAATTAAATATGTAAATTATTCTCGGATTTTTGCTCAATCATCCACGTACGGTTGAAAGTTTGTAGTCAGTGCGATAAATCTGATTTTATCAGGCATCATTTTTGCGGAGTTCTAAGATGTGTTAGTAATAGATGTTCATAGTTATATCTTTGCATGTTTGATTAGTTTCATAAATTTACTTATTTAACCTATGTTACTTGTTTAAACATGGAATGAATATTTACTATATTTTGAAAGAAACCCCATTGTCTATAGATATTATATATTTTCAGAAGCCCACTAAACGGAGACAATTTGAGAAAACGGAGAGATCCTAAACCTGATTGATATGACAATTTGATTTGAGAATCTATTTTGCCACTAATAATGATATAATCAATGTAATATCAATAAATAGAACTTATATATTATTTCAACATTTTACAAGCACATGCATAGAAGCTCACTGTTGTACAGTACTACAGACACCACGTACAACGGTGTTATTACAACACAACAACAACACGAAGAGGAATAGAGATGGATGTCCCACGTAGGATGAGATTATTATTAAGATCGAATTATAGCTCAGAGGTTTGCCCTAATAATGGGGGTTGCCAACTTGAAATCCGTTTTCCAAGAAGAAATCTCGTAGGAATAGTTTGTGGGCTTGCCATTAGCACCGACCATGTAATAGGGCGAGTCTTGAGGAAACTCCGGCGCCATCGACACCCAATAGAGTTTCGGCTCCAACTCGTGGATCCCCTTCACCACCTCGGTCGCCGCAATTTTGCTCCCTTCCGCCGTAAAATGGACTCCATCTCTGCCCAGAAAACAAAATCCAATCAATAATTTATGTATAATATGTATGTATATACCATAAATTAAAAAAAAATATATATATATTAGTGTTTGAATGACCACTTCACCAAAAAGGTAATGTGTTTTGTATTTTTTTGAATTCTATAGTCATTTCCAACGCCGATTTTGATAACCGGTTGGGGGTATTATGAGGAACTACATGGGTTAGATTTACTAATGTGGCGTCTGGTTGGAAGGTTCATTTGAAGGTTGGATTTAGTCAATACTCCATTATACACGCATCAGTCTCTTCTCCTATCTTTATCTAATCCCGTGTCTTTTATGACTAATTTATCCTTTATTTATAGAACTCTTTAATTCAAATTAAGGGTAAAATTGTAATTAAATCTATTTAACTCAATAACCTTCTAAACACGTCTACCAAACCATTTAAGAAGAATATTACACACACGTATACGGTTAGATAAGAAAAAATCGGCCTAGATGTGAAATGGGATGTGTTGGATATAAAATTTGTAAAATTAAAAATACAATCTTTAATTAGGTGGTGTCGTGATTTATACCTAAAGCAAGTTTTCTCCCAACCGGGCTTCTTTTGGACAGCTTCCCAAAGGTTGACAACCTTGAAGTTCATCTCTTTTCCCACCTCCACCAAAGCTTCGGCGTATTGACGAACCAATTCGTTGCTGCGTGCTTGTTGGCCAGTCAAAGCAGCCTCGCTGTATTCAACAATAATAATTCATGCTTTGACGACGTATATAACATATATATATATATATATATATAATTAAAGATTGAGCTTTTAAAGACGATCATGATCACCCATTAAGGTCGCGAATCATTTCATCGCTCACGGGAGGAGTAGTAAGAAAGAGAAGCTTCGTCTTGTCCGAAAGACTCTGCACATATATATGTAAAAAAAATAAAATAATAAGTAGAATAAAACTAATGGAGTTTCGATATCGAAAAGATCATTGGAGAAAGGAGGGCCACGTTGAGATGATTGTAGATCTTTTTCATGTTCTCTTTGTATTCCGGGAGAGGAACGTGAGGGCCTAAGCCAATCGAGGTAGGAGACGTAGCATCATTGCCTCCGAAGTATACGATGATTAGAGAAGGCTGAACCGGTGCATCCTAAATTATTAAGACAACAATAATGGATGAGGAATATATATAATCGACCAACGAATGTGTAGCAATAATTAATATTTAATTACAAGCTAAGTCTTGGTCGTTTTATTACTACCTTGGGGAATACTTTCTCTACGACTTCGAGGCCTCGCCTTGAGTTCCACCCGCTGTATCCTCGTAGTACTAAGTCGGCCTTCAATTTGAAAGAATTAAGACACATTCGTCACTATTTAAGCTATTGAAAGGAAAGTATAGAGACGATGATGATGATGGCTATGCATGGAGAGGAAGAAGAAGAAGAAGAAGAAGAAGCCCACAAACCTTGCGATCGTAGAGGTCAGCAAGAATTGAGCCCCATCCTCCAACGTTGAAACTTTGTTGAACAATGGAAGAACCGAACAAAACGATCACGGGTCGACCCGGAGGAATCATCTTTTGTTATCTAGCTCTTTGTAGTAGCCTTAACCTAATTTTATAGAAAACCCTATTCCACGAACGCAATGTATATATAGTTCCTTTCTAACTAGTTGCTGGGCCGTATAAAAATTAATTTTCCAAATTTTTACCCCCTTTTTTTTTTTCGGATAATGAATATGAAGACCGAAGCTTTCCCGAAACCACACGATTTTCGGATGGATTTTTTAACGTGTGATACTAACTTTGAAGATGTTATTTAATGCATATGAATAAAATAAGGTTAGCACATGGAACACGTTCAAGCGATAACAGGAGAAGTTTTTCTCTGTAAGTCTCCGATCCACATTTTTAGGTTGGTTGGTATCAAACTTGATCTCACGTGGGATATAGAATTAAACGACCTACACTACATGTAAGGTTGTGGGTACTTTGTCAATTTATTTTAGAGTGTAGTCTGACATATAAGCTTATATATCTCAACAATTGGTGCGATAATTGTGGATCCGGTCCAAATATCATGTGGATGATATGTCCCCAGTCCTCACAACGATTGTGCAGATTAAGTTGATTGTTGTTGAATGTGGTGTCTTGTGACAAAAATCTTCCTAACATTGACGGTGATCATCAGGTGGCATGTCTTGTTGGATGAAAACGTCGTTACAAAGATGATTATCGTCGAAGATTCGTTAGGTGGGCTTTTTTAGGGAAGATTTGTTTGGTATCAAACTCAATCACACATGAATACATGAAACAATTGTGATCAACGTATAAGGTTGTAGACTAATTCACTCTATTGTGAATTGGTTTTAGAATTAATCACACGATCTTTATATGTTAAAGGCTCGTTGGCTTTAGGTAGGATAAGATATTATATCCCTACTATGTTATGTTATAACACATGATTAGTGTGGAAGTTGTAATAATCACATTCGAATAGGTCAAACATGACGAGCTAGGTTTCCACCATATGCTTAGTTACTTTTTCTTTTCGTATGAGCATCATTCATTGCATGATGGTTGTACGTAACTATCGGTAGGCCAATACTAGTAAATACCGAGATAGGAAAATATCATGAATTATTTAATCTTATCGTCGAAAATAAGTTACATGCATGTGGTAGGTAGTCCAGAAAATATAAATTCGCCAGCAAAGAAGTAGTTGTGCGTTGATTAGCATTTAAAGCAATGTAGTTGATATATATATATATATATAGTAATCTATATTTAAATATCTCAAATTGAATAAAAAAATGTTAGTTCAGTCCATTGTTAAATAAATTTATCTAGGTCCCTAATAAAAAAAAGTTTTTACAGATACATACTCATTTGGCCGAAAGTATCATTTTACCCTCCTTTATGTAACTTTTTGTATGTATATTACGTACCACAAGACGCGTTTGTATGGTACATAAATATCTTTGTCTATGGTACCTAAATGTCATGATGTACCTTTATATTATGCAGCACAATACTTTTATCTATGGTAACTCAAATTCTTATATGATGTACTTCATTAAAGCGGGTACGTGATGTAATACTTTTTTTTATACCTTAGGTATTTAATATTTAAGGTTTTAGCTTTCCTTATATATGTATTATATTCTATCATCTATGTTTATTTATTTATGGTCTCACAAGTCTATCATACAAAAATGCGAAAGAAACGGCAATCGAAGCGACGATTGGTTCAAAATAGAGTAACATAGCATGCAAACTTCATTAATTATCTCGTTTCCCCATATTGAACACGTGATAAACAAACTGACAGAGTTATTGTATATTCTCTTGTTGGGTGGGGAGAGTTCGATCATAGTCAACGTCATCCTTATGTAACTTGACGCAACATGTTAAAAGTTACGTAAACGAAAGAAATTTGAATAATTCGCAAATATGTTGTGGAATTGAAATTCTCTTCGTCAGCGAGTGTTGGGATCAAACATGGAAGCTATATTATATGCATATCCCGAAAAGACGAATACGGGTCGACCCGGGCCCACCATTCTCTTCTTAGGGTCGCACTGGCAGAAGAATATGGGCTAGTTTTTGTCAATCTGGATAATGTTTTAGGCCCATTAGAAAATAAGGCCTCAAGTAAATTATTGTAGGCCCGTTAAAAAGAAGGCTTTTAGCCCATTGTTTAAGGCCCAAATTGCTGTTTTGAAAATAATTATATATTTAAAAAAAGGTTTGTTGCTTCTAAAATTTTATTTTTCACACACTAGAACTCGATGCGTGTGATCTCATATAGTTTAATATTTAATGGTGTCTTCGTAAGTATATAACTATACAAATATAATATTGAATGGTAAATTGATAATTACTAAAATTAAAATAAATAAAATATAAAAAGAAGGATAAAATAATAATTTCGCTTTACCGTTTGTATGGACTAGTATTTTAAGAACACACGATACTTGTGCTCTAATATATAAACCTATATTATTTTATATATTAAGAGATATATTTTTAATTTAAGACAATAGATGAAATTTTAAGCTTAAATGTTTATTATGTATAAGTATATACATATAAGAAAATTAACTTTGTGGAGAATAAATAGAATAAATAAAAACGTAAAGGGAAAATTTGCAATTGTAAAGGCATACCAAATGATTTTGATAGGTGCTTACTATGGGGTGTCGAGCATTTATAAATAGTATATACGCAAAATTATAAAATTAGGTCACCAAGTATACATGTTTTTCGTTTTTTGTCACTATGTTTGATTTGATGGGGGGGTCCCGGTGCAAATGGATGTAAACACACTAAGTTGTAGACTGATGTTGGACGTGATGTTGGGCTAACATTCACACTCACTTAGAAACACACAGCGGAAATGATAATTATCTAGTGACGAAATGAAACGACCACAAGAAGTGATTTTGTGCAGTAAGTCAAATAACTTGCTGCATGCCTCAAGGCACAAAACTCCATTATAAAGATGGGTTACAAACTATCAAAAAGGATAGTCAAAACAAAGCCTAGCAAAACCTACGAACCAAACGATTCTGCAAACTACAAAGTCTTTCGACCTTTGAAAAACTAGGCTAAAAAGAAAAATTCTCTTAAGAGATGATACTCGCTCGAACTCTCTCTTAAAATCTCTTTCTCACCCGTCTCTCGCAATGGTGAAGTGAAGTCCCCTTTTTATAGTCTTCGACTTCGTGACTTCTTCACCACAGACTTGGTCACATCCACTACGTCCACTAAGATAGTTGTGACTGTTGAGAGTTGATTTGAATCAGCTCCAAATGACTTGGTCTTGACTTGAGCTCCAATCTTCCTATTTTTAGCATGCTTCACTCCTATTTTTGCTCCAGCTTATCCATACTCTTTCCACACGGTTTGATCCATTCCAGCACTTATCCATATTCTGTACAACACTAGAAAAATGCCACGTCTTCACTAAAATAAGTTTTGGGCATGAAAGATAAAACTGAGATAGGGAACATTCTCGGCCAACAAATATTGACTAGAATGTTACCCCAACATTGCCAATGTTGAAAGCTCAACATTAACATGATTATTGCAAAAATAGGTCACAACAATTTGGGGTCATGTTTTCAATTTATGTCATTAAGTATGTACTTTTCGATTTTGGGTCACTAAGTATGTACTTTTCGATTTTGGGTCCCTAAGTATATATATTTCAATTTTATCACTATGTTTATAAAGTTAGTTACCGAATGAGTGACCCAAAATTGAAAAAATTATAGATATTATAGATATTTTGAACCCATATATTTGATTCGATAAATTATAAAATGTCAATTATTGAAGAATAAATTGTTGTATTTGATGTTGTAGATTTGATGCAGCCTCCTCAACCAACTTGTTTTGCGGTTTTTTGAGTAAACAACGACGTCGTTCGTATTCAGGTAAAGTTGAAGAACGAAGCTTCGCAGAAACAGCCTAAGTTGGATTGTTTTAGCAACATAAATAGTATACGTAGGTCAAGTTTATTTTACAACCTATTATTGTGATAAGCCACGGAGATACTACATTACCATGTATTCGAAAGAAGACATAGCATGAGTGAATTATCACGTGTTTTATTTTTAAATCGATAAATGTACCACAAATTAAATAATTTATAACAAGTAAATCCCATTTCAAAACTGAAGTTCCTGATATAATTTGTTCAAAATCTGCCCCTCCTATATTAATTTCCTAAAAAATCGACTAACAGTCAAACAACGTAAATACAAAATTAATTCAATAAAAAAAAAAGGAAAAACACAATTTTATAACTAGTCAACTAATAAAGTTCATTTAATCTCCAATACTTCAGGAAATAAATAGATAAGTTTTCTAATTAAAACTCCATTTGATAACTGCCGTTATACTGTCATTAAATCCGTACTTATAAAATTGCCAAAAGAAATTAAATTTAGTACCGTTATACGATCATTAAATTCGTACAAATAAATATACGCAACTTCTACGAACCTTCTACAAATAAATATATTTTTAGATACAATATATATATATATATATTGTATCTAAAAATATACAAGAAACAACGCCTCCACACGACAGCTGCAAGAAGCAGATCATTACTATATCGTCACCACCATTCGTCGCATCGAAGAAAGCCAAAAACAAGCGGTAGAAAAGAGATTGTAATACGAATAAGTAAAATTGTATATTATAATAAGCAGATTAAAATTATATATCATCAATGGCTGCTGCTTCGCCGGAGACGTGGCTTCTCGAAAACGGACACAAACAGGCATTGAGCGGCAGAACGGGAACAACAACGGCCCATCACTTGTCTGCAAATTACCTTCGCAAGAAATCGGAGCTCGCTCTTATATCTAAGGCTCGATGCAAGCTTTTGAAGAATTTTCTGGAGAACATTCAAGAGGTTTTGTTGGGCACGAAGCTTTCTGTTTTGTTCTTGGTTATACCCTTCGCTGTTGCTGCACAGTATTGCCATTTCGGACGAGTAAGTACACGATGATGATGATGATCAAAAGGGTTTCCCCTTCTTCTTATCTTCTTGTTCTCTCTTTTTTTTTTTTTTTTTAATCTTTAACTATTTAATTAAATGGAATGAATATGCGATTGATGCGAGCTTTTAATTGCATGTGGTTTCATGGGACACACAGCCATGGGTTTTCGCTTTGAGCTTGATCGGCCTCGTGCCTCTTGCCGAACGAATCAGTTTTCTGACAGAGTGAGACATTAAATTGATCATTAAAAATTCTTTTGCATTATTATATTTATATGTTACCATGATGATCATATATACATACGAAGAGAGGAGATAGCTAACAGCTTTATTTTTCTATATTTATAATAATCTTGCAGGCAAATTGCTGTCTACACAGGCCCGACAGGTGTCGAGTTTTATATATATATATATATATATATATATATATATTCCTCTTATAATTTTCTTAAATAAAATAGTTGATATACGGCTTTTTGCATGCATGTAAACACGTGTAAGGCCATTCTTTCTTCTCTGCATGATAATGAAGTCACGACCCTTTATTTTGCTTTCTTGTAATAATAATATTAATTTGAATTGTTGTCTCAGTCCACACCCTTCGTAATTAATTAATAATTTCGCGTCTCTTCCCTAATTTTTTTTGCAGTGGGAGGGCTTTTGAATGCAACGTGTGGAAATGCAACAGAGCTCATAATAGCTGTGTTCGCTTTGGTTCACCACAAAGTAGACGTCGTCAAGTATTCTCTGCTTGGCTCTATACTCTCTAACCTCCTCTTAGTGCTGGGGACGTCTCTTTTGTTCGGCGGCATTGCAAACATATCCAAGCAACAAACATTCGACAGGGTACACACGTAATAAATATATAATCATCATATTTAAACTTATTATTATTTAATTGAATCTGATAATCTTTTTTATTACATGCATAGCAGAAACAAGCGGATGTCAACTCCTTGCTTCTGTTTCTGGGACTTCTTTGCCATTTGCTGCCTTTGATGTTCAAATATGCCGATATTTCTACTAAGTTAGCAGATGTTGGCACGCTTTGTTTATCGAGAGTGAGCTCCATTGTCATGCTCGTTGGGTACATCGCTTACCTAATTTTCCAGCTGTGGACTCATCGACATTTTTTCGAAGCCCCGGAAGTGAGTATACTAAGATTTAAAAAAAAATAAAAATCATGGTGACATGATTATTTTATTAATCAATTCATATTAGTCATGCTACTGGTTTCTTCTCGTTGCAAATAAAATACGATTTACTCCCTTCGACTCTCGGCTTTCTTTGTGAAACAAGTCATTCACAATGCTATTATACTGCGGTCCTTGAGGTCATGGGTAAGAATCCTCGCGATACTCATTAGAAAAAAAAAAATAAAAAATCTGTAAGGGAAATTATAAAATTAGGTCGCTAAGTATCTAAATTTTCGTTTTTGGGTCACTATGTTTGATAATTGCAAAAGTAGGTCACTAACTTTGTATGTCAAAACAATTTTGGGTCATATTTTTAATTTTAGGTCACTAAGTTTATATTTTTCGATTTTGGGTCACTAAGTATATGTATTTTTCAATTTCGGGTCACTCATTTGATAACTTACTTTGTAAACATAATGACCAAAAAAATGAAACATGTATACTTAGTGCCCCAAAATCGAAAAAATATATACTTAGTGACCTAAAATTGAAAATATGACCCAAAATTGTTTTGAAATACAAAGTTAGTGACCTACTTTTGCAATTATCAAACATAGTGACCCAAAACGAAAATTTGGATACTTAGTGACCCAATTTTTATAATTTTGCCAAAATCTGTGTGTAGGGCTAGATTAAGCGGTCATTCAACATGATATCAGAACCCGGTCTTAGAAGTCATGGGTACAAATCTCCACGACTGTTCATTTAAGAAAGATTTTATGTTGAAGATTTGAAAAGGATGAAACCAGTGTAGACATGTGTGAGCTTATCGGAATAAATATATAAAGTTAAAAGATCGTTATCAGTTTATTAATTTTTTTTATTTTCCAGGGCGAACAAGAAGAAGATGACGACAGTGATCTCGTATTGAATGAACCTGCGGCGGTTAGTTTCTGGAGCGGAATTGCCTGGTTAGCCTCGATGACCGCTCTCGTGGCTCTTCTCTCGGAATACGTTGTCTCGACGATCGAAGTAAACATTTCGAGAAATTTCGAGCATTATTATATTTTGATATACACAGTAAATTAGATTATTTTGATCTCATTTTTTGGCTTTAATAATACGCAGGACGCATCGGACTCTTGGGGCTTGTCAATTAGCTTCATCAGCGTCATCCTTCTCCCGATAGTCGGGAACGCGGCAGAACACGCGGGAGCCGTCATCTTCGCTTTCAAAGACAAACTGGTAAGAATTTTTCTTGCTTGTAATAGGAAAAAAAAAAGAACCCTAATATTAATCACTAATGTGATAGATGTTCTCTGTTTTTTTTTTTTTCAATTCAATGCAGGATATAACTTTAGGAGTCTCTTTAGGCTCTGCAACTCAAATCGCAATGTTCGTGGTAAGCTCATCGTGTTGACTAAGACTCACTTCACCTAAAAGTTTAAGCTTGAAGGGAGTGTATCTTATTTTAAATTTATGTATTTTATTTCCAACACGTTTCTTCACGTTTAGGCTGATTTATTTCTTATCTAGCCTTAGACGTGGATTTTACTTCAATGGGTGATCGTGGGAATTCGTAATAAAAAACCTCCAAGCCGGAGCTCTGATACAATGTTGAAAGAATTGCATTATATTTCGAATTTATATATTTTATTTCCAACATCATCATCTGATTCAATTACTGACAACCGACTTGGAAAAAAATGGGGCTATGATCAGATCCCGTTGAGCGTAATAGTTTCTTGGATCGTCGGGATCGAGATGGATCTCGGGTTCGACGTGCTCGAGACGAGCGCCCTCGCTATGTCGATACTCATCACGACGTTCGCACTGCAGGTAGAAAAGAAAAGAAAAAAAAAAGAATTTCTTTCGACCGTTTTTTCTCTAGTGAACTATATATTCTTCGCCGAATCGGGCGGATTAAATTCTCTTACAGGACGGAACTTCTCACTACATAAAGGGAATGGTCCTCGTGCTTTGCTACCTCGTCATCGGGGCTTGCTTCTTCGTCTTCAGACAGCCGCCGACCGGTAGTTATAAAATGGCTTTTTACAGTAAATAAAGCACATTGCAGAGAAGCTTAATGTAGACGTATTTTCTGCAGATTCCGGCGACATAAGACTAGCTTGAAGAGTGATGAGGGATCAAATAAAGCAGACACACAGCACCCACATGTGTGTGTGTGTGTTTCTTCCATGTTCTTTATTTATTTATTTTGTTTTTCTTTTATCTATCCTAAAACTGAAAATGGTGGCTTGGGTATTACCAAGAACTGGTAACTTATTAGTATCATTACATTTTATGTTCAAAGGTAGAAAATTTAGATGGATACTTATTAACAACTACACAAAGCCACTATACAACCTCATTCATCGTCTTCATCGTCATCTTCATCGTCCTCCTCCTGCACAAGACAACATTCGAAATTCTCGAAAAAAATCTAATCTTTGTAATTAATGTTTTGAAGCATTGCTAAGAGAAGAAGCAAACATGTGCACTCTCATCAGACTGGTGAGCTTCGGGGGTCGATTTCTCGGATCCTTCATCTCCTTCATCAGCAGAGCTCTCCTGTAAATTTAAAATGGAAGTTAGCTCTTCAATTTAAAGAAATGAGAAGCCACAAATTGAATTGAGAGAAATCAGGGAAATGAAATCCATTTACCTGCTTCTTATTGTAGGCATTCATCTGTTTTTCATACTCGGCCTTTCGCTTCTGGGCTTTCGCCTCATACGGAGCCTTTTCCTGCAACAGAAAAACGCAAAGATTCAATTTTTATTACAGCATAATAGCGAAAGCAGAGAAAAAGAGCTTTCTCCTGCAACGAAAAAACGCAAAGATTCGATTTTTATTACAACATAATAACTAAACATAGAAAACCCCATCAGGGATTTGCTCAATTACAGCTTGATTCATGGATTTCCATTTCTGTCCACCGGCTTTTCCAACCTGAAGACATCACAGTTCCAAGAATACTATAAATATAAATCACCCACTTTCTCAAAAAAAAAAAAAACAAGATTACTACTGTAAGGAAGATTAAAATTCGTACAGCTGAAACAGCCTTGACATCGGGGTTTTCCTTCTTGAAAGTTTTCCGAAACTCCTCACTGAAGAAAAATTCAGATCAATCAAGCAGAAAATAAAATCCTATATTACACGGACAAGAGTTAATTAATACAGGAAGACAAAGAAGGCACTCGGAGGCCTCTTGGGCTTGTTGGGGTCTTTCTCCGCCTTCTTCTCCTTCTTTGCTTTCCTCTTGTCGCCTGCCTTCACGGCGGGGGCTTTCCTCTTCCCAACTTTCCTGTAAGAAGAAGAACAAGTTGTACGAACGATTATTCAGGAATCAAGAAATCAAGAACTGAATTGAATTAGAACTAAGACAAAACCTATCATCGACAGGCTTCAGTGATTCTCTCGACTCCTTCGCAGGCCCTTTGCTTCTGCTCCCAGTTTTCATTTCTACGGGACTTAGAAAAATAAGCGCAGAGATATCAGCAGCGAGCGTTAAAATTAAGCTATAACGCAGTACAAGAAACAAGATTATTCTGATGATTTAGAAGATAAACGCTTACGTGCCGAGCGATCGGTGACCAGTGGATTAGCTCAAGGAGAGAAATATCCTCGTAAGGAAAAAAAAAGCTAAAAACGGTGAGAAAAGACTTTAGCGAGAGTGAGAGAGAACGAACTTAGCTCTTTGTTCGGCTACCGAATGTACCGGTAATGTTCGACGTTGAATTGTGACTTAACTCAATAGTTGAGACTAGAGTACAACCTGGAATAGCCGGTTCGGTCACGCCTTCACAATCCTTGCAGAGATAAATGTGTTTTAATTGTGATATCCTAAAACAATGTATTATTAATTATATATTCGGTTTAGAGTTATATTCTACATTATATTTGAAAATCTTGGAACAAAAAGGAAAACCTAAAGAAGAAAATTAGCATCACCATATTAGTTACTTTGAGTGGATTCCTTGACTTGAATTTTTTGAACGCGTCAACGCGTATGCTATGTTATCCATCATTATAATTTATTTTTACCAATCTCATATTTACCAGGTCAATTTCTATATTATAAATCATATTATATATTTATCATACATTATGTTGGCGTCTGCGAGAATGAACGCTGAAAGAGTCGCTTTTTCAATATTGACGCTTTGAAAGCAGACCCATCCGTCGTGCGACTCCGTCGTAACTTGCCACATTCAGTTACCTGTCATAAATCAATTATTTAATAAAACATTTAGAACAAACAAAAAAAGAAATTACTTCGTAGACGTTGAAGTCTAACTTCGTTACACATCTCAAGAAGAAACAAAGTAGATACACTGGTCAATAACGGTTAAAAATAATACAAAGCCGTCAGCCTTTTTTTCATACTTAACTTGGTTATTTTAAAAAAGAGACGGGGTAATTTTTTCTTCTTTTTTTTTTTTAATTTCCATATTTTCTCACCCACTTTTGTGATTGTCAACCCTCCCAGTCCCCAAGTTAGATAGATATTCATATTAAAAGATAAAAAATAAAAATTGTCGATGACAGCAAAACTTTTACTAACCACATGAGTCAAGAAAGTATATATATATATATATATATATATATATATAGAGAGAGAGAGAGAGAGAGAGAGAGAGACTTACAGGTCCGCACATAAAGAGCTATTACGCACACATACGGTTCGTAAATCCTAAGATTACATTACACCGTGGCTTCTTCAGGTACATTCTTTTGTTTCTTTCTTGCCCTTATGTGGGCAGCGATCATACGTGTCTGATTAATCCCTGCAGCAGCTCTGAGTAAAAAGGGTTCATGGGCTTCTCCTGTTGTTTCCGTCCTCGCAGAGAAGAGAAGACTCTAAAAGAAGCTCAAGGTTTAGCAGAAATTTCTTCAATTGAAGCCAAAATTGGACCTTTTTAGGATAAATTCTGTATTAAATTTGATGATCCTTTCTTTTTATATCAGGAATCGAAACCAATAATAGCGTTAGGCTTTTTACTTATAATGCTTTGAGATCAGCTTCGAATCACTTTCGTCCTTCCAACAAGATTGGCCGAGGCGGTTTCGGGGTAGTCTATAAGGTAATAAGAAACACAGCAGAGGGATAATAAGTTTAATTATATTTCACTTTAATTAATTAATCAGTCTTTTTTACCATAATTTTATGTGTTACAGGGAATATTAAGGGATGGAACCCGAGTGGCCATCAAGTGCCTCTCGGCCGAATCGAAGCAAGGGACGAACGAATTCCTGACCGAACTCAACATGATTTCCGACATTCGTCATCGCAACCTCGTACAGCTCGTCGGCTGCTGCATCGAGGACGGACACAGAATCTTGGTGTACGAATATCTCGAAAACAACAGCCTCGCCAGCGTGTTACTTGGTACTTTACTAATCTTTCACCCAACTTTCTTGCAGGCAGGGCCTTTTTTTTTTTTTTTTTTCAATTTTTGTGGCCCCGTTCTGGTAACATAATGAGGCCCTCGAGATGTGACTAATCAATGAGGCTAAAAAAATTCGTGTCCCTAGGGGTTTGTTTGGTTCGTGGAAATTAATAGGGAAAAGAAAATGAAATGGAAAAGGAAAACTAGTTTTTATGTTTGGGTGATTAAAGAAATAGATAAAGAAAAGAAAATAGGAGATAACGTAGCTTAAGTTTACACTTAAAACTAAGAAAAACTAATTTCTTTACCAAATGGTGAGGAAAACGAAAGAAAAACTTATGAAAACCATTTTCTCTTCAATTTTCTTTTTCATACTAATTTCCTTAAACCAAACACAGCCTAAAAGTATGTAATGTTGGACCCTGAAAATTTGGCCCGGACCCTGTGCAACTGAACATGATGTCGCTGCAAGAGGAATTATATTGTTGATAACGAGCACACAAAATTCATGTTTTCCTTTTCAGGTTCGAACAGCAAAGGGGAGCACCTCGATTGGTCCAAGAGAACGGCGATATGCACCGGGACGGCGCGGGGCCTATCGTTCCTCCACGAGGATGCCGGCATCGTCCATCGAGACATAAAAGCCAGCAACGTCCTCCTCGACGGGGACTTTCTCCCCAAGATCGGGGATTTCGGGCTGGCCAAGCTTTTCCCCGACAACGTCACGCATATTAGCACGAGGGTCGCCGGGACATTGTAAGTGAGTGTCTGTTATTTCCCGTGTCCATTCGTAATGTCCTCGAATGATGTTTTCTTACACGGTGCAGAGGTTATCTGGCCCCGGAGTACGCGAGCTTCGGGAAGCTCACGAAGAAGGCGGACGTGTACAGCTTCGGGGTGCTCTTGCTCGAGGTAGTGAGCGGGAAGAGTAGTAGCAAGGCGGCTTTCGGAGACGATTACATGGTTCTTCTCGAATGGGTATGCATCTCTCTCATCTGTTGGAAATAAAATATATAAATTAAATTATGATACGCTTCCTACAAGCTTAAAACGTTTAGGTGACGTGATCATTCAACATGGTATCAGAACTCCGGTCAAAAGGTCGTGGGTACGAATCCTTATGATCACCCATTAAAAGAAATTTACCCATCTAAGGCTATATAATAAAGAGACCATCCTACTAGTTACGAAATAAATAGGCCTACGCATGAGGGAACTATGAAAATAAATTGGGTAAATAGCATATAACCCACACGTGGTTTGAAAAATAAGCACCAAAACCCCTATGGTTCGAAAATAGCGTAAAATCCATTCTCTGTCATTTTCACCTAATAATTGGGGGTACAATGCTATGTTTTAGAAAACACGAGGAGTACAATGCTTAGTTTTCGACAACACATGGGGTATTGTGCTAAGTTTTAAACAACATCGGTGATACAACGCTAAGTTTTAGATAGCAAAAGGAAGTTTCGCGCAATAAAAAAAGCATATGATAGTTATGTGCATTTCGGTATAACATCATGGGGGTATCGCATAATTTACCCAAATAAATTATATACACTAGCAACAAGCTTAAATTTTTAGATGAAGTAGTCGTTCAACAGACAATACTTTTTCTCATATCATCATCTGATGCGTGTAAGGATTATATATTGTTGTCTGTGCAGGCTTGGAAGATGTACACGGAGGGTCGACTCCTTGAGATCGTCGACGAAGACCTTGTCGATTACCCCGAGGACGAAGCCGTCCGGTTCTTGAAAGTCGCGCTTTTCTGCACGCAGGCGGCCGCCAAACGACGGCCGGACATGAAGCAGGTCGTGAAGATGCTGACGTCGGGCGTCAGCCTCAACGAGGAGGTGCTTTCCGAGCCGGGACTGCACAGGTCGTACAAGCCCGAGGACGACCGCGGTAGCCTGCGGATCTCCTCGGCCGCGTCCAACAGAGGCAAGCGGTCCACGACCGTCTCGACTTCGAATCAGTTAGACGGTTCAGATACGGTTACAGAGATGGTTCCTAGGTGAACATATTGCATGGTTAACTTAGGAGGTTAAGGTTCAAAGCCATGTAGTAAGTAACTGTAGCGCACCTAAATCCAATTGCTTTCATTCTTTCACTGAAAATGGCAAAGCCCGTAAAGTGGGGCAATGCTTAGGATGACAACGAGTCCTAATTGGGTCCTTAATGGGCGTAGATTTGAGTTAGGCTCATTCAAACTTATTGGATCTAAGGCTTAAATTGAGACCCTTTAAGGACCAATTAAGGCCCGTTGTCATCCCTAGCCCTGCTTGCTAGCACGAAGACGTGTAAGTGTGATGTCCGTTTGATTTTTTTCTTCTCTCCTTAATCAAGGAATGTAATTTTAATTTTTCACGGAATTAGTTCTTCCTTTCATAATGATAGCTTTCGTAACTAAAAGAACTTACAGAGCCTAAATAGGCAAGAGCGTCTTTCTGGAAATAGTTGACTGGCAAGAGCATGCCAAGTCTAAGAGTCATGGTGGAGGCCTCATAGACTTTGGGATCGATTTTTCTCTCCCATAATTTTTTGAGTTGTTTTCATGTGATCTTTATCACATGACTATTGTGTTACTGTATTACGTTGGTTAAGGACTTGCCTATTAAGCCCTGAGAAATATGCAAGAGCCTCCTTCTGGAAACAGTTAATTCGAGAGACAATAGTCAATTCACTAAAAAGTCGAAAGAAAACAGATTTATAAAGGCACAACACGAATTTTCGTGTGAAAAAATGAGCTTAAATAGCTAATTTTTATTTTACCTTTTTTAACGAGAGTTTTAATGAGGAATGCCCAAAAAAATGGAAAAAAACTAAAGCATTTAGCGGCCCGGGCCGTTTCGATTGGGCCTCTCGAGCCCATGGGGTCCTCTCACTCTACAGGCATTAAGTGCGCTCAGCAGCGGTCATTAATCACACATTTGACAATTTGTCATGCCGTGCGTGCTCTATTGATGGCATTAGCGTAATTTCCGTAATATCGGTTAAGTTACGAAATTAACCTTACCTGAGTTTCCTATATAAGCGGCATCCCGTCATTTGTTTGAAGCCCCCGAGTAAGTGTGCGCTGCTCTAGAGAGAGAAATATTGATCTGAGAGGAAAATGAGAGAGGAAAACAACGCTTGAGCTCACGATTGTTTTCTCCCTGTAAAAAAAATTCCTTCTCTCTTCAGGTTTTGGTTTTTAGTCATTGCAGTAAGCTCAATGAGCCACGTAGGGGTTAGATCCGCAGTTTACTTTGGTGAAGATTGCCTTGGGGAGCTTGAAGCTGTTCGAGCTCAGGACGCGGAATTTCAGTTTCCTGATAACGAGATTCGCATTCACCACATCTCGCCGAACAGTGAGCGGTGTCACCCCCTTGCTGTTCTCCAGACAATTTCCTACGCTTCCGTTCGGTGCAAGCTCGAGCCTAGTAGTAGTGATGCCAGCTCAGAAGACGTTAATGAGCCTTCTCCGCTGATCAATTTGCACGCATCTTGTTTTTATGAGCTCAAGGTGTCAAATTTTGGTTAATTGCTTTTATTTTTGTTCTGGACGTTGCTGGATTGGAGTAGTATGAATGCGTTTGTCCTGTTTGTTTCCTTCGCATCAGTTGTAAATGGTTTCTGGTTTCGGAAATTTGATGATGTTTTTGTTTTCTATTTACTGAAATTATGATCTCAATTTCCAGTCTACTAACCGTAATTGGTAATTCTCTTACTATTTTAATTTTGGGGTTTTTGGCACCTCTGATGTGTTACTGCATCTTTGTCGAATTTGATTTCATTGAGTTGATTAAATAGTCCGGCATGATATATTGCATCTATTTTCTGATCTTTGTTACTGTGGCTTTGTTTTTCTAAAAATAGACTGCAGTGGTCTTGCTGGGAACCGAGGAGATTCATTTGGTGGCTATGCCCAGCAAGCAGAAGAGATTCCCATGCTTCTGGTGTTACTCTGTCCCCCTTGGTTTGTACGATCCGTGTCTATGGATGTTGAACAAGCGCTGCTTGGCTATCGTGTTCGATCTCGACGAAACTCTCATCGTTGCCAACACGATGAAGTCGTTCGAAAATCGAATCGAGGTTCTGGTGGATTGGATTGCACGTGAGAGTGACCCCGTTCGTGAATCTTGTATGACCGCTGAGATGAAGAGATACGTCGAGGATCGGAGTTTGTTGAAGCAATATGCGGAGACTGATTGTGTTGTGGACGGTGGAAAGGTGTACAACGTTCAGCAGGAGGAAGTGCCTTTACCGTTCGATGGGACCCCTCGTGTTGTTAGGCCCGTAGTAAGGTTGCCTGAGAAGAATATTGTTCTTACCCGCATCAAACCTGAGGTCAGTGTTGAGATTCTAAAAAGTGGGTATTGTCTCACATTGATTAATCAAAGCTCTTAGAACCACTTAATGTATAAAGAGGCAACACCTCCTATCACCAATCGGGTTTAGGAAGGACCCCTCAATTTCTAATAGTCAGGTCACTTCTGCAATGTAATGTTTGGTTGAAACTTGATTCCTGTGTTACTGCGTTGCAAACCCCAATCATAATCAGCTTCAGTTGGTACGATGTATTTCTGTTTGATTATTCTTGTGCCTTAATCACGAGTCTTTGTCTTGCACAGAATCGGGATACAAGTGTCTTGGTTAGGTTAAGACCTGCATGGGAAGATCTGAAGAATTATTTGACTGCCAAAGGCCGGAAAAGATTTGAAGTTTACGTCTGTACATTGGCAGAAAGAGATTATGCATTAGAGATGTGGAGACTGCTTGACCCGGAATCAAATTTGATTAACTCAAGGCAGCTTTTGGACCGTGTAGTATGCGTGAAATCAGGTCCCCATAGAGATTTATCTATATCCTGTACAATAATCAATGGGAATATTTAAGTTTCTTAGTTGTACCTTCTTATTTATCTCTAGTTGACCTGTGGTTAAACTATTTAGAGGGTTTTCTTTCTTAGGTGCTAGGAAATCGTTGCTCGATGTCTTTAAGGATGGCATTTGTCATCCAAAAATGGCAATGGTAATAGATGATCGTTTAAATGTGTGGGAAGACAAGGACCAGCCTCGCGTTCATGTAGTACCAGCTTTTGCCCCATATTTTGCCCCGCAAGCTGAGGTATCTGCTGCTCTTACTAATTTTTCTCTTTTAGCAATGTTGAAGTGTTCTTACTTAACCACTCACGATGACTGGATACAGTCAGCAAATGCTGTCCCTGTCCTAACCGTAGCACGAAATGTAGCGTGCAATGTCCGAGGCGGTTTCTTCAGGTGAATTTTATCAGTAAACTATGATTTACTTGATTCACATTATCTGGCATATCTGACGCACAAATCCTCGAAACGAGCAGAGACTTTGATGAAAACTTGCTTCATAGAATATCTGATATATTCTATGAGGATGAGACCGTGAACTTGCCTTCATCACCGGATGTCAGCAATTACTTGATGCCCGAGGTATATTCATGTCAATTCACACGTTGATTTAATGGCATTTCTTTTACTTACATTTTTATGTAACTCTGCAAGGAGGTTGTACCGAATGGGTATCCTAATGCTCCAATTCCTGAGGGAATAACTGGCCCTGAAGTTGCTCAAAGATTAAATTCTCAGGTAGCCAAAACGTTTATTTCTCTAGTTCTTTTTCCTCTGCTCTTAACAATACCATCCATGAAGCATAATTTGTGTTTGGTAACTTTGGTTGTATTCTTTTGGTATTTTGTGGTTTGGTCTAATACATATTATGAAATGTAGGAAGAGAAAAATGGCGTTGAAGCTGTTTCCCATCCCTTGGAGAAGAGCCTCGAGTTGAAACCTGAAAGCCACAAACACCCTGTAGGATCTCTTACAAGTTTTTCTCCTCCCTTACTCCGGGGAGCAGCATCGACATCTGAGAGTAAGGATTCTTTTTGGCGATATTTGTCCTGAGTTATAGCCAATATATAACTTTTCAGTTCACTGTAACTCTGATTTTCTAACAATGGACGATCATATATGCAGAACCCAGTTTACTAGGAAATCCGTTCCGTAGAGACAGTCAGAATTCAAGTTTTACTCAACCACCTCTATTACCTGTATTACCTTTGAAGGCACCCACTCTTCAATGGTTCGGTAATCAGAATGCTACTACTGTCAATGGTTCATCTTCGTCTGCTGTGGTAGGAGCCTCACACGAGTCTCAAGCAAAAAACCAAGAGGTTGCAGATACAATACTTTTTCTTCACCTCACATGCAAATTTTACCTCTAATTAAAAGCTCCCGTTAATCACCCTATAGGCCACCGAAAGACATGAAGTCCAAAGACAGAGCAACCTCCAACCCAACACTTCAACAGGTTGGGATTATTATTATTTTCATAAGTACTGGTTACAAATTTCGCTGGGATTATACCGTCCTTTAATATGCTGAGGAACTGCTCGTTTTTTGTATATTTTATGTAATTTCCTCTTTCTCTAGCTAGAGAGTAAACTATCACGTCATGCTCTTTCTTTACGAGTTGTTTTTTCTGGCTTGTTGTGTGGAAATACCATTTTTCTTGCCTTTGCTTACCTAACACGTTGCCTCTTTTGTAGAATTTCAAGTGCCTCAGAATGGATCCGCTTCCACTAATAAAGAACGCAGAACTGAAAACGAAAGAACCAATCTGTTGCCATCTTTATCAATTCCTGTGCTGCAAGAGATTGGAAGAAGATGCAGGTCAAAGGTAAATCAAATCCCGCAGTTCGATTCGAAGTATATTTTGTCGATTCCTTACTGATTGTAAGTGCTTTAACTTTCTGAAATCATCTCATTCGTTGATGTTCAGGTTGAATTTAGGCCCGTGATCAACACCAGCGATGATTTGCAATTCTCAGTTGAGGTCAGTAACCAATGTTTGTTGGACATAACTTATACCATAAATTCACTCACATAATTATTGAGTTTTTTTTTTTCAAATGTGTTACCTCTTTTGCTCTCTCTCATCTTTCGTTCATTTACTTCTGGATACTCAAGGACACCATTGTGTAGGTCTTTTTCACTGGCGAGAAAATTGGGATCGGCATGGGTAAGACAAGGAAAGATGCCCAGCAACAGGCTGCAGAAAACGCCCTTCGAAGCTTGGCTGGTAAAACTCCTTTCACCTTGTATTTATGTCCCTAGTTTTTTTCCACATTGTGAATGGAAACCAGCTGAATTGTATTAAATATCGTTTAATAGTCTCATTAACTTTTTCTTACAGCTTTTTTTGCTTGGATATTGTAGTAATTTTGTCTTAACTCTTGCAGATAATTACGCATCTTTCGTTGCTACTCAGCATACAGCATCAGGGAACAACTCCGACCTCCCTTTAGACAAGGAAAATGGGTTTCTCTGGGATGACACCGTAAAGCCCGAGTCAGAAGACTATAAAGCTAGCAATGGATTTCCTAAACCAAATGCTTGAAATTGGAAACTCTCTCCTTTAAAAGAATTTGCTTGCTCACACGAGTGGGAGTGGGCAGAGACAGATGGATGTGATGCACATGCTCCTCCGTTTCTCCGCTGCCATCTCACCCATGCATAGCCCCTACCTTTGAGGTAAGAGACCTGATTGGTTATAACTTGTACCTGAATTTCTTGTCAATGGTCTATGAACTTAGATGTGATACTCTGTGTGTTTTATTGATTTCCCTTTCCCATTGAATTTTGAAAGAATTATCGAAATTTGTTTCAGAGTGCTGACCTGGAACTTGCATGCAATTTTGTCCTTCGATGAAGTGGAATTTGATGTTCAAGATGTGAAAATCCTGCCCACCATTGCTGGTAGAGAAAAAATCTCTTCTTGATCTTTGTTCTTAATAGCTGAAATATCAGTCAAATTGGGTTGTAGGAATCTCCCCTGGAACTTAGTGTAGTTGCTTTGAACTTACTGTTTAAGAATTTTGTATTGATTAGGCTACCGGATTGAGTTCTCCAAATAGCCATGAATACTTCACCGGAATGTTGTATAGATTCTTTTAGCTGTTTTGGTTTAAACTTTGAATCTTGTTTCTTTCAGCCTTGTTTTTGTGTTTGGTCTTTTTGCTCATTTCTCCCTTGCGAAAGTACTCGATTTCTCTCTGGTGATTGAACTCTTTTGTTCCTGTAATTTCGTTCGTGGCTGTAATAATTAGATAGTGGAAGATATATTTGTGAATTATTTTAAGGACAGTGTCTTTGTTATTGAAGGCCGTATTTATTGTAGTTATTTATGAGAAACCAAACCCATAATGGGCCTAATTCATGAAAAGGATATCAAATGAAAACGAATATCAAAATTGAGAATGATCAAAATTGAAATACAAACAATTTGTAAAGGATAATGTTAAATATATTATGAGGTCCAAAAGACTTTTCTAACATCACTATTCTCCCGTTTTCTTCTCACGTCACTTTACTCCAACATTCAACAGCATGATATCTCTGAAATCAATCCAAACAAGCTTCACTCCGACAAGCATTAATCTCTTCCACGAGAAAGAATTCCTCCGGAAAAAGAGACTCAAAGTCTCCCTCTGTAAACCCAACGATTCCAATGACTCCTCCGACAAAGAATCTCCAAAACCCGAAGGAGATATTCAAAAACAAGAACTGCTCGCAAGAATTGCATTGCTTCAAGCACAAAAAGTTCGTCTCACCGATTACTTAGACGAAAGATCAGCTTATCTCACACAGTTTGCAGAAGAAGCCAATGCTGAGATCGATCAAATCGGTGAAAACGCACTCAAGGAGTTGGATGAAGCTGGTTTTAGGGTGGGCCTGCAATAAAAGTAGCTGTTTAATTAAGATTTTTTTTTCAAAAATAACCAAAGTTTTCGTTTTTATTACTAACCCGTTGCAGATCATGGAGAACATAGAGAGCAAGATGCAGGCTTTCGAAGAATCCGTGGAGCTAAACAAGACGGAGGTCGAAGAGAACGAGAAGAAGTTGACGGATTTCGAAGATAAGATAGAGAAAGATCGAAACGAGGGAATGTTCTTCAAAAACCTGACGCAGAAGGGTCCATTCGATTTGGAGAAGGCTAAAGAAGAAGCAGAGAAGATAAGGGAAGCAGCAAAGAAAGATGCAGCAGGATCACAAGTGAGGAGAAACATATACCTTGCGTTGATTGGCTTGGTGGTGTTTGAGCTCGTTGAAGCTTTGATCTCTCCCACGCAAGACTGGAGAAAGATTGGGATTCTCGGGGCTATCATGGTGGGTTTAGTTTCTCAAGTCTTCTACGAACGGAAAGTGTTGTCTGAAACCAAGAAAACAGAGGGAGAAGAGCAAGAGATTAGTGATAAAAATAGATAAAAAGAATGCACCCACTCGTTGCTTTATGCAAGTAATGTTGATGAGTAGATATTTCGAGTAACAAGCAAATGAAAGCTGATGTGGTGGCACAGGCAAAACATACACGATGAGGCATAACGTGTGAGTTTTTCGAGTGAATGTGGCGTGAGTTATAACTCCAGATAAAATACTAATACTTGGAGCTGATACATCAGGCCCATGTTGTTGTTGCATCATAGCTTATAGTTTGGTGTTAGAACTATGACCACCGAAACCATGTAAAAAGCTGATGCTTTTACTCGAGAATTTGTAATGCTAAGGCAAAGAATAGAAGATTTGTTGTGCAGTAAATGAGGAATTTCCTTCTCGTACCCTTTCTCTGGCTTGGATCAGACAGAAAAGAAACGAGAAAAGGCATTCCATGACGTGTATTTTCAAGATCCAAGGACAAAAAAAACATGGATGCATTAGTATATCACAGTACGGATGCCTCTGTCAAGCATTTCATCAAACACTTCGTAACACTACAATGAACCGAAACCAACATTCACATCGGATAACTTGAAATCCATGGTAAAACATGAAACGGACTACTGGCTAACGCTGCCACGGAGCTCTTGAAAGAAAAAAAAAAAATAGCAATTTCCCAACTAATGTGCTAGTACTATCTCGTCATTATCCCAACTCTCATTAAAATGCCATCCTCATTCATTGGGATGCTTCACATAATATCCGAACAAAGTGCTCGACGCTGAATCCAAATGTCAAACTTCAAGCAATGAAGTCGATCGCTAGAATTTGACAAGGCCGCTTATAATTTCTTTCAATAGAGACCTCCTATTGCAATCTTTAATAGTCATGTCTACTAAATTGCGTCGCGTTTGTTCAGCTAATTAGAGGGATCTGTAAATTACGGGTCTATTCTTTCCTTAAAAGCACCCCAAATCCGTTAAATTTTTCGACACCTCCGCCAAAAATTTAAAATTTTGATGACAGTCGAAAACGGGTATAGAAAAAAACTAAATTACGTAGAATAATTGTTAGTATGCAGTGCATAATATCATCACATATCATGCATACTTTCAACGAAGAGTCTAAGATAGCAAACGTGTCTCAATTCAGAAAAAGATAAATATAAGAAGCTCCAAGGAGACCATCACAAGCTTTCCCCTTTCAACTAAGTTTCTGGCAAAAAAAAATAGTTTTCCGCAAAACTCACTATTACAGTACTTTCTTTCCTCTATTCAAAGCCCAAATTGCACGTAAGCTCTCTAAAATCACAAGTCAGTGTTCCGAGAAAAAGAAGGCAAAGGCATGCCTTCTTGTGGGCGAAGTATAACGAGGATCCCAAACATTCCAAGCATTGGAAGCACGAGGAGCCACTTCAGCAGCTTGTAATAATACAAATGGAATGTAAGAGAGAATTCATCGGAGAAGTAAATCCCGTTCTTGTCCGCCATCTCCACCAATACGGTCCCCGAAGTCCTCACTCCCACCGTTGGCAGCTTCATACGATACTTACCGGGACGATCGTAGACTTGGTTTTGCCTAATCGTTCTCTCTCCTTGGTAATTACCGGGAACCATCAAACTCACCTGTGATTTCGGTATAAAAAAAAATCAAATAATGGAAGGAATGGTAATTTTTGAATAGGAGACGTGATGGAAGCTTATTGAAGTATATACCGTGACGTTGTAAGGTGCTTGGGAGCCCGATGGGAATCTGTACTTGTCAACGATTTCCATTTCGACCCAAAAGTGCTTTCCTTCTTCGTCTCGAAAAGCACGCGATGAGGGAGTAACGTAGATTCCTTGGCGGTTATGGCGGTGTGCTACGTTGTTTCTCCCTTGGGTAGGTGATCTCCAAGCCTAGAAATACCGTTTTTTTTTTTGTTTTTACAGAGCTCAACATAGGAGAGAAAAAAGACAAATATGTGGGGATCATATATCCTACCTTGAGAGGGTGATGTGGAGAAGGAGTTGAAAAACAAAATACGTTGCCATTCATGGTAGTCACTATAAGGTCAAGATCATCCCCACCGTCAACATTGTCAGCCAAAACCATGCTATATCTGTCATTTTAGGAACGAAATATGCTAAGTAAACTATGGTGGCAAATCTTTAAGAATGATAAAAGTAATAAGCAATCTTACGATGTTTCACCGATATCTACGACATCAGCGCATGAAGTGGGCCCATCTATGACGTACAAATACCCGTCGAACGATGTGCTAACAATTGAGAGACCCTTTTTCTTCTCCCCGCGTTTACTCAAGTCTACTAGAAGGACTTTATTCATGATCCTACCATGTGTCCTATAAGGATAAGGCCTCACGAATGACCCATCTTTGCCGCTTAGAACATATATATTCCCAGATATTGTTGGAATGACGACATCAGTGTGGCCATCTCCATCTACATCTCCGAAGCTGGGACCCTGCGGAGTAAACGGGATTGCTTGCTACGAGGGAAAAAGCTTTAAATTTGACCTGTTAAGTGTTGTACTGTAGAAGCTCACCTGGGGTATGAGGCTCTTCACATGTGTTTCCCAAATTTCTTTCCCTTGTGGGGTCCAAGCTGCAATGTTTCCATGCACATCAGTTGTTACTAGTTCGATCTTTCCATCGTCATTGATATCAGCGGCTGCTACTGCTCCTTGAATTTCAGCCATTTCAAGGGGAAATTTATCTCTAACATTGCCTGAATCAGGAAAAACTCACAACCTAAGTACTGCGAAAAAGGTTGAGTGTATGGGATTTTGCAAGGATCCTCACCTTTGTGGTCCAATACGTAGAACAAGCCAAAAGAAGTTCCAACAAGGATGTCCAAGTTCCCATCTCCGTCCAAATCAACAACCGTGGGAGAAGAATATATGTACGCTCGGAAGTTTCCAGAGTAGGTGCTTTGATCCAGCTGAGTATGCCATTTAACTTGCTTTGTATCGAGATTGAAAACAACAATCCCACCAGCAACATACTTTTCTATATCGATGCCATTTAGTTCCTTCAAATGCTCTGGGTTGTCATAGTACCTGTCAAACTAAAAGTTGGTAAACAGAAAATCTGCATGTTTCATAATCAGGCATATAACTCTAGAAACTCATAATGATACAAGTTTGTACTTCAGGCTCATAAAATTGAGCAACCAAAAAAAAGGCATCTAACGTACTTCTGCAGCACAGAACGTCGAAATCGAGATTGACTTAAATGGCATCATGATAGATAGAAACATTTTGCTTTCAAGGAAGGAAGCTTACTCTCGATCAAAGAAGTAAGACACAGCAACGATCATCTCAGTTACTCCATCGTTGTCTATGTCCGCTATGACCTATGAGAAAGCATTATAACAACAACCAATTAGTAGAAAAAAAATGCAACTACTTTCATTCATCACCAACTTACCGGAGTGCACAGGATATGTGCATCAACGTGAACAAAATCTTCCAATTTTTCATGTTGTGCCTCAGTCCAATCTTCATCTCCCCACATGGATTCATCAACATAATCATCATAGTCATAGTTATACTCATCCGCCAGTTCATCATTATTCCTGAACAAATCAAAAGATGAATCTGCATCTTCTTCAAGACCTCCATTGTTTTCCACAGTTGCTGCGTGGGCATCCTCATTGCCCTTGGAATCGTTATCTTCAAGAAGCCTTCTCCCAGTTTTTCCACTTTCAGTACCACTCGTTTTCTCAGCTCCAGAAGCAGATGTATCATACCCACCATGTGGCATCTCGATGTTCTCAGTGTCATTCTTTCCTTGGCTTGCAACGTTAGATGCATTCAACTGATTCTGTTGAGAGTCATCGGTAGTTGTGGTTTTCGATGTGTCAGTACGGAGTTTTTCTGGGACAGGATTCGATACATTTATCGAGTCACGGTGAACTTCTGATGTAGCGTTTGTTGCATTAGCAGTAGCAGTACTTCCAACATTGTCTGAGACAAGTTTTGAATTAGGTTCAATGGATGCAATCGAAGAACCAACTGGTTTATTTATCATAATATCACTAATGAAATGAACATCCACCCAGGAAAAAACATAATGATGCACCTCAAGAGAACAGCATACAAAAAAATTCCAATGTTTTATAAATATTGCCTATGGAATCTAAAAAAGTTTAAATTTATAGACTTAAATAATTTAGCATCTTATTATAGCCATTGATGGGTAGAAGAATTTTTACAGATAGATGAATAAGATAACGTACGATTCATCGAGTCCATAAGAGAATCCTGGACCAGTTGGTCATCATGAACATCTGGGTGGGAACGGTCTACAGGATCAGGATGCAAACCAACATACCAATCCTTTTTCATTTTCAATCTTGAAACTTCGAGCTTATCTGACATCATGTATCCTGAAACCCTATGTTTTAGTAGAGAAAGCAGACTAAGTTGAGATTATAAACAACACCAAGGCCACTGGAGCAATCAAGAATACGACATGTCACCTGAAAAAGAGCACTTCACCGTTGTAGGTGGCCAAAGCAATTTCTCTAACCCCATCCTTGTCAATGTCATAGAGAAGTGGACTGGAGTGAACAGTTGACTGATGAAAAGCAGGCCATCCTATTATAAAGTAAAGTTTCAAAAGTCAGAACAAATTGATTATTAACTGGGCTTGGAACCGTTTCACCACCAGTTGAATCAATGAAAATTTTATGACCACCAGATTAATAAATGAACGCGCCCTCGTTTAATTCAAGAATAAGTATAGAAAGGCTAAAAAAGAATCTCAACAAACTAATTAAACTCACACCTGGTAGTTTATCTCCATCGGAACCTTCAAGTACTTCCAAGTAGTGCACGAAGGAAGGAACCACAACTTCAAGCTTTCCATCACTGCCCAGAACCCGTAAAAGCATTATCAATTTACAAATCAATTAAATAAACAACAGTTTAAAATAAGTTGTGACACAATTATCACAAAAATATAATTTCCTACAAGCAATAATTTCGTGAAGTTTTGTTGATATCGCTAAACGTAAAGGACGAACGTGCACAAAATAGGCAGCTCCCTAATCCTCACC
This sequence comes from Linderniella brevidens, assembly GCA_004919715.1. Taxonomy (NCBI): domain Eukaryota; kingdom Viridiplantae; phylum Streptophyta; class Magnoliopsida; order Lamiales; family Linderniaceae; genus Linderniella; species Linderniella brevidens. Next base: position 1,096,603 of record SWDC01000146.1, read on the forward strand.
TGTTTATATCCGCAACTAACGGTGAAGCGTAAATGCTAGAGCTCACTTCACTTTGCCACCTCAATTCCAAATGTTGTGGACATTGCGTATTCAGCAGCTCGTCCTCATCGCTGATGATAAACCCCCAAATAGAAAGTTAACAATTCGACAATTCCACATGCCCATCTACTACAAACGTAATATCACTTAATCAAATAACAGAAATGCACAAAAAACTTAATCACGGCCAATCTTTGATACATCCACTCGCAAGCAACCGAATGGAAAAAAGTAATACTGTCCATTCTAAAACTGACAAGCTTACAAGTTAGGATAACCAAGCGTGTCATCAGTGGCCTGACGCTCACGAAACTTGTTCTTATCCCCTTCCTCTGATTGCGACGCGCCACAATCGAAACTCACCAGAGCGGAAACAACTAAAATGACAAGTAAAAACCTTGGATTTTTCATGAATCCAATTCTTATACTGATTCAAGCCTATAATTGGAATCGTTCAAAGAAAATCAGACGGAGATCGTGCGTGATCAAAGCCCCCTGAGAGGGTTTTGAAGATCTGCGAACAAGAATCAGTTCAGCTCGGAGTAATTTCTTCGACTTCGAGCTGCCCAAGTTTTTAGTCAATTGGTGCTTGTATCTTTTTTTTATTATTAAATTTCTATTTCACTCGCACACCGCTGGTAGCGCCGGCGATTTATGTTGGACAAATTGGGCCTAGGCCCATATGAACTATATGGACCAGCCCAGTTAAAGTTCGCTAAGTGTCCAAGAAAACAATAAATACGCCATGTGTCCTGATCCGGAAACTCCGTGGCGGACTTTCTTTTTCAACATTTTTCGAATTACCAAGATTACCCTCGCCTTCAAGTTTTTGCGTAACAGCTGCAAGCAATTTTAGGGTTCTTCCGCGATAGAGAGAGGGAATCTGATTAGAAAATTTCGGTACAAGGATGAGCGAAGGAGCTGCGGCGGCGAGTAATGGAGGGATGTTGTACCACGAGGTACAAGAATCGAAGCTGTGCGCGGTTCACTGCGTGAACACCGTGTTGCAGGGTCCTTTCTTCTCCGAGTTCGATTTCGCGGCCCTGGCGTCCGATCTCGACCAATCGGAGAGACAGGTTATGATGGGCTCCGCCACCGGAGATTACACCCCGGAACTCTCTCACAACGTCTCCCTCGATGGAAACTTCAGCATCCAGGTTCGCAATCATCGTTTTGATTATATAACTTTAAATTGGGTGGTTGTAATTGTAACAGCTTAATTATCTCCGATTAATACGAGATTGTTGTCTGTGATTTATATCAGTATTCGCGATTCTTTAAAGGCCACTGAACTGGAATCTTGGCTATGTAAAGCCTCTTGTGAAGTGGATTCCACATGCTTCTTTCATCAAAGAATTGATAGTTTTTCGATGAACATTATTCCCCACAGGTTTTGCAAAAAGCTTTGGAAGTATGGGATTTGCAGGTGATTCCCCTCGATAGCCCCGTGGCCGAGCCCGCACAAATAGACCCAGAGCTCGAAAACGCGTTCATCTGCCACCTACAAGATCACTGGTTCTGCGTCAGAAAAGTCAACGGAGAATGGTACAATTTCAACAGCCTCTACGCAGCACCCGAGCACCTCTCAAAGTTCTACCTCTCTGCTTACCTCGATTCTTTAAAGAGCTCGGGGTGGAGCATTTTCTTGGTGAGAGGCAATTTCCCTAAAGAGTGTGCCCTCACTTCTTCTGAGGCTTCGAGCGGATACGGGCAGTGGCTGCTGCCCGAAGATGCTGAGAGGATCCTCAAGTCGAGCAATTCGGCTCCCGGGGCCCGCGATCGAAGGCTGATTGGTGAGGGAGAGGGTTTGTTGTTGGATGATGATGATGAAGATGAGGATCTTAGAGCTGCGATTGCTGCAAGTTTGATGGATTCTACTACACCACCACCACCAGCAGCAGCTTTGAAAGAGGGAAGCAAAGACGAGGGTGAAAATGTGGGTAAGAGTGCAGAAGAGGAAAAGGGTTTGTGAGGAAATACTTGATGTGAGATTTACGACTGTGGTTATATACGTTCCTCGATGTTTGTTTACTTTTTCCACAGTGACACGAACAGATTAAATACGAGAATGTGCAAATTTCTTACTGAAACACACTATCAGTCTTCAATGGGCTGCTTATCGATGAAGGCGTTCAATTTCTTGGAATCGAATTCCTCAGCTTCTTGCACGGGGATGTCTTAATTCTTAGGGGACAATGGGGCTCCTGTTTCTGCAAATAGTATCCAAACAAACAGTAAAAAGAAAGGTCCCATTGCTCCCCATCCCCATCAATCAAGATTATGTAACGTAGATTATGGATCTTCCATTTGTGTTTCGACTAAAGATAACATATCAATCTGTTTTGACTTTTGGGTCAAAAGGTTCAAAACCCAACAGCAACTACTACTACATTCAATGGGATTTTATATCATTTAATTTTCTTTGTAAATAATATTTTATAAAAAAATTCCCATTTTCTTCGATTCACATCGTCTTGTGGGATAAAGAAGACGATTATCGTAAATATCGTGATTAAAGGCACATTTTCATCGACTGTTTAGGTTTGTGCATGCTTCACAGACAACAAACTCATGGGATCAATACCTACATGACAAAAATCATTGCACGGGCTTGGGTCGCTCTCGTAAAGAATCTATAGAGATGCTTAATAAAGAAGAAAATATTTAATTTATAACAATTATTTATCTTATTCTGAATGTAGACAATATTGAATAATAATTGCATTTTTGATACAAAAAAAAAATAATAACTCGAATTCAAATAATCTGCCCTAAGCCTAACACGGAGCCCAAACATCAGGGTTGAATCATGGACCGAATGGAATTGGAATGGAACTGATATTTTGTCGTTTTCAAGAAAATAAATTCAGTTCCAATTCCATTTTAACATGTTAGGTCAGGTGCTACTATTGGCACGAGTGAAAAAAACCTTCTAAATTGTAAATCTTTTTAAGATTTTGTTTTCATCAATAATAATAGTAATCATTAATTTTAAAAAGTATATTCATTAATACGTTGGATTCTTTTTTTTTATCCACTTTTTATATCCATTTAAACAAATACTAAATTTATTTATTATTTATTGAGATTTATTTAGACGTTAACGTGTAACTTAAAACTTATTATATTTTAAATTTATTAAATGTTAGTATTAACTAAAAATGTTAATATTTAATTTATTTTTAAAAAATTCATAGAACAGAAATATTTCTTGTTAACTTATAGAAGCATTTAAATGGATAAAAATACAAATAGATTTTATTAAAAACTATTATTTTATAATTAATATGTTTACAAAAATGAACAAAAATTTAGTCTTACGTATTTGTTTAATAAATATGTACAAAGAATATAATTTAAATTAATAATTAAGTGTAGAAAGTCATGCCTTCAAAATTATAATCTAAAATATTAATTAGAGAGCATGTCTTCAAAATTATCTATATATAGTTAGAAGTAATACTGAACTTACATATATGTATATATATATATGCCGTTCAAATAATTATATATAGTCAAAGCCTTCCAACTAAAATAGTTGCATTTATTTAAGGGTTAATTAATAGGGAGTGTAAATAGAATTGAGAGGAGTGTAAATAGAATTACCCGTTGGGTAATAGCGCCCCCCATTTCTCTGAATTTCTCGGAGATTTTCGTTGAAATTTATTCCATTATTACAAACCCTATTTAATGTAGTGGATGGCATGACATGATGTTGGTTGACTTGCTATTGGGGGTGAACGAACTGCTGAAATAGGCACGTTGACTCTTCTTATTTTTCCAATTCAAATTCAGAAAAATATACCTTGAACTATTATGTATGTCCTCACTCATTGTGTTATTATAACAATAAAATAATATATCATATAGTTATAGCAATAACCCAATTTACTCTCTTTTTCTAAATAAAATACAATAATATACTCATTATAAGCACGGAATATAAGAAATAAATATTTATTAGAGAAGACTTAAATTCTGTAATTAGTGACAAAAGAAAAAAAAAAAAAGTCTTGCAATATTTAGAAGGCTTCGTAAAATAGTAAATGAAATGATCCTTCGCAGTTCACACCGTTATTTATTAAGCCGTCCGAGACCGTGTCAATGAGTATAGAGAAGCTTCCACGTTCCAAATGTAGGAAACGAATTTTCAACTCATCGGACGTATCGAACACGTTTTCACGTCAACTATAAACACTACGTTGCCTACTTTTCAAGCCCATAAACTATATTTTACATACGATTAATTACATCATGAGTTTTGGATTATATAATGGAATTTGAAATACGCAATGTGTATTCAAGAAAATTAACAAAATCGAAGGTAAGATATTACAACAAAAAACAACACGCGTGGAGCCCACAGCATCGACGAACCGCCAAGCTTATTCCAACCACTTTCGTAAATTATAAAATTAAATGGAAATTAAATTAAGCATATATGTCTCTCCACCTTTTATTTAAACGAGACCCTCATTCGTGCAATCATAAAGAAAAGGAAAACCCTCTCATCTTCCACCGCTTCGTTCTTCGCATAAAGAATTCCGCATCACCATAGAAAAACAAAACCCATCGATCATCAAAGAAAAGAATGTCTTCTTCTTCTTCTTCTTCATCATCATCTTCAATGAAATCATCGCCATTGTTGATCTTCCTCGCTTGCTCTCTCCTCGTCCAAGGAACTCTAGGTACGACATATGCATCATGCAAGAATCACACACACATATACATCTATAGATACATATATATATATACATCTTTCCCATAACTCGTTTGTTAATATGTTACTATAAAACCCTTAACAGCGGAGATTATCTGCGAGAACTTGCCAACGAATCTGTGCTCGTTCGCGGTGGCTTCTTCGGGCAAGAGATGCGTGTTAGAGAACTACAAGAACGAGCAAGAAGAAAAGCTCGAATACACTTGCAAAACGTCGGAGGTTGTCGCCGAGAGGCTTGCGGGTCACATAGAGACGGACCAGTGCGTTGGCTCGTGTGGGGCCGACCGTGGCTTCGTCGGAATATCTTCCGACGCCTTCCTCTCGCCTGAGTTCTCCCAGAGCCTGTGCTCGCCGGCTTGCTATCAGAACTGCCCCAACATTGTTGACCTTTACTTCAACCTCGCCGCCGGTGAAGGTATTTATATATATATATATATATATATATATATATATATATAATATAGAGATTCTTCGTTTCTTGAAGTTTGAGAATAGAATATAAATAATGATTAATTATTATTTTATTGTAGGTGTGTATTTGCCGGCACTTTGCGAGAAGCAGAAATCGAACCCACGGAGATCGATGCTCGAGCTATTCAGCAGCAGCGGCGGTGTGGCTGAGGCGGAGAGTCCTGTCGGAAGCGTTGTGTCGTCGGAGACTTTTGTTCCTGCTCCGGCGCCGGTTGCTTCTTTTTTCTAATTTTATATAATTTTATGTATTCGCTTATTTCGTGAGTCTCTTACTTATGTTTTATGTATCTTATTATTATTATTATTATTATTATTTTTCCAAGGCAATAATAAAACGAATTGAATTGACTTTAATTCCATCGTCTTGCATTTATTTACCAGCGCTGCGCAACTGATCATTGACGCAAGAATTATTTACCCAAAAAACTAACCGTGGATAAATGCTAAATTTTCAAGGATCCGATTAACGAGGATTAAATATCAAATAACTTTGAAAACTTTTGGGGCTTAAAAACTGGATGTAATATTTGTTGGACCCAATCCAATGTGCCCATGAAATTCCGATGGGCTGCCACGGATAAGCCCATTCATGGGCCCAAAATTTGTGGGCTATTATGGAACTTTTTCTCAAATGTGTAGAAAAATAATTTTTGCTGCCCATATAAATCATTAACACATCATCCTTAGCTGGCTTCTTGTAGTGATGTGTATGTGTTGGGAGTGAGACAAGCACCAAAAAATATGGTCTTAAATTGATGACTAGCATTTGTCTTCACACCTATGAATGTGTTGGTTGGTTCCCATTGCAGTGCTTTACAAGAATCTTACCTTACCTCTGGATCCAGAGGAATCTTACCTTTCTATGTTGATAATCATTGCCCAAAAAAACGAAAAAAAAAAAAAAACCCAGTTATGATTAAATCTGTATTATTTAGTAAAAATCTTGGAACGAACTGTCGAAATCAGCAATCTTTTTTTCGGGCAAGATCGCAGCAAGAAACAGACAGTGGCATGTTCACTGTTTGGGCTCTGCTTGTTTATAGTTAAAAAAAAAAGAGCCCACTGACGAAGCCATGTGAAATCAAGAACACATACAATATATTGTACTGTTGCTGCTTACCTAATTTTTGGTAGCTAATTCTCTGTTCCGTTAACTTCTTCAAAAGCCTTAAGATATTTTTCTTGCTTGTAATGTAATAATCCTCCATCTTTTTTATTTAAAGACGGTCAAAAAGGCTCGAGGCAAAAGAGGACCGAAAAGGCGAGATTTTTTTGCTTAATGTAATATGTTGGCCTTTTGACGTGTAAAAATTACATTGAAATATTCCATCATCATGCTTTTTGTGTTCTTACATATTTGCTTTTTAGTGTCTAAATATCAACAAGAGGGAGAACATGTATCTATATGGAATTACCCATTAATGATCCTCGTGAATCAAGATTCAAAAGAGTATACTAGTTTCTTAGTTACTATTACTTTTTTCTTCTTTTTTTTTTTGTTAAACTTCTCACGCAAAGAGGAGGAGGAAAAAAAAAGATTCAGAAATGTAAGTGGTGGTGGGCCCCGCCTGTGGTCAATTATGAATCTTTGTCCTGTCACGACTCTTGCATATGGAAGCGTAGAGTAAGAAAACGAAATAAAAGTAATGTAGCATTTCATTTCCCATTCATCGTAGCTACTTTATTCGTGTGATTCTCCCTTAATAAATCCCTAAAGTAAACGATACAATGCTGCTTTATCATGGATTATTCTTGTTACTTTACTTCTTAATTAACTTTCTCTTTATTATTCCAATTTTCATAAAATAGAACCCCTGAAACTAATGCCCCTTCACCTCCAGAAATCTTAGGACTACTGTCTTAATTATTGCAACCCCAATTTCTTTCTTCTCACCATTTCCACTTCTTCTAACTGCAACACTTCAAAAAAAAAAAACCATCTGTATGTGTTTCTCTGTCCGGAATTAAAACCAAATCGGTCATTTTCTGTTGAAGCATTTACATGGGGAGTTGAAAACTTGAAAGATTCACCTAATCCAACACACACATACACGCACAATTACTTCGTTTACATCCTCCAAATCCATAAATATTACCTTTTCTCGAACTCGTTGCAGTCAGCGAAAAAAGAACACATGGGTTCTTACAAGACTTGGTCTTTAGCCTTTCCAAGCTCAAAAAATCTGTTACTATCCACGAAAGTTATAATCTTGTTGGCCAAAAACAAGGGCCTTTAGAATATTTTTCTGTTTTTTTTTTTCACTTTCTACGCCGCCTTAGAACATGTCAGCTGCTTTAGAAATACCCCACCACGTGATAGATTTAGAATGCGGATGCAGACGGAGACCCACCGCAGACGTAGCCGTTGCCACCGCCGTCGAGTCGGTGGAGGAGGAAAGCGAAGGCAGCGTCTGCTTCTCAGATGCCGACGGAGAGGCTTCCTGCAATTCCAACGAGTTCTACTCCACAGCTGATGCCGAAGAGGGTTCGGATTCTGCGAGAGTTTCTTCAGCTTCCAAAGGCGCAGACTTTGAGGAGAATAATCTCAACCCTTCAAAGCGCGGCGGCGTTGAAGCCGAGAGAGACTGCAGGATTTGTCACCTGAGCCTCGTGAGCTCGAGCCCAGGCTGCGGAGGAGTCGCGATTGAGCTCGGCTGCTCTTGTAAGGATGATTTGGCTGCGGCCCATAAACACTGTGCTGAAACCTGGTTCAAGATCAAAGGAAACAAGTTAGTGGGTCTCAGTTGAATCTTTTAAATTTCCAATTTTTTTCTGGCGATTTTTTTTTTCTTACGCGTTTTTTTCTTCAGGATCTGCGAGATTTGCAACTCGATGGTAAGAAACGTCGTCTGTACGAGCGACATTGAGTCCTCTTACGAAGTCCACGAGTTCGACGCCGCCGCAGATATTGCGGCTGGTGGTGCTGCTATATCCTCGGGAGCTCAGGCGGCGGAGGCTCGGAGCTGCTTGAACGGGCACCGCTTTCTTAATTTTCTTCTTGCTTGTATGGTGTTTGCCTTCGTCATATCTTGGCTTTTCCATTTCAATATACCGTCGTGAGAAGTAAAAGATCGTGTAATGTAATGACAATTCTTTGTCTGGAGAAGAAGAAGAGCATTGATGGTGGGGTGGATTCGCTGTATGTATTTTGTTTTTCGAAAAAAAAAAAAGAAGTAAAAGAAGGAACGATTTGAGCGGACTTGAAAAGTTTTGGGACTAATACCAAATATGTGGTAAGTTATGAGCAGAATGTAAATAAGTATAAATATTGGGATGCAAAAGGTAAATACATTAATTTAGGGTTTAACGGGTTGAGTTCGTAAACCATGCTCCTTCCATAGTTTCATCTATTTTCAATCGATCTCACAATTGAAAACCAAAACGTTTGTTCGCTTCAGAGACTCCATCGTCAAGAGCGAATGGCTCCGAGCAACGCTCCCTCTGCTTTTGAGAAAGAGCAGGCATAAATTTCTTTCTTTTTAAATGGATTTTCTAAGATTTCGGAGCTGATTTTACTGTCGAGTGATCTTATTTGTATGTTCATTTCTTTCTTTTGGCAGCTCATAGGTATGATGGAGAAGGAGATGGAGTATAGGGTGGAAATGTTTAACAAGTAGGCAACTTCATCAATTTGGTGTCTGCAACAATTTACGATAGCTGATGCGTAAATCTCATCTGTTACATCTAATCGATGTTAATTTTTTGTTCGATTCAGGCTTACACACACGTGTTTCAACAAATGTGTAGAGAACAAGTATGTTCGTTACCTGAAAATCCTGTATTGGTCCTCAAGCTTCTGATCATTTTCCTTGGTGTTTTTGATTGTGGTGATTGCTTTTACATTTCAGGTACAAGGAAGCAGAGCTACACATGGGTGAAAACAGCTGCATCGATCGATGTGTCTCCAAATATTGGCAGGTGAGTATCTTCTCTCGTCTTTCTACTCGGGCTTGTTTGCGTTCTTTATTTGTATGTCAAATTACGATCTTTGCCATGGAATTCAATGGAATTTACACTTTCTTGAGAGTAGATCACTTGCTATGTTGTAGTTGCTGAGAAGTAAGGGCCTGTTAATATGTCGAATCTTGAGCAAATTCATCATACTTCATGTTTCTTAGCTTATTATGCAACAGAGCTTTATCATCGTTAATTTCCCCAGGAGTTCACTACTCTTTCTATTTTGGCCCGGAGATCTTAAGCGATTCTACGTATATTTATTACTTTAAATTTGAGCCTTCGTAGCCCACCTTATAATAACTGTTATGAAAACAATAACTGCTATGTTAATGTCCTTTTAAATCTGCTGCAGGTAACAAACTTGGTTGGTCAGCTTCTAGGGAACAATAAACCCATGTAGAAGAAAGAATAGATATTATTCTCTCCTATTCGAGATGATTATATGTACGTCTCTTATATCGTGTCGGGAAAAAAGTAGCCTAATTCGAGCAAATAAGTGCGGATAACACCGTAGTATATCGATACTTGTTTGAATGATTCTTTTTTGACCTAGTTTATTTGTTGCTGAACTACTACAGATATGTTCCCAAATACATTTGATGATCGAATTCATTTGTTGGCCTCTCAGATATGTAATAATAATTGTTATTCTCCAGCAACTTGGCATTGCATTGACAGACCAGAAAATGGATTACAATTACAACCACATCTCTTTCTTTACACAAATTAAGGTTAATAAAACCACGAGTGAATGTACTAAATTACTAATTGGTTTCTCACAAAAGGCTTTTAGATCCTTCCAACAGGTGATAGCGGTGGGCACGTGACGTAATTTCCAGGAATTTTTCCTCCTTCATTCACCTTCTGATAATTTACGTTGTGTAATTTAGTAGCAGCAACGAGCTCAGGAAATTGACGACAAGTAATATTTGCCACACACGTTGCGAATGCCTCTAAGAAAGAAACTGATGCATCTATTGCAACGGAGTAATAGCCGTTGTTTAGAGGCTCAAAACTGAGAAGAGGGCCTCTCTCCTGCTTTTCACCCTGTAAGAGAATCCAGTCAACAAAAACACCAAGAATTGGTAGGAAGAAGTAATTCAAAAATTAGAATTATTTGTACCTGTTGAAATAGGGAAACTGTAGACTTGGGATTCGATGATGGGCCGAAATTGCTTTCACTTTTACAGTCGGTGAGGATCCTCAGCTTGCAGCCAACGTCCCAACCTCCACAATCACACACACCGTTGGATCTCCAACGGCTGATCAAGGTCGTTGGTGCTCCTTTAACCGGCACCCCGTGACCTCCACCGGGAAGAATAAGTACCGTGTTGTTGAAAGTTTCAATTTTGTCCAAGTATCTAACAACAATGGCTGCAATTTCTTTGCCCACCACAGATTCAGATTCGGGTGTTTCCTCGTTCGTGGCCTTCCCATAGAGAATGCATTCCACCGCATCTGAGTCACTAGAGGTAGTAGACATAATCATCTGAGCAACAATGTTGTAGCCAAGGTTTTCACTTTTACCCTTTGTTCCTTGGCTCATCCAATTCGTGCTCTTTTTTCTGGCCCTGCGGATGGAGTAGAACGTGTAGATCAAAAAGGGATCGCCTTTTTTGGTTGCTGGAGGTCTCTTTACAGCAGCAGCGAGCATATCGCTTTTATCGTCAACCACGAATTCGAAGAAACAGTGACCGTTCTTTAATGTGCATTGCACGAGAGCATGATATACTGATAATCCGGGCTTCTTCTTGTCTTGAGGTTGCCTTTTTGAGGGATTCTTCGTGAAAGTCATGAAATTTGGTGGTCCCTTTGATGGCAGAGGAGTCCCACTACTAGTAGAGTGAGCTACTTTATTCTTCAGAAATGGGTCTAGTAATCTCCTCAGCGGGCTAGAACTTCGTTTGCTACTTGTAGTTTCCTTGTTATCTCTTTTCCCTCCAAAGTTATCCACGTTGCAAGAAACTTCAGGCTTCACTGGACCGCTAACGCTTGTAGATTTCATTTGTGGAATGATTGAGATCTCCTTAAAGCTAAAACTTCTGCTCATCTTTCGAAGGTTAAAGCTTAATCGAGAAGGCGACAGATATCTTCCTTTCTCACTGGATCGGGCAGGAATGGAAAACTGTTCGTTTTCACAATCCTGCGCAGTTTTCTCATGCATCGTTGAATTTTTACCGCCGGATCTCATTGGTTTGACATAATTTGCAGCTGGGCATGAATTTTTGTCCTTTCCGAATCTCTGGTTAACCACGGGCTTCTTATTCGTCGTAGCACGTGAAGGCAAAGGACACGAATGCTGAGTACTAGAAATGAATTCTTCAGAGTAGAGTTCTTGGGGAGAAAAGAAATCATGCAATTTATTCCTTATTGCTTCTGCCAATTGTTCATCAAGATAGGTCCCAGAATCAGTAACCTGAGAACTTCCTGAAAAACTACCCTCTCGCGAATGTTTGGGTACTGCTAAGACCTCAGCAGTACATGTTTCCTCACTGGGCAGAGTCACCTTGAATTTTTGTTGTGAAGATGAAGAAAGATTATGGTTGAAGCCCTGCTCTGATGACAAAGCTACCTTTTTGGATAGCATATTTGTCTCCAAATTGTTCTTCCCACAGCTGTCCGCGTATGTTGGAGGAAAACCTTTGTTAAGCAACTTACTATTCTGACGAGGATTATCGGAGGAACTCTTCTGCGAAGATTGAGACTTTCGGTTCCATGGTTCCTTTTCTTTAGACTTGATACCTTCTACACATTTCTTCTCCGGTTGAAAGAAACCGTTTCCTCCCTTCACCAGTGAATTAAGATGTGAAGTAGAGGGAGCTGAAGTTGGCTGTCGATTAGGAGACAAACAACGAGGAGCATTTTGTGGTGATGAACGCTTTCTCAAGTTTGGGCTCATCATAGGCGGCACACAAGGTGAAGAGAGGGAATTACTGCTCAACGGTTTCTTCTTCTTGGGATGTGCTTTAGGCATACGTTCGTTGTACTTCCACGTCTCCAACTTCTTCCAATCAAGAACTCCGAAATTCAAAGCCTTCTCTTGAACAGTATCTACCTTCTCCACTCGTTGGAGAAAACGGGGCACATTCGACATGTGCTTCACGAGTTCCTCATTGTTACGTCTGAATACACATTTTGGATCGACGCACATCTTCCCACTTGGATGCCCAATTTGGTTCTTTTTCTGGAAACATAAACCTTGCCCTGTCTTTGCGGTTGAAATTTTCTCTTTAGCACCATCTATGCTTCGAAGTTCTCCTGACATCTTCTTCCCCTGCCCCACAACGTGCCTCGGGTCTCCGGATATTTCGGCATTATCAGGAACAAGCTTGAGCATGGTACATGGAATTGTATTGCTGTCACAGAATGTAATTCTGGAGAAAGTTTTTCAAGTTAGTCACTGATAATTGTGTAAAGTGACAACAGTCTTTCACTGAGGCTATCGATTTCATCTATGATTAACATCAAGTTTCTCATAATCCCCCCATTGATTTATGCAGAACTGCGAAACTTAAACAACTGCGTCTATCTAGTTTTTGACGTAACAACTAGAAACTGCAAACATGAATAAGGAAAAAACTCATATTTCTGTATACAAATTTTACCCAGTTGGTCCAAGAGTTGTGCAAGCAACATCATTTTTCCCCAAATGGAAAGACTGAATAAATTAAACAACCAAGCAAGTTAAACTTAAACTACACGTTTTCCCTACGAAACAACAAATTGAATGAGCAATAATCACCAACAACTTCAAAATAGCACAGACCGAAACAGAATTAACTCAAACATGGGTAAAAAAAATGCTGCAACACTCGCATTTATGGGGAATTTATTCATCAAGGAACAGAAAATGCAGATACACGGAGCGTGTCAGCGAACAAACCATTAAAAATCGAAGATAGAGATGAAGATGAACGCGAATAGACACGAAACTCATACATACGTGTAAATGCACAGAAAACGAGAGGGAAAAAACGAGCTCACATCGTAAGCAGATAAAGTAATTGAATATCTCTTGGAATCCGAAGACGATAGATTATAGGAAAAGAGCTGCTCGAGGCATAATCTTCAGTACCAGCGAAGAAAAACCCGCGAAAATTGCGTCAGTGCAGTGGGGTGTGTTGGAAAGTTGCTTGCAATCATCCGATGAATTATAAAGTGAAGATCGAATCGTACGGTTCAAATTGCCGTTGCAGAAGACGGACGGTCGCGATCGAAATTTGGACGGTCCTGATAGGTCAACTTAAAACAGGCCTCGATGGGCCTACTACCGTAAATTCTGAAATTTATGGGCCCATTTGACGTATGTGGGGCCCACTCATTAGCTCCATTTTTGTTTCATAGCAGTCTTAGTTTTGTGGACGTTGCTTCGTGTCTTATCGGGTGAGTTTGTGAGGTGCGGTGTTAATACTTATCTGCATTTGATTATATTTAATTTTTTCGAAAAAGAAAAAGGGAAAATAAAATAGCCTGATGTGAAAAATTGTTTTGTGTGTTGCGACATTTCGTATTAATGACTTTTTGTACTGAGCTGTGATACTATAATAAATATTCACTTCACCAGAAAGTCTAAAGTAAGTGTATAATATATTAAATTTATATATTTTATTTTGTAAATAAAAACTCTTTCTTCTATATTTTTAACAAATGCCTTATTTCAAACTTTTATTCGTGGAAGCTCAAGCAACCAACTTGGTAAAAATCTTCGTCGATGCATCTCGAAAGGATGATATAATATAAGCTATTTTGACTTATTGCATCCTCCATTTCTCGTGGGCTCACCACAAGATTCTTTAAGAAACCATCTCTTACGACATAAAAACTTTTGTTAAAACAAATGAAAAAAAAAAATTAGTTGGATTTTCTTGTCTTCACATGGCTGTACCTACTCGCGACTTTCGTCATCGACAGCGACAAATTTCGGAATTTCATCGTAGTTGGTAAGAAAAAACAAATGCATAGGGATTCGAATGTGGGCCATGTTACACGTTATCTCATGTGCTGCAATAAGAGACGACGACGACCAACTTGTTTCTTGCATCGTTCTCCGAGGAAAGAAAATAAATCGACAGCTCGATTTCTTCAAAGATTTGATTTTTTTTTCTCCGGGTAAAAATTCAAACTTTCGATACATTAATAACTCGCTTTAATAAGCATGAAAAAGTCCGTAATATCAAGCCATGTCGCGCACGGTCTACAGTAGAAAAGCAAGAAAATAACATGGCACAAAGTCAAAGCAATCAATTTCCACAAAGTAAAAAAAAAAGAGAGAGCTTATTTAGGCAAAATCACTTGAAGCCCGCCCATGAAGGGCCTTAACGGGTCGGGTATGATAACCGACCCGTCTTCTTGCTGGTAGTTTTCGAGCAAGCACACGATCATTCTCGGGACGGCACAAGCCGTGGCGTTTAGTGTGTGTACGAACTGAGTCGTGCCCTTATTGCCGCCGCCCTTCTTCGGAGGGTTCGAATTCGATGATGTCTGCAGTGCTTCGGGGCGGTATCTGATTCCCAGTCTTCGGCTTTGGTAGTCCGTACAGTTGGAAGCACTCGATATCTGTTTAGGAAAAATAAGGCGTCAATTGTCTTCAAATTGCTTCAGTTGTCCTAAAATTATCAACTCTTAGTTTTTAAGTGTCCTTAAATTTTCACTCCTCAAAATATACATGACTAAAAAAGTAATTAATATTAGAAAATGTATAGTATATTACTATACTTTCATACCTCACCAAACCGTCCTAGCCCGGGCATCCAAGCCTCTACGTCGAATTTTCGATAAGCCGGTGCACCTAAATCTTCGGTGGCCATGTCTAATGTCCTGAGGAAGTACATGTTAAGGATGTAAGAGATGTTCTTTGAAAAAAATAAATAAAAATGGCCTTAGAACAAGTTATTTTTTAGAAAATAGCCTCCTTGACCGGCCTTTTTAGTCAATGGAGCAATGAGGGTATCTTTGTCATTTTTCACGGTCTGAGAACCTATGTAGGTTCTGTTGTCAGTGTCACGGTGAGTACTCAGCAATATAACGTGTACCTTACTGTTCTATGTTCCACCCACCTGCCTTCAAACGCTTCGCGTTTAACAAAACCACACGGCCGCGATGGGCTCGTTTCGTAAGGGTAAAATAGTATATTTTACCTATTCGGGGCGATTTTTTTTTTAAAACCTAAAAAAATTATCCCTAAGTTTATGATTATCCTGAAATTATTAACGAGAAAAGGTTACGCACTTAAAATGAAGTCCGAGAGAAGTAAAGAGCGATTCTTCGATTTCGATGAGCTCTTGGTGGAAGCGATCGCTTTCCTCTGGCCTGCATAAGACGAACATCTCCACCTTGCTGAATTGATGGACTCTGTAAAGTCCCCTGAGAAAGGGAAAAAAAAAACATGTACTAAGTTCAGGTAGAAATCAAGAAAACAACAAAAGAAAGAATATAGAAAAAGAAACATATAGATTCGGAGAACTCGTAAGGTTTACCTAGTTGCAGCACCGGCTGCACCAGCTTCGGTGCGGAAGCAATGAGAGAAGGCAACGTACTTCAAAGGCAAAGCTGGCTCGGGAACAATGGAGTCCATGTGGATTCCTCCCACGGGAATCTCAGCAGTGCCTATGAGGCATTGGTCGGTGCCCTCAATCGAGTATACCTATCAGTTTTGTTAATCATTTATTAGCCAAAAAATTTTGTGAATTAAGAAATTAAATGTATGCTAAAATCATTCAACAATGAAGATGATTAATTAACTAATTACCTGAGTATTGGTTCCCCGGGGTTGGAATCCACACTTCTCAACCACGGAAGACCGCACGATTTCTGGGGTCGTGAGGGGCGTAAATCCCCTTCTCATGACTTCGGTTAAAGCCCAATTCACGAGCCCCATCTCCAGCAAAACCGCTTCGTTCTTCAGATAGTAGAATTTTGACCCGCTTACCTGCAAAAATCAGATCGAAACAGATTCACGAACACATGCAGAAATAAGGATTGAGTTGTATTTTTCTATATATATATATATATATATATATATATATCTTCCGTTTAATCCCTTTCTTTCCTATCATCAGAAAACGAAAAAATTTGTACCTTTGGGTAGAAAGAGTACCTCAGCAGCGGCATCAAAATCGAACAAATCAAGACTTTTCCCGAGCTCGACATGATCTTTCACAGGGAAGCTATACTCACGAGGTTTACCAACCTATACAAAATCAACAGAAAAAGGATTAAAAAACAGAGAGAAACACATTGCAATCTCCCATACACATTATTGTCCCTCCTCAAAATTACAACTTTTATACAAAATAGGCCATGATGTATACAATATTCTTTAATTCAATGAAATTGAAATTCCTCCACAAAAAAAAATAAAAAAAATTACCACTTTTCTTATAGAAGAGCAATCTTCGCCGCCCACTGGGACGACGGGGTGAGTCATGTTCGGTATGCTTTGTGCTTCTTTCTGGAGCTCATCTGTGAGATTGACGAGATCTTCCTCGAGGGTTACGAGTCCATCTTTAATATTCTTACCTGTTTTTGAAAATTTTAAGGTTGAAAAAAACTATTACCTTGTTGGCACTTGAACAATAAACTTTTTAACATTTAAGAACATGATAGGCAAAGGCAACCTTCTTCTACTAATTTCTGGCGTTCCGAGGGTTCCAGTTTCCCCTTCATCTTGTTGGCTACTATATTCCTCTCCGCACGAAGCCTTTCAACTTCCTGTTATGAGTTCAATTCAGAAGCTAAATATACTAATAAAAAGAACAGATTATCAATCGAAATAAGCTTTTTCGAAAGATCCCAAAGCAAGAGCAAATATCCAGTCGAAAAGAGTAACTTCCATCGCTCACAACCGAATCACAAAATGAATACTGCAAATAAATGCCACAATTTCAAAATCAACTAAAGAATTTAAAAACTCGACCTTTTGAACATTCAACAGCTTTGCATACAGCTCGAGAACAAGGTCGAGGTCGGCACTTGATTTCCTTTTCTTGATATTCTGGGCCACACTCTCTTTATTTTCCTTTATCCACTTTAAGTCAATAGCCGCTCTCCACTGATTCCCCCCTTTCACAGCTAAAACAAAAATTCTATAGTAAATCAATTCTCAGCTCATAATAACTGCGATTGATCAAATTCACTTTAACTACTAGCTAAACATGGTAGAAATTTCGTAAAGCTGAAACCTTTCTTCTCATCCGCAGCGCTGGTAGTAGTGGCTTGCGCCGGCGCCGCCGCCGCAGCGGTGGAGAACGATCTGACAAGGTTGTGGCGCCGGCGGCTAAATTGGTGGAGGAAAGGGTAATACGAGGGTTTCGAGAAAGGTCCAAGAATACAAAAGGGAGATAATTTGAGGGTGCATGACTGTAACACCATTGCTATTATTCGCCTTTGCCCCTACTGATTCTTGACTGTGTTTTGCTTTGTCCCTTTCGATGATTTGAAGATTTTAAAGATAGGTAACTGTGAGTGGCGAGTTGGGTTCGATTGTCTGCGTTGTGAAATATATAGTACATAAATAAATATAAATAATTCATTATTACATTTTAGATTCAGTGTGATAAGTTTAAATGAATGAAAACACCGAAACATACGAATAGAAGAAACCCCTAGCCAAGCCAAAAGGTCCCCTCAAACCATCTCAGCGAATCGGGTCTGATCCGAAACAGAATCCCGGCGGCGACTGAAGAAGCTGAGCACGGCGGCAGCGAGGAGGATCCCAGCTAAGTCCGCCACTGCGTCTTTGAAGGAAGCGCCGGCGGATCTGAAGTATCCGAACTCGTCGGCGATCTCCTTGGCCGCGCCGGCAATGAAAGAGGCGACGGAGCCGATCCAAACGCGTCGGCGTCGGATGAATGCGTAGCGGCTGTAACCGGCGACCGTGGAGAACGCGAGGGAGATGACGAAGCAGAAGATGACGTGGTAGGCTTTGTCCCTCGCCAGCCAATCGTCGCCGCTCTCCATTTTTTCCTTTTGAGAAAAATCGGGTTGATTGAAAAAAAAAAAAAAGAAAAATCGGGTTGAAACCGAACCGCGTCTAATCCGGGCTGATAATCGGGTTAGGCTCATAATGAGGAGGGACTAACTTGGCCGTTTTCTCATTTTGTGGGCCTAAACCTGCATTCGGGCTTTTAGGTCCAATAGCCCATGAGGGCCCAAGCCAAAATATCCACCACCCCAAATTACAATAACCGAATGTATCGCCACGTGTCAAATAGTCCATTCCTCACCCAATGGCAATGGTGATGGCCAAAATCTCAATTTCTCTGACCTTGTTCTTGCTTTTTTTTTTAAAGAAAAAACTAAGCCTGTTAGGAAGAGGAATACTTGTGGCAAATTAATAATTAGGGTTTATTTGGTTCATGGTTTTAAGTATTTAAAATATGAGTTTAGTAAATATTAAAATGTTTGGTATATGTTATATATAAACTACGAGTTTATGTATCATAATTATAAACTCATGTCTACGAGTTTCGAAAAATACACCAATCAGAGTGGTTATTGTAAATCCACTATACAAATACAAATTAAATTGCATATTCATTAATTTTATATAAATATTACTCATTAAAATCCTCAAGTCAGGTACCAAAAATAAATAGAGAGAACGACCATCACCATGGCCATTAGACTCCCAATCGGGTATCCTCTTACAAGGAGCTATTACAAATTAATAACCTTGATATATAAGAAATGGCAAGATTGTACATAGGAGACTTGCAATAAATTGCAGATAATACACATCATTCATGATTCCTTCTGTTTATATTCCCCAAAATCCATAATATTTTAATCTCTCTAAAGAAATATATTCAACACAATCAACAAGATCATCTCATTTTTTGTTCTCAAATCAATCCTCGTTGATGCTCTCGAGCCCAGGTTGCCAATTCTCAACGCTCGAAGCCAAAGACAATCTCCCCGGAGAATGAAGACCGTTACTTACCACACCACCGCCGCCGCCGTTAAAACTACCGCTGCTCGATCTCCTTACATCGTCGCCGGAACTCTCACTCCTGCTCATACTCTTCAAGCGGCGCCCATCTCCTCCTCTTCCGCCGTTCTTATCGGAGGCGGCGCAGTTGTTCTTAAACATCCAACACCCCGACGAAGAATCGTCGCTCGCCTTCGCATCCTCTTGAGCGCCGTTAATCGCATCTCCGCGCACGGAAGTTACACTCCGGTGCCTCATCTGCAGCTTCCTGATGGTATTAATCGGGACGACGTAGTACTTCCGGCCCAGAAGGAGCGTAGTCTCCGGCGAAACGATGTCGTTTGGGCGGTGGAATACGGTCGGATAGGCCACGCAGCACTTAGGGTTACGGGTCAGGAGTTCGGATGCTAAGACGGGTCGGTCGTGGAGCTCCACGTGGCCGCCGGGGTGGACGATTTTGACGAAGAGGTTCTTGGTGCTGCTGCTGTTGCAGAACCAGCCGGAAATTGAATCCATTAATGCAGAGAGGGCTTTCTTAATTCTTCTTCTTCTTTCCCCCTTTTTTTTTTCTTCCTTTCGATTTTACAGAAATTTTACTGTGTAAGAAGGGATTTTTAGTTAAATAGTGCTTAGGGAAATTATTCTCGTTTATGTCTTCTATGCAGCCTCGGTAGGCGACGAGGTTTCCGGTGGCGCGTGACATTGGAAACAAAGGCAGTATTTTGGCTGGTGGCGATGAGACAAAAGAGGTGTGAGCAACGAAAATCGGCAGGATCTTATTGAGAGTATACAAAAGCAAACGATCAAATGTCTCTTTGAGAAGATGCTCTACTGATAGATTCCTTGCACTTGAAATATATGTTTAAGTAGAACATGATATTTAGTTACATATTTTGGTATTATGATTGCAAAAGTATGTTATTAATTTCCTGTTTTAAAATAATTTTGGGGTAATGTTTTTAATTTTAGGTTATTAATTATATATTTGTCATTAAATACACATGTTTTAATTTCCGATCAAGATTTAAATCTTATAATTTTGTCATTTGAAGTACAAGATTCATTTCGTGGGTAATAAGGTTACGTCTCTAATGACCGAGCCAAAAACAAGTAGGCCCAATTGTAAGGCTTCTGACCAATATATGTTTAAATAGTTGTCATTTTCTTTGTAATAATCAACCATTGTGGCAGATTGTAATAGAAAAGAAAGCTTGGCAATTTATTATTTTTTGAAAAAGAAAGGGCCTAAGTGCGAGGAATCACGTGGTACTTTTGGAGTGTGGGTAATAATTTCGAACTGTAGTAATTATTATAATATGATAATTCAAGCAAAGTGCGAAAAAAAAAAACCCTCATTTTATCAAGTTTTTACCATGATTAAAAAGGGAGCAATTCAAATATATTTCCCACAATCCACTTTAAGTTGAGATTTTCGTTTGCCTGCCTCTTCCTCAAGCTTCCGAAATGCGAGTTATATTGTATTTGTTTTTTCTTTTAAATATGTAGTGGAATAATAAAGGTAACCAACCGGTCATGCATGCCCACGTATTTCGAAGAAGTCGTCTTTATATCATAAATAATAATAAATGAGAATATATATAAACATAAAATATTGAAAATTGAAAAATAATACGTCCATCTGCTTCTATTCTAAACCACCACAAGAAAGCCAACCCACAAGGCCACCACCACCACCACGCAATTACATACTAATTAGTAGGCGTTGCTAATAAGCATGTAATTTGATTTTTATACTTAATAAATTAATTATGCGAACATGTCCACCCTTTATTCATTTATTTATTTCTTATTCTTGTGATTTCCATACACTAGTATTTTTGGCATACTCAGATGCGTGTGCATAAAATATAAACATTTATATTATTTTATATTTTGAGTTAGTTTTAATTTATAACATTAGATGAAATGTAATTTAATATTTCATTGTGAGGATTTGATTGTTATAAATAAAAGATTTGAGGTGTACATTTGTAATTGTTTATAGGGTCAAATTGAAATAACTTTATTAAACTAAATTGACAGTTTATAGCCCTCTCTCACCGTTAATATAATAGAATAGATATTTGGTCGAGGATATCTAAGATCACGAAAAGAAACTATACATTAATGCATTTTAAATAAATATCACAACATTTTAACAAACAATTAATGGCATTAGTTATATCTACATTTACTTATCCAATCAAGCGAAAATATAATATTTATTTACTTTTCGAATTTACCAATATTAAAACCACGTGTCCGCATTTTCAAAGATAAAGCTAGAATGACGCTCGCTCATGTCTCATGACTTTGGACCTTCTCTATTTATTCATATCCAATAAATGTATTATTTGGAAAAAAAAATAAATGTATTACATTGCACATCGACGACGATAGATTTATTTACACACAAACACGCACTTCTGCGTATTTATTTACACACGCAGTGACGCCCTATCATTTCTTCTGCCACCACACCACGACATCACAATACTCTCTCTCTCTCTCTCTCTACAAATAAAAATCTCCATACCCCCAATTAAGTGACCGGCGAGCCACCATGAGTCAACCCGGCGACGACCCCTGGGTTCGAGCCGCCTTATCAGACGACTGCGTCGTCGCGGACGTCCTCGTTCGCCTGGGCGTTTCGGTTCGGCAGCAGCAGCCGACGACCGCCGCCGTCGGGCCGTTGAAGTGGACCGTTCGTCAGCGGAGGTCGAGGCCTCCACCGCAGCACGGCTCGTCGTCGAAGAAACCGAGCCGCCACCTCCGTGCCAGCCCGACCACGCCGCTGTCGCTGAGCGCCGGCACGAGCCAGGACGGCTCGGAGGAGTCCGCCCGAGCTCACGCGCGCGTCGGCGGGGTTTCGTGCCCCGCGAGATCTGAGGTAACAAACGTTTATCGACGCCTTGTTGCGCCACGACGTGCACGTGACCGCTTGCGGGGGTTGAGTGTCGCGTAAGTTTCGTGCGCACGTGACTTTTTTTTCCGTCGCCGTCCGGTGGATCTTTTAGGTCAGTCTAGATTGGAATGACGAATTTGCCCCTGGAGGGTGTGGCTATTAACTGCCACACTCGTCAGAAAAGTCTACGTTCGTCTTTGTTTTCTTCACCGGCTAAGCCACCGTTTTTTTTGTTTGACGAAACTGCCCTTAGCCCTTAGCCCTTAGCCGATCTGTTTTGGACGGGAAGTGGCTTGCTGGATTTTTCGACTTTCTTAAAACAGATTAAATTTCCTATAAAACCATTTTTTTAGTTTTTTTTCGCTTATTTTCGTTTATTATTAGCACGGAAAAAGGTTTTTATGACGCGCATGGCCTGACGCCCACAGAGTTATTGAATGACTTACCTTTTTGTCACACACATGACAGCACAACTCTCTCGCGTCGTGTTCGGATATGAAAGTCGTTATTTTATATAAAAAAAGGGTTCTTTAATTGGCAGTTTTGTCAATTTCTTAATTATCGAAACGGGGTTTCGATGAAATCGATTGTACGGGTAAGCCGTGTTTATTCAATTCGAATTTCCCTCCAAGTCAAACTTTTTTTTTGCCAATTAGTAGCAAGGAGAAAATCGTTTTAAGATTATTTAATATTTTCTTTACTTTACTGGTATGGTTTGGAATTGGATTGGACCAAACAAAACCCAATCCTCAAGGCGAAAATAAAACCTGCCCTTTATATAATATTAAAATCCTTAAATTGTCCGAGAAGGCTATTTTGGTCAATTCGGGCAGCTGGGTTTTAGTGGGGTTGCCCTTTTCTTGAGGCGTGGCGTAATTTCGTGGGTCGTTTGGTGGAGAGTTGCTATGCTTCTGCGTATGCAATTAATAAAAAATGCTAAATATTCATTCATATATGAAAAATTTTGGTTATTTTATCCTCATGGGACTTTCTGTTTCTCCTTGCCTTCTCTTTCTCATATACATACTATGATGCGTTTAGGTATTTGAAACATAGGTGGTATGGTAATATGTATATACTTAGTCACAAGATTCAGAAATATTGGACTTTTGTGGAGATATATTTGTGACGTGGCTTTACTTCTGTGGATTTGGGGGACCATTCACCAAACTAAATATTACAAAACCTGTGGCACATTGCCAAATCAACATCTTCAACTAACTAAACCCGATTGGTTTCGTTAAATATACTCTCAATAAATATTTGTTGTGTGTTTCTGAGTTAATAGAAGATAACACTAAGATTGATGTGTGGGCTCAATGAGGTGCATGGTTAGTAAATGTTTCTTGTTTCTTTGTGAAGGTCATCGTTGTAATAATTACCGTTTGCTGCAGGTTAATGAAGACGGAGAGAAAGCTGTGTCCAAAAAATCGAGAAAGAGAAAGGTTCGTATGTTGCAAATAGGACCCCGTATTTCAATATTACGCTCATAACTTGCTAAAAGTTATGCATGTTTTTCTTTCATTTGCAGACCTTAGCAGAACTCAAATGTGAAGAGACTTCACTGGCGAGGGAAGGAATAGAACTGAGAATGGTATTACACTTTCTTTTTTCTTCTTCTGTTTTTAATCCCCTTTGTAATGTGATTCGGTTCGGTTTTCTGAGATTTTCCTCGCTGGATTGTGAAGGAAATCGCTGCCTTGCGGGTGAATCTGGAGAAACAGTGGGCTACGAATGAGAATTTGAAGAAAATCAAGGTAAAAGTTGGATTCTTGATGTGCCTTGTGTACACATTTTTATCAAAAACGAAAAGGAAACGACGATTTTTTATTTTCTTTTACGTAGAGCCAACATCAACTGATCCCAGATACACGAATGCCATCATCGATCAATCCTCCACGAGTCATTACAGAAGCTGATGATGCTTCTTCATTACAGCATTCTTCTGCAGATTCCTCACCGTGCAAGGTATTCGCGATTCCCGATCTGAACGTCCCTTTGGAAGAGGATGCAAACACCGAAATGCGGTGTGGGGTTATCTAAAGTAATATATACATATGATGTAATAAGGTAGTAACCTTTCTATTAGAATGAAGAATAGTATCTAACCAAATCTTATGATGAAGTTTGTCTTTTGTAATGAAGGTACTGGAAATAGTTTTTTTTTCCTTTTTTGCAGTTCATCTGAAATGGTTGGGCTTAGCTCAACTCCATTATATGTAACTATGTAGACTTTATTCTTTTGTTTCTCTTTCATTACCTTAACCTATTTTATGACTCTGCTTGTTTTCTTGTGTTCTGTTCTTTACGTAAAAAGTTGCTGCTGTTTTATTAAGGATAAAACTACTTTTGGTCCCCAATTTTTGTCCGTTGGGGAATTTTGGTCCCCAATGTTTTCGCTTGTCACATTTAGTGCCCGATGTTGTCTGCCGGGACAATTATGGTTTATCGGTTAGATTTTCGTCTATTTGGACTGAATATTACAGGAATATACTAACTTTGAGGACCAAAATTGTCCAACGAGCAAACATTGGGACCAAAAGTGGGTTTATCCAAAAAAGTTAAAAAAAATTAGTCCACTCACTTGGCGACACATGGCGCGTTCAGATCAATTTTATCCAAATTGGTCCCAAATTAGACAACATTGAGGACTAAATGTAGCAAGTGAAAACATTGGGGGCCGAATTTGCTCGACGGGCAAACAATAGGGACCAAAAATGGCTTTATCCCGTTTTATTACATAGGTTTACAATGACCGTAATATCATTAGAGTACATAGATCCTTTCGGCCCATATTTAAAATAGAGAAGCCCAATGAGTTTTTATGCAAGCAATTATTTTAGCCGAAAAATATATATTGCAACTGTCGGAAAAATAGGAGAAAGGATAGCCTAATTTCGCCAAATATCTACTCACCAACAAATTCTTACCAATTCAAAACGTTACAGAAAATTCAAAACTACTTTACCAAAATTAAGCAACATATCTACCTCAAATCAAGAACGATTTCTAAAAATCACACTTAGATGTCACCGTCACGAAGACTTAGAACAACACGTCATTAACTATGCTCCACTTATCCGAACACATCCTTCTTAATATTCTATAAATATATTACAACTCGCGATTTTTTTTATCCTCAAATATATAAAGATAAAAAATATCACATCCATCATCGGAAACGGAAAGCCAATCATCCTCGTTATTCCCGAGGCTGAGGAATTAATTTTCCAATCTCATCATTGACTTTATATACTCTCTCAACTAACTCGCGTTATTATCCGCTAACAATAGAAGACCTCGTTTGCGCTTGTTTGCTTCGCCTTTCACTCTTCGATCATCGGATTATCAGAGAAAAGGAAGAAAAAAAATGTCTGGAGAAGAAGACGTGTTCATCGGTTCCATAGATCAAGGCACGACCAGCACCAGATTCATCATATACGATCGCCACGCAAAACCAATCGGATCTCATCAAGTTGAATTCACTCAATTCTACCCACAATCCGGGTATTTTTTCCGTTTCTCTGCGATGGTGAAATTAATTTTGACGAAGATTCATGTTTCCTGAAGCTGTGATCGTGTGTTTCTGATTTTCCTCATCATGTAAAGATCCATATGTTTAAGATGTTATTGAATCTCTTCTGCGTGATGCCATGAATGATAATCCTGTGTTTTCAGTATTCGATGAGCAAATATCATTATTTTGTTGATCGCCTTTCATTTTCGATTATATCTCAGCTGGGTCGAGCATGATCCGGTGGAAATCCTCGAGAGCGTGAGGCTGTGCCTTGCGAAGGCTCTCGACAAGGCTACTGCCGCCGGCCACAACGTCGACAGTGGGCTCAAAGCCATCGGATTGACCAATCAGAGAGAGACAACAGTCGTGTGGAGTAAATCCACCGGTTTGCCTCTTCACAACGCCATCGTTTGGATGGATGTTCGCACCAGTTCCATCTGCAGGTATTTCTCTATCTCTTCAAAAATGATTTCACGTCAACTGTTCGACAAAATGCTCGAACCAACATGGTTGCTATAAAGTAATATCTTCCCCTCCTATTCAGAAAGCTGGAGAAAGAACTCTCCGGTGGAAGAACCCATTTCGCGGAAACCTGCGGTTTGCCCATAAGCACTTACTTCAGTGCCCTAAAGCTGCTTTGGCTGTTAGAAAACGTCGACGCCGTTAAGGAAGCGGTGAAGAAAGGAGACGCCCTCTTCGGGACCATTGACACGTGGCTGATTTG
Source organism: Linderniella brevidens (assembly GCA_004919715.1). NCBI lineage: Eukaryota > Viridiplantae > Streptophyta > Magnoliopsida > Lamiales > Linderniaceae > Linderniella > Linderniella brevidens. The sequence continues at coordinate 1,122,864 of SWDC01000146.1, forward strand.
GAACCTAACGGGAGGAAAACAAAACGGTTTACACGTCACCGACGTGTCCAATGCCTCGAGAACTATGCTTTTGAACCTTAAAACTCTCCAATGGGACAAAACAATCTTGGACACTCTAAAAATCCCCGCCCAAATATTACCGAAAATCATAAGCAACTCCGAAATCATAGGAAACATAGCCAAAGGGTGGCCCATAACAGGGATCCCCATCTCCGGCTGCCTCGGGGACCAACACGCTGCTATGCTTGGCCAAGCATGCAGGAAAGGGGAGGCCAAAAGCACCTACGGCACCGGTGCCTTCATACTCCTAAACACCGGTGAAGAGGTGATAAAATCGAACCACGGGTTGTTGACAACCCTGGCTTACAAGCTTGGCCCTAAAGCTCCAACCAACTATGCCTTAGAAGGGTCCATAGCCATAGCCGGTGCAGCCGTCCAGTGGCTCAGGGACAGCCTCGGGATCATCAAGACCGCCGGAGAGATCGAAGAATTGGCCCTGCAGGTGGATTCCTCCGGTGGGGTTTATTTCGTGCCAGCTTTCAACGGGCTCTTTGCTCCCTGGTGGCGAGATGATGCTAGGGGAGTTTGTATTGGGATTACGAGGTTTACTAACAAAGCCCACATCGCTAGGGCCGTTCTTGAGAGCATGTGCTTTCAGGTGAAGGACGTTCTTGATTCGATGCACAAGGATTCTGGGGAGAGAGGGGAGGCGAAGAACGATAAGGGGGAGTTCTTGCTTAGAGTTGACGGCGGTGCTACGGTGAACAATCTTCTTATGCAGATTCAGGTAATTGTTTGATGGGTCGTGAAATTTATCGAAAATCATCATAGGAGCGATCTCATTCGATTATATGTATATATTTATATATATATATATGTGTGTGTATATATGGATTTTTAGGCTGATTTGTTGGGCACGCCCGTGGTTCGACCCGCGGACATAGAGACGACGGCTCTGGGAGCGGCTTATGCGGCGGGGCTAGCCGTCGGCGTTTGGACAGAGGACGAGGTTTTCTCTTCCGGGGAGAAGATGAAGGAAGCGGTGACTTTTCGTCCGGTGATAGGCGAAGAGGCGAGGAAGAAGAAGGTGGAATCTTGGTGCAAGGCTGTTTCTAGAACGTTCGACTTGGCTGATCTTTCCCTGTGATGTGATCATCTTTTTCAATTCTCGCTTGTTTTTTTTTTTTTTCTTTTTTACGTCTTCGTTTTTGTTATTTTGGGTTGCTTTTATGACTACTGAAAATAAGTTATCTTTGTCGGTGTTAAGACTTGCATTTTTCACTATTATTGTTGTACTTATACTGCATTTATTATCGGACAAGTGTGAAGATGATCTTATCGAAAGGGATGAAATGAAACAAGGAAAACATCAGATTGAATTGAAAACAAATGTGGAAATAGTTAATTAATACTTTTTACGTCTTGCACAAGGATCCTTTATTTAAGAGAAAGCGCTATTGTGCATTCATTTATTTCACAGGGTTCAGAATTTCAAAACATTTGAAAAAAAGGCATCTCCCGTGACATTCTTAACTCACTGGATTAATTCAATTTAGTAAGTTCCAATAGGGTTCAGACCCATTTATGACGGGTCGGACCCATTCCTTATATACATTGAATTTATTAAAGTTGTCGCACATTTGTTCAAATAGTGTTCAGGAAAAGACCCATGACAGTAAAAATGCTACCTTTACAATATTACATTTCACCAAAAAAAGCCCTTATTGTAAAATCATTACATTTTAATCGATCATTACAAACGTTAATCATCGGAGCACTTCAATCTTCGCAAAAGGGCCCTCATCGAGCAACGAATAAATTCCACGTTCTTGCAGATAAACACACACGATGCAATAAACATATATATATATATATATATATAAGAGATTAATGATCGTGGTGATCGCTTGGCCCCACCAAAATGTAAAGAGACTTTCCATTCAACCGTTGATGTCCCTGTAGTATTAGAAGATCAAGAAAAAATTAAGCAACCTTAATCATTTGTTGTTGTTTTTTTTTAAAATAAAAAAGAAAAAAAATGTAAACTTTACCATTATTACCTGAACATCGTCGGGTAATCCGATAACGCATGCGCATTCGACCACCTTCGCTCCGACGCATTCTAAGCCAGCAGAGAAAAAAAAGAAAAGATAAAATCTCTGTAGAGTTTTTATTAAGAGGTAAATTACGAAACTGTCCTCACCTAGAAGCCTTACTGCTGCCGATAGTGTGCCGCCGGTAGCCACCACATCGTCGATGACCACCGTGCGCTCCCCGAGCTTCACAGCATCTACTCTCATTTCCAAACAATCTTTACCGTATTCAAGCTCGTACGTTTCGGAAATAACATCGCCTGCGTACGTATTTTAAATATTTTATTTCTCCATTTTGAGAGAAATATTTTAGTGCGTATTTAGATAATTTATTTCGCCATTTTACCAGGGAGTTTTCCGGGTTTTCGAAGAGGAATGAATTTCGCACCGATGGCTAAAGCGATCGACGGAGCAAAGATGAAGCCTCTCGCTTCGATTCCTACACATTTTTTCCACGTTACAAAATGCAAACATAAATATATATATATATATATATGTAAGAAATGACGTATATTTTATTACCAGCAACGGCAGATAGGTTCATGGCTTTGTATCTCTCGGCGAAGATATCAACGGTATCCTTGAAAGCCTTGTGATCAGCCACAAGCCCCGTTATGTCTTGAAACATAATCCCTTAAAAGAAAAAAAAAATAGAATTTTTTCACTTCGCATTAACACGTTACACGAAATGAAAATTCAAAAATATATATGTGAGACTGAGAATTTGAACCTTCTTTAGGAAAGTTTGGAACAACTCTAATGGCATTCGAAATGCCCTTCAATCTTGGATCATCCCTCAAGCCATTTTCTGACGCAAGCATCTTTTGTATTTTATTATGTCTCTTTTTTATATTGATGTTTTTGCTTTCTTATCTAATTCCGATATATTCAGTGATTATCATATGTCAAAGACGATTGGCGGACTATGAAACCCCTATTTATAGACCAATTTGAGTTTTTATTATACATATATACTAACATAATAAATAAAGCTGTGATAACATGTGATCTTGATATAACGTACTTTCTTGATCAGATGATTTGTTTTGTAGCGAGCTGTGCCTTTTTTATAATGCATGTAGTTAATAAAGTAATGATTTTAAGTTTGCATATTTCTTTATTCCACCACGTCTTTAGCAAACGTTGTCTCGAGACGACTTTATGTTACTAAGATTTGAATTGCTTGTCAGTAAGATACTGTCAGTGATCACATTATCCTTATCAACTAATCATCCTTCAACAATATGTCTGAGACTCGAGACCATTGCACAATTTTTTGTCTATTATTTTAATTTTAATTCCGTATTAACATGAAGATTGTAATAACTGCGGACGGATCTTTATCCATAAGATTTCTTTGAATTTTTCCTCACGTCAAATAATGGACCCACGAAAAACAAGGTACACACTACTTACTATTTAAGCGCACGCGTAGTGCAATTGTATATAACATTTGTAATTTTATTTTTATTTTATTATAAGCAATCATCTTGTAGCAATTGCAAGACTATGGACCCCACCGATCCACAGTCATGCATCGTCATCTATCTCATCTAGTTATTTATCGATATATAATATACACAAGGAATTACGAGATTTATATGTAAGAGTCAAGAACGTATTTATTAATTTCTTGTTTTTTTTTATCTAAGATGTTTTTGATTCAAGAATTGAGCTAGCATTGCAAGCCGATTATTGTGAATCATGAAGTAGAATAATGCGTCCTTATTTTCACTTTACCTTTTTGAATTTTCGGTAGGCTCGCAATCATTGGTTAAGGGTCTAAAAAGTCTAAGAATATATATAGGTATATAAGAATAAAGATCATGTGGCCATAAGATTTGTTAAAATCCAATTAGCATCTTCACATTACAAATTATTAGTGATGTTGATTTTCGTTTAGTGTCTGATTAATGGATGAGATGAGTGAATATTAAGGTTGCCACGGTGAAATATTTGAAACCACGCAATTTTTCATGCATCTCTTGAGCTAATTACTAAAGAGATTGCGAGCACTAAATAGGAAAATCATATTACATGAATCTCACATTCTTATCCACAAATGGTCGGACACAACTCTGTAATAAAGTCATGGATGTGATACACGGTGGCGTTGTTTAAAAAAAATGACTAACATTAGTATCATTAGTTAAAAAAAGACCTTTCATGTAAAACTAATCAAAATTTTTGTAAGTTACATGTATCATTAACCTATAAGTAAAAATCAATTTTTTTTTCTTTTTACGTATATAAAATACTGCACAATTAAATTGATGTTAATGATAATTATATATATTTATATATTATAACTAGCTTAGTATATATATTTACAACAGTGAAGCCCACGAACCAAGTTCTAAGCCCATTATTGTCAGGCCCAATATAACCAAACGGGTCGGTTTATTTAACCGCCTCAAACACTACCAACACCAGCTATATAAACATCGGCCCATCCCCAAATCGGATTATTAGCTCTTCGAGAGGTCGAAGGGGAGCACCGATACTAAACCCTCGCTTTCCGCTCCCAAATTCCCAATTCCGTTCAATTCGGAATCCCCAAGCCCTAAGGGTTCTAGGAAGTTTGTAGTTGTTACCTAGTAGCCAAAATGTATAACAACAATCCGGAGATGTGGAATAGCCACACGAGCGGCGAGAACGGTATGGGGAATCCTGCTCCGCCTGGGACGACCGGACCTCCGCCGCCGATTCCGCCTCCCCCTTCGTACACTGTGGTGCCTACTGAGTCGCAGCTTGACGAGAGGGCGAGGAAGTGGATGCAGTTGAATAGCAAACGATACAGTGATAAAAGGAAGTTCGGATTTGTTGAGACGCAGAAGGAGGATATGCCTCCCGAACACGTCAGGAAGATCATCAGGTTTGTCTCCTTTCTAACCTGTTAAGCTTGGCTTAGCGTTAGTTGATTTCTGGGACCGAGAATTTGTGACAGGAACCCGCAGATAAATATGAATATGTGTTGGTTATCTGTATGAGAGATGATAGAGTCATGTTATGCATTTAGCATTTCGATTACTAAAAATTGTCGCTGTACTGGTGAACAGGGACCATGGAGACATGACGTCTAAGAAATACCGCCATGATAAACGTGTGTATCTTGGAGCTCTTAAGTTTGTCCCTCATGCAGTGTACAAACTTCTTGAAAACATGCCCATGCCCTGGGAGCAGGTACTTGACATTCATTTGTAGATGTTTATATCATTCTTCTTGTTTCTGTGCTGATTTTGTAATAATGTTTTTCTGCTTTGTCTCTAAAGGTCCGTGAAGTGAAGGTCCTGTACCATATCACTGGGGCGATTACATTTGTAAACGAGATACCGTGGGTCGTTGAACCAATTTATTTAGCACAGGTATGTTTATCTGAAATACGTGATCTATTTTTCTTCCTCTTAGATTCCATTTCTTAATCCAAACTGATGAAAATGATGTGATCTTGGCAGTGGGGTACTATGTGGATCATGATGCGAAGAGAAAAGCGAGACAGACGTCATTTTAAGAGAATGCGGTTCCCCCCATTTGATGATGAGGAACCTCCACTTGACTATGCCGATAATCTGCTTGATGTGGATCCTCTAGAGCCTATACAGCTAGAATTGGACGAGGAGGAGGATTCTGCTGTTTATACTTGGTTCTATGATCATAAGCCCCTAGTCAAGACGAAGCTCATTAATGGACCTAGCTATCGTAAATGGCATCTCTCACTCCCAATCATGGCAACTCTTCACCGTCTTGCGGGGCAGTTGCTGTCGGATCTGATTGATCGCAATTACTTTTATCTTTTTGACATGGAGTCGTTCTTCACAGCCAAAGCTCTGAATATGTGTATACCTGGTATAGTTGTAGCTATTTTGCTTTCTGCCCACCACTCTTTCTTAATATTCGTATGCCCCTGCATGACATGTGCATATATTCCATATTTAACTCATTGGAGATATTCTCTTGGAAACTTAAGGATATCTGTTTTTGACATCAATTTGTTTTTATATGTTTCCCCCTTGGAGGCTTTTATTTTCCCACTTTCTCATGAATTTAACTATTCCAGGAGGTCCTAAGTTCGAGCCGTTGTACCGGGACATGGAGAAAGGAGACGAGGACTGGAACGAATTTAATGATATCAACAAACTAATTATCCGATCACCCCTTAGGACTGAATACAGGATTGCATTTCCTCATCTGTACAACAACAGGCCCAGAAAGGTAAAGCTTGGTGTCTACCACACTCCGATGGTCATGTACATAAAAACTGAGGATCCTGATTTGCCTGCTTACTATTATGATCCTCTAATTCACCCCATCACAAGTATAAGCAAAGATAGACGTGATAAAAAGAATCTCGAGGAAGAAGACGATGAAGAGTTTGTTTTGCCTGAAGGAGTTGATACATTGCTTACGGAGACCCCACTCTACACTGACACTACAGCTGCTGGTATTTCTCTTTTGTTTGCCCCACGGCCCTTTAATACTCGTTCTGGTCGGACGAGGCGAGCTGAAGATATACCGCTCGTGTCTGAGTGGTTCAAAGAGCACTGGTACGAAGTTATTCTTATTTTTTTCTTTGTTTTATTAAAAACAAGTTCTTCCATCATGATGTTGTTTTGTTTTGTTTCCGCAGTCCTCCGTCGTATCCAGTAAAAGTTCGCGTCAGTTACCAGAAACTATTGAAATGTTTTGTGTTGAATGAACTGCATCATCGACCTCCTAAAGCACAGAAGAAGAAGCACTTGTTCAGGTCCCTTCAAGCTACAAAGTTCTTTCAGACCACTGAACTTGATTGGGCTGAAGCTGGTTTGCAAGTTTGTAAGCAGGGTTACAACATGCTTAACCTTCTGATCCATAGGAAAAGTTTGAACTATCTCCACCTTGATTACAATTTTAACCTGAAACCTGTAAAGACCCTGACAACTAAGGAACGCAAAAAGTCACGGTTCGGTAATGCTTTCCATCTTTGCCGTGAAATTTTGCGTTTGACCAAACTTGTTGTTGATGCCAATATCCAGTTCCGTTTGGGGAATGTGGATGCATTTCAGTTGGCTGATGGGTTGCAGTATATCTTTTCACACGTTGGTCAATTGACTGGTATGTATCGTTACAAGTACCGGCTCATGCGCCAGATCAGAATGTGTAAGGACTTGAAACATTTGATTTATTACCGGTTCAATACTGGACCAGTTGGAAAGGGTCCTGGTTGTGGTTTTTGGGCTCCTATGTGGAGAGTGTGGTTGTTCTTTCTCCGTGGAATAGTTCCTCTTCTGGAAAGATGGTTGGGAAATTTACTAGCCAGACAATTTGAAGGACGACACTCCAAAGGTGTTGCTAAAACTGTGACAAAGCAGCGTGTTGAAAGCCATTTTGATTTGGAGCTTCGTGCTGCTGTCATGCATGATGTCCTTGATGCCATGCCAGGTTAGCCTCTTATCATATTTGGCTTAGGTGGCTCCTGCGTGAAAACTTCCAATTCCTGTGTTAAATCTTCTTTTTCTCTGCAGAGGGCATTAAAGCAAATAAAGCTAGAACGATCTTGCAGCATCTAAGTGAAGCATGGCGTTGCTGGAAAGCAAACATTCCTTGGAAAGTTCCCGGTTTGCCAGTCCCTATTGAGAACATGATACTTCGTTATGTCAAATCAAAAGCTGATTGGTGGACAAACGTTGCTCATTATAATCGTGAACGTATTAGAAGGGGGGCAACTGTGGACAAGACTGTTTGCCGAAAGAATCTTGGGAGGTTGACCCGTCTTTGGCTCAAGGCTGAACAGGTATGCATTCTTATCGTTCTTAGCATATCAACAATGATGATGAATGTGCTTACGGGATTTGTTCACACCACTCTCAGGAACGCCAACACAATTACTTGAAAGATGGTCCGTACGTGACACCAGAAGAAGCAGTTGCAATATACACAACCACGGTTCACTGGTTGGAGTCCAGAAAATTCTCTCCAATTCCTTTTCCTCCATTGTCTTACAAGCACGACACGAAGCTCCTCATTCTTGCTTTAGAGAGATTGAAGGAATCATACAGCGTTGCTGTTAGGTTAAACCAGCTTCAGAGAGAGGAGCTGGGTTTGATCGAGCAGGCTTATGATAATCCTCACGAGGCTTTATCTCGCATTAAACGTCATTTGCTCACACAGCGTGCCTTCAAAGAAGTAAGTTTCCAGCTTATCTCATTAAATTTACCTTAACATTACTTGTAATCACAATTGTTTATTTACCTGGGTAAACTAACTAATCCATTTTTACAGGTTGGCATTGAGTTTATGGATTTATATAGCTATCTGATTCCAGTTTATGAGATTGAACCTCTTGAAAAAATTACGGATGCATATCTAGATCAGTATCTATGGTATGAGGGTGACAAGCGTCATCTTTTCCCCAATTGGATTAAGCCTGCGGATTCAGAACCCCCACCACTGTTGGTCTACAAATGGTGTCAGGGAATCAACAACTTACAGGACGTATGGGACACTGGTGACGGCCAGTGTGTTGTGATGCTTCAGACGAAATTTGAGAAGTTTTTTGAAAAGATTGATCTAACTATGCTTAATAGGTAAGAATACGAAGCTTTTACTATATTATCGGTGCCTGTTCAAAGTCTTATTTCTGTATCATAATTTCTTTTTGCAGGCTACTGCGTTTGGTTCTTGATCACAACATTGCTGATTATGTCACTGCAAAGAATAACGTTGTTTTGTCGTATAAGGACATGAGTCATACAAACTCTTATGGACTCATTCGTGGTCTCCAGTTTGCTTCATTTGTCGTTCAGTACTACGGGCTTGTACTGGATCTTCTACTTCTTGGTTTGACCCGTGCTAGTGAGATTGCTGGCCCACCACAAATGCCGAATGAATTCATCACTTATCAGGATACTAGAGTGGAAACACGGCACCCTATCCGATTGTACTCCAGATATATAGACAAGGTGCATATACTATTCCGATTTTCTCATGACGAGGCACGTGACCTTATCCAGCGGTATCTCACAGAGCATCCAGATCCCAACAATGAGAATATGGTTGGTTATAACAATAAAAAATGCTGGCCTAGGGATGCCAGGATGCGACTAATGAAGCATGATGGTATGCACTTAGGAAACTTCATTGAAGTACATTAGTTATATATCATATTTGATCATTGAACATTCAGTCCTTACTAACTTTTACGGGTAATTTTCCGCAGTCAACCTAGGAAGAAGTGTCTTTTGGGATATGAAGAACCGTCTGCCTAGGAGTATCACCACACTTGAATGGGATAATGGCTTTGTATCTGTGTACAGCAAAGACAATCCCAACTTGCTTTTCAGCATGTAAGTCTCGCCTATATTCCGTATTATCTGCTGTATTTCTAGCGCCTATTGCTCAGGATTATGCGCCTACATGAGATATTAAAAGGAAAATGCTTATCTTCTCGTGTGTAGGTGTGGCTTTGAAGTTCGTATACTGCCCAAGATCCGTATGACGCAGGAGGCTTTTAGCAACACAAGAGATGGGGTTTGGAATTTGCAGAATGAGCAGACAAAAGAACGCACTGCTATTGCTTTCTTACGGGTAGATGATGAACACATGAAAGTGTTTGAGAATAGAGTAAGGCAGATTCTCATGTCCTCTGGTTCGACAACCTTCACCAAGATCGTCAATAAATGGAATACAGCCCTTATAGGTAACCTCAGGTTCCTTTGCCTTCTTATGAGTGCCTTGTGTCATGTATATAGCAAATGCTAAGTTGTGTTGTTCCAGCTACTTAATACACTTTTTTTACCGTTGTAGGTCTTATGACGTACTTCCGTGAAGCAACGGTCCATACCCAGGAATTGTTGGATCTACTTGTAAAATGTGAAAACAAGATTCAAACTCGTATTAAGATTGGATTGAATTCAAAGATGCCTAGCAGGTAGATTAATTTGTTTCGTTCTCTATGTTTTCCCACTGATTATTTTGAAATACTGAAACTGGCTCATCTTATATGCTGTCAGATTCCCTCCTGTTATCTTCTACACGCCAAAGGAAATTGGAGGACTTGGAATGCTATCTATGGGCCACATATTGATTCCACAGAGTGATCTTCGTTATAGTAAACAGACAGATGTCGGTGTCACTCATTTTAGAAGTGGAATGAGTCATGATGAGGATCAGCTGATTCCAAATCTTTATCGTTACATACAGGTACATGTCAATCATGCTGGAAGATCCTTGTTGTTAAGTTTTTGGAAATCTAGTCTTATATTTCATTTTCTACGTGACAGCCATGGGAGAGTGAGTTCATTGATTCACAACGTGTCTGGGCTGAATATGCATTGAAGAGGCAGGAGGCTCAGGCCCAGAATAGGAGATTAACTTTGGAGGATCTAGAGGTGGCCTTTCTATTTTTCTTTTTTTTAATGTGGTGTTTTTCTCTTTTATAGTGATCCTTTTCTTGTCTGTTGTTTTCGACCCACTATTTGCCTAATGTCTCCTTTTTGCAATTGCTATCAGGATTCATGGGATCGTGGGATACCTCGAATCAACACCTTATTTCAGAAGGACCGCCACACCCTTGCCTATGACAAAGGTTGGCGTGTAAGAACAGATTTTAAACAGTATCAGGTTCTGAAGCAGAATCCATTCTGGTGGACACATCAGAGGCACGATGGGAAACTGTGGAACTTGAACAATTACCGAACCGATGTTATTCAAGCACTGGGTGGAGTAGAAGGAATTCTTGAGCACACGCTATTCAAGGGAACATAGTAAGAACCCTTACAATACTACCAAAACATACACAACTTCGAAATTAGTCCGTACATTGTTTCATGTATTTGTTTAATTATCTTCTCGTACGGCTTTGCTTTTAAATTTCACACCTAAATTTTATTTTCTATGTCAATCAGCTTCCCAACATGGGAGGGTCTGTTCTGGGAGAAGGCATCTGGTTTTGAAGAGTCAATGAAGTACAAGAAACTGACAAATGCTCAAAGATCTGGTCTTAATCAAATTCCCAACCGTAGATTTACTCTTTGGTGGTCACCTACTATTAACAGAGCGAATGTCTATGTTGGTTTTCAAGTTCAACTGGACCTGACTGGGATATTTATGCATGGAAAGATTCCTACCCTAAAGATTTCCCTGATCCAGATATTCCGTGCCCACTTGTGGCAGAAGATACATGAAAGTGTGGTGATGGATTTGTGCCAGGTTTTAGATCAAGAGCTCGATGCCCTGGAGATCGAAACAGTGCAGAAAGAAACTATTCACCCGAGGAAGAGCTACAAGATGAACAGCTCATGTGCTGATATTTTGCTCTTTGCTGCTCATAGATGGCCGATGTCTAAGCCCAGTCTTGTAGCTGAGTCCAAGGACGTCTTTGATCAAAAGGCCAGTAACAAATACTGGATCGATGTTCAGCTTCGCTGGGGAGATTATGATTCCCATGATATAGAACGGTACACCAGGGCAAAATTTATGGACTATACTACAGACAACATGTCTATATATCCATCGCCAACTGGTAAACCCTGTTGCATTTTGTTCTTGTAATTGATCATTTTTTATACTGAACTTGATGTCTCCATGTTCCAGGGGTTATGATTGGCCTTGATCTTGCATACAACTTGCATTCTGCATTTGGAAATTGGTTCCCTGGGTCAAAACCGCTTCTTGCTCAGGCCATGAACAAGATCATGAAGGTTCGAAAAATTTACACTGTGTGGGTCTTAATAGAATCGATAAAACTCTAGTTTAAAATCTGACTAATGTTTTTCCCGTTTCATGGTGCAGTCAAATCCTGCCTTGTATGTCCTGAGGGAACGTATAAGGAAAGGTCTACAGCTGTATTCTTCAGAACCCACCGAGCCCTACTTATCATCTCAGAACTACGGGGAGATATTCAGCAACCAGATAATCTGGTTCGTGGATGACACAAACGTCTATCGTGTCACAATACACAAGACATTCGAAGGAAACCTCACGACGAAACCCATAAATGGTGCCATCTTTATATTCAATCCCAGGACTGGTCAATTATTCCTGAAGGTTCGTTTTATCTGACCTCGCTTTATTCATGAGTGCTTTCATATCATTCATATCTAATTCACAGGTCATTCATACAAGCGTGTGGGCTGGGCAAAAGCGTCTGGGTCAGCTGGCTAAGTGGAAGACTGCTGAAGAAGTGGCTGCTCTCGTACGGTCTCTACCAGTCGAGGAACAGCCAAAGCAAATCATTGTGACACGTAAAGGCATGTTGGATCCCCTTGAGGTTCACTTGTTGGATTTCCCCAACATCGTGATTAAAGGAAGCGAGCTGCAGTTGCCATTCCAAGCTTGCCTGAAGATTGAGAAGTTTGGCGATCTAATTTTGAAGGCTTCGGAGCCCCAAATGGTCCTGTTCAACATATACGATGACTGGTTGAAGAGTGTTTCCTCTTACACAGCATTCTCCAGGCTGATACTGATTTTACGAGCTCTTCACGTCAACAATGAGAAGGCAAAAATGTTGCTGAAGCCAGACAAGACTGTTGTGACCGAGGCCCACCATATATGGCCTTCTCTAACAGATGAACAGTGGGTAAAGGTGAGTATTCTCAACGGGGCTCATCTCATTTCCATTTGAGTTACATGTAAGCTCGGTTGCTTGTATCTTACTCTTCCGTGTCCTATGAAATGCAGGTGGAAGTAGCACTCAGGGATTTAATCCTTTCAGATTATGCCAAGAAGAACAACGTGAACACATCAGCTTTAACTCAGTCTGAAATCCGTGATATCATTCTCGGCGCTGAAATCACTCCACCGTCTCAACAGAGGCAACAGATTGCTGAGATTGAAAAACAGGTGACTATCCTTTCCTCTTTTTCCCCCCTCCCGATGAACCTATTGCTTACAGTTTGGGTTAATTATTCTTTTAGTCCTGTAAATTAAGGGGTGTGACGCTATAAGGACAAATAATTTTGGAGCGGTGGCATTATACGGACACTAACTTTCAAATTAAGCAATTTTAGGACATTATAGGCCGGAACCCTAAATTATTTTTCTCTCATCTTGAATTTTGAACACATTGTATGTAATCGCAGGCTAAGGAGGCTAGTCAGCTAACAGCAGTAACCACAAGGACCACAAACGTCCACGGCGATGAGCTGATTGTGACCACCACAAGTCCGTACGAACAAGCAGCGTTCGGGTCTAAAACGGACTGGCGTGTCAGAGCTATATCTGCCACTAATCTCCACCTTCGTGTCAATCACATCTACGTGAACTCTGAAGACATTAAGGTAATTAAATATCTTCCTGAGAATCCTTCTTCCTTCAATAAAGGGAAATCTTTTTACCAATATTCTTTATTCAAATTCATGCAGGAAACTGGGTACACATACATCATGCCGAAAAACATCCTGAAGAAGTTCATATGCGTGGCTGACCTCCGAACTCAGATCGCCGGGTACCTCTACGGCGTAAGTCCACCAGATAATCCTCAGGTGAAGGAAATCCGCTGCATCGCCATGCCACCGCAGTGGGGGACCCACCAGCAGGTTCATCTCCCTTTGGCTCTTCCAGAGCACGACTTCCTCAGCGACTTGGAGCCTCTGGGGTGGATGCACACGCAGCCGAACGAACTCCCTCAGCTATCTCCACAGGTTGGTTTTTTGGTTTTCTCCTTTTTTTTTTTTCTTTCTTTTCTTTCCTTTTTTTTACTGACGTGGCGGAAATGGGATCACGTATGTAGGATCTTGCTGCTCATGCTCGTATCCTATCGAACAACCATTGGGACGGAGAGAAGTGCATAATATTGACGTGCAGCTTCACTCCCGGCTCGTGCTCGCTCACCGCGTATAAGCTGACTCCGTCGGGATACGAATGGGGTAGGAATAATACGGACGCCGGAGCAAATCCGCACGGGTACCTCCCGACTTTCTACGACAAGGTCCAAATGCTCTTGAGCGACCGATTCTACGGTTTCTACATGGTAAGAATTATCGTTGTTGTAATTATCAATTTTATTTTGGAAAAGAATTCTATGGAATGCGTCTAATAATCAATTAATTAATAATAATAGGTGCCTGATAATGGTCCCTGGAACTACAATTTCATGGGAGTGAAGCATACCGCGAACATGAGCTACGGGATCAAGCTTGGTGCGCCGCGGGAGTACTACCACGAGGAGCATCGGCCCACGCATTTCTTGGAGTTCAGCAACATGGAGGAAGCCGAAACTGCTGAGGGCGACAGAGAAGACACCTTCACCTAACGACACCATCTACTTATTTTGATTAGACTACGTTTTTATCTATTATGAGAATTTGGCTTGTCTCTTGATATTGTAAATGTTGTCTCTTCTTATGAATTCTGTTGTATTGTAGTAACCATAACTGTTTGTGTTTCAGACCATCTATCTAAGCCTGTATTATTTAAGGATTTGCTTTTAATCCACGAGAAAATTACATTCTATATATACAATCATTACAGCCTCACCTCAAAATAAACAGTAACATAGCAAGTAAAGGACTAGTATTCCAATCATTGACGTCCTTCGCATCTCCAATAAAGAAAACGCGCTTGCTGTCGACGTTACATCAGAAATATGCTGAACAGATACTGTCGTACTCTGCTGCTGCTCCTCACAACGTCCGATTCCAGCGTCGGCCAACGCCTCCAAATCATCCGCAAGCCCACTCCTCGCATCATAGCACAGTCCCAAATTATTCTCAAGCCTTAGCTTCCTCCCCATCCTCCACATACCCTCCCTCGTAAACGGGACCCGACCCGTCAACCCGTTACCATCCAACCTCAGCTCGCTCAACCCACTCAACCCATCGGCGAAGCTCCGAGGTATGCTGCCGTTGAATCGGTTCCCGTCGAGGTGCAGCACACGCAGAGACCTCAAACGGCCCAGAGACTCCGGAATCTTCCCCTCCATGTTCATGTTCGACATTCTCAGGATCATCAAATTCTTCAGTCCTTCGAACATGCTCTCGGGGACCACCGTAGCCTCCTCCATCGTGTTTCCGTTGAGCATCAGAGCCTGAAGTGACTTCAATTCCTTCCACGACGACGACGGCAGCGGACCGGAGAGAGCGTTGTAGCTGAGGTCCAATAGGGTGAGATCTCGTTGGCCCTCGAGCTCCGGGATTCGGCCGGAGATTCGGTTTCTGCTCAGGTCTACTTTCAGCAGAGAGCCGCCGCTCAAGAGAGGTGGAGGAATAGAACCCTTGAGGCGGTTTTGGCTGAAATCGAGCACTCGCAGCGACGGAAACGAGACATTGTTAGGTATAAAACCGGAGAGCCTATTAGAGCTCAAATCGAGCAGCCTCAGCCCCGTGAGCCCCCCAAGAGAAGCCGGAATCGACCCCTTGAGGTTGTTTCTGTGGAGGTCCAACGCCGTCAACCCCGTCAGCTTCCCGAGCTCCGCCGGAATCGGCCCGACGTGCCCGTTTTCCCTGAGAACCAGAGTCCGCAGCCCCGGGCCCAAATCTCCCAGAAAGGAGGGAATCGGCTGCGGGTTGTTTGTAAGGCAGCGGTAGAAGAACAGGGTCTTGAGGCGGCGGAGCTTGGTGACGGAGGGAGATATGTAGGAGCGGGCCGAGTCGCAGGTGGGAAATGCCGTGTCGTCGGAGAGTGATCCGAAGGAGAGGGACACGACGTGGAAGGTGTTGTCCCTGTCGGGCATGCACTCGATGCCGTGCCACCGGCCTCTGCACACGTCTTCGATTTCTAAGGCCCATTCGTTGCCGGTGGCCTTCATTACGTCGTAGACCGCTTCTTGCTCTGTGGGATCGGTTCGCGTGGTGGTGGAGCTTCGGGCTTTTGTTGGGTTCGATTGCGGGCCGTCGACGGGGCTCGTGGTGGGTCCCTCCGACATGATTACGGTGAATGTGGAGCCTAACTCGGGATTTGTGAGCGTTAGTGCGAGAAGTAATAAAAATACCATTTTTTTTAGTGAGTGAGTGAGTTCGTATTATGAGGCTTTTGGTGGGAGTTTATATATATATATATATATATATATATGGGAAAGCAAGGAATGATTTTATATTTATGATTTTTATTCAGAAGTCGCTGAAAGATAATGAATGAAGGAAGCTATTTATGAAATCACGGGGATGGAGAGGTTCATTATTTAATACGGGTTTTGAGAAGCATTTATGTCTGTCACGGACATCATCATCATAAACTGTGGGCTCGCATGTGTATTATTATTAGTACATTATTCATGTAAAGAATATATTCTTGTGGTCCGTCTTGTTTTTGGGCATAATTTAATTCCGTTGCTTCCGATTACTGATAACGTTACCGATTAGTTACACTTATCTCCGCTCTAATACGTAATTAAGATGCGATCAAATATGCACAACAAATTTAATTGTGGCAATGCCTTACAAATGCAGGTAGCATAATACTTTCAACGTCATTACAATGGCGAGTGGTTTCATTACAGCAGTTTACCATCTCAAACATGAGGAGAAACACCATAACTTAAAGAACTAAAACTATACAAATCCTTGATGGATCGGGTCAATTTGAAACGGGTCGTGTTGACAGCTTCCTTTCTCTTTTCTCTTCTTTCATTTTCTCATGCTTTTTTTCTTCCCCTTCAAGAATAGTACAAGCCCTCTTGCTCCCAAGTATCCACTAGAAAATCGATCATCTCCTGCAGATTTCGTATGCAAATAAAAATGGGATTATGAATTAAAGAAGACGGACGAATGATCAATGTAATAAAAAAACCAAGAACTTACACCAAGAGGAACGGGTCTGCGAAATGCTTTGTTACTTCCAAGCAGAGTATCATAAGTTGCATTCCAACTACAAAAAACCCGACCCACATTAAATCATTTTGGCAAGAAAATGTGATATCATGCTACTGACAAAATAATTATATTTCTTGATTTTATAACACATATTTAGTAATCTCACCTTAACGTTGGCTCGAGAAACTCTTTCGATCTGTTTCTAGGTTTTTTCTCACCGAGCCACTTCTGCCTCATCTGATTCCAGAGAATAAGGCCTACCAACAAAAGATCTTTTAACATAAATATCCCCAGTAACATTAACAAACAAATTTAAAGATGGGATCGGTTTAACTAACCATGATTAACAAATTCTGATGTCTTGCTGGAACTGCCGCTGATGTCATAACCCTGAGGTTGTGCACTAATCGATGAGATGCTACCGCACGATTGCATCATATTGTTGTCCAAATCGCAGGTGCTCGTTGTCCAAAAATCCTCAGATTGGGCAGTTTTGTTATTTTGCTGCCCTTTGAGAGAATCTTTGAGCCTCGAAGTCAGTTTGTTCTTAGCATCGCACCCAAGACAGCCACTGTTCTGTTCCAAAAAAACGCGGTGATCATGCATTTGTAAAAGAAAATCAGATTAATTGATGGATATATACTTGAAAAATATCGAAAAAACCCAAATAATCGGAAATTGGTTTTGGTTTTGATAATAATCGGAAATAATCAGATCTATAACCACATGGGAGAATACAAATAAAAGAATTCACGGAGAATATGAACCCTAATTCATTACAGCCTCATATGATGAGAAATTAACAATAAAAATCCAATCTTTACAGCGTGTGAAAGAAACTTACCCCATACATGCGATGATATGAAATACCCAAGCTGCAACTGATCCAAAACGTAAGAGGGCACCCACCATAAACATCGATCGGGGACAGATTTAATTTAATTCAAGGGCTTTTTTCCAGCTAAGCCCTGCGATTTATAAGGTAAAATCAAACCAAAGTTAATGATTTTTCTACACGACGATTGGTTGGTTAACTTATCTATTATAGGGAGGGAATAAACCTACCAGGTAGAGGAAACCGATGACGACTTCTCTCCTTCGAGGGCTTTTAATTTGGAGGTAGAAGGAGAATATTTTGCGACGTTTCTTCTTTTCTTGCCAGGGACTATTAAATGAAAAGATGAGAGGAAATAATAAATTAAATTATGCAGATAATTAATTTTTGCAAACGGCTAAGGATTTGGGCCAAAGCCCATGTAAGCTGCTTATTGGGCTTGTTTTGGAGCATCTTGTCTAACAGTAAGTTGCCCGCGGTCAGCTAAAATGGATATTTCTCATGGCGATCGGAAAATGATAAATCCTCGAATCGACAACAGATCCGAATCTAAAATAAGATGTTGCTAGCAGTTTTGATCGCCAATTCCGAAGGAAACATTCTCGTGGAACGGTACGATTGTTATTTGCTTATCAGACTCTGTAATTCATGAGATCTTTGCATTCTTGCGGTGCTTTTTTTTTTTTATGTTTTGTCTTGTTGCATATCATCGTTAGATTCAAGCTGACTTTGGTTGCGATTAGCTAAATGATAAAGTTCAGTGCCTATAAACATTAAGATGGCCGCAATTTCTCAGATTCGATTGCGAACAGGTTTTCTTCGTTAGTTTGAGATCACATAAACATACATCTAATTAAGATTATGCGTTTTTTTTCCTGTCCCCGTTGTTAGCGATTTACTAGCATAATCGAATGGATTGTTGTTGTATTCTCAGAATCCAGTGCAACTTCTGCAGACACTTTGCAAGTGTTTGGGAGATTCAATGTCAACATATTAGTTGACATTATGGGTTTATTTAACTCTCAATTTCTCATGAAATGTTGCAGTTTCAATGGAGTACCAGCTGAGGAACGGTTACACTGGAGATCATTTCTTGTGAAATTGGGAGCAGATAATCTTAAAGGAGTCAAGAATGAAGAGCTCCTTGTAGCTAATCACAAGTATTCTACCATTTTCCTCACTTCCCCCCCCCCCCCCCCCCCCCCCCCCCTTGTTTTCTACCCTTCTCTAAGTACTTCTATATTACTCTAACTTACATATTCTTGTTGTATTTGTCGTGCAGATCAGTATACATTGTATACACAGTGCTAGGGGATGTCAGCATATTCCTTGTTGGCAAAGATGAATACGATGAACTGGCTCGTAAGTTCCTCATTGCTTCACTTTTGTTATGGTTTTCTGTTCAATACGGTGAACAAGCCATTGTAGAGCTTACAATTTTGTTATGTTTTTTTTTTCTCTTTCTTGTAGTGTCGGAAATTATCTTTGTCATAACCTCCGCGTTGAAGGACGTTTGTGGGAAACCTCCTACCGAACGCCTCTTTCTGGACAAATATGGAAAAATATGCCTGTGTTTGGATGAGATTGTGTGGATGGTAAGTGAAGTAATAAAACACACACACACACACTTAATGTATGCAATCACTGGGTGGTTTTTACTAATTGTGCCCCCACTGATGTTTTTCTTGTGAAGGGTTTGCTGGAGAACACAGACAAAGATAGAATCAAAAGACTCATTCGATTGAAGCCGCCTACGGATTTATAAATCGGCATCCACAGCCACTTTTATCCCTTTCACTGCTTTATTGTATTATATAGAGATTGTGTTTTAATCAAATTTTTGTGCTTTAAGAAATCCTATACTCTAAATCTTCCTGCATTTTTCGTATTCTACTTGTAACCCTGTTCTTTGTGATCAAATGATTTTTCTGGATTGGCGTAATTGAATTGTAATAAAGTCCCCTACTTGATTGACGTATTAAAGAAATAATAACAAAGGAGAAAATTTTACCATTAATTTATTAGAATGGAAATAATCTCTACTAATACATTATTTAACCTATGAAGTTTAATCAAAGAAATGTATCAAGTGGGTAACAAGATTTTTCACCACCAGCCAAAACCCCTAACTTAAAATCTCATATACTACATAGATGACGCAAACAGCTTCCTCACCATAAGGGCTTAACGCTCTACACGCGCACGCGCACAACACTCTATTTCATTAATTTAATGGTTTTACAAATCGCATCTCCATCTCCCTCCGAGCCCTAATAACCATTCTTCAGCTAACGACCTGATCTTCTATCGCCGGTCGTCGTACCCCAGTCGGCGGCTTTCGAGAACTCCACCGGTTTCGTCCATTGGCCCATTCATTCACTTATTTTTCCGGGTTTTAGCATTGCCTCTGATCGGTATTTGTCTCAGCAGCGTCAAATTTATCTGATTTACGACGGAATGTTTGCCTTCTGCCGCTTTTGAGCTCCTTTGCGTGCTGGGGTTTGCTTATTTCCTCGAAACGATGCGTAAAAACACGATCTTTGCCTGAGGGGAATGCGTAGAAAATTGGGATTTTTCATCAGAATATGCTCTCCCTGCGCTTGGTTTGCAGATTCAGCAACGTATTTCGTGCTTGCACCACCTCAGCCGTTGAATCATCATCTATTAAGAGCAGAGTGCGAGAGCCTCGAAAATTAGAGGAGCCCGCACTCGAGAGGATAAAGAAGGAAAGGGACCCGGAGAAATTGTTCAATTTGTTTAAGGCCAATGCCCACAATTCTTTAGTTGTTGAGAACAAGTTTGCATTCGAGGACGCGGTGTCTCGCTTCGCTGGAGCCTGTCGGTTCGATTATATCGAGAATATTTTAGAGCATCAGAAGACATTGCCACAGGGGAGGCGAGAAGGGTTCGTTGTTCGAATAATAATGTTGTATGGCAAAGCAGGGATGACGAAGCAAGCTGTTGATACTTTCTGCAATATGCATTTGTATGGATGTAAGAGAACCGTTAAATCTTTCAATGCCACTTTGAAGGTGGTTTCACGGTCCCGAGATGTAAGGGAAATTCAATCGTTTTTGGACGATTTTTTGCATAAATTTGGCGTAGAACTCGACGTGTATTCTCTTAACACTATAGTGAAAGCTTTTTGTGACATGGGCATGTTGAATAAGGCTTATTTAGTCATGCTTGAGATGGAAAAACTCGGTGTAACTCCCGATGTTATTACGTACACGACTCTAATGTCTGCATCTTACAAGGGGAACAGGCCCGAGATTGCTCAGGGTTTGTGGAATCTGATGATTTTAAAGGGTTGTTGTCCAAATGTTGCAACGTTCAATGTAAGGATTCAGTTCTTGGTTTGTAAAGGGAGGGCTCATAAAGCTCATAGGTTGCTGTGTTTCATGCGGAGGCGTAAGAAATCTTTAGAATCTCCTGATGAGGTTACGTATAATCTTGTGATTAAGGGCTTCTTCAGAGCGGGTTTTCATAAAATGGCCATGAGGGTGTATTCTTCTTTCCTCGGTGATGGCTACGAGCCTAATCAGAAGATTTACGAAACCATGATTCACTACCTCACTGAAGCGGGAGAGCTCGAATTGGCTTACAGTATGTGTAAGGAAAGTATTCAGAAGAATTGGTTTCCTAGTGTGCACACCATCAATGATTTGCTTGAAGGCTTGCAGAGAAATGGAGATCTTGAAAAGGCTAGAGACATCTATGGCCTTGCTCGAAAAAGGGTACCTCCTTTTTCAGATACACAACTTACGGTGATGGAATCGATATTATCGAGAACAAGAAATTGAACCGACCACATGAAGGTTTCTCTAGTGCAAGATTAAGAGCTCCAGAGCAGAAACTATGAAGTTTTGGGTAACCGTATGTTGTCATTTTTCGTTATTCTTATTGTGTAATTTTACAGTGATGCTCTCTCAAACGTATCGGTGAGCTCCTTTGTGTGCCTCAAATTCGTTCAGTTTTTCATTATTTCTAACTTGGTTTCTTCTGTTACGGTCAGAATTTTGTTGGCGAAAGAAAGCTCTGCTACTGCAAGAAGGCTCTCCCAAGCCCAGAGACGGTGTTTTTTTGGCTATGTTCGAACGCCAACAATCATCACATCGAGTGGCCAAAGAGACTGCAGAGATTTTGCAATCCTCAACGAAAGCCAAAAAAAAGTTTCCAAAAGGATGAAAAAGAGATCTCTTACAAAGCAATGCATGTGTGAAGGAAATGATGCAGTGAGGATTTAAGGCACAGGAAAGTTTTTCAGGTGATGACTGAGATTCTATTCTACATCAAGGCTCAAGCCCCACTTAGAATCTACTTAACTATTACAAGGCTGATTTTTTTTGTGAATATTCCAGTTGGTTTGTTACAGAGATATTTGAGCCAATCATAAATTCTTAAAATTCATTTGGTAGTATTCAATCATGTACAGAGGAACAAATCTATACACCAGCAGTAAACTTCCCAAAAAGCATAACTTAGTAACCTTTCAGCAAGCTTGATTGATTATTGTCAATAAACCTCTGTGAGATGATGGATTCATCGGGCAAAAGGCAAGAACGTGGATATACAAATCCCGAGCTCTCACCGTAAGCTTCCCAACAGAAAGAATTCTCAAATCCAGACAGAGAAACGAGTTGTATGTCTTCAAGATATAATCTCTTGCACGGTTGGCTTTCGCTGCAAGATAATAAGATTGCTTCTTCTGTTGCAGACGTGCCTTTGATGCTGCGAAACGATATGTTCTCTATAAGAACTGCTGAAGTCTGCATTACCAGAAAAAAAAAAGAAAGAAAAAATCTGAATCGTAGTTCTTGATATGCTAAGATATATCCCATTAAGACTTTTTAAGGCACAAAGTTAGTTAGTTAATTACCTGGTTAAGACAGGGATCGGGGGAATCGCAGTAATACTGATCGATTATTATCGGGTTGGAAACGTTTTTCATACGTATGTTCTCGAAAGTTATCTTCCTCGCAAATCCGCTGCCACCCTGTTAACAGTTTATCAAAAATCAAGAAATAAAGATAATTTAAAGGAAAAGGAAATATGAAAAAAAAAGATTATACCTGCCATGTTTTGATCCTGACCCCGTTTTCGGTATTTTCCAAAACCGCCCCGTTTATGATAACGTCGTGCACCGCAGCAGATGAGTTCGCTTTCCCCAGGCTCCCTATACTGGAAAAAGGCATTCTTTAAGGCTGTGTTTGGTTTGTGGTAATTAGTAGGGAAAAGAAAAATGAAATGAGAAAGGAAAATTTGTTTTTACGTTTGTTTGGTTGAAGAAATAGATAATGAAAGGAAAAGAAAGTGTAGTTAAGTTTATGAAAAGAAAAGAAACTCATGAAAAACATTTTATTTCCTGATTTTCTTTTCCACACTACTGTCTTCGTTCCAAACACAGTCTACGGATGTCTCAGAGAGGAAAACATAGTTTCTTGCATTACCTTATACCGTGGCCCGGTCCGCAAAAAATGTTCTTTATGCGAATACGCGAAGAATTGCTCACTATGGATATGCAGTCATCTCCTGTCGAAAAATTTCTCGAAAAGTTTATACAAGTAAACGCAGTGTAATTAATTCGAAAGAACAATTTCGAAAAAAACAGTTTACTAAGAATGTTTCTTGATACTAAGAGGGAGTTTTTCGAACCCGTGCTTATCGTGGTATCCTTAAGTTCAACGTGCGTAGTAGCACTTATGTGGATCCCGTCCGTGTTAGGGCTATCAACGGGAGCT
The DNA here is from genome assembly GCA_004919715.1 of Linderniella brevidens. NCBI lineage: Eukaryota > Viridiplantae > Streptophyta > Magnoliopsida > Lamiales > Linderniaceae > Linderniella > Linderniella brevidens. The sequence goes on from SWDC01000146.1 coordinate 1,146,259, forward strand.
TTAACCATAATACCCGAGGCTGCAACGTTATTACAATCGGTGAAAGCCAAGTGCATTTGTTGGCTGTCTAACAGGGAAAGATTCCTGACTTTCAAGTTCTTGCATCTATGGAAAGTAATAGCCTGCAACATCATTCGATTAAGAAACCAACGTAACGAAAGGATTAAAAAAAAAAAAGAGCAAATTTCGAGTAATTTAGAATCAATGCTCACCGTTGGTGCGTGAGTGCAAGGCTGCAGAAAATGTTCATCGATGCAGCAGAAAGTGAGACCAGAAGAGGCTAGGGGGGGGGGGGGGGGGGGGGGCGATTAGAATAAAAAAAAAATTAAAGAAAGGGCATACGTTTGATTCGTTTTTCTTGCACGATCGAGCCCACCATTGATGTCCCCTTCCATTTATCACACCTCCGCCTTCCACCGTTAGATGCTCGATTCCATGGAAATAAAGCCATCTATGTACGTCAGAACCGTTCCACACATCGGGATCTTGAGGAGCATCAACGGTGCCTCCAATCTATATTCAGCAAAATACCATTAATGCTTTCCATTTATAACAGTAAACAAGATCATTTATTTTATCTATCTTTTCCTTTCAGGGAAAATTTGATCTTACTCTCAAGGTCACATTTGACTTGCAAGGCCCGGCAAAATCGGTTGATCGAACGAGGTAATGTTTCCCTGCGGGAATCACGATTTTGGCCGGTGATGAAGAAGAACACGCGACCTTCCAAACATTTTGCAGAATCTGATTCAATCAATTAACTAAAAATATCAATACAAAAAGTGCTTTAAAATGAGAACACTATTTGATCTTGTAAGGACACATTTTCCATATATTTCTCTTCCCTCTTCAACAATAACTCCGAAGAGCCACAGCATTTTAAAACCCAAGAGCTTTCAGTCTACGGAAATACAGTAAATCACATTCAACAAATACGCTAACATTCGCCACATTTTCATCAGCAACACGAAAAGAAAAAAAAAATCGTACCTTTGAGTCGTCCGTTGCGCCGTCTCCTGTGGCTCCGCAATCGTCGAGGTTAAAAATCTGATTTTTTGACCGAAGCGAACATTTCGCGTGGAGCCCAGATGAGGGGAGCTGAATTATGGGATCGTAGTCGTCGTTTGCATTGGCGCTGCTGAAGAGTAGAAATGCGCTTGTGATGATGAGAAGAAGCTTAAATTTTGAATCATTTGAAGATGAAGAATGTATGGGCTTCTTCATCTTTGGCTGGCTAATTCAGATTCGAGACTCTTGCAGCAGCAGGCAAACCGAGTCAATTAGATTGTTCTTGTTCTATTCTAACGATGATTAAGATTAGCGGATGGGAAGAATAAAAGAGAGAAAAAAAATAGTACTTTGAGAAATCGCTACATATATGACTAAAAAGCGCGGTTAACATTTCACTAGCAACTATTTGCTGCAACTTCAACAAATCGGTACATAGGGGTGTTGAAAACATGGTTAACCGACCGAACCGTACCGAAAACCGATTTTTCGGGGCGAACCGATCGGTTTTTAATTTTATTTTTTCGATTAATCGGTTCGGTGCGGTTAAAAAATTCGGTACACGGAACCGAACCAATTAACCGAACATGTTATGTATATATATGGACTAACATTTATTAATTGAATAGCCCAAAACAGTTTTCATTAAGTTAGGCCCACTATTAAATTAAAATTACAATGGCCCAACAATACAAAATTGATTAGACGATCACATCTCCCTCTCTGTAATAATTCGAACTCTATAATGTGTGAAAACCTAAACCCTAATCGAAAACATTAATCATCTTCTAGCTGCCTGTTGTGATTCTCACTGGTTGCGGTCTCCCTCTTGGTTATCATCGTCTAATAAGGTAATTATCATCTAACATCGTTACCAATTAGACATCGTTTGGATGAGGACCAAATTGTAGTTATGTTTAAAAAGCGATCGACGGTCATTATTGCGTGTGCGTAGAATTGACGGCGACGATGCGTTTATGAATTTAAATAGGTCTATAAGCCCATGTAATCAAAATTGGCCCAACTACACGGACAGGCGAGTGGGTATTATTGTCATTTCAGCCGCCGAACATTACTTTACTACGAAAGGAGCCCTTCACACGTTTCCTCAGACCATTTCACCTAAGCTAAGCTTTGCCCCGTCGTGGAAGGGAAAAACCCGCGCCGTTGGAGATCTTCAAGCTCCAGGTTGGTCAGAATCCCACCTCGATTTGCGAAATGAGGACTTTTGAATTATTATCCTCTTCGTCAGGTTTGAGCTTATCGTATATGCGTACAGTTAAATGATCGATGCTTATTTTTTGTTTGAATTACCCTTCTTCCTCTGCTTATTAGATCTATATTTCGCTATATCTGTGAATCGTGAGTTTGGGGATTTACCTGTTAAGAGATGCTAATTCCGAAGGTTTGTAATCTAGAAAATTCCGAGATTACTGTCAGTTTTATTTCAGATTGATGTTACGCCATGGTTTAAAGGTTTAATTTCGTTAATCTAGAAAATTCCGAGATTACCTGTCGGTACATAACAAAGAGCCTTGTCTATTTGTAGGGATAATTTAATTTCGTTTAATTTCCTCAACGTTTCTGCTTGCCACATTTAGTCCCAGTGTTGTCTGATTTGTGACAATTTTGGTCTCTCGGTTAGATTTCCGTCACTTTAGACGGAATATTCCATTAACATACTAATTTTGGGGACCACAATTGTCCAACGAGCAAACATTGGGGGACCAAAATTAGTTTTATCCAAAATTTTTTTTTAAAAAGTAGTCCACTCACTTGGTGACTCTTGGCGCGTTCAGATCAATTCTATCTAAATTAACGGAAAATTAATCGAGGGACCAAAATTGTCCCAAATCAGACAACATCGGAGACTAAATGTGGCAAGTGGAAATATCGAGGACTGAAATTGCTTAACAGGCAAACAACGGGAACCAAAAGTGGCGTTATCCCTCTTCTGTACATACTATAGTGTTATCTGCCTTTTCCTTTTTCTTTTAATTGGACTCGGCCATAATTGGTTGTTTATGTCGGCCCAATAATGAATAATTTTCTTTCATCTCCCTCCCAAATGTTCCCGCCGAAACATTTGCAAGCTTCTTGCAATAGTTTGTCCACCTTCACCCTCAGATTTTGATTGCGACTTTTCCATTTTGACGCGACCTCACGTTTTGCAGTTATTGCTTTCCTAATTTCTTCATGCGTAAGTGATTACTCTATCTTGCTCACACCATTCATTGACTGCATGTCGAGATTCGCACTTGCAGTCCGTCTGTTTGATGAATTGACTGACTTAATATTTTTGTACAGTTTATAGTAAAAGTTGGGTTAGATTTGAGAGATGTATGGAAGAAAAGCTTGTCAATTGGTGAAAGAGTTTGCGAGCTGCGAGCATGGGCAGATTAACAGTTTCAACGTAAGCTTTATAGTTTGATTTTTCTTTTTCCCACCACATTTATATGTATTTATGTATATGTATATCCCGTTTTTTTGTCTATGATATATCCACTCATATTGAATTTTGTCTTATATTCAGAGTGATCTATTTTCCCAAGTTGTTGAAGAATGCAGTGGACATTTGCTTCAACTTGAACCCTTAATAAGGTAACTAAATGTTTTACTATTCGAACTTGCGATGGATGGAAGGAATATGGACTTGAAAGATGTGGCTCTGATTAGAAATTTGTTGTGACTTTTAAAACAGATTTAGTGGATTATATGATTCATTTTCAAATCCACGCATCTAAGTCCGTTATTTCAATGAAGCCCGTCGAGTGATTTATAACTCGATTCCCTCTGTGGATTCCCTATTTGTCTTCGTTTGTTTACGGTAATAGAGTATTTATGTCAATCAAATAACACAGGAACATACAAGAACATGAACACAAGTTAAAAGATATAACGAGAGAAGAAGACGAATCAGGCTCCTCAGAAGATGAAAGGACTAGAAAATCAGAAGCAGAGAAGATTTCTATACAATCAGAATTGAGATCGGATCAGTTTGGGGCACTTGTCCATCACCTTTCTCTGGTGCGTAATAAGCGGTGTCTCACGGCATATGTGTAAGTGACCCAAAGAAGTCTTTGCCTTTTTTCCTTTTATTATTTTTTTCTATCAAGCAAAACCCTATCCTTCTATTAATCTTAACAACTAGTTCATGTGTTACTTTTTGTGTTTTGTGGGCTTTTTTTTTTTTTTTACAGATATAACCGTGCGGAGACCATTAAAAACTTAGGATGGATGGTTGATGCCGTGATCCCTGAAGAAATTGAAGAGAAACTCAGTAGTGACGAGAAAGAGTATTTCAAAAAGCATGCTTCAACGTTGCAGGTATACATGGGAGATGTTGATCTTCATTTGACCGTGGTAATAATTTTTCTCTTCTTACATATGTATTCTGCGTTGTTCCCTAACCTGCTAGTTGATATTATATTTTTCTTACTTGGTTAGTAATTAATATTTGGTTTCAAAACAAAAAGTTGATGCCTGCTTTCATCTGAAATTCTTTCAAGATTACGTTACCAAACTGGTTTTCCTTAAATTTTAAGGATACGGTTCCTCCGAAAGATCCTTATATAAAGGTGCGGGTTTTAGATGATATCGGTGAAGTTGTGCTCAGTGATCAAGTAGCTAACTTAACTCGACACGCAATTTTCTTCCTTCGAAGAACTGATGCAGAGCAATACATCACTCATGTACGTACCCCCCCACCCCCCATTTGCTTCTGTTTTTCAGCTCTATAGATAGATTTAAGCCATCTTTTTTTTCTCTGATTTTGGTAATGCGTTTTGTTTTCAGGGCCAAATGGAAGAACTCACCAATTGAGACCGGACGGAGTCTTTGGTACACTTATAATATTCTCTTCTCTACATTGTATTCAAGTACATATATTAGAATTTATTTCTCATCTGACAAGGATGAGTACACTATTGTTGTTTATTATGGAGGCCATCAATCATGAAATTATATTGGTTTATATTTTAAGTTATTTGTAACTCAAGATGTTTAATAAATAAAATTGTAACCTTAAATGGGTATTATTTTAATTATCTAAAAAATTAATTTTTGAGGAAGGGAAAAATATTAATGACCACCACACACCAAATTAATTGACACGCTTCGTCAATTATACAAGTCTAGACCAGATAATGGGGAGTTTTACATTGGTATATGCCAATTTAGTTTAAATTTAATATACAAAATATGTAGTTTTTTAGTAAGTTACCCTCTACCTTTTATGTTTTCTCTATTCTAATTAATCCTCACAAATTAGTTTTTTCTTGGAATACTTGAAAATAGTACATAACAAAATTGAAATTATAATTTTATATATTTGATATTTTAAAACTCTTAAAATATAAACTAATAACAGATTCATACACTATATTTAAAATACTAGTAAGAAAGCGGGGTCCAAAGTGTGAGTTTTATCATTGAGGACCAAATTGCAGTTATGTAAAAAAAAAAAAGCGATCGACGGTCATTATTGCGTGTGCGTAGAATTGACGGCGACGATGCGTTTATGAATTTAAATAGGTCTATAAGCCCATGTAATCAAAATTGGCCCAACTACACGGACAGGCGAGTGGGTATTATTGTCATTTCAGCCGCCGAACATTACTTTACTACGAAAGGAGCCCTTCACACGTTTCCTCAGACCATTTCACCTAAGCTAAGCTTTGCCCCGTCGTGGAAGGGAAAAACCCGCGCCGTTGGAGATCTTCAAGCTCCAGGTTGGTCAGATTCCTAGCTCGATTTGCGAAATAAGGACTTGTGAATTATTATCCTCTTCGTCAGGTCTGAGCTTATCGTATATGCGTACAGTTAAATGATCGATGCTTATTTTTTGTTTGAATTACCCTTCTTCCTCTGCTCATTAGATCTATATTTCGCTATATCTGTGAATCGTGAGTTTGGGGATTTACCTGTTAAGAGATGCTAATTCCGAAGCTTTGTAATCTAGAAAATTCGGAGATTACTGTCAGTTTTATTTCAGATTGATGTTTCGCCATGGTTTAAAGGTTTAATTTCGTTAAATTGACGGGGCTTGCTGCTGGATTCTGAAAACGATGTCAATAAATTTCGTGTACTTAGGTTGAAGTGAAACAATTTTTCATGAAATTAGGATTTTTGTTGGTTAGCTTTCTCTAAGCTTCCATTTAATATAATTTTTCCCTGCTGTTCACCTTCTGCTGGCGTTTGATATCTTTCCAGTCACTCTAGATGTTAAACTATCATCTCCAACCTTTTTACTTACTCTTTTACCTTTGTTCTTCAAAGCTGTTTCCCTTTGGTGAAAGAAATTCCTGTCTCAAACCAAAACCTTGGGCTTCTGAAAATGGCAAAGGAAAGAACTGTGGACCATGCATCTTCCGACCAGGATAGTTTTCAGTCTCCCCATGCTTGTTGCCTGAAAGCCATGGACTGCAAGAAGAACCACGATGGCTCTTCTCCTTACGTAGGAGACGAGAAGGAATGGGAACAAGTTCAGTGCCCCGTATGTCTTGAGCACCCACACAACGCTGTCTTATTACTTTGTTCCTCCAAGGATAAAGGTTGCCGTCCCTTCATATGTGACACGAGCTATCGCCACTCGAATTGCTTCGATCACTTCAAGAAATCATTTCCTCAATCATCTGCTGGCTTACAAACCGGTAACGAAGACCCGAAACCCGAACTAATCTGCCCTTTATGCCGCGGGCTCGTAACCGGTTGGGTCGTGGTGGAACCCGCAAGAAAGTACATGGACTCCAAAACCCGAAGCTGCTCGTTGGAGACGTGCAGCTTCAGTGGAAACTATGCCAGGCTCAGAAAGCACGCGAGGACCGAGCACCCTTATAAACGTCCCTCGGAGGTGAGCCCCACGAGGCAATCAAGCTGGTTGAATATGGAGCGACAGAGAGAGCTTGAAGATGCTTACGCATACGATTCGGATTTTGGGCTCGACCCGGATGGATTCCCTGACCCGGACGTTTTTCCCGAGTTCGACCCGGACTGGGAGTGGCTCGAGTACGAGAACTGGCTCGATTTTTTCGATGGTTCGTTCGATGCCGTGGGCGACATCTTGCACAGCCCTTCTTCACCCTCTTTTAGGACAACGTCTTCGTGGGGCACGTTCGATTGGAGTAGCAGCTCCTCCAGTGGTAGTGAGGAGATGTTTTTCGGGATCAACGATGTAAGAAGACGGGATTATGGTGACCGTGGAAATCGTTCTAATTCGAGATCGGGTTATGAAAGAGAAAATAACGAAAGTACAACGATCTCGCGATCAAGAATCAACCGTGACGGGGAGAGTTCGAGATTTGGCAATCATCAGAGAGAGAGTAGTAGGAGGAGGAGGAGATCGAATTTAAGTAATCGAAGCCCGAGATCAGATTACTACAGAGAAGATGGCAGAAGAAGTTCGAGAGAGGAGAGTAGAAGAAGCAACAATTCAAGGTCTAATTATCACGGAGACAATGCTCGCTCATCTACAAGAGGAGTAGGTTCCTCCAGGGAAGCTGCGTCAGAGAGGTCAAGGAGAAGAAGATCGAGAGACCGATCGAGCTCGAGGTATTATAATAGTAGATGAGTTTTTCTTCGGACAAGGCATATTATATTACTAGCAAGCGGTGACGTGTCACTTTTGGAAGGCAAGCCATGTTTCAAAATTGAGTGATGGGATTTTCAAGTCTTCACATTTGTATTATCTTTTAGATTGCAAACTTGTTATGTTTTTTGTTGGGTCTCTGTGTCTGCTATGTTTGTTAGAAAGAATGCGTTTCGTTGACATAAATAAATAAATCTATGGATTATCTATGATGTGATGAATTGCGGTTCGTTAAGAAAAAATAGACTTTGATCGAATATGTTTTTAATAATATAGCCTCGTTATTTAGTAAGTTAATATGTGATGGTACAAAAGGGTTGTTATGTGATACAAATAAGGAGTTACAAAAGGTGGTTAGTGGATCTAGGGTTCCTCTAATGAATGGGACTACCTTTGTATATCATGAGATTTCTCACGTACAACACTGATCTATATAAAAAAAATAGTTATTGTAATAAGAAATTGAACTCGTGACCTATTAGTGAATAGAATCATTGGTCCACTCTTTGCATACTTGGAGACAACTTTTAAAAAATTGATTTGACCAAGACTATTTACCTTATTAATCATGAACGTAGAGAATCCATTAAGGCCCAATAGGTAAAACACGTGGCTTTTGTGGTGCGAGTGAAAGCCCAATTGATATGTGTTCCTGTTTTGTCTCTCAAAGCCCAATTTAAGGATTAAGCCTCAAACCTCATTTCTCTCTCCACTAATTCTTTTCTCTCTCTCTCTCTCTCTCTCTCTCTCTCTCTCTCATCCTCACTCCGAAGAAAACGAGAAGCTCCACCGGGAAATGGAGCACCCGTTTTTTCCGACGACGCCAACGAGAGCTGACGCCCTGCGGTGGCTGTCAGTCTCCGAGAAGCTCCTCTACTCGCGCGATCTATTCGGCAGCAAATCGCTCGCGACGCGCGCGCGCGACGCCGATCCCACCCTCACCCACGCCGACCAGCTCCTCGCCGTCGTCGACACCCTAATCGCCGGAGATCGCCGCGTCGGGAACAACAAGCACGACTGGTACTCCATCCTCCGCGTCCCTCCGTCTCGCGGCCGAGACGTAGACCACCAAATCGCAGCTAATTACCGCAGCTTGGGGGTTTTGCTCAACCCGCAGGTGAATAAGTACCCTTACGCGGACCAAGCGTGTAAGCTCATGGTCGACGCTTGGCGAGTTCTTTCGAACCCCAGCAGCAAGGATTCGTACGACAGGGAAATCGGCCTTTTGGTCCCTACCCACCCCGACCCCTTTCTGAGCAGTCAACAAAACCACCCAATTATGAGTCAAAATCAAAACCCTATGCCCTTTGCCGGGGTAGAAGGCTCAAGCGGGGCGAATTTTCCCGGCGTTGGTGTGAATGCGGTTCATCAAAGGATCGACCCTCTTGATTCCTCCTCAACTCAGGCGACGCATAGCTTTAGGAGCTTTGGTTCTTCAAACCAGGTAACGCAGGGTTTTATGAGCTTTTCTCCTGGCAGTATAATCGGGTTCGGGCCCACTGGTGGTGGTGGGACTGCGTATAGTGAGGCAAGTAACGATGGGTATTCATCGAGTTTTGCCTTTAATTCGAATATTTCGAACCAAGATTTGGGAAATTTCGGTGGAGGGAATCCTCATTCGAATGGCCCTGCTGACGTGGACCGTACAAACGGAAAGTCTGTAAATAGAAACAGAAATATAAATTCCGATGGTATTCCTAAAGCCGTTGAGAGTAGCGGGATTGCCAACACACGCACGCCTGAGCATCAAAATGGGCCCACAGCAATGAACATGGAAGGAAATGCTGAGAGAGTTAATGTGCCTGAGGAGACTAACAAGAATCTTGATGTTGAGAGTTTTTGGACAGCATGCCCTTACTGTTATTACATGTACGAGTATCCCCGAATCTACGTCGATTGCACGTTACGGTGCCAGCAGTGCAAGAGGGCTTTTCAAGGAGTTGCCATATCTTCTCCTCCGATGTTAGATGGCAAAGACAGTTTCTTTTGCTGCTGGGGTTTCTTACCGTTAGGCTTCTCGATGGCAAACTGGGAGAAGAATGAGGGAAATATCCCATGTAATACTCCATTTATTCCTGTAAGGAGAACAAGGGCTGTGGATAAAAATGCCCGTTCTTGGGTCTACATCGATGATGACGATGAAGCTGAAGCTTCAGATGCATCATTCTCCTCCGGTGATGATTGGGATGGTGGTGAAGAGAAGGCTACTAAGGCAAAGAAGAATGTTAGAGCACGTAAGGTGAATGGTGCAAAGCCTAACACAAGGAGTGGTAATAAGAAAGAGAAAGTCAGTAAAGGTAAGCAGAAGGTTGTTGAAGAAGACGATGAGGTGGTAGTGATTGAAGCAGAGGAGGCTAGTAATGAGAAGACAACTGAAACGGGTAATAAAAGAGCTTCAGTGAATCCTAGGAAGCAGCCCGCGAGAGCTGTGAAGAATTTTGGTAAGTTGGACTTGAACGTGGAGTTCAGCAACGAAGCTGAGGATTCGGGGTCGAAAGCAGTTCAAGGGAATCAAGGCACGAACGAAGGAGTTGATGATACTATTGAAGGGACTGGATTCTTCGAGGGCCTTGATGAGTTCTTGAACAGTCTTCCAATTCTTAATGCTGAAGAAGATGATGATGACAAGGCTGCAAAGGGGCCTTAGTTAGTAGTAGAGGTGAATAAGGTATGGGGAATGATTTCTTGTTTCTGTTGTTAAGTGTTTAATTTAGGTGAATGTTGATATCATTACAGTGTGTGTCTGGAAATTTTTTTGGATTTTCTGACCATGAATGTGTTGTTTGGAATTTTGATGAGTAGGCATGGGATGGGTATTTTTCGTGAGTTAGCCACTACTTCGTGATTAATGGTCACCATGTTTTTTATTATAAGACATTAATTGTGGGACAGACAATTTCAACCTAACATTATTTTCAATTCTGTGTACCAAAACAGAGGGTAACTATTCAATATTTAGGCTTCTTTATCTGGTTAATAGACTGAATGGATGGGATTCAGTTAATGGTTATGAAATTTAATTGTATTAAGTTTGTATAATTGAATCTGATTTCCTAATTATGTTAAAACTTTATAAATTATAAATAGGACAGCCCACCCTACATCGTAAGTAATTAACAAAATAAACAAGCTAAATAAATCTTGTTCTTTTTACCGGATAATAATAAACTAATTACGATAAACCTACTAAAGCCTCGAGATCCAATCCTTATCCAACCGAACCAGATATCCAGCAACCAACAATACAAGGATTAATTAGGGAAATAGTTTTTTTTTTTTTTAAAAAAAAAATCTTCGTAAAGACCATTTTACCCCTGATAATCGGATTGAACAGAGAGCCGTTGACCGGAAAAAAGGAGGCAAGTGATCAAATTCGTCTCTTTCTTAGAGCGTCGTCTTGATTTTAATTTGCAATTTATATACAATTTATCTCAAACCCTTTTTCTTGATTTTCTGATTTTACAGAGGCCAACATCAATACTAGCTGCAAAGATTCAATTCAGACACCACAGAACCAGTACATATTTTTTATTGATCACTCTCCATCACGTAGAGACTTTCGATTAATTAATTTCAAATTCAAATCCCACAGTAATCTTTGATTGCACCCGGGGTCGTCTCTCCCCACGCAGTGTTGCAATATTCGAGAAATCCCAGGTTGCTAAAAGGCTTAAACTTCAACGGGTGTTCATCGTCCACGAGCTCTTCAGGCACCGTCAGCTTCTCACGTGCGAACGAGAAGACTCCAATCGAATGCTTCTCCTTATCCCCTTTCGGTATCACTCTATGTAGAGGAGAATATATCCTCCCATTGCTCCATCCCTTAAACCAAGAATTCAAGAGCACACGTTTATTACCTACATATTACATAAACCTTTCTACTCATTTTTTCTTTGTTAAAATTATAATACTAGGTAACTAAGTATACAAGTTTTCGTTGTTGGGTCACTGTGTTTGATAATTGCAAAAGTATGTCAATAACTTTGCATGTCAAAATAATTTTGGGTCAAGTTTTCAATTTTAGGTCACTAAGTATACATGTTTTCGATTCTGCAGATAGAGTTATTACCGTGATGGCTTCTCCCGCTATGACCACGAACTGCGAAGGCAAGGGCTCGTAATCGATCCACCGCCCGTCTTTGGCCTCTATCTCGAGGCCTCGGGCTTCGTTCGTGCTTATTACAGCCATGAAGCTCTTGTCCCTGTGAGGATCAAGCCCTAATTTCCTCTCATTTTCGCCTTGTGTCTTGTATTTAATCACCCTCGTCATGTAAAACGAGGACCCGATTAAGCCCTCGTAGTGCTTCTCGATCCCGTAGCTGGTGCACAGCATCTTCATCACCGCGTGATCGAGCCCCGAAAGGAGCTTGCAGTACGAGTATAGGGCATCACTGATTCGTAACAATTTTCAAGAATATCAAATTTGACGATATTGTGACAATCGATTTTAATTCTGTTCCTTGTACAAAACTAGTCCTATGTGTTAACGTTATTTATCATAAATATGGTCCTTTTCGATCATTGTTTTGACCTAATCAACCACCGGTGATGACATGGCAATGTCATGTCATAAATTTCACTCCACATAATTAAAAAAAAAAAAAAAGCAATATCACCCTCGAGTACAAAAATTAGAGGTAATATGACTATATAGGACTGTTTGTGATATGTAACCTAAACTTATTGGATTACTTTCGTACATAGAGAAGCTAGCTGACCAAAATCGATTTTTGTGAAAGTTAAAAGGACTGGTTATGATAAATGGCCTATGTACGGAGAAAAAATAGAGGACTAAAAATGATTTTAGTGACTAAACTATTAGTTACTCGTTGTGAAAATCGAAGCTTATTTTACTTTTATATACCGAAACTTGGAGTGCCCATTAGGCCACATGAGGTTGGTGAAATTCTCCACGGCTTCGAGGTTTCCACCATCTTCGATCGCAAAGGCATCGAAAAGAGGCATCGCATCGTAGTTTCCATCGTAGCCAAATCCCGGGATTTTGGACTTGCATTTCATTTTAGTTTCTAATGGGAGTTTAAATAATTCTTCCCACATGTTGAAGAGTTTTTTCTGCAAATCGGGGTTGGACTTTTCGTAGTTGGCCACCACGAAGCAGCCGTGAGATTCCATTGCACGTCGAATGGAATCTGATGTTGATTTGAAGGAATTTGTTCCTGGGATTAAGCTCTTTGCACTGAGGTCTATGATTGGGAGTTTTGATTTTATTTCCATATTTAATCCTTTTTTTTTTCTTTCAAATGATTATATAATGGAGGGTTAAATTTGATCTTGGCTTCTTGTGTATTGGCGTATAAGACTAGTTCAGTATTTATAATGCTTACCTTAGCTGTGAAGTGTGTGTGTGTGTGAGTGTGTTTTTTAAGTTTTAAAGTTAAGTCGCGTGGTTTATTACAGTATAAAATCGTGACATGAAGATGAAGATTGAAGTTTGTATAATAAATTCTTGCAACTTGTTCACTTCGCATGCAAATCTCATTACGTACCTATATACTGCATTAAAATCGCACGATATATTTATTTTAAATAACCCTACCCTATATATATATGGTGAAACGATGTTATCATTTTAAAAATCTTAATATTTATTCAACTCATAATCTCAGTTACGTCACGTGACGGTGACAAATTATATAAATGGGTTTCACAATATATATGTAAAAAAATTTATTGGTTACTATTTGCAATAATGATGCAAAATCTGATCTTATGTAGAGGTTATTATAGTACGCGTTACGTCTCCATCGTTTGGTTGATAATTGCAGCAGGTTAACTGCTTTGCTATGATTTTATAAAATATATATTAAATTATTTTATCATAGTACGGTCGAAAGTAACTGGTATTATAATTAATCGTATATAACATGGTTAATATCACGATCTTGTGCAATAAATTAACTGTCGTGACAAAGGTATCATGCATGTGTTACTTCCGACACGCTCTGTGATTGGGTCGATCGGTAGATGAAATGAAATTATTAGGTCAAAAGAAATTTGCATGGGATAATCTAAATTGCATATACCGTCGTAATATGATTTTAATATGAATATGAACATCTATACTACATACATTTACTCATAAATTTATCGAGACATTATAAATTAATACTGCATTTGTTCCACTACGGTAATAATGATATATATACTCAATAGGAAATGAAATAAAATCAGATCTTGTGACATCCTATGAGATCACTTTCAAACAAAAATTATAACTATGTATTTTTTACATAAGCTCGCTATGATATGTGGTGACCAAAGTTCAAGGACCACAGGCATGCAGCTATCATTTTTTATTATATCGTTCATATAATTAGTTGCCTTGTCGAATATTGTCATTGGAAACGAGTTTTCAACACATATTACTTTTAATTATAAATTTAATAAACATGGATTTTCCGTACGAAATTTAAATTATACATAAGAAAAATTATATATAGTGTCAATTCATAGGCGTTTGACATACAAATCTAACCAATGAGGATCCAAATAGAATCGCGTAAGCTGATGAAATCAAGTAGACCTTCGTAAAATGAATAAATTATAATGTTATTAAATATTTAATATTTTGTCATCCGCGTGATTAGAGGTGCATATCAAGTCCACGTCAGATTAAAGCAAGATTATTATATGCATTATTTTGATTTAAAATTAATAAAAGTACATTGTACTGAATATAATTTACAAGTTCCCTCATTAGTTTCTGGTCGATTTATTCAAACTAATGCTTACATAATCATATTATTTATTTAACGCAAATAAACGATAGCTATAATCGCCCTCTAAATTAAACAAATCTATTAATTAACACATATCGGCGCGTAACAAAACAGTGTGAACAATATTTTACAAGTCACAACCTATATTAATTTCAGAAAATGTCTTAGAGTAGTATTAATTCTCAATAATGTCTAATATTTTTTTGTGAGATAAATTGAAAAACAAGTTGAGCATAAAATGACTTAAGATCCCATATATAAGTTAGGCAGGGAAAATAGTATCACTATATACACATCTCCCACTGCCTGCCACTACACAACACTTCCATATAATCACAATACAATACAACATATACAAGTAAGCAATTTGAAATAAAATAATAAACCGAAGCCATTTCACCACTATAAATACCACAAAATTAGTAGCATCTATACACACACAAAACAATATCTGAAAAACAATAATAAACCAAATAACCCACCTGCCTAGTAAAAACAAAAAAAAAAAATCAAGAAAAATGGTTTCCGACAGCAAGCTCCCAAGTGTAGAAATCAACAAGGAAAACATGATCCCAGGTACGGATTCCTTTCAATCAACTGCTGATTTGGTCCGAGAAGCCCTAGAAACCTACGGTTGCATAGTGATCGAATACGGTGAAGCCAATCAAGAACTGCAGAAAGCCTTATTCAGTTTCTACGGTGATCTCTTCAATCTCCCATTGGAGACCAAAAAGAAGCACAATTTCAAAGAGCTCGACGGAGAAGCCTACGATGGTAACTATCCCGATATGTCTCTCTACGAGGCCTTCGGAATCGAAGAGGGCATCACCCTCGAAGCCGCGAAAGAGTTCACCAACCTCATGTGGCCTAATGGCAACGAAAAATTCAGGTAATAATTTAATATTAATAGTACTATTAGCTTGTTCAATAATATTATTTTATGTTTTGATTTTATAGCCAGCTATTTTTGTTGGATGGCCACATCCCCTAAAAGCTTAAGCTTGAAGGGACTATATCATTTTTCTGATTTTATATATATTTTTATTCCAAACACCCCCTCACGTGTAAGCTGATTAATTTATTATCTATTCTTAGCGTGTAATTTTCTTAAATGGTTGTTCGTGGGGATTCGTATTCACGTGATATCTCTCTTCACATGGACTCTGATACCATATTATATATCCTTTTATTTCCAACAATTATAAGCTGAAAAACCCTAATAACATCCTTCCGGTATTCTTTGAAGTGAGGCTGTGAACTTATACTCGAAGCTGTTGATGGAGTTGGACCAAACGGTGATAAAGATGATAACAAGCAGCTACGGGTTGGAGAAATACTATGAGCCCTTAACCAAGTCCATATTCTACATGACTAAGCTCATAAAGTACAAGGCACAAGCCCCCGAAGAAACCATGTTAGGGCTCGTTCCACACCGAGACAAGGGTTTCACCGCAATAATCAACACCAACGAGGTCGAGGGCTTGGAGATCGAAATCCCGAGCGGAGAATGGGTCCATTTCAAGCCTTCGCCCGATAAGTTTGTAGTGGTTGCTGGTGAAGTCCTCGTGGTACGTAATTACTACAAACCCTAGCTATAATCCTTCGAATCAGGCTATTATTCAAGAATTTGGTAATGATTTAACGATTCGAATAATATTTATTTGTTTTATAGGCATGGAGCAATGCGAAAATATACAGTCCGCTGCACAAAGTGATCCCAAAGGGAAACAAGGAGAAGCATTCGATAGTTTTGTTTTCTTTCATTCGGGGGACTACTGAGGTGCCGGAGGAGCTCGTTGATGACAAGAATCCGTTGAAGTATAAGCCCTTTAGCCACTACGATTTCCTCATCCACTGCAAGAAACATGCCCAGAAGACTGCTGCGCGTTGCATCGAGAACTACTGCGGAGTGTGATGATGATCGCAATTACATATATATATATATATATATATATATATTTTAATAAGTTTTAATATATTTACCGTATTGATGTTAAACAAATATGTTGTGTGCTAATATTGGTCGGTGTTTGCAATTGCATGGCGTTGTGTGTGTCTTACGTTCATGCTATTTCCTGGGGTTTTATATCTGCTTTGAAATGTTTCTCTGTAATATATGGTCGGTCTAATAAAATAAAAATTGTGGACGTCTGTGTTATTTTTATATAGATTCTTTTACGTTATGCAAAACAACAGGGGGTGGTGGCGCAGTTGGCTAGCGCGTAGGTCTCATAGCTTCTGAGTGATCCTGAGGTCGAGAGTTCGAGCCTCTCTCACCCCATTTCTTTTTATTAATTTTTTTTAAATTCTTGATGTTTTCTTTTTCTCAAACCAATCGGCAATCACGTTGTAAGAAACAGGGGTTAATCAATAGTGTTTTTTTTTTTTTTTGAGGAAATAGGGGTTAATTGTTTAAATACGTATAAATATATATATTATCTGGAGGTAATAAATGGCGTTTGAATCTTTTTATTCATGATATTCGGAATTAATAACGAATCTTCTTTTGTTTTAGTCAAAGTTACTGTATTTATGGGAAAGATAACCCACATTACGATCAAGTCAAATCCTCGTCACAATCATATAATTTTCTTACCTACTAGGTAATAATATGTATTTATGGGAAAGATTGCCCATATTACTCTACGTATTAATTTGATGCCATGCCCGACCAGCTATATAATTAATATATATATTTAATAGTGGCCATATAATACCACCAAGACTACATAACTCATATCATATATGTAACATCTTTCAATTTCCTGAAAAGATGATGAGGAGCTCAACAAGGCTGATGATGACGGTGATGGTGGCTGTGCTTCTCTGCTGCGCAGGTGCAGCGGATAGCTATCGCACAGAATATTTCAGTCCTGGATTTGCAAGGTGCATACAGAGATGTTATCAGATTTGTCGTAATGATGTTGCTTGCAGAAGAGATTGTGATATCGACTGTGGTGATCCTGGACTGAATAAATTGAAGAAGAAGAAGAAGAAGAAGGAGCCTGCTATCAACGTCCATGTCAAAAATTAATTAATTTGTTTTCAATATTTTATCAAGAATATAATAGATATGTGGCCACATAATGATATATTATGGCAGTCAGTGATAATCTTGCCTGGAAATAAAAGAGTTATGATATATGTATGTTGATGCTTTGCCTTTGGGGTTCACGAATTATGTTTTTTTTTTATATTAAAATTAATCCGATTAATGTTAATTACAAGGATCAATGTTATATATAACAAGTTGTATTGTATATGTATATTTGGTGTTTATATGGTTTCATTACAAAGCTTTATATATAGCCCATTAAATGATGATGATCTTTTTTGTTCTTGTGATTACTGTATTCCACTCCACGTTTAAACATATAAAATGAGTTGATTTAACAAATTAATATTTCAGTAACTATAATAAATAGCCCTCCTTTTTACCCATTATTTGCCATTAATACTGCCTTCTTCTACGTTTTCTCTTGTGGACCATCATTTAGGTTGCAGTCCGAGAATTTACTTAAATTCCTTCAATAATTGATCTAGATAAATTATTAAGACCAAAAATCGTTCAATTCCGGCAAGAAGAGATGGAAAAAAGGAACATCAGTTTCACTCACTACAAGCAAAAAAACTTGATTGCATCAACCCTTTATTATTAAATAACGTATTAAACGTTTAATAAACACCAAGCTCTTCAGGAAAATAAAAATAATAAACCAATCTAAGAGCTTCTTCATCGCCCGATAAGCTTGTTGGCGCTCTTTGTACATTTCTCGAGACAGTTATACTCGCAAGTAATGTCAACTTTCTTGCAACCTTTGACACATGCATTAAAGCAAGTAACAATAGTATAGTATGAATTAGGGTCTCTTCCCTCTTCCTCAACATGGTTGAAATACTGATTCGTCTCTGCATCTGCATGAAAGATCATCGCCATCGTAACCATCATGGCAACTACTACTGCTGCAGCAAAATTAATTCTTGAGCTCCTCATTTTCTTTATTTATATATATATATATATATATATATATATGTATAACTCTTACTATAATGCTGTTGGTATTTTCTGAGAGATTGATATGAATAATGGCCACAGCAAAGGGGTCCTTTTATAAAGGCGCTGTAGTGTACTGTGTGCTGTGGTGTCTTATCTTGTATAGAAAATATATAAGAATGTAATGTTTTGGCTGATATCTTATGAGAATCTTGGCTGTAATCTGGAGTATGATTTAGTGACAACACTGAAGAATGAAATATTTAGCCATTAGGGTTACATGGAAATATTTGCTGGGCCCACTGGTTAGGTAAGCATGGTGAATATAGACCGACACGTGTCCCCATTTGACAAATGAAGAAATGGATGTGTTTAAATTCGAATTTTGATATAATGGTGATGCCCACATATTGTTCTTGGATGTAATGTAACCGACTGTTCTTGGATGTGACCAACTTGTAGGCCATTTGATTAATTTCATTACATTACATACATTGGCTAAATTATCACCAAAAAAAATTATTACATATATTGGTTAAAGATTTTATATTTTATGATTTGTTCTAATAAAGTTCTAATGCTAAAACTCCATGACTTTAGTCAAGACTTGATTTTTTTTTTTTTTTTTTTAAAAACCCCTAATTGTTATTGTTTAGATTATTTAAAATGAGTCATAGGTTTGCTATTCATTTGGTAAGAAGTAACAAAAAAGGCCATCGAAAATAGTAGTAAGATCTCCGCTTTGGTTTTGCATATTGGGCTTTGTTAACAAATGGGCCATCTTCGTAATTGGCCCAATTACTAGAAGAACTCTTAATTTTGCAACTTTGAAAAGGTCGACATTAAACGAAAAAGAGAGAGAAGCTATGTTTTACCTCTGTTTTATTTTTCAATTACATGAAATTAACATCCGTTAATCAACTCATCTACGAGCACGAAGGTTCCTTCAATAAAAATGAATTAACGATAATGCAATATAACCGTTACAACTAGCTTCTAGCATCTCTGAACAACCTTGTGTATGTATATAAATATATTATATAGATACATACACTGCTTATTTTTCAGACAAGTAAAGTATTATCCTCAAAGATCCTCAGAGGAACAGCAAATCTAGCAGAGAAAGAACGAGAGAGGTCGTCACCATCATCATCCCACATCGAGCCCTGATCGAAATTCTTGGAGTAAGAGTTTATATCGTAAGTGAAGTTCTCCGAGTTCGTTGCGCACATTCTCTTCTTCATCTTTCTCCACATCAGCCTCCAAATGGGAGCCCTATTCGATATTTCCAGCACAAGAACCATTTTCTTGAAGGTAATAAAAAAAGAAAGAAAAGATTGGAGCTTTGGTATTTGTGATGATTTAGTAGGTGTCTTTCGTAAGTGGTGAGTGTGTGTGTGTATTTATAGCTAAAAGCAGAGCAACATGTGAGTAACATGGGACCACGATGGATTGTCGTGGATTTGATTTTTATCCACATCTTTTTTACCAGATAAATAATAGACAAAATCTGACGTCAGATCGACAAATTCGAACAAAATGTAACTAGAAATTGGTGTTTCTGTTAATAATGACCACGAAAAAAGGGTATGAGTGTGACGAGGATGATGCAAGAAAAAGTAGTGAAAAAAGAAGGGTAAATAGCATATAATCCACTTGTGGTTTGAAAAATAAGCATCAAAACCCCTATGGTTCAGAAATAGCGTAAAATCCCTTCCTTGTCATTTTCACCTAATAATTGGGGGGTACCGTGCTATGTTTTAGAAAATACAGGGGGTACGGTGCTAAGTTTTCGACAACACATGGGCTACTGTGCTAATTTTTAAACAACATCGGGAATACAATGCAAAGTTTTAGATAGCACAATGTAGTTTTGCGCAATAAACAAGGCATAAGGTAGTTATGTGCATTTCGAAATAACAATATGGGAGTATTGCATAATTTACCCAAAAACAAAAAAATTCCATTGCATATTCAGATTATTCAATAGTCTTCTTTTGGGCACTTAGCTTTTGCTTTTCCTTTTGCCCTTATCCGCTCCTTAGCAAAGCGGGCGCCTTTAATACTTTTTTTTTTTCACCTACTTTCTCCTTTTCCTCATCCGACAAATGTTGAAAGAGAGAGCAGAGAAAATCAAAACTTTGAAGACGTCCGATAATACTTATTTTGGTTCCCAATGTTTGCCTTATGAATCAAATTAATTTCCGATGTTTCAATTGGGTTAATTTAGTCCTTCATGTTTCGGAAATGAATCAATTTGGTCTCAACTTGACAAAAACCGTCAATTTAGACGGAAAATCATTAACTGTGAGACACACGGCACGCTGTGATGATATGCCACATGTCGATTTTCTGTTAAAATTTACTCCGTCAAGTTCGGACCAAATTGGTTAATTTTTGAAACATATGGGACTAAATTGGTCTAATTAAAACATCGGGGACTAAATTAATTCATAAGGCAAACATTGGGGAACAAAATGGATTTTATCCCTTGAAGATGTAACATTAGTTCCTAGATATAATTTCCATAAAAAAAATAGTTGCCATAAATCTAGTAGTAAGAGAAGCTAAGCACACACTTTAACATTTTCCACGGACAACAAAGCACAAGAAAAAGGGACTAATAAATAGAGATAGCTCTTTGCTAAGCAACTTCATTACACTAAGCATCATCTCTCCGCCATTCCTCTAGAGTTGGTGTCTCCACTCCAATGTTCTTCATATCAAAGAGATTTGCTGCAACATTAGAACAAGAAGGAAAATGTAACTTTTTTCAGCTTCAAGTAATTAATCATGAAATAAAAAAGCCTAACGAATCAAAACGCGTATGTATGTATGTATACCGATATGAATATCGGGCGTTGCAGCAGCGGTTGCATCAACTAAAACCGTGACTCTCCGATAATCGAGTGCCACCGCGTCGAACACGGTTTGCCTGATACAATTCGGGGTTTGAACACCTAAAAAGATTCAGATCGAATTTATAACCGTTGAAACTCCCATTTAATCTTACATGTATGTAAGAAAACAGAGGGAGCATCAATATACTACCGGTGATTATGAGGCTATCGACGCCGGCACCGCGGAGATAAGAGTGGAGGTGGGTGTTGAAGAAGGCACTGAACCTCGTCTTCACAAGCTTGTAGTCTTCGTCTTCGATCGCGAGCCCCTCGACCAATCCCGAGCCTTCGTAGCCCTTCGAAGTGGGCTTCGCCTGCCCGGGAGAGTACAGGTGTCGGCGGAAGAGCTCGACGTCTCTGCCTGACGGATCGTGCTCGCGGACGACCTGTTATAGAAAAACAACTGCAGTGAGAATCCAAAAAATTCGAGATTGAGATTTTTTGTTTGACTCGGTATATAAAATCAAAGAGACATCTCCTCTTATCAGCCAATTGTTTTAGGATGGAACCCTCAATTTAACTTGGCATCAGAGTGGGTTCGATCTACGTGTTATCATGCTTGTTTGGCTCACAGCCCACATGATTTGATATGTTCACGTATCAGGCTTTGAATTGTGCCTCACGCTGGGGTCCGTGTTGAGATTATTTGTCCCACAATGGGGAAACTAACTTAACCTGATTCAATACATAGATAATTAAATAAAAAAAAAGGTATGTCCTCCTATCACCAATTGATTTTAGGACGTAACTCTTAATTTAAGACATAGCAACCTCTTCTAGCAAACAAAGTTTACCTGTTCTGACAAATTAATTATAGGGATTTCATAAAAATTTGAAGAAATGTTGCAAGAAAAGAAATTGATCGAAATTGGTACCCAAATAATGGGTATGCGACGGCTTCGTGCGACGTCGACGGCCTCAATCACGTTAGGGACGATTGCTTCTCCCCCTTTTACGTGCATAGGACCACCTGGTCGGATAAAATCTTTCTGCCAAATAATAAAAAAGAAAACAAAAAGAAATTGTTGAAGTAAGGAAAGCACTGAATTGGATTAAGAATTGAATTAGAGCAAAAAAAAACAGTGCCTGCATGTCAATCACGAGAAGGGCCGTGCTTTTCCACTTTGACGACTCGTTTGCTGACATTATCGTTGGTGTTTCTTCGCTTGCCCGATGATGCTTAAATGGCTGTGATTGGAATAAACGGTGTAATTGATGCTTTTACTACATCATGGAAAGAAAAAAAAAAAAACAGTAATTGAGGTCAATCACTATAGAAAAGAATTGCACTTCGATTCATGGGACTGTAGCAAGAAATTGGGGCATGGTGTTTCAACCATTCGATCGATGATAAGCTTTGGAGTGATGGGCTTATTGTTTTATGTGGGCCTTTGTAAACATATTAGGAACATCAGTTTTATTACTAATGGGCTTCGCTTGAGGCCCAAATATTTACTTAGGTAATATATATAGAGAGAGAGAGAGATCATATGTTTTATAACATTTTCTTTTTAAACACGACCAAAGACGAATATCGATAATACTCATTTTATCGAGGTAGAGGAGCTATCGTATTTCTTGCTTTTTACAATATACTTTGAAAAGCAATAAAACATGAAAACAAAAGTATTTAATGTGTCCCATATTGGAAAAGCTAAACAAGAGAAGCCATCTCATTGTAATTTTGAAGTACGTGATGTTTTGATAATTGTGCCGACCTTTTGCTAATTTAGCCTTACCCCTACCACCCATATACTAGAAGAGATAATCTAATAAATTCTTTGAGAAACCCCTTTTCTTCGTAAGTGGAATTACAGTGGACTATTTCGAAAAAAGTTGATAAAAGGTGATGGCCACAAGAAAATTAACTAGGAAAAAAAAATGATATGGACGATTTCGTTATTTATAATTGAATGAGGTAATATGACGCCGGGCTTACGCAGGTAAGATATTGTAATAAAGATTTGCTCACAATTTAAAACATTTCTTACGCAGTTACATATGTAACTAATTATACTACCGTTATTTAATGTTAAAAAATGAAATACAATAACGAGTGGCTCGCAATCTTTCAACAATATATGTAATGGCGTTTGTATAGCATCATAAGCAGTCGATCGTTATAGTAATAAATTGTGAAAGAATGACTGCTTATGATGTTATACACGATCGAATAAATATCAAGACCACCACGAACTTACGAAAAATACATGTAATAATAATTAGCAACGTGTAGATAATGATGATGATTAATGATTATTTGGAGCCCAATAATCTGTAGAAGAAGGATCGTTTCCAACGTTTTGAGTGCACGAGGTTGGAACTAAACACAGTCCCCTACTTCTCAAGTCTCCATGGTGATTTCGAATTTCCTAAACACAAACCCAAGCAAACCTCGATTAAATTAACCAACATATGTGTACAAATAATATATATATATATATAATTATACACATTTCGAGATTGTATAGTATGTTGTTTGTAACTGTAACTAACTTACCGAACGTTGGCGATGGCTCGTACTTGCTGTAGCTGATTTATTGCGCATATAAGGCCTGCTCAGTGCCTGCATTATTTATTCATCCCAAGTGCAGAATTATATATGGCATTTTTTATTATTTAATAATTTCCAAATCTGCCGTATGACTTTTAAAATCAAATGGAATATATATGGGGTTTTTATTGAGTGTGTATGAATTGGAGAATATTACCTCAATTTGACTCTGAAGGAATCTAATGCAAGCAATGGCTTCGGACAAGACAGAAGCGGTGTCAGTCTGCAAAAGAGAAACAACATTTATTCCTTATTAATGCCACATTAATAGACAAACAAGCAAATGTGGGTTTTAGACTAAACAAAATGAAAAGGCTTTTAGCAAAAGAGTATTGATTCATGGAGATTATAATTATCATTATCGTTATTAAGATGGAATTATATGTACCTTTCCGAATGGCGAAACAAGCTGATGAAGTGCAGTGATTCTATCCCCCAACTTTTCCTTTCTCACCTGCATCGAGATGTTTATTAACGACTGAAAGTTAAAATATATATGTGATATTTTTAGATTTTTTTTAAATGTCGGAGAAATAAATCAATTCAAGAAGACATAATAAAAGAGAAAACAGACCTTCAAAGCTGGTTGGGATTCTGAAGAGTGTTGAATCCGAGCTTTTTTCTTAGATTCCCCACCACCAAGGTAATTACTCGTGCTGTTACACTTTTTATTTTAAAACAATAACAGCAAATTATAATTACATAAACATTATAAGTTATTACAGAAACAAACTGAAAGAACTCATAATGGAAAACCCTACAAGGCTACGTTTGAAAAAAAGGTGCGTATGATTGAATATTATTCCATATCAGCATGCCAAGAAAATGAAGTGTCACGAAACCACACGAAACCACAACCTTTTGTTTCCTTATTCTTTTTTCCATTTTGTATTATTTTCTTAACAAGTACATTTATCGCCTTGTTTTACTTACTTCAGATGATGATTGATCTTGATTGTGCTGATGCAGATTCCGATTCTGATTCTTATTCCCTTCTAATACGAAGTTCAAGAAGCCATTGCTCGTGGCTGCATGGTGATTGTTTTCCGTTGGCCAATTGAAATCATAAAGGTGGCATGTGGTAGGCTGCAGTGACTCTTCTTGTTTTATTGCATCGAAGAAATCACTTGTAAGAGAAGTACAAGGATTATTATTAAAGATTGAAACTTGTTCTTCACAGTGCTTTTGTTGCTGTAAAGCACCTTCATCGCCATGCCTATCTTCACTCCTGGTAATATTATAATTACACACATAGTAGTAATGATCTCATTCTCACAAGTAATTGTCCTGAGAATTTAAATCACAGTAGAAGTTCAATTAAGCATAGTTGTTTAAGAGAGACTTACAGTAGCAATTGGCTCCAAGACCTAACAGCAGGAAAGTCTTGGCCAAGACTAATATGATTATCAGCCGATGAAGCAGAAGAAGTGACAATATAATTTGAATCTCCATAGAAAAATTTCTGAGGATCGTTGATGGAAATCTGAGAAGATTGTGGATGCATGCTCCACCAGTTAGGGTTTCCAGCCATCATTTGCTGATTATTACCTGCAGGAAATCAACCAATAATTCAAAACCATACTCAGTGACCAACAAAAACAGATGTATCTTTCTCTCAAATGTTTGTTTTCCTCCAAAGCTCTTAACTTTTATCACTTTATATTTCCTTGTTTTTGTACCAAAATAAGAGTTTGCTGGTTGAAGACCTCAAAACTATATGATTGCTTTATTCCATGTCTTCGGCAACAGACAAAAGTGTGTTATACTTGTGGGGTTGAAGCACCTCTCTCTGGCCTCCTCGCTCCTCCTCCTTTTTTTAATAATAATAATAATCTTGCTTTAGCTTTATCTTAAAGTGGTAGAGAGCAAAAGCTGATGGGGAGTTTTTTCAGGCCAAAAAATAAATAGCTATGGAGCTAATTGCTTCCTTGAATTGGGTTGGTGAATGTAGATAGATGCCTTTGTTGGGATCATATAGGCTCGGAAATATTTATACATATATTAATATAAATGGGTGTGTGACATTTACCATAATTGCAATAAAGATTGTTGCTTTGTGCCAAGAATTTGTCCCTCGACGGAAAAATCATTCTTTTATAGTCACGATAGGTCGGTCAATAGCTATGATTCTTAAAGAAATTAAAAAAAAAAAAAGTAGGCATCTCTTCCCATTTGATAAAAATTAAAATAAATGGAAAAGTTTATAGCTTTTGAGTTTTCTATGTTATTATTGATGGCGGTCGTTCTCATGTTGACCTTACATTTAACAAAAGAACAATAAACGTCGTTACCCATTTAATTGTATATTTTTATATCCACTGATAGTATTAATCTTAATTATAGAATTCATATATCAATTAAATCCATCGGCACATATAACATTGGCCACTTATCTATTCTATTTTATTAAGTGCGAGAAGATATTAGTAGGCCAAGGCTCATGAGCTATGAAAAATGATTACCACCATTTTAATTATTACCAAAAAACCAGAAAAGGAAAAGAAAATGAGAAAAATCCCCAATAATACATATCAACTCTACGAAACAGGCGATTTGACGAAAACGCCCTTGTACAACCTCCTTAATTCCGCGTCAACCTCGGCCGCTAGATCATCTTCACCAACGTTCCTCAGCCCTTTGCTCAAGACCCTACCCAAGTACTCGCCCACCTGCCACGTGTCGCCCCATCCACCCTTCCTCATCATCCGGTAAATCGTAACCGTCGATTCCCTGCTGCTAGCCTTATTCACGGCCTTCACCAGCCTCAGCAATCCCCTGCTGCTGCTGTCCTCCATATCAATCGCACCGTCTCTGTCGCTCTCCAGCTCTCCGATCAATCGGTCGACGTCCTCCGTCGATCCGCTGCCGGCCAGCGCCTGCACGAGCTGCGCGTACGTGTCGAGCGGGATCGGCGGGTGCTCCTCACGGAGCACGTGGAACGCGTGGAGGGCCAGGTCGAGGTGGTCCGGGCTGGAGACAAGGTGGGCGAATGCAGCGGTGAGGTCCGGCTTGAGGAGGCGCGTGAGCTGGTGCGTGGGGAGCGGTTGGGACAGCTTCTGCGCTCGCTTGAGGTGCTGGATTGCGTGGATGGACTCGGTGGAGAGAGTTCGCCCGCGTTGCAGCGGCGGCCGGGCGTCGCGTGGGCCGCACCGGATTGTTGCGGAGGCGACCGATGGTAGTAATACCGCTGCCATTTTAGGGATTTGCTTTTCCCGATTTGGGGATAATGTTTGTATTGATAACGGGAATTGGGTAAAATTTGAAAAAAACGCACGCATAAGATATTCTTTTATTTTATCAAATATATAAATATATACATTTACATATCAAGGTTACAAAAAAAATAACAAAAAAGGGATTTTGTGAAGACGTAATAATGTTTAGATGCATACATTAATAGATAAGTATATAATTTGTATTTCATGAGTTATTTTCGTTTTAAGATGCATGTCCATTAACATATAAATATATAAATATAAAGTTTCTATTACTTTTAGGTATTTTAAAAGAAAAATTAATTAGCAGGATATAATCAGAATAAATAAATTGAAGTGTAAAACTTAATTTTGCATTACATCTCCAATTAACATACCATAACATTAATCAAGAATGATTTTTAAGTGATAATGTGACTTGATAATATATAGTAGCAATTAAAATGAGAATTCTTTTTTCAATTTTTGCTTCTTTGAAAAGGATTCTTAGTACACGGGTTTTTTTTAGGGGTCGATCGTCTCATTGAAATCAAGATGACGTTATAGGGGGGTAATTTGGTTACCTAAAAAAAATCTTAAAATTTTCTAAATCCTAGTTTACTTTCTTTTCAAGAGTCATTGTTGTGAAGACCCAGCAAATCTATTGGGCCTGGGCCTATGTTTTTGTAGTTGTACTGGTCCAGAACTTTAAAAGCCCAAAAACTCATGAAGCCTGTTGTGAATCTGGTTAATTACATTTCAACCCCTCGTATTTGAAATTTTAGGTTTAGAGGAGGGAGCTGCAATAATTGGTCCAAAATTTAAAATATTAAGATATGATGACGTATATTATTATTATTATATGTGGCACCGTCCGCACCGACATATTCATGATGTTTTGGAAATCATTTGAGAAATCCACAATCATTTATCTTCATTAGCCTTTTTGATCTCACCACCACAAATTAAGGAATCGGAAAATAAAAGTGATAAGAGGGTCTCATTGCCACTTTATTTTTATATTATATAATATATATAAAATGTTAGTCAATAATTGAATGAGACCTTTGGAAAATTATATAATCTTCTTCTTAATGACAACAATTAAAATAAATCAAGATTCTTCAACTCAACCGGCCAAACCCTATCAAGCCAGCTAATCCCCATTATCAGACCTTAATTAACAAATATAATTTAAAATGCATCTCTCTGTTCTTATCCAAAGGAATGTTTTTTCAGCAAGTCCAACAAACTCACAGAGCTATTTATATATATTAAGTCACCATCATACTTAATGATGTATCTATTAGTTAAAAAAAAAAAGAAAGATTTCATCCCTTTCCCCCCTTTTTTTGATTGGTTCATTCACATGGATATGTTTGTGGATATATTGCAGTCTCGAGACATTTCAATTACGAGCACGTTAGTGACAGCTAGGCGTCTATCAAGTGCTTTTCTATTATCGGATGTGCACTGTATATATTGAAATGTGGTATATATTTAAATTTTTTTTATATAGTTTTCGGAATTGGAATGGAATAAATGGGGTCCATGAAGATGTCAATACGCAAATAATCACTTTTATCTACTAGAAAGTTCCTTGAAGAGAGATATGCGTAGTCTTATTATAATTAAAATGATTCATATACATATTTAAGTTATCATTAATTATTTCTTTAGTTCTTATAAGTAGTAACTAGTAAAAGTATGTCACGAATAATTCTTCAGAAATGGGTTCTTTTTTGTAACTAAAATTAATTCTATCAAGTCCCTTATAATCCAACAAAAATAAAATACATCACAAATACGTATAGATATGTGTTCATTCTTAGATTAGTTGTCACGATAGAATTTTCCACGTCGGATGCTTGTCCTAATGATTGTCGTCTATCCTGTGACGAGGCATCCAGTATATGCTTCAGCTAAGATACCTTGAAATGAACTGACATAATTATTATAAATAATCCATAACCCAAAAATAAAAATTAAAAATAAAAATTCAAGTTTTCGAGTATATATATACGTGACAACTCAGAGTTCTACATGAGCCATCTTAAAGAGAGATCACCCCCCTTCCTTCTTCACAAATAACTATAAATCAACTTCTCAAAATTAAAAGTAAGAAAATAATTATTAAATAAAATGGCTGGAATCGCATTTGGAAGATTTGACGACTCATTCAGCGTCGGCACCATCAAAGCTTACATCGCAGAGTTCATCTCCACCTTGCTCTTCGTCTTCGCCGGCGTCGGCTCCGCAATTGCTTACAGTACGCTAATCTTAATTTAAAATTAATTAATACTTAAATTAATTTCCATGCATTATACGTAACCTTCGTAATAATATTTCTACGACTGACTTTATCCACGTATGTACAGACAAGTTGACCTCCGATGCAGCCCTTGACCCAGCGGGTCTCGTGGGAGTGGCGGTGTGCCACGGGTTCGCCCTCTTCGTGGCGGTTGCAGTCGGAGCCAACATCTCCGGCGGCCACGTGAACCCGGCGGTCACCTTCGGCTTGGCCGTCGGCGGCCAGATCACAATCCTCACCGGAATTTTCTACTGGATCGCTCAGCTTCTGGGCTCAATCGTCGCTTGCTTCTTGCTCAAAGTCGTCACCGGAGGATTGGTAATAAAATTACTCAAAACAATTTAAAATCAGACACTACGCCATAAATTAGGGTTTTAAATTAGGGGTTTTGTGAAATTAATCTACAGGCGATCCCCACCCACGGGGTGGCCTCCGGCGTCGGAGCAATCGAAGGGGTGGTGATGGAGATCGTCATCACCTTTGCCTTAGTCTACACGGTCTACGCCACCGCAGCCGACCCAAAGAAGGGCTCGTTGGGCACCATCGCGCCGATTGCGATTGGGTTCATCGTAGGAGCAAATATCTTGGCCGCGGGTCCGTTTTCGGGCGGGTCGATGAATCCGGCCCGATCGTTTGGACCCGCAGTGGCAAGTGGTGACTTTTCCGGCAACTGGATCTACTGGGTCGGCCCGCTCGTCGGCGGCGGGCTCGCTGGGCGTGTCTACAGCAACGTGTTCATTAACCACGAGCAGCAGCATGCGCCGCTTGCTGGTAGCGATTTCTGAGCTTGATTTTCGAATTGTTTCGTTGTGTTTTCTGTTTGCTTTGTGTCGGAGAATTAAATTGTGTGATTTTTTTTATGTTTTTTGTATTTTCTCTTTGTAATTTGTGTTTATTATCCATGTGGATGAAGATGAACTGCTTGTCGCTTCGTTGCTTTTTATGGACAAAATCATGGAAGTGGTTGAAGACCTTTTATCATTTATGGTCTTTTGGTATCGATGGTTTTTTTTTTTACTTTTCCTTTTCTTTTAAATTATTAGTAAGTCCAACGACTGACATAGATATGCTAACCAGTAACACAAAGCAATAATGAATTGAAGAAGCTGGACCATATAATTCTCACTATTATATAATTTAATGATGATTTTAGTTCATGAACGCACGATGGAACCAATCTCAAATAGATCTGATTAGAAATAAGAATTTTAAAGTTCAATTATCAGTCACGCGTCAATTCCTTTTTTTTTTCTTATTCATAAGCTTCGCATTCACTGTTTGTGATATTATTGGCCCAAAGGGCATAAGTAATATTTTATATAAAGCCCAAAATGTATTGCACGCTAATTAATTAAAAGATAAAAAGTCACCTTAATCGCCCACCGTGGGGCTCGAACCCACGACCACAAGGTTAAGAGCCTTGCGCTCTACCAACTGAGCTAGACGGGCATTTGTGTGGATAATTTATTTATATATTATAATCTATTGTTGTGGTCGCCGGCTGTATGCTATAAAACAGCCAAGAAAATCCCCTCTTGTACCCCAAAATGGATCGGTAAATCCAAAAACAAATAATCATAATCAACCTCGTCACGAACAAAGGTGATACGATCTTCAAGTCCTCTAGCAGATTTCTCGTGTCAATTATGGCTTAATTTGCACGCTACTGCTAGCTTTCGGAGTTTAATTAGTCCCACAGTGTTAGATCCAAAAAAAATTATGTAGAGGAAAAGAAAAATCGAAATTAATATAAACCTAAAAAGAGTTTGGCACAAAAAAAAGTGTGTATGAGATGAGTGAGTGATTACTTGGTGATACAAAGCGGCCTAATATTTTTCAAAGTAGGCCGATTTAATAAATTTAAAAGCCCAGTACAATTTATCGGAAGATGTATGGCCCATTGCCTGTTATATTGAGATCCCAATATTTAGGAATTCGAGTCAACTAAATAATGATTTTTCCAATGCATCAAATATTGATTCGGTCAAAAGCCAAAAGTAAAAGAAATAAATGATTCATTTAATATTTTAGAGAAACAGATTATGTAATCCTAAAAAGTTATATAAATATACAGAAAAAGGAAAACCCTAAAGCAGGAGCCGAAAAGGTTAGACACAAGGTATCTCATCTCATGTCACATAAAAAATAAAAAGAAATAAAAACATAAAGCTGTATGTATATTACAGTTTATATATACGTTCCATTTCAGTGCACGTTGCTCCAGAAAGTTGAATTTGAGAGAAGGTTTGTTTCTTGAGTAACTTTTAAGAAACAATTAAGAAATTGATTATCTGCATTAGACAACCTTTTTAAGTATGTACCTATATCACTATTACAATTTCTTTTACAATTCATTCTTGAATTCTGCAACGGATGCACATTTTCCTTTGACTGAGAAGAAGAATGATTGTGTTTTGTTTCTCAGTGATGGAGAACACTTGAAGCATCCGTTTCTTACATGATTACGCATATTTTTTTCAACCTCGTGATCGTGTCTGTGAATTGTTCAGCTGGTTATAATTATGTTTAAACGCTGTAAATATATAGTCTTTGAGCTATTCTGCTATTTATTTAAGTATTTTTAAATCTGGGATGTTTCTGTGATGCCCTTTTGTCTTGTAATACAGTAGCTCACGAGGTTGTGTCAGAGAGAGATAGGTAACATTTCAAAATATAAAATGATAGAAAATAATGTGATATAAAATGATAAAAAAAAAGGGGGGCTATTTAAGGTTATAGATCCTTCGTTCCTCATTTTAAATACTGCGTATCTCGTTCACCTTCTTCTCTAAGTTCCTGAATTTTCGTTCAAATAATTACACTCTTTCCGATCACAAAATAAAGCTGTTATTATCGTCCTTTTAACAGTATTCCCTAATTCTTTCATCGTCGTCGTGAAGCTGAAGCTTTTGCAAGAACACACACGCATATATGGGGAAAGCCACGAGGTGGATAAGAGGTTTATTCGGTGCGAAGAAAGGCAAAGAAAACGTCGAAAGCAAATCGAATATTAATGTCGAAAGTGAGAAAAAGAGGCGGAGCTTTACCAATCCCGGAAGGAAAGATAATTCTTTTAATCAGATCCCGGAGAATATTCCGGCGACGACGGATACTGCATGGCAGAGATCTTACAACGCGGCGTCTGAGGAAGAAAAAAACCACCACGCCATGGCGGTGGCAGCTGCCACCGCAGCTGCGGCCGACGCGGCGGTTAAGGCAGCTCAGGCGGCTGCGGCGGTGGTGCGGCTGACCAGGCAAGGCAAAGAGGGGTTGCTCATCGGCGGGTCTGAGATTGCGGCCGCCGTGAAGATTCAGGCGATGTTCAGAGGCTACTTGGTATGTCAAATTTCTTCAAATTTAATTATATATATTTTATTCAAATTCGAATTTGAACGTTTGATGAACGAAATTTGCTAAAAATAGAATCTTGACGTTGACCCATTTGAATCTGTGCCCACATTCAGTATCTGATATTATAATATCTGGCGATCAAATTTGATTTCACTTAATTTCTTCAGGCAAGAAAAGCACTAAGAGCTTTGAAA
The DNA here is from genome assembly GCA_004919715.1 of Linderniella brevidens. Taxonomy (NCBI): domain Eukaryota; kingdom Viridiplantae; phylum Streptophyta; class Magnoliopsida; order Lamiales; family Linderniaceae; genus Linderniella; species Linderniella brevidens. The sequence continues at coordinate 1,179,091 of SWDC01000146.1, forward strand.
TGCCTAGTGAAGCTACAAGCCCTTGTAAGAGGCTACATCGTACGGAAAAGAGCCGCCGCGACTCTACACAGCATGCAAGCTCTCTTTCGGGCCCAAGCCAAGGCCCGATCGCAAAGGGCCCGTCACTCCATACACGAGACTAGAGCCCGAAAATCCACAGTAAGTAGTAGTTAGTTAATAATAATCTCACATTATTCTTTATAGATCATGGCTTAATATATCACTCTATTGCATTTAATTTGAAGGAGAGCTTCGAAAGGGATATACACAAAAAAAGGCTCTCAGCTTCATACGAACCGAATTATTATACGTTCGAAGGGAGCCCGAAAACGGTGGAAATCGACACGTGCAATGTCTTGAGGCCACGGAGGATAAGAACCCACAACACGCGCGAATATTATTACATGATGCCTTCTTCTCCGGTCATTACGGGCCCAAACCCTAACCGCATCGAAATTCCCGATAGCGGTGAAGACTGGGGATTTATCGAGGGAGATTATAAATGTGTCACTGCACAAAGTACTCCGAGATTTGGCTTCGTTGCTCGGAGTGTGAACGGTGGTGATTTGTATGATTGTACTAATAATTGCTGTCCTAATTATATGACGAACACGCAGTCTTTTAAGGCTAAATCGAGGTCTTATAGTGCCCCGAAGCAAAGGCCCGAGCCCGTGGTGTCGAAGAAGAGGCTTCCATTGAATGAGATTATGGAGTCGAGGAGTAGTTTCAGTGGTGTTAGAATGCAGCAGCAGAGAAATCAGCCTCGTGAAGAGATTGAATATTATTAGATTAATTTAATGATGGTTGGTGATGATGCTTTTGGAGTGAATTAGAGAATTATAATAAATTTACCCTATGTTTTTTTCTATATATAATTTCGAGTCTTGACGAATTCAATGATTTCTTGTTTTCTTTATATATATGTATGCTATGCACACTAATATTTAATATAAAATTTAATTTTATTTTATTTTGAGTATATGAAAAGAAAAAAGTATTTCATGAGAATATAATTATAATGAATAAAAAAATTGAAGGGTGAAATGATAATTAGTCGAGGTAAATTAATTAAAATTAGAAGGTTGGATTATTTATTTCAATTGACATGACAGATTTAACTCGTACTCAGTTCACCTATTATTAAATAGAATTGATTAAATAGATATTCTCATATATGATTGGTGATTTGTATTTCGGGATTAGGGTTTTGATTAGACTTGGGATGTCACTCTAGAAAATGCAAAATTCATCTCTTTGATTTTTCTTGAAATTCCCTAACTTTGTGAAAAGGACATTAATATAAGGTTGTCTTTGGTGATTGTGATGTCCTTTGACTGCATCACATCTCAATGGGATAGCACAATCTATCTATCAATTCAAGTAATCGCCTTTTTTCTTTTGTTTTTTCCTAATTCGAATAGTATAGCACAATATATATATCTGTTGTGTTATTGGTGGTCCACTGGCTATTGGCTGACGCCATCGTAATGGGATCTACTAATCAAAAAACAATCAATATTTTTTTAAAAATCATCGCAACGATTTATAAAGAGCATCGATAAACCAAAAAACACAGGTTAGTTACGTAAATCAAGGACTTTAGAATTGTATTTAAGACTACAATATATGTGTATATATTTACTTTCTTTCATCAACTTCTCTATTGGAATTTGGAAGTGACTATATATAGAGAAAGGAAATAAGAAAAAAATATTAAAAAATCACTCTTAAATATGTACAATTCGCATTTATTAGTTTGGATAAATTCGTTGACTTTAGAATGGAATCAATCAAGATTTGGTATGAAATTTGAAATGTAACGGTCATGCTTTATTTTAGTAAACTATAGGTCATTAATTACAAATCTAGACTTGTGTGGAAGACTATAACGGATATGAATTCTTTTTTGCTGAATTTCATAATGGGTTTTCAAATTCAAGTCCCTACTTTGACTTCTTATTCCAATACGACGCTCCATATTATATGATAATAATCATAGTAAAAAAAGTTTAAGTAAAAGGAACAATGATCCCGTCAGAAGCTTATTTGGGCTGGATCCGAGTTGAATAGAGCGAATTGCTTGTCTTGGGCCTTATAATCCAAGGATCGGTTCTTCAATTCTTATTCTGACTACTTTTTTATTTTCTCGAAAATTTCTTATTTTGACTACTAATGGGGTGATTTCTTTAATATTATATTTTAAAGAATACGTTAAAAAACATATTGAGATATTATTAAAGATCCCAAATCCCAACGGACACTATATATAACGATTTATTATTACATAGCCGTGTTGAAAATCGTTGGACTTTCGACACGTTGTCCAATAAATTACCAACGTGTCGAAAATTCAATCGAGTTATATTGCTATCCAATTGGTTGGATAGGAATAAATAGACGTCATAATTAGGGCATGCATTCAGTATCAACCAAAATACTCGATTTTAGACATTTTCCTAAGCATATCTCTATCTCTTTCTCGGCTAACGAAAGTTTCCGGAGCCATTTGGTTAATGGTTTTATCCAAATTTTCGATTTTTTTTTCAATTATTTTTAAATTTAATAAATTTTAAACGAAAAACAAAATTGGTAATTTAGTCTGTCCTTTCCGTATGGTCGGTATATAGAATTATGCACACGCAAAGATATAATTTGAATTTGTGAATTTATTCTGCTTGGTCGGTGAAAATTGCCTAATTATTCAATGGTCAATTGGTCATTCATGACCAAACAAAACACTTCAACAACACGACAATTAATAAAACTCGTCAATGCACCAAACTGTTTCAACTCCACGATATTAAAAACTAAACACAAACCTAAAAAAAAAACGAATAAAAGGTGCATATTCATCGTATTCAATGCAAGAAAGTTGAGTTACCTTTCAACATTTGTTGTGCGGCTGATGAGCACGATGAACATAAGCTAGCAGCCGATCGATATATATGGTGATGAGGAAACGATTTCCCGTGACGAGCTTCGATCACATATTGAACATTGTGATGATTCATAAAGGCGATGTTACGATAAGGCCCGTGCTATTCAAATTCGGTGTGGCTTTGGCGATTTCCTTTGGTGGGATTTTGTATGCATATTTCAAGATCAAAAGAATCAAACCTCCCGATGACAACGACGATGATGATCATGGTGATAATTTGCAGCCTACTTCGGGTTTTTGATGTATTTTGCTTTTTCTTCTTCTTGCAGTTTCTGGTTTAATTCATCCTTTTTCTCATGCACAGGAAATGGAAATACGATTGATTCAGGAACCGCGGGCAGAGGAACCTGCAATGTACCCGAGCATTATTTGCAGGTGAAAAACCAAGAATACGATGTAGATAATCTCTAACATGTATTGTATGTGATGAAATGGGTACAACAAGTTACCTTATTACGTAGAAAATACGATAATCTGACATGGAATGAATGTATCTTAATCATGGGCTGTTAAAAATTTATCTCCGCTTTAATTTTCCAGGATTCATCTCCAAGAAAAGCTTCATCTCTGATTTCCACGAGTGATCTATCTTCATGTGGTAGATATAGCACAGAAAAAGATGTTTACCTCTTACCAGAGATCGAGGAGCTCGTAAAGGAATGTGATGTCTCCGTCTCAACGGATATTATGTCTCCACGGAGTCCAATGGAATCCACGGAATATTCAGCTCGTGAAAATAGATGCACAGAGAGTAACGATGAAGGTGACCATGAGATAAAAAACCTGAGGAACAAAATTAAAGTTCTTGAAGAAAGAGAGAGAAACCTGGAATTTAAACTGCTGGAGTATTATGGCCTTAAAGAGCAAAAAGCAGCTGTTATGGAGCTTCAAAACAGGCTGAGACTGAACAACATGGAGGTAAAGCTCTACAACCTCAAGATCGAGTCTCTGCAGACGGATAACAGGAGACTCGAGGCCAAAGTTGCAGAGCATTCGAAAGTCGTCGCCGAGCTCGAATCTGCAAAGGCAAAGATAAAAGTGTTGAGGAAAAAACTCAGATCGGAAGCAGAGCACAACAGGGATCAGATATTAATGCTTCAAGATAGGGTCATGAAGCTGCAGAGAAAAGAGAATCGGGATTTTGAGGTCGACCGAGATTTGGCCATGGAGGAACAGAGACGTGCGGAGATGAAAGAAGAGTTGGATGAGATGAGAAAGTGCAACCAGTGCCTGAAGAATGAAAACGCTGACTTGGCCCAGAAGTTGGAGTATTCTCAAATGCTTGCTAAGTCTGCACTGGAAAATGAAGAGGTAAGTGTTATATATCACGTAATGATGATTTTTTTTTTCTTTTCTGGGATTGATCTTCAATTGTTATCAGGTTCAAGAACTCAGAGAAGAAACTAGCCGTTTAAAGCAAGAACACGAAGACTTAACAAAGGAAATCGAACAGCTAAAAGCCGATCGCCTCAAGGACGTGGAGGAGCTAGTTTACCTCCGATGGATTAACGCTTGTTTACGCTACGAGCTGAGAAATCACGAACCAGGCCCAGGTAAGACGATCGCGAGAGATCTCAGCAAAACCCTAAGCCCCAAATCGGAAGAGAAGGCCAAAAGCCTCATACTAGAGTACGCAAATAAAGAAAGCCCTTCCTTCAGAGGGGCGACCAGCAGCATAGTAGACTTCGACGGCGAAAACTGGTCGTCGCCGCGCGATTACGACGAATCCTCATCCGTAGACACGAACAAAACGAACCACTCCAGCAAATCGAAGGTCTTCAGGAAGCTGATGAGCTTAGTGCGAGGAAAATCCAGCCCGCGCCATCACAACGACGCGAAGACGCCATCGAAGGAATTGAAAAAGGCGGTGTCTCTAGACGACACGACGATTCACTCGAGCAGGTGCTCCAGCGATTCTTCTCGGCGCTCCTTCGACCTCTCGAGGTCGTGCTCTCGGGGGAGGAAGAGCGTGACCGGAGACAGCAGCAGCTGCTCGAGGAGAACGAGCGAGTGCAGTTCTTTGAACATATACACGAGGATCAACTCGATCACGGAGGACGACAACGATTGGTCTCCGAGCAATCAAGATCAATCGAGGAACGAGCTGTTGAAGTACGGCGAGGCTCTCCGTAGCTCTCGCGAGATATCACCTCTTGATCGTAGATCAGCTTCATATGCCTCTGGTTCATAGCTTCCTAATTTTTATTTATTCTTTCTTTTTTCCACCTATTTTCCTTACCTGTACATGCATTTGGGCCTCGAAGATTCAAATTGATCTTCGGCCCATTAAGGGTCCAATTATAAGATAAGAAGAAGGGTATTATCGTCATTTCCTAATCGGCTTTAAACCGGCAACCGCCGTTTCGTGATTAACCAGTGTTTTAAATAACGAACTTTAGCGCTCTTCCTACAATTTTTGCTCAAAAAACGTTCTAAAGCGCACAAAATATTGTGTCCGTTTTAAAAGCGTACGCAACATATGACATGGCACGCGTGAATAGCGCATTGAATTACTGTTATAGTGTGACGTGTCATATATAGCATATGTTTTTAAAACAAACGTGATATTCTATGCGCTTTAGCACGTTTTTGAGCGAAAGCGCGCTAAACACTGTTATAAATGAAAAAAGAATTATACTCTTTTACCAATTAGACGTAATTATATAACGTATAAACTTGGGAAATGCAAGGAAATGTTGGGGAGTGTTACATAATAATAAATGAAAGGAAAAAAGAAAAGAAAAAAAAACTAGCCTTGCGAGCTTCTTCATTGTTCTTGTTCGATTGAAATAATAGTGCAAAGAGATATACAAAGAAATATAAGCATGTATAAACTTCGCGCTACAATGGAAGGAAAGTGGCGAGGTGGAATCAGCTGTGTCGAGTACTCCTTCCCCGCTGGAGTGGAAATTCGCTCAAGTCTTTGGCGAGAGAAAGCCCCGCGAAGAAGAAGTGCGGGAAGGTTTAAGTGATGAAAATGATATATTCTCTTGCGCAATAGTTAAAATAATTGAGTTGGTTTAAATGCGCCTTTTTTCCGCTCTCGGTGGCATCAAATTTGTACGACCGGGAATAATATACACATTTTTCGTGATCATAGAATTTATTCGCATCGGTTATGCGCTTATCTTGCCGTTGAATTTATTCATGAGCAAAAAAAACATCGACGCACAATTATCTATCCGGGTTAGTTATTCTTTGATTTTTTTCTAACAGATTCAGGAGAAGAATGTAAAGAAAATTCGTGGTGTAACTGTAGACCCGTCGAAAACTTCTGGAAGCTACGGTAGTAATTCCTGTGGTTCCAACGCGCCACCAGTTATCGAATCACCTCGATCTCTTACAACATGTTTTTACTGACAAATTTCAGCTTGATTCAATGCTTCTAACCTCTGCGTGCGCAAAAAATAGTACTATATCTCCGCTATAGCGCTTTAAGCATTTTGCGCTCGCTAAAAACATTTACGTTGTAACCAGTTGGTGCCTGATTTTCATCGCAGAGGTGATCACATCAGCAGAATTTCACCCGGCTACAACACCTCGTAAGGATCCATCTGCCCCAACGACACGAGACAATCAACATTATGCGATAAACTTCGAAGAAGTAAGCACATCATTAATCTGTTGTCAGCGAGATTGTCGCTTTGGTTTCAGATTTTAAGCTTTCGAAGGACGGGAGGCATACGCTGAGCCGCGACTTCATGACCGTTAAGGTCTCGGTTTTGTTATTGATACAACGTCTTAAACATTTTTGTACGTTGAAATCGGTTGTGTATGTATTATGATCAAATTACTTTCAAGTCCATACTCGAAACTCTATATATTTTGCGGGTTTGTTGTAGAATGGAGCTACTTTTGTGCAGTGGTGTTCGTGGATCCCACTAAAATAATTATTATTAATAATATATATCGAATTTTTTTTTAATGATTGGACTAAAATCAAACAAAGTCAAAGTAAAATGACCTAACTGAAAATTTAAAAAATATTGAAGACTAAACTAAACCTCATGATCTCCTGGCTCCGCCACTAGTTTAGTATCATTATCTTCATATATGGAAAGTTAGAAGTATATGTGGAAACGGATCAGTGATAACTTGAATGATTTTTCCGAGGAAGTCAGAATTAGACTTTCTACATTCCAGCAAATTCAAATGTTCATAGTTTTTCCTAAATCATTCACACAGTCGACATATTCAAAGTATTCAGAAATATTTCATACAAAAAGCAGTCTATTGCAACGCACAACACTAAGAAATGTTTGAAGGGCTCTATTCTGTCAAGAGGTAGGTGGAGAAGCAGAGCAAGTGAGGAGATGAGATTTGTATTTCTCAAGCTCCCTTATCACCTCCTCCTCTGGCCGGTAAATTAGGTCAATCATTCGCCAAATCTGCAGAAAAAATCACCAAATACGAATAAAAAAAAAGTTATTGCAAGCCGATGAAAATGCAAGAGAAAAAAAAAAGTAGTTAGGCTGCAGATATCATTTACACACAATTACCTGTAATGTGCCTCCACCGCCGGTTTTTTCTCCATCCTCGGAGACACTAACGATTGTCCATGGATCAGCTGCATTCCAGTGAAAGTCGACAACCTTATCCCTGTAAATATCGTTACAAGAATTATACAAATGAGAAGAAAAAAGAATGTAAATTTTTGGATTGATAATGGAAAAAATAAAATAAAGGATGGTACAATTTACCTGTGTCCCGCGTGTCGGAAGAATAAGCCAGGAGGATAATTCGAATCTCCAGATCCACCATGGTTCTCCACCTTCCCAATCTACGCATATAAACATTATTAGAAAAAATCAGATGAGAAGCATTTGTAATGTTTGACTATAATATATGGTGCAAATAAACCATCTGTAATGTTTGCATTATATACTACGGCATATGGTGTTTACATTTGAATGATCCCAAATGTTCAAGATTCCATCCTCAGCAGCACTACCAAAGACAGATGATTTTGATGGAGACCACTGCAAATGTTGTATGTGAGCTTTCCATTATTAGTATTTCGTTAAGGAGAGAAGAAAAAAAAACAGAAAATATTTGATAAAAAAAATGTGCAATTCCTGAGCTCCAATACCTGGACACATAATACAGCAGCACTGTGGCATTCAAATATGTGAACAGGTGATCCAACTTCACCGGAGACGAGCTTTCGACGGTCAAACATGTGAATGGTATTATCAGCAGATCTAAAAAGATGCAAGAAAAGTTAGTTGAAAAATCAAATGATTGCTAGTAGCATAAACTCAGGTAGAACTAAAATCTGACACAAATGTATGGCTTCAATTCACAAATACCCCGTCAGAATCATATTAGTATCATGCGGATTCCAGTCAACACAATGAATATCAGCATCATGTGCCTTTTCAACCTGTGATGTAGTTGGAGACAAGGGGGGAAAAAGACAAAGATTGGAGTATAAGAAACAAATCCATATACTCTGAATTTATGAAAAAAAAATATAAATTGTTATGGTAACCTTAACAGCTGGAGATGAGCCACTTCTCGCGTCCCACAGTATCAGGCAAGAATCATCACCCACACTGCAGAATTCATGTGCACTGTACAACAAGATAACATGAGCTACATGATAAATTTTGTTCTCTGAGACATGTGCTTGACACAAATACAAGGTTATAAACATCTCTAGTAGCTTTTTAACAGGATATGGCGATTCAACTCATAGTGTCAGTAAGACTACAAACTAAACGAGAAAATCAAATCCACTTATGCTTAAGAAAATCAGTTTTGCTTAAGAAAAAGTAATCCTACTTGAGCTTTTAGAATAGATTATCATTCTACATTATATAACTTGTGAATCATACTTCAGTTATTGTTTGGTGTGAACTCTTCTAACTACCTTGAAGGATTAAACTGGACATCTTCGACTGTATCTCCATGCCCATGGAAAACGGATCGAGCTTGAACAGAAGGTCCATTGCCAGCTTTACCACCATTAGGTCCACCACCCTTAGAAGCAGAAGATTTTAGAGCTCCATGCTCTGAGGCGAGGGATGATACATGGTCATGGATGCTCCATAAAACCACGGATTTATCCTTACCTGCCAAAGTTTCCAACATCCACAGCATGAGAATAACTAGAAAAAACTGTCTTTAGGTGCATGGAAAAACATATAGAAACACCAAATCCACAATGAATAGATGCTAAAGAAACAAAGAGAGAGTTTATTTGACCTCCAGAGAGCACAAAGGGCTCCGTAGGACTCAAGGCTAGGGCAAATTCTGCATTATATTGATGCCCAGTCAATACCTGCAAGGTATTTGGACTTTAAACATGCACAAGGGATAATATTTAAATGAAGAATCACGAAGGGACAGAAGTTCTTTGAGAGCATACGAGGTCTGGAGATGACGGTGTAACGCCCAAAACGGGTTGGCGATTAGGTTGATTCTCCACGTCCCAAATGAGAACCTAGAAGCTCAAAACAATGCCGGGGTCAGTTCATGTAATAACGAAGCAATTATGCTGAACGATATTCACGTGAGGGAAGATTATAACTGTGTAATTGCTTACATCAGGACTGTCAGTGTGAGTAGCTACAATGTTGCTATTCTGAGGAAGTTCCCTGATTCTGTTTACCTGAAATAGCAAACACCATATGTTGCCTAGAAACAGAGAAATGTTAAGATGAAAAAGAAGGAATATGTCTGACGGGTTAGGTATTCCAAGCGAGTGGAAAACAAAATTATGTATTATACAACTACATGTATTTAAACTTGCCATATACTTGTTCCCACTTTTCAAGCTCACTTATGGAAGGCAAAAATGTATAAACACACACACAAAAAAGGGGACAGAAAAGTTACCTCGCCAGGATGTATGATAGTCTTATATTTCTTTACAAAAGGAGAACGAGACTCTTCATTGAACTGAAATATTGAGAAAAACATAACACAAGGAAGAAAATCAATAACAACGGTAATCTTTCACAAGTACAAGGAAAGCAGTGTCCCGCATATCTAATATAGAGTTGCATGATCACTCTCATATAACTGCCAGCCCAAAAATGCAACAGATTGATGACAATCATCAATGGCATGTGTTATATAGATTCGTAACCTGTGCTATGTGCTCCGCTGCAGCAACTCTGGATTTTACAACTTCAACATTTGCTATGACAAGTGTATTGGGAACACTACCATCTGTCTGAAGAGAAAAATGTTAGAGATTCACACGGACCAAAAACAATTTCAGGATAAAGTAAACGCATATTCAAATAGACAAAAATTAGCATTCAACAATGCAACACATCGTTCCATTTTTTTTTCTTCACAAATATATGATTCTATGAAAGTGAGACACATGGTACCTGTTCAGACAGGTAAAGGCGCTGGCGGTTCTTGTAAGTAGCATGCTCAACTTGTGGACCCCATCTGAATGCCACAAAGTTTTCACAATTTTTAGCACACAAAGTCTGATGACGTAATGTAAAACCACAAATCAAGTAAGAAATCCTGCCAAGTGGGGATTTCATTCACCTGCATTACCAGCAACTCCCCTCTACGCAGCGAAATGAACGCAAAAAACTACCAAGAAACTAATTAGATAACCATAAAAAAATTTCGACAAATGCACAACAAAGTTCGCACCCAAATCCCTCCATTTTAAGTTTGTTTCTGAACCAAACTTGGAAAAAAAAAAGTTTTACCCACAGAAAGAAACGTTTAAGTGACAGAACGGAGAATGAGCTAGGTCACTGAATGCAATTTCTTAAAACCAACCACGACAACAAAACCCTAGAGACAACAGAAAAGAGTACACAACGGTACCTGCAAGAAAGCGAAGGCCAAACAAGGTTGTGATTAGCAAGCCAATCGTAGAGAACTGGAACAAGCGATTTCCACTGGCTGTAGCGCTCGTCCACAGTACGATCCTTCATTTTCGACTGTTGCGTGTTCTTGCTTAGCTTGGGGCGTTCCGCTGGTCGTGTTGACTTTGACGTTTTTTGGGTTTTGGAGACTCGTAAATAATTGGATTTTTTTTTTTACGTTTATTTGAAATTAATAAAATAAGCTTTTGTGAGTTAACGGAATTTTTTTTTTTCAAAAATAGCATTTGACAATTTCTAAAAAAAATAGTCTCCATAACCTGATTCTTTTAGTCAATATCCTTAATTTTAAGCTTATTTTGACATTATATGGGTTCTCAATTCCACCCACTTGTTTAAAAATATTGCTCTATTAAAGTTTGAATCCCACCAAAAATCTGACTTCTCAAATACACACCACCATGGGTTACATGCAGTTTTCAAGGAAATCAAGGGAAAAAAAAAAGCATGCGCTCAAAACCAAAAATCAAAGAACAGCAAGAAGTTGAACTTTTTTTCTAACAGCACACACCTCTTCTAACACCATAGAACCATTCCCCAATGCTTACAAGCAATCACTAAGCTTGTAATGATCCCCCTTCATAGCCGCCCAAATCCTTACACAGATCAACCGAGTAAAGGTCCGCATCGGCACTCCTCCTAGCCCGGACCAAACCAGCTCGAGCCGTCGAACGAGCCGCACAGTTCCTCTGCTGCTTAGCCGTCACGGACTTCGTTGGGTTCATGTAATTAGGCTTCTTAGCCTCCTCCTCCCAAGTCACGGTCGATGGATTTGAATTCGTGCTCTCGGGAGAAGCCATTCGTAGAATCTGACAGCTTTTCGGGATTTTCGAGGATACCCGCGTAGTAATTCCGTTTCGTCTTATTCTTACGGAATCGTTTGGAAGAGATTTTGTGTTTTTGGAGGCTCCATCGATCGCCTTAGATTCCCAGGGTTTCGTGGCCATCCAACGTTCGAGCCAGTTGTTGTTCTTGCTCGTCCTCGCTGGCGCGTTGATATTGTTCGGTCGAGGAAACGAGTATGGATTCTTCCGTAGCTGTTGGAAATCCGTAGAAATATGGTTGGAAATAAAATCTATAAAAAAAAATTTAAAAAAAATTATAAATTCTGTTAAAGCTTTAGCTTTTAGGTGGAGTTGTCATTCAACATGGTATTACAGCACAGAGTAAGAGGACACGAGTGCAAATCATCACGACCACCCATTTAAGAAAATTACACGTCTAAGGCTAGATAAAAAAAATGCCGAGGCGTGTAGGAAATAAAATATATTAATTTAAAAAAAATATGATTTCTGCCCTTTAAGCTTAAATTTTTAGGTGAAGTGACCATTCAACATGGTATCACAGTCCATGACGAATCCTCACGACCACCCATTTAAAGAAATTACACAAAGGCTAGATAAAAAAAAAAAATCTGCCTATACGTGGGAGATGTCGTGTTGGAAATAAAATATATAAATCTAAAAAAAAATGATACACCCAATTCAAGTTTAAACTTTTAGGTAATCATCACGGACACGTAAGACCTCAAAATCACTCACAAGAATTCATATAATCGAATCCCACAATGTTAATGATAACCTGTTGAGCAAAGGCATAAGCAATGGCTCTTTCCCTCTTGATTGCGCCTTGATGCTTCAGCTGAAGCTTTGACTGTACTTCTTCGGCTGTTCCATGTCTATAACACCACCCTATCTGTAAATTTACAAAATAAAATTTATATATTGAGAAATTTTCGTGTCAAGATTAATTTTTTTTTTCTGGGAATAAAATCAAAACCTCGGCTTTCTTTGCAGGATCCTCTGGTAGTCCTCCTTCGGCTTGAGTGCACTGAGTCCTGGCCCGGGCTTGGGCTCGGACAAGAGCCTGCATGCACCGAAGGGTCACAGCGGCTTGCTTTCTCACGAGCCGCCCTCGAACTACGGCTTGCAGCCTCACCAGTGCCTTCAAGGCCCTTAAGGCACGTTTGGCCTTAAAAATGCGAATAGCATTAACTCAACATCAGAATTTAAAAATGCAACAAAAAGGGGCAATTTTTTATTAGGCCAAATTATTAAATTAGGTCACTAACTATGCTTCTCCTGTTTTTTGGGTCACTAAGTTTTATAATTGCAAACTTAGGTCACTAACTAACGTATCCGATTTTTTTTGGGTCACTGGTGAATTTCCGGCGAAAATCGCTGGAAATCCAACATGGCCGATGACGTGGCTGCTGACAAGTCATTGGCCACGTCGGATTTCCGGCGATTTTGCCGGAAAAATTCACCGACGACCCAAAACATATCAGATATGTTACTTAATGACCTAAGTTTGCAATTATGAAACTTAGTGATCTAAAAAACACAAGAAGCATAATTAGTGACCTAATTTAGCAATTTGGCCATACTATTATTATTATAATTTGTTTTTACCAGAAAAGCACGGAAAACTGTCTGAATTCGAACAGCCGCCCACTCCCTTCGAAGGGCCATGAAATCTTTGGGAGAAGCTTTAGAGAGAGCTGACATTGCCGCCGCAATTTCACCGCCTTCGAAGGTGAGCGAATTAGTAGAAGTATCGGATCCCTCAGGCTCTGACCTGGCGGAGCCGCCGCGTTTCACGGGCTCTTTTGCACCGGAAAACCCTTCGGACGAGCTCCTCCACAGCTTCCATTTCTTGCCGCTGGAGACGGACTTTTCCTTACAATGAAAACACAGCAAAGAGATTCTAAACGATCACAACTTTTCTTTCAATGAAACACAGCAACAGCTGCATAAAGCTAACATAGACCGAAACTAAGTGAATATTTTAGCTTACTGGCTCATTTGTGGAAGGCTTTTTAAGGCCAATCAGTGATTTTACCCACTTCACTGAGGCGCCCATAGCAGAAAACTATCGCAAGACTCCACGAAGAAGATAAAAAGAAGCCTCTCTGTTGTCTCCCTCTTTTGTTTCTCTCAAGAAATGTGAAAAAGCTTCGAACTTCGGCCACGTTAAGACGAAATAGGAACAAAAGGGTTTCGATTTCAGGAGAATTGGAAACCTCGGAACTCGATTAAGGTGGATTATACTTCGATTCAATTACAAGTAGTGGAGCGGAGCGTTCACCTTTAAAAATTGAATTTTTGAAAGAAAAGAGAAGAGGCCACACAATGTGGAAGGTGACAGCGAACAGTATTTATTCGTTGACGACTTTCTTTTTTTTTTTTCCGAATCTTCGTTGAGGACTTTATTACGTGGTTTGCTTCGGGTTTTGACCCGACTTGCCCCGGGCTTGACCCAACCCGAGCCTTTGTAAGTCAAATTGAAGATCCAATGTCGTCATTGGACGAGCTGGATAGTCCGGAGGTTAAATTCTTTCGACTTTTCAGGAACGAATGAAATTTATGATTTAGGTAGCCACATGTGAATAAATGGTTTTTAAAAATTAATTCGCCTTGGGGTTGGGAACCCATATTTTCAATTTAAATTTTAGATTCTCTGTCTCGTGAAAATTAAATGAATGCGAAGAAAATAGAAGATAAGGGCTCATTGGGCCTTGAACTTGGATGATAGTAGTAGAGCTCAAGCAGGCCCGATCTAAGCCTAATGGGCTTTATGCACACAGACACATGATTTTGGAGATTACTAAATATATATGGCAGGCTGGTCCTACACAGATCCATTGTTGGCATTTTCTTAAATTATAATATTCTAGAATATAAAAACAGCTGTAATTTATCGTAATTTATCTTACATGATTCGATGATTAATTACGATATTATTAGAAGTCCAAAAATAGAAATTTAGAATTTGGTCTTATGTCATATGGAAATAATTTTATATGTTTTCTTGACTAAATATAAAATATTTATAGGTCATTAATATTCATAAATTCTATGATTTGAAAATTTATATTTATTTGCAGAATCCCGAAGCTTAATCATACTATCACAATAATGTGTATTTTATTCATAATATAATCCTTAGAGATTATATAAGACCAAACAAGTCAAAATTACCTTAAAATAAACATGTAATAAGAAGAATTGACTAGTTGAAATATGATACTTTTTAAATCTCGATCTTAAAATTTTATCTTAAAATATGTTACCAAGTATATTATTACCTAGCGTCACACAATAATCACTATAAATAGTGCTCATGTGTTTCTTCACGGTCATCAACTCGCTTGCGCTGATACTTGACAATACGTAATTACCCACCTCCTTCTAAAATATCAGCTGTTATCTGTCTTATCCTCATTTATCTTTAGTGCATCATTTTGTTCTTTAAAAATTTAATCTAAAGCATTACCACATTGCCAAGAAGCTATTAAATGGATGCTTCAAAGAACTCATCGAAGCCCTTGATTCACATATTGCTTGTAGAGCATGAGCACGAAGGACTGGCAAGCACTGTCGATCTTCTAACGACGTGCCGGTACAAAGGTACACACATATGTTTTTAATTTTAAGACATCGTTTTTTGGTTACTTAATTTACCCATTCTTTCTAATTTTTGTGCATCCGTTGGGTCCCTTTTACTGATAACCTTGTTGGATTTTTAAAGATTTTTTTGCGCCAACACATCTTTTGCGTTATTTGATGTCAGGATTCGATTATGTAATATAGATATGGTATGGGTTGGTTTAACTTGGATTTCTTGCATCATGATTCATATATAATTGTTTGAATTTTTTTTCCTTTTCCCTTTTGATAAATTGAATATAATAAATAAATTCATTTGTGTGTTCTCATATACCAGTAAGTGTGGTCGAATATGCTTCCGGTGCGATATCCATCTTATCGAATGGGAATATGAGATTTGATGTTCTTATTGCGAACATCAATTCTCCTGACCTCCAAGGGGCGAAACTTCTGGAGCTTGCTGTTCAGATCAAGCTGCCAGCAGTTAGTAAGTTCTTCAGTCCAATTTACACATATAAATAAATATGCATTGATCATTAAATCATAAAATCATAATTACAAGAAAGAAATACTTTATATGCATGCCAACTGATAAAATCCTTCACGGGTCTTTCTTTCTTATCAAGTGATGTCTGGATCTGGAGATGGGAATAACATGTTGAGGACCATGTGGGCTTTGGATGCCGGTGCCCTCTCCTTTGTGGAGAAGCCGTTGACCTTGGGCATTGCTCAATACCTGTGGCAACACGCTATGAGGGAGAAGCTAAGGACTTCGATGACATTACTGTTGGTCAAGGAAACCCTAATAATATCCTCAACATTAATGTCAATCATGGAAACCCTAATAATATCCTCAACATTAATGTCGATCATGGAAACCCTAATAATATCCTCAACATCGGTAAGGGAAAGACGAGGGACCGGGGAACCGTAGAAGATCATATAAACCCTAATACGTCAGTTTTGTTGATTTTTTAGGGTTTTTTCCGCATACATTTGAGACTACGAAAAATTGATCTCATTATAATTTTTTCGAATATTTTTCCAAATGTCTTCACACACAGTGCTTCCCGAAGGAAATCCAAGATCGGATGAACGTTCCCGGTCTAACTCGAATGCAGGTCGCAAGCCACCTTCAGGTGCATGAATTAAAAAAATAAACCAAGCAATTAACGTAGTATGCGCGTAAATAAAAAAAATGTAAATATCATATACACGAATAATATATAATACATGTTTGATTTATAATTTCTTCGCAGCATTGTCGACGAAGCGGCAACGTGCCGACCGGGTCGGGTCAACCCCGCCCGAGGCAGTTCGGGGCGATGCCCGAGTGCGCCAATAGAGAGGAGGCTGCTAATGGAGGAGGGAGATTCCCAAGTGAGGCTTTCTCTAGCAACAACGGTAATAACAATTTTTTTTAGCGACAAAATCCGCGATATTATATTATTGTTAATTTTTCTAAGTTTTTGGTTCGGGGATGAATATATTCGTGTGTGATTCGACAGGAAACGTGGATCGAGCTCGTGCCGACAACATCGCGCCACGATTTGGAACCCGCGAAGCTAACGCGGTGAACAATAACGACCCGGCTGAGAGCACGGGTTCGAACGTGGTCGGCGATGCCTCGACTGGGGAAAATGGGCGCGATGAGTAGCTGATGACTCGGAAATACACACAACTGTTATTTAATAGTTGTAGATGTAATTAAGGCTTCCGTTTTTTTTTTCTTTCCCAGTAATTGTGCTTTTTTTTCTTTCCAGTAATTGTCCCTTTTAATTATCTATACTCTTTTATTAATTATGAGGGCAAGTTAAAAACTGTCATTTGGTGTCACTGTTAACCAATCAATTTTTTTTTAATTAATAATTAGTAAAAAAGTTAAAATATTTAACCCAATATGTATCATGAACGAGTAATTACTCTTCCACCATTTTATTAATATATAATAATGGAAAAAAAAACATTACACACGTTACATTAATGAATAGAAATTGCGCTCATCCAAAACATATTTCTAGAAGCTATTCTTCCACCATTTTCGAAATAAAAAACAAGTATGAATAAGAATAAATCAACATAACTTAATACACATTTCATAAAGTACGGATTAAATAATCATTGCACCGTATGGAGTGTACATAAATTACTAGTATAGATTAAAATGGCGAAATTTTGAAATACATGCCACGATAACTGCCATGTAACAATAAAAGATAAATATTCAATCCTATTTATCTCACTATTTATTATCGATAGAACTCCATCTATTTTAATATTATATGCATTTGAAAATAAATGTCCATCACCCCATCATAAATTAAGATTTCCCATGAATATTAACATTGTCGAAATTTAATCGACGGGAATATATATACATATTTACATATATATAATTATGAAAGATGCTCAAGAGAATCGTAAAATCGTGCTGGTTTATCTCGAAATGGATCGTTGTGATTGCTGTGCTTGTGGTGGATGATGACAGATTTCCATATCGGCATATCGCTGCTTGTAGAACATTAAACAATAGGGTTTTATATCCAATGCCATGTCGAAAAAAATATTTTTATTTTTTATTACAAATGATTTAGTAATGATCTTATTGTCTCTATATTATGGTATTGTGAAGGAAGTTGAGTGATGCTACGGAGATGACTCTTTCATTTATTTCATACACTTGATCCCAAACTCGAAGATGTCTCCTTTGTAAAGTTTATCTTCTTAAATGAAAGAACTAACCCACAAAAGTCCCTTTTTTTTTTTAAAATATAGTTATTACGCAGGTATTTTTAATAAAAGCAAAATTTTGTAAATAATATAACGTTACACTTCAGAAGTCGAGCATGTTTTCGATATATTTTTATTATTTTTATTTTTAAATTCCGGGAACGTAATAAGGAGAAAAAACAAAATAAATTACATTAGATCTTCCCTTGACGGAGAGAGCTCCCGCGCTGACAGGTTTAGGGTTTAAGCTCAAATCAGCACTCAATTTCACAGGCTGGTTTGGTTTTCCCAATTTCCAGATATTTGAAAACTAGTCTCAGTTGAGCCTTATTCTTTCGCCCACCATGGATGTGGACATGGACGCTTCTCCCAGCTATTTTGACCCCGAAGATCTCTCCAGCAGAGAGCGTTATCGCCGATATGGGTATGCCACTACACGTCGAGCCTTTTTTTAGTTTTCTATGCGTGGTTCAGTTTTTCGTCATTTGTAGTTAATGGAGCTCACATTCACAGTATGAATTTGTATTTCATCTTGGCGTCACTTAATTTTATGTTTATTGCTGGCAAGAATTGCAACAAGCAAGCTCATGACTGGATTTTCTGAACAATGGGTTTTTTTTTTCTGATCTTTGGGGGTTTTTACAAAGATTCGTTGTGAGATTGATATTTGGGTTTTAGTCCTAGAGTGTTCATTCATTTCTTCGCCTGTTGAAATGAAGACGAGATGAACATTTTTTAGTCACAAACGAGTCAGATTTTTGTAGGGAATGTTGTATCACTATACATATTGCTTTTAACAGTCACTGGAAATGGCATCCAAGTTCAAGCCTTTCACCAAACCATGATAATTCGTCTTCAAGATTTAGTAACGCTGCACTTTATCTCGAGAACATAAAACGCGAGGTTGAGAGCCTTGACACGGATTATGAGGGAACACCACTTTCCAAGCGAAGGGCAGCGGTTGATAGTGGTGAAGTTAAGGTTGATGTTGATGCTGATATTGTAAGGGGGAGGGTTAGCGAGTCTCTGAAAGTGTGCAAGCAGGAGGAGGATGAGCAAATGGAAAGTGCGGACACTACTTTCTCACTGTTTGCGAGTTTGCTGGATTCGGGTATTCAAGGTGCCTTAGTACCTCTAATTTGTTTTCACCTTTTGTTTTCATTTGAACGATTAACGTTCGAGATCATGCGCAAAAGACTGAAAATTTGAAATGCCTGGGTCTGAGATAATCTGTAATGGTTTTTTTTTGGATGTTTTCATGGTGCATTTGTTATAATGCTGATAATAAATGCCTCAACCCTCAAAGATGTAATGGATTGTTTTCCTCGACAGAGTTTGGTGTTGTGCTTATAAATCTGCCTGTGTTTCTTTTTCAGTGAAAACCAAGCTTGCTGGTTGAGTTGTTAAATAAGGCACTGTGGCATGTAATATCTTTGTTATTCAAGGAGACTCTGATTTTAGGTCGCTGTTTGTGTACCGCAGGACTGATTGCGATACCTGATATGATACTACAGTTTGAGAACTCTTGCCGTAGTGTGTCCGAATCTATCAGGTATGAGTAATTCCACAAATATTCATAGCTTATTCTGTGAATGCTATTCGAGAAGGAACAAATAAAACTGTCTCCTAATGTAATTGTAGTCGCCTATGTGTAATTTGTTCTTCCATTAGCCAGATAACAAGTGTCAGGTTATCAAGTAAGAACTTGTTGAGTGAGTCAATCTGATTATGTAACTCCGTTACTGTCGTCTTCTGCAGATATGGAAGTGAGAGATACAGAATTGTTGAGGATAAATTGATGAGGCAGAAGGCTCGGTTCTTGCTTGATGAAGCTGCTTCCTGGTCCCTCTTGTGGTACCTTTATGGAAAAGGAAATACATACAAGTTCTTTACTAGTTGATCTTTCATTCCATTAGCATCCACCTGTGGTTGAATTTTATTGATCTACTTCTCAGGCTACAATTAAATAATTGATTTGAAAGTTATCTAGAAGTGCTAGCGCCCCAGAAATAATTTTGATCTTGATGCTCTTTTACACTAAGCGTTGACCTGTGTGAACTGTGAATTTCAAATTTCAATCCTAAAGTCATTCTCTCTTTCCTGCAGGGAATGAAGATCTCCCTGAAGATCTAATAATGGTGACATATCGTTCTTAATGTCTTATTTATATGTCAAAATGTCTGTTATATAAGTTTTCTGTTTGAGTTACTGGTATATTCCTGATGCGAATATCATCTTAGATACTTGTCATCTGAACACCTGTGTTGTTTATGACAGTTTCCGACAACTTCACATTTGGAGGCCTGCCGGTTTGTTTCAGAGAATCATACGGCTCAATTATGCCTCAGGATTGTTCAATGGCTGGAAGGTTTAGCTTCCGTAGCTCTTGATTTGGATAATAAGGTAATATCTTGCTGCCATTAGTCTGTTGTATCACTATAAGTTGATGAGAGAAAAAGCATTCAATTGACAATAATATCTATGAAGCTTTTTCATTGTTATATACTGTATTTGTTCGTCGCGATGTATTGATGATCTGACTTTGGAGTTGTTAGGAGTTGAAAATTTCTAAAATGTTGTTGGGGGATGCTATTAGGGTTTTAACTGAATATTTTGAGTTACTGTTGGAAGCCCAAAGCATTAACTGCTGCACTTTTTTCTTCTTCAGGTCCGAGGATCTCATGTTGGAACATATCTCTCTAGCTCAGGGATTTGGCAACACACTCAACGACATCTGAAAAGAGGTGTCTCAAATTCAAAGACCGTTCAGCACTTGGATTTTGATGCTCCAACACGTGAACATTCTCAGCTACTGCCTGATGATAAAGTATTCCAACCAAAAACCTTTTACAGTGAATTAATACATGAAACTTAGCATATAAGGAGCTTTACTCCTGTGAAACTGTAACCATTTCCAGGAACTGAGACAGTAGCTTTGAATTTGAAAGTTTAAAGATGAAAATATCCCATTTCTTAGTTTTGTGTACGTCATTTTGTTTTACAACAGAAACACGATGAATCTCTCGTAGAGGATGTGTGGACGCTTGTAAGAGCTGGAAGGCTAGAAGAGGCTTGCAACCTTTGCCGTTCTGCTGGACAGGTATCAATATATGCTCTGAACTTTTAAGGCGGGTCGTTATTTTGTTGCTGTTGTTGTGTCTTACATCTTTAATGGCATACTTAGCCATGGAGAGCTGCAAGTCTATCACCCTTTGGAGGGTTAAGTTTGTTCCCATCTATTGAGGCCCTCAAGAAAAATGGCAAGAAAAGGACGCTGCAGGCCATTGAGCTAGAGAGTGGACTTGGTCATCAGTGGCGTCTTTGGAAATGGGCATCCTACTGTACATCCGAAGTACGTAAAAAAAGAACAAAAAAATCATTTGGATGACTCTGGTTTTGCGTTGTATATTGACTACTTTCACAAACTTTTAAGCTTTTGTTCTTTAACTGCATGAAGACACAACTTGTTTTTCTGTCAGAAGAAATACCATGAATCATGAAATCATGCTTCTTGAATTATTGGCTAATAGCAACAAGGTTTGATGTTGCGTTAAATGAATGCTGCATTCTATTGGTTTCTGGTCATTGAAGAAAATCGCTGAGCAAGATGGTGGAAAGTATGAATCGGCAGTATATGCAGCTCAGTGTAGCAATCTGAAGCGCATCCTTCCAATTTGTACTGACTGGGAGGTATTTCATTTTTTTTCAAAACATGAATATCCCGAATATACTATCTGTTTTTTAGAAGTGAATATCTGTAGTTATTTGTATTATATTATTTTCTGTCTCCCTTTAAATTACAGCTGGAAATATTGTACATTGATATTTTTCACCAGACTTGTGCTCTTTTTTTTTTCCCTCTTGTTTTCAGTCTGCTTGCTGGGCAATGGCGAAGTCATGGCTTGATATCCAAGTTGATATTAAAGTAGCTCGTGCTCGACCAGGTGAAGATGATCAATTTAAGAGTTTTGAAGAAGCTATGGAGATAAGTCCAGGGCTTGGAGATGCTGCATATCAGCCAAGTGCGGGAACTGATGATTGGCCGATTCAGGTTTTGCATCAGCGACCTATTAACCTTCAATCCCTTCTTCAGAAACTTCATTCAAGGTAAATAAATGCGGTTTGTGACTTTGTGTTGGTGAAGTTTGTTTTTCTTCTTGGAGGAAACCTGTTTTATTGAATATAGCCCGGTGTTATATCAGTGAAACTGTACACGAACTTGTTGCTCGAGCATGCAAGGAGCAGCAGAGACAGATACAGGTAATAGTTTATCTCAAGCATAGTTAACCATTTGTGGAGGTATTGTATCAGTTTATTATAGTTTTGTTACCAGTTGCCTACTTTTGCTTTTCTTCTTTTATCTCATGTTTTGTTGTTAACCCGTCAGTTTTTTTATAAAGACTGGTTTTTGTGCATTTTTTGTATTTTTGCATACTTCCCAACTTTGGAGAACATGCCATCCTAAATTTATTGATCGACTGAAATCATCATAAATTATCCCGCAGATGAATCTTATGCTAGGGGACATACCTCACTTGCTTGACCTCATCTTTTCGTGGATATCACCTTCGGAGGATGTTGAAAACATTTTCAGGTACTACATTGTTTGTCATGGTACAAAATCATATTCGTTACAAGGATTTCATTGGAATCTTGGTTTTCAGCTGCTTTATCGTAACTGAACGGGTGCAAATAGTTTTAGTCAATAATCTTTGAAATTTCAATCACTATCATGTCAGACCTCATGGCGACCCACAGATGATGCGCTTTGGTGCACATTTAGTGCTGGTGCTTAGGTACTTACTTGCAGATCAAATGAAGGATACATTCAGAGAGAAGATAATGACCGTTGGTGACCTCATTATTCACATGTAAGCACTCATCCTTTAGCGATCACTCCCAGTTTAGCTGTCTTTTAAGTTTTATGTTTTGATACCTGCACATTTGTGAACATATGGCATCTTATTGCTTGCTACGATATTTCAGGTATGCGATGTTTCTTTTCACAAAACAGCACGAGGAGTTGGTTGGGATTTATGCATCTCATCTTGCTCGTCATCGATGTGTTGATCTCTTTGTCCACATGATGGAGTTGAGGCTGAATAGCAGGTCATAGTTAAATGCATACTAATGCTTTTTGGAGCTCCTTTTATTTGTGAATTGTGATATTTGTTATCCAAAAAGCATTTTATCAATTCGTGCATGCCATGTCATCTGTGTTTTTCTGGTCTATTGACTCAGGGCCAATAATTAGCAAAAGTGATTGGAAATAAAAGCCGAGACCTATATTTCATATGAATAATTTGATTCTAGTATCATCTAGGTGTATTTATGCTCTAATTCCTTGCATCCCTTCCTCCACAGTGTGCATGTCAGATACAAGATATTCCTTTCAGCTATCGAGTATTTGCCATTTTCTCCTGAAGACGACTCCAAAGGCAGTTTTGAAGAAATTATTGAAAGGTTTGTCCTTATATGTATTTCATTTGCAGTCAGTGACACATAGTAGTAGTGCTTATGCAATCAAAGGTTCCCTTAAACAGGGTTTTGTCGCGATCACGAGAACATGGTGCTGGGAAGCATGATGAGTCATTTGATGTTGCAGAGAACCATCGTAGGCAAAGCCTACAGAAAGCTATGGTTATTCAGTGGCTCTGCTTCACACCTCCTTCCAAAATCAATGATGCTGAAGTTACTGGAAAATTGGTATTTCGTGCATTGATGCACAGGTAGAGAATTTATTCCTTGCAGTTATTATAGTGCTCATTTGAATCAGATTCTGTTTTATCTGGTACGGTTATTTTCATCATTTCCTAGTAATTTATTTAATGGACAAGTTCAAATGTTTCCCTTTCTTTCACGGATAGTAACTATGGACTCTTCAACCAATAAGAACGTGATGTTTTCAACTGATTATTTTTTTAGAGATGATGATTTCTAATTGTTATCTGGCCATTGTGATGGCTTCTGCAACGTTAAGAATTTTTCATTGAAAGGGAAAATAATCAAGCAGACTGAGTAAAACTGCTGCATGTGCACAAAATTGGCTTCACCCTGCTCTCATAGTGCTGACCAGTAGTCTTGCCTTCTATTGTTACAGCAATTTACTCTTCAGGGAGTTTGCTCTAATTTCAATGTGGAGGGTTCCCTCAATGCCCGTTGGTGCCCACACTGTTCTAAGTTTACTTGCTGAGCCATTGAAACAACCCGCAGAAGTTCTTGCGTCCTCTGAGGAAAATGATGTTACTGAAAATTTGAGAGAATTCCAGGACTGGGTATGCATCGCTATACATTTTAACCAGGTCAAAAACTAAGATCTCGACTAACTTATACGTTTTCTTGGTACAAATCAGAGTGAGTACTACTCTTGTGATGCGAAGTATCGTAATTGGCTGAAAATTCAACTCGAAAATGCGAATGTTTCCCCAAGTGAACTTTCAGCTGAGGAGAAAGAGAGAGAAGTTGCAGCTGCCAATGAAACTCTATTATCCTCACTGTCATTGCTGCAGAGTGAGTGGTTCCATTTCACCGATAACAGTTTTCTAAGTACATCAGCTGAATTATTCGGAATTAGCCCTCACCCGAAAGTATTTCTGAATGATAATTTCCAAGGTGGGTCATATAATTGAATTGTCTGATTTTTTTTTCCCTTGGTCTTCCTATGTAAGGAAAAGACAATCCCTGGTTGATTCCAACTCAAGATCACTTACATGAATCCATGGAACCTGTATACTTGGAACTGCATGCCACAGCTGTGCTCTGTCTACCTTCTGGAGAATGCCTTCCCCCTGATGCTACCTTGTGCACGGCACTGACTAGTGCCTTGTACTCATCAGTAGGCGAGGAAAAAGTTCTGCATCGAGAATTGATGGTATGTGTGTGTGTGTGTATTCTATCTTCAACATAAGCATTTGGGATGTTAATACTCTCAAATGTGCAGGTCAATGTTTCAATCTCCAATGGGGACAGTAGCTGCATTGAGATCATACTTCGGTGCTTGGCAGCTGAAGGCGATGGGCTCGGTGCACACGATCGAAATGATGGTGGGATTCTTGGAACTGTCATGGCAGCTGGCTTTAAAGGTATCAGCTTTCAGTGACATTTTAATCATTCACGTAGCAGTTTTTTGGAAAGAATAGCAAAAAGGTTTTAACTGGAAGCATTTTTTATCCCGGTACTTATTTATGATTTTTTGCTCCTGCACAATACTCGGGCTGCTGATAATTCCATGCTTTGGAAGCTTTGATGAGAAAGTTTTAAGATTTTGGTTGTTGGCCTCATATTTGAAATTCAATCAAACGTATTCCATGTGTTGATGCCTACTTCCAATGTACCCCATCACCTATTCTTGTTTATTACAGGTGAGCTCCCTCGGTTCCAAGCAGGAGTAACCGTGGAGATTTCTCGATTGGACGCTTGGTACTCGAGCGGCGATGGCTCTCTAGACGGGCCAGCAACATACATAGTACGTGGCCTTTGTCGCAAGTGTTGCATTCCGGAAATTATACTCAGATGCATGCAGGTAATAAATTAATCGCCTTGTTTTTTAGCCCGTGGCCTTCTACTTTCAGATGCTGATGTTGATTCATAGCAACATATATATCCTTTAAAGATTCTTATTTTTCCCTCATTTTGTCTACTTGGGGCTTGCTTGCTTAGGTTTCTGTTTCGTTAATGGAATTTGGGTGTCCACCGGAGAACCACCACGAGTTGATTGAACTTGTGACATCTCCGGCAACTGATTATCTTGCTTTGTTCAGCCAGCAACAGCTGCAGGTAATGAAAACACACTCGGCCGTTTTTATTACTTGTAATGATTGTTTGCTTGTAATGATTGTGTTTGCTTTGCACTTAGGAACTCCTTTTGTTTGAGAGAGAGTACTCCATTTATGAGATGGATCTTGAGGAGGAGGAAGGTGCAGATTCTTGATTCTTCTGCTGTTCTCTCTACTGCTAAGGTGGTCTCTTCTCTGGCTATACCAATAATGTTTAAGACGTGCGATTTTGTGATTATTTATTTGGATGTACTAATGTGACGCTACAAGTAGTTATCAGCCATAATTTTGAGATGCTTTTGAATTCAAGCATTCAAAAACTTCGGAAGAGAAACTCCTTTATTACATATCAAGAACGTCGTTGGCTACTAGCAAAGAGCAGTCAGTCATCAAAACCATATTCAAAGAATAACTTTAGAACACAGACAATTCAAATTCACCCTAAATTACTTCGTGACCGTGTAGGAACAAAATTCTGTTGTCGAAACTCAAATATCATATATTCTCCTCCGATTTTCAAAATAACAATAAATAAATAATCTTGATTGAGAAAAAGGGTAGGTGCATTTTTGCTATAGAATTAACTCGGAAACAGTTAATTAACCTTAGCACCTCGAGTTCTCGAATTATCGAAGAATTCCCGATTTCGAACTCCAATGAGATTCCGTTTTCTTCCTTTCCCGCCCGAGATCGAATAAGGTTTTCTCCCCGATCACGCTGCTCTCTGTGTCTTTTCTTAATCTTTGCAAAGAGAAAACTTAATGCCTTTTTCACAGCTTATGTTGTATGAGACCAAGAACAACCACTAATCCAAAGATGAGGCAATGATCTACGTTTGGCTCCACTACTAATGTTAGTACATCTCCTCCTAGTACTATGCCGCTTGTGGTTACCTTTCTTTTAACCTGAAGTAATAATAACCAAGAAAAAAAATGATAACTCTTTATTGTAAAGATGTGTGCTGTAATAATAATCATTTAATTACGACCTCCGCAACAAGCCCGCCAAGAGTGTCCAGAATTCTACAAGAAGACTTGAAAATTCGATTCGCCACAAAGTACTTGTTTTTATATTCCGGTCCAAGCACGGCCTTGTAATAAGAATATCCTCGGAGAAAACCCTTAATCATCCGAATCCCGTAAACCCTCCTCATGCGAAATCCCGTCTCCTCCTTGTTTGCAGTATGTGAATCACAATCACTAGTACTTGATGGTGATCTATAGCCCTCCCACGAACCAAAAGCAGAAAATCTCTGGAAAAATGGAAAAGTAAAAAAAAAAAATGTTAACATGAGATCATAGCTGGTAACTTTGTGAGCATTGATTTATCATCACATCTCACCTTTCTAACAGTGAAGAGGATTTTGCCAAAGGCATCCATTATGTATACAATCCTTCTCCCTTTTCTATCGTAGTTATCCACCCGATACAAGATTTTCCCGTGAGAATCGAACACGACACAGCCGTTGCTGCTCAGTATAAGAGATTTCATCCACAGAGTGAACTCTTCTTGTTCGGGTGAGGTTGTTGAAGAAGCTTCTTCTGCAAGAGTCCCTCGATGAGGATGCACTTTTGCCATTAATTGTGATACAAAACCAAGCAAAGCCCTTAAAATTTACAGTTCGGTTCTTCTGATAATCATTACGCTGCTTAGTTTCTGGTAATTTTAGTTAATAAAACACATACTATGCCTTTTCTTTTTATTATTTAATTATGCCAAATTACTTCAAAACTTCGTAACTGTCAATCGGCAGGTGGCATTGGACATGCATATGTATTGACGTCGGGGGTTAGCTAAGTGAGCACAAAAGACAATATTTTAATGATTCTCTACTATAATGTATAATGAGACGGAGATTTGTTTATTAAATCGGATTAGTTGAGGACTCGTTCAATAGAAAATAAGGTAAAAGTTGATATTATGAATTCTTGGAAGCTACAAATTTCCTTTTCTTTATTACAAAGGGACGGGTTATCATAAACTTGGGATTATATATATTTTGTCGCTAAAGTTAAAGATAACCCTCAAGTCACATATTGTTCTATATTTGTAATTTTTTGTCATGCGTGTTTTGATTATATTGATATCGTCCAACATAAGCATTACATGTCACCTTGGCCCTAATTAAGCTGCGAAAGAATAGCTATAGCTACCTTTAGGCACTGTTCAAAGGCCGTTTCTGTAAACTATTAAGATTTGTTTTCCAAGCTTCTAATTAATTAGTGTAAGATGGTAATTAATTGCAATTACGTACTCTTGTCCGATTCGGGCCTCGGGGTGCTGTCCGATTGTTGTAATCTATTGGTGGGCCCTTGCTAACCAATTGGGCCTTTTCTGGGCTAACAGTTGGGCCTCAACTGGCACCTTTATGGGCCCAAATACTTCCTCACCCGATCCATTTACTCATTAGCTCGCTTAACTAGAACATTTCGTGTCCTAATAGAACATTTCGTGTCCTAATTTCGAACTGTAATTAAATTTTTGGCGTAATTGACCTCATGTTGCTTCAATTTGTCATAGATGCTGTTTTGAATCGAAATTTTTTCCAACGTCAAATAAAATTTTCCCTCAAATTAATTGTCATGTATGGGTCGCATGTGTCAATGTCAGATTGAAATTATGTTTCATGCATTAACTGTTCTCAATTGTTTCAATTTCAAAATTTATCGTCGCCCCTAAGTGTTATTAAAATGATATTAGAAAAATAATTAAGCCCATGATACAATATGAAATAGAAAGAAAAAATCCCAAAATAAACCGAGTTATCGACAACTTAAATTATCCTGTCTAGTACGGATCAAAAGCCACGCGCATGACAGGCAACCAAGAATGACCCTGAATGAACGGCCCAACGTTAAACTTCGAGGCCTGGGCCCGGGTCAACTTGGGCCTATACCCATGCCACTTAACCCGGTTTCTCGTATCCGACCCGGGTCCTCTATTCTCGTACTCACCGTAAAAGATAGACCTCGGCGGGTCCTTATTCTTGACCCACGAGACCCACCCGCTAGGGTCCAAAAACCCGCCGATCGTACTCTGCATAACCACCGTCGTTGAATAGTCCTTCCACGGCCGACCCAAATAAGCCCTAGCCGTCAGATCGCTGCTCAGCGGCCTTATCGAACATCGTTGGATCGAAATACCCGTATTTTGATTCGGGTCCTTCTTGCCCTGCGCCGTGATGGTCACAAACTGCTTCTTCATCGGCTGCCTGGGCCAAATGTTGCAGTTCTGCAGAACGGCGGCGGCGTTGCCGAAGATGAAATCCACCGTCCCCGTGATATCGCACTCGCGGTAAAATTGCCTGTTGGAGTGGACGTAGAGAGTGTCCTGAAACCCGTCGAACGAGCACCGGTAGCACACGGAGCGGTCCGACCCGGACCGGAATGCGACGGCTTGGTGCTTGTGGGGCCCCGCCGTGTTTCTGAAGCCGATGTCTCTGGCCATGAAGCGTTTTCCGGCGGCGGCTGGGAATGAAATAATCTTTCAGCGCAGACGGAAAATGGAAGTAGATATTTGGGGGGCCAAAATTAGTCACTTCCTATGTTTCATAATTTCAAATTAAGTCACTAAATAATGTATTTTATTTCTTTAGGTCATCGGTGAATTTTTCCGATAATATGTCTAACAGTCACGTCAACGAACATGTCGAATTTCCAGCAATTTCACCCAAAAATTCATCGGTGACCCAAAAAAAATTACAATTATGAAATTTAGTGATCCCAAAAATACATGAGCCATAGTTAGTGATTTAATTTAGTATTTTGACCTATTTGGAGTTTTTTGTTAGATTATTAGGGTTTTTTCTTACCGAAGGTGGCGGTCTTAAAAGTCGGTGTGCCGTCGACGTAGTTCTTGCTGCCGGAGATGATGGTTTTTCTTCTGCCGTCACCGTAGATCAGCACGTTCCATCGATTCTTGTCCAAGACCACGTTCTCCTTGTAAACTCCTGCCTTGACGTATATCACGAATCTCCTTTTGCTCTTCTTTGGGATTTTAGCCACCGCCGCTGATATTGTCCTCACGTCTCCACTGCCGTCAGCTGCCACCTTCACGTTGGTCTTCGGCCGATGCACTTGGAGCAGCCGCCTTCATTTATAGATAAATTTTATGATTCTTTTTTTACATGATTTGAAACGCCAAATATGAACACCGAAAAATCTGAAATGGTCATCAATGTTTATTTCATGGATCAAATTAATCCTCGTTGTTTTGTGTGGACCTATTTAATCTCTGATGCTTTAGATTTTGGATCAATTGAGTCCTTTCATCACTGTTTTTTTTCGAAGGTCCTTTCAAAACTACCAGAAATCTAGCACGTGCCCTGCATTTCGTCTCTTAAAAAAGTACCAAAACATATTTGACTCGATAAATGAAAGGGTTTAGGCCACCAAACTGAAGATTTCTCCTCCAAAATTCAAACACGAGCTCTAGTGTTTGTGGTTATTTCTGTGCCTTAATTTCAATAATCCTTTCAATTTATCGATCCAGACATGATTTATTGAGTTTTTAGGGAATTACATGTAGAGTAGAAGCAAGATTTTCTTAAAATGAACGTTAATAGTGTAAAAAAGTTTCAAATTGATCCGAAATCAATAATGTCAAGATCAAATTGATTTGGCCAAATATAAGGGATTAAATTGGTCGCGACTAAACATTCCGGACAACTTTTAATTTTCTCACCGTTATATATATATATATATATATATATATATATATATATATATATATATATATATATATATTACGATTACCTATCACCGTCAGATACCCATGTCGGAAAATCGCCCAACAGCCGCCGCAGCCGCCTGCCGTGAACCTGATCGGGAAGATTCTCGTCGACGAAATCTCGGGCGACCCCAATAATCTCAGACACGATAGCCAGGCTATTACTCGCGAGCTCCACCGAGCTCTTCATCAGCGACCTCAAATCCTCCGCAAAAGTCGCGTTTACCTCTTCCACCGCATCAAAGCACGTTTCTTGATCCGTCACCACCGTACTCAGCCACGTCTTCAAGTCGTCCACCGACACCTTCCCAACGTCCCTCGCCTCCGAAACAGACTCATTCAGTGCGTAAACGGCGTCGTCTAAAACAGCACCGCACACGCCCAACGCTTCCTCCACCATCGGATCTTCAGTTCTGTTCCCGTAAACTCCGGGAAGAGAACGCGTCGCCTCGTTCAGCGAATCCAAAACAGCTCGCAGCGAAAACTGGAAAATCTTCTCTGGGTCGGTGGAGTTCGAGGATTCGAGGCTCGCGTAGCAGGTTTCTGGGTACCGCGTGACGCTGCAAATGGAGTCGATTATCGCCGGAGGAGGCGGCGGATTATTGCTGCCGTCTGAATAGTAGTATTGGGTCTGGTTCTTGTATGAGCATTTTCCGACAACAGCTCCGGCGATTAGGACAGCTAGGAGAGTAACGGAGACTGTAATAATGAAGATTCTCTTGCATTTTTTCCTCGCTGATTCGTGGTCCTTATCGTCGTTTACTTTGCCGTATGCTTTGAGGGATTGAGCTTTGTCCATTTAATTACTGTATTTGTCTGAGAAAATGATGATGATGATTCACTGACGAGAGTTTTATACTGCGGGTAATAAGGTATGATCCGATTATTATGATTCCTTCTGGTTTTACTAATTCAAGGACATGGGAATTAATGATTTGTATAATGCTTAATTGGGTTAATAGGGATTAATTAGCCTTATACATGAAAATCGAAAAGCAACATTGCCCCATGGATTATGTACGGGCATGCATAGAGTACATGATTAGTAACCATTTTTATAGAGTGTTAGTTTGATTAGTAATAGATAGCTTTGAATATTGTTTTCTTTCGTTTTTGCTTTTCTTTGAAAAAAAAAAAAAGATTCAACCGTGTAAACAAGCTAAAGCTTCACTAGACACCACATATGTTTCCCCCAGTCTCAGTGTAATAGTAAATACAAGTAAAATATCATTTTGCAGATCACTGTAAAGAAACTATGATCCTCTAGCCTTTCCCCTGTAAGATTTTATGATTGATGCAAGAAGGTTGTCTCCAGCTGTGTTTCTGATCATCTGAATCATGTCATGCCTTGATATCCTTCCCTTCTACAAGTGTTCCAAGATTAAATAGTTAATAGACCACCGTAATTTTAGGATTTATTAAATTTTTTAGTCGTATATATAATGGCTCGCAATTTTAGGATGATAAGTTACAAAATTAATGAAATTTGAGTACGTTGGAACCTAAGTCCAGGTGCGAACCGTACTTAACAATTTAACCGAGGAAAAATTACACGCGACGATGAGAAAATCCAGTCCAAATCAGCATATACAACAAATTGAAGCAATTTGACGACAATTACCACTAGAAACATATTACAGCCCGAAATTAAGCACGAGGGTGCACAAGACAAATTAATAAATGGAAAATTCTACGTGGCGTTGTGAAAAT
Organism: Linderniella brevidens; assembly: GCA_004919715.1. Taxonomy (NCBI): domain Eukaryota; kingdom Viridiplantae; phylum Streptophyta; class Magnoliopsida; order Lamiales; family Linderniaceae; genus Linderniella; species Linderniella brevidens. Next base: position 1,211,222 of record SWDC01000146.1, read on the forward strand.
TTCCGTCTGGATCATTATGCCCGACGCCACGTATGATCCCCTTCCCAGATTAATTGTCACGGGTGGTCCACGTTTGTTAATTTCGGGATCAAGTCCGGTTTCTAACATTAATTATCCTCGAATTGATTGAAAATTAATATCATTAGTCAAACATTGATTTAGATCTATCATACCTTGAAATCCACGTAACGTTTCGTTATCTCCTCGACTGCATCGGACGGCAAGAACTCGGAGAGGACTCCGATGAGAGCTGGAAATGGCACCCAACTCGAACGCGGCAGTATTGAAGAAGATTGCCCCATCACCAGAGATCCTTCGTAAAAAAAAAAAGGAAAAAAAGAGTTAAAAAAACAAGGAAGATTTATTGAACTAAACACGACAACAAATACTACTACGCACACAAATGCAAGAAGAGAGACAAAATCATGAAATTGGGCGACTAAGTATTCAAGTTTTTGTTTTTGGGTCACTATGTTTGATAATTGCAAAAATAAGTCAATGACTTTGTATGTCAAAACAATTTTGGATCATGTTTTCAATTTTAGGTCATTAAGTAATTTTTCGATTTTGGGTCACTAAGTATACATGTTTCATTTTTGGGTCACTATGTTTACAAAGTTAGTTACCAAACGATCGCCTCGAAATTGAAAAATGTATATACTTAGCGACCACGATAAAAAAATACTTAGTGACCTAAAATTGAAAATATGCCCAAAATTATTTTGACATACAAAGTTAGTGACCTACTTTTGCAATTATCAAACATAGTGACCCTAAAACAAAAATTTGAATACTTAGTGATCTAATTTGATAATTTAACAGAAAGAAACGGCTCGGTAGTAAGGTACTAACTAAACTAACCCCTGCAATAAAGAGGCGATGCCCTGAAGCTGACCGCGAATTGGGGCAAGATATGAGTGTTCATATTCGAAGCCCACACGATATATTTCTTCGGCACCGCAAACCCGTCGATGAGCCCCGAATCGAATTCCTCAGAAATAGGACCGTGCTGCTTCGAACCGGGAGATACGACCTCGGGTTTCCCCAGTATTACACGGCAGAGCAACATGGTGTGCTTCGCCCGATCCTCGTCAGCCACCGCTGGTTGCAAACTGAAAACGAAAAACAAAACAAAAAAAGAAATTCATAAATCGAGTTTTTATTACGTTTCTTTAGGATTTGTTTATTAAATCTCTACCTTTCGATGGGGTGATCAAGAGGAGATAAGTAGACACCGTGGCCGTAGGGCCCACGGCTCATCGTACGAAGGCTGAAGCCGTAAGAAAGGATGCTGCTGATGTCAGCCATGGAAGCACCGTACCATGCGTACTTCATATTCGAATCTCCGCCGCACTTAATCTCCATGGCCTTCGAATACAAGCAAAAAGATTGAAACTTGGCTCTCTTCATAGCGTTAGAGGAGAAGTTGATTCTCTGAATGCTCTCTACATGAGCATTGAAACCAGCAGAAATGAAGCTCGAGAGCAGCTTTTTCTTGATGATCACGTGTAATTTCTCTCCTTGGCTCATTTTGATCAAATCTTTAGCAGGAATTGAAGTCCCACTCTCGCAATCGGAAGGGCACGAATCTTTGACCGATGAATTTTCGTGAAATAATGGGTTCAAAATCTCACCGTGGCCTCTGATGGATTCCATTACAGTGTTGGGGAAGATGAAGCAGAGGCCCAGTTTCTTGCAGATGTGTGTGTGTGTATATAATTGACTATCTTATGACTTGGGAGAGAAGGAATAACCTGAAAGTTGTAACTTGGTCCGCAATTAATCGAGAAACTTCCTGGCGAAGGAGGAACAAGTGTGACAAAGCCGAAATATGATTGTGTAATAATTGACTTTTAAGACAAGAAATGAAGGGCACGTTTGGAGATTGGTATTGAGGAGAGCATCTATGAATCGGGAAAAATTCCATGTTAAATTTGGATTATCGGGGCTCGCGTACATGCGCCACACGGAGGAGGGAGTCACCGTATAAGCTTGATGTGATTCCTTCCTAAAACCAATTGGTGATAGGAGGAGTGACCCATCAGCTTATTTACCGGTTAATTTTTCTTGTCGTAATCGATGTGGGACATTTGGCCACATGTGACATTCTTCACACTCCCCCTCACATGTGAGCCCATTTCTTTTATCGGACGGGAACGCCATTCTTTTCGAACCCGTCGTAATATTATTTTTTTCAAATTGAGTCGGATGAGGAACGCCAATCTTTTCGAACCTTACGGATCCGCCCGAATCTTCCGCTCTGATACCATGTGGAGATTGGTATTCAGGAGAGCATCTATGAATCGGGAAAAATTCATTATTTTCTCATATCTTCTAAATATACATTGTTGACCTATATATATACAAAGGACTTCAGCTATATATCTACTTGACAGCTGGCGCCAACTAGTCATCTATATACACAGGAAAACTATATAATTAACTAACTAAAAGATTAATCAAATGAACTCCAAAGCATGCTTGAATATCTCGTAGGGCAGTGTCTTCGATCATGGATCTCTCATCAGCAGTAAGTGTCTGAAGTTGAATTGAATCATCATATTTCTTCACACGTACGAAAACGACGTGTCCTAAACATGACGCCCATTAATCAACGTGATTAAACGTAAATAACGGCTGAGGAACAAAAGATAATATATTTTTTTTTCCCAAACAAAGAAACTCGCATATCAAAAAGCTTGCTTGAGGTGCTAGAAATGGGTATAATCGAAATAGCTTGTAAATCAAGGAAAAAGAACTTCATTAATGATGAATCTCTTGAAATAGCTAGTAGCTTCGGAGCCTTCAGAACAAGAAAGTTGAGGGCCATGTGATAAAACGTCGGCTCAAGTTTCTCCATTATTCGTAGAGGAGTTCTTTATAGACTTGCCCAAAAACAACCGGAACCGGCGGTTCCGACCGGCCAACCGCCGGTTCCGAACCGCCGGTTCCGGTTTGTAACCGGAACCGGCCACCAACCGTATCCGGCAACCGCGGGTGGCCGGTTCCGGGCGGTTTGCGAAAATCCCAAACCGCAAACCGCCGGTTGTCAACCGGCGGTTCCGGCTTTTTTTTTTTTATTTTTTTAATATATTTAATTATATATAAATAGATATATAATATAAAAAAAAATTTAAAAAAAATTACCGTTAGTCCGTTAGTTAGAAAAAAAAAAATATATTAAAAAAAATTAAAAAAAATTAAAAAAAAAATAAAAAAATCCGGCGGTTGGTAACCGCCGGACATCCTTTGACCGGCGGTTTGACCAACCGCCGGTTGGTCAACCGGCAACCGGAGACGGCCAACCGGGAACCGTCTCCGGCCGGTTGACGCCGGTTGGTCGACCAACCGGCAACCGCCGGTTAACCGGCGGTTGGGCAACACTAGTTCTTTATTGTGGGCGGCGAGAGAGAGAGAGAGATCTGGGAATTTTCTCTAGCTGTCTGTTTTTATCAGTTGACGGATTTTATAGTTTAATGTGGTCAGAATCCATCAACGAACATCGACTTCTCGAAGTTCGTTCTTTGTTCGTAGCGACTTAATTGACGGTTTTACCCTTTTAGCCATCTTGCAATCAGACAACTAATTGGCGGGCCATATTTGGGCCTCATAACAAAAGTCTCGACCCACTAATGCGACCCAAGCCCAAATCTCCAAGGCCACCCTCGTCAGCAAACCCTAACTTCTGCCTATATATATACAGTGATTGATAAGGCAAATGACTGCTCAGTTTTGTAGATTTTTAGTTGCTGCTCGCTTACGAATCGCACAGTTTCTTCTTCAGCGGGGCGATTTTCACCATTTTTTGGCGTTTGTAATTCGCTGAGGTGATGCGCTTGCAGTTTTAGCTCTCTTTTTAAACGCGGTTCCGCGATCTGTCGACATGAATCGCGATTTACACGGATCGATTCGTCGTAATTCATTCGTTTGAGTCCCCATTTTTGCTCTGCTGGCTTAAACTCCACCAGGTGTTTTGTCAGGTCTTCACCGTCTTCGCCGTGGTGAGTGCCGTTACATATCTGGTAAATAAAAGATAGAGGAAGAATTTTGAAAGATGGGTTTTCCATCTTTCACTCTTCTTTCTCTTGTAGGTGTCCATCGTTGCTCATTAGTTGCACTCACGATTAGCGAGCTACATCTGGATTCCACATCTAATTCTCTATGTAATTGCAATTTTCAATGTCAGTGAAGAGTATTCCTCTTTTTGTTTTTTTAATGTGGAGATTTCTTCTAGAATCGTGCTTTTATCAGACATAGGCAGGTGTCTATTGCTTTCCAATTTGCATGGACCGTTTATTGTCTGGTATATTAAGGATCGTGTCCATCGTTGCTCTATAGTCGAATTTATATGATTAACTGAGCTACATCTGGGCACTACATCTCCAAAATTAATGTTCATCGTTGTATTTTTGATATACTTGCATGGTTTCCATACACATTTGCTCGAATTGTTCTATCTCCAGACATAGGCAGGTGTCTTACCGCTTTCTGGTTGCGGAGACCGTTGAATGTTCTGGTAAAAAAAATAGTGTTCCATGTCCCTCACTCATCAAATTTGAATGATTGCGTGAGCTACGTTTGAACACAACATTTCCTCTGATTTTTATCCTATTTGTTGGCCAAAGTCTGCATTTTTTTACAATCTGTGCATATCATCCCCCTGTCACTTGTTGATATTTTCATTCGTTTGTGTCTAATTACAATTTTTGCAGTCGATGATTGTCAAATGGTACGAGAATTTCTTGGCTGGAGCTCATAAAGAAAGAATTTGTCATGGAGAGAATCTCCTGTGAAGACCGGCCTCGTTAAAGGGGACTTTTTACATTATGTTGAGATCAAGCTTGGATTATGCTTTACTCGATGTCGTTCATCTTTAGAGATTTATGCCTATGTGGATCAATCCGAACTAGTTAATCTTGTAGACTGTTTTAGCCAATTATCTGACAAAGAAAGAAAGTTAATCTCATGAAAGATATGTTTGAACTATACTAATTTGAAAAATACAAGAATCGTTTATTTAAAGAATATTAAATTATAATTTCATTTTGAACTAAAGTGCATATAAGAAATGCACCTGATTCTACTAGTTCAACTAAAAGAGACATGAAGACGGCTTATGAGTATCCGTGCTGTGTTCATTTAATTAACAATTTTGCCAAAGATAATTTATACTTATCTAAATTTTTTTTTAACAATTTAGGACTTATTCTCAGTTAATAAAAAGGTATCTTTTTCTTTTTCCACTGTAATTAACGCCATCGGAGTTGATGATCACGATATTATCTTTTTTATGGTAGCATATCCATATATTATTTCAGTAATCATAACTATCATAATCAATTATCCTTATCCACTTTGCATGAAGCCATGAGATATCACCAGAGGAAACTGATTCGAAAACTATCGCTCGCCAAGCTCTCTAATTCCATGTTGTCGGCGATCCTCCGCGCGTCTTCACTGTTCCTGAAAGTGGCGCGAACTTCAATATCCTCATTCCCATCGCCTTCTTGCTGATCCAACAACCTCTTCGCAGACGCCGCCGCCGAATCGCTGCACACGTGCAAATCAATGCTCTTCAGCGTCGGCACATCTCCGATGCTCACAGGCACTTCCTCCATCGCCGACATATACTCGAGAAATAGGCTCTCGAGCGCCGGAAAATGCGTCTCGTTCGCATTCAAACACTCCAGCTCGAGATCGTACATCTTCAGCACCTTCAGGGAACGAAAATCCCCCTCCACCGGGTCCCACCTCTGCCCTAAAATCGATTTCACCTCCAAAACGAGGGTATAAAGATTGGGCAGCGAGCCAATCATGTCCGTGAGATGGTCCCATTGCAGGTGAGTGCCCAGCAGAGTCAGCTTCTTCAGCGATTGGGGGAATCGAACCACGTGCAGCGAGTCGCTCTCCTCGGGCGAGCCGTGGAAGGTTAGGTTCAGGGACTCGAGCTTGCTCAGGCGATCGAGGGCTTCGAGGCTGTGAAACGAACCCGATAGAGCCCTGCTGACCTCGGCTTCAAACGCGCTGTAGTACTTTGAGATGTTGTAGTAAGTGAGCTTCAGTTTATTTACGTTTGGCACCTTCTCCGCCATCTTTCTACTGCAGATGAACTTCACCACGCTCGAAAGCGTTTCGAGCTTCTCGAGGACGATGCCAGTTTCTTGCCCTTCCTCGGGGAGACATATTTCATCGAACTCTACGTGCCTGAGCTGAGACATTCGCCAGAAATCGGGCGGGAGAAGGAATCTCTTACGAAGCCCTCTGCAGATTACTGTGTGCACGTTCCACAGGGAAGATATGGCAGCGGGAATCTCGGTCCCGGGGATAAAAGGGGGGAAAGAGTGACGGTCCGCGAAGGTATCGAACCAGTTGGGCGTGCATGAAAGGAGACGAAGGTTCACGAGCTCGAAGGCTGTCTCCGGCGAGAACATTTCTGATTTGGTGCTCAGCACCCTCATCAGCCTATGAGAGGAGGACATGTGGCGGTGAGGCTTGTCTAAATCGCACATCAGGGAGCGGCAGTTGGGCGCCGATGTTAAGATGCGAAGCACCTCGAGTTGTTGTCTTCTTCTTCTCCTCCTCGAAGAAGAAGAAGAAGAAGAAAGGCTGCTCTGCTTAGGCTCGTGGACCACGATTCGACGGTCTTTGTCCACTCCCCGAGGACTCTCGAGCCCCGTTTTCAGGAGACGGATAAAATTTCCTCCACGGCGAACGATCCTCAAACAAAGGTCCCTCAAGAGATCGTGGATCTCGCACGTCTTGATGCCTCCGTCGTGCCTCTGCCTGCGAACTAAAACGAGATTCCTGTCCACGAGCTCGAGCAAGTAGCCCTCCGCTGCCTGCTCGTAGTTTCTTTTGCGTTCGTTCGGCTTCAGAAATCCCTCGGCGACCCATAGCTTCACGAGCTGCGTGACGCGAATCTCGTGGTCCTCGGGAAAAAGTCCCATGTAGAGAAAGCAAGGCTTAAGGTGTGCAGGCAAGTAGTTATAGCTCAGAGATAGAATCTTCATGCTGTGTTCATCGTCTCCCGAATTCAGAGCCGAAGAGTTGATGATGTTCTCCGAAGCCCATCTCCAATATTTTCTTGTTTTCGGAGAATTTGAGAGGAGTCCCGCGGTGACCACGATCGACAGGGGGAGCCCTTTGCATCTCTCGACGATCGCCTTCCCCACGTCCTCCAACTCCACGGGACAAGTTTCTTCTCCGAACGTTTCTTCGCAGAACAAATCCCAGCTGGCATCTTTGTCCAAGAAATCCATCTTCAGACATAACGGGCCGAATCGAGAGGCCACGTTCGATTGCCTCGTGGTCAAGAGGACTCTGCTCCCGTTTCTGTTCTCCGGCAAGAAGAACCTCACCATGTCCCAAGCTTCAACGTCCCAAATATCGTCCATCACAGCCAAGTAAGTCCTTCCCGATAAGCTCTTATAAAGCAGCTCTCCCAATTGATTTTCGTCCATTCGATTGGTGTCGGTTCCCTCCTTTCCCTTCAGGCACAGAACCATGCTTGAAAGGAGCTTGTGCCTGCTGTACTGTTGGGACACTGCGGTCCAAATTCGGACATCAAAGTGCTGAAATATCAGAGGCCTTTCGTACACGTGCCTCGCGAGCGTCGTCTTCCCGATTCCTCCCATCCCCACGATCGAAATTATCTGACGGGCAAGGTTGGCTCTCGTTAGCCAGTCCATGACTCGAATCGACTCCTCTTGGAGACCCTTTACGGAGATCTTTTTTACACCGATCGCAGCAGAAGATTCTTGATTTTGATCAACTTCGACGATGGGCATCTGATTCTCTGAAGTAGTACTCTCCGTGGCACTTCTCTGGATGACAGCATCGAGGCCTTGGATTGCCTCGAGGAGGTTGCATTGTGCGGCGTAGTTTGGCCTCTGGTGGGCCCCGGCAAGAATTTGGCCGACGACTTTGGATTCGAGTGCGTCTTCGGCGGCGTATGCGGCATCTGCTATTTCGGTCTCTAGAGCTTCTTCCGCTTCTTTGCTGCCTGGGATGGGATTTTTTTCCAGAAAGTTCTGCATTGAGCGGACTTTTTGGGCGAGGGATTCGACATGTTGTTGGTCGAGGGAAACGAGGCTTCGTCCGTGTTCTTGGACCTGATTCACGGTGTGCATCAGCGACGTTAGAGCTGCGTAGGCTGCCATTTTCCTCGACCAACAACATGTCGAATCCCTCGCCCAAAAAGTCCGCTCAATGCAGAACTTTCTGGAAAAAAATCCCATCCCAGGCAGCAAAGAAGCGGAAGAAGCTCTAGAGACCGAAATAGCAGATGCCGCATACGCCGCCGAAGACGCACTCGAATCCAAAGTCGTCGGCCAAATTCTTGCCGGGGCCCACCAGAGGCCAAACTACGCCGCACAATGCAACCTCCTCGAGGCAATCCAAGGCCTCGATGCTGTCATCCAGAGAAGTGCCACGGAGAGTACTACTTCAGAGAATCAGATGCCCATCGTCGAAGTTGATCAAAATCAAGAATCTTCTGCTGCGATCGGTGTAAAAAAGATCTCCGTAAAGGGTCTCCAAGAGGAGTCGATTCGAGTCATGGACTGGCTAACGAGAGCCAACCTTGCCCGTCAGATAATTTCGATCGTGGGGATGGGAGGAATCGGGAAGACGACGCTCGCGAGGCACGTGTACGAAAGGCCTCTGATATTTCAGCACTTTGATGTCCGAATTTGGACCGCAGTGTCCCAACAGTACAGCAGGCACAAGCTCCTTTCAAGCATGGTTCTGTGCCTGAAGGGAAAGGAGGGAACCGACACCAATCGAATGGACGAAAATCAATTGGGAGAGCTGCTTTATAAGAGCTTATCGGGAAGGACTTACTTGGCTGTGATGGACGATATTTGGGACGTTGAAGCTTGGGACATGGTGAGGTTCTTCTTGCCGGAGAACAGAAACGGGAGCAGAGTCCTCTTGACCACGAGGCAATCGAACGTGGCCTCTCGATTCGGCCCGTTATGTCTGAAGATGGATTTCTTGGACAAAGATGCCAGCTGGGATTTGTTCTGCGAAGAAACGTTCGGAGAAGAAACTTGTCCCGTGGAGTTGGAGGACGTGGGGAAGGCGATCGTCGAGAGATGCAAAGGGCTCCCCCTGTCGATCGTGGTCACCGCGGGACTCCTCTCAAATTCTCCGAAAACAAGAAAATATTGGAGATGGGCTTCGGAGAACATCATCAACTCTTCGGCTCTGAATTCGGGAGACGATGAACACAGCATGAAGATTCTATCTCTGAGCTATAACTACTTGCCTGCACACCTTAAGCCTTGCTTTCTCTACATGGGACTTTTTCCCGAGGACCACGAGATTCGCGTCACGCAGCTCGTGAAGCTATGGGTCGCCGAGGGATTTCTGAAGCCGAACGAACGCAAAAGAAACTACGAGCAGGCAGCGGAGGGCTACTTGCTCGAGCTCGTGGACAGGAATCTCGTTTTAGTTCGCAGGCAGAGGCACGACGGAGGCATCAAGACGTGCGAGATCCACGATCTCTTGAGGGACCTTTGTTTGAGGATCGTTCGCCGTGGAGGAAATTTTATCCGTCTCCTGAAAACGGGGCTCGAGAGTCCTCGGGGAGTGGACAAAGACCGTCGAATCGTGGTCCACGAGCCTAAGCAGAGCAGCCTTTCTTCTTCTTCTTCTTCTTCGAGGAGGAGAAGAAGAAGACAACAACTCGAGGTGCTTCGCATCTTAACATCGGCGCCCAACTGCCGCTCCCTGATGTGCGATTTAGACAAGCCTCACCGCCACATGTCCTCCTCTCATAGGCTGATGAGGGTGCTGAGCACCAAATCAGAAATGTTCTCGCCGGAGACAGCCTTCGAGCTCGTGAACCTTCGTCTCCTTTCATGCACGCCCAACTGGTTCGATACCTTCGCGGACCGTCACTCTTTCCCCCCTTTTATCCCCGGGACCGAGATTCCCGCTGCCATATCTTCCCTGTGGAACGTGCACACAGTAATCTGCAGAGGGCTTCGTAAGAGATTCCATCTCCCTCCCGATTTCTGGCGAATGTCTCAGCTCAGGCACGTAGAGTTTGATGAAATATGTCTCCCCGAGGAAGGGCAAGAAAATGGCATCGTCCTCGAGAAGCTCGAAACGCTTTCGAGCGTGGTGAAGTTCATCTGCAGTAGAAAGATGGCGGAGAAGGTGCCCAACGTAAATAAACTGAAGCTCACTTACTACAACATCTCAAAGTACTCCTTGGAATCCGAGGCCTACAATCCTTTATCGGGTTCGTATCGTAGCCTCGAAGCCCTCGATCGCCTGAGCAGGCTCGAGTCCCTGAACCTAACCTTCCACGGCTCGCCCGAGGAGAGCGACTCGCTGGAAATGGTTCGATTTCCCCAATCGCTGAAGAAGCTGACTCTGTTGGGCACTCACCTGCAATGGGAACATCTGACGGACATGATTGGCTCGCTGCCCAACCTTATTACCCTCGTTTTGGGGGTGAATTCGGTTTTAGGGCCGTGGTGGGACCCAGTGGAGGGCGACTTTCGTTCCCTGAAGGTGCTGAAGATGTATGATCTCGAGCTGGAGAGTTTGAATGCGGACGAGACGCATTTTCCGGCGCTCGAGAGCCTCTTTCTCGAGTTTATGTCGGCGATGGATGAGGTGCCTGTTAGCATCGGAGATGTATCGACGCTGAAGAGCATCGATTTGTACGTGTGCAGCGATTCGGCGGCGGCGTCTGCGAAGAGGTTGTTGGATCAGCAAGAAGGCGATGGGAATGAGGATATTGAAGTTCGCGCCACTTTCAGGAACAGTGAAGACGCGCGGAGGATCGCCGACGACATGGAATTAGATAGCTTGGCGACTGATAGTTTTCGAATCAGTTTCCTATATACTGAGGAAGAGCTATAGAGCTATAGTCCAATTCCCATATATGCATATGCGCAGTGTTTTATAATGCTCTAATATATAAATTAATATAATATTATTTTACTTTTTAGCTGTTATTTTTAATTTAAAGAAAACTCACAGTTAAATATGTTTTTTTATAAAAATTATTAATTCATTTTTTACATGTTAGAAAAGTTTTACACATAAGTATCTATTTGCTCGTACAAGTAATTTTAGGTACCATATAGTCCAATACTTCATTATAGTGTATTACATAATTTTTCTGATTTGTTTTTCTAAGTAACTAGGAGAAGACGAGAACCCACCATAGATAGGTAAACTCGAACCCATTGCAATACACTCTAAACGAGATAAAACTTATTTTGGTCCCCAATGTTTGCCTTAATCAATTTAGTCTCAAATGTTTTAATTGGACCAATTTAGACCATCATGTTTCGGAAATGAACCAATTTGGTCTCAACTTGTCGAAAACCGTCAATTTTAAAAGAAAATCGACTTGTGGCATCATCACAATGTGCCACGTGTATAACAATTAATGATTTTCCGTCTAAATTGACGGTTTCTGTCAAGTTAGCACCAAATTGGTTCATTTCCGAAACATGAGGGACTAAATTGATACAATTGAAATATTTGTGACTAAATTGGTTCATAAGGTAAATATTGAGGACCAAAATGAATTTTATCCCACTCTAAACCAAGTAATTAACCCTTGCAAGCATTGAGTGACATGTCGTGCGAAATTAGGAAGAATATACATAGGTTAGCATTAAAAAACTCGGAGAGTGCCTATAGGCAAAGATTGGTTGATTCTTATTTCAAGGTAGAGTAAGAATCGAATCCAAGACTTTTTGAGAGAAATGATTACTTTTACCACTAGAACAATTCAACATACACTAATATATTAATTTTGTAAATTTTGAAAAACAAAATACATGCCTGAATTATTGGGCTATATGATTCTTGTCAAAGTCCAATGTAAATCGTTGGGCTATTAGTGAATACATGCCTTCCTTCTAGAAGTAAAAGAAACTGCTAGTAGTATTTACATCTTTTTCTCAGTTATTTTAAAATTTTTATTCATGGAAACGACTAACGAGGCACCTACAATTCCGCGACTCGGATCAGAGATGGGCCGCGTGGGCGTGGGCGTGGGCGTGGGCGTGGGCTTGAGCCTGGATTTTATGATGTGAGCCACCGCATAGCAGTCACTGCTCGGGTGGGAAAAAAGGGAACACTTTGCTCACGAAGCTCATCGCGATGTAGCTCCACGGCTCGTTCATGGTGATCCAGTGCTTGACCCGATCGCCGAATTCGACGAAAGCACACCTTGGCTCGGATCGGAGCTCACCGACAGAGGCGAAATGTTGTAATGTCTCGGTGGAGTTTTCCAATCCTATGCCTTCAATGCAAATCGTCGTCCATCAGGTTTTTGTCAGATTTACGGTTGTATGCCGTTCCTGGAACATTTAGTTGCAGAACTTCATCGGCTTTTCTGAAAAGTGATTCTATATGAGGTATGTATCGTGTTTTCAATACCCTAATGATCAATGCGTGAGTATTCACTATCTCGATATTTTGATTAATTCGTTGAAGTAGCCAGTCATGAGATGCAGCTGAGAGATAACTTATTTTCTTATTTGCTTGAAGTTATATTTTATATTTGAATTGGTCTGGCAAAAAGCGGAACACGGCGTTGAAATTGTAGTGGGGATTAAATAAATAGCTGCAGTTGAGCCAAGTGGTGATTATTACTTCCATCAAGTTGGGTTAACAAATGAATTCTTTTATTGCAATGTAATGCTCAAAGTCAGCTTCAAATACTCGTGTCCATGTCCATATAACCCTGTTGCCTTCTTCCAATCTTGTTTATTAGGTATTGTTTCGAAGCCTACTTTGAGGGAAAAAAAAATAAGTTTAATCAAATGGCAGGTTATGCAGCTTTAACTTCATTGATGCATATCGTAAAGCAAGTGCAGGAATATGGTCGACACCTGATCATATTCGAAGAAGAGCAGGTCCAATCTCTTGGCCAAAAAGTTAGATTCTTTCAAGATTTTCTGGAAAATTATTCTTATACAGACGGCAAAGAAGCAGAAGATCTGGAGATTGAAATTGCTGATTCTGCTTACGCAGCTGAAGATGTCATTGAATCCCACGTAATCAATCGTATTCATGCTGGTTCAAGTTCAGCTGTACTATGCAACCTTGATGAGGCAATCGAAATCTTAGATGCCATCAACAAAAGGGTTGTGGATTTTACCGAACAGAACCAAAGATTAAAGAGCCAAACGACAGAAAATTCAACGCCTGCTATTTCATCTCGATCTTCTCCCAATGAAAAGGTTACCGTGGTGGGGCTCGATGGAGAGCTGCTTCGTGTCATGGACTGGTTAACCGGAGGCAACAGTGCTCGCCAAACTATAACGATCGTTGGCATGGGAGGGATAGGTAAGTCAACCCTCGCGAGCTCCGTGTTTGAAAAGCCTTTAATCGTGAAGCATTTCGATATTCATATATGGGTCGCAGTAACTCAGCGATATAAACGGAATAAAATACTTTTCGAAATGGCTTCGTGCTTACCGCGAAAAAATTCTGAAATAAGTGGATACGATGAAAACCGATTGGGGGAGCTATTGCATAAGAGTTTGTCTGGTAGGAGATATTTGGTTGTAATGGATGACATGTGGAGCACTGAAGCTTGGGACATGGTTAAGTTCTTCTTACCAGACAATGGCAACAGAAGTAGAGTTGTCGTAACTACAAGGCAATCGAAAATGGCTGCTTATTTCGGTCGGAGCTGTCTAAAGATGGAACTTTTGGATAAAGATAAGAGCTGGGACTTATTTTGCAACAGAACGTTCGGGCAAGAAACTTGTCCCGTGGAGCTAGTGGACGTGGGGAAGGAAATTGCTGAGAAATGCAAAGGGCTTCCTCTGTCGATCGTGGTTGTTGCTGGGCTCCTTGCAAATTCTCCTAGGACGCCAGAATATTGGAGGAGTGCTTCTGAGAGCATAAACTCTTCGACTCTAAACTCGGGGGACGATGAGCATTGCATGAAGATACTTTCTTTGAGTTATAACTACTTGCCTGTGCATCTAAAACCGTGTTATCTCTACCTGGGGCTGTATCCCGAGGACCACGAGATTCATGTCTCCCAAGTAGTAAAACTCTGGGTTGCTGAGGGGTTTCTTAAGGTAAATGGATCCAAAAGCTCCAAAGAAGTTGCAGGAGATTACTTACTCGATCTCGTGAACAGGAATCTCGTGTTAGTTGGGAGGCAAAGGCACAACGGGAGTATTAAAACCTGTAGAGTTCACGATCTGTTGAGAGACATATGCGTGAGGATCGTTCCACATGGGAGATTTCTCTGTCTCTTGAGGAAAATCCCTCAAGACATAAACACGGAGCGTCGCATTGTGGTCCACGAGCCTCAGCTTCAGAAATTTGAAACAGAATCAATTGTTGAGCCTTCTTCTTCTACGGCCTCTAAACAGCTTCAGTTCCTAAATTCAACATCGCTTTGTCGTTCTTTGATGTGCGATTTTAACGAAGGTATTCGTATTCCCTACTCTAAATTTCTGAGAGTGTATGTTACTGATACTAAAATGTTCTCACTGGTGCCCGTTTTCGAGCTAGTGAATCTACGGTATCTCTCTATCAAGCCTCGTTGGTTCTCGGGCTCTGTATCTCGTCGTTCGATTGTTCCTTCGAATCCCGGTACCCCTATTCCCTCTACCGTATCGTTACTGTGGAACGTGGAGACTCTAATACTCCGAAGACTGAAGAAGAGATTCATTCTACCTTCTGAATTTTGGCTCATGTCCCAACTCAGACACGTAGAGTTCGACGAGGTGTGTCTCCCTAATCACGAAGCTGAGGGGCACGAAAACCTCGTCCTTGCAAATTTAGAAACTCTTTCAAGTGTAGTAAAGCTCAGATGTGACGAAGAAATGGTTAAGAGGATACCCAATATCAAGAAATTGAAGATTATATACTACAACGTCTCCATGTATTACGATAAAATCTCCGATGTTCGTAAGGCAGAGGTAATCAACAGCCTATCGGGTTCGTGTCACAGCCTCAAATCTCTTGATTCTCTGGAGAAGCTCGAGTCATTATACTTATGCTTTCACGGTTCACCGCAGGAGAGCAATTCACTGAACGAGATCCCGTTTCCTCGTTCGCTCAAGAAGTTAACTTTATTAGGCACCGGGCTCGAATGGGAATCAATGACGAACATCGGGTCCTTACCGAATCTCGAATTTCTCGCGCTGGAGATAGATTCTGTTGCGGGGCCCGAATGGAACCCTGTGGAGGGGGATTTTCCCTGCCTGAAAGTCTTGAAGATTCGCGATTGTGAGCTGGAGAATTTCAACGCGGACGAGACCCATTTTCCGGCATTGGAGAGCCTTGTTTTCGAGTACTTGGAAAATTTGGATGAAGTACCTTTGGCTATTGGGTATATTTCGACGCTTAAATTTATTGATTTGTACGTATGCAGCGATTCGGCGGTGGCTTCAGCGAAGAGGATAACGGAGGAGCAAGAGAGCAACGGGAACGAGGACGTTAGGGTTCGGGTTTCGTTCAGGAACAGTGATGATCTGGAGAATTTCATGGCGGAGATGGAGTTTGAGAGCTTGGCGAGCGATAATTTTCAGGTCGAGGTACTTATTTAATGATGTGTATATGATTTCCTTTTTTTTGCATTATAATTAATTGTAAGAATGTTAACAGTTGAGGAACGTTAGTTCAACTTTCCTTGTACAAATTGAATCTCGAGTCTCGGAGACAAAGGATCTCTAAACAACCACCTCTTTCTTATTACAAGAAACTTGAATCATATTGTGTGTGGAAATGTATCGAAAAGCTGTTACACCATTGGACTAACTTGTACAGAGAGAGTTAATTAAAAGCACGGGCTCGATTAAATAGCTAGTGGTTTATTGGTTAACTCACTGCGACTAGGTCCGTTTGTTTCTTGTTAAAAGCCCAATAAAAATTGGGCTATTCGTGAACGCAGGCCCAACTGTGATAATAAAAGCCCAATATTTATATGATTTTTTGATCAGTTATTTCAGACTACTGTGTCATGGGAACGAGGTACAAGTTACAACTACATAGCGCTAACTCGGATCGGAGCTCACTGATTCGATCAAGGGCGAAATGCTGCAATTTCTCTGCGAGCGGAGATTTCTAATCTTACGCCGTCGATACATTGCTAATCTTCGTTCATCAGTTTGGTTGGATCTATCTATGTTTGTATCTCGTCGTGCCTGTCACATTTGGTTGCGGAACTTCATCAGATTTTCTGAAAAGTGATTCTATATGAGGTATTCGCAATTTCAATTCCCTGATGAGCAATGCGTGAGTATTCAATCTCTCAATAGTTTGATTAATTCGTTGAAGTAGCCTAGTCATGAGATGCAGCTCATCTTCAGAGGTAACTTATTTTCTTATTTACTCGAAGTAGTACTTGTTTCACTATTCACTTATTTTGGATTTGACTTGATCTGGCCAACGCAGAACACGGCGTTGACACTGTAGTGGGATTAATTAAATAGCAGTAGTTTAGTCCAAGTGGTGATTACTTTTATTAAGTTGGGGGTAAGTACTGAATTCTTTTCTTAAAATGTAATGCTCAAAGTCAGCTTCTGTTACTCCTGTCCATATCCAGCTTGGTCACAAACACTGTTACGTTCTTCCAATCTTGTTTGTTAGCTGGTCATAAACTCATCTTGTTTTGAAGCCTACTTTGAGAAGAAAAAGAGTTCGTTCAAATGGCAGGTTATGCAGCTTTAACTTCATTGGTTCATGCTGTGAAGCAAGTGCAGGAATATGGTCGAAACCTGATCATATTCGAAGAAGGGCAGGTCCAATCTCTTGGCCAAAAAGTTGGATTCTTACAAGATTTTTTGGAAATTTATTCTAATATAGACAGCAAAGAAGCAGAAAATCTGGAGATTCAAATTGCTTATTCTGCTTACGCAGCTGAAGATATCATTGAATCTCGTGTAATCAATCGTATTCATGCTGGTTTAAGATCTGCTGTATTATGCGATCTTGATGAGGTAATCGAAATCTTAGATGCGATTAAGAAAAGGGTTGCAGATGCTACTGAAGAGAATCATGGATTCGAAATTCAAAAGCCAGAAAATTCAGTGCCTGCTACTTCATCTCGACCTGCTCCCATCGAAAAGGTTACTGTTGTGGGGCTTGATGGAGAGCTGCTTCGTGTCATGGACTGGTTAACCGGAGGCAACAATGCTCGCCAAACTATATCGATCGTTGGCATGGGAGGGATAGGTAAAACGACCCTCACGAGATCTGTGTTTGAAAAGCCTTTAATTGTGAAGCATTTTGATATTCATATATGGGTCACAGTATCTCAGAAATATACCCGGCATAAAATTCTTTTAGAAATGGCTTCGTGCTTACCAGGAAATTATGAGATAAGTGGATACGACGAAGAAGAATTGGGAGAGTTACTACATAAGAGTTTGTCAGGAAGGAGATATATGGTTGTAATGGATGACATGTGGAGCATTGAAGCTTGGGACATGGTGAGGTTCTTCCTACCAGACAATAGTAACAGAAGTAGAGTCGTGGTAACTACCAGGCAAGAAAAGATGGCTGCTTCTTTCGGCCGATTTTGTGTAAAAATGGAACTTTTCGATAAAGATAAGAGTTGGGACTTATTTTGCAAGAGAGCTTTCGGACAAGAAACTTGTCCCTTGGAACTAGAGAATGTCGGAAAGGAAATTGCTGAGAAATGCAAAGGGCTTCCTCTATCGATAGTGGTTATTGCTGGGCTTCTTGCAAATTCTTATAGAACACAAGAATATTGGAAGAGTGCTTCTGAGTACATAAACTCCTCAACTCTAAATTCAGGAGACAATGAGTATTGCATGAAAATACTTTCTTTGAGTTACAACTATTTGCCTGTCCATCTAAAACCGTGCTATCTGTACCTTGGACTGTTTCCTGAGGACCACGAGATTCATGTCTCCCAACTTGTTAAACTTTGGGCTGCTGAGGGATTTCTGAAGGTAAACGGATCCAAAAGCTCTGAAGAAGTTGCAGAAGATTACTTACTCGATCTTGTGAGCAGGAATCTCGTATTAGCTGGTAGGCAACGACGCAATGGCAGTATTAAAACCTGTAGAGTTCACGACTTGTTGAGAGACATTTGTGTAAGAATTGCTCCAGTTGGGAGATTTCTTTGTCTCTTTAGGATTTCCGGAGACAAAATCCCACAAGGCATAAGTACTGAACGCCGCATTGTTGTTCATTCGCCTCAACTTCAGAACCTCGAATCAGGTACTATTGTGTTTTAAACACACAACCACACTCACGTTTTCCTTGTGTCAAGTGCATTTTCCCTTTCTCTATTTCACTATTTTGAAGCCTTCTTCTTCTACGGCAGGGAATCACTTTAAACCTCTTCAGCTCCCGAAGTCAGCATCGCTTTGCCGTTCTTTGATGGGTGACTTTAATGAAGGTCTTGGCTTTCCCGCCCCTACATTTCTGAGGGTGTATGTTACTAATACTGAAATGTTCTCACCAACACGTGTGCTTAAGCTAGTTAATCTACGGTACCTCTCTTTCAAGCACCATTGGCTCTCGGGTTCTATTTCTCCTCATTCGTTTCCTCCCTCAAATCCCGGTACCCCTATTCCCTCTACTATATCGCTACTCTGGAACGTGCAGACTATAATACTCCGAGGATTGATGGAAAGATTCATTCTACCGTCTGAATTTTGGCTCATGTCCCAACTCAGACACGTCGAGTTCGATGAGGTATGTCTTCCTCATCACCACGGGCACGGAAACCTCGTCCTTGCGAATTTAGAAACTCTTTCAAGTGTGGTGAAGTTCATGTGCGACGAAGAGATGGTAAAAAGGATACCCAACATCAAGAAATTGAAGATTACTTATTACAATGTAGCCATGTACTATGATGAAATCACTGATGCTCACGAAGCAGAGTTAATCAACAGCCTAGCGGGTTCGTGTCACAGCCTCAAATCCCTTGATTCTCTGGAGAAGCTCGAGTCGCTGTACGTATGCTTTCATGGTTCACCGCAAGAGAACGATTCTTTGAACAATATCCCGTTTCCTCATTCGCTCAAGAAGTTAACTTTATTAGGCACTCGCCTCGAATGGGAAGATATGACGATTATTGGGTCCTTACCGAATCTCGAAGTTCTCGCGCTGGAAATATATTCTGTTTCGGGCCCCGAATGTAACCCCGCAGAGGGCGGATTTCCTCGCCTGAAATTCCTGAAAATTCGTAATTCCGAGCTGGAGCGTTTCAATGCAGATGAGACGCATTTTCCAGCATTGGAGACCCTTGTTTTTGAAAACCTGGAAATTTTGGATGAAATACCTTTGGGTGTTGGATATATTTCGACACTTAAATTAATTGATTTGTCCCTGTGCAGTGATTCCGCAGTGACCTCCGCAAAGAAGATAATTGAGGAACAAGCATGCAACGGAGATGAGGAGATTCAAGCTCGAGTTTTGTTTAAAAACAACGATGTTCTGTTGGATTTTATGTTGGAGATGGAATTTGAGAGCTTGGCAAGCGATAATTTTCAGGTCAGTGTACTTTATTAAATATTGTGTATTATAGCCATGTCCATATTTTTTTTTTTAATTATTAAGCATGTATAGAATGTAATGGTTAACAGATAGTTAAACATGTAATATATATTCTCAAGTCTCAGACTAGGATTTCTAAACAATCATCTCTTTCTTACACAGTGCCTCTTGAATCCTCTTGGCACTGCAATAAGCAGTTGACTCAATAGTAATCATCGGATTCACACCAATCGCAGTGGGCAACACACTCCCATCGCACACATAAAGCCCCTTCGCCTCAAAGCACTCACCATTTTCATCAACGGCACCTTCTTCCTCATCAAATCCCATCTTGCAGCTGCTCATTTGATGAGCCGAGCAATAAGTAGTCCAATACTTTTCTCCATCAGAAATGCCACCATTGGCCTCAACTGTTTCTAGAAACTTCTCCACATCATCATCACTTCCCACTCCTCCACACGCAAGCCTCTGCCCGTCGCTTCGAAAAGTTCCTACCTCCTCAGCCCCTGCACTAATCAAGATCCTCAGAGTTTGTCTCAGCCCGGTTTTTAAATTCTTCTTGTCTAATTTGCTCAATTCGTACTTCACGTTTCCTTCCCGTGTAACCTCCCCCGAGCCTGTGTCTCTCACCAACGCGAAGAGCATCGCAGTTCTCGAGTACTTCGACATGCGTTCCTTCGTGTCTTTTCCCGTGACCCACGGTAAGAAAACTGCGAACGAAGCGGGCCCGAAGCCCGCGGTCTCGATGATGGTCCTGAAATTAGGGTTTTCGTCGACCACCTTGTTGATCGAGGTTATGATTCCTCCCTCGTAGTTCTTGCCGTTTAATAAAGATGATGATGAATTTGATTCTGTAGGGAAATATCCCCACGCGAATAGTACCGGGTGGAGGTGGAGGTTGCGTCCCACGTTCTTGTTCTTGATCCCGCTCGAGATCAGTAGTGGAGGAGTGAACAGTGCACCGCAGGACGAGATCGATGCCCTAGCTTGGACTTTGAGCTTCTTCTCGATTTTCTCGCTTCCCAAAACCCTAGCGATCACCCCGTTGCACCTCTTTTTCCTAGGGTTTTTCGAATTCCCGTCCTTCACCAGATCGAACTTCTCCGCCTTAACCCCGGTTAAAATCACCGCCCCGTTGTCAACCGCGTCGACCAGCCAAGTCGTGTCGGTTCCCTTCTTCTCTCCTCTTCTGCATCCGTAACCGCACGATCCACAATAGTGATCCTCGGGAGAATTTCTAGCGACCCCTTCGATTAATAGGTCAAGATTCTTGCACCCTTTTCTCAGTACTAGGTTTTGAAACCCTTCCTTCGTGCAATTCTCGGTGACCTCGATTCGCTTCCAAACTTCATCCATGGCATTTCGGTACTCGTCCCCACCGAAAAATTCAATCTTTTTCTCTTGGGACCACTCTTTGAGGACGTGCTCGGGTGTTTTTATACACGCCGACCAGTTCACAGCCGAGCCGCCGCCGACGGCCGACCCCGCCAAGAGTATGAGCTTGCCATCTACGGTTGCGAATATGCCTCCGTTTTCGTACAGCTCGTTCATCGACGGGCCTTCGAGGCCCGAATATTCGTTCGCGGTGAAGTAACGTCCCTTTTCGAGAACGAGAACTTTGAGGCCCGCTCTGGATAGAATCGATGCAGCAACGCCGCCTCCGCAGCCCGAGCCCACGATTACTACATCGCACTCGATGTTGATCGCGTTGTCTTTAGGGTTTTCGGACACTTCGAAGCCTTTCTGCCCGAGAAATTCTTTAAGCTGGGATTCGGTTTGCTCTCGGGCTTCTATGATTCCATTGGCAAGAGGCCTCTGCGTTTGCGGTGGGGTTTCGATGTCTTCGACTTGGTACCCTATTGCATCCCACGCGGGATTTCGTGCGTTATCATCGGTCTGAAAAAAAAAATTCAGTGTCAAAAATGGCTTAAACTTACAAAACAATTACATTTACTGATTCCTTCAATATACACGCTGTTCATGATTTATAAAATCGGGCCCGAAATCTCAGTCGAATTACCAAAGAGAAGAAAGTGTAGAAGCATGTGACTTTGAGCATGAAGAAGACGCTTCGCAAAGGGAGGAGATTGAAGGGTCCCCTTGACCATTTCTGAAGAATGGCTTCTCTCTTTTCTATGGGAAGTTCGGAAAACTTGTGAATGAAGGGCCACTTTAAGTCCAAGCAAGCACGGCCACAAATCACTAGTGTGCCTATTCTCGAAGACAGAAACCTCAGAACTAACTTCACCACCTTCACTGCTTTTGGTAGGCCTCTCTTCACCATAAGCTCTGCGGTCTGATTATTACAAGAACAAGATCGATAATAGGTAGAAAAAAAGTTCACATGCAAAGCTTATTACTTAGTGGAACAACTGTTGGTTACCTCATCGGGAAATGGAGATTGAGAAGCTGTGGATGCATAGTAGGAGTTTACCGCATAATCTTTGACTTGTCCTCCGCCATTGCTCGTGCCTTTATTAGTGCTATTGTGTGGCGTATTAGGAGGTATGAGTGCTTCGCAAACAGAAGCTAGTGATCGCATTTGAGACGAAGAGAAGCCATGCTTGTAGCTTCTCTTCTTGTTCAGAGTACCTCCTCTTAACAATGGATGGATTTGAATTTTGTTTTTCTGATCCATTTGCACTTAACTATCGAAATGTTCGTGTTGATTTGTTTCAAGACGTATAGCTTCGCTTTATAGTGTAAGAATATAAATTTCTTGTTCCATGTGTTGGTGTCTTAGTTTTTTTTTTCCTTTTACTGTCTCGAGGTATCCCCACTCGACCTGACTATGGGTTAACCCCTAAATACCGGCATGGGCTTGTGCCACACAGACCTGACGGAGGCTTAATTGCGCCACACACTTCAGATGTGGGACTAATCCTCGGGGCCAGATAGATACGTGGATAGTCATAGGCCCTGACAACGGGCTAACCCCTCAAATCCACCTGACAACGATAGTCATAGGCCCATAAGGCCAATGGAGACTACTCAAGGAATTGTGGGAGGGGGAATTTGATCCCACGACCTCCTTTAACCACAAGACCTTAAGACCTCCTCCTTGACCACTAGAACAAGGCCTCGTTGGCATGTGGCATGTGTTGGTGTCTTAGTCGAGGTAGAAAAAATCGTACACGTTTCTTCTTTAATGGGTTTCGTCAATATTTTTATTATTTTGTTTTTATCAATCTAGAAGTGAATATTAAGTTATGCGGCTAGAGTTTTCTAAGCACAAACGTAGACATCAAAGTCGCATATCGTCTCATGGTCCTAAGAATGAAACAAATCATGGCAGATAAATGCAAGAAATCAATTGTCAATCATCCTTTCTTACAATTTCATCCAAAGCAAGCAGCATGCATATGCTTCTTATCAAGTTGAACTCGATAGAGGGGAACCTCTGCATCCATACACATTCAATCACGTTTAACATAAGTCACAAAAATCGGTGGAAATCCTCAAGAAAATATCAGCACCATTTCATTCCAAAGTAACAAATGAAATGATGTAACCAATAGGTATGATGTGATAATAGGTACCAAGAAAATGCAGCTACTCAAGAACGAAGTAATCTTCGACCGGCAAGCTAATAGCATCCACAAAAGCTTTAACAGGCCATAAAACCAAGTAAATGAACGTAAGGCAATGCTCATTTTTGCAGGAAGAATCAACATGAGGGGAATTAGTTAAAAGTTCAAACCGTAGTTTGTAACGAATATCAAATTAACCATGTTTAGTAGGAATTACGCTCAACCACAAGACTACTAATATAGTGCGAAAAGCTGAAGATTAGCAAGGGACAAGACTTATGGAAAGATACATGGAAGAGGATCAAGGACGATAGATCAAGCTCTTCATTCCATTTTTTTTCTTCTGAAAATCGAGAATTCGACAATCAACAAGAATAAAATTGAACTCATCTATGTCCATGAAAGATCCCTATAGAATTGTCACTTGATCACAACAGACTAGTAATATGTTTCAAGTCTGACAACATTTTACAAATTCAATGGAGGACCAAGCACAGAGATCACAAGCTGCAATGCATCAACTAACAATAGATCTAAAGAACCAAAGCACGTAATGATAAAAAAACACAATAACAAAAAAAAGCAACCGACTTTCGATTCAAAACATTTATCCAATCATAAAACGATGACCCCCAGCATTTGATTAGAACACTCAACGACAATCATAACAACTTCAGCAAAAAAAAAAAGAAGGAAACGAAACCTAAGCTGTGAGCAGCACTGCACCACCAGCCTCCTTAATCTTCTTCTCCGCGTTCTTCGACACGAGCTTTGCCTTCACAACGAAAGGCTTCCCCTCCGGCAAGAGCCCCTTTCCGAGGACCTTGAAGTATCCGAACTGAGTCACGTCGACCACGGGCACGTTGTCCTTGCCCGCCTTTTCCTTAACCTCCTGCGGCACCATTGACCAGAGCCTGTCGACGTTGACCGTCGGGCAGAAGAACTTGTTCCTCAGCTTGTGGAAGTACCTCATGCCGACTTTGCCGAAGTAGCCGGGATGGTATTTGTCGAATAGGATGCGGTGGTGATGCATACCTCCGGCGTTACCACGACCGCCGGGATGCTTCCGGTGCTTCCCGATGCGACCGTGTCCGGCGCTCACGTGCCCTCTCTTCTTCCTGTTTTTCTTGAAACGGGTCGTCATCGTCTGGGAATCGGCGCTCAGCTGCGGGAAATGGCGAGTTTAGGGTTCTTCGTATGCGTTTGTGTTTTTTTAGGCGAAATTTATGTGAATGGGTATAATGGGTTCGGAAAATTGGGCCAATTATTACAACAGTCCAATAATATAAAAGCCTTTGGGCCCAAACGTGCAATGACCGTAGTACCCTTGTAGAGACCTTTGCCCATTTTGCGTCTCCCCGGCGACTGGAGCTGGTTTCACATCGACTATTCATGTCGCTGAAAGCCTCTCCACGGCTCGAGTCAACATGAGGGCCCAGGTAATGATCGCCGGTGTTCTCTTCCTCTCCTTGTTTAACTTTCAATTATTTCTGTTTGCGGTGATTCATCAACCGGAGCTTCGGAGTAAGTGTTATTTGATCGTCGCTGTATGCAGTGAAAGGATATTTTGATTCCTGTCTGAAATCTGGCAAGTTAAATTAGTTCTCTTCTCTTACTCTTTTGGTATTGTGTTGGATTCCTGATCTTGCCTTTTGTGCAATTTCGCTGTAAGCCTTCTTCAAATGGCGTCCTTTACTTCATTTTCTGCAAGGAAAAATAAAGGACCTGCAATTCTGCCCTAATTGGATTATTCAAACTAGAAACAATAGCTTTATTTCAAATGTTTCATGAGTCCCCTTTTCATTTATCTTGCTGCTGAATTAGCCTAATAAATTTTACTGTGTTTTTTTTGTTTCTCAGAAGGCTAACCTGCTAAAAACCGCATCGAATGCGTTCTTCAGAAACCTAACCACCGTAACCAATCACCCTTCTCAAGCAAGTAGACCCGTATCCAACGATGATTACTTCGCCACGATCCACCACATATCCAACATAGTGCGTAAAGACATCTATCTCGAGAGGACCCTCAACAAGATGCGAATCTCAAGCATTGTCAACTCTGAGCTAGTCTACCGAGTCCTCCGCAGCTGCTGCAGCAACGGCATCGAGTCCTTTCGGTTCTTCAACTGGGCCCGAACCCACCACCCAAATTACGAGCCCACCACCCTCGAGTTCGAGGAGCTCCTCCGAATCCTAGCCAAGACCCGCCACTGGGAGACCATGTGGAAGGTAGTGGAAGCCATGAAGGCACTCAAATACAGCTTCAGCCCCTCCGTTGCCTCCTTCATCATCGAACAGTACGGGAAACATGGCTTAATCAATCAAGCTGTTGATTTGTTCAACGGGCTCAAGAGCTTCAGCTGCGAGCAAACGAACGAGGTGTACAATTCCCTGCTTTTCTCCCTGTGCGAGGTGAAGAATTTCCAGGGGGCTTATGCTTTGGTGCGTAGGATGACGAGAAGAGGAAACATCCCCGATAAAAAGACTTACTCGATTCTAGTGAACGCGTGGTGCCGAGCTGGAAAAATGCGGGAGGCCCACGTATTCTTGGAGGAGATGAGCAAAAAGGGGTTCAATCCCCCCGTTCGTGGCCGCGATTTGCTGATCGACGGGCTTTTAAACTCGGGCTACGTGGAGTCTGCAAAGGGATTAGTGAGGAAAATGTCAAAGGAAGGGTTCGTTCCCGATGTGGACACGTTCAACTGCTTGATAACCTCCTTGTCCAAATCCGGGGAGACAGATTTCGCAGTCGATCTCTTCTGGGATATTTGCGAACTGGGTTTTTGTCCTAATTTAGACACGTATAAGTTGATGGTTGTTGCTGCTTCGAGAATCGGGAGAGTTGATGATGCTTTTAAAGTGCTTCATAGGTGCATCGAAGATGGGAACCGTCCCTTCCCGAGTTTGTATGCTCCTGTAATAAAAGCTCTCTGCAGAAGGGGACAATTCGATGATGCTTTTAGTTTCTTCTCGGACATGAAGGTGAAGGGGCACCCACCGAATAGGCCCTTGTACACGATGATGATAAAGATGTGTGGGCGTGGGGGGAGATTCGTTGAAGCTGCTAATTACTTGCTGGAGATGACGGAGATGAAGTTAATGCCTTTACCGCAGAGCTTCGATATGGTTACCGATGGGTTGAAGAACTGCGGGAAGCACGATTTGGCTAAAAGAATCGAGCACTTGGAGATCTCTGTCAGAGGAATTTGACATATCATCAGCAGAAGGAGCAGTTAAGCAATCTTTGTATGCCCTGTTTTCATTGACACGCCGTGTAAGTTTAGGTCCTTATTTCTAAATTTTACGGAAATTGGTTCCTTAAAGCTTTTTTTTTCTGACCCTGAATACTATTTTGATAATTAGTAAACCATACGACGAATTAAAAGGTTGTGTATACTACATATATTAGGGCAAATTTTGTTTCAGGCTCTGTCAGAGTTATTTTAGTTTAGTATTCCGACCCGTCAGAAAAAAAAAAATAGTTTTAAGGACCCGATTTTTATACTAACACTCATTGTTTTGCAATAACATATTGTAAGTTTATAATACTTTTCTAAGTCTAGGTCCTTATTTCTAAGTTTTACGGGAGTCAGATCCTTGGAACAGTTTTTTTTCCCTGACAGGCCTTACTACTTGAAACTGTAATATGGTCTGAAAATAAATTAACCTATATATTATTACATATTTTAGTATCATTTGTAACAAGTGATCTTTGTGTGAATGAAATGATCCTATAAGTTTTCCACGGCGAAGATTGATCTACTAGCCAAGAAAACAGAGGACTTGTAGCAGCAGTCTATAGCATGTGCATGACCTCCGTTAAAGCATGTACTTCATGAAATGCTTCCAATTATATTATATATATATATATATATATATATATATATAGCAACATCACTGATTAAAGCAGCTTATTACCTCAGCCATGAATCTCTTATACACCATAGCTCACCTTCTACTATTCTTACACTGCTCCCACGTTTCTAATGCAGCCAAAGGCGGCACATGGCAACTCCTCCTCAACAACACGGGCGTGGTAGCAATGCACATGGCCCTAACCCACCGCGACACGGTAATAATGTTCGATCAGACGGGGACGGGAAAATCAGGCTACGAACTCCGCACGAAACGTGACGGGAAACCGTGTAAGAAAACCCGAAGAGACTTAAACGATGCCTCGTGTTATGCTCACTCGATGGAGTACGATGTCTCGAAAAACAAGATAAGGCCACTCCACATCGAATCCGACACCTGGTGCTCCTCGGGCTCGATGCTGAGCAACGGGACCCTGATGCAGACCGGCGGCTACGGCTCGGGCTCGAGGAGGATACGAATGTACGAGCCGTGCGGGCTTTGCGATTGGAGACAGCTGGCAAAGGAGTCTCTGTCTGAAGAGAGATGGTACGCCTCGAACCTGAGGCTCCCCGAGGACGAAGATCGCGTGATCGTTGTAGGGGGGAGAAGGGTTTTTAGCTACGAATTCGTGCCAAAATTTTCGGGTGAGGAGAAATCATTTAATTTACCGTTCTTGCACGAGGCCTATGACCGCAAAGAAGGTGGTAATAATCTCTACCCATTTGTCCATTTATCTTCCGACGGCAATTTATTCGTTTTCGCGAACCGGGATTCGATTCTCTTCGATTACAAGCGTGGAAAGGTGGTCAAAAACTACCCGAGGATCCCCGGGGAGGGTTCGAGGAGCTACCCGAGCACCGGGTCCTCCGTGATTCTTCCCTTGGACCACAGAGACGGGTTTCGGAAAGTAGAAGTCATGATCTGCGGGGGATCGACACGTGGCGCGTTCTTACTGGCGAGGCGTGGAAATTACGCGGAGGGCTTGAGTTCTTGCGGGAGAATGGTTATTACGGGAGACAAACACGAGTGGACAATGGAGGAAATGCCCGGGCCCCGCCTCATGAGCGACATGATCAATCTCCCGACGGGCCACGTGCTCGTAATAAACGGGGCAAAGTACGGCTGCGCGGGCTGGAACCGGGCTTCGAGGCCCGCTCTTCGGCCCTACCTCTACAGCCCGAAAAAGGTGCACGGGACCCGTTTTACAACCTTAAAGTCCACGAAAATTGCAAGAATGTACCACTCGTCTGCTGTTCTCTTACCAGACGGGAGGGTTCTCATCGCGGGGAGCAACCCTAATAAGCAGTACCGGTTCGATGACGTGGCGCACCCCACGGAGCTGAGGCTGCAGACGTTCGTGCCTAAGCACATGGAGAAGAGATTCGACGACCGTAGGGCCCACAACGTTTCGGTGTACAGCGGCGGTGGAGGAGCGGTGAGGTACGGGGAAGATTTTGGGGTGAAGTTCTTTATGATGCACAAGCAAGGGAGCGAAGTGGTTATTACAGCTTATGCACCGCCTTTTAACACGCACTCGGTGTCGATGAACCAGAGGATGCTCGTGCTCGAGTGCAAGAACGTTACGAGGTCCGAGGACGGCTGGGTTAGTGCGCTCGTGGGGGCTCCTCCGTCGGCTGAGGTGGCTCCTTCCGGGTACTATATGGTGTCGGTTGTTAGTGGGGGCGTTCCTAGCTTGTCCAAGTGGGTTAGGTTTACTCGTGTTTAGAGAGAGCATGTGATAGAATAATGACATCATAAGATATATATATATATATATATATATATATATGATATGATATGATATGATGCGAACAAAGTAAATAACCAAGTTCAATGGACCGTTGGTTTGGTTTTTTCAGTTACTTGTATGGGTTCCGAAACGGGGGAAATTTAATTTCAACTCGTAACTAAAACACATAAATTACATGACAATTGATTTAGGAGAAAATTCTACCAGATGTTATTGTATTCAAATCAGCATTTTTATTGAATTGAAGTAATTGGAGGAAAATTAACTTTGGATATTTAATTCCAGGCCAAAACGGGGGATATTTAATTTGAGAGATAATTCTACGTGATATCGGAGAAAATCTGGTCCAAATAAGGATCTTCGACACAACGTGTAATTTCAATCTGAAATTAAAAGTTTACAGATTTAGTTAGTTATCAAGTAGCATCAATTTCGAAACTTAATATCATAAAAATTAATGACAAAACTTAATATCATAAAAATTAATGACAGTTAATTTTTTGTCTTAAAATCATACTAGATTAAAAAATAATCAAGCCATTATTTCATTTTTCATCTTTTAATTCGGATTGAAGATTATTAGCAACATAGCAAGTAGCTGGCACGCGCTTCGTTTTTGCGGAGTCCGCCAATTGGAACAAAAATATCTGCAACCCTCCGCAGCTTTTATCTTCAATTCTATCAAAACCTTTCCTTCTCCTCAGTAAACATACACATACAACTCTTGAGAGAAGTTGCGAGAAAATGTCTTTTGCAGCTAAATCCATTCTAAAACCCGTTTCAATGGCAACCAAAGGTTGTTTCGTTTCAGTTCCATCGCTTTTCACGCCGTCAAAAGCTTCGTTTTCTCACCCTTCTCTCTCCATACAGCTTAAGCCCTTCAAATTCCAAAAGGGATTTTCGCTCTCCCACAGGAGGAAAGAGCCCTCATTCAGAATTTTTGTAATAGCTGCTCAGCTAGATGAGGACAACTCAGCCGTTCTCGAGGAGCAAGAGCAAGACTTCGATGGAATTTTAGCTCTAGACGCTTCAGAAGATGGCGGTGAGGGTGAGGGTGGTTTTGCGGAGGCACCCGAGGAAACGAAGGTTTATGTTGGGAATTTACCGTATGATGTTGACAGCGAGAAGCTGGCTCAGCTTTTTGAGCAAGCTGGTGTTGTGGAGATCTCTGAGGTAAAATTACGAGCTCTGCAGCTGAATTATTAGACTCTGAATCTGATTTGCATTGTTTGTGCATTGTGGATGAATATTTTTGTAAGTTTCTCTTGGGAAATGGCTGCATCAACCATAATTTTCACAATGTTTACAGATGTTACTTGTGTCTTCTGAGTATAAGTGCAAAGGTAGAATATCTTTACACAACCACTGATTATGTGTGTGTGTGTGTGTGGACTTGTGTTGTGGCTTTGAAGGTTATCTACAACAGGGCAAGCGATCGGAGCAGGGGGTTTGGGTTTGTGACAATGAGCACCGTGGAGGAGGCTACAAAAGCTGTGGATATGTTCCATGGATATGTGAGTCCATTGCATAACACCCTGTGATTGATTCTTGTTATATTATCAATGTGTTTTTTCATGCTTGATATTATTGACTAGTATAGATCTTTCTTCCTATTGTAGTTATTAAGCACAACTGGCAACAGACGAGTATTGGGAGTTAAAGAAACGTAGATGCTATATTATAGAATTATTGCAGTGAATAAGATTTTCATATTCCCGAATACAGTATAATCATTCTAAGATGGTTGATGAGACACTACAACCCCCATGTGTTATTAGCTGCTAATTAATCTCTATGAACACTGCATAAAGCCTCCTCTATTATACTATACGAAATTAAAAATGCACTTCCTTGAAATAAACAAAATTGATTGCTTCCAAGAATCTGATATTCAGTTTTTAGATTTATATACATGGCTTTATCCCACACCCACTTTGTACATACAGGATCTTAATGGTAGGCTCCTAACGGTCAACATAGCTGCACCCAAAGGCTCAAGGCCCGAACGGGAACGGGCCCCTCGAACAACATCTGAGCCTTCTAACAGAATCTATGTCGGTAATTTACCGTGGGATGTGGATGATTTGAGCCTTGAGGAGCTCTTCAGCGAACATGGGAAAGTTGTGAGTGCCCGTGTGGTCACGGATAGGGAAACTGGGAGATCACGGGGCTTTGGCTTCGTGCAGATGGCCAGCGAATCGGAGATGAACGATGCCATTGCAAGCCTCGATGGACAGGTATTATAAGCATGTCTGATTAAGACTATGTATGTGTGTATTTATTGAACCGTTTTCGGTAATAATTCGAATGAAGTTAAAAAAAAGGGTTTTTTTTTTTTTTTTTTTTTTTTGCAGAGTTTGGACGGAAGGGCGATCAGAGTAAATGCGGCCGAAGAGAGGGTGAGGCGTGGAGGTTTTTGATCTGATGTTTGCGTTACCCTTTGTCGTCCGTTTTTTTTTCTTGGAAGGAACTTCGAACGCAGTAGGTTTTACCTTGCAGAATCCGGATTTTGGTGAACCTTGTTTTCTGAGTACCATGTTTATTGCAGCTTATTTATGTGTTTGAAGCTTGTCTATGAATCTCTGGTTACGATAAAGATTAGAGATTGCAGCAAGGTTTGTTTTGGAAAAAATAGCCTTGTTTTTAAAATGACTTCGTTCACCAATTTTTTTTAATTAAGACCTTAATTTTAAGAGTATTTTTGTGCGTAGTTCTCAGATATTTGTGGGTTCACAGCTACAATTGTTGAACTATTTAATTGTGTGACTGACTACACCCATGTCACGCTTTGCATTTAATATATATAACCACATTGCACACAAAAGTTAGAGCCCCTTACTCAAACTGTACAAAAACACTAAGTATCATCTTATTACCCAACACCAACTTATAAAACTACCCTAAGAAGAACCACGTAACTGATCCTCTATGCTCGTGAGCGGCACATAACGAACAGAAATCTTGCTTCGAACACTTACAGTCCCATCCACATTCTTGTCAACGACTTTCAGGTCTTGGAAAACGTTGCCCACGGGAATCACCAGCCTACCTCCGGGCTTCAGCTGACAGATCAGCTCCGGCGGGATTTCCGGCGAGGCCGCCCCCACGTGGATCGCATCGTAGGGTGCATTTTCGGGCCACCCCTCTCTCCCATCTGTTCACCGCGTGAAAATATACCCATTAGTCCGAGAATTTAAAAGAAATTACACAAAAGGAAAACACAACTCAATATTCCCATTCGTCCAAGAATTCGAAAGAAATTACAGAGATGGAAATTCACCTCAATATTCCCATTAATCCATGAATTCGAAAGAAATTATACAAAATGGAAATTCACCTCCGACATGCATTGAAAGCGACCCTTGTTTCAACAATGGAGCTGCTGCGCTCTTTTCGATGCTCTTGACGGAAGATTCAACCAACTCGGGGATATGTTCTACGCCGACAGCGCGTCCTTGTTCTCCGACCATAACAGCAAAACACGCGGTCATGTATCCCGTCCCTACAAGACCCAACTATATTACGGTTCGAATTCCCGAGGTAACAAGCTCGAATACATTATTTCTCGGTTAAACCAGCAGTATATCAAGCTAGTGAAACTACACTGGTAAAACCATGGTTAATAACTTGGAAAACCATGGTTATCAAAATAACTTAATCACGGTGGATATATATATATATATATATATATATATATATATATATATATATGTACCTGATCCAACATCTAGAGCATGCATTTCGGGCTTCAAATGGTCCTCTAGCAACTCTAGGCACATAGCGTGCATATGAGGGGCAGATATGGTAGCATTGTGGCCAATTGGCATCGGGCTATCGGCATAAGGGGGTGCCTCTGCCGGCACAAAAAGACCCCTGTCGATAGTTTTCATTACTTCTGCTACTTTGTTGGATCTGAT
The DNA here is from genome assembly GCA_004919715.1 of Linderniella brevidens. Classification (NCBI taxonomy): domain Eukaryota; kingdom Viridiplantae; phylum Streptophyta; class Magnoliopsida; order Lamiales; family Linderniaceae; genus Linderniella; species Linderniella brevidens. The sequence continues at coordinate 1,243,753 of SWDC01000146.1, forward strand.
TGCTCCTAATCTCCGAAGATGTTCCACCATTTGCTTGTTGGATTTGATGTTACTTGCAGTCCATAATTGCTGGTGGAAAACATAATGATTCAGTGTTGAGGTGAGAGAAACACAGAGGTTGGATTGGTAAACAGCGAACATCCATTGGTGTTTGATCATTTTGTGTAGATATAGAAACCGCAGACCATGAATTGATTCCTAATTAACTTTGATTAGGGCTTTTTCTTTTGATGTCTCTTTTCTTTTCCCCATCCTCTTTTTTTTTTTAGAACGAAACACAAGAGACTTGAAAACGTAATCACGAAACGCCTAATAATAATTAGATTCATGCATGCCATGTTACCAGCTTTTCAATTTGAACATACTTCTTCAAGATCAGAACTCAGAACAGGACCTGCAACGGAAACCCGAAAAAGAAAACCAAAACCTTGAAATTGTGTTCAGCGAATCTCGGGGCATACCTCCATGCGTGAGAAGAGTGAGTGTCCCGTGATGGCGTTGTAGATATAGAAACGGCGAAATCACGGGGCGAGGTGAGGCAGCGGGAACCGGCGAGGGCGGCGTAGTACAAAAAGGACGGCGGTATCAGCGGCGTACGGTAGCGGCAGGCGCACGCTATAGCTGCTGCGATGCGATGCTTCGTGTCGTGTCACTCTATGGTACAGTCTCTTTCTCTAGGTGGCGCGGAAGGTACTGTTTGGGCTTGGGCTTTTACGGTATTAAATGGGCCGTAATCATGTCTAAGACCAATTACGTCATCGGCCCAGTACAGTCAAATGAAATTGGCCTATTGTCACCCACTAAATGACAATTTTGTGTCACCAAAGAATTCGAAGGTTCGTCTAGGGGCGTAAAGGAACTCATTTTACTAAACTCGAACTCGAGCTCGGCTTATTTTAGTGGGGCTCGAGCTCAAGCTCGTCGAGCTCTTCATTTGCGAACTCGAACTCGAGTTCGTTTATATGTAATATCACGAGTAGGCTTGTCAATGGGGCAAGGATTCTCCGTTCCCGCGGGGATCCGCCCCGAATCGACGGAGAATCTCCGATATTTTATCCCCGTGGGCGGAGACGGGGAGAGATTTTCTCCACGGGGATTCCCCCGTTCCCCGCTCTATTTCCCGGTTTTTAATAATATTTAATTAATATTTTTATATCCAATTGATATTATTATAATATAAATAATATTAAAATATAGTCTAAATAATATATATAATATTAAAATATAGCTTAAATAATATAAATAATATTAAAATATAGTTTATATTATAAAAAGTATATATTTTTCAAAAAATATTGCCGGGGCGGGAAATCCCCGTTGGGAGTGGATCCCCGCGGGGCGTTGATGGGGACAATTTTTTTCCCGATTGCTTCGTGGGGACAGAGACGGGGATTATATCCCTGCCCCATTGACATCCCTAGTCACGAGATTGAGTTCAGCAAACTCGTCGAGCTCGAGCTTTCATGCTCCTTTACCTATATGTAAAAAAAACTCGCGAACATGTTCGTGAGATTTCGAGCTCGAACACGACTTATATCGAGCTCATTTTTTACGAGAGCCTGGCTTGGGTGTGGAAAAGTATTTTTGTAGGTTAGCAATTAACACTCATTATTTAAATATTTAATAAGGAAGGAAATTGTCTTTTTACTCAATTGATATCCGGCTGGGAAGATGTTATACTTACGGTGAATATTTTATTCTTTGAAAAAAATCCATTTATATCGATTTTAATCACAGCGCATTAACCTAAAAATAATACTAAAACTATTCTATTAATAATCAACTGAAAAGGAGTATATATAGTAAATGGTCCCCAAGCATCAGCATATTATAAACGACCAAAGTAAATGGTCCCTCATCTCAATAATATATTTTAGGGATTTATACGAACAGTTACCTTTTTTAATAATATATAATTATGTATATACTCTATTATATTATATTATATTATATTATAATAGTAAATGGTCAATGCATTATATTATAGTAACTGTCAAATTCAATTGGTCTGTCAATAATATTGTTAATTACAATATAATCCTTTATAATTACGTTACAAAAAATTGCCATTTTTTTACCAAGAAGAAGGTTGTTGCAACATCCGCTCGAATTAAAAAAAAAAAAAGAGTTTTTAAAAATCGAGAGAGCAAAAGAACCATCCAACAAAGGCAACGGTTCTTTATAGAAAAAAGCAACCGAGTGATCATTCCCAAGAGAGACGAATGATACCCATATCTCTCTTATTTTCTACCACCTAAAAATCCAATTTTGATCACTACGTGGGGAATTAGAAGGAATAATAGTGAAATCACCTTCATTTAGTAAAAGTTGGTCAGCATTATTGGAGCAAAAGCTGTGAAACGCAATAAATGGCTAAACGCTATTTTTAAGTACTTTATATTTTTTAGACGAAAAAAAATCATTATAAATTTATATATAGACACATATATATTTATAGCTAAACATTATCTAAAGAGTTTTTTATTGGTCGACGTGTTATTTTCTCTGAAAATATAAAAGAGAAATGCTCTCCTTATAAGTAGGATAAGAGAAGGGGACATTCTATATCTATTTTGGTTGGGTTCCTATTAGATGTTTAGGCTTTCTATTTTGAGCTACGAGCATATTTTGTGGTCTTTGAATTTTCCAAGATTTGGCTGCTGTCTGAATTCTGATACGGTGTGTGTGTGTGTGAATATAAAAATTAAATAAAAATGTTTAAAATTAAATATCCCAAAGCCACCGGATGTGTACGTGTAATTCTTCTAAATAGAAGAAAGGAAGACTCTAATGTGAATCGAACCCACGCACTATGCAAGTTCCGTGGTATGCTGGTAAACCTAACAATATCAGGAGATTAAAATGTTTTCCTTTTTATTTTCCAAAATGTTTTTTTAAAAATTATGCAATAGTTCCGTGGTTCGGATCCAGGAAGTACTGCATATTTCTTTAAGAAATAGTTTTTTTTTTTTTAATTTGATATCTTAGTAGTTTATACATATAATCTAACTATTAAAATATAAATGCATATTTGAATATTTGTGTGAGTTTCAAATATGTTATTCTTTTAAGTTGTACATGCGATGTTATATTATCAGTCCATATATCATTGCAAAAAAATATTGAAGATAATCTCATTTTAATATCGTAATACTATAAACATATACAATATATATATATATATATATTGATATGTATTAAGGAAATATATTCAAGTATTATAAGTGATATTTGATATTTAGCTCGGATATTTTGGCATATATATATATTGCATTATATTATTCTTTGTTATATAATTCAAAATCAGTTACCGATGTAGGGTATTCGAACCCGAAATACCCTCAACACAGTGCTATTCGCCATAGATCGGTGTTCTTTTGTTTTTCTTTTTTGAATCATTTGGGGAGCGTTGATGTATTACAATTTACACTAATTGAAAATTTGCTATTACGTAAGTGTAATGCATGAGTTAGCTTAAAGTTACTATTATATGTCCCCATCATCCTCATATATATATATATATATATTTATTATTTATGAAAGATTTCCGGATTAAAACTAAGAACCAAAGGCTAGTTACGCTTTAGCTGTTCCCTTATTGGGCACTGTGACCTTGACGATTAACAAACCGCACTAGGGCTCTCATATACAATTAGCTCTCAAATTTCAGATATAAATATATCATGCAGTTGAGCTTCATTTGGAACTCATTGCAACAACTTCTGCAATAAAATAAACCAGAAATACTGAAAAATATATACACATACATTGGGATCCTCCTTTCTCTTGGTTATTACCTTTGCAACGAGAGAGATATACACTTAAGCACACAGTGACGAACTTCACGTGCTTGCTAACGGAGAAAGAATTGTTCGTCGAATTCTGAGGATTTCAAAGAGGGGGAAAATCAAACATGTTAAATTGAGGGTTCCTTCCTAAAACCAATTGGTGTTAGGAGGAGTGACCTCTTTGATTTATATATTGAGTCGGGTGAAGTTAATTTTCAGAGACGACCCAAGCTGGAGAAATGGCAGCTTCTCTGGCAGCTGGCTCCATCATTTTCAGAGACGACCCACACTACTCCCTTAAGCTCGTAAAGGCGGCGGAAACCGTCTTTGGCTTTGCTTTTGCCCCGGACACAACAGTCAAACGTGACAACAACTTCATCGATCATCCCCGGTATAATACGACGGGATTTTACGACGAGGTCATCCCCGGACACTGGAAAGACGTCGTACCTCTCGCTGCTGGTGAGCTGGGACAACAAATTCCCCGGGGCGATGATGCTTCTTACGAGGACCTTGATGTTCTTGGATCCCGGATATCCCTACGAGCCGATGTTGAGGAGTTGCCGCGATGCAACAGAACTGACGATGTGCGCGTATCTCAAGGAATACGGTGTCTTCAAGTACACCAAAGGTGGTGAAATAATATCTTTGTATTGCATTTTCTTTAGAATGATAAAACACTTTTAACAATACTACCGTTGATAAGTGTGAAGTTTCGTCTTTTTTTTTTTTTAAGGCGGCCTGATCGAGCTTGGAAGAACGCATAATCTGCTGCTGCAATATGCGGCAAACGCTGCCTTCTTGGCATCTCTGTATGCCGATTACTTGACTGCCAGCGACATCCCGGGATGGAACTGCGGACCCACCTTCTTCCCAACCAGCGTCCTCAAGGACTTTGCCACGTCTCAGGTATGAGATTTTTAAGAGCCCGATGATGATGACGATGATGATGATGATGATGATGATGATGTAATTGCAGATCGATTACATATTGGGGGAAAACCCGATGAATATGAGCTACGTGGTGGGATACGGTCAAAAGTATCCGTTGCACGTCCACCACAGAGGAGTCTTCTTCGCCGCCGTCCTCAAGAAAATGTATCCTCCATCTCCTCCACCGCCACCTCCGTGGAAGCCATGAATCCCTTTTTTTTTTTTTAATTGGATTTATTTAAGTGGATGTATTTAACCTTATCTATCAAGAGAGAGCTTTCTTTCCTGTGCATTTACGTTCCATTTAAGAAAACTGCAAACAAACACATATTTGACATGGTTCAGTTGCATTTTAGAATATCTTTAATGTTTTTTATTACATAATTATCTCTACTTTGACTAGAATATTTACATAATATAAAGATATTATATCTAAATCTTCTTACCATATTTACAATCACATTATTATGACGTTATTAACAATCACATAATGACATTATTAATAATACAACATGTGCTTAGAATCAAAACATAATAGGGTAACATAAAACAGACGCTTGGCTTCATCAAGAAAGACCCTTACGGCAATGCCTTTATAATTGCAGTATGTATACCCTTTCACGGTTGTATCGACGTGTACACAATAAGAGGAGGCATCGATGCACCACCAAATTTGGTCAATTATAGCGATGAGACGGATGATAATGCATTTGTATTGGTGGCTCTGGCTAACTCTAGGCCCAAAGGTTTATTGATTGATTGAATTATCAACACAAGATGATCGATCATCATATATATGTGTTTTCGTTTATCTCTTTATGATTTATAACATAATATCTTATGCCTACTCAATCAAAATTATCGGTTGCAATTCGTGAAACATATTTATCTACCTATGATATTCATTCGCTTCAAGTAATATGATGTATATAACTGTGAAACTTAAAATTGGTCTGTTTCCCGCGGTTGTACCAAGAGCATCAAGTGTTGTTCCTTGCTGCTATCTATAAGTTGTATCAACTTTTGATCTCCAGGGCAGCATCAAGCCATGAATCTTTTTTTTTTTTAATTGGATTTATTTAAGTGGATGTATTTAACCTTATCATCTATCAATGGCTATATATCCAACGTTCGATTTATGAGCTGTTCACAAGTGATCACAACCTATTTAAAGTAACGTGTGAACTGATGATAATGTATGTAAATTCGTTTTTTTTTTTTTTTACTTTTGAATAATGGCCAGCACGCAAAGCTCCGCCAAAGCCTGCGAGCCGCACAGGCTGGCCCGCTTAGGGCTTCTCCTTGGCGAGCCTAAAAATTGCAGGCCCAACACGGTCCTTCGGTGGACCTTTTTGTGGGGCTAAATCAATATCCTATGAGAACAATCCTTTGAATAACAATTGTTAATAAATATAGACACGGTATTTAATTTATTGTTAATACTTATCCTAGCCTTTCTATATATATGTAGTAAGATTTTCAATATTTATATAAATAATACACGGTATAACACATAAAGTTATATGACTTGGAAATCTTATTGTAATAAACGATTGACAATTAATAACATCATTATACGATTGGGAAGATTTGGATATAATATCTTTATATATAGTAAATATTCTAGTAAAAAAAATTATTTAATTGTAAATATGGTAAGAAGATTTGGATAAAATATCTTAAAAAAATTAATTACACAATTATTTCTACTTTGAGTAAATATTTACTATATATAGAGATATTCCATCCAAATCTTCGTACAATATTTACACTCAAATGACATTATTAACAATACCATAATGACGTTACTAATAATACAACATGTGATTAGAATCATAACATAATAGGCTAGCAAAATCTTTTCCAACAAACATTAATACCAAAATCATTCTAAAATCAAAATCTATCCAAATGACATCTCCACTATATAAACACCGCAATCACATATTGTATCAATATTACAAAGCTGTCTATCTCATTATAAAAAAAAAAAGAAAAAAGTAATGTCTTCTGCTATTACGACCTCAGCCATACTATCATTCATAATCCTCTGCACCATCACGAGAAATGCCGCAGTCCCAATTTGTAGTTTTGTAGTGGACAAAGCACTTTGTTCAAAAATGACCAAAGATGCCCCTACATGGGTTGAGGGAGCGACAAACGCCGTCAACTATCAGTTGGCGGTGGTGAGGTCGGGTAGGTCTATTGTTTCTGGTATCGGGTCAACGTTGCCGGGTAATCTCGAGCCAAAGAAGAAGCAACAAGTAATCGATACCTGCAATAAACTTTACAATGATCAGTTGGGTAACATAAAACAGGCGCTTGGCTTCATCAAGAAAGACCCTTACCGCAATGCCTTTATAATTGCAGTAGGTATACCCTTTCACGGTTGTATCGACGTGTACACTGTAAGGGGTGGCGTTGATCCACCAACAAATTTGGTCAAGTACAGCGATGACACTGAAGATAACGCATATGTATTAGTGGGCCTAGCAAATTCTAGGCCTAAAGCTTGATTGATTGATTGAATGAATTCTATGATTTATCTTATAGGTGTTTTCGTCTATCTCTTTCATATTTATAACATAATATCTTATGCTTACTCAATCAAAATGATCAATTGAGAATTCGAGAAACATATTTATTTACATATATTCTTCAATTTGAGTACATCCCACACCCCACGTTGCGTATATATGTCTCTCTTTTCTAATCCGTCCAAGGAACAGCGAAGTTAAATGTTGACATCAAAACATGCTTAATTAATGGTTGATATTGAATAGAGCAAGATATATATATATATATATATATATTGATTAATAGTCGAGATTTTAGAAAAAAAATGATGCGCCAATAAAAGAAGGTTGCTGAAAAAAAAAAAAACATCGAGCGAGCAAAAGAACGATCCAACAAGGCAGCAACACAGTATATATAGTACACGTCGAGCAGCATAAGGTCCTTTATACATTAACGAAAAAAAAAGCAAACGAGTGATCATTCTCACAGGAAGATGATGAAGTATACCAAACCGTTACCCCCCACCCCCATTTTTTTCTGTAACCGGCACCAACTATTATTACCGCATCTAAAAAAACCCGAATCAACGAAATTTTTTAAAAAAAAAAAAAAGGACCCAACATTCACCTTAACTTAAAAAAAAAAAAGGACAAATCTTGGTAAACCCAATCACGAATGTCGAATCTTTTCGATCCAATCGACGCTCTTCCTCGCTTTCTCCAACTGAACGTCGATGCTCCTCCTCGCCTTCTCGTGGTACTCAACGCTCCTCCTCGACCTCTCCATTTGATCGAAGGAGAGCTTCATCTTCGGTGGCCTATCGTCGCTGTGGAATTTGTATTCGAAGGGCTTAAGCTTATCAATGCTCTTTCGAGGCTTCTCTCTTCGGTCAATGCTTTTTCTTGGAGGAGCTTCTACGTGGTCGATGCTCCTCCTCATCGTGTTCCTCTGAGAAGGGGGCTTATCGAGGGCGGAGACGAACTTTTTGAGGTGCTTGATGTAATCGGGGTAGAGCTCTAAATCGCAGTGGTTGCCTCCTTTGATCCACAGTGGCTCGAACTTCTCCTGGCATAGCTCGTGGAGTTGCTTTCCGTGGGAGCAGTCAACCACATCATCGGCGGTTCCCTGGATATAAACGGAGGAGAGTTGGGGACCTATTTAACGAAAAGCTTAAGCTTGAACGGAGTGTATCATATTTTGTAAATTTTCTAGGCTGATTTCTTTCTTACCTAGCCTTAGACTAGTAATTTTCTTAAATGGGTTAAGGGGTCATTCAACATGGTATCAGAGCTCAGACCTAATATGTCATGAGTACGAATCTCAACGACCACTCAGAGACAAAATCAAGCATAATACAGTTTTAAAGAGACAACCCTGTCGTAATCTTACATGGATAACTAAAACGGGACACTTCACCAGGGGGATTTTGTCAATATTCTGCATCAAAATCAACGGAAAAAGCCCACGTAAGAAGCATAGAACGTGCAAGATTCAACATATAAATGATGTCAAGAAAGTTTCGTAAGCAAACTTGCCTTGTAGATGTCGAACCAATAGGTGCGTTTCACGGGATACATAACCCTCAAACCCGATAAAATGGGGCTGTGGAGAATAACGGCCCTGAGACGGGGCAAACGGGCCGCGAGGTCTACGGTGGGCCCACTGCCCACGGATTGACCGTACAAAATGATGTCTTCTTGTTTGGCATTGTACGTCTCTTCAAGACACTTGTATGCTGCTTCAATATCGGCGTATGTATTGTGTTCGCTCGGCTGAAACAGTACACAAAGATGCTAACTTTATCGGGTCCTCGAATAAATTGAGATCATTTTGCTGACAAAAGGGGGAAGGATTTTAATTGAAAGTGTTTCAGTTATTACCTTTCCAGTTGATTGTCCGTATCCAGAGTAGTCATATCTGTGGGGAAAAAAAGGGTAGCATTCGAATAAGGAAAATCAAAATTTAACCTAAAGGGCAAACATAAGACAAACAAAACCATCTGATTTCACAGAGCTAACAGCTACTTTTTCTTTTTTTTTTTCTGGATTACGAACAGATCAAGCTCGTGCGAAAATCCCGAGAAAGATAACAGAAAATTACATAAAATTTTGAAGAAAAAGAACATGGGATTTGCCACCACAAAGGAAAAATGCTGCATCCTTTGGAGATGTAATAAGTTCATCCATGAAGACACATAAATACAGCTGCTTTACCCATAAAAAAAAAAAATCAAAGCCAATTGACCAATTGTAAAGGAGGAATGATAAAGAATGACAAATGATTCCCCAAAAATTTATCTTTGATGCAGTTATTTCACGCCCAAATAATGAAATTCCAACAATCAACATACAGGAAACTAAGAAAAATTAGAACTTTTATGCAGTTAAGATGAACCCTAGAGCATTGTAAATTCAATCCCCCCAAATCAAACAAAAGGGAAGCAACCCTCTGAAATTGAACTCAAAATTGACCCATTTACCCACCCCATGACGTTAACTTTGAGATGAATGCTAAGCTCCACGAAGAGCTCGTACATCTGCCCCACGTCGGCTGCGTTCCCGTGCGAGTACAGAAGCGTCGTGCTCGTCATCGGGTACCTCACGTATACCGCCACGACCTCCGTCCCCCGCCGCGTCGGCAGCTTCCACACGTCGACGTTTTCGCGGTGCGGAAAGGGGTGGAGCAGCAGGAGTCCGGTGGCTTCGTCCGTGATTACCTTGTAGCTCGGCGGGCTCGGCGGGAAAAACGCCAGCTTTGCCGCCATCGACGACGTCACTCCCCCCATGCTCGAATTTATTCCACTTTTCGTCCCTACAAGGCTTCCCCTCCGGGCCTTGATAAGTAGTTGGAGAATTATCGTTAAATCAAAGACGAGAGAGAGAGAGAGAGAGAGAGAGAGAGATGATTGGGAATGTTTTCTTGGGGGTAGGGGAGTTTTCAGCAGTGTGTGTCTGTGTGCCCAACTGTTGATGTGTCCTGTTCATAGTAGCATGGCCACACCACATCTGCTTTTCTATTTGTGTTTTATTTATTTATATATATTTTTTATTTGTTTTATTGTCCTTTATCTTTTACTTTATTTCATCAGAGAGCCATGGAATCAAAGCTTGAAACTTTTCTGGAAGTTTAAATAAAGTAGAAAAAACCCTATAAAATATATAAAAGCACATGATGATGATTATTCATCATCCGATCCCCAAGAAAAAAAGTAGGGCTTTGATAATATCGCTTGATCACACTATTACAATACATTAAACGGTCAAAACCAAGTTCGGAATCCAAGATTAATGAGCTGTAATTAGAGTTATGGGATTTGCAAAAATGAATGTGGCCTCACATGTCTGTCACCTATATAGAATATTTGTTCCTTCCCAACTAACGTTACTCCGATTGATCATATTCATAACTTGCCAAAATTGCATTTTTATTTCATACTACGCTTATGTGTCCAAGAAACATGCTCGTGAATTCGAAGACACTATTGCCACGTGTGTCCAGCTGGATTTGTTCTGTAATTATTAAATAAAAAATTAGGGAATAGAGTTGAGATAAAGAGGTATGTGGAAGCTTCGGATCTTGTAAACATCATCAAACATACATATAATTATATATATATATATATATAAATACCATTTGCATATCTCGACTTGAAACTCGAAAGCACGTCCACATATGAGCTGGTTTAAGTTGTCCAACATGCTTCAATTGCAAGCTAAATGAAATTTTTACCACTTGAGCTAAAAAAATGCAATCTTTGTAATAAAAATTCTACCTTTGAGTAGCAAAACAATAATTCAATTATTTATGATTCTAGTATATGATACTACAGATGTTATACAAGGGACCAGTGTCCCCCAAAACATGCCCCCTTTATTCTGGTGTAAGAGGACGGACCACCTACCATACAAATCTCTTTATTTTGTGTACAGAAATGAAATAATTATTATCACTCACAAAATAATAATAATTTGTGGGCCTAACATAGTCTTACACCTCTTATGACACTCCAAATAATTGTGGGCCTTGTGTTTTTTTTTTAAAACATTTTTATGCCTCATGTAAGTATCATGCAGCCTTACCCTGAAACTCTGAACACCCTTGGGCCTGTCGGCTTCGGCACGCTCGTGAGCTTGGAGTTGGACCATATTGGGTGGGTAAGGGTAAGGGTAAGGGATCTTTTTAAATTTCTTATTGATATACTTTTTTTGCTTCATGATTAGTTTTTATTTGGATGAGTACCTAAATTAATGGTAGTCTTAAGACAACAAGTTTTCAAATTGAAGCAATATGAGGACAGTTAACGCTGGAATATACTTTCAGCCCGAAATTAACATACATTGGGTGCATGTGACAATTAATTCGGAGGAGGGGCAATCCATTCCTACGTAGCATCGGGAAATATTCGACCCAAATCAGCCTGTCCGACACCACATTGGATTTTTATCGAATTTTATTGTTAAGCATGGATCGCGTATGTTAATTCTAATTGAAATTATGTTTCTAATTTAATTGTCCACGGACTACTTCAATTCGAAAACTTATTCTCCTAAAATTCATGTATCTTTAAAATACCATTCACCAAAGTATCAATCTAAACCCTATTTACCCCAAGGGTTTGACCTAGCGGTTCAGTTACTGACCTCTCAAGCGGGAGGTCAGTGGTTCGAATCCGCTAGGGACCTTTACTATCGTTGTTTATGGGATTTTGGGGTGGGTCCCATGGACCAGGGATGATTAGTCCCGCTGAAAGCCGTAGTCGTCCCATAGCTGGCGATGAAGTTCGGATTCGATTCAGACTGAACCTAGCCAGAGTGTGAGGACTAGGTGGCGTTGTGTGGGGATACCTACCTGACCGGAAAAAAAAAACCCTATTTTTTAACTATTTCCTAACAAATTAGAAAAGCAATTGTTAACAAGAACGATAGAAACCGAAAACAACATTAAGACACTTCGTACGCCGTTTTTAACCGATCGGGAATCTTCACCAACAACAATCCGATCACACACATTCGAAAAAAAAATAAACCAATCTTCACAGCATATATATAACTAATGGTTTATCTGAGAAAGCATGACCCTAACATCTCTGCTGCTGGGCCTCTCCTTTGGATTATCCAAAGTGCAAAAACAGGCAACCTTAAGCACCAAAAGCATCGACTCCTCCCACACATTGCCCAACAAACTCTCCTCCGACGCCATCACTGTTGGATAATCTCAATCGTGGGTCTATAACCTTAAAATAAAATAAAATAAAAAATATATAAAAAAAAAGAAAAATTAGAGACATTGTAATTAAAAGTCAAAGAAAGATCCTTGCAATCAAAATATTTGTACGGGAAAATAATATCAAAGATTATGTGTGATCTTTATTTGTCTTGTAGTATTTTTATAAGCAATATAAATATGTATGTGGGTGTGTAATAGAAAAGTAGAGAAAGCAATAATATTTTTCTCCCTTTCCTTCCTTCTTGCTTCTTGCGTGAGTTACAAAGAATAAAAAAAACAAGAGCAAACAAATATTTTTAGTCCCTATTTTGTTCTCCATATCATTTGGCGAAGTGTTCAAAACATAAGAGGTTGTTTTAATCTTCCTCGAACACTTACGGTTTTGTACTCTAAAACAACAAATTGGTATCAAAGCCATGTCGTACATCGGAGCAACTAGTGGTCTGCCCGTTCCGCGCCTCACCAAATCCAACTACGACAACTGGAGCATCCAAATGAAGGTGTTTCTCGGCTCGCGGGATGTATGGGAAATTGTTAAAAACGGGTATATCGAACCCGAAGATACGAAAGAATACACAGAAGCCCAACAAAAGACGTTGAAAGACTACCGCGGACAAGACAATGCCGCGCTCGCCATCATCTACCAATCGCTAGACGAGGCCGGTTTCAAAAAGATAGCCGGGGCGAAAAATTCGAAGGAAGCATGGGATAAGCTGGAGAAAGCATACAAAGGTGCCGATCGAGTAAAACAAGTTCGGTTGCAAACACTCCGTGGCGAATTCGAATTGACGAAAATGAAGGAAGACGAATGCGTGTCAGAATATATAACGAGAGTGCAAACTATCGCCAACCAATTGAAGAGAAACAGCGAGGCCCTAACAGATGCCCGAGTCGTCGAGAAAATTCTCCGCTCTCTGACGAACGAGTACGAGAACGTGGTGTGCGCAATTGAAGAATCCAAAGACCTCGAAAAATGACGGTCGATGAACTCTCCGGCTCACTCGAAGCTCACGAGCAACGAAAGAAAAAGAAGAAGCATGAATCTCTAGACGAGGCCCTACAGACAAAATTGTCACTTAAAGAAGAGAAGGCATTGTATACACAACACGGTCGAGGAAGAGGCCGTGGCCAACGAGGACGAGGTTTCGGCCATAATACAAGCCGAAGGGATGAGGATACAATCAAGAAAAACAAGGACAAAGTAGCAATCATAATTGGAGGGGACGAGGTCGAGCCCAAGAACGAGGTGGTCGCTCAAATCAACCGAACGTCGAATGCTACAATTGCGGGAAGTACGGGCACTTCGCAAAAGACTGCTGGTCTAACAAGAAGGTGGAAGAAAATGCGAACCTACTCGCACAAGAAGAGCCAAAAGACGAAGGCGTTCTCTTGATGGCGCTCGAGGACAATAAATCGAGCAACGACATGGTGTGGTATCTTGACACCGGTGCCAGCAATCATATGAGCGGGCACAAACATCTCTTCATGGATATGAAGAAGATCGAGGACGGACATGTGTCTTTTGGCGACGCATCGAAAATTGAAGTTAAAGGTCGAGGGAAAATATGTTTCTCTCAAAACAATGGAAAACAAGGGTCGGTCGAGGATGTCTATTTCGTACCGGACTTGAAGACGAACATCTTAAGCATGGGGCAGTTGCTTGAAAAGGGGTGTTCGGTGTTCATGAAGGATCGCTCGTTACAGCTAAGGAATAAAGATGGTAAAATAATCGCACGGGTCGAGATGGAAAAGAACCGAATGTTCAAACTCAACCTGAAGACGATTCAAGAAAAATGCTTACAACTTGACCTGGAGGACAAAGGTCATCTGTGGCATATGCGATTCGGACATCTACACTACGGGGGACTGAAGGAGCTCTCCAAAAGTGGCATGGTGCATGGAATGCTGACGATTGAGGGAGGAAAGAAGCTTTGCGAGAGCTGCGTGATCGGAAAACAGTCAAGAACGACGTTTCAGAAGCAGGCCGGATATCGGGCACGCAAACCGCTCGAGCTCATACATACATATATGCGGCCCGATCACACCGGGATCATTCAGCGGAAAGAGATATTTCATCACTTTCACAGACGATTATTCGAGAAAAATATGGGTGTATTTCTTGAAAGAAAAATCAGAAGCGCTGGAGAAGTTTAAAAAATTCAAGACCAAGGTCGAGAAGGTGACGGGCTCAAATATCAAAGCACTCCGATCAGACAGGTGGAGAATACATGTCGGGTGCTTTTGTGACCTTCTGCGAGGAACAGGCGTCAGGAGATTCCTCACCGCACCGTATTCGCCACAACAAAACGGCGTGGCTGAAAGAAAGAACCGAACCATACTCGACATGGTTCGATCAATGTTGAAGAGCAAGGAAATGCCAAAAGAGTTCTGGGCCGAGGCGGTACATTGCGCTGTATATATTCAAAATCGGTGTCCACACAGCAACCTCGGGAGCCAAACACCACAGGAAGCATGGAGTGGCCATAAACCGACCGTAGCACACTTCAAAATATTTGGAAGTGTGGCGTATGCTCATGTTCCTGATCAGAAGAGAACCAAGCTTGATGACAAAAGCAAAAAGCTTATTTTCATTGGCTACGATGAGAAGACGAATGCTTACCGGTTGTTCGATCCAGAAAATAAAAAGGTGACGGTCAGTCGAGATGTCCGTGTAGACGAAGAAAGCTTGTGGAACTGGAAAGAAGAAAATACAACGCAAGGAGAACCGTTGAACGTGACACTAATACCCATCCCTGTGGTACCTCAAGAAAATAACGATGACGACGAACCATTGCAGCCCAAGATGCGAAGCTTGCAGGACCTGTACGAATCAACTGAAGATGTTCACTTAGTCTGCTTGTTGGCCGATTCGGAACAAATCAGTTTCGAAGAAGCGGAAAGAGACAAGAGATGGAAGGCGGCGATGGACGAGGAGATCAAGGCAATTGAAAAGAACGAGACATGGAAGGTTGTCGAATTGCCGCACGATCATAAATCCATCGGAGTAAAATGGGTTTATAAGAAGAAAATGAATGCTCAAGGAAAAGTCGAGCGTTACAAGGCGAGATTCGTCGCGAAGGGCTATCGACAACGAGCGGGAATAGACTACGATGAAGTGTTTGCTCCTGTTGCCAGAATGGAGACAATTTGTTTGCTATTGGCCCAAGCTGCGCAACTTAGCTGGCCGATCTATCAGATGGACGTGAAGTCTGATTTTCTTAACGGGGATCTCGAGGAGGAAGTCTACGTGGAGCAGCCTCCGAGATATTCGAAACGAGGAGAAGAAAGTAAGGTGCTGAAGTTGAAGAAAGCGCTCTACGGACTAAAACAAGCGCCTCGAGCATGGAACGCCCGGATCGATGGATACTTCAAAAGGAACAAGTTCGAGCAATGTCCGTTCGAACATGCCCTCTACGTTAAACGAGAAGGAGAGGAAATGATCATCGTCGCCCTTTATGTTGATGATCTTATTTTCATGGGGAGCAGTGAGAAGATAATCACAGATTTCAAGAAGGCGATGACAAAGGAATTCGAGATGACGGACTTGGGACTGATGAAATATTTTCTCGGTCTCGAAGTCGAGCAAAGAAGCACGGGAATCTTCGTCTCACAAGAAGCGTACGCAAAGGATATATTGAAGAAAAATAAAATGGAGGAAAGTAAGCCGGTAGCTACACCGATGGAGGAAATTGTCCAAGTTTGAGGGAGGACAAGGAGTAAACTCAACCGAATATCGAAGTCTCGTAGGAAGTCTGCGATACTTGACATGCACGAGACCCGATATCGCTTACAGCGTTGGAGTTGTTAGCCATTACATGGAAGAACCGAGGCAGTCACATTTCAAAGCTATCAAGAGGATTCTTCGATACATTCGAGGAACACAATCACTCGGATTATTCTATTCAAAGACGAGTGACAACAAACTGATCGGATATTCAGCTAGTGACTGGTGTGGAGACATTGACGATCGAAGAAGCACGGGCGGCTATGTATTTTTTCTCGGGAGTACTGCATTTACGTGGCTATCGAAGAAGCAACCAATCGTGACTCTGTCAACCTGTGAAGCAGAATATGTGGCAGCATCGTGGTGTGTCTGTCATGCAATCTGGCTGAGAAATTTATTGCTCGAGTTAAATCTTCAGCAACTCGAGCCAACTGAGATTCGAGTAGACAATAAGTCAGCGATCGAGTTGGCAAAAAATCCAGTCCATCATGAGAGAAGCAAGCATATTGATGCTCGTTTTCACTTTCTTAGAGAGCACGTGAAAAATGGAGAAGTGAAGATGGTGCACGTTGCGAGTCTGGATCAAGTTGCAGACATTTTAACAAAGCCGCTACCGACAGGTTCATTTGAAAATTTGAAAATAATGATGGGAATGAATGATCGAAAGGCATTGAGCTTAAGGGATGAATTTGTTGGATAATCTCAATCGTGGGTCCATAACCTTAAAATAAAATAAAATAAAAAATATATAAAAAAAAAGAAAAATTAGAGACATTGTAATTAAAAGTCAAAGAAAGATCATTGCAATCAAAATATTTGTACGGGAAAATAATATCAAAGATTATGCGTGATCTTTTATTTGTCTTGTAGTATTTTTATAAGCAATATAAATATGTATGTGGGTGTGTAATAGAAAAGTAGAGAAAGCAATAATATTTTTCTCCCTTTCCTTCCTTCTTGCTTCTTGCGTGAGTTACAAAGAATAAAAAAAACAAGAGCAAACAAATATTTTTAGTCCCTATTTTGTTCTCCATATCATTTGGCGAAGTGTTCAAAACATAAGAGATTGTTTTAATCTTCCTCGAACACTTACGGTTTTGTACTCTAAAACAACAATCACACCCCTCACCAAGTGCACCAAGCTCATCTCCTCCGTTCCCTGAAAGAACTCGTCCAACGGAAATCTCCCCGTCATCAGAACCACAAGCATCACCCCGAAGCTGAACACGTCGCACTTGTCCGTGAACTTGAACGTCTGGTAATACTCCGGCGCGATGTACCCCACCATACCCGCGACGTTCGAGTCCGTAGTATGGGTCCGAGAATCCGGGACCGGCGCCGCCAGCCCAAAATCGGTGATCCTCTGGCTCCATTTCGTCGTCCAGGAGCACGTTTGCGGGCTTCAGATCCCCGTGGATGATGCTCGGTTTTGGTTCCCGTGGAGGTACTCCAAGCCCGCGGCGACCCCCACCACGATTCTGTAGCGGGCCCGCCAATCGAGCCCTCCCTTCGGACACGAGGTGGAGTTATTCTTGCAGGCTACCTGTTAGGAATAAAATCATCATTTTAAGCCCAAATCCAGAAGCCCAAACCCATAAATCAATGGGTTCCTCCTCTTAAACCAGTTGGTAAGAGAGGAAGTAGCACATGAGCTTATAAGTTGGTTCTATTTATTCAACTTAATCGACGTGGGATAGGGATGACAGTGAATCTTAATTGGGTTATTAACAGGCCTCGATTTAAGCTTTAGACCCAATAGATCCAAATGGGTCTAGATCAAATCTACAGACCATATGAACCAAATTAGTACCCGTTCTCGTCACTAACGTTGGACTTTGTTTACGAACCCTCAGATAAACTCCTTCTAAGAGGAACACGATGAGGAGGAGCATCGACCACGTAGAAGCTCCTCCAAGAAAAAGCACTGACCGAAGAGAGAAGCCTCGAAAGAGCACCGATAAGCTTAGGCCCTTCGAATACAAATTCCACAGCGACGATAGGCCGCCGAAATTGAAGCTTTCGTTCGATCAAATGGAGAGGTCGAGGAGGAGCGTTGAGTACCACGACAAGGCGAGGAGGAGCATCGACGTTCAGATGGAGAAAGCGAGGAAGAGCGTCGATTGGATCGAAAAGATTCGACATTCGTGATTGGGTTTACCAAGATTTGTCCTTTTTTTTTAAGTTACGGTGAATGTTGGGTCCTTTTTTTTTTTTTTTTTTTAATTTCGTTGATTCGGGTTTTTTTAGATGCGGTAATAATAGTTGGTGCCGGTTACAGAAAAAAATGGGGGGGGGGGGGGGGGTAACGGTTTGGTATACTTCATCATCTTCCTGTGAGAATGATCACTCGTTTGCTTTTTTTTCGTTAATGTATAAAGGACCTTATTCTACTCGACGTGTACTATATATATATATATATATATATACTGTGTTGCTGCCTTGTTGGATCGTTCTTTTGCTCGCTCGCTCGATTTTTTATTTTTTTTTGAAGCAACCTTCTTTTCTTGGCGCATTATTTTTTTTCTAAAATCTCGACTATTAATCAATATATATATATATATATATATCTTGCTCTATTCAATATCAACTTGGTATGCTCAAATTATCCGCGTAGTCTTCTTGGTCTGTCAAAATCCATTTTGTCGATTTTTTATATTTTGCGTGTTGGGCTGGTTAGACTGTTCATTTAAAAATATAATTGGGCTTTTTTTCAGCTCTTATTCTTTTTTTTTTCCCTTTAGTTCAAAATAATAAAAAGGGTCATTCCATTTCCAAACTTAATATTAAGTTTATTTTCGTTAGTAAAACATTAACAATTCTTTTCCGGATGCAACAGATCATCTGGCGAACTCATAATCGCCATCGAGAAGCAGTTAGAAGAAGAGTACGCAAGGCTCAAATCCGAGCACGAGAACACTGTCGTCGAGAAACGCTGCCCTGGAGATCGAAATTTGATACAACTTATAGATAGCATCAAGGAACAACACTTGATGCTCTTGGTACAACCGTGGGAAGCAGACCAATTTTAAGTTTCACAGTTATATACATCAGATTACTCGAAGCGAAGAATATCATATGTACATAAATATGTTTCACGAATTGCAACCGATAATTTTGATTGAGTAGGCATAAGATATTATGTTATAAATCATAAAGAGATAAACGAAAAACACATATATATGACGATCGATCATCTTGTGTTGAGAATTCAATCAATCAATAAACCCTTGGGCCTAGAGTTAGCCAGAGCCACCAATACAAATGCGTTATCTTCCGTCTCATCGCTATACTTAACCAAATTTGCTGGTGCATCGATGCCTCCTCTTATTGTGTACTCCTCGATACAAAAGTGAAAGGATATACCTACCGCAATTAGAAAGGCATCGGGAAAAGGATCTTTCTTAATGAAGCCAAGTGCCTGTTTTATGTTACTAGCTGATCATTATAAATCTTATTGCAGGTATCGATTACTTGTTGCTTCTTCTTTGGCTCAAGATTACCAGGCAATGTTGACCCGATACCAGAAACTATAGACCTACCCGACCTCACCATCGCCAACTGGTAGTTGACGGCATTTGTCGCGGCTTCGACCCATGTATGGGCATCTTTGGTCATTTTCGAACAACGTGTTTTGTCCCTTGCGAAATTGCAGATTGGGATTGCGGTATTTGCTGTGACGGTGCAGAGAATTATGAATAATAACAGGGTTGCGGTGGTGTTAGCCGACGACATTATTATTATATATATTTTTATAATGAGATAGGCAGCTTTGTAGTACCGAAATAATATGTGATTGTGGTGTTTATATAGTGGAGATGTCATTTGGATAGAATGATTTTGGTATTTTGTTGGAAAAGATTTTGCTAGCCTATTTTGTTTTGATTCTAAGCACATGTTGTAATATTAATAACGTCATTATGTGAGTGTAAATATTGTATGAAGATTTGGATAGAATATCTTTATATATAGTAAATATTCTACTCAAGCTAGAGATAATTGTGTATTACAGTATATACATAATTATATATTATTAAAAAAAGGTAATTGTTCCACCCAATGTGTGTGTGCAAAAAAGAATTAAAAAAAAAAGAAAATAATTAGAAAAGATGTTAATTGATTGACAAAGTAAACGTGTTTGGAGTAATTATCAATAATAGTAGGTGGTTATGTTTGTAATAATTTTCTATTATTCATTTAAAAAAAGAATAATCAAATCCAATTCCAACGTGGGGTTAATTTTATTTTTTTCTTAATTATTAATTGCAGATAAAATATGATTGATTGATTGATACACTAAATGACAGTTTTTAGGAGGGACTCACGTTTAATAAAAGAGTATAGATAAAAGAGTACAGATGATACACAGTTATCTCTACTTTGACTAGAATATTTACTATATATAAAGATATTTTATACAAATCTTCTTCCAATATTTACAATCACGTAATAAAGTTATTAATTATCAATCATTTATTACAATACTTTCGAAATTTTAGTACTTACTATGTATATCGTACTTAATTTTGATAGATAAAAAGATTATGTCCTTGATATGCTCAATATATTCGTGTAGTCTATTAGCAAAGACAACTATTCAAACTTACTTGGTCCAAAATTCTAAGTCCGTTCAACACCCATTTTGTCGATTATTATATTTTGCATGTTTGGGTGGTTAGGCCGTCCATTTTAAACTATAATTGGGGTTTTTTAAGCACCTATTCTTCTTCTTTTTTTTTTTTTTTCCTTCAGTTCAAAATAATTTAAAAAGCGTCATTCCAAATACTTATATATTAAGTTTATTTACTCTAATTTTATTGTTTTATCCTTTCTATTTTATAGCTCATTTAAATTAATTTTTAGGTTCCAATTACTTAACCAGACCCATATGATTTAATAAAATAAATAAATCCAACATAACAGGCATACTTTTTATAAATCACGAATATACACGGAATAATATTAATATAATCAAGCATTGGGCCTAGAGTTAGCTAGGCCCACTAATACATATGCGTTATCTTCCGTGTCATCGCTGTACTTGACCAAATTTACTGGTGGATCAACGCCGCCCCTTACAGTGTACACGTCGATACAACCGTGAAAGGGTTTACCTACTGCAATTATAAAGGCATCGGGGAAAGGGTCTTTCTTGATGAAGCCAAGCGACTGTTTTATGTTACCCAACTGATCATTGTAAAGTTTATTGCAGGTATCGATTACTTGTTGCTTCTTCTTTGGTTCGAGATTACCAGGTAATGTTGACCCGATACCAGAAACAATAGACCTACCCGACCTCACCACCGCCAACTGATAGTTGACGGCGTTTGTCGCTGCCTCAACCCATGTAGGGGCATCTTTGGTCATTTTTGAACAAAGTGCTTTGTCCACTACAAAACTACAAATTGGGAGTGCGGCATTTCTCGTGATGGTGCAGAGGATTATGAATGATAATATGGCTGAGGTCGTGATAGCAGAATACATTACTTTTTTCTTTTTCTTTTTTTTTATAATGAGATAGACAGCTTTGTAATATTGATACAATATGTGACTGTGGTGTTTATATAGTGGAGATGTCATTTGGATAGATTTTGATTTTAGAATGATTTTGGTATTAATGTTTGTTGGAAAAGATTTTGCTAGCCTATTATGTTATGATTCTAATCACATGTTGTATTATTAGTAACGTCATTATGTTACTGTTAATAATGTCATTATTATGTGAGTGTAAATATTGTACGAAGATTTGGATGGAATATCTTTATATATAGTAAATATTATACTCAGAGTAGAAATAATTGTGTAATTTAATTTTTTTAAGATATTTTTATCCAAATCTTCTTACCATATTTACAATTACATAATTATTTTTACTAGAATATTTAGTATATATAAAGATATTATATCCAAATCTTCCAATCAATCAATCAATCGTATAATGATGTTATTAATTGTCAATCGTTTATTACAATAAGATTTCCAAGTCATATAACTTTATATGTTATACCGTGTATTATATAAATATTGAAAATCTTACTTACTACATATATATAGAAAGGCTCGGACCGTATCTATATTTATTAACAATTGTTATTCAAAGGATTGTTTTCATAGGATATTGATTTAGCCCCCACAAAAAGGTCCACCGAAGGACCGTGTTGGGCCTGCAATTTTTAGGCTCGCCAAGGAGAAGCCCTAAGCGGGTCAGCCTGTGCGGCTCGCAGGCTTTGGTGGAGCTTTGCGGGCTGGCCATTATTCAAAAGTAAAAAAAAAAAAAAACGAATTTACATACATTATCATCAGTTCATACGTTACTTTAAATAGGTTGTGATGACTTGTGAACAGCTCATAAATCGAACGTTAATGCACATCGTTAAGTTCAATATATAGCCATTGATAGATGATAAGGTTAAATACATCCACTTAAATAAATCCAATTAAAAAAAAAAAAAGGGATTCATGGCTTCCACGGAGGTGGCGGTGGAGGAGATGGAGGATACATTTTCTTGAGGACGGCGGCGAAGAAGACTCCTCTGTGGTGGACGTGCAACGGATACTTTTGACCGTATCCCACCACGTAGCTCATATTCATCGGGTTTTCCCCCAATATGTAATCGATCTGCAATTACATCATCATCATCATCATCATCATCATCGTCATCATCATCGGGCTCTTAAAAATCTCATACCTGAGACGTGGCAAAGTCCTTGAGGACGCTGGTTGGGAAGAAGGTGGGTCCGCAGTTCCATCCCGGGATGTCGCTGGCAGTCAAGTAATCGGCATACAGAGATGCCAAGAAGGCAGCGTTTGCCGCATATTGCAGCAGCAGATTATGCGTTCTTCCAAGCTCGATCAGGCCGCCTTAAAAAAAAAAAACAGACGAAACTTCACACTTATCAACGGTAGTATTGTTAAAAGTGTTTTATCATTCTAAAGAAAATGCAATACAAAGATATTATTTCACCACCTTTGGTGTACTTGAAGACACCGTATTCCTTGAGATACGCGCACATCGTCAGTTCTGTTGCATCGCGGCAACTCCTCAACATCGGCTCGTAGGGATATCCGGGATCCAAGAACATCAAGGTCCTCGTAAGAAGCATCATCGCCCCGGGGAATTTGTTGTCCCAGCTCACCAGCAGCGAGAGGTACGACGTCTTTCCAGTGTCCGGGGATGACCTCGTCGTAAAATCCCGTCGTATTATACCGGGGATGATCGATGAAGTTGTTGTCACGTTTGACTGTTGTGTCCGGGGCAAAGCAAAGCCAAAGACGGTTTCCGCCGCCTTTACGAGCTTAAGGGAGTAGTGTGGGTCGTCTCTGAAAATGATGGAGCCAGCTGCCAGAGAAGCTGCCATTTCTCCAGCTTGGGTCGTCTCTGAAAATTAACTTCACCCGACTCAATATATAAATCAAAGAGGTCACTCCTCCTAACACCAATTGGTTTTAGGAAGGAACCCTCAATTTAACATGTTTGATTTTCCCCCTCTTTGAAATCCTCAGAATTCGACGAACAATTCTTTCTCCGTTAGCAAGCACGTGAAGTTCGTCACTGTGTGCTTAAGTGTATATCTCTCTCGTTGCAAAGGTAATAACCAAGAGAAAGGAGGATCCCAATGTATGTGTATATATTTTTCAGTATTTCTGGTTTATTTTATTGCAGAAGTTGTTGCAATGAGTTCCAAATGAAGCTCAACTGCATGATATATTTATATCTGAAATTTGAGAGTTAATTGTATATGAGAGCCCTAGTGCGGTTTGTTAATCGTCAAGGTCACAGTGCCCAAGAAGTGAACAGCTAAAGCGTAACTAGCCTATGGTTCTTAGTTTTAATCCGGAAATCTTTCATAAATAATAAATATATATATATATATATATATATATGAGGTTGATGGGGACATATAATAGTAACTTTAAGCTAACTCATGCATTACACTTACGTAATATCAAATTTTCAATTAGTGTAAATTGTAATACATCAACGCTCCCCAAATGATTCAAAAAAGAAAAACAAAAAGAATCAATGGTTAGTACCACATCTCATATAACATAACCGACCCGGCCCAGACCCGGTCATTATGTCGAGCAGAAAGGAGGGTGGACATCGGATCAGATAGTTCGGATTCAGATTAAGATTTTCATTATCTGACTCCGAACACCGATCTATGGCGAATAGCACTGTATTGAGGGTATTTCGGGTTCGAATACCCTACATCGGTAACTGACTTTGAATTATATAACAAACAATAATATAATGCAATATATATATGCCAAAATATCCGAGCTAAATATCACTTATAATACTTGAATATATTTCCTTAATACATATCAATATATATATATATATATATTGTATATGTTTATAATATTACGATATTAAATGAGATTATCTTCAATATTTTTTTGCAATGATATATGGACTGATAATATAACATCGCATGTACAACTTAAAGAATAACATATTTGAAACTCACACAAATATTCATATATCATTTATATTTTAATAGTTAGATTATATGTATAAACTACTAAGATATCAAATTAAAAAAAAAAACTATTTCTTAAAGAAATATGCAGTACTTCCTGGATCCGAACCACGGAACTATTGCATAATTTTTACTGAAACATTTTGGAAAATAAAAAAGGAAAACATTATAATCTCCTGATATTGTTAGGTTTACCAGCATACCACGGAACTTGCATATGGCGTGGGTTCGATTCACATTAGAGTCTTCCTTTCTTCTATTTAGAAGAATTACGCGTACACATCCGGTGGCTTTGGGATATTTAATTTTAAACATTTTTATTTAATTTTTATATTCACACACACACACACACCGTTTCAGAATTCAGACCGCAGCCAAATCTTGGAAAATTCAAAGACCACAAAATATGCTCGTAGCTCAAAATAGAAAGCGTAAACATCAAATAGGAACCCAACCAAAATAGATATAGAATGTCCCCTTCTCTTATCCTACTTATAAGGAGAACATTTCTCTTTTATATTTTCAGAGAAAATAACACGTCGACCAATAAAAACTCTTTAGATAATGTTTAGCTATAAATATATATGTGTCTATATATAAATTTATAATGATTTTTTTTCGTCTAAAAAAATATAAAGTACTTAAAAATAGTGTTTAGCCATTTATTGCGTTTCACAGCTTTTGCTCCAATAATGCTGACCAACTTTTATACTAAATGAAGGTGATTTCACTATTATTCCTTATAATTCCCACGTAGTGATCAAAATTGTATTTTTAGGTGGTAGAAAATAAGAAAGATATGGGTATCATTCGTCTCTCTTGGGAATATGATCACTCGGCTGCTTTTTTCTATAAAGAACCGTTGCCTTTGTTGGATGGTTCTTTTTCTCTCTCGATTTAAAAAACTCCTGTTTTTTTTTTTTATTTCGAGCGGATGTTGCAACAACCTTCTTGTCAAAAAAATGGCATTTTTTTGCTATCAAAATTCTTTTTCCGGATCTTCTTACCACTTCTTGGACAATCCTTAGGAATACAAATTCTCACTAGCATTTCTTTTACAAGTAATTCTTGATCTTTCTCGGTTGCAATTGGCACATGGCATGCTAATATAATGTCAAAAATTAATCTGTGAGGGTCAGAATAAATTAAATTGAAGATAGAGTTGTAACGTAATTACATAAAGGATTAAATTGTAATTAACGACATAATTATAATGCATTGACGCTTAATATAATGGAAGATATATACATAATTATATATTGTTAAAAAAAAAGAAGTAATTGTTCGTATAAATCCCTAAAATAAATTATTGAGATTAGGGACCATTTACTTTGCTCGTTTATACTATGCTTATGCTTGGGGACCATTTACTATATATACTCCTTTTTCAGGTGATTATTAACAGAATATTATTAGTATTATTTGTTAGGTTAATACGCTGTGATTAAAATCGATATAAATGGATTTTTTTTCGAAGAATAAAATATTCACCGTTAGTATAGCATCTTCCCAGCCGGATATCAATTAAGTGAAAGGACAATTTCCTTTCCTTATTAAATATTTAAATAATGACTGCTAAGTGCTAACCTACAAAAATACTTTTCCACACCCAAGCCAGGCCAGGACAACTGTAGGTAATTGAACCAAACAAAAATAATATAAGCATAAAGTCAC
This sequence comes from Linderniella brevidens, assembly GCA_004919715.1. Classification (NCBI taxonomy): domain Eukaryota; kingdom Viridiplantae; phylum Streptophyta; class Magnoliopsida; order Lamiales; family Linderniaceae; genus Linderniella; species Linderniella brevidens. The sequence continues at coordinate 1,270,099 of SWDC01000146.1, forward strand.
CACTCGATATCTAAAACTTGTGACTCGTGATCACAGGCGACTAAATTGAAAAGAACAAAATTTGTTATAAACATCTAATTTGCATTGATAATATGAGGTGTAAGTGTAAATATTTCATAATACAGCAGTTGGCTAATCAATTCATCTATACTATTTATAGAGGTTCAATTTCCACCTTTAAAAAATTTGGACCACAAATTATTTTTTTTCTTTTATATATATGAATAATATACACGTTTATAATTAAAGTTTCACTATTAGAAGTCTTAACAGTATGTTATTTGTATATGTCAAAATTATCTTTTATAGTTTATTTTTTCCAATTATATTCGCACAAATCTATTTCTCATTATATATATATATATAGATATTGTATTTAGGTTTGTGTATGCGGTAGCGATGTGTTGACATGATACTTAGATCATTTTTACGAGGATATATATGTCGTAATTAATTGACATGATACATAGGTTTCACGAGGATATATATTTCAAAAGCCCCGCATCTTTAACGATCTTCTCGTGCCAACAAAGTTCTCGCGCCCTCAAGTGTCTTGTTAACACGATAAGCCTCCACGATACGAAGAATGAACTGTCGGGTTCGCCTACGCAACTTATCGTGATCTTTATTAAGCAAAAAAATGTACAAAATATAAGAGAACACTCAAATCCGCTGAACCGAACACGTTTCAGCCTAACTTTTACATCACACGAAAACTAAAAAGTTGAACAAGACTCGGTACCTATCCCAACTCGCGCAGTTATCTCCTAAGTCCACTACGGGATCTTAATCACCCGCTCGTGAAACCCTCATCGGAACCCCTATTTGTTCTCGGTACATTGAGAACACTCGGACCCTTGTTGTCCTCGAGAATTCTACTTGTGCTGACGTGATGTCGCTCGCCGAAAGTGCTCGAAATGTGCTCTGAATCTTGTGTCCTTTTGCAGCTCGAAAATGGCCCTATTCTTTTATATTTCTGCTTTGCAATTGAGCACATGGCATGCTTAACGTGATATGTGGTGTTGCTTCTTTGTCAATCACATGCCCATATTCCCAAATTTTTCTTTTTCAAAGGAAGTCGTCATTGGAAGCGGCGACTAATGCGAATATACACACTGTTGTTAACCGGTGGAATGTATACAGCTGGCAACTCCGTTAAATATTTATATTTATCAATATATCATCGCCGACGCACATTGGTTCCATTAAGCTGGAGAGAGAGAGAGAGAGAGGCCATGAAATCCCCCAATTTGCCGAAACTACCTCTCCTCCTCGGCCTCATCATCACCCTCTCCCTCTTCGTCTTCCTCCGCCTGACCAAAACCCCAGCCGATCAACCACCGACTCTATCGCCGGACCTCAAGATCCGGCCGGGATACGACTCCTACCAATCCTACCTCAACCACCAGCTCAACAAGACGCTGAACCCCAACCTGCGGCACCTATGGACCACCCGCGACTGGCAGCGGAAGGTTACCGTCTTCTCCGGCTTCTTCCGGAGCCTCCGGAGCCGCGGACTCCTGAGCAATTCCTCCAAATCGCTCTCGATCGGAGCCAGGGTCGGGCAGGAAGTCGCCGCGTTGAAATCGATCGGCGTCAGCGACGCCGTCGGGATCGACCTCGTTCCCTACCCGCCGCTGGTGGTGAAGGGCGACTTCCACCACCAGCCCTTCGACGACGCGACGTTCGACTTCGAATTCTCCAACGTGTTCGACCACGCGCTCTACCCGTGGAAGTTCGCCTCCGAGATCGAGCGCACGCTGAGGCCCGGCGGAGTCTGCGTGCTCCACGTGCTGGTGAAGAAGCGCGGCGACAGGTACTCGGCGAATGATCTGTACAGCGTTGGGCCGCTGAAGGATCTCTTCAAGGTCTCCGATTTGGTCGAGGCGAGGAGCATCGATGGGTTCGGATTGGACACGGAAGTTGTCTTCAGGAAGAAAACAGAAAATTAGAGATAACCATTTTTTTTTTTCACTTTCCCTTTGCATTCTTTGATTTCCCTTTTTATCTTTCTTACCTTTCTTTTGTTCTGTGACAGAGAAGTTGAGTGATATGAAATAGTCCCTTTGTTCTTACATTGGTTTTTATGCTGTAAAACTAGCATTAAGCAAATGATATATAGAGACCAAATCGTTCATTACTACTGATCTTTCTAACATTTAAAGACTATCACTGTTTATAATTTGTAGCCTAACAACAAGTTCTTGAGAGTGATTTGCTGAAAGTTCTTTAATCACAGATTGGTAAGCAAACAAAAATGAAATTACAGAGCATATAATCTTCATGATATCCATCTTTGATCATTGGATAGGTGCAAGAGAAGATGAATCTGAAGAGTTGGGAGTAGGCTGCTTAGTTGTTCCATATGGTGATGAAGTAACCAACCTGTGGATACCAAATCATAGCAAGTATTAGCACAAGTTTTTGCTTGTTCTGTATTTTCGAAAAGCCAACAGTTTTTCCCGTTACCTTTCTTTACGTTTCTCCAAGAACCGGGCCAGGGACTTCTTGCGAAACTGGGGCACAGTGTCTGATTTTGACAACAATTTCGTGAGGAAAGAAAGCTCGGGATAAGGAAATACGATTGGTCACGAGATGATGATATTACTAAGCAAGTACCTGGTGAGGAAAATAAGGCAGATGATGATGAGGGCGATGATCTTGGTGCGTTGAGGGCTGCTGCTTTCAGTGGCTCTGCTTTACGAGGGTGCACTAAAATCCCTCCCAGATTTACGGTGGTGTCCACGTTTTTATTACCGGGAATCGTACTGACCGAGGTTAGAGGGGACGGGCTTAGCCATCGTGAAGCTGTAGTAGCAGCAGCATTAGTAGCAACAACATGAGGTTGACTACTCAAAACAAAGCCTTCTATTACAGAATGCTTGGGGACCACAGTTGTCTGAATTTGATTCACAGCAGGGTTTTTTGCAGCAGGAGCTGATGAGGAAGGCCCATTACCAGCTAATAACATAATCGCCTGAGCCTAAACAATCGATTAAGAACCGAGTAAAAAAAAAAGAGAGGCTAAATTGCATATAATCATGTTTAGAAGCTAAGCATCAAAACCCATCTGGTCTGTAAATAGAGTAAAGCACCCTCGTGATTTATTTAATTACGCATTCCGTTTACCCCTGATTTGGAGGTACAGTGCTATGTTTAGACAGCACAAGAAATTTTCGCGCAATAAAAAAAAAGCCATAGGATAGTTACGTACATTTTCAGTATATCCACGCGGGGTACATCATAATATACCCCAAAAATGGAAAAACGGGATTAGCAAATTGAGCCATTTAGTTTCGGATACCGCACCTTTTCGGGAGACACGTGATCGTAAACGCAGACAGACCCGTTGTAGAAGATGGTTAACTGGGCGGGACCCGTCGAAATCTTCAAGGAGTTCCTATAAAACAAGACATTTCAAGTCAAGGGCTTGATTAAAGTTAAGGTTTTTATCTCTCTTTCGGTGGAAAGATTATTACTACCTTAATAACTCGGTGGATCCAACCACGGGGCTGTTCGAACGTGACATCGAGTTTACGGTCAAGGGTTTCGAGCTCATCGAGCCCATCAGATTCTGACCGAAAGGAGGCATTATGGAGCCGCCGTTCAACTGCTGATGAAAACCCTAAACAAATCATTTACAAGAAAATGAGAACATGTTCTATGTTCTAATTAACACTAAGGGCCTCATCAGCAGCATTATTATGTCATTATACCTGCTGCAAGAAATCGGAGTACGGGTTTCGATTGGCATCGAACGAATCCGAGGTTGTAATGCTGACTAAGCCGTTGGAGGCGAGGGCATCGAAGCCGGTCTTTGGCTGCTTTCCTTGAAAAGACATGAAATGAGGAATGTTCTTGTTCGAAGGTGGCCACTGCATTGTTAGGCTGCTTCTCACCGGTACTAAAACAATGCAAGAATTAATAACTATTTTAGAGAAAAAGGGTAGTTTAGCTTTATCAAAAGAAATGCAATATTATGCCCCAATCAATGGCAGAATATAAGTTTTTGTAATTTAATCATTTAATAAATCAACAGAGCTGTGGAGGGGGGATGAACATGGACTGAGAAATTGTATATATATATATATATATATATATATATATATATATACATATATTAATGTGTGTGTGTGTGTTTTGAGCTAAGCATCTCATGCACGTTATGTGTTATAATAATAATATTAGAAATTGTACTGGTCGATGTAGAACAAGTAAAGAATATGAAATTCCCCATGAGTCAAATACACACAAGGTTTAAAAAAGAATGAACGAGATGTAACGTGTAGCTTAATACTATGATATTCATTTCGTACATGCATTTGTGTATTTTTTTATTCCTCGTTTCGGTAGAGGTGGCAGTTAAAATAATGCAATGTGCTAGGGACTTCTTGGAGGCAACAACCGATTTAAATCTTAAATATAGCAACTTAATATTTACAATAAAGAAAGATCTGTCGCGAAGGTGCATGAGGGCATGGACCACAGCACAAGGAAAACGATAAGGGATTAAAGAATTCGAAAGTGCACTGTTCAACGAATAAGACATTTATATATATAAATTATATATATTCGCAAAACGAGATCAATCTACCACCACGCATCGAATTAAATAATGAGAGTTGTAGAAATAGAATAGAGTTTCATCTAACCAACCTCCCACTAGCCAATACCTGGTTTCTATCAGATAAAATTAAAGAATGACTTCAAATTAAATGCTTTTCTTATTCTTCCCAAAAGAAAAAAGCAAATGAAAATAGAAACCATCTGAAAGCCAAAGACTGCAATAATATGGACATGTAGCCTGAAAATCGAACTTGCCAAAGAAGTGAAGAGAAGTGTACGTTTGGCGATTATAACTAAATCAGAAACATCTTAGAAACTCAGATTTTTTAAGTCTACTTTTCAGCAATCGAGAAAATAACGATTGTAAGAAAAAAAGAGTAGGAATCTAATCACCTGCATCAATGGGTTCCTCAGATGTCTCGTCCTTCACTTTATTACTCAAACCCATGAAATCTCGCTCCATCTCTAACCAAAAAATCGATCTCAAGAAAAAAGATGAAAAATCAAATCTTTTTTCAGGTGGGAAGGAAGAATCAAGAAACTTTCTTCTCTTTTTAAACAGGGAGAATATGGGTCATTGGCTTGCTTGATAATAGGGAAAGTTGCAGAATGGTAATGAAAAATGCTCGAATGGGAGATAATGAAGACTTTTTAAGGTCACATGTGCGATGTTAGTTATATATTATTGCAGGGCAATAAGCATAAGTAGACATTAATCTCGCGGAATAGAATATAGGTGCAACTGGCTATCTCCGGTTACCAGTCGAGCCCTGTGACGCTGACGCCATTCACACAGTCAGCGGTATTAGGTAAAATAATAAAATTAAACTTCTATATTATATATATATATACATATATCCTCGTGAAACCTATATATCATGTCGACGTGTCACATCGTAACCGCATACAAACACCTAAATACAATAAATATGACTAGAATAATTTAAAACGTGTCCCTGCCTTTCTGAATTATTTAATTAGTCGGCTACTGTATTATCGTACATTTACACTTACACCCTTATACTATCATGCGAATGCAATTAGACCTTTTTATAGCAAATATAAAATTTATGGTCTTATTTGATGTTTATAATAATTTCGTTCTTTCCAATTTAGTCTTGTGTTATCACAATTTCTGAAAATCGACACCAGTAGCAGTAGTTATCTTAAAAAATATATTACAATCAAGGTGGGACTTTATGGTTATATTATTTTCTGTTTCAATTACTTGTGGTCCTGGCTTGGGTGTGTAAAAGTATTTTGTTGGTTAGCAGTCATTATTAATTAATATCCGGCTGGCAAGATGCTATGCTTAAGGTATTTTAAAAATTCATCTATATTAATCTTATATCAAATCGCATTAACCCGAATAATATACTTATAATATTATATTAATTATCAGCTGAAAAGTGTATATGCATCTTTCCGTTTTTTCATTTATTTTTAATTTGAAAAGTTATCATTTTATCTTCAATCTTAATTTACTATAATTATACTCTATATATACCCATTAAATTTTAAATTAGTTTTATATGTTAAACATGTGAAATCAGCTCAAAATATAAAATACTATTATAACATTAAGAAAGAGAGACGTGCAGCGGTTCGGTCTTAGCTGTAACGTGTCGGCATACCCCAACCATAAACATATTATAAGCGAGCAAAGTGAAATGGTCCATCTATAATATATTTATTTTAAAGTATAAACAATTACTTCTTATTTTTTCACAATAACATATAAATAACACCTTCGGTGCGCGTGCCAACCGCCCACAGTAAATAATTTCTTCTACTACAAATCCCTCGCGGGGTACACATCGCAATTTTATAATCAACTCCAATAGATTCTCAACTGTAAAAAAAAATATATAGATTCTCAACTCTTATTTTTAAATATAGCTAAAATATAATCACATGGGAATAGTTTGACTAGTGGGCCATTGTCGCGGATTTTATTCTATACCGGATCTAGCGTTTTAGTTGGGCCGGGCCCAATATTAAACGGCTTTCTGAACAAGAACAAGAATTAAAAAAAAAAAAAAACATTTTCGTCAATTAGAAAAAATAAAACAATTCTTATAGGGAAGACCCGAAATTAAAATTCTTTATTGTTGAAGATTATCATGGCTTGGTGGAGTGGGTTGAGCTAGAGACAGTAGGTGGCGTTGCTGCTTCCTTTTCCTATTGTTTTGGTTGGGAATTTAATGAGTCTTGATCGGTTGGACTTTACAATATTTTTGCAAGCTTTAGTTCTCTCAACGAATTAATATATAACTCGAAAGTCAACTGATCAATTCATCGATCATAAATAGGCAAGCATTGATATATAATAGTTGTAATATCACACACTCCTTTGGCATCACACAACGCTTTTGACTTTTTAACTCGAAACCTTTTTCCCCTATTGGGGCGACCTTTCTTTCTTTCCTTATTCAATACATACATTTAAGCCGATATAAGACACTCACTTATATAGACACAATAAATTATGCCATTTTCCGGAGGTATTTGTGTCTTGAATTATATAATTAGATACGCATTGTAGAGTTAAGTGGAAAATGAAGATGAGATTGTTAATGGGCTTATAAGCCGATATGCATAACCCAAAACATAAGCCCATTATACGCAAACATAAGTCAATGTCTGCAAAAGAAAATGGTAAAGATACATGAAGTTAGCTATAAATGACTGACTGAGACTGACTTGACTTTTAAGTTTCATCAGCATTTTGAAAGGTCCTTTGCTTGCTTACGGTCAGTCGGCAACCTATGAGCGTAAGAGAAGTAACTGCACTTGGCATATATTATTTTGGGCTTTTTTAATATTTTTAAGTCATAACTCCTTGGCTGTCTTTTTCCTGACAGGCTTATGTTTACATTTACGTCAATTGGGTTCTAATTTTTGCTTTCGTCAGTTGATGAATTAATGAACTATCGCTTTTATAAACATCGCAGATGTTAATTCAGATATGTGTAGCTGAAATATTTATATTTAGGGTTCTATCAAGTCTACTCCCTGATTGTGTAACGTAGATGGGGGACATTAGTTAATTTCCATTTGACATTACCCACCGTAACACTCTTTGATATTGATCATAAATAAGCCAAAACATCATATCAATCAATGGGCTTTGTCTTGTAATAGCAGCAGCAGGATTAAGCAGCCATATGTACATATTAATATAATATTAAATCAGGCAATTGAAAAATTAACCCATAATCTGCCTCTACAACAACTAGAATAAAGGATTGTTTAAGCATATAGTTAAGTTACCTCACAATTAACCAGGAAGATTATCAGATCAGAAGTTGACGTTAACATTGCCCTTAATTTTATCTCATTTGAACTAAAAATCACCAAGTAAATCGGAGGAGCTAATTAGCCCATCATTCTTCCATAAGAATCCCCCATCAAGTACCTAAAGCAACTGTCGCCTACACCATTTTCTGCATTAGTATTAGTATTATTAGGAGATGATGCAATGATAGTCGAATGATGCTCATTGAGCCTCATTACATCATCAACCTTCTGTTCGTTTCTGCCTCCTCCAAACTCTGCAGACGATGATCCTCCACCGCCTGATGCTTGATTAGAAAGGGAAACAACGTACCCATGATTATTATTATTATTATATGGATAATAATGTGGGCTCTTTGATGACGCGTTATCTCTTCTTTTCTTGCTGCCGCACTTGATTGCATAATAATTATTGACCACATTATCCCACTTGTCTCCACGCATCGCACCACTCCTTTCACGTCCAAAAGAAACCATTTTGTTTCCCATCTCCTCCCAAAGGACGCCACCATCTTCCGACGACACCAACCTCTGCTGAAACTTGACGTGGTCCTTTTCACATTCCGGCGGCCACGTGTCACCTTTTCTCTCCGTATCATCATTAGAATTAGCATCGTGAATACCTTCTTGATGATCCGAAGAAGCCCTAGTCAGCTGATGAAGATCCCTATTATTACCGCAGCCAAATCTGTGTAAAGCATCCATCAAAACAGTGTCTCTTTCTTCGATCCAAGCTCTTTCTTTAGCCCAAAGCGCGTGTTCTCTTTCTATTCTTGCACCTTCTTGTTTCCTCCACTCTTCTTCCCGCAGCGTCCTCTCGTGTTCCTTCACTTCCATGGCCTTCACCATGTTCTCCATCCAAGATTCTTGCTTGTCCATCAGTATCTTCATCTGCGCACCGATGAAGTCTTTGATCTTTCCTTTCCAGCTCTTCTTGCTTCTTCTTCTTTGTTTTCCCGTTGCCTCGTAGTTAAGATCATCGCTGTCTTCAGACGAAGAATCGACGTCCGTTTCTGAACAGTTTGAGAAAGTAAGGCTAATGTCTGAAGAGGGCTTGTTGCGACACTGCGAAGCTTCTTGATTACTTATAGCTAATGGGGTGTTGTCGTTGAAAGGAAAGCTGTAGTTAGAATTCCCACCAATAAAATGGGCTGAATTGGAGCTCTGAGGTTCACCGTATAAAGCCTCGAGTTGTCTGAAAAACCTGTAGTGTTTACCGTCTTGTCTACCGGCTTTGCCTTCTTTAGTCTTCTTGTAATACTTGTACAAGTTTTCGAATTTTTCTCTGCATTTCTTCCCACTTCTCTGGTATCCATGTTCTTCAGACATAATCCTATAATAATAAAAAAAAATGGGTATTAGAAAGCTGTGTTCTCGAAGTAATTATCAGTAAGCTGTAATAACAGTAATTTCAAATCTCATTTAAAGATCTTGACAGTGAAAGTTGAACCCTTAGTTCTTTCTTTCCATGTGATAATTAATTAACGAGCTTTGCAAAGGAGAGCCAATCTCGTGTTTTCTTTTGACTCGGTGGTGCTGTAGGGAAACCTAATTTAGGATGTGTGTGATTATTGAAATACATGTTACTGTTCAAATCTTTTCCTTTCTCCTGAATAAGTAAAGCTTCGAACAAGGCTTTTGCTTGCTTGAAAACCCCCCAAAGTTTTGGCCTTTGGCTGCAGCCTAAAAGCTGGAAAAACTTATTTCCCCAAAAATAATAAGAGAAACAGTGAATCTTCACTTCACAACAGTCCTTACATGATAAAGCTCACAAAAGCTGGTTTTTGAACTCGATGTTAACTATGGGTTACTGCTACTTATCTCTTTTAAATACACACACACATATATATATATATATATATATATATCAAGAACATCTACAGACTGTTAGGTAAGTAAAGAAAGAAATATTACTTAATTCATTATTTGACAGCAAAATTAGGTTTTGACCCCAAAAGAAGAACATTTTTAGTTGAGCATCAACAACCAAGAGGTGTATAAATATGTGAAGAATTAATTACCTGGAGACATCATCCCACAAAGGACCCTTCTGATTAGCCTCCTTAAACTTAGAGTTAAGCCTCGATCTGATCTCTAGGAGGGTAAGCGTCTCTTGCCTCGGCCATCTTCCATTATTGTTGTTGTTACCGCAATTATTAACATCTCCAACAGTGCTACTCTCAACAAGCACACGATGACTGATCAAATCACCAGCGTTGTTATTATTACAGCCATCACTGTTATTACCATGAACAGCACTCCCATGATGATGATGATGACCAATAATACTCGTTGTAGCAGCAGCTGAAGCTGAATTATTGTTGTTGTGGTTGCTGCTGCTATTATTGTTGGTATTATTATTATCCAAGCGAAACACGAGCACATCGTAAGGGTGAGAGGGGCTGAGGCACAAGTCTTGCGGCGGCTGATGTATGCCGTGAAACAAAGGCCTCGGCCCGTTCATATACTGCCTTAGATCTCCCACACCATATTGATCTCCTTCCATTATTGTTGATGTTGTAGTATAAACTTTGATTGAATTAGTTACTCTCAGTTAACAGCAAAAAGGCAGCACGTTTTATATGTATAGGGCGGTGTTCTTCCTTTATTCACTAGAGAGAGAGAGAGAAAGAGAGAGAGGTGAGGGATGATGGTGAAAGGAAGCGTTAGACACGGATCGTGCTTTTAATTTGCAAAGATATATATGCTTAAAGGGTTTTTCTTTTTATTAATAAATTCGTATTTATTGGACTCATTAATTATTATATATTCTCTATGTTCTTCGAATGTGCTACTGTTGTGCGTGTGACCATCCATATAAATGTAGGGTTTGTCTCTACGTACGGTATTGTGCATTGTATAAGATACAAAATTAGGGTAATGGCGGCCCTAATATGAGAATCTATTTAGAAAAAATATGCAAAAGAAAACCCTTTATCTGCTGGTTGACAGAAATAATTTATTGAACCATCTCGAAATTAAACTGATCAATATATTGCGTTGTATCTGAGTATTATATTAATTGGTAATTAATAATTATACAAAAAATATAATGACATGCTTAATGCCTCATTAGTTACCCTACAGGGTTTGTGATTCTACCTTTTTCTTTAACCTCTCTCTCTCACACACACACACATATATCCACATACCAATACACACACAAAGACTATAACATGGTACTGTGTAAAGTTCTCAACAGTCACTATTAGGCTCAAAGTCCACAACGGTTGGTCTACTCTGTTAATCTAGAATTGGGAACACACAAATATATCTATCGTCTGCGTTGTTACTGTAATAACTTCAGCAGGGTGATTACGTAATTGCGTTATGTCTCTTCATCATCAATAGACACAGATGGGGCTGTCTCCTCTGTCTGAATTCAGACGCGTAGTATCTGAATAAGAAATGATAGAGATATATACATAAGAGAGAAGATAGAGATATATACATATCTTGGATTTGTAGCTGGCTGGCTCTCACTACTATGTTGGCTTTAAATTAAATTTGTCCCTCCTCATTCCTTTTGTCTTATCATCCGTAATAATTAATTCACGCAACAGTAGTATATAAATTTTCTTTATGGAGATTATTATAGCTTTGTGGGCTGTTGTGCCAATTACTATCGGGGCTCGATAAATCCCAATTAAATGACAATATGTATGTATGTGTGCGTATGTGTCTTGTGGTGATCGTGAATATATAATTATAAATATAGGTATTATATGTTACGAAAACTCAATAAGATTCGGCAATGGCAATCGATGATCTCTCTTGTAATTGAATGTTGATGCATCTCTTTGTATATCGATGGCATCGCTTTCTAATCAAACGTCTTTTCGCTGTTTGTGGTTACTACTACTGATGTAACGATTTCATCATTTAGATATGTAACGATTTTTATTGCATATTCTATATAATAATGCGTGTCATTATTATAATTATTATTGTAGTTGTTCTTAATAGTATATTGTGGTGATCAGCAGATTATCAATATGGTAGTTAAAACCATCATTATCGCCATCATCATCATTATCAATATTATCAAATTTGATTCTCCGATGCTATATATGGAATATCGTATATACACGAGTTCATTAAAAAAAACTATGATAAACAAAAGTTGTATGAACCCAAATTAGGTTTTTCATCATCACAACGCCAACAAACTCCCTCCATTCATATTCATTGAGGATTTTTAAAGTATCATATTAAAATAAAAACAAATCAAGTCAAGTCAATAATTGAATGATGTCCTGCTTTGTACAGCATATTTATTGAGGAGCTGGACCGACCCCTTTTATCGATTTGTCTTTTAGCTGAAATATTCATATTAATCATAATAAAAAAATTCCCACCAGTACAATATATTTTTCTTCTTACGCAATTCTTCATTAAACGCCATTGCAGTACAACTCTTGTGTGTCTTCTTCCAATTAAGTTTCCTGATCAATTTCTTGCTTCTATATTCACATAAGATACATGAAAATCAACTTGCTCGTTGTCTCCTTGTGAATATATATTAGCATCTGAAAATAATGTAATGAAGAGACGAGATACACATAACCCATAATTTTAGCTGTCAGGTGCTGCAATTCTTACACCTTTTTATTGCCTCTACATACCTTATCTAATATATATATATGACCAACACGTAATAATAGAATATGACCATATTACACGACTTTCAATTGAAAACCAGCAAATAAATAAAAAGCCGGTAACAAAGATTACAAATTGACAGTTTTTAAATACTGGATTATAGGCAATTGGTAGAAGCTATATATAATTGAAGTTGCCATTATTATTAGCTTTATTAATATTTTATCAAAAGAACGAAAAAAAAAAAGAAAAGACGACGGCGATATGTCTTGAATTGATGAAGATGCCTCTCAGCAATTTCAAAATGGATTGCGACAATAAGGTCAAAAGGTAATTTGATACCATGTCTTAAAACACGAGACATATAAAGCAAAAACGTATATATCGAGCGCTTGTTTCTCTTACATAGATAGCTTCATTGTATATACATAATAATGCAATTAAATAAAATAAAAAAAATAAGAAAAGAATACAAGATCGATGGGGAAAAAAAAAATTTTTTATCGCCTTTCTTCTTCTTCCTTGACATCCCCCACACCAACAATATTAACGGCCTTCACTTTAAACCTTTCAAGCTTCATAACTTCTGCACCATCTTCATCACCAAGACCTCTCTCCATCACTTCACAATTTGCTCTTTCTGGCTTCGAATATTTTCGGAGTAAATCGTGCAATAATCCCGAAGCATGCTTATTATTCTTTCCTTTAAGATCGTGCATAGTTTCTCTCAGAAGTCTTTGTATAGGGACGTGGCCAGCCAATTTCTTGAACACATATCGACCTTCATGGCCAAATTCTTCGATGAATTCTCTCAAAGTTACACGAAACGAATCGTCAAGCTCGTCGTACATAAGCCCTTCGGGATTTGAATAATCATTGATATCAAATTCTCGGAAAGGGTTTGATGGCTGAGGATAGTGTAGAGGGATTGAGCCTGATATTTCACCACCATAAGCCATGGCTTGTTTTAGAAATGTGTGTGTGTGTGGTTAATGATCTTCGAATATATGGATAATATGGAGAGAAAAATACGGAGCTATATAAACTTTGTTTTGTAGGATTGAATTTACGACGAATGGATTATTAGTTTGAGTTCGATATTTATAAAGGATAATAATTACAAGGCAAGATATGTCCGCGAGCATGCAGCGAAACATCATCGTATTAATTCTAGGTTGACAATTCAACGGCGGGTCAATGTTTGACAAGTAATTGCAGATTGAATCAGGTAATTATTCATAAACGTAGTCAACGAATCCAAAAAGTCTTCAATAAAAATAATAATAACAATAACAACAACGATAATAATATTAACTCCCTCCACTTTAGAATGACATTTTTATTGCAATTGAGTCAAAGTCAAATTAGATCGGGGTGGTCTTCAAAATTGAGTCAAATCAAACGTACAAAGTCGTAACTAGTTCAATCTAATACGAGTCTTCTCTATAAGACCAAATCCCTCTGGGTTGACCCATTCGAGTCGACCCTCTACCCGACCCGTATTGCTGGATCGTCGGAGCTCGGAATGATCTGCATTTGACCTTGCTTAAGTTCGATTTTTTGGTACATCATAATTGCTATTTTAATCGCCGATTGTGCCCTTCTATTGGAATTAAATTTCGGTAACATTATAAGAAATTTTTAATTTACCTCTTAGGTCCCCTTTTATGGTAAGTGTCCTGCTATATATATATATATATATATATATATATATATATATATATAGGTTTTGTCTACTTACCTAGTTGGGTATAATCCAACTGGATTCAGATCGTGGCACGTGCCAACTTCGTGATAATTACCGTTCAATATATGAATCTGAACTCAAATTGATATAACCTAACTGAGTAGGATACGGTAAAAGTAATTGAATCATGCTATTATTATAAACTAAAATGTTACAAAGAACAAATCTAGAGAGTCGAGTTTCCATCATCAATGGCGCCTACGGAGTTAGTTCTCTTCATGCGTGTCCATTTATTTAATTTTCTAGCTAATATAAATACATTCCATCATATAATTCTTGCAATAATACATCAAAAATCAAGACTTCAACTTCAACCCCGACCTCCTCGATTTCCCCGGACACATTCTTCCAACTGTTGCCAACCTCCATTTTGAAATCTAACTCGATCATCGCATCAATCGTTTCGAACTCAACTTCTTTGTCACCCGTCGATTGGCATTTCTCAATGATTACTAGATTCAGCTCGGGTGATATTTTTCTCGATTTATTGAATTTTTTGCTCTTTAATGGCTTCTCCTTATAATAATCTTCGGACACTACTAATTCGCATTCTTCGTCCGACGAAACCTCGAGCAACTTTCCCTCGAGCTCCAACGGGTCCAGCTCCGCGAGCTTTTCGAATCTTCGAAGCCTTTGTAAGAGCTGTTGCTTCGCCCCTGTAATAAAAAGTGTACGATGATGAAAAATATTTAGGGTTTTTTTGTATGAAATAAATGTAAGGTACGACGGGCGTGGTAGGGACGTGTAGTAAAGAAACAACAAAAACTATGAAAATCATGTAATAATAAGCTTCAACGGACCCCTACACCGATTATTTATTACAAGTCCAAACGTACGTATAAAGATAGAAAGATGAAAGGGACTTGACGGCGAACAAAAGCTTCAGAGCAAAATGGATCAGTCGTCTGTTGCATTGAAAGAAGCAGAAAGGAAAATAATTGGTTTTTGTTGGAGATAAAAGTGTACAAACATTTACCAAAATTACTAAGTCTAAATAAGAAAAAAAAATTCAAAAGAAACACCTTAGACCTCTGTGGGAGTGTTGGAAATAAAGTTTACATGCATTTACGAAAATTACATATTTAAGGCTAGTAAGAAAGAATCAACCTAGCATACAAAGTAGATAATAAAGAAATTCTCATGGGCATGAAGGACATTTTGGAAATATAATATATCAAATTATATTCATTCTTTAAACTTTTAGATAGGGTGGTCATTTACATTTTTATCTAAAATTAGTTGAGACGAAATTCAAAATACGTACTTTGTACATTTTCGTAACTCGATTCAAGGTTATAATCGTCATCTTCCGCCTCCTCTTCTTCTTCTTCTTCGTGATCGTCTTCTTCTTCTTCTTCAAATGGAGTATCTAATACGGACACCGGGCTGCATTGTTCCTTTTCTTCGTCCTTTGCTCCTTCAATATTTTTTATTGAATTTTCGTTTTCCTGTTAACGAGAAATAATAATTATTTACTATTAATTAACAAATGTGATTAGGACGTGGAAACTGTCATTAGGAATCCTATGATCGAAGACAAATGCAAGATTTGTCCAATTGTGGGAGAGGAGACAAGATTAGATATTAAAATAAGATTTGGTCAGGGGCGTGATCGAAAAGTACGCGATTCAAAACATAAATAAATGGAGACAGGTGACGCCCCAATAACCAAATAAAGATTTTGATAATTACGATGATAATAAAGGGCCAACTTAGATAGCATTTATGCCTACGATTGGAGGGGCATTTAGGTCATTTTAATGCAGGTTAAAAAGATCGTTTACCGACAGAGTACAAGAAAGTCGACTCCGCTCACGAGCGGTTCGTTTCAATTATATTTACAGATTGCACGAAATTTCCATGTTGCTTTCTGGTGTAAAATATTATTGGAACTTAAATCCTCAAAAGAAAAAAAGAAGATTAAATGTTGGGTAGTGTAGTAAAATAATATAAAAAATGTGGTGTTAATTATAACGTACAATGAACGAAAAATAATACCATATATTAAGTTTACCAGAAGAAAATGTAGTAATAGGGTCAAGAAAGAAACGGAACCTGGGACGGCGCGTGGCTGCTCGGAGACCCCACCGGAGAGGAAAATTCCGGCGTGAATCGACCGGAGGATAAAGGGCTCCGTCGAAAAGAAAACACAAAAGGGCTCACGCAAAACCTCGGCACGGGAAAGTCAACGTCATCGTGCGAGCCACAGCAATTGAAGAACCCATCTTCTTCTTCTTCTTCTTCTTCTTCACGATTACTCTTCGACCAATCGGCGCCGTTTCCGACTACTCTACGTTCACTGCGCTTCTTGAAATCGCGCTCAGCAGTAACGCGCTTTCTGCTTTTGCCCTTAATTTTCTTCAGAAACGACCCGAAAAATCCGAGCCCATCTCCGGGACCGGACCTGTGCTTCGGCTTCTGATGTTTCTGTATCCTCAGCGCAGCTTCCAGAAGAAGCGACGCCGTTTTAGAAGGAACCTGGAGGAAAACGGCGCCGTTTGGCGACCTACAGCAGGGAGCCGGCGAGAGATGCTTGGCAAACGGAGATTTTGCCACGTCGGATGAGCCGTGGAGATTGAAGAAGCAAGCGTGCCTGCAGAGGATGTTGCTGATTGTTTTCTTTTTGAGCAGAGAGCGTTTCTGGGAAATGTGTGCTTTGAGATGAAAGGGTTCTTGATTTTGCTTCAGAAGCTCATGCAGCATAGTTTTTTTCTGCTTGTTGTGAGCCATCGCTTCGCAAATTCTTTTTTTTTTTTTTTTTGCTTGAAAAAGGAAAAGCTTTTGATGGTTAAGTGGAATTTTTATGGTGGAAGTTGGAAAGGTTTCAACTTTTAAATCGAAGAATGAGATGGAAAGTGGAGAGAAACTATAGAACGACAGTTGTACAGAAATAGTAATAATGGCTTGGGTGTGGGAAGGAACAAACAAAATTATTATTTTTATTTTTGTTACTTATTTAAATTAAATTAAGAAATAAAATAAATTGTGGAAGAGGAAGATTTGCCCAATTGATTAACGTCCGGGTTTGCAAGGTCGAGGCAATGAGGTGAAATGAAATCAGTGGGATTAATTAATTATTGCAAATTGATAATCCGGTATTAATTATGTTTGTTGGTGTCTTCTATTGTTTAAGTTTTAATTAACTAAGCGCATCAAAAGCATCGAGGATTGATTTTTGTCTGCCAACATGGGAAATGGTAAGATAAAAATACGGTGGTGGTTTTTACTGTTCCCTTCTTTATACTCTATCCTGTACTTTTTATTTTCGAAAATAGAGAAACACAATAATACAATCAAATATATTTAAAAATAATCTTTCAGGGCTAAAATTGACTTTTTGCTTGCTAAGCTTATGTACCTCGACTACAAGACATGAATGTGATCTTCTTGGGCTTCTGATCACTGTTCCATGGAAAGTCAAAATAAAGTGAAAACTCAATTATTTATTTCATTATCAGGAGGTATATATATATATACATATGTATATTTTATTAAATTTAGCAGCAGATAGACAGATATGAGGAGCATGCATGCGTTAAAAGGCCTTTCCTTACATTACATTGTCCAGTCAACTTTTATTCTAACTTTAATTCAAATTTACTGATAGATATCGTGGCCATACTATATATTGCCTACGTAGTACTACTCTCTTTTCTATGTCACATCGATTTATGTTCTTCTACAAACAATATAAGTTATAACAAAGGGTGTGGCATATTATTTCATATATGACATATTACAACGACCCCGGCACGTGTTAGAGAGGTATTTGGTACACACTTCCTAATTAGTCGCTTTTATATATGATTAGGTTTGAATAATATGAGATTAGTTGTGATGACCCTTTTCTTAAGAGTGGAAGAAATCGTGTTAGATGTATTATGTATATGTAGTTATAGGTTGGTCGACATTCTGTGATTCTTCTAATAAAGTAGAATAACAATTTGGTACAAACTTAATATAATAATCAAGTAAAGGCTTAATTATTTCCTTTAGTCCTAATAATAGTTTGGTACAAATTATATAATAATTACCTAAAGGCTTAGTTATTTTCTTTAGTCATTTCCTTTTAATAGGGGGAGTGGCATGACAAGGATACCTAAATTAAAGGATGTCTAAGACAAAAAGTTTCGAAATTAAAATAATTTGAGGACAATTAACTCTGAAATACTGGTCGAAAACGTGAGCCGCACTTAACAGTTAAATTAGAGAAAAATAATATGCAGTGCCCGACATGTTGGTTTGAACTGAATTTTTTCCGATGCCACGTATGATATTCCACCAAATTAATTGTAACGTGCACATCACGTGTTTTATTTCATGCTGAAATTAGATTTTTAACATTAATTGTCCTTGGAGTGATTCAATTCGTGGAAGATGCTAATTTGGACCAACGACACACAAGATATTTTCCCAAACTGATTACCTCGTGTGGCTCATGTGTGTTAATTCTTGGCTAGGTTTTCATCCTTTAAGTACTCAAATTGCTTCATTTAGAAACACATGGTCCTAAAATTATCACACATTAATTAGTTTATCATGAAAATGCGCCACTTATAAAATGATTAAAATCTTAACTAAATATAACCTACCAACGTACAGGATCCAATATTATTACATATATTCTTAATTGGTCACTACTCGTAATAAAATTGCTTGTTAGAAAACTGGCAAATCGGGACCAGTCTGCTTCTCGAACCCAAATGCATTACATTTCGCCACATGTATGCTTCTTAGTATTCCATAATAGCGAATAAGGACAGCATTTAATGTATTTCGTTACATCCTTGTATATATCAGCATAGAATGGGGCTAAAAAAACATGGGGATATGCGAAGGGAACCAAACAAAACTAAGAGAAAACAAATGGTTGTTTGTCTTTTGACGATTAGGTTATTAAAGATTTTAAATGTGTTTTGTCCTTTGTTTATTTTTATTTTTTTTCACTCTATTTAATGCAGTCTATTTTATTTTTTAGTGTACGTCGACCAATAGAAGAGTGACATAGATTTGTATTTACCATAAATAGATTCTCCCAAAAGCTGTCAAATTAGTGTTTTACCTCGCAATCTTTGTTTACATCTTAATTTTGTTTTTATATTTAACATTTTCGAAGACTGCCCATTAGAATTCACAAGTCCTTCTACCGAAAAATACAAAAGTCCTTGTTTTGTTTCTTCAACTCGGTCAATGCGTTATTCATGGCGATTAATTTTTTTCTATATTTATTTAGCTTATTATTTATATATAAATTAAATTACCATGTTCTCGTACATGCATCCGATAATATATATAAAGACAAAATCAAGATATGACAAATAAATATACATGCTTTTAACACATTCGCATGGCCAATGGGATATGTTTTATGCGCAGACGGAATGGCCCATCTTTTAATTTATGTCAACCTTTTATTAAATAAAATTAACATATGCATTCATAATTGGATTGGTAACAATGTCTGTTTCCAAAAAAAAAAAACATTTCAGAGTACGATGTTCCTAAAAAAAAAAAAAACTGGAAAAAGATACATAAATCCACATGAAATGTAATCAATAAAATATATATGAATTTAAAAAACTTCAGTGCACATACCGCATACGTACCATATAAATGCACAACTTTTCTAGAAAACAAAATTGTGAATGGAGTGCACAAAGACGCGGCCAAAACTCCGACGAGCTTACTCCACGTAGCAGTAATTGAGGATGCCTACGCGTAGTAAATATAATATATATATATATATATATATATATATATATATATATATCATTTGTTCATGATCAATGGAAACAAGAACCAAATCAAGGCTCTAGATATGGAAATTGGTCTTCTTCATTTTTATTATTAATTTTATTATTATTGACGCATAGGATTTTTTTGGTTGTTTGTAATTTTTCTATTTGAAAAACAGGATTACAGAATATATTTCGGCAACTATATTAAAAAATTAGTATATTTTTATCCATTGCAACTAAACATATTGAGCCGGTGATCTATAAGTTTTTATGAAAAACACGAAAGATTTATTTCTATTTTATTAATTAATTAATTCGACCATAATGAAAGAAATATTTTTTTTTTAAAATAGGAAAAAGAAAGAGGGGTTTGTATTTTGATCTCTGACGAATCCCAGCAAAGCTGAGCTTCCTCTAAGCCGCCCATGGTCGTTACTGAGCTTAAGAAAGTATCCTATGTATAGGCCCATTGTCTCAATTTTTATTGGGCCATTTCGATGAATCAAGTTGGGCCTTTTTCTTTTCTTCTATGAATCGCAAGTCTCTATATTTATATTTCCTTGAAACCGGCATTTATCACATCATACCATTCCAATTGGTTGGCAAATATTATAGGATATAAGAAGAATGCAAGCATTCAAATGGCTTATCATTCTAATTAGAGTGAACACAACAAAAACACAGCCCCACCATAATCTTAGTAAATCAAATACAAATATCCCCAAAATAAACCAAGCACTCCATGTTATAATAGATAGGAAAAATCAGTACTCAAACCTGAGAAAGCAATGCTCAATCTCCACTTGCACAACCTCCACAGCCACAATGCACACACTCTATTACCTTCTCCTCCCTCAAATGCTTAGGGACACGGCAAACGCACGTTGTCTGAAAGTTGTGGTCCCGTGGCTGCATGCACCTCAAGCAGCACAATCGTTCATAACCCGGCTGCAAATTTTAAGCTCCAACGATCAATGACTAACACAATCATTTCGGTGGTGCTATTGTAAAATTGTTGGAATGTTATGAGCTATTTATTTATTTATTACCTTTCTCCACTTTGCAATTAAGTTTCGATCAGCATATCCCTGATCCAAGCAGAACTCGTAGAGCTCCTTGGAGATCTCCTTCCTTCGATAATAGAGGTCGAATACGTACCTGCTCTTCTGATGGGCTATTTTGAAAATGGGCCACAGGGCTTCGCATTTTCTCTTGCCATCACCGGAATCGTTCTCAGCTGCCAACAGACATAATCGAGCATCAACAGCTGTGGACAAAAAGATTGCAGAAAGATTTGCACAAATGATGGAACACCTTCTCTCATTTTGGCCTGAAGCTCACGCAATGTAGGCTCAATCAGCTCCCAACCTTCTGGGATTTTGGTTTTGCTTGTTAAAACCTTTGGCATGATTTATTTTCTGCAAGAGATGTAATATAGTTTACGATATATGAGAAGCTTTATCAATGCGTAGAATATGTTTGTAATATCAAAGAAGATTGTTGTTATCGCCTGAAAAATGGAAAGCATTTCAATTCCAGAAGAGTTACACGACAAGTAAACACATCACAATCCCTATCTCTTAACAGGACTTGAAGCCCCCCCCTTTTTTTCTCTTAAGCTTCTAAAACTTGAAGAAAAGCCGAAGAATCACAGCATAAATTGCATCAGTTAAACTCAAAATCAGTAAAAGCGCATCTTCACGGACATTGGAGGCCTGATTCCCCAATTCTTTCTAATCAATTAGCTCGATTACACAACCAACCGACTCAAATCAAGTTACTTCCACGTTTTCACAATTAACCGTCGGAGGTGAAATAAATTAATCGAAGAGAAGTTACCTAGAATTAGCGTAATGATGAGATGCACGGCGGCTGGGTTTGTCCGAGCGGAGGAGAGATAGGCGGCGGAAGGCTTCAGTCGAAAGGCTTTACGATTGAATAAATCTAATTGCTTCTATGGGTAAACTACAGATAGCCTTTCAACTATTAATTAATTGTAATTAGACCCCTCTGTTTAACAATTATTGCTGTACTCACTCCCCTGATAATTTTATCAATATTTAGGAGTTGCACTATTGGGCTCAATTTCCAGCCCACATCTCTTAATTGGGCTCATACAGTATAATAAGGCGAACTTATCTTATTTTGTCTTCTTTCTTTTCCCATTTATTTAAATTAATTCTTAATTTTGTTAACCTATATTGTGATGTGTCGTGTACAGTAAATAGCTATCAGGCTCTTATCTCAGCTAAGTTTATGTAATCTCAATTTAATATTAAAGGCTCGGCTGCTATTGCGTAAATGGGCCATGAGCATCTTTTCTTCCACCTCATTTCTTGTTTTGTATGCATGTTATGTCGGGTAAGAATCATGTCCATTCTCTCAAGTATTAATTGTTTACGGATTTAGGTCTTTATCAATCATACAAGTCTAACATGATAACGCATTAAATTTAAAAAAAAAACATAAAATGATAAAAAAACATCGAGGGGTTGCAATGCAAGTTGTACACACACCCCTCTATAAATCTAGAAGTCTCTGACATTGAATGAAAGGTGGCAAAATGGGCAAAAGCTAATTAAGGGCAAAAGGGGCAAATGTGTATAAAGAACAAATGTGAAGAACGTTGAATTAACAAGGGCATTTAAATAAATAAAAATAGGTGGCACGATGTTCATAAATTTATAAGTATAAAAGACGATGGTAGGTGTGCGAGTGTTGTGTGTAGTTTCTTGGAAATGAGATTCTTGATATCATTTTGATCTTTCTACACTTCAACCAAAATGATTCACGTGCATTGCATGGTCTCTTAATACTTACTGTCTGGCAAAGAGTGTTGAATGTTGGTCAATCTCGGCGTCTAATTCGAGACAAAAAAGAAAATGTTGGACCAAATAACAATATTTTTCTTTTTTAGTAAGATCATGAAATAAAATAAACCTAGATATGTATTTTTAATTATTTATGTTTGGGAGAGACACCTACGGTGAGAAATGAAAGTTTTATAATGATTTTATGCCATATGAATACAATTAATACCAATAACCTAATTTCAGCCAAAAAGTAACATCAAATCAAGTAAAATGTACTTAACAATTAATTTGAGAAGACCCTACCCAATATCTAAATCAAATCACCATATCGGATACCACGTAAGATTTTATCCCGATTCAACCGTTGCATACGACTACATGTTTTAATTCAAATTGAAATTAGGTATTCATTATTTAATGTCAATTGCCACTCTTAATTTAGATTTCCTGCGCGCGTGCAGCAACCTCGCGGCTTTAGTCAATTGCGTTTTACACAACCATTTCCATTATTATATATAAAATGACAGTGTAATAAGCTTACTAGGAAGAGACCACAAAGTCAATCAATACTCTCCTCCATTATTCTTCTTCTCCTTTCTCATCCTCTCAGTCTCATTTGCTTTCGTTTTCAGTCCGGTGCCGCAATGGAAGTCGAATCCCACGCGTTTCCCCCTTTCGATCTCACTCCGGGTTCGGCTTTTCAGTTCATCAGCTTCAATCTCGCTTCCGATGGCGACGCGACGGCGGACGACGGCGGGGAACGGCATATATCAGCCACCTCGATTGCAGCGAAGCGAGTCCAGAAAGTTTATCGCAGTTACCGCACCCGGCGCATGTTAGCAGACTCCGCCGTCGTCGTCGAAGAACTGTGGTAATGAAAATGGTCTTGCAGTTAGTTGAGCACTGAAATACCAACTCCAATTTATTGCTATTTTTTATGTGAATGCAATAAATTACAGGTGGCAAGCGCTAGATTATGCGAGGCTGAATCACAGCACGGTCTCCTTCTTCGACTTCCTGAAGCCGGAGACCGCCGCGTCGAGGTGGAGCCGCGTCAGCTTAAATGCTTCCAAGGTACTTGAGATTTTGAAGCCATATCTCGTGTAGGAGTACGAATTGTCTCCGTTTTACTTAGAAAAAAATTGGTATTTAACAGGTGGGAAAGGGCCTTTCTCTCGATTCCAAGGCACAGAAACTTGCTTTTCAACATTGGATCGAAGCCGTGAGTTGCAATTTTTTTCTTGCAAATCCTTTCCTTCTTTAGCTCATCTGTTGTTCTCTCTCGATTTGCAACTGTTTTTTTTTTGCTTCTTTTTAGATTGATCCGAGGCATCGATATGGGCACAGCTTGCATATATATTACGAGGAGTGGTGTAAGAGTAATGCTGGTCAGCCCTTTTTCTACTGGTAAGTAACATCATTGTCTGAATATTTTTTGGCCATTTCTTTCTTTAAATGAATTACTATTGATGTGCTTGTTCTTGATTTAACCTTGTAGGTTGGATCTTGGAGAGGGTAAATCGGTCGACCTTAAAGAGTGCCCGAGATCGAAGCTTCGAAAGCAATGCATCAAGTATCTCGGGCCAGTGAGTTATCGATTTTTGCTCTAATAATGGTGTTTTTTTCTTCTTCTTCTTCTTGCAGTAGCATCCTTAACCTTGGCTTTATCTCTTGTCAGAAAGAGAGACAACATTATGAATACGAGGTCTCCGACGGTAAAATCCTGCACAAATTAACCGGGAATCCTCTGGATACGACTCAGGGATCCGCGGGTTCGAAGTGGATCTTCGTGATGAGCACTGCTAAGAAACTGTACACGGGAGAGGTAAATAAATCTTTTTTAGCTTCATCTGAATTTGAGCAGCAACAATTATATGTGTTTTTAGTCTCATTTTGAGTGAATGTTTCCTCCAGAAAAAGAAAGGGTTTTTCCATCATTCAAGTTTTCTAGCTGGAGGAGCCACTTTGGCTGCTGGCAGGCTCGAAGCAAACGAGGGAGTTCTTACCGTAAGTCTCCGTTTGAAAGAAAAAAAAAAGGCGAATTTTGTTAACTCGATTTTTTTGTACTAGCACTTCATTGTTCAACGGGATATTGTAAGTTTGTAACACAAAAAGGATGATATAACACTTTTCTTCTAAGTTTAGGTCCTTATTTTTAAGCTTTACGAAAATTGGGTCCTTAGAACATTTTTTTTTCTAACACTATTTTGAAATCATTAAAGGGCCTGAAACCACCTCCAAAAAGAAGCCCTGTATTTTTGCCTTATTGATCATTTTCTTACACCCACTCAGTTTCTTCTAGCAGACAATGTAATGACACGATAATGTCTGCCATTGTTGTGGTTTCACAGGGAATTTCAGCTTACAGTGGCCACTACAAGCCCACTGATGAGAGCCTCGACATTTTCCTATCATTCCTCAATGAAAATGGAGTTGACTTGGACAAAGTAGAGGTAATAAAAAAACTTTTTCTTTTCCAATCACACATTGACTTTTAACCGTAATAAAATCCCAACCAGATACGCAAGGCAAACGAAGACTACGAGTCCTCTGCCCACACATCACGCCAACCATCTCTATCAGATTCCACTACTCCATTCATCGATCCCGAAGAAGAAACCAAGAAGGATTCGTCATATTCAGACACGCCCGCCGATGATTCAGCTCCTAAACCCGATGTAAGAAACGAGTACAGGAGGACCCTCTCCGGCGGTCTCCAGAGCCCCAAAGCGGAGGTCCCGAGGACGGCTTTGCTGCAGAGGATGAACTCCAAGAAAGCAGCCAAGTCTTATCAGCTGGGCCATCAGCTCCCCGTCAAGTGGTCCACCGGCGCGGGCCCGAGGATAGGCTGCGTTGCGGATTATCCCGTGGAGCTGAGACTGCAGGCGTTGGAAATTACCAATTTGTCCCCGAGGAATAGGGCTCCGGTGCCGCCCACTCCGAGGAGGTTCGGTACCCTTCTTTCGCCGTCCTCGGGGAACGGTGGCGTTGGGGATTTTTAGGACGAAGCTTGGGTTGATGAATGAAGCTGTGTTTTTTTGTTTTGGGAGAAAAGTGTCCGAAGGTTGTTTCTCTTGTATGTTTCGGTAATGATGTATTGAGTACGAACTTCATTGTGTAATGCCTTTTTTTTTTTTTAATGTACGGTGTTCGTTGTTATGTATCTCATGGGCTTCTTTAATTTGTCCAATGTGGGCATATGGGCTTCTTCTTGAAGAAATTGAAGGTTGTAATATTTGTTGAATAGTATGTAATTTCGCCTAAACTAATGAATTAATCGGTGCACTGAACTGAATCAAAATCGGTATATAAGAGACTAAACTCCGGTGTTCATGAGACGAGAAACACATGCTTCTTGATTAATGATTATTGACGTCATTGATTCCTTATTACACTATATATGGAGAACGAGTAAACATGACAATGATGCAAGACTCCATGCGACACCAAGTTGCATAGTCTTTAAAACAATTGACTCGTTATTTCCGTGTATTTGCAACTGGTTTTCTATCATGTGATGAAAAGATTGTCTTTTAATTTATTCGCCGTAACCCATAATTGACCCACCAAATTGATCCATCATTTATCAAATATTATTATTATTTCCTCCGCACACCCTATAAATCCTCCCTCCGATCCCCCTCTGCCCTCCATCCCACAATACAAGACAGATTCATTTCATTTTCCTCCACCACACAGCATATATATAAATAAATTTATAAATTTTTTCCTCTTCGTTTCCCTAAATTCAAAGAATTTTCTCAGCAGAACAATTAATCATCATTACACGCATGGCCGATCAAGAACACGGGCTCGAATCTCCCGATCAAGGCCACAGCTTGTGCGTCAACAACTGCGGATTCTCCGGCAGCCCCGCGACGCAGAACATGTGCCCCAAATGCTACATAGACCTCAAACGCGGCGGCCGCTTGGACGTGGAGCCCACGCGCCGACCTTCTCCGACGTCATCGACGGCTCAGAGAGACGACGGCGTCGAACGCCGAGGCGGGCTGCTGCTTGCGGGTCTGGCACGCGGGAGCTCTTCGACGGGGGACGTAGCAGCACGACCGGCGGAAATTGGTTCACTGCAGACGACGACGGGGAAGTGCGCCACGTGTCGGAAGAGGATTGGGTTGACGGGGTTTAGATGCCGGTGCGGGGCCAAGTTCTGTGGGGTCCACAGGTACCCGGAGAGACACGGATGCGGGTTCGATTACAAGGCTGCGGGGAGAGAGGCTATTGCGAAGGAGAATCCGATCGTCAAAGCCGAGAAGCTTCATTACAAGATATGAACGATGCGGTCGACAATGATCGGCGGGAGATCGTAGCCGTTGGTTTGGTTTCGTGCTGTCGTTGTCTTTCTTGTGGACGGTGACGATGATCGTAGATTGGTGGGTTCTGGGTGGTGGAATATAATATATAATATCAAAGTTGCCGTTTTTTTCTTTCTAATTTGAACATGGATTAGTCCGTAATTGATTATAGAAATTCATAAAGATTTAATGAAATAATAGCTAATTGAATTAAAAAGAATATTTCTACATGCACATATAATATATACAATTTGTTCTATACCTCCCACTGGTTCACTTTGTTATGTTAACCTTATCTACCTCAAAATATTTCATGGCATTATTCCTATGTTTAACTTCGATAAGACATCCGGTTACTTAATAATTTAGAAAATACATCACATGGAAAGTCCCAAATTTACATTCAAAGGATCAAAAGATAAGATCGCCACTTTGTCTCTTGGTACGTGGGATGTGATGTCATATTTGCGGGTACAAGATAAATGCCTTTGTCGTAAATCCATTATCCTATATAAAACATTTATGTATTTAATATTATATATCTCTTTGTCGGAAGTGCCAAGAAGCTGACTAGTCGGAGAAGAGAAATAGATTCACGAGTCGGGTTCTAATCCAGTCTCATGATTATTAAATAATTGTGTATGTACTAGATTTATTTTAACTTGGGTTTTATATAAAATGGCGGGTTTCGTTGAATTAAGCCCAGTAAATTTTCATTACTGTTGGTTACTATTTAACTGTGCTGCAAACTTATCTCAACGAAAATATAAAAGAAATAAAAAATCGAGATTCGAGAACATTAGAGTAAATAACAATAAAAAACCATCAACTAAATATAATTGCAGGAGACCCACCATTTTATGGGAAAGATGATAGATAGGGTTTGACTTTTTGAAATCTCGTAATGGATCGTGCTCAATTATCGTATTCGTGTAATGTATCCTCAGGTAACATCATTCGTGTAATGCGAGTCAGCCTAATATCCCACTTATCATATCAATGTAATGATCGTACATTAGACATAAATTGTCCGATTCATCATTATATAAGCACTGCCATAATTAGTGTAACGTGAGAATATAAGCAGGCATTGTTTTGATTGCCGACAACTATGTCTCTGTACGCTAAACACAGCTTGTTGGGCTGTGCCCTAATAATATTTGCCTTGAGCAATTTTTCAACCGCCGCCGCCTATGTTCGGCCTCCGCCGCGTGACTCTCTCTCGCGCATGCTATCTACGGAACTCAAAAAGTTCGACCCAACTTCTCCTCAGCAAGTAATAATAATTTATTTTGTCCATAATCATAAGTTTAGGGTGCGTTTGATACGTGAAATTCGCACGTGGAGAGCACCCAGGAATATTGAACTTTACGCTTCAATTGTTGTACCTTTACATTTTCTTTTTTATTTTCATCACCGAATTCTGCATACCAAACGCAAACCTTACTGTCTTAACTTCGGTAATCAACGATGGACAGGTTCACATATCTCTGAGCGGCCAAGACCACATGAGAATCTCATGGATCACCTCGGGCCATCGAACCCCAGCCGCCGTGTACTATGGCACATCCCCCGGGTCCTACGTTTCATCGGCCAAAGGAACCACCAACTCTTACAGCTACGTAACGTACAAATCGGGCAAAATACACGACGTAGTCATCGGCCCGTTGGACCCAAACACGACCTACTACTACCGATGTGGTGGCCTCCTCAACACCTCCAATCAAGAACTCAGCTTCCGCACGCCCCCTTCGCGTTTTCCCGTCAAATTCGCAGTCGCGGGGGACCTCGGGCAAACGGGGTGGACGAAATCGACCCTAGAACACATCGAGCGGTCCGGCTACGATGTGTTGTTGGTCCCGGGGGACTTGTCCTACGCGGACACGTACCAACCCTTGTGGGACACGTTCGGTCATATGGTTCAACCCCTCGCGAGCACGAGGCCTTGGATGGTGACTCAGGGGAATCACGAGATCGAGAGGATACCCGGGATTCACTCTATGAGGTTCACTTCTTACAACGCCAGGTGGGCAACGACGGAGGTACATTAGGTCCAGTGGGATCAATGGACCCCTTCATTTAGTCATAATATATGTTTGAATATTTAATGACTGGACTAAAATTGAACATAATTAGATTAAAAAGACCATAATAATATTGTTAGAAAATATTGAAGAATAGGATCTAATTAGTATAAGTATACACCATATACATTAATGCTTATAGAATATTGAGTCGAATTTATACGAATTATTTAATCTATCGGATCAGGATCTCGATCTAAGTGGGTCTACTCATTGTCATCCCTAAATTAGACTGGGTGACACTAACGAGATTTTCTGGCCCCGTCACTGCAGGTGGGCCATGCCTAACGAGGAGAGCGGGTCCCCGTCGAACCTCTACTACTCCTTCGAGTCCGCGGGCGTGCACGTGGTCATGCTCGGTTCCTACGCGGGTTTCGAGGCCGGCTCGAGCCAGTACGAGTGGCTCGGGGATGATCTCAAGACGGTCGACAGGGAGAGGACGCCTTGGCTTATCGTTGCTTTCCACGCCCCTTGGTATAATTCGAACGAGGCTCATGGGGGGGATTACGAGTGCACCGAGATGAAGAGGGCCATGGAGGGTTTGCTCTACAGGGCCCGGGTCGACGCGGTTTTTGCTGGCCACGTTCATGCCTACGAACGCTTCGTAAGCTTCGAGCTCGAATACACACTGTCTTTTTAATTTATTACAGTGATCTTATTTTTCATCTGCAATAGTTTCGGGTTTATGAGGATCGAAGCAATGAATGCGGGCCTGTGTATATTACGATCGGCGATGGCGGTAATAGAGAGGGACTTGCTAAGAGGTAATTATTTTCATGATGAAAATTGGTAATAAATATACATTTCGCTGAGTTAATTTTATTTTTTTTTTGCATTGGATTGTGACAGGTTTGAGGATCCACGGCCGGAGATATCGGCTTTCAGGGAGGCGAGCTTCGGACACGGTGAGCTCCTTGTGGTGAACTCAACGCATGCTGTGTGGACGTGGCACAGGAACGATGATGACGTGTCTGTTGCGGCTGATTCTGTGTGGCTGAGGAGCCTATCCAACGTTTCTGATTGTCGGTGATCTTTGAAGTGTGGAGCAACTACTAATAAATTCCCTGTAAAAGAACGAAAAATCAACCGTATATGTAATAATGTATCGATGAGCATAATTAAATGAGGAAGGAAAAACGTTGGAAGAAGTAGAAACGAAGCTGAAAAACTGATGGACGAAATAAATTTCAGACCTGGGTGGGTCGTTTGAATTGGGCCTTGTCGAAAATTTCGAGTAGCCCATTTAATATTAAAGTTGAAAAATGGGCTTTTAACATAAGCCCAATTAGAGCTATAACGATATCGTCAGCAATAAATCAAAATCTGAAGGTTGAATTTCAGCTTCTTTCTATTCCATATATCATATCATATCGCCCTCTTTGTGGATCCCAGGAAAGAAATATAGCTACTGGCAACGAGGGGCCGATTTTGATTATCACTTGTTTTCCTTCGGTTGACTTTTAGCAGAAAACGTTGGGCGCTGGTATTTAGTTCAATGGCTACTGGGACTACTACTACACGGAAGAAGATATCAGCAGCATCTGCGAGAGCTCACACTCGAAAGTCGAAGCCGAAAACTCCTTCAGCGATGTTCTCTTCAGGTCGATTGAGCTGAGCTATTGATGATTTTGTCTGAACTGTTTTGGTCTCGTGGCCTTCCTAAGTTTGGAAGCTGTGCTTGAATTTTTGTTGGTTTGGGATTTTTTTGAAGTGTTGATTTTATTGCATGTTTGTCCTCTTATTGAAGTAAACGTTTCAGGGATTCTGAAGAAGATAGCGTTGATTAGCTTCGTGGGGCTTTTGGCTTGGGGTTTTCAGGCCACAAAGCCACCGCCGCCGAAGACTTGCGGATCCAAAGATGGTCCTCCAATTACAGCACCAAGAATACAGCTCAAGGACGGAAGATTCTTAGCCTATCAAGAATACGGTGCCCCAAAGGAAACTGCGAAGCACAAAATCGTGTTCGTCCATGGCTTCGGTGGCTGCAGGCACGATGTTGCTGCTTTGACAGCAAACCTCTCACCGGTAAACAGATGACTTAATATTTCTCAACATTACAATCTTGAGATGTATAACACTGGTTTTTGACTCAATTAACAGGAACTGATAGAGAGCAAAGGAATCTTCATCCTCTCGTTCGACAGGCCCGGTTACGGAGAGAGCGATCCTCACCCCTCTCGCACGGTTAAGAGCTTAGCTTACGATATAGAGGATCTTGCTGATAAATTGGGGTTAGGCTCCAAATTTTATCTTGTTGGGTTCTCCATGGGTGGACAAGTTTTATGGAGCTGCCTCAAGTATATCCCTCACAGGCATGTACCTTGTAAATACTTTTACAAGCTGCCATAGTTATTACAGGCAAAATTCGATGTTTTTTTTTATCCCTATGAAGCATTGTTTGGCTACTACAGGTTGGCGGGAGCGGCACTGCTCGCTCCGGCGGTGAACTTCTGGTGGCCCGGTGTGCCTTCGAACCTGTCCAAGGTGGCCTACGAGCAGCAGTTATTGCAAGACCAGTGGGCCCTTCGAGTGGTTCACTATCTCCCGTGGCTTACGTACTTGTGGAACACGCAGAGGTTCTTCCCGCCCTCGAGCGTCATCGTGCACAGTCCGGAGATCTTTTCGGCCCGCGACAGGGATTTGATGCCCAGGATTTTCTCGATCAGAAAGGACTTTTTGGTAATTGTTTTTCCTGCATTTATTAGGAATCGAGGGCTCTATTCTAAAATTCAAGAATTGAGGGCTGAAGCCCTCAATTGATAAATTGGTATCAGGGCGGGTTTGATCTGCTTGTTATCGCGAGTGTTTCAATTCCCGTAACCCGATTCATAGGTCCACGTGAGGGGGCGTGTTGAGATTTATATCCCACAATAGATATTTCAATGTTGGGTATCAAATTCAAGTCCCACAAATCGGATATAAGTTAAATAGTTGCGACCCGCTTATAATCTTGTGGGCCACTGCTCCCTCTGTTGCTAATTAATTTTCGAGTGAAACTTCACGGGCTTATGTGTTGGGCGAAAAGGGAATTTTATTCCCAACATTCAACGCACCCATTCAATTAATATACCAACGTGACAAATTCACATATCGACAATTAATTTTAGAACGAAAGCCCAGTAACAGCATTACTTCCAAAATGTTACCATCCTCATGAAGACAAACACTATATTATTGGGCTGTTTATGTTTATAAATTGAACAGGGAGTTCCGAGGCAGCAAGGAGAGTTCGAATCCATACACCGCGATGCAATGATTGGCTTCGGAAAGTGGGAATTTGACCCGACGGGTTTGGAGGATCCGTTTCCCCACG
This sequence comes from Linderniella brevidens, assembly GCA_004919715.1. NCBI lineage: Eukaryota > Viridiplantae > Streptophyta > Magnoliopsida > Lamiales > Linderniaceae > Linderniella > Linderniella brevidens. The sequence goes on from SWDC01000146.1 coordinate 1,302,572, forward strand.
TGGAGGGCTCCGTACACTTATGGCAAGGTGACGAAGATTTGCTCGTCCCCATAACATTACAGCGTTATATAGTCGATAAGTTGCCGTGGATTCACTACCACGAATTGCCGGGCAGTGGCCATATGTTCCCTTTCGACGATGGAATGGCGGATAAAATAATCGAAGCCCTCTTACCATGATATTTTTATTTTTCAGAGTTTCATGTTCAAAATTGAGATAGCTTCGTTTTATTGTGCTTGAAGTATAATATATTTTGTTGGAACACAAAATAAAATATCTCTGATTTTTCTTTCAGTTGATTCCGTTCCCATCCTAGTTTCGATCGAGTCCACACCTTTCTTTTAATGATTATTCGTTTTATTTATTTTTTACGAATTGTTGTATTTTTTATAATATTTTTTTATTTATTATTATGCTGTAGAAGAGAATCACGCGATATTCTCAAATCAACGCAAACCTCACAATCCTACTAAAAGATCGTTGCCCACTCTAATAAATAAACTTAAGAAAAAAAAACAAAACAAAAAAAATGAAGAAAAGAAAAAGAACACACAAAATAGTATATTACCATTAGGAACTATAAAAGCAAAGGTTGGCTAGAATAAGACCACACAAGTGAGATACGTACAACTGTCTCTTACCATACAAAAGCAACATGCTTTACCTTGACGTGTAAACTTATATTCCCATTCATTTCCATTGTTTCTCTTTCCCACGCAAAAAAAAATATGAAGTGAAGCTTCTTCTTAACCCAATCTTTCATATCTTTTAGACCCTAAAAGAACAGCCATATAAATCTTTCATCTTATTACAGACTGAATCCGATTCTCCAAAGCCATGCTTAGAGGCAAGGAAATCGCTACCGACGCCGCAAAACCCAACACGCCGACGGCCCAAGACCCAGCCGGCGCCGAAGATTCCGGCAAAGAAACTAACACCAAGTCGCCGCCGAGAGCCACGCGCGGCGGTGACGGGTCGGTCTGCGAAACCACGAGTAGCAACAAGAACGATCGTACCGTGGAAGACGACGGAAGAGAGAGGCTGAAGAGGCACAGGGTCGAAGTTGCGGGTCGGGTTTGGATACCCGAAATGTGGGGCCAGGAGGATTTGCTCAAGGATTGGATCGATTGCTCCGCCTTCGATGCTTCGCTGGCGAACAGCAGCATCGTGTCGGCGAGAGCCGCTTTGGTTGGAGAAGGGAGAAGGGCCTCGTCGGGTAGGTTGAGAGTGCGGAATGGTTGCTGATTATTAGGCTAATTGTTCATATATTATTATTTTGGCCTTTAAGCAGAAATGGAATTTATGTTTTTCCTTATATGAAATGTGATATGTAATTCCGATTGATTCTCTATTGGCTTCCCTATATATAACCCGAGGAATTATAGATTCGATCTCCATTGAGATGTTTGAAGTATAAAGATAACTTTCAAACAATTTGTCTCATCTCTGAATCTCTTGATTTTCCGATCGCTAACATGACGAAATACTAACACGAAGGGAAGAAAATTTAAGTTTTTTTTAGTTGGGTAGATTTGAAAGAGTGACAATCTAATAACACATGGATTAATCCAATTTTAGGACAATAAACTTTCAAATTTGAATAAATTTGGATAGGTGAAAACCTAAATTCAATCTGGAATTAACATAGGTGAGACGTCCTTAGCAACTAAATCGAGAAAACCCTATGCGTCGTCGTGCACGAATTTTGCCCGATGCCATGCATGATTTTCTCTAGAATTAATTGTCATGTGCATCTCACTTGTATTAACTCCATTCTAAAATTAGGTTTCCGCGTCGGTTGTCCTCGAATTGTTTCAATTCGTCAGAGATGATATTTTGGACTGGATTTTTTCTAATAATTGTGTGGCTTACGTGTTTTAATTCCGGATTAAAAATATTTTTTCAGCGTTAATTATCCACAAATTACTTTAATTTTGAAACTTATCGTCGTCCCTTAACTTAAGTATCCTTAACATCTCCATAATATACATAAAAATATATAACTAAGCCGAAAATGTAACCTTTCATCACCGTGGGCTTTACATATAGCCCAACAAACAAAGTTTGGGCCTAGCTAAGTTCAAGGAAAGCCCAATTAAGCCGAAAACAAAAATGCATGCACAAACACCACCATCAAACACACATGGCAGCAACATCTCTCTACTACATGGCAGAAGTTCCCAATACGTGGAGGCTCGAAACCGCCACATCCCCTCCCAAAACGCAGACTCCTCTCAACACGTAAACGCCATGCAAACACTCAACAACCACTATAAAAAGGTTATCCTCATCACCTTCAAGAATATCTCAATAATAACAACCAGCACTCGCTCGCAAAAAAATGGCCAAGACAAATCTCCTCCTCTTCGCCACCCTCCTTCTCGCAGCGTCCCTCCTAGCCACGGCGTTCGCCGCCACTACGATCACCACCACAGTGATCACCACCGACGACGACCAGTCCTCCCAGTCCCGGCAGCAGTGCCAGAGCCAGCTCCAGGGCCGCCGCTTCCGCTCCTGCCAGAACTACTTCCAGCAACAAGGCGGCGGCAGGAGCAGCTCCGACGACGACGAAGTGCTCGCCATGGTGTCCTCTTCCGACGGCGAAGCAAACCCCGGGCAGCAGGAGCAGCAGTACCTGAGGGACTGCTGCGACAGGATCCGGCAGGTGAGGGAGCAGTGCCAGTGCGAGGCCATAAAGCAGGCCGTGAGGAGCGCTCAGCAGCCCGGCGGCGGTTATCAGGGCCAGCAGATGCAGCAGGTTTACCAGAAGGCGAGGTCCCTTCCGACCCAGTGCAATCTCAGGATCAGACAGTGCGAGATTAGGGCGATCTTCGTGTAAGAAGGAAGATCGTAGTTCACTGCACTGCTTGTTAATAATAATCAGTAGTGTGTAAGAAAAGAATAAAAGGCTTTGTCTCTGTTTATGTGTGAGACTTTGTGAGTTTTTTGTAATAAAGACGACTATGTACGCTTACAGTGTGTGCGTATGTGTGTACTTTTCTGGGAATTTTGAGATAATAATAAGAGATTTCCAAGTATCATCAATATTTATATATATGTGCACAGTTTAAATTGAAGTTGATATTGGAATCTATTGTTTTCACACACTATATATTGACGAATGATCTCATGGTTTATGGTCAAGATACGACGGCTTGCAAGGGGAATGAGTTAGAAGAACCGTTCGATCCTTGAGACGACAGTTTAAAAAAAAAATAGAAATGTCCATCGAAGTCTGAAAATAGGACTGTTGATATATAGTCTCCTGCGAAAGCAAAGGTTTTTTTTTTTGTTGTGACTATTTGGTAGTTTAATTAATTAATGCAAGTGGTTATTCAGACGCGAAATGAGTAAATTCCGGGCCAATGTTATCAAGTTGGGCATGAATTAAATAGCTTGGCTAGTTCCAAATCTAAATATAACTTTATTATAAATGATCAATTTTCAAGAAACCATTGCATTTTGCTGGAGTTATTTGTGAAACTAACTTCATCCAACATTATATAAATTAAAGAAGGATCTTCGACCATCAATATGACCCCTCAATTTTCAGAGAAGATTTTATCCCCTTACTATCACGTTTGTTTGAGTCATTTGATATATCCAGTAGTGTTACTTATTAATTGAATAGTGTTAAATTTGTCTCGTATCGAAAAGCTGACTTCGTAAGACAATATATAAATCAAAAAAATATTTACTCCTAACATCAAATATTGATTTTAGATGAACCACCATGAAGAAGTCGAGATGGTCGGAAAATTTTGTTTTAAATATAAAAACCTAAAAAAAAAAACTACTAAAATCTCAACTCATCTTTCACAGATCCATCATATTGTAGCCTAAGATTTGGTTCAACAATATCATATGCCCAAGATCAAATAATAATAATAAAAACAACAAGAAGAGCTTAAAAATCATTCAAATTTACAATAACAATCTCGAGATGAGTTATATTTACAAAGTCATATCATGTGATAAAAAAAAAAAAGAAGTGAGTATCACGCGACAAAACCAAAAAGAAAAAGAAATAAAAATGAAAACCTGAACAACTCCAACACCACCAATCACGGGTCAACCGGTTCCAAGCATGGGACCCACATGCATAAGTACTACCTAAGCTTCCTCACCGGTCAACGACGAACAAGACCGCCTCCCCGACGCAAACCGCTTCATCCCGCCCAAGCCCGGCGGTTCCGGCAGAACCTCTCCACCACACACATCACCCGTCCTCCTCCTCACGCTCTTCCTCCTCCACCTCGGATCGGCCCTTTCCTCCGCCGCCGCGGCCTCGGCGACTTTCTTGCTCCGCGACCGAGGCATCTTTTTACCCTTTTGCCCCTTCTTGGATCTGAACATATTCAAAACCTTTGAACAAAATCCCGTTTTCCTCTCCTTGACAGTTTTCGTTTCGCCGCCGTCTCTCTTGACGGAATTCGATCTCCTTCGGCACCGCTTCGACCTGACCCGACCCATGCAGGAAACCTTCGGCGAGCCCGGTTCAGCCGGCTGGACCGCCGTCGACTTTCCGGCGGACTTCGAGCCGCGCTTGGGAAACAGCCTTACGCTCGCCGGTTTGTTGTTGTTGCACGACGTCCTCCGCTTGGAGTCGGCGAAGGCGGCCTTTTGGGTCTTTGGAAGGCCGATGATCGACGCTTTGGACCGCAGATTGACGGAGAACCGCTGTGAATTGGAATTGGAGCTTTGATTTGCGTGTGGGTTCGATGACGATGAACCGCCTTTGGCCGAGTCTTTTCGCTCGTAGTACGCGTTTCGTTCGAACCAGTCGCGCTCGGCGTCTTTCGACAGCTTGTAGGATTCCGGTGGGACGTCATGTGGTGGTGCCTCGCCGGCGGTGAAGTCGACTGGTGGTACGGTGGATTTCTCCGGTGGGTCGTCGTCGGCGAGAGTGGTTTTGCACGCGATTTTTCGGTCGCCGCCACCAGTGGTGCAGGCCGTGGCCAGGGTTTCAAGATCCACTTGAGGCATCGAAGATTATATGTATCGTGGAATTATGTAGAGAGAGAGAGAGAGAGAGAGAGAGAGAGGATTGAAGATGGTGGGAATCGGGGTGTGTTCAAGCGACGTGGTTTCTTCAAAGTGTAATTAATTAAATACTACGCAGCTAATATCATAATAATAATAATATAAATTTGTTTTCTTCTATTTGTAGGGCACGAACGACCACTTTTTCTAGAAAAGGAGGAAAAGGAAACAAGGTTCAAATTCTCATGCGGAAAGACGATGCAAAACTCTAAAATGATGGGAGGAAATAAGTAGTGATGATTTGCTTTATTTAGAGTTTTCAATTTGGAATTGGAATAATTGAGTGTCAAGTTGTATAAATGTTTGCAAAAAGAAATAAATATAGCTCAACTGATTCCTTGCTTTCCTTGAATATAGAATAACAAAATAATACAGCTTTGTACGTAGTAAACAACGATCAAACCTTTTCACAATAAACCTCTACAATTATTATACAAATCTTATAGGTATTCGTTTTCTTGTCTCTTCTGTCTGTGGAATTTCATTACTAGATTCGGGGGGCTTTGTATCGATCGATTCGTCGGACAAATGCAAGATTTTCTTTTGGATCTTAGTACCTAATTATTATTATACTGATATAGTCTAAACTTAGAGTAGTAGGTTTTATTCTGGCCCGTGAAGGAAAAAAAAAAATCATATGCGTGTGATACCTGTTATAATGATTATAGATCAAATTATGGTGTAATTGTATAGATTTTCATTGCATCGATTCCAATACTATGTTTTCGTTTCCCGTGACATAGCTTTGCAACACTCATTTCATCTTTACCGGAAGAAGATCATGTGACCCACATTTAGTATTTCAAAATCTTCAAGTGGCCATCTTTACAATAATAAGAGAAGAGGGGTCTAGTTGCTAAATTCACCACTCATTAGATTGGATAGGCTTGTTTTAGCCCAGTATTTGGGGGAATCGCAGCTTGAGGACAATCAATGTTGGGATAATAAGTTTCCAAAGTGAATCAATTTGTGGTAGTAAATTTAATTTCAAACATGAAGTAACCCACGTGACCTACATATTACAATTACTTTGGAAAAAAAGTCTTACATCTGGAAATATTTCGGTCCTTATAAGCATTTCCAGTGAATTGAAGCGCATTGATGATAACTAACGTTAGAATCTAATTTCAGACCGAAGTCAATACACACGAATTGCACGTGACAATTAATTCGTGAGGAATCGAGAAAAATTCGATCCAACTCAGCATGTTCGGCGCCACGCGAGATTTTTTCCCACTTTCATTGTTAGACGCAGGCTCACTTGTGTTAATCTCGTACTGAAATTAAGATTCAACGTTAATTCTGATCTTTAATTTTGAAATTATTCGTCACTAAATTGTCGCCCATTTATTTATTTTTTTTAAACGTCAGTCCTCCAAATATTACCCAATACAAAATTTATTTATCCGAGTCGCCGCGTGTGTAGGAGTTAATGAAGTGCGCCTCAACAAATTTTTTCCAACACACTTTTTTCCACTATTCAGCGAATTTGGTAATGGGCTCTTATTGGGCCTCTGCAAAGACGTTTTTGGGCCAACACAAAGACTGGAAATTCAAGAAAGAAAGCAACAAGCATGATCAGTTATTCATCTGCCGAGGTTTCTTCACGCTCCACGCATTCAATCTCTCAACGTTCACAGCCTCAGTGCCGTTGTTGAATGCGAAAAGATGAGCACCGTTGTATATTGCCAACGTAGGATAAACCCTAGAAGTGATGCACGTCTTTCCTCTTGATGCAAAGCTCTCCACCACAGAGTTATCAATCTGCAACAACATGTCGATTAAAATATATTAATTACTCCCTAAACCCTGTAATAAAAGCTGTAGTTAACACATGTATATTTATTTATTACCAAGCTCCTGAGGGAAATCTTCTTGTCCGACAAATCAACGTCTACGAATCCTCCAAAAGATGGTCTGTATGCGTCTTTCCCATCCTTTATGAAGGACTTCGTGTTGTTATTCAACGATGACCTGCCGATGATGACGATATATATCGAATTAATGTAATATATTGTGTAGCTTTTGGAGTGATAAAAGAAGAAAAAATAATATATAAAGAAGATTCCATATTATTATCATTATGGATGTAGACAATATTGGCAAACAAATGAACCTTTTTTTAATAATCAATTCACCTAAAAACTTAAGTTTGAAAATAAGTGTTACCCCCAAGGGCTTGACTTAGCGGTTCAGCTTCTGACCTATTAAGTGGGAGGTCGTGGGTTCGAATCTGCTAGGGACATGACTATCGTTGTTTATGGGATTTTAGGGTGGGTCCCATGGATCAGGGAGGATTAGTCCCGCTCGAAGCCGTAGTTGTCCCATAGCTGGCAATGAGGTTCGGATTCGATTCAGACCGAACCCAGCCAGAATGTGGAGACTACGGTATTTTATTTCCAACACTCTCCCTCACCTCTAGGCTGATTTATTATTTTATCTAGCGTTAGCCGTTGATTTTTTCTTAAATGGACGGTGGTGAGGATTCGTACCCGTGGCCTCTTTTGGTTCGAGCTCTGATACCCCATGTTAGTGACCACTACACTTAAAAGCTTAAGCTTGAAGACAAGATACTTGTCTTGATCCTTAAAAACCCTAAAGAACACAGGCGTGTACTCTTCGAGGTTCTCCGAAGAAGCCAAAGTCACGAGTCCGAACGGTCCCAGCCCGCCTTGAACCGTCGAGCCCTTTTGCCCGCAGAGCTTTTGGGCATCGTATCTGTCCCAGCTCGGATCGAACGGCTCCGCATTGTCCAAGCTTTCGAACGAAAAGATCACATCAACATCAGCCTGCATTATTAATTAATTCTTAGTACCTTATTTTAGCATGAACCGTAATTGTGAAAATTTGAATTCTTGACATTGCAAACTAATTAACTTAGTCGAAAATAAGAATTGGGGATTAAAAATTAATACCTGTGCAGCTGTGATTCCTTTGATTTCAATCTTCTCTCCCTTTTCCAGCTTCCGGTTTCTCAACTCAACTTTTTCTATCCTCAATGTCTTCACTTCTTCGATGGGCCATTGCAGCAGTTGTTTACCGTTCGGGTCGAGCGTAATCGTCCGCGGGATATGCTAAAAAACATAAATAATAAATCAAGAATCTTAAAAAAATCCCATGAAGATTACTATTAGTAGCGTTCTACCATTTTGTGTTGAGATTATAAAAGTGGATGTTGTCCCACGTCAGCTAATTAAAGCTCCAAGACTCATTTATTAAAAAAATACTGATCTAAAATGAAGCCCTCAATTTCTGATAATTTTATTACCTGAATACCAGCCCAACCCTTCCTCACATCGTCCTCGGTAGTATCCGATTCGTTAGCCCAAGCCCACAAAACCCTTCGATTCTTTCTCGGGTCGAAGAAAGATTTCGATGCGTAAAAGTTCCCGTAATCCAATCTCAGCCCGTTCAAGCCGTCGATCATCCCTTCATCGGGGACGTATATATCCTTCTCAGGCAGATACTTCCCGATGGTATAATATTCATACCTCGTGGCATCGAGGCTCACCTTAAAAACATGCTTAACGTTCCGGCCCATCACCGACGGGTCGAGCCCGTAACCGCCCCCCACCGCCACCGGGAACAAATCGGGGCACTCCCAATTTCCGGTGCCGCCAACCGAATGCAGAGGTTGCTCGGCCTTAACCCAGCGGACGAAATCCCTACTCCGGTAGAGATAGGAGACTCCGGTGTCATTCCTCCTGCTGCCCACGGTGGTCCTCCACCGGCCGTCCCGGCCCAGCCAGGCGGTGGTGGGGTCGCGGAACGCGGTCCTGTTGACGGTCGGGTCGGCCACGATCAGCGGGTTGTTTCCGGGTTTGACCCACCGGGCCAGCAACGGGTCGGCGAGGTTCGCGGGGACCGCGTAGTTTTGGACTTGGGTTTGGTTCGGGTCGACCACGCCCGTGTAGAGTATGACGGGTCGGTTTCCGGGCAGGATTGTGGCTGAGCCCGACCACGGGTCGTACCGGTCGAAGGGCTCGGACGGGTAGATGGCGGGCGGTAGGGCTTTCCAGTTGATTAGGTCTTTGGAGACGGAGTGGGCCCACACGATGTTGCCGAAGACGGCGCCTTTGGGGTTGTATTGGTAGAAAAGGTGGTAGATTCCGTTTTAGTACATGGGACCTTAATTAGTTAATGCATGTGTGTGGGTGTTAGAGAAAGTACGGTTTAGTACGGTAATGGATTTAAAGAAATGAGATTTATATATTTTGTATGTATTACTTACCATTTGGATCTGACGTAAGGTGTTGCAATGTCATCCACGAGAAACATGAGAGGGGAAAAAAGATATGTAAGAGAGATTCATCAAAGAATAAATTTTCTTGGATAAAGTTATAAATATACAGGTGCAAGAATTTCGACTAACTAGAAGACGACGTTGTTCCATTTAGGGTTTCGAAGACCGAATGGAATCGGTTTGTAATCTCCTAATTTATCCTTGATTCTTTATTCGAGTTTGACAACTAAAAGTTAAAACAATAAAAAAAAATTAAAACCTTGGTCTACATTTTGAATTATATTTTATAATAAAATATATTGAGACCAATTAGATCACTAGTCTATAAAATCTAACGCCGAACCTACTCTATATCTATGTTAAATTTTCCGATATCTAGGGCCTAATGAAATAAATTTGCTAGTGGTATAGAATAATGACATTGTCAAATCAAAGCCACAAGAAAAAGAGTCAAACTAACTAAATTTTGTAATTGATAAAGAAATATATAATATTTCCTTCAAGTAGCTCATTTATTTATTTTTTCAGTCTGCTTTATTTTGTTCCGATTACAAACATGGAGGATGGATACGATGAAACCGGAAAAAAAAAGGGGAAGAAACTTTAATCTAATATAACAATTATGAGAAAAGAGAAAACATTCGTAGGTCAGTTCTTACTTATATATATTATAATTAATAAATGATCAACTTTCACAATCAGAAGATCCCGATATGTCCCTTGCATGAAATCATAAACTATCTGATAACGCAGATCAAATATAATACTAATATAGAATTTGGAGAGTATTCATAGCCTAATCATGAACGGCAAGAAACCATACTTCTACGCAAATCCCAGATTCTTACTAATTGCCAAATATAGTATATACAGATTCATTCATTCCCTCGAATCAATTAATTATTAAATAATAAACGAATGCGATTGCTGCATTCTCTTACCGTTCATCCAATTTTTTGGGGGTTGAAAATGATAGCCTGTCCTGTGCACTTCGCTCACGTTAACTGCAGAAACTGACTGCAAATGCATGTAGACATCATGAGAACCTTCGACGCCATTGTTGATCAACAGTGCAAAGGTACACGTCAGTAAAACTGGCAAAGCCCTAATAATAAAACTTTTTTCTCCAAAATCCATTGTTATTGAGTGGTCTCGACAGTACAGAGAAGTGAGAAATAAATCAGACAACCAATATATATATATATATATATGTGTGTGTGTGTGTGTGTTGTGTGAGGAAAAGAAATACACAATGTGGGAAGCGGAGAAAAAACCAGCAAGTATTTATAGGCAATAAATGGTAGGGTTGTGGTGTTGAAAGATAAAAACCAATATACATTTATCTTTATAGTGTTCTATATGCTATAATATAATTATCTAGAGTGCGAGCGTATAATTAATTATATTGAGTAGAAAACTCAAACTAGTTCAATATGATATCAGTTAAGAAGTAAAAGATACGTAGTTGGGTGATAATTGAAAACACATGTATTGTTGGTTGATTTTTCTTAAACTTTAAATTTAATTAGATTTCATTCTTAACTTTTATAATTGTAGTCAAGAGTTATGTTGTTGACGTCCAACATATATAAATTCATTTATTTTCAATACCTACTAAATTTGATGAATTTAAAAAACAACTTTTTTAATTAATATATATTAATTTATCGATCTCTCTAAATTAATAACATTTCAAAGTTCCAAGATTATTAATTATAAAGATTTTACTGTATTTTTAAACGTCGATGCAAATTATTCCTGAAAATAGAGTGAAATGAAAATTACTTCGTGAAACATGTTGCATGTATATTTATTTAGTTTGAAATGTTATTTTAGATGACGGATATATTGCGGAAAATGAACATTATTACTCTAAGATCTTACTTAGGTTTATGTCTCATTCATATGAACTCTACATGATTATAAGCATTCGACACCTGTTTGGGAAATTGAATGTATTTGTATGGAAATTAATCTCCCCACGTTACGTCATTCAACTATAAGTTAAACAAATATAACAAACTGATGTCCATTTCCAGACATCTTTCATTTGTCAAAGGTTACCCTTAATAAGAAAATATTAATACTTAACCGAGTGACAGCATTTACTATGTAATCTTAATTTCGATCAGTAATGGACTAATAAAATATTATAATCCATGAAATTATATAAACCGGTAATTTTCTAATTCAAATCAATTATACAAGTTGAACTTCGAAGTTCGAAGCATACCTTACATAATCAAAAATTTCATATTCATACGTTTACACAACATCATCCTCTATACAAATTGTACAAAACATAATATTTCAATAGTACCCAAAATGAAATATAATAGAGAACAAATACAGTCATCACATCACATAGCACATCACAATCCTCGTTCATGTCGAATGGCCATTATTATTTTTCCCTTTCTCGTCTAACAAAGGGCAATCAATGCTCGTGTTCTTGTCCAATGGCCATTATTAATTTTCCCTTTCTCGTCTAACAAAAGGCGTGCGGTATAGGACAAGGTACGCCATTACTATTGATACAAGATAGATGCAAATATATCTTTTATTTAGTGGGCATGTCGGAAGCGGATGTGGGGCTTCTATATATATATATATAATATATATATATATATATATTATTTATGCAAGACACATTACAAGAGGGATATTATCTATGGCACCAGATAATTATTACATCTTTTTGCATCTCGAGTATGTGTGCAGTGGAGGGAGGGATGGTAGGAAGATGTAATGTAGTGGAAATGCATACCAATGTGCGTACCACTTGCTGCAAATTCGAAAGATACATATTCGAAAATTTTAGTTATGTTGGTCTGTCTAATTCAAGGAGAATTGTAAGAAAGCATATATCGTTCTCTTTATTATGCGTAGAAAAGGTAAGTATTCGGACAAAAAGAAAAAACGAACATATCGTAAACCCGATTAATCAAAGTAAGAATATTTCAATTTCGATAAGAAAAGAGAAGAATATCCAATCTTGATGAAGAAAAAAGAAGACAGTTTAGTGTATGTGAAGTGGCCAAATGTCCCACATCGATTGCGACAGGAAAAATTAATCGGTATATAAGCTGATGGGTCACTCCTCCTATAACCAATTGGTTGTAGGAAGAAACCCCATCATGCTTATACGGTGACTCCCTCCTTACGTGCGGCGCGTGTGCGCGAGCCCCGAAAATTCAACAGAAGACGACATAAAATAAAAAAAAAAAAAAAAAGGCGACATACCATAGTTGAAAATTAAGCAGCAGCCTAATAATGGGTTCAGCTGATAAAGATGAATGCAACAACGTAGGAAGCAATCTACTCTCAGTCAATGCGTAGATTGCAAAACAAGTCATAATTGCATGTAAGATTCGTATTGTTCGATAACGAAATGCAACATGTATAAAGAAAAGCATCAAGTTCCCAAGGAGCAACATCCACTAACACCATTAAAGCTCACAGTACTCGGAATAAACAAGCATAAAAGGTCCCGCCTTTTCTTAAACTGCATTAGTTCTTGATACTTGACAACAAAAGACCAACATAGGAAAAAGGATCCAAACCAAAACAAGTGCAGCAACTACGCTGTAAGAACTGAAAGTGAAGATATTACAGCCTCCTTCCCCTTCTTCCACCCTTTCTACGGGTGCTGTCAGTAGGGATCGGGGTAACATCCTCTGCAAATAAAAAAAAATATCAACACGACACATAATCAAACACCGAATATGCTACAATGTATGATATTAACATAAAAAATGAATGGATCACAATACCTATGCGACCAATCTTCATGCCAGAACGGGCAAGGGCTCTGAGAGCGGACTGAGCACCTGGGCCTGGGGTCTTTGTCTTGTTGCCACCGGTGGCACGGAGCTTAATATGCAGGGCATTGATGCCCAATTCCTGAGAAGTGAAAAGATTTTCTAATTGAAGTTATCAATTGAAAAATACGAAAAAAAGGAGCCCTTCAAGAAATATGATGTACTTGTACCTTGCATCTCTGAGAAACATCTTGGGCTGCAAGCATAGCTGCATAAGGTGATGACTCATCACGATCAGCTTTCACCTTCATGCCACCTACAGCAAAAACAGATGCATTTAGCGTGATCCCCAGATATTATACTGCAACCGGTGTGTCTCATTTAAAAGAAAGACGGAACAAAAAAAATTAAAAGGGGTATCAGGTGTCCGAGGTGATAATCTCAACATAGATGAATTCAGAAGCAAATTACCCATTTTTTCACATGAGGTTCATCATTTGCCCCTTTATTACCTATCACCTTAATTTCACATGAAAACTCAATTGCAACCCGCGAAGCGATATAAAAGAACGTGAGTAAGAGAATAGAAAACCTAAACTCAAGAAAATTTCGACAACACTGGCCACAATGCAACATGTACCAAGAACTCACAAAGAACAAGCTAACAAACTAGGAGAGCACATACCCGTGATGCGAACCATGGTTTCGCGTCCAGACAAATCAGTCACATGCTGCCAACAAAAAGCAAATAATGCTAAAAACACTAATGCAAAGCCAGCGAATTGAGCGATTTTGATGAACAAATCTAGCCATGGACGGATCAGTACTTACGATAAATGTATCATTAAACGAGGCAAAAATGTGAGCAACACCAAACACTAGCTCGCCATCCCTTGTGGCTGGTCCCAAAGTCACATTGTCTTCCTTAGGCTCTCTAGTTCTTCTTTTCGACTATAATCAAAGACAAATCAAGCACAGGGAATAAAACAGCTCCTCATGGAATTAACAAACAATCAAAATAACCATATTTAAATGGAAATTTCAGGCACAAAGGCACACGCTAGCAACGAATCCTGATGCCTGTTGTTAGATTACAAACTTAAAAGGACTGCCAATTAACAACGGAGGAGATCGAAAACAATTGTATCAAATAAATATTTTATGAAGCATAAACAGTCTAAGAATACAATTATGAGATGATGATTAACAATCGGTTGGCAAGAAGATCATCAAAACTCAAAACGTGAAACATAGGCAGCGATTAGCCACCAATCGCAGGAATTACCATGATTTCTGCAGAGCTCGATAAGACTTCTTGGAAACGAATGTGGCTCAGCTTATACCTAGGGTTTACAACAATTCTGGGCTTAAAATTATTGGGCCTTTGTCGGACGTGGAATAAAGCGACGATAGTTATTGGGCCTATATGGAATTGCAGGGAAGATATTTTAGATAATATACCAAAAATAGAAAAGAAAATATATTTTTGAAAAATACTATAAAAAAAGGAAAAGAAACAAAACAACAAACACACGGACTGACAGCTGTGGGATTTGAACCCACGCCCTTTCGGACCAGAGCCTAAATCTGGCGCCTTAGACCACTCGGCCAAACTGTCTATTATTTTAGAACGAAGTACAAAACTTATACATTTTGTAAATCAAAATCACTAGGCGTCTTTCTATTTCGCAGTGGGAGAATGAATCATAACAAGTGAACCAGAAAATAGGAAACGTGTCTTGGCACAAAACTTTTAGCCACATCTTTGTTATTTATGAAATTTTGATAGAACAAAAAACCAGAAAATAGAAAAGAAAGAAAAAAAAAAAAGCAACAATACGATCATCAACTGGTCTATATACTACGCGCTGTAGACAACCTCGAAATGCAACTCAACTCAAGGACCGTTTTTTTGGCCTTTGGCACAAATTTCTCTACCGACAACAGCTCATTTCTGTGTCTCCCCACCTTTACGAGGAATAAAAAGAAGAGCAAGCTTCGAGGTTTGGAAGAAGACTACGCCAAGCCTCTGCACTAGCATTTGCCAGCTGAGCCTGCCCTTTAGCAAACTCATGAAACACAGCTCCCATATCCAAAGTCTTCTGTTCTTGGAAACGGATTATTTCTTCATCCATCAACTTCACGATATTCTCGAACCTCTTCGCTGCCTCAGCCCCTTCAGCTTTTAACTGCATAAGAGAAAAGAAAAAAAAAAACAAAATATTTAAGGAAAAAAAGTTCAGATATTTCACATAGGAGAAGGGAGTCGGTATACTTGGATACGATCCACAGAACCTCTTCGTATTCTCGCTCGGCTTCACCCAATTTCTCTGACCGTGTTAATCTCATCTTGTTCCTGCAGATAAAACCGATAGAATATCATCAAAATTTAAAGATACACAAGAAGATAAGCAAGATAAGAAAGCAAGGGACCATACAGATCTATTTCCTTGAATTTGATTGTCTCCGCAAGCTCGCACTGATGCTTGAAAGCATTTGCTCTCTCTGCTAGCGTCTCCTGTGTCAGAGAATTGGGCTCATGTTGGTATAAAGATCCCGATGTGGAAAAAAATAAAAAAACAGGAAAGGTGTAATGATACATCTGAAGACTCAGTGACCCAAATTTAGCGAATAGTTAACTGAAGTACATAAAAAAAAGAATACGAGAATGGTAAATTTAAGCCCATAAGAGGAGAGGTGACCTTAATAGACTGCAGGGCTCGAACGTAATCCTTTACAGGCTCTTCAAAATTCATCAAGAGTCGGCGAGCCTATTCAACGAAAATGGGTAAGTGTGGAAGTTATAAAATAATCCAAATAAAGGGAAATTATGTGCAGAGTGACCACACACACCTCTCTCTGCAGCTTAATGGATAGCATCTCACACTTTGCCCCAAGCTCGAAAAATGCCTTCCCGAGAGAATCTCCTTCGCAGTCTCCAAGCAGCTTCCCCGCCTTACCGAAGTCTAATAAAGATTGTCCCAATTCTGCAGAACAATTTCAAAGTCCCGCGTCACGAGAGCTATAAATTTCCAGAAATAATTATAGAAATGACGAGTAAGACTTCGTAGGAGCATTGATTGAGCTATAGATTTCAAGAAACAGTTATAGAATTGACGAATGAGACTTCATAGGAACATTATTTTTCAACCCCTGTATCTCTTTACGAGACGATACGCGTGCTTATGGGCTTCGGCTAGGTGATCTTCGAGTTGATGGATGTAATTCTTCAGCTTTTCGTACTCCGGAGTTGACTCTTCGACTGGTTTTTCCTTTCCAAGAACAACATCACTCACCCGAGATTGTACATCCTGGTAATGAAATAAGGTAACTAAGAGGACTCGAAACGAGCTACGTTACACGACAGCACACACATTTAAGAAGAAAAAAATCTTTTTTAATAATCAACTGGTTGAATAGAAGTAGGAGATTGAGAGCAAAATCCCTGCGAATATATTTTATAACCAACTCAAATGGTAATAGACTGGTTGAATATCGATGTCCTTGATTCCTGAGTTGCTTGATGGTTATTTATTACGGCCGATGGGAAATAAAAAATAACCTCAAAATGTAAATTAGCATCTAAACAAGAACACATAAGAGAGACGTAACGAATATCTCAAAACAAGCATTTTTTGCTGAATAAAGGTTCACTGCCCAAGTGATGTAGAATACCTTGAAAATCTGCATGAAATCAGCTGGCTTCTTAAAAATGCCAGTTTCTTGGAAACGTGCTCTTTCCATTGTCTGCATTGAAGCCAAAATTATATATAAAAAAAGTATCAGGTTAATGGTCTAACATGTGTTATATTTTCCATTGTTCACATTGGATTGAATCATAACGAATTAATCATTTTAAGATTACCTGTTCATCAGCCTCTAAAAAGCTCCTGAAGTCTTCACTTTGCCGGAGCTCGTGATGTGAAGCGATTCGGTTTAAAAACACATCCAGAGCCTCGCGCCTCAACTCGATGAATTCAGCAGTAAATCTAAACTTCTCTGCATATCAGATGCCAACGCATATATGATAAAGTTCTAAAATGGAATCAAAAGGCATATGACAATAATGAGACCAATATCATGTTTTATCTCGTCCATGTTGATTTTTCACGATTACTATGAAAACGAGCTTCGAATATAAGAAGAAAAGTTGAGAGTGATGCTGTGCAAATAGTAAAGATTCACAACATAGGAAGAACGGGAAGAACTTGTGATACCTACGGTACTCTTCTCTGGCAGTGGAGGAATGAAGATACCCTTGTACTTTTCAGAAAGCCGATCTCTTAACCATACAAAATCACGGTACCGCCTTATAACAATTTTCTCAGGGCCCTCATATTCGGGTAAATTTGTCTTTCGATGAGGAAATGTGTACGAAAGAAATCAGATCCATATACAGAACACGTAAAAAAAAACATTAGTAAATTTCTGAACAATGTTTTGTCCTCCCATTTTTTATATCCAGGTGACTAATATTCAATGGCAGAAGAGGAGAGGAACAACTTAGATGAAGAAACAAAGTCCAACATCATGTTATAAACTATCACAGTATTGCATCCATATAAAGGAAAAATCGATCAAACCATAATTCAACATCATTTTTATCAACCATATGAAGGCAACAACAGCAGTATTCAAAGCAATTCATCAACAACACGGTGAATTGCTAACCCACAATTCGAATTATCAATCTACGCACCAAACTACACAGAGCTGCAAAGAAAACACAACATGCATCCAAATTTACTACTACTAAGTGCCGACGACGAAGCTCAACAAGAAAACCACTTTCACGCAGAGATACACTCACGAAAGCTGGCAAATTAATCCCATATTACTACACAACCTTAGTGACAACTTTGTAGGATGTGTATGCCTGCACTCCACCGCCCATCTTAGCTGGATCCGAAACCGATACCATTAAATATGGAGTCTGCGAAGACGGAGATCGAGGACTTTGCTGATGTTGCGCATTCATCTTAAT
This sequence comes from Linderniella brevidens, assembly GCA_004919715.1. NCBI lineage: Eukaryota > Viridiplantae > Streptophyta > Magnoliopsida > Lamiales > Linderniaceae > Linderniella > Linderniella brevidens. The sequence continues at coordinate 1,320,603 of SWDC01000146.1, forward strand.
CCCCAAAAAGTAAAATTCAGGAAAATTTCGAGCAATTAGACTGAATAAATAACAATGGCAGATCATCGAATTAGATACAAACAGTATTCGCAATTCACCGAAGTAATTCACCTTTACCTTCACCGTAGATGCAAGTCCACTCTATTTTTTATGTAGATAATAATTTTACGTCATCTTTTTCATAGAGAAATTAAAAAAAAAAAATAGCCGAATATTATTTTTATTTTTCTAAGATTTTTTTTTTACTTTATTTAATTGGACTTGTTACTGTATAAAAACACCTTCCTACTTTCATTTGTTAATATTCCCCCAACAAAGCGGAAATAGAAGCAGAGGACCATGGCGGCTCTTGGAAAGCTTGGAAAAACCCTACTGATATCAGCTTCTAAACTCTCAAAACCTTGCTCTAATTCTCCTTTCATATTGCCTGCAATTTTCATTTCCTCCAGAGGAATTGCATCCAAGCTCTTCGTCGGAGGTATCGAAAAAATATTGATTTAATTTCATTCCTTCTCGTTATGCGATTTTTATCGATGCTATTGCTACTCATCTCTTCTTTTTTTTATCGATTCTGAGTTGTTTGTTTTTTCGTCGGATTTGGGGGTGTAATGGTGTTTGTAGAAATGCTTCATAGGATCGTGATGGGTGATACTGTGATAGAAATGCTATTGTAATGGTGTTTGTTGAAATCCTTCATAGGATCATGATGGGTGATACTGTGATAGAAATGCTACTTAATAGACTTATAAAGCTAACTAAATTTCGACAGGGCTCTCAGTTTACACCACGGAACAGGGATTGAAGCAAGCATTTTCTCAATGTGGTCAAGTTATGGAAGGTATATCATCATGATCATCATCATCATTATCATCATCATCATCAACATCCATGTCCTAAATGAGAAAGTTTGAATCCAACTACATTCATGTATATACTATAATTGGCAGCCACGATCGTGATGGATAGAGTATCAGATCGATCAAAGGGCTTTGGCTTCGTAACCTACGCATCAGAAGATGAAGCCGAGCAAGCAATAGCAGAAATAAACGGAAAGGTTTGCTATTTTTCTGTTACGATTTCTACTTTTTTTTTGGTTATTTCTATGTTACGATTTATATTTTTTTGTTCTCCCGTTCATATCCCGCGTTCACCTTAAACCTTCAGGAAATCAATGGACGGGTTGTTTTCGTGGACTATGCAAAGCCTAAATCGGGTTCGACCAGAAGCAGCATGCCTATAGCCCGTGGACCGCCCGAACCGGTAACCGGTAGTTGATTGTTTCGTGTGCTTCTCTGTAGTTTTCAATGCTGAAAGATATGAAAATGATTTTTAGTTCACTATACACATGAAGTACCTTCACTCTATCTTTGTATTCAAAAAGATAGGTCGAGAAATTATACACATTGCGGCATATTTTGATTGAGTCATTCATTAAGTAATCTCAATTAAATTGTTAGCACCAATCACTGAACCATTTATAGAGATATTATTTTCGACGGTCTCCGTCACTTTCTACATGGACAAATTTTCCATTCGATAAAGACTTTGCATTAACATCACATTATACTTGAAAAATGAAAGCGTAGCACTACAAAAACACAAATTTAAAAATTGCCACACTCCATGTTAAACAAAGCGTGACAAGGATATAATGATAAAGAATACGAACGATCATATCAACTTCTGTAGGAGAATATATAATATGAAGTAAGCGTAATTAAGAGTTAGTTCGGAGAATTATGGTTGAAAAATATTCAGTGATAAATGGATGATGGGTATTTGTTGGGCTATCATAGAATGTTCTCAAGGCAAATCGGGAAAACAGCCCAACAACAATTTCCATTTTTTCAGGAAATACATATCCATACCTTTTCTTCTTACAGTATTTCTATATATAAGTATTAAGAGGCCACTAATTTACAAGTATATATATAATATTATTTAATATTTTAAAAGTTGTTTGAAATTGTAAACGTATAATATATGAAATAATAATTTATTTTAATTTTGTTATAATTTTTTAAGTATTTAAAGAAAAAATTGATTTGTGAGGATATAATTAAAATGAAAAAAAGGCTAAAACGGTATTTTTAGCAGTCATAACAAATTGATAGATCATTCCGCAATTGGCCAGTTTCTAAAAGAATTATCGGATAGAAATATAAATTGAAAATATATATATATATATATATTATATTTAAATATAGTGTATATATTATATTTATCTATATAAATAAGGATATAGACCCACAGTTGACAGTTTTTTTTTGGGAAAGTTTTTTTTTTTGGGGGGGGAAAGTAGAGACCCACACTTCATATTTAATGCAAGATAGATCTTGATAAACAACGATGAAATTGAACCTCATCGGAAGAAGAAAAGAAAAACGAAAAGACAGAATCAGTACAGTACCAAAATACAACTAAAGTTATACCGATAAATATCTCCATCTCCCCGTTGGACCCGTCTCAAGCCCCTTTCTGATTTCAATCACTTCTCTTTTCGTCGCAAGTCTTTGATCTCTATCTAAGAATTAAAAAAATAAATAACTTTACCAGAAAATCGGGGAGTTTTTCGACCTAACTTGCATTCTCCTTTTTTGCTCTCTTTAAGAAAAGAACATATTTTCTTAGATCTTATCTTCAGCGGTAGAAGTCACCTCCTGAGAAATTGATATTCTGCTGCCACCATGCAACAATAAAATTCGAATAATAATTAGTTAAACATATACTTTATTTGAATTATTATAAATAAAATATTACGATAGCGTAGAGATACAAGTCATCTTCTCTAGTCAACTAGGTTTGAAATTCTAACAGCAGCAGCCCATGGGATCCTAACTACATCCACGTCAGCTCCTTCAAGATAACATGTTCAAGCAAAATCATACAAAAGCGATCCACTGGCCTTTTCTGTCTTTAAATTAATAAATTATACAACTTCCAAGCCCAACTTGATCGATTATAGACGGTTAGGTTAGTCACTCTTTAATCATTATCAAGTTGAAAAAAAAATGAATTTTCTATTGATTATATCATATCAATCTCCTTGAGCCAAAAAAATATCTAATTCAGATTTTTCAAAGTTTCAAAACCTAATTTCCACAATTTCTAACTCTGGACCACATCACCGAAAAATGTTAGGTCGTTTCAAAAAAGATAGCCACGCGAACAATAATAACAGTAATACATGTGTACATTGTATATATATACATATAAATGCATTCCCACGTATTTTTCCTGCTCTCACACGTTTCCTCATAATTAAAATTCCACTTAATTAAATTATATTATATACACGCACATACATAGAGTTGGGATAGATGTGTTCTTTCGGTAAGAAAATGTTATGTAATAAAATAAAAAGCAACGTGGTACATACATAAATAACTGCCACTAGCTACAGTGTATAGGTGACCATGAATGTATCTGTTTCACTAGGGGAAACAGAGAAATCAAACTGGGAAATTGGAACGGTCACATCTTTGCCACTATTTGTAATTAATTAATTAATTTACTTAGTTAATTAAATATGAGGTGTACTTACCGTGAAACTGTTATTAGTGTAATGATTATAATACTGATGATGGTTGTGAGCGTGCTGGGCTTGACCATGGCTCGTTGACATGGGCGAACCCACCGGCGTGGATGGCTCGGACTGGTCACTGCCTTCTGCTTGGCACTCTAAGTTCACTCCAAACAACCTCAGCCTCTTTGAATTATTATTATTATTATTATTATTATTATTATTATAATTATTATTATTAATAACCGGTGTACATGGCCTCGACGGAACTGACCCTGTAATAAATACGTAACAGCCATGAATTAGTATTTAATTATTATATTTTAATTCGTCAATGAACGTTCAACGCGATTAATTAATTAATTAGTCACGCAAATCTCACGGATTAATATATTATGGAATAATTCTATTTACTGCATTCACCATTTTCTTGGCATAATTATAGAACCTACAATACTGAAATATATATATATTATTTATAAATTACCCGCACGATTATAATCGTTATTTGAGTAAGCCGTGGAGCCACGTTGGTGGGGATAATATACGTCCGGCCTCCAACCACTGCCGCCGCCGGAGGTCGGAGCGCCGTCCTTCCGCCGCCACCCGATGAACATCCTGCCGCCGTCGAGACGGTGGCGGAGGAACAACACGACGTCTCCGGCGTCCAGCTTCTTCTCCTTCACGAACCTGCTCCAGCCTTTGGTGAGCACATAGCTTTGGCTGCTATTCCAATACGAATACCGAAACCTCCAGCACTTTCCCGCCTCGTCCTCGAAGCTCAGCAGCGAACCCTTCTGATCGCCGCCGGAGTCTCCGCCGCTGTTCAGCGGGAAGTACCTCTCCGCGTGCTGCTTCGGGATCACGAGGCGGTTCAGCTTCCCCACGTCGCTCGGCGTCAGTGGCTTCTGGAACAAGGGCTCCTTGGGAATCTCGCCGCCGGCGTCGGCTTGTTGTTGTTCAATCGCTACGTGGCCCTCCTCCGCTGCTCCCTCGGCGGCGATGACGTGGTGGTTGAGGTTGATCATGTATTGCGACCACCTCTGCGCCGCTTCTGGAATATTACTGTCGGAGGATATGAAGTGGTTGACGGACATTTTTCTTTCAATTTTTTCCTCTTCTTTCTTCTCAGATGTATTTTTTGTGTAAGAACGTTGCAACTTACAATGTAAGTACTGAGGTTTAAGTACTTTGAGTTTCTCTTTCTGAAGCGTGCAACGTGATTATGATTAAATAAGGAGTCGGCGAGAGAGAGAGAGAGAGGGGAGAGAGGGAGAGAGAGAGAGAGAATAGTTTAAGGTTTTCCGACTGATGGAAAAATCAAACAATCATTATATTCAGTGCCAATCAACTGTTTAACTTTTGAAGGGTATACGGAAATTAGGTAATAAGGGCCTGCACAGCACAAGGGACAAGACAGCGATGAAATATATATATATATATATATATATATATTATTGGAATAAGCAGAAATAGGGGTGAATATTGATTCTCTTGTATGTGAATTATTGTAGATTTTTTACTATTAAAATGCAATTAATTAATATAGGATGCAGTTTGAGTTCAACGTTCTTTCTTACAGTAGCAGATGTTGCCATGTTCCTTTAGTTCTTTAATATACTTCAAATACTAATCTTGGGCCAGTCAATGTAAACCCTATGATATTCCTTTTCTTAATATTTATAAAGCAAATATTAATTTTTGTTAATTATATTATTATTATTCGTTGTTGACACTGATGAAATTTATTGTGATTATTTTGAATATTTGTTTGTTGAAAATCAGGAAAATGTTTTTGTATAGTGATAATGTGGAAAACCCTTATCCTGACATATCTGCTCTATGTCTAAGCTCCAGCTGTTTGGTAATTTTAATTTTTAATAAATATTTCACATGAGATGAGACGAATCCTTACTAACCTAAAGCCAATAATTGTCTCGGTGCGAATAATTGAAATTATGCGTGCACTGCATTAAAGTAGTAAGTTATAGAAAGCTCAGATTTAGAAATTCAAATTTAGTACCAACGAATAGTTTGACAAATGAATTTTAAAATAAAATTAAAATGGAGCTAATTGCGTTCGACGAAATGAATTGCGATTATATATTTCATTTAGTTAATAACATAAATAATAAAACTAGGGAATGTACGTCACGAACGACATGTCAACATAATTCAATTAAATTCCGTATATCGACCATAAAATTATTGGATATATTAGGTAATATTTCCAATGATATGCACATTATATTTATATCATAAGAATTCAATTTTAAAACCAACTTTCCGTTAAAGAAATACAATCTCATACATCTTCATTCTGAATATTATCAGAAGTATGTGAAAAGATTTTGAGTCCCGACTATGACGTAAGCGTTGTTTTTGTATATTTAGTCCCCAAATTTATATCAACGTATATAATAAACGAAAGGCACGGTTTCCAATGAAACCTAAGACTAAATCGCGTTCATCTCTTATAAAATGAATAAATTAAACGAGGATCTTAAACATAATTTATGCGTTCGTGTTCGAATACACGCCTCACGTTTCTTAAATACACTGCCCATATATAAATTCTGTATACGTATATAAATCGTATTTATATTCGCCTCCCTCAATTTTCTCCTGTCACGTTGATATCCCATTCACACACGTCCATCATTATCTCTTCACATGTAATTTCATCATCCTGTATTTCAAGGGGCTGTTTCTATCATGTAATTATGTTTATTACGATCTTTGGACAAAAAATAACCCACCTCACAATTTCCAGGTGGTTTCAGATTTCAGACAGTACTATTCTCAGCCTCAGCCATGCAAACATTTGACTATGCTTATTACCATTAATTTACCACGAAAAGAAAAAAATAAATGAACAAAAGTAGTTATTCGATACATTTCTCCGCAATTTAATGGCAATGACTAAGAAATTATTTTGTTTTATCGTATTGATCTATAATTGGAATTTCCTAGAGGTTCATGAAGTTTTATATTTTTCTTTAACATATACTCGAGGCATATATATCTATATATATTTTGATTTATATCTGTAATGGTGGTCACATGCACGACAGTATAGTTTATCACAATTAGCGGTGGTTAAGTTGAGGAAAAGGTCAGAAAACATGCTTAGTCATAGCGGGTCCAAATCACGAGAAGATGTTTACAATTTGAATTCTACTTTCTAATTTTGAGAACAAAATAAATATATTCCGTACACGTGCATTTTATTCAACACTTTTTTTTGTTACAATTATAGGTATGGAACTTAATTATAAAATAAAGATGTTATTGGCAAGCTGCAGATGTTGGAGATAGATGCGACATTATGAAATATTTTTCTAGAAAGTGATTTTGCTATTGAGATGCGACTGAATATTCCAGATTTAAATATTATTTTCATTTCATATGGTCTCCCGAAATACTTTTTTCTTTATCTATGATTCCCACCTGCATATTTATATTTATTTTTCGTGATGTATTGGTTTAGCAATATCTAAAATTAGAAAAGATCTTATTTTTAGATTTTATAAGAATCGGTAAAGGAGCCGGTACACGTGAAACAACGAGAACCAAGTTTTTCGCATGATAACAAAATATTATATTACATGATTTAACATTTCTATTTCGAATACGGTCTAAATTAGACCAAGAACAGTGTATCAAATCTACAGATTGATCCGAATCTTTATTATTTTTCGACGGAAAAACAAATAATGGGTACCGAAACTTGTAATTTTAGACAAAAATAATTAAAGAATTGCGGGCGTATCGGGCTCGCAAGATCTGGTTAATTGTATATCAACTAGATTTTATTGATGGCATTTATATAGTAATCGCCGAAATTTAAATAATACAAACAAAGCATCATATTCCATTATTAGCTTATCCAAATTATGTTATTTTTGCTATAAGTAATTAATGAGTGTACACAACTAAACACTGCCCATGATAAAGTGTCGGTGAGTTTAATAACAGAATGATTTTACTAATTAAACAGTAAAAACAAAGCAAGTTAAGCTTGATATTTCTCGACTTGATAATGACTGTCGTGGGCTATTCAAATACGTGGAATCCATGTTTGTTAAATCGAGTATTTATTCCTAAAATCAATTCATTACAGAACATATGCCTCTTTTGATTTAACATATCTCTTTGGTTAAAATATTTAGTTGGGAATCTCAATGTGGGCCAAAAAAATTTCAATTGTCGTGTCCCGTGTGACTCGATTCAAAGTCTAACACAAAAAAATATTAAAAGAGGTGACGGTGAATTAAAAAAAACATATCATGTTAAATTGTGAGGATACACGTGAGTTATGCTATTAGTCCAGAAAGTCGAGACCGTTCAAACAATCTTACATTGAGGTCGAATATTTTTAAAAATTGAACTTAATTTAAGGGTAGACAACGTTGTATAAAATTGGTATTTTATCAATATATATATATATATATATATTTGCTTCATTTTTGTAGAGATATTTATATGAGCTTTACACTTTAATTGGCCCATCCCATATGTATTTGAATGGGCACAGACCGATAAATGGACTCAAATAAACTCTTTCTCCTTTACTGCCCATTTTCATATCTGAAGTTTATTTTATGTTGCACATTAGTCATTTCATTACAAGATCTTCTCACGTGGCTGTTCGATCATCCTCCACGGGAATTAAAAAGACTGTAATTTGATTTTTTGGTTGTTATACGACATCCACCTTGTCATGATAAACAAGATTCGGACTCCTTGTGGCATATTGAAATGGAATCTTATTGTAATAATTATAGAAGCAATATTATACACAATAATTTCATAAAATAGTAAATCAACGAGACGTCAAAACCTTCTTGCTTCCAAAGTTTCCGTGATCATATCTCTCTGTCCTTTCTCCATTCATGAAGCTTTTTCCTCAGCAAACATCTATAAGTTCCATAATGATATCTCGGATTGTTGATAAATAAAGAAAAGAAAGCTTATTATTATTATTATTATTCATTTCCTATATCTCTCTACGAATCCGATGAATGGGGCTTATCTATTTGGAAACAAGGCTATCGTTCTTGTCCGAATTAAAATTATTAGCCCACCTCAAAATTCGTCTCAACTAATGGCCCATGACTATTTAAGAGGTCTACTACGACTTGGTCTTCGAGTCGCAATAAATGTACCAAATTATCTAGGAATATATATGACATAAATGTATGTGTAGGGTAAGCAACGTTTTGAATATATTTCTTAAATACTTGAAAAGGGACATTTGAGTTGTCTAGTTGGTGCAACTCCCCCCCTCTTAATTGTCATTGGCTGGCCATTACCTCTTTTTGACTTTTATTCCAATTGTCGCGAAAATTAATTTGGCCATTAATCCACTTTTTATAGAAACGGAATTAAATTTTGAAAATTTCCATGTCCCAATTCGTCTAATTGAAAGAAAGGACTCAACTAATATCGTCCGGTACATACGCGTGACAAATAAATATCACCACTAGAATTGCATTGTAGTAAATCAATGTTTTCACATGCATATCATGCAGAATTTAGATATTCTTATACGTGCATATTCGTGTTTGTCAATGTTCCATAATATCCCCTCAAATTATTACGATTATAAGGTTATTAATCGTGTCAAATTTTGGTTTAATAAAAAGTCCAATATTGAAATATCAAATTCACGCCCGCCCATATCCATATCATTAATTACTCCTCATCTACCTAATTCGTACTCTCTATAAATCCCCATACTCTTAACAGCTTGATCATGTGTATCATAGTGCAAAAAAATTAATATTCACACACACACACAACACAATTCACTAGCTTATTACATATAAGCATCATCACTATCCACATTCGCTAAGCTCGAAACCCTTCACAATGAACGGCCACTCCAATCATCATGCTTCCACTAACAGGTCCTAAGCAAATATTATAATATTATATATTTGTATGTAATTTTTCTACGCACTCTCATTATCATACAATAGTCAAATTTATCTTTGCATGCAGGTCATTATTAGAAGGCAAAGTGGCAATTATCACCGGCGGTGCAAGTGGCTTTGGCGCCACCACGGCGAAGCTTTTTGTGCGCAACGGTGCCAAAGTTGTGATAGCCGACGTGCAAGACAAGTTAGGCAAGTCTTTGTGCGATGAAGTCAACCTCTCCAAACAAGAACAAGAAGCAGCTATCGCCATTGATGGTAATTAGGGGCACAAATGTAATATGCATATATAAATTTTAGATGCTCAAAATCAGATTTATTTATTTTTTTATGTTAATATGCTACTTAAAAAAGGTCGATAAAATGCGTAGTATTATATAGTGAAGGTAAAAATTGAGTTTCTTATAAAATTTTTTTTGGAATCATATGAAAATAACGAAGAAATGGAATTTCAATGAATATTGTACCTTGAATTATATCTTGGAAACATTTTAGACTACAATTTTACTCAATTTTCAGTCCTTTTGTCCTTTATGCCCTTTGGTTTCCATTTTATTTAATTTTCTCTGACTAATTAATAATTTTCAAAATCTCACAATGCGGGGTCCACAGCAGCGATCTCTTACATCCACTGCGACGTGACCAAGGACTCGGAAGTCCGCCACCTCATCGACGCCACCGTCGCCGCCCACGGCCGCCTCGACATCATGTTCAACAACGCCGGAATCCCAGGAAACCTAGACTTCAACATCCTCAGCTCCGACGAAGAAAACTTCAAGCGCGTCATGGAAGTCAACGTCTTCGGCGCTTTCCTCGGCGCCAAGCACGCCGCGCGCGTCATGGTCCCCCGGAGGTCCGGCGCCATACTGTTCACCTCGAGCCTTGCCTCCGTCACCTCCGGCGAGTCGCCGCACTCATACGCGGCGTCGAAGCACGCCGTCGTGGGCCTGATGAAGAACCTGTCGGTGGAGCTCGGAGGACACGGGATCAGGGTCAACGCGATCTCTCCCTGCGCCGTGGCGACCCCGCTGCTCACCGCCGCAATGGGGGCGCCGAGGGAGGTGGTGGAGGGAATCATCACGGACTCCGCCGTGCTGAAGGGAATCGTTCCCACAGAGGACGACGTGGCGGAGGCGGCCCTCTGGCTGGCGAGCGAAGGAGCGAGGTTCGTGAGCGGCGTGAACCTGGTGGTTGACGGTGGTTACAGCCTCACTAATCAGAGCTACACCGGAGCTTTCAACGCCGTATTCGGTCCCAAGGAATAATATATCTTGTCTAAACACAGTCATCGTCTTCATTAATTCATTAACGACCTTATTATAGTTTTCTGTAAAACTTGTACGCCATCTACTTCATGTGTCCGTTTGTTGAATATGTGGGCCTTAACCAGATCATCTATGGCACTTTCGTTTGCTACTTTTTGTGGTAATTTACAGAAATATCATTATATCCCGCTCAACTAGTGTTAAAACACCCGTAAATAATATTACACAATAAATACTATTATACTGCACTGTTTAAACATAAAAAATCTATATAATATTAGTCGGAACGCAAAAAAGTAAATATAACACAAAAGAATATATACCGAGTATTTATCAATGTTTTAATTTTTTTTGTGTTTAAGCACTTGATATAACAGTATTTAAGGTGTGATATAATTTACTGTTTTAACACTGATCGGGACGAGATATGATGATATTTTTATAAAATAGCAAAAAAATGGCGGATGGGACGGATTCTCCTCATTCTTATCGTAGACAACTTTTTATCATAATCTCTTTTTCTGAGTCATCGATATCTCACTCTCATTAGTGCAAGTGAAAAACGAGTAAAACAACCCTCTATATGGGTCCACCACATGACAAGCATTTATTTAATAATATGATTAGGTTTTCTCTGCTTAATTAATGGCTCGTGAGGAACATGCGTGCCACATGGACTTGTCGATGTGTGTGATGCTCCAATATTCGATGGCGTTGCAAGTGGGAATGGGAACTAAAGCTCTTCTGCCGTCTCTGACATGTCTCCACGTGTCGAATAATATCGGAATATAGAGAATCTACATATCCTTATTATATGAAAGTAGCCAAGTAAATAGATACAAGGGTTATGCTTGGAAAAAGTATACGCTCTAAAGCTAATTGCTATTAACCCATTGTGCCTGCATAATTGCATATGCATATAATTGCATACATGTAATGACCTTTCGAGAGTTGAGAATATAAATACAATTCTTGTGATTCATGGACCGGCTATTAAATTTATCACTGAAGAAAAACTCTTCGCTTCTTTTTTTTTTCTGAAATAGATGAGGAGTTGGTGGCAATGTCACAGTGTCATTTGTAATATAATATTTTCGCCTTGGACATTTCTTACCCTATATATTACGTCGCATGTACTTGTGCTCTTGTCCGGACAAGAATATTTTTACAAAAAGTTGATTATTCTTGGATTCTCCTACACAGAAAGTCCCACAAAAACTTTATTAAAAGCAGTAAAGGAAATGTGGAGGGAATTACCTTACTTTCCAATTAAATAATGATACATAAAACGTGTTATCTTATGCATCTTACATATAATATGTAGCTAACAACCGATCCTTCAACAAAGCTGTTCTATAAATCCCAGCCTATTTGTGTTGAGATAGCATACGCTCTCGAATGGCAAAAAGGTGACAACTCCCTCATTTTCTTACATATCACGCTTTTTTCAGCTATGCATACAATTGTTTTTCTTCTAATGTTATTATTTTTCCATACATTGATAAATATTTTGCAGCCTACAAGGCAAAGTGGCTATAATAACAGGCGGCTCGAGCGGCATCGGAGAAACCACGGCGAGGCTTTTCGTTCGAAACGGGGCTAAGGTTGTCATAGCCGATGTCCAAGACAAATTAGGTCAATCAGTTTGCGAAAGCTTAAGCTCTCCCGAGTCGATCTCTTACATGCACTGCGACGTAACTAAAGAAGACGACGTCAAAATCCTAATTGAGTTCGCGGTCGCAAAGTACGAGAAATTAGACATAATGTTCGCCAACGCGGGAATCCCGGGAATCGTCGCGAATTCCTCCATCTTCGACACGCATCACGAAGACTTGAAAAGGGTTTTCGAAGTTAATGTCTTCGGGGCATTCTTTTGCGCCAAACACGCAGCTAAAGCGATGATCCCTTCGAAGAAAGGTAGTTGTTGAATTGAGAGTTTCATCATAAAATCAATTGGTGATAGGATGAGGGTAGAGATGTCAACGGGTCCTTAATGGGCGTAGATTTCAGCTAGGCTCATTCAGACCCATGGGGTCTAAGGCTTAATCGAGGCCCCTATATGAGGGGCATATTTGATTTATTTATTGAGTTGGGTGAAGTTAATTTTTTCATTGTGGGAAAAATAATCTCAACACGTCTTCTCACTCGTGACACGATTCAAAGCCTAACACGTGACATGTCAATTTGGGTGGTCGTGAGTAAAACAAGCGTGATAAGCATACAGATCGAAACTCGCACTGATAACATGTTAAACTGATGGATCCATCTAAAAGCCAATTAGTGAAATGAAGAGAGACCTCTTTTGACTTATATATTGAGTCAGGTGAAGTATGTTTCTCGATGGTGGGACAAAGAAATCTCAGTAGTAATCAAGAATTTCTCACAATCAGTTAATTTTTATTGAGTTGTGGAATTGATTCACTTCTCATACTCATTAGCAACTTGAACAGGTAGCATTATTTTCACGTCCAGCGTGGCTTCGGTGACCCACGGGGTCGCGCCGCATGCTTACGTGGCGTCGAAGCACGCGATCGTCGGGCTCACGAAGAACCTGAGCGTCGAGTTAGGACAACATGGGATTAGGGTTAACTGCATCTCTCCGTTCGGCGTTGCGACGCCGATGCTGATGAGCGTATTCGGAGCATCGGATAAGGCGGAGGTCGAGGGTTTCGTCTCCGGGATTGCCAACTTGAAGGGCGAGAAGGTGGGGCCCGATGACGTGGCGGAGGCGGTCGTGTTTATGGCGAGCGACGCGGCGAAGTACGTGAGCGGGGAGAATTTGGTGGTCGACGGAGGATATAGTTTGACTAATGTTGCTCTTAGTGAAGCGCTTAAAAAACACGCGTTTTCTTGAATTTGCTTGTTCTTGTAATAATAATAATAAAAAAAAGCGATCTTCCTTCTCTTTGAAAAATGGGCCCTAAGCACTTTCTCGTTCCCCTTTTCTTTTGCTCTTTAGATGTTTCTGATTTTTTTTTCTTTATTCAAGTTTTCGATTTGGGAGGGTTTGTCTCCCTCGTGCATGAGTTGTTTTTTTTCCTATGTGAGAGTGCCCTTTTGAAAGAACACAAGATCTTTGAAGTGATGTATATCTGGGATTAATAGTCATGTTTGTGAAGTATTATTCTGATGTATTAGCTACTTTAGTTCTTTTTTTTGGGTTTAGAATCCATGTCCCACTTTAGTTTGCCATTTTTGTGCCACTTTATAAAATATCATTATATCCCGTCCCGATAAGTGTTAAAACATTCGTAAATTATATTACACCTTAAATACTATTATAACGAGTGCTTAAACACAAAAAAAATATGTTAAAATATTGATAAGCACTCGATATATATATTTTTGTGTTATATTTACTTTTTTGTGTTCCGACCAATGTTATATAATTTTTTGTGTGTTCAAGCACTCAATATAATAGTATTTATTGTGTATATTATTTACGGGTGTTTTAACACTGGTTGGGCTGGATGTAATGATATTTCTGTAAAGTGGCTCACCGAATGTGGGACAGATGATCTGGTTCCTTTTTTTTATAACTTTGAATCTAATAGTCATGTTACCTTGATGGTCGAATGTAACCGCATTCCATATGGGTTATGTAGCACGTGTACTTTATTTTTATCTATACTATATATTAAGAGCATTGGTCTTCTAAAAACTGTCAAATTTGGTCTGTCAAATTGATTTGTTTAAAATATAATATTAGTAATAAAATATTCAAAAGAAAAAAAAAAAACCACCCACGGTGATAAGTTGAGGGCTAATTTTTCTATTATATAAAAAAAACGTATATCATTTTAATTCAACTCTATTTTAAAATTATAACTAAATTTATAAAATTCATCCAAAAAAAAAAGCCACGTTCAAAAAAATGAGCAACTACTGTTTTCAATAATCCAACCCAGTCACCTTCGTCATCGAAATTTAAATTAGCATAACTGTTTTTTCTTATGTGTCATTGAACAAAATAACTAATTATTCTATTGTGTTTTATCACGTAACTATTTTGATACTTCAATAATAAAATTTATATTTTTTTTCTAATTTTTTCTTGCACAAACGTAGAGTGTGCGTTGTAACTAGTTTGTGTTAAGTGTTACCGAAACTTTAGTTTAAAAAAGAATTTCTTTTTCTCAATTCTCATGTCTTTAGTTTCGATTATGTATTTGTAATGAATCCTACGTTAACAAAGAAAGGCCCATTATTCAAGAACACAGATGCCCACTATGGCCCAAAAATAAAAGGCCCATTACGGCCCTTCGTTTTCTGAAAGTTATATTTCGAGCTTTGAATCTGTTATATTGGCTTGAAGCTCCGAATTGGATTTTTGGTAAGGGATAAAATCAAAACAAAAAATATGTACTTCTTACGGCTTTAATGGGTCAATTAAAAACCATCATAGGAAAATGAAACGATTAATTGGTTTACAGATGGGCTGCTCATTTAAGTGATATTGCAGAAATATTTAATTGATCAACGTTAAATAATAAATATGCTATCATTTCATTTCTGATGCTTTTGAGTGACATTACATATTTAATTCGCACAAATCAAATGCAATGGAGTGGAGAGAGGCCCAAGCAAGAATTCTGAAAGGGAAAGGACTACCCCATAAGAGAGCTTAAGTAAATATCGTATTTATGATTTATTTACTGATTGAAGAAATGAGATCTACAGTGATATTAATTAATTTCTTCAGTTTCTCAGTGTGTTTATTTTCTATGAAAATTAAATGACATCCCTTTTTATGTCAGGTCATCATGAATTGCAAGCGTAGTGAAAGTTATATGTCATTGGGAAATAATGTGTACATATTGATAGTCTTAAATATAAGTGTTCGAAAGATATATATCCAGTCAGCAAATAATTGTCTCGTTAACTGTATAACATAACGAAAATACAGTATTTCGTTATGATGATTATTATTATTATATTATTATTACTATTATTATTATTGTTATTATTATTTTGCGTCAATGTATAATATTTTCCATCCATACTTCCTAATGAAATCAATAGGTGTTTAATTTCTTTAAATATGCATCAAAAGTCATTGGAAACTTCAAAGAAACTTTGAAGACAATAACGATTGTGTAATGGTATGGCCAAGGCTATCGGATTAGTTAATGTTGTAATAATATTAAATTAAATCACAACGGCTCGAAGTCAACGAAATTATTTCGAATCGGTTGATTTTAACTATATCATGATTATTCTTTTATAGGAAATATAGCTGTAACATTGACTTAACTTATATTGAAAAACTGTAATAAATAATAATTCCATCTAAGTACGAATAATGATCTCCCAATCTGAATTAAACTAACATCGTGAAAATTCAAGTTGCATGCTATGAACAATGCAATTAGACTTTCCTTTTATCATCAATATTAGTGGAGGTTTTAAATGCTTGCTTGAGCTCATCTTTTTCCCATTATATGTGGAGTGTGTGACTGTGAGATATATATATATATATATATATATATATATATATATTATAGGGTGAGAGAGAAGTTCGTCTAGGAATTTACTTCTTATTCGATATATTAGTTCATATAATTAATATGATAACCTCACGAGGTTGTTGGTTGGGTAAACATTTAGACATCATTGTTGTTAGTCTATTTAATGGCCTTGGAAAATTGAAACTATGCTTTCGTGATAAATTTTCCTAATTAGCTATATGTTTTATTTCATTTTTTAATTAATTTTTGCTAGCGATAATAAGGCATTAATTGCTTGGCACCCTAAGTTGACAAGTCACAAGGTATCTTAACCATATAATGACGACGATGAGAGACGTGTTTAGCACTAATACATCATAATTGTACACGTCGAATATAAACTCAATTAGCTAAATATTATTAGTAAAAATGTTACACAGCGCACTAAAGAGCCGCTTCAATGTCCGAATCATGGTCCTCGATTTTACCCCAAGTCGTGTAACAAAAATAAATAATACTAATAATACAAGGCTCGTAAAAAAAAAAGTAAAAATAAAACTTCAGTATTAACAACCCTTCTTAAATCTCTAGCAAACCATCTATGAAGAGACTTCAAAACTAAACTCGAAGATCTCAACTCTCGTAATAAATCACCATAAACATAAATTCACAATAAAAAAGAAACATTAAATCGCAAGGAGACAGTCTATTTAAGAGAAATACTTCCACACAGAAAATAGATAAATAAATAAATAAAACCTCCGAAGAAGGTGAATGATATTACGCAATCACCAGATATTTAAATGTTTTTCGAACAACCTTCTACATCGGATTTAATACAGATAATAAATAATACGTACGTATTACCACGTTACGCGCACCATACACCGACGGACTCTTATGGCCTCCTCCACCTTCTTCTTCCAAGTGAGTACCAAAATAATAATAAAAAATAAATTCCATTTTTGATATATATAATGTATATCGGCTCAAGCAATTAATTAATTTTCTGTCACTCAATTTACGCACCTCTCTCGTCTTCTTCTACCTTTGAATTGAATTCAGAATTCAATATTCAATTCTCTATACAGCAACTGCTCTATCTCTACTCCATCCACCTCTCAACATTAACTTAATTAAGCTTTTAAAGCCAAATCTCATACATAATCTCTCTCTTCTATATATAACGGCCTTAGACCTTCAAAGCCATCATCTCTTCAAAGACTCCATCTTGTAAGAACCAGTGTTGTCTTCTCCTCACACAACACACAAAAACCCTAATCACCCTCCCAATTCCCAGGTACAATAACACATAGGGTTTTCTTTTTCTTTATCTCGCATGCATGATCATAATAAATAATCAAATAATTGTATTCTTTCTCGTTGTACCTGTCTTTATTTGATGTTTGTTATTCCATGAAAATCAAGAAGGGGTTTATTGGTCAACTTTGAAGCGGTAATATTTTAAGCAGTGATCGCCATGAGCCGAAGGAACGGACCGAGACTCGACCTAAAGCTGAACCTGTCGCCACCAAGGGTCGTGACCAACATGAGCCACCCTCGAGCCATCGATGGAGACTCGCCTAGCCGGTCGCTGACCGTGTCCCCCACCTCACCACCGAGCTCGTGCGTCTCGTCGGAGGAGGAAACGGTCCGTTACTCTTCGAGCCCAGAGGCAACGTCGATGATGCTCGTCGGTTGCCCGAGGTGTCTCATGTATGTTATGCTCTCCGAGGAAGACCAAAGGTGCCCAAAGTGTAAAAGCACCGTCTTGCTCGATTTTAACACCACCAACAACGTTTTCAACAGCAACAACAACGGTGTAAGGAAGAACAAGAGGTCTTAGAATTTTACCTCCGAAGAATCATCGACCCGATATGTTTAAATTTTATTTAGCATCAACAAGCAGCACTAATGGTGCTCCGTTTTCTAGTGTTCCATGTAGGTGAAAGAAGAAGAAAAAAGCAAGAGTGGAGCCTTAATAGTGCTGCTGCTACTTTATGTTCAATTTTCCTCCTTTGTTTTGTAACCCTTCTGTTGAAGAACTAATGGTATGTGTGTTTCTTTTCGAAGGGTGCAGATTTTGTACCATGTTTTTTAGATAAAATCTGAGTTCTTCTGATTTTGCCAGTAAAACTTCTAAAGTCTAATCAGAATCTTAGGTAAAGTTACACTGCCAGCAATTTTAACTGGCTTTTTTTTTCTAACTCAAGACTACTAAAGTTTTTGCTTTTGTAAAGCCCAACCACACAATGCCACAACAGCACTGTCACACCAGAGTCATATTAATGAAAAATTCAAGAAAAAGAAAGAAAAAATATAGTTTAAGGAACAAGAAAATATCATATAATATATATGGGTAAACTCAAATGTACACAAAAGTAATATTTTGTACTTCCGTAAGGACCCACCAAGTGAAAATTAGAGCCTATGTACATTAACGGCTGCCTTTACTTTGTGCTCCAAAATCAAAGACTAAAGTTCATAAAACAAGAGCAGTATTCTTCTACTAGGAAACTGATGAAACCCTTAAAAGAGTTATATACAGATAATCTTCAAGCATTATCCAACATTCCTAGGTTTCACAGGGCTACTTCTTGATACGTGATTACAGTACGCCATTGATGTAACACGTGAAGCAATAAGAATTCAGCTAATTTTAAGGGCAACATTAGGAAATAAATGCCTTTCCCAGTTAGTTCAACGTCGGCATTACAATTTAATAAACATAATTCAATGAAACGATGCCAACACTACGTACGTACTACACTATTGCATGTGAAGTTATTATTGTTAATAAATTTATTATGAGGTCAAATTCTAATGTTTAGTTATGCACAAAAAGCTGCAAGAGAGAAGGGCAAACACGTAAAAGCACGATGATGGGGGTAGTTCGAAAGCATTGAAGAAAATAAGGAAAAAGATAATAAAGAATATATTAGATTTGAGAAGCCATTAAAACAAAATAAATGCAAGAGTAAATTGAGACGGTTGGAAAATAATGAGGGTATTAAACGTCATGTGATAAATACAAATTGAATTCATCAGACGCATTTGCGAGGCTATTTTCTTATTGTTCCATGTTTATCTTTTTCATTAATTTATATGTAGTTTTTAATTTTTGGGAGTAAACATATCTACAACAACTACACAAGGCTACACGATTTTAGGGGTTGTGTATTTGACTTTTGAGCATAGTGTAATAATTATAGCATCGCAGCACCCAATTAAAGTAAGATCTCATGGACGATAATTATGAAATTTCAAAGATCGCCTCCATTATTTCTCATGCTCACTAAATGTTTTTTTCTAAGGTATATTTTTCTGGGATGATGAGCTGGTGAAGCAGATTGCATTAACTCTCTATTAAACATCAATTTGATTAGACAAGCCAATAAAATCGAAGCAGATAACATTACTAGCCCTGTCAACTTAAATGAATCTTATTCAAAATGACCATTGATATAAGTCACAGCAGGAGTCATATAATAAAATAAAATACCATCATGTATTAGGCACAAAGTGTCAAAATGATGACATGAAACATTATTACCCCAAAAACCAAACAACCCTCTTCTTACCCACATCTCCTTAAATTGCACAAAAACAAAAGGTAACGGAATCCATCATCATCCCCATTATAAACATATGACGCAGGGGACATGTAATTCAACATTTTTCTGAATAAATCTCAGAAAATCAAGTAAACCAGGAAAATGGTGGCTATGATTCTAACAATAGAAGCTCAGCAAGTGAATGATAAATTGGCTTGAAAAAACTGCATATTTGTTATCCGGATAAAAGAAACGTTACAATTGATAAAATAAGGCTATTATTTTCCATACCTGGTGATGGAGACCATCATATTTGAACGTAACAGAGCGAATTCCTTTTCGTTCAATAGATGCTTCTGAGTTTCTTAGGTGTAGTAAACAGGCCCGAGATAAAAGATGAAAGGCATTCTCATGCACAAAGGTGAATCCCGCAATTGTAAACAAAGGAAGCTGAAGAAGGATTAAGGCATAATGTGTTGGGAAGGGTGGTGGGCCCCGCGGTGGTCAGTGGGCCCCGCAGCGGAAATCAGTCCCGAATTTGCTCGGTAGAACGGTCGGGAAAAGTGGGACCCACGAGGTAACTTTGGTGGGACCCGCACAGTAACTATCGCGGTAAAAATAAAATTACTGCAAAGTAAGAAAGAACACCAGAATTTTTACGTGGAAAACCCTTTGTTAACAAAGAGGGAAAAACCACGGCCGAGTCGGCAAAATCTTCACTATAGTAAAAATTACAACAGTTAATTTTTACTACCTCACGACTTTTACCACTCGTATTTTACCTCACACCTCTCTGTGGATGTGGAAACCCTATCAGTTTCTACCTGAACTGATAACCTCACAATTCACTCAGACTACTTCACTCTCAAATGTAAATCTCGAATGAATTTGTGATGATAATAACTGAAGAGATGCAGCCTATTTATAGATGTCTTCAGCTCATCTGGATCGTCCAAATCCAACGTCCAGGATCTCGCCGCGTCGCCAATCAATACGGACCTTTCATTATTTTATTAGATATATAAAATAATATTATAATATTATATTAATAATATTATTTTAATATAGTAAGTGGATGGTGGTTGGACCTAACAATTCTCCCCCTCCAGCCTTATCCACCACTTACGGGGGAGATCTTCTACCGTCTCAACGGTAGCCCATCCCGGCGAGTTCCGCAAAGAACTCTGTCTTCTCCTTGGGAATAGCCTTCGTGAGAATGTCCGCAACATTCTTGTCCGTGTGGATCTTCTCCAGCTTGAACGCTTTATCCTCAATGGTCAGTCTAAGCCAGTGATAACGAATGTCGATGTGTTTCGTCCTCGAGTGATACATAGTATTCTTGCTCAAGTCTAACGCACTTTGACTGTCGCAAAATATTATGTATTCTTCCTGTTGAATGCCCAACTCCTGAAGGAATCTCTTTAACCAAAGCATCTCCTTCCCGGCTTCGGTGGCTGCAACGTACTCCGCTTCAGTAGTTGATAAAGAAACACATTTCTGTAACCTTGACTGCCATGAGATAGCTCCCCCTGAGAGTGTAAATATGTATCCCGACGTCGACTTTCTGCTGTCGAGATCACAGGCCATATCAGCATCCGTATAGCCTGTAAGAAAACATTTACCACTTCCAAATGATAGACATAATTTGGAAGTTCCTCTCAGGTACCTCAAGATCCACTTCACTGCTTCCCAATGCGACTTCCCGGGATTCGATAGAAATCGACTCACAACGCCAACTGCATGAGCGATATCTGGTCTCGTACACACCATGGCGTACATCAAACTTCCGACCGCCGATGAATATGGAATGTCTGTCACCTCTTCTCCGTCTTCATATGTTGGTGGACTGGATTTCTTTCGCAACTTGAAGTGCGCGGCAAGTGGCGTGCTAACTGGCTTAGCACGCTTCATATTGAACCTTTCTAGAACTCGTTCAATATAACGTTCCTGGGACAGCCACAACTTCCCAGCTTTCCTGTCTCGGGTAATATCCATTCCGAGAATCCGCTTTGCCGATCCCAAATCCTTCATGTCAAACGTCTTTGACAAATCTCTCTTCAACCTGCTAATCATCTCTGCATCTTGTCCGACAATTAGCATATCATCAACATATAGGAGAAGAACGATAAATTTACCGTTAGAGTATCTCCGGACATATACACAAGGATCTGCATCCGTTCTTTTAAACCCTTGGTGCACCATGAACGAATCAAACTTCTTGTACCATTGCCGTGGAGCTTGTTTCAGACCGTACAAGCTTTTCTTCAGCCGGCAGACCATGTCCTCTTTACCTCTAACCTCGAACCCTTCTGGTTGTTCCATATATATCTCTTCATCGAGATCACCATGCAAAAACGCGGTCTTCACGTCGAGTTGCTCCAATTCAAGATCCATGGTGGCAGCTAGTCCCATTATAACTCTGATTGAACTCATCTTCACAACCGGTGAGAAAATCTCGTCAAAGTCGATCCCCTTCTTCTGAGTGAAACCTTTGACCACCAATCGAGCCTTGTATCTGACTAGCTTGCCATCATCCTTCTTCAATTTGTACACCCATTTGTTCTTGAGTGTCTTCTTTCCTTTCGGCAATCGAACTAACTCGTACGTCTCATTCTTCCTCAGAGAATCCATCTCCTCTTGCATGGCTTTTGTCCAACAATCTTTATCCCTGCAAGATTGTACCTCCTGGAAGCTCTCCGGCTCCCCCTCATCAGTAATCAAAATATAATCAGAACTCGGATACCTCGTAGATGGTTGGCGTTCCCTAGTTGACCTTCTCAGCTGAGGTTCAACTATTTCGGAAGGCTCCCCCTGCTCAATACCTTCAGTATGCTCATCTACGTCTGGCTCATCATCTCCGGTGGCTGGCTCTACCGGTTCAGGTTCTGATTGCTGCATTCCTTCCTCCATGGCATCGTCGTGTGGAATGCTGGCTGGTGTATAATCATCAACACCGCCATCCGTGGATTTCGACACATCCACGTCTGAGTCTCCCATGGTCTCGTGCTCATGGAATACTACGTCGCGACTCCGAACAGTCTTCTTCTTCTTTGGATCCCAAAGTCTGTAGCCGAACTCCTCGTTTCCGTACCCAACAAAGATGCAAGGATTCGATTTATCATCGAGCTTCGATCTTTGTTCCTTCGGTACATGCATGAACGCCCTGCAGCCGAACACTCTCAAATGCGAATATGAGATGTCTCTACCGATCCATACCTTCTCTGGAATATCGAAATCCAACGCCGATGAAGGTAGTCGGTTGATAATGTAGACTGCAGTGTTGACAGCTTCACCCCAAAATGACTTAGATAGGTTAGCCATTTTGAGCATCGATCGGACTCTCTCCATAATGGTTCGATTCATCCTCTCTGCGACACCATTTTGCTGAGGAGTACCAATAACTGTCTTCTCATGCCTTATGCCATGCTTGGTGCAATAATCTCTGAACTCCCGAGAGATATATTCACCACCATTATCTGTGCGTAGACACTTCAGCGGCATTCCCGTCTCTCTTTCCACCATCGCATGGAACTTCTGAAAATAATAGAACACCTGGTCCTTCGTCCGCAACAGATATACCCAGGTCTTACGAGAAGCATCATCAATGAAGGTCAGAAAATATTTACTGCCTCCCAGAGATTCGACTTCCATGGGTCCGCATACGTCAGAGTGTACCAACTCCAACTTCTTCATTCTTCGGGTCGAATTCTTCGCGAATGAAACTCTATGTTGCTTCCCAAATAGACAATGATCGCAGGGGTTCAGCGCTTTTCCCTTGGCTACCGGTATGAGGGACTTTCCAGCCAAGATATTCAACCCCTTCTCGCCTACGTGCGCCAGCCGTCTATGCCACAAATTTGGAGAAGCATCATCTTCAACTGCGTTCAGTTGGTTAGCACATATCGTCGTGTGCGTCTTGTACAGCGAGCAGCATAACTTTCCTCTCGCTACCACCAATGATCATTTGGTAAGTTTCCAGTTGCTATCACCCATCTCGTTGTAGAATCCTTCGTTGTCCAGTACCTTCACAGAAATCAAGTTGAGACGAAGATCTGGAATATGCCGCACATCCTTTAGCCTTAATGTGCAGCCCACGTTCGTCTGGATACAGATATCACCGATCCCCACAATTTGAGAAACACTTTGCTTACCTATCTTGGTAGTGCCAAAGTTTCCCGCCTTATAAGTGGAGAAGTATTCACGCCTTGGAACACAGTGGTAGGAGGCACCAGAGTCCACTACCCACTCGGTGTTTGTATCTGCAACATGACAACAATCTGCTTCATTCACTAGCGTAACCTCTCCATCATGGTTAGAGGCGATCGCAGACGTGTTCTTGTCATCGTCTTGTTTCTGTTTTCCGTTGAGAAGCCTACAATTTCTTTGCAAGTGGCCGATTCGTCCACAATGGTAGCATTTCCTCATCTCTCTGGACTTGGATCTAGCTTTTGACTTGTCGTATCCTTTCGGACCTCTACTCTTGCTCCGGTCCCTATTCTCCGTGACAAGGGCCTGATTTCCTGTACTAATATTGGCAGCGTCCTTCCGTCGCAGCTCTTCATTGTACAGCCTGTTCTTCACCATATCCATCGTTACTTTACCGCTTGGTGCTGAGTTAGTAAGCGATACCACCAACGTGTCCCAACTCTCAGGTAGAGATCCCAGTAGTAGACATGCTTGTGTCTCATCATCAAGGACTAGACCAGTACTTGTAAGTTGAGTTGACAGTCCTTCAAAGTCATTCAGATGTTCAGCAACTGATCGTCCCTCGTTCAGCTTCATATTCATGAGTTTCCGCATCATGAATACCTTGCTCAGCGCATTCGTCACCTCGTACATACCCTCGAGTTTCTTCCAGAGTATCAGGGGGTCCGTCTCGTTTCTTACATGGTTGTAGAGGCTAATGTCCACCCATTGGCGGATCGCACCTAGCGTCTTTCTTTGCAACTTCTTCCATACATCGTCCTTCGTACCTTCGGGCTTCTTGCCTTCACCGTCGATAGGATCATGGAGGTCTTTGCAATAAAGGTAATCCTCCATCCTCGATTTCCATATGGAGTAATTCGCTACTGTCAACTTAATCATTCCTCCGTCGATCTCCATGGCCGTCAGTCTACCAGCAACCTATTTAGTATCTTTTCTGATGTGGAATATCAGTCTCAGCTGCAACCACAGAGCATACTCAGAATACCAACTAGGCTCTGATACCACTTGTTGGGAAGGGTGGTGGGCCCCGCGGTGGTCAGTGGGCCCCGCAGCGGAAATCAGTCCCGAATTTGCTCGGTAGAACGGTCGGGAAAAGTGGGACCCACGAGGTAACTTTGGTGGGACCCGCACAGTAACTATCGCGGTAAAAATAAAATTACTGCAAAGTAAGAAAGAACACCAGAATTTTTACGTGGAAAACCCTTTGTTAACAAAAAGGGAAAAACCACGGCCGAGTCGGCAAAATCTTCACTATAGTAAAAATTACAACAGTTAATTTTTACTACCTCACGACTTTTACCACTCGTATTTTACCTCACACCTCTCTGTGGATGTGGAAACCCTATCAGTTTCTACCTGAACTGATAACCTCACAATTCACTCAGACTACTTCACTCTCAAATGTAAATCTCGAATGAATTTGTGATGATAATAATTGAAGAGATGCAGCCTATTTATAGATGTCTTCAGCTCATCTGGATCGTCCAAATCCAACGTCCAGGATCTCGCCGCGTCGCCAATCAATACGGATCTTTCATTATTTTATTAGATATATAAAATAATATTATAATATTATATTAATAATATTATTTTAATATAGTAGGTGGATGGTGGTTGGACCTAACATAATGTAACAGAAACTGATAGGCTGCATATTATATCAAAAGAAACAAATGCATATGAGATCTTGATTATAATGATGATCTCTCATAGCAACTTGAAATGCATCAAGAGGTGTTAATCACGGTAACACCAAAACTCAATCCTAAGCATAACGAACTAACAGGAAAGCCCAGAAAAATAGTAGGAAAATGAAATGCATCTTTGGCTCTTTTTTATGCATCGTGGCGAAAACGGTGCAAATGCCAATTAATAAATAAATGCTCAAGAAAACATCACAATTCTCATTTTCTCCGTGGCATTTGATCAATTGAGAGAACTAATGCGAAAGAAGTTCGAGACTGCTATAGCATTGCTAATGCAGTACCGGAAAACACTGGTGAAGCAGATGAATTTATGTCCTAGTGGTCATAGTTGAGGCCTCAAGGGTTATGGGGAATAGTCACATGATCGATTTTCCCTGCCAACAAATTCTGTGATGAATCCGTCAAACATGAACCCGTACTAGTAAGGTTGGCCTGATCGGTGTGGTTTTCAGGCTACTGCATTGGGAAGCTAATTACAAACTTCATATGGAAAAATATACTTCAAACTTTTTTTTTCCATACAGTCTCGGCAAATTTCAGATAATAAAAGACAGTGTGTGATGAGGGACAAACACACGCAGTCTCTGCAATTTGGCCAAATGACACACAGTGACAATTGCCCGAACATAGAATTGAAATCACCAAATTTGACATACATTATCAATGTGGTAATGCAGTTAGTACCAATTGCAGAGAAATCAAGCAGATATGAAAACGCCTATAAATAGATTGACGCAAAACACACGATTAAACGCAATGTAGAATGATTAGACAGATTTTACTACCTCGTGCTTAAAAATTGGATAGCTTGGAGGATCCACAGTGACGAGCTGCTTGTAACTTGTGAAAGTTAATCACCGAAACTTGAACGGCAATGATTGTTTCATCCAATTTCTGCGAATTATTGTAGGAAATAATTACTTATTCGCACCCTAGATTTAATAGTTAATACATAAGGCCTCCTACATTTATTAGAAATATCATAAAAACCCTCTTTATATGTAATTTGTTTTGGGTAGAAATGGAGTCGCATTTTTATTAATTCTTCATATATATGAAAAAATAGGTAAACCATAAGAAGATAACTTGAAAAAACAAATTGTGATGTTTTCTAAAAGTATTTTCATTGGCTTGGAGGTAGAAGAAATTTGTTTTAAATTACAGAACTAATTTGCAGTTAATAAAACTTTAGAGGTGCACATATCATTTCATTATTTTTTTAATATATGTGTGCTGAAAACAAAACCATCTCGTGTTTGTCCTCTTAATCTCGCGTTATTCTACCGCAGATTCTCCACATCTTCGCCAAATATCCTTCTTCGATCTAATCAATATCTTTTCGATTCAATAACTCACGCAATGACTCTTGGCTCTGGCGGATCTAGTGTCGTTGGTAACCTGTTTTTCAGCTTCTTTGAAATTTTATTGGTATTTCACGATATCTGCTAATTTGCTGGATTCAGGGAGGGTTTTCTGATTGTTTTGTTTGAATTATGCTTCTTGGTTAAGATTTTAATGATAGATTAACTTTATTGCCTTCTTGATTGACTTAATTGTTCACTGATATCAGCTTCCGAGACTTGAATGGTGTCATTATTTTCTTTGGGTTCTTAACAAAAGTACATGATTGTTTTCTTGGTGAAAATTCAGATTACTTGGGATTTGAATTTATTGAAAGTGCTGTAAACTGTCTTATGAAAGCTGAAACTCTGATTCATTCCTTCGTTATTTACTTGGAATTTCTCTGGGCAATCACCGAAATTAAGGTTTGGGCTTACTAAAGATTCATCTGTATATAACCATTAGCTATCTTGTTTCATCTTGTGATACAATATGCAATTGTTTATTTTGATTTTTTCTTTTGGCCTGCAATCAAGCATTAGAGGAATGCACTAGTAATGAAATGCACTGAGTATTATCTTTCCACCATTTTCCCGTTGCAGGAGATGTGATTGGTCGATAGTTTTTTTCCAAGAAAAAAAAATATATTTGTAAATTTCATCTGGTATATCATGTGTTGTGGTTTCCCTGCAGTTCCCCGAAATTTCAGATTGTTAGAGGAACTTGAACGCGGTGAAAAGGGAATAGGTGATGGCTCGGTGAGCTATGGAATGGATGATGGAGATGACATATACATGCGATCGTGGACTGGCACAATTATTGGTCCACATAACGTAAGCATCATATGTGCTTGCCTCGTATCCAATCATCATTTCTCAAATGATTGTCTTTTTTCACGCGTGCTTACGTTATCTCCAGGACATAAAGAGAGTATATAATGCTATGATCAACTAATGTCTACATTCATAATGGAATAAAATTCGTGGCAATTGCCAAAATTGATCTTCAGGCTTCTCGTTGTGTTGTATGAAGCTTTGTTTCTTGTTATTACCGATTTTCCTTGTCAGTCTAAAAAATATATTCATTTCATTTCAGACCGTGCACGAAGGGCGGATTTATCAGTTAAAGCTATTCTGCGACAAAGATTACCCGGAGAAGCCTCCTGGTGTGCGTTTCCACTCTCGGGTCAACATGACTTGTGTGAATCACGAGACAGGAGTGGTAAGATCGTAATTTTTATCGTGTCTTCAAATTTTATTATGTCATATCTGCTTTCAATGTCAAAAGTTTACATTGACAACATTGCTAGTAGATTCTTGTTACTTACTTGATGAGTCATGAAATAATTCATCTTCAATCCTTACCGTCACATCACATCATATTTACGTAAACCTTCTCAAATGTTGGCATCTTGTTTCCCATAAGTAATTGATCCTTAAACTCGATTAGTTTACGATACCCATAGCTTGAAATCATCCCATTCTTCCTCATATATTGCCAATGCACTCTGCAAAATACATTATAATCAGTCAATAATTTTCAATTGTGTAATTGCTTATATTTCCCACAACTGTGACATTCCCAAATATCTATTTTTGTCACAGGTTGAACCGAAAAAGTTTGGTCTTTTAGCAAACTGGCAACGGGAGTACACAATGGAGGACATACTTACCCAGCTTAAGAAAGAAATGGCTGCTCCTCACAACCGTAAGCTCGTTCAGCCTCCCGAGGGTACCTACTTTTAGTTTGAATACAATAATCATACGTTTCTTAGTGTACCCGCGAACTATTGTTGATAGTTGTCGCTTTTTGTAAGCGATTTGGTGTAAAATGTTGTAAGGGGGATATGCCCCAACAAGATTATCTCCTTCAACTGTGTACTATCTTGTGTGGAATGTGTTTGTTGTTAAAGATGCTTTGTTTGCAGTGTGTGATCATTTGCTGAGTTTGCCAGATTATTGGAATAGTATTCATGTTGATTGAGCATCTTCTGATACAAGAAAATGCTTTAGAAGATTTGATGTCAAATTTGGTCTGTCAATTAAAATTTTTATTTTATCCCTCTATTATTTATTTATTTTAATTTGGATACTTATCCTTCTCTCCTTCAGTTTTTTTTATTACTATTATTTTTACAAATTCTTGCATAATTCTTGGTCTTTTTTAATATGCTTATTCTTATCCTTCCTCTTAATGAAAAGAGAAGCTTGCTTCTTTTGTTTAATTATTGGATCTCGAGTTGATCATGTCAAATCCCAATGAATAAATGGGAATTTTTATATGATTACACAATAGACCTAATGTGCCTATGCCTATTATCATAGCAAAGAATATATATCAACCGAAAAATATATATATACGTTGATTTCGTGGAGACATCTTAGCACAGAATGCTCCACACTCCGTGCCGTTTCTTCCTAAGATCAATAAGATGAATCCATTTAAATTTTTTACTAAAGTCCAACTTCGGAATATTATTTTTAATGTAAGAATTATGCAAGAAAACTGATTGTTATCATATTTATCCCAACGAGCATCATATAAAGATTCTTAGCCCAACGGGAGAACGCAACCTTTTACGTCATTTCAAAATAATTTATTTATGGGATAAAAGCAAAAACATCAAAAGCATTTAAGTATTTCTTAAAAATCAGACGAAATTTCGTTGAGTGGCGGTATCAATCTTTTATGGGGTCAGGTCGCTAAGTAATAATATATATTGCATATTCGAAACGAATTTCCATAACCTATCGGAAAACCCGTTTGGCCATATTAAACAATAATATTTATTCAAAAATCTAATTCAATGGACGCAAATAAGCCAAGCTGATGACTGCAGACATTTAATCAGAAAATGATCTGTTGGAGTTAATGACACATATATAGCAAGACACTGTCTTCACTCGGTCACGATGCAGTGCTCTCTGTAAAATTGATTTTTGATATAGAATCTTTATTTTTATTGGAATTTGTGTAAGAAAAAGACCTTACCATGGCCAAAATCAATGCCGCATTGCCATCAACTTATCTTCTCTAATGAGCCATGACAAAAGCTCTGAGAATTATCGTTTGCACTTTATTTATAATTTTGATGCCCCATTTCAAAATCGAAAGGTTAATTTGTATATTTCTTCAATGGATGCCCTAAAGCAGCTGTTTAAAATCCGGGTCTGATATTTAAAGGTTCAATTAAAAGGCACCATTGTTGCCCACTATAATCAAGAAACAGAAATGAAAAAAATAAAACATCTTTTTTTTTTTTTTCTTTCTGAGAAAGGTACTCGAGTACTGGATTCGATTTCTTACGCGATCAGCTGTTGACTTTAAGTGGCACACGTACTTCTCTGAGTTCAGAAAATAGATTTTGGGTTTTTCACTTCGATGAAAATCCTAACTCAGATATCAAGATTGCAATAATTGGGAGGTAGCTATACATCACATCACTTGTAATAATCACAAAGATGTACTCATGTTAAAAAAATGGGATTTCTTGAAAAGCTCTTCTATGTAATAATAGCAACCACATCCTTTTCTCGGACACATTTTCCCATCCGTTACAAAGGTAAGAGCTCTTATGGTGAAACATATCATTGAATTTCTTTTGCCCGCTAGTAAAATTGCTGCGAACGAAGACTCAATTTCTTCTTATCCGAAACATTGGAATTAACCCTTTACGTGTAATAAATTTAAATTCTCTGTAAATTCTCAAGATGGTCCAAAATCACATGCTAAACATTTATCATCAAGAACAATCGAATGTCCGCGTCCAACCACATATGGACACGTGGCATAGTCCAAAAGAACTCGAAGAGCCTACGTTAATGGCGCACTGTGTAGGAAAGGAAGGTGTGAACGAGCAAGTGGGTGCTACACTGTCACACCGGATATTAATTGCATTCATTTAATTTGCATTATAAAATACACATGCAGTGTTTTATTTTTTATTTAAATTTTATGTTTCCCGGTTGAGAAATATGTATAAAAAATAATATATGTATTTTAATTCGAATTCCAACGTCTTGCTTTCCCCACCCAATTAAAAGAGCCAGCGCAGTCTCGTACACTGCGGGACTTGACCGAAATTATATGCTCGTGTCTACCAATTTTGTCTTGATTAGGTACATATTTAGTATGATGATGTTATAAATTACTAAATTTATGTACAACCCTTCTTATGTAGTTTACTATATCGATTCATGCGTAGTACAATGTCTCATAAAGATAATAAAAAATATATTTTGCATGTAGCATAGGTTACATTTAAATTAAAATAAAATGTAATAAATCTTGGAAATGTCAAAAAGGAGGATAAAAATTAAAATTACAATCACTTAAACATAATGATAACGATAATAACGCCATTAATACAAAAGATCACGAACTACATTACAATTTTCAAAGCATTTTTTACCCAACAACACATTCTCTTGTTGTAACCCATAAAAAACCCTTCGAAAACCGCTTATAAAGTTATTAATTATAAGGATTAAACCACTTCATTAAGAAACAACATTAAACGCATAATAATGCTTCACACAATTAATCCTAGATTAGCTAATTAAACGAGTCATCAACTTCATCAATAGCCGCCGGACATCCACAGCCCATGCACGCCGCCGCCGCCGCCCTGAGAGACGCCGTTAGCATCGTAAACTCCGTTCCAAATCTCGGTGAAGGCCCTCACTATAATCCCATGGTAGTAAGGAGAATTGAGCTGCAAGAAGCAGTTGAGCAGTTCCTTGAGGTCCTCCTTGCTGTAAATCTCCCTCTCGAGGATCATCTGAAGCATCGACTGCCGGAAGTCGAGGTAGATATCATCGGAGTCGATCTCCACCGCCACGCTGGCGCCTCCGATCCTCCCGAAGCCCTGAACAGCCCTGAGGCTCTTGACGTCGTCGTCGTCGTCTTCTCTGGGGACACTGCCGCTGTTGTTGTTGTGCGAGGAGGAGGAGTTGGAAGAGTAGTAGTAGTCGGTTGTCGTCGTCGTCGCCGACGCCGCGTTGTTGCTGGTGTCTGAAAACGTAGCGGTCCTGGTGGACGATGACGTGGCGGAGGAGGGGTTGTGGTTGTGGTGGCGGCGGGGACGTGGGTGGAAGATGGCGGATAGTTTGGGGCGTCGGCAGAGCCTGCTCGAGCAGCCGAGGCTGATGGCGGAGGTGTTGACGAAGGTGTACCTTTTCTTGCTGACGTGGTTGGAGGAGGACGACGACGACATTGGGGTTTTTCGACGATGGGTATAAAGGTCTTTTCCGGTGGAGTCTTTGAGGGGATTTTATATATGCAATATGTTGTGTCTCTCTCTGTGTGTGTAATAAGTTGTGCATGTGAGCTTATGAAGGGGACATTAACGTGTTCGCGTGTGCTATGACAGCTTCTTTTTTTCTTTTTTCTTTTTCTTTTATTCGTGGTTTTGGATATATTTTATTATTCGCCATAAAGTCAGTGATTTACATGTTATAATATAATTAGGTCATTATGTATTTGTAAGAATTATGAGACTACCAAAATTTCAAGAAGTACTTCTCTGACATAGACAGTGCGGGGTTTTTGAATATCATGATGGGTGGATTAAACTAATGATGACAATAATCAATCGGCCCACATGATAACTCTTTAGATCAGATTTACAAAGAATTACGAAGCTTCTATTTGTTCTCACTACTATTTTATATACTATTACATCTTGAATTATTTTAGTACTATCTCATCGTTATTATATTTTATCTCATCGTAGTCCACATAATTTGATTGAATTAACATGAGTGGAAACTGAATCTCTCAGTGATGTAATCGAAAAAGAAAATTGTGTTTTTAATGTCTTCATTAGTCTTATTTTAGTTTTTATTTTCTTTATCTATTGATGCAAATTTATGGTAATTCTATTTTTACTGTGAAAGAAAATGATACGAAATGTAATTTTGCAAATAATAATGTTAATTATAAATTAATTAATTAAAAGTAAACCCTAGAGGTGGCGGGAACTGAGTAAATATAAGCCCGCCCCCAAATTCACCACCATAAACCTGCAAAGATTATACTCAGATTACTCGCCAACGCGGCAATTTGGATATGTACGGAAGCAATGCTCAATTCGACGGCAACGCCGCGTTTTCCGGCGGCGGGTTTATGCCGTCTCAGGCTACTCAATCCGCCAACGAACCCGGCTTCTCCCCGGCTAAGGTACGCGAGAAAAAATCGCAAGCCTCTCGAGTAATTGTTGATGCTTGACTTCGTCACAATCCCTTGTTTCCCCTTAACTTGAAGTTATGCGTAGAGGAAGATTATAATTTATTTATATATCTCGGGGCTTGTTCTTCGATTGTAGAATCGCGATGCTCAGTCCTTGCTTCCGCTGACGGTGAAGCAAATAAGTGATGCGTTTCAAGCCAGTGATGACCAAGCGATTTTTACGATTGACGGGGTGGACGTTAATAACGTGAGGAGGATCTCTGCCTTTTCTTTCAGGAATTGATTTTGACTAATTTGTTGGAATTCTTTACTCAATTGAGTCGTATGGTCTTGTGGTGGTCGATTGGATTTTAGGTAAAATTAGTGGGGATGATGTTCGAGAAAAAGGAAAAAGTGACTGATGTGGAATTTCTTCTCGATGATGGGACAGGAAGTATTGTTTGCCATCGATGGTTTGTGCTGGCTATGTTTTTTCCTCTAGAAATTTCAGTTGTTTCGGCTTTTCCGGTGGAATTTGGACTTCTTTTTTTTATGGATTCATGAATTTTTTTTTTTCCAATTTCAGGGTTAATGATGCTTTGGATTTCAAGGAAATGGAGTTGTTATCGTAATAGTTAATTTGAGATCAACATGATTTCTGTTTTTTTTCTTTTATTGCTGGATTTGTTCTCTTGTAAATCACTCGTTTCTGTTTTTGATGAGTAGGGATGCCATGTATGTGAAAGTCCACGGGCACTTGAAGGGATTTCAAGGGAAGATAAAGCTAACAGTTTACTCTGTAAGGTATTACATTTATTAGATATCCATCACACAGTGAAGCATATACTTTATATCACGTGGAAGTGTTGTATTATACCGCCAGTTAGGATTGTTTTGCAAGAACCGTGAAGCTTATACTTTATATCACGAATATAAAGTATATCGCCCGAATAAAGTGTGGTATTACTGAGAACATATTTGTAGATTAAGAAATCATACCCTATATGCTGGTTTCTCTGGTAGGGCATTCTTTGATTTTCCTTTGTTCATGTGAATCTTCTCCCCCTCCAATGCCTAATCACTTTCTTTAAATTCCAGGCCTATCACAGATTATAATGAAATCACACACCATTTTGCAGAGTGCATATATGTTCACTGTTACAACACCAGAGTACGGGTATGTTTCAAATTATAATTATAAAACAAATATTAATTATAATACAAACTCTTTTATCTCCTTAAATCCTCTCTGCAGAAGATACAGGATGCTGCTACCCAAGTTACTGGTCAAGTGCCATATTCAGCACTTAACACTCCATCAAAAAGCTACCAGGCCACCCCTTCAAATCAAGTACGGTAAAAAAAATAAATTTATTATCACAAATTATTTCTGATAACCATCCCATTCTTAATAATTATCTGTTCATGCTATAAATTTATTATCAGCACTCAGTACAACACAACAGCAATGGGGTCCATCAAATGATCTTGGCCTATTTGCATCAGCCTTCGGTCATGTAAGTCCGCAGAGCTCTCTTCCCTATCATGCAAATGACTTGGAAATAAACCTCTGCCATCTTTCACGCACTTACGATGAAATTATTTCGATGTTGTAGCAAAAGGGTTAAAGGAATACACCGTGACGAACTTGCAGAACAACTCAATATTCCCCAGCATCAACTCTCGTAAGTATCCCCCTCACTCAGCTTGTTCTTTCCCACGTTTGCATGCTTTCCTCGTCCTAATGTGTGCTCATTCTTTGCATTTTTTGTGCATTATCTCAGGGCTGCTATTGATCATATGGCTGAGGAAGGTCTTTTATATTCCACAATTGATGATGATCATATCAAGACAGCGGCAAACGGTTGAGGTAGTATTGCCTGCAGTTGTTACTATCGCACATGAATGTCAAGAATTTCTTAATCTTCTTATGTGATCTTTTTTAGTTAACTAAAGAACTGCTAAACATTTGTGTGGGGCCTGCCTAGTATTAGTAAGTATTAATGTCGTGTATTTATCGCATGGTGATATTATCGACGGAAACATATGTTTTCGTCGAAGTAACTCGTTTCTTGTTTGGTCCATCCCACATAGGATATCCAACGAAAAATGACCGGATAGTCAATTTTGTTTCGACATACGAAGTTACTGACATATTTGTGCAATTATAAAAAATGTTGATCCAAAAATGAAAATAAATATGCTCTGTGACCCAATCTTGTAATTTTTCCTTACAACCAATAGTGACTTCCAAATTATTATTCAATAGGAATTTTATGGCATGTGAGCACTTTACATGTGGCATTGATTTGTGCTACATCAATGTCGCGTTGACATGCATCAACATATCAGTATTATTATACCACGTGCCGGTGGTATTGTGTTTCTTTTCCCAACCTTAAGGGTGTGTTTGGTATGTGGAATCCGTGTGTGGAAAGTATGACGGAAAACTATGTTAGCGCAACAAACACTTGTACTTTACGCTTTCCACCGTTGTACCTCTACACCTTTTCATTTCTTTTCCTTAACGAATTCCGCAAACCAAACGCACCCTAAATTTAGGAAGCGTTGAAAATGGTGCAATAAGGCTCAGATTGTTGTGGAAAGAAGAAAGGGAGATTTTTTTTTTACAAATTGATTTCAAGAAATTACCTCATCGAGCATGTTTGCGAGCTTCGCTTTCTTCATCTGGTTTTCCTGCTTCTTTACGGTACTATGCTTGCTGTCGCAGTCGCCGGGACCAGTGGCGACCGACGTCTCACCGGCAGGCGCCGTTGCTTTTGGGGTTATATATTTTATTTATATAAAAAAATATTAAGTACTTTAACAAACGCAAGGAATTGCTCGGGACGGGCTTCTTAAGTAAAATTGGTGTACTTAAAAAGGTCTTGATCCGAATTATTTTATTTGGGCTCACATATCCTAATTTAGGCCCATCTATTCAATTTTAAATTTATACATATACACACATACATATTCACCTAATTCAATTTTTTTCAATGGATTGATTTGTGCAGCAGTTCTCATTTTCTCAGTTGTTTCCTTTCCGCAAAATACAAAAGCGGAATATTTTATGACATGTCAGCAGATTTACTAAGTTAGCGAGTATAGTGTACATATATGTATATATATATATATATATTGAATGATTTTACTTCCCACGCTAGATGTCTTTTTGCTGCTATTGTAGATTTATCAAAAAAACCAATATTAGAATCCGAAAGACATTGCGGAGCTGCGACAATTTTCCATGTTTGGACTTTTTGGACGACGTTTTCTCTATCAATGCCTTCGTTTAACTCTTTCTCAGAAACTCGGAATAAAATAAAATGGAAAAACCATAGTACACGTCATGCCTTTATTATAGTTGGTATTAGTAAATATTTAAAATGAGATTTTATTTGTATTGAATGAGACTCCTTGAATATGCGTGTGGTGAAAAAAATTAAACTCACGGTTAAATGACTAATTAAAGACCAAGTATTTGTGAATCTGTCCACTTTTTTTCTCATTGATGAATATCACAAAGACAATAAAATGCATTTTTCACATCCTGATTTTCTTTAATCCAAAGTCTCAAATCTTTTGCAAGCAAGCATCTAGCGAAAAAGAAATCTTGGTAGATCAAATTCGCAATTGTTCAAAGAAAGAAAGAAATTCTATTTTCGGTACTAGATTTTCCCGAATAAAACTGCTATATTTTCGTCGATTTAAAATAAGACAATAAAATAAATGAATATTAGCAATTCATTTGATTCGTATTTAAAACTTAGTAAATGGACTGCTTTCACTCCATTATTTCTCCGGAAAACGTTTGGTAATTTCACAAGGAGGGACATTAAACAGCATCTCGCAGTATTTTCTCAACAAATTCCGTTTCTATTTGGTATAATTTTCCGTACATAACACAAACGCGCCTCATGACAACGCGCTGGTACGCGCCATCCATTGCTTGGAGCGGAAGCAATATTCCCAAAAATTCACATCGCGGTTTAATTTAATTCTGCGTTACTGGTGACCGCTTTACCGAAAATACCCCTCTCATATCCCCCAAGCTGGCTCCTCTATAAATACCCAAACCTCGATAATCATACGCCCAAAAAATTTAGGGATATGCTCTGGTTTTTCTCCTGACCTTTTCTTTCTCTCTCTTGACTGGCCACGTCATCATGGTGGAGGGACAAGGCGGAGGCGCAGCGTTTCCGGTGGCTTTCTTCGACGGAGAGCGAGAGATGAACATCGGAGAGGTCAACATAAGCCCTACTCTCGAGTACAAGCCCTTTCAGCACATGTTGAGTCAGAAAATCGGAATTTCGCCGAACCAAATATCGATTTACCTCGTCGATCGGCGAAGAAGCCACAAGTCGTCTTTCGAAGACCGTCGCCGGATTCCGATAACCGGTAAGGTCAATTTCGCGTCGATAATCTACCGTCACAAGGATTGCGGCTTCCTCGTCGTGCTGAAGAGGTCGAGGAGGTCTAGGAACCGCAGAGATCGACTGGTCAACGGAATCGTCGACTACGGAGTCTCTGATTACGGTCATTACCCAGCGGAAGATGACTTCTCTCCGCCGGAGAACATGGTGCTGCTGAGGAGAGACGAGAGTTATTTCCCAAGGTACGATCAGATAACTCTGGCTGATTGGAACCGACAACTGGAGAGTGACAGGCATCTCGGATTCGGGTCGAATCACATATTTGACACGGTTACGGACGCGATTCCGGCGCAAGATTTCAATGGGAAGAAGCTGATGTACTGCGAGGAATGCGAGAAGTCGGAGAGGAATGGTCCGACGGCGTCGTTTCATCCCTGTGTGAATGATGAGGTTGTGACCCGGTTCGTTTCCCGTTTCGGGCCAATCGGTAGGCCCAACAAATAAGCGGAGCGCTTTTCCCTTTTTTTTTTTAATTGTTTCATTTTTTTTTTCTTTTTCTACATTGGTATGTGGGCGACGTGGGTTAGATAGAGACGACATTTCTGTTTTGGTTGTTGAAGGAAAACCACCGGAGCATGCGTTTTTTGTGAATTTTCTGGAACTTGGGGAAATGGGCCCCACGCGGGATGATCCAAATTACGAAGATGCCCTTATTCGTATGTGGCAAGTAATAGGACTATGAGAATGTGTATATGCAACATCATTTGAAATGGGCCAAGTGGTCGATGCCCAATTGTATTGGGCTTTTTAGGCCCATTGTTTTTGCTTTGTGAAGTCTTTGAAATGCTGATGAATTAGAGATTCTCAATTCTTGCATCTATCTTAGTTTGCGCTTTGAAGGTTAAACCTTTTATGATTTCCTTCATTAGTGACGTACATACTCTATAATAATGGGCAAAAATATTTAATTTTATATAATAATTATGCGAAAAAATATATAGGCGACATCGGCAGTATCTTGAACTTTAATTAAAAGATGGTTGGCTCGGATGAATGATGAAGCCATAATCACATCCTATGCTACTATATAATTCGTTCATAGTCACGATGCAAATAATACATATTCGTCTTTTTTTTTTTTCATATCAATCTACGATCATAAATGCAACTAATCGAACTTTGACGATCGAAATGGCAAGATTCCTTGCTATGTTGTGTTACGCCATATATAACTAGCCCGACTTTATTAAAGACAACTTTATATCTACTCCGAGCCATGCATAATTCAACCAACTTATTCTCATCCTTCAAAGCTCTTCCCATATAATTTTTTCTCCTCATCAAGAAAAAATAAAATGCAAAATATAAAGAGTAAAGCATTCGCAAGGCAACAAACGTCAGCAATGCACTCTATATTAATCACATCATAGACTCACTATTGCATTCTCTCTCCTCTCTCTCTCTCACACACACACACATACGCACAGTTGATCAAACCATGGAGGAAAAGATATGCATCCACCACAAGAACCGTCGCCGCCGGATCCTCCGCCGCATCCTCGCCGCCGTGCTGACCATCCTCCTCCTGGTCCTCCTCGTCTTCTTCATCACGTGGGCGGTGCTTCAGCCGCGAAAGCCCCGCTTCACCCTCCAAGACGCCACCATCTTCGCCCTAAACGCCACCACTCCCAACGTCATCTCCACCACCCTGCAGGTCACCGTGACCTCCCGGAACCCCAACTCCAGGGTCGGGATTTACTACGAGAGGCTCCACGCGTACGCCACCTACCGGAACCAGCAGATCACCTACTACACCCTCATAAACCCCGTCTACCAGGGCCACAAGGACGTCAACATATGGTCGCCGTTTTTGCAGGGCAACGACGTACCGGTGGCGCCGTTCAACGGGATCGCGCTCGGCCAGGACCAGGGCGGCGGAGGGATCAGGATGACGGTGAAAATCGACGGCAGGGTTAAGTGGAAGGTGGGGACGGTCGTCACCGGGAGGTACCACCTGCACGTGACGTGTCCGGCGTTTATTCCGATCAAGGGCACCACCGGGGTAATGATCGGCGCCGGCATCAAGTTTCAGCTCTCGCAGAGCTGTAGTGTGAGCGTGTGAAAGTAAAATCAGCCATTCGCGTGTTGCTAAAATTATATGGAGACATCTCTCTATTAGCTTCTGTGTGCTTTTTTAATAAGTAAAATTATGAAGAAAATAATTTCTTATTATTTCGTGATTAAAATTTATTAGCTGAATTCCGTTTCTTTAATTGTTGCTTCGTGTCGGTGATGGAAGAGATGAAGACGATGAAATGAAGCTCACTCCTACGTGATAATTAAAATTTGGTAAAATCTGTGCCGCTTGTGACGTCTCCTATGCACTATTTAGGACAAAAAATCAAATGTCACGGGGAAGAAAACAATAGAGTGGCTGACGACGTTATACGAAGATATATTAATGATATTTTCTTACACGAATATATATAAATATATTAATATTTTCTTTTTCTCTTAGGTAAGCATGTTTTTCCCAATCCATTCTAATATAATTTTTCCACCGTCTAATTAATTATAAAGAGAGAGCGTTGGGAAATGGGACAGAATTCGGGTCACCGGGTCGTATGTCGTACTTTTGACTTATAGAAGAGACACGTCACTCCCTCCACAATTTCAATGGGCTGTAAGATGAATTATCTGCAGCCTTTTTTCAAACCTTAAATGGGCTTTTCAAGGCCCAATACAGGCACAATCACCTGTCAAAAGACGAAAATAGCCCCCACAACAAACAATTAATTTCGCTGTAATGACCCTGTTATGCACGAAACAACTTGTTCAAAGCTTCCTGCGATTTGCGATTTGCGATTCAAGCTATTTGAAAGTAATGTATAATATCCTCAGATTATTACATGGATATGGGTTCTTCTATAATACTACAACATGGGATTTGATAAATAAAGGATATTCTAGTTGGTCAACAGTCAGCAAATTATTTATATATTCAAGAACCGAAGGAGATTGTCGTAATTTTTTGAAACAAAATATAAGCAGAAAAATAGACCACGGGAAAGATATGACGGCCGATTAATTCTAACATTTTGTATATAAAACCCCCTGAATTCCTCCTCGTTCGGAATCTGAAAGATCAACGAATAATAGCAGAATATTCAGGAGAAAGAAAAATGGCAGTGATTAAAAATCATGAGAAAATGGAGAGAGAAGAAAAAAAGAAATCGAGATTCAATAGGATTTGTGTCTTCTGCGGGAGCAGCCCAGGCAACAATGCAATCTATCAAGAAGCTGCTGCAGCGTTAGGCCAAGAACTGGTAATAAAAAAGATTTCCTTTTTCCTTTTCAACGTGATCTTTATATATAAACACTTTAATGATTGAGGCCACAGTTCTAATAAATTCTGCATATCCCCTTGGAAGTGATCAAAATGTAATCTTGTACGTTCGTATAATATATTTCCCAGGTTCTGATTTGATCTTATTGCGATTTCCCACAACAACCCTTTGCATCTATTCTTCACTTTCTTCATTTTCAAGCTCAAAGATTTTAGCTTCGGCATTGGTCAGCAGCTTAGTGTTTAGGTGATTTCTTGGTGCGGTTTAGGGCTTGTGTTTCTTCTGGCGTGTGAGAGAGAGAGAGAGAGAGAGAGAGCTAGCTGTATAATTGCTGTCGATTGAGAGCAGAGTTCTTGCATGATCTTTAAGTTTTACTGAAATGGGAATACAAAATGTGACATCTTTGAAATAATGACTTAATAACTGCGTCTGCAAATATTTTGTTCCTTGGGAGTAATTATGATTATGGATGTGCTCGCTTTCTTTCTTTCTCGCAACATAGATATATTCATTGAGCCCACAAGCAAAGAATCACATAATCGCACACTTGTTTGAATCTATAAATTAGTTTTACGTATAATAATATTATATCGCTCTCCAAAAAAATATTTAATGAATGCTTATACTTCCTATTTTAGGTAGAGAGAAAGATTGATTTGGTTTATGGAGGTGGAAGCGTGGGCTTGATGGGTATTGTTTCTCAAGCTGTTCATGATGGTGGTCGTCATGTTCTTGGGTACTATTACTCTCTCGATGATGCTAATCTGATTATTATATGGAATTTTTTTCGTTGATA
Source organism: Linderniella brevidens (assembly GCA_004919715.1). Classification (NCBI taxonomy): domain Eukaryota; kingdom Viridiplantae; phylum Streptophyta; class Magnoliopsida; order Lamiales; family Linderniaceae; genus Linderniella; species Linderniella brevidens. The sequence continues at coordinate 1,362,271 of SWDC01000146.1, forward strand.
AATGATTTTAATTTGACATCGCAGTGTTATTCCAAGATCCCTCATGCCTCGAGAGGTAAATCTTTTTACCAAAAATTAAACAGTAGTCCTCTAGCTATTTTCATGCATCGCCACATCATACTCTATATAGCTTTATTACATGAAACAATATATATATATATATATATATATATATATATATATTATATTGCATCAGATAACAGGTGAAGCCATTGGGGAAGTGTTAGCTGTATCAGATATGCATCAGAGAAAGGCTGAGATGGCTCGGCAAGCCGATGCTTTCATCGCACTTCCTGGTGAAAATCATTAATTAAGATCTTCATTTGACGTAATTAATTCATTACAATTATAAACATAATTACATTGCTTTGGCTAATTATGGAAATCCTGTCTGTTTATTCATTTCAGGTGGCTATGGCACTCTCGAAGAACTGCTTGAGGTTATTACATGGGCTCAGCTAGGAATCCATCGTAAACCAGTAATAATCATAAAATACATAATATTATTTTATATGTTCATATAACACTTAGCACGTAATTAATCAAAATTCGATCATGCTTATTAGCTTAACCAGGCATCCATGAAATGAAGAATTGTATGTATCCATCCACGTGTGGGATTTTGTCTGGGTTCACATGTATCAATCGGAATTTGAGTCACATAGTGCATCATTTTGCATGGAGATTTAAATAATTTTTATTGTAATTATTTATTGATTATATTATAATTATTATTAATAATACAGGTGGGACTTTTATTGAACTCAAAGCAAGAGAAGAAAGATCAGTTAAGGCTCGGAGATGAGGAATATCGGTTTCAGACTTGAAATGAAACGAGGCGCATTAACAGAGTTTGAAGTGCTGTTTGACCGTAGCGTTTTAGTTATATTAAATAGAGTAGCGGCCGTCCCTGTGGCAATTTATTTTTTAATATGCTAATAGCGTTCTCTATATATAATGTATTGTTTTACACTTTTATTATTCATCTACTTCACAGCTCATTTTAGGTTTTTTAACTTTTGAACGTCGGCGATTTCTACGATCCTTTCTTGTATTTTCTTGACAAGGCCGTCGACGAAGGCTTTATCTCTTCTATTGCACGCCGAATCGTCGCCTCTGCTCCGACAGCAAAGCAGTTGATCAAAGAGCTCGAGGTCTCGTACATCTTATACACATCACATTAAAATATCATTAAAATTTTTTAGGATATATTATTACTTTTGTCTAAATATTGTAATTATTTTTTTATTTATATATAATTTCTTTTGCAGGAACATGTCCCAGAATACGATGACATCACGTCCATGATGGTGTGGGACGAAGTTGCAAAGGATAAACCTGATGAAGTGTGCTGTGAAGAAGATTAGTACTAATTTTTTGGTCCCTTTTGAGAAAAATATACACAACTGAAATTGGGCTCATACATTTTGATATTTATATTATCATAGCGAATAAGAGATAAATGTTTTGATATTATAATGGTATTTTATCTCTTTTATAATTTTTTTTTATCACTGATGCATAAGTATATTTTATTTAGTGGTGAAGATTTAATTAGAAATACAGAGTGGAGCGAAGATGCAAGCTGTAACTATCCCTATCTCGTGAAGGGGTCATGGAGGTATAAAAAATAGTTGAAGGGTCATAATGAAACTATTTGTAATTTCATTTTAGGCCCCGTTTTTTCCTCTCACAGATTCCCTCCACATCTATCCGAACCAAACTTCCTCCCTTCCCTCGCACCAAAGCACGCCAAGCCCTCTTTCTCTCTCTCTCTCTGAATTATATATATAAAAAAACAAAAACAAAAAAGGAAACGTGTTCTTTCACTAAACCTAAAACCCTCCGACGGAGATCTTGTAGACCCAATCTGCATTCTGCAGTTTCGATTTAATTGACACGGGTTGTTCGAACTATAGAAACGAAATGGTTGGGGGTGGTGCGCCGACGGCTGAGAATCCTCCGCCGCCTTCAAAATGTCAAATATTCGGTACGAATATGCAGCTAAATTCGCCACCTTCGATTAGGCGACATATTCCGTTCTCGGCCATGAAGCCCCCGGGCGACGGCCACCGCATCCCTATTCCTTCACGGTCAGTCGCGTCCACTGGGGGCGATCGCCTGGAAGATGCTGTATTCTCGAATTCCACCGTGAGTCTTCTTCTGCCTTGGTTTTGATGATAATTGATTCATAGTTTTTGTTTTGGACTGTACTATTGAGTTGTGTTATGCTCCGATTTACTTCAATTGTATGCTCGGAGATGTTCCCAACAGTTGGTGTGAAATTGATGGGTCAATCCTAAAATCAATTAGTGATAGGAGAAGATGCATCGTTGATTTATATATGGAGTCGGGTGAAGTTAGTCTTCCGATGTGGGACAAATAATCTCAAAACAGTATGGTCTATTTGTACGGGTCGTTAATTGGAAGACAAGGTCGATTTTTGTTGTTCTTTACAAAGTTTTTGTTGATATTGACATCTGACCCGAATGGGCTCAGTATCATTTTGTTCGATAGCAAATTTTCTTAAGCTTGTTAATCTGACACCTATCATTTGCTCGGATAAGCCCCACACAAATTGGCTTAGACCATGCTGCAATGTTAAGTGCTCAATTTCTCATGCCATTTTTACCAATATGGGCAGTAGAGCTTATTTCTTATTCTTATTATATGCTTTTAGTTTTCTTGATATATCATACTTGAAGAAACCGGGAAGCAAATATTTGATTTTGTATCCAGCAGTGTGTTTTAAATATGAGATTGAACGAACCCACAATGCCCTTTATTTTCATAATTTGCATCCGATGAAAATTCGTTCTAGGAGATTAGAATGCACCTGTTAGGTTGTGGAATCCCTTGTCATTGCAGCTGGAGTTTATTTTTGGTTTTTTCCCAATCAAGTAACATTTCCTCATTCCTGATACTTAGCACTGTCCTCCATATCTAATGTTGGATGGGCTTGTTCAGCCATTGAAGCACAGGAACGCGTATCATGATAGCAATGTCAAGCCCAATCAGCCTTCAGAGGCTCCAAGTTGTAATAATATGTCTAACATCCCTCTTCACACGCGAGGAAGAGGAAATGGCCGTAGAAGGGTTGCCAAAAACAATAGATCCATTCCTTCAATTCCTGTCTCTAATGCTGGTGAGATTTTTCTTTCTTTTTTGGTTAACTAAATAGGGTTCTTCTCTACTTCATTTTTTTGAACTTAATGCAATTATTACTTCACTTTTCAGATGCTCAATCATCTCTAACAGCTGCTGGAAGCTGCCGCTATGATAGCTCCCTGAGTAATCATGCCGCTGTGATAACATCAGTCTTACTGTGTCAAGTAGTATTAAGCTGATATGCACATTTCTTTTCAGGTTTTTTGACAAGAAAATTCATCACGTTAATGAAGCACGCAGAATGCGGTGAACTTGATCTGAACAAAGCAGCTGATACGTTGAAGGTGCATATCCATTTTTTTAGTGCAGTAGTCGTTTTCTTTAGTATCTTCATCTTCTCTGCTGCTCTCTTCTTCAGGTTCAGAAAAGAAGGATGTATGATATAACAAATGTCCTTGAAGGAATTGGCCTGATAGAGAAGACACTGAAGAACAGAATCCGTTGGAAGTAAGCTTCTATTATATGATTTTATTAGAAATTACATGGTTTAGTTTTTCTCTTTTCCTTCATGCTCTTTGTTGATAAACACGATGGGCTCTAGAAATTGAAACATTAACGGGGATTTATGCTATTACTGTCCAGGGGACTTGATCCTTCAGTACCTGGAGAAGTCCAAAATAATGCTACGTTTTTGCAGGTATCACAAGGCTCCTTTGTATGATTTTGTTTTTTGCCATAATTTTGACCAATATTAATCATCACCATAACTCCTGCTTGTATCTGCAGGCAGAAATTGAGAATCTATCCATGGAAGAAAGAAGTTTAGAGGAGCGAATAAGGTCCAATTCATAATAATTCACCGGGTTATATAAATTGACTTTGAGTATCCTATCAATATTCTGCATGATGAATATTGTAAACATGACACCAGGCAAATGCAAGAAAAGTTGACACAGCTGATTGACAGTGAAAATGACCAGAAGTAAAATCCTGCTCAATTTAGTCACATTCATCATATTAAGCTGCTAAATTTTTTCTGATTCACTAATGCCCCTGAACCTTTTTGCCTGTTTTAGATTGCTTTTCGTAACCGAAGAGGACATTAAAAGTTTACGATGCTTCCAGGTTATCCCTTGTCATTCTCTTGTTTTCTTTTCTTCCTCAAGGAACGTTTTAGGAGTAAGTTATGAAGTAGGAGGCATGAATTAAATAATTCTTTGATGCTGTGGTCTGTTATCTCTCACAGAATCAAACTCTCATAGCTATCAAAGCTCCACACGGGACTACCCTTGAAGTCCCAGATCCTGATGAGGTATATAAGGAGTCACCGAGCTCTGGCTCGTATTTGATTTGCAACAAGTCCCCATCTTTATATCGGTGTTCTTTGTAGGGTGGTGATTATCCACAAAGGAGATACAGAATCATACTGAGAAGTAGCATGGGCCCTATTGATGTTTACCTTGTCAGGTACCACAGTTGATAAATTTCGTCTAAAAAAAACGATTCACTGCCTTATCTAAAGTTCTCTCTTTTTTTTCTTTCTTTCTTTTTCCCCGTGTAATCAAGCCAATTTGAGGAGGACTTAGATGATGAGATGATTGGAGTTGAACCTTCAACACAAAATGCCCTTCCTTCGACTTCTTGTTCAAATGAGGCTATAAAGATCCCGAGAGGAGGTTCCTTTGAACTCAATGAAGCTCGGATTCAACAAAGTCACAAATCTAGCAAAACTTGTGGCTCTTCACGGGATTCTTCCTCATTGACCAAAATCGACCCCTCAGACATTGAAGTAAGCTCATTTTTTATTCAAATGTGAACATTGCCTTATTTTATCCCAATTCTATTTGGTTGAAGAAAATGCCCTTTCCTTGATAACTCCATCTAACATGTAATATTACTTTCCCGCGGGCATTGCAGAGTGAAGCAGACTACTGGCTTTTATCAGATTATGGGAACATTAGCATCACCGACATGTGGAAGACAGAAGACTGTATGAAGATGCATTGTTTTTCGAATCCCTTTGTAGAAACCATACATATATGTGTATATATATATATATACTATATGTATATATATATATATATATATATATATATATATAAATGCTCTGAATATTTTTCCTCACATTTTTCTGCAGCTGTTGTAAATTGGAATGACATTAGCATGCTTGAGGAAGACATGGAAATGGCGGCCATTAGCTCCCCTAGGCCACATGCTCCATCACAACCAAGATAAGATTAGTAGCAATATCATTAATCCTTTGATTAATCGTATTATAATTACACTTTTGCTAGTTACATTTTTTAAATTGTGTATTCATTACTTGCATTTCATCTCATGGAGCGAGGTGGATATTAATAATCTCATAGCTTACATTATATATCATTATTCCATGCTTTGCCTAGATAGATCACAAAAAGGATCAAGAATACAGTAAGATGTTACAAAATAAAAGCACACACAAACACACACAGCCACAAAGATTTTAAAGGAGCCACAGCTTTAAAGCTGGGATTTTTTGGACATAAAGTGCATTATTTCGGACCAGACTTGCTCGGAAATGTCTGAAAAGGGGTCGTTCACGAAAAACCCGTGCTGCATTCCTTGGAACACCACGTAATGGACATCTTTGCCCATGTCTTCCTTCAGTCTCTTGACGTAATCTTCTATTCGATCCTTCATTACTTCGTCTCCTCCGACGATGACTAGCATCGGGTCGAGCTCTATGGGCTCGATATTTGGGCTCGATGGCCCGAACGGGTTGGCCCATGGGTGGTCCGTTGTCTCTCCATCAGGAATCGATAGCCTCCAAAATCTGTAAACATATTCCAAAAAAAAAAAAATTAACCATGAACTACTAGTATAAATTTTTTGGGTGCCTGCAAATTACAGTGGGAGATAAGCAGAAGCTACCCTAAGCAAGTCCTGTTATGATAGATCCATGTGAAATGAAATTAGGGTTTGTATATAAACATGTTAGCATTAACAAACTCTTAAGGGTACCCAAATGATAAGGTTTGGTCACTTCTTACTAGTATATTATCAATCCTAGAAAACATATGTAGAAGTGAAAATGATTTTTAAGGGTCATTATCTGTCCCCTTCCTAATGAAGCGTGGAAAGGTCCATAGGAAGAAAAACACCTAGAGAGCATATTGTAGGGTTCCAAAAACTTTTGAAGGGATATAATGTGTCTAATCGAGAAAAAGTAGTGAATATAAGTTAAAGATGTAAAAGGCAATCAATCCTAGGAAGGAATAATGTGGTTGGTTGGTTAGAGTATTCCCTAGATATTATGCTTATCGGAGACTTATGCCCATACCCCAATCCAAAAGCCAACCTCTTCTACAACCACGACATATATATAGGCATAAATATTATATATATATATATATATATATATGTGGGAAAGTGATCGAATATATTATACGCATGCACGCACACGGTAGGTTTATTTTTTAACGGAATAAACCAATTGTCTTGAACCTCTGCTGTCCGATTTTGAACTCGCTTTGCACTGTCCCGATCTTGATAACGAAGTCATAATTATCAGGAAAAATATTCATAAATAATATGCATATGCTATAACTGAGTCGTACCAATTATCATTATTTCTATCTACTACCAGCATATAAAATTCTTTTATGTGTATATAAGAGATTCACCTTAGATTTGCTACCCTACAAGATTCAAAAGCTGAAATAGACCAGACTTGTGTTTATCATGCGACCAATAATTATCATTATTATAGTTAGAAACGTCTATTATTGGAGCACTCCCGCTGTCAACATTCATTACGTATATATACCGCCATTTTCTTGATGAATTATTAAAGGCAAAGGAAATAAAATTACATGTGGGGCCCTATATTTGCAATTTTTACGTACGTGTGAATAAAAATGTTTACATATATTCAAATAAAATAGGGACGTCGACGAAAGAGTTTTATCAGCCGTCAGTGAGAGATGTGAATCTTAGTAAGTTAGAAAAGAAAAGTACAAAATAATAAAAAAAAAGAAATAAATAACTTTTACAATTTACCTGTCGAGGATCTCAATATTCAACAAATCTTCAGGCGGTCCATACTCTTCAGACTTGGTCCTCACTGTTCCACCAAAGAACGGCGCCATCAACACATAACCCCTCACCCTCACCGGCAAAACCCCAGGCGACCCACGACGGAGCTCCACCGCGAGGTGGTGGGCCAAGTTCCCGCCCGATGAGTCACCCATTACGTAAACTCGGTCAAAGTCAACCGTTTCATCCGTCAACCACTCCTCACCACCACCACCACCACTCGTTGATAGCAAAGCCTGCTTCTGTAGCCACTTAACGGAGCTCATAACATCACTCATGGCCGCAGGTAGCCTATCCATTCAAGAACAATAATCATATTAATACATCATACACGAATTAATAATTCACTTTTATGGGGCTTTATGATATATATATATATATATATATATATATATATATATTATAATACCTGTGCTCTGGTGCAAGGCGATAGTCGGGTGCTATAACTATTGCACCCAAGCGTGAGGCAAGGCAGAGGCAACACGTGTGGCAATTGGGCCACGTGCGTGAACCAACGCAGAAGCCTCCGCCATGGAAGAAGAACACAATGTTCAGTTTTTTTTCAGAGGAAGAAGAACGTGATGATGAGGGATTATAGAGACGGAGATGGAGGTTGTTTTCTTGATCGAACAAGCAATCTTTCCAAACACAAGAGCCATCGTCTCTTACTTTGAAGGGGAAATCGATTTCGTGAGAGCGGTTTATGGATCCATCGCTGTATAGTTGTACGATCCCGAGACAGTTTTCGACTACGTGCGGTGGAAGAGAACCCATTTTTGTCCGTGAAATGTGTGCGTGCGTGCGAGAGTTGTAAGAGGGTGAGCGTGTATATATAGGCGGCCATGAAAAGGGAAGCAATTAGTGGTCATGGATTTGATTAATCATTAATGCATTGATCATTAATATTTTGGAAATGTTAATTTTTTTTTTGGATATGGGCTTGCACCACACACTGCAAGGATAATGACTAGATCTGGTGAGCGGGTCCCACTTTCCACCTAATAACGACAGCCAAAGTCGATAGCATGAATCAGACTTGAGACATCTGATTTGAATATCATATCAACGTGCACAACAAGGTCAATCATTTGGCACAATTATTCTCATAAAATTATTGAAACTCAATTTAAATTTGTTGGCGTGGAGCTAATTAGTGTTAGTATCGTCGATTTATATGCTTGCCTTCCTCCCAATACGATTAATTCTAGAGGAGAAAATATATATTTTTCGAATGATGTGAACGATGAGGACTAATTAGACGAGAACCTCAAGATTCCCACCTCATTGTTGCCACCTATCTAGAAGGAAAAATGGAATTTCCCTCTTATTTTCGAGGATCCATTGATTAATGCATTGATCAATATTTAGGAAGTTTTTTTAAAAAAATTCTATTTCTTGGAAACTCACGGTATCACACTCAATCGGTTATAGGCTTGATTATTAACACTCAATCGGCTATAGGCTTGATTATTAACATGTCCAACCGCCTTTGTCAAAATTCTCATAAAATTTTTAAAATTCTAAAAATTAAATTGTTGGCGTGGCGCTAATTTATGTAACTATCGTAGATTTATATGCTTACCTGCCTCCCACTACGTTTAATAGTAGATGAGAAAGGAAATTTTTTATTTGAATGATGTAAACGATGAGAATTTGTTACATGAGAACATAATAATACATCATTATTGCCACCTATATAGAAGAAAAAATGGAATTGCCCTCTCATTCGAGGATCCATTCAACTCATCATCACCATCGAGAAAATGAAATTTGAATGACATTCAAATCATACCTATTTTTTCATTTAATCTTTTGAAACGAAATTGATAGGTTCATCAATTCGTCAAGACTTATCTAATTTAAATCCTTATCCGAAATATAAAATCACAGTCAACGAAAACTTTCCTACATCGGAGGATTAGATTACACTTCATTGACTTCTAATTTGTCTCTAATATGTGGAATTTTTATTTAAATTTGCACTCGAATGAGATTTTTAGGGTGGTGCATGTTTCTTGGACGTGATTTGCAATTGCACCAGACATGTTCATTTATTGTTTCCGCTATTTACGTATAGTAAGTATATAGTATGATCGCAATTCAATACTAAGATCGACCATGTTTAAATATTGGACCAGACTTTTATATAATATATTTCAGTCATTCTCTGATTGAATATTACCTTTTTTTTTCTAATCAGTTCTTCATTAATTATATTGATTAGGTTTTTTCGCGTATGTTAAAGATCAAGAATTAAAACATTAATTCTGATAATAATAGTTCATCAATTGTTTTAACAAAACTTAAATTAACCAAGACCGAAAATCACAAGAGCTACTTTGATCAAGACCATCAAAACTAATTTTGAACACTTAGAAAATATCGAAGTTCAATGTCAAGACCGAATTTGACAAGACCAACTTGAATCGATAGTGGACTGTTAAGACATGTTAGAAATTGAAGTTGATCGGTTGGAAATTGGTATTTAGTTCAAATCGAATCAATTCCCAACACTGACCGAAAAAACTCAACCAAATACGTACGTATTTATTCACCCCTAAACACGCAAGCCGATCCTAACAGTATAAATCTACTTTATTTATAAATTTATAACAAATCCATATCTAATAATAATGTGGTGCCCAAGATATAGTGACGTGTATCTCTAACAGTGAATCAATGAAGATGACTAAAAATTAATGCAATGACTGGGCAATTATGTGAGGTAGTGCCTGATTGTGATTGCATTTGTCATGTAATACAGAAAGAAAGTGTGATCCATAAACTATCTAAGAAATGATTCATGACACTAAGCGCATTACTTATTTAACTTTTCTAGATATGTCGTCTTAGCACAATAAAAGAGGTAGAGGGGAAGATTAATAAATTTTATATTAATGAGTAGAACTGGAGATAATATAAAATATACAAGTGATTTCATCCTATGTGGCGGCTCTCAAGTCAGTCAATTTAGATAATATATATATAAGAATAGACTTATCGTTGTTTGCTTGCATAAGATGGGTGTACCTTTATTTATTATGATGAATCTAAGTGTAGGATTTCTACCGAAACGTCCTATTCTCGTAAAGGTGAAAAATAATTATTCTTGATCCTTTCTCAATTGGTGGAATATTCTATGTGCCAATCCATATTTAGGGAAAAAAAACAACAGTAGTGATTTTTTACAGGATTTTTTGAATATTTTATTGCACCGATAATTCTTCCGCTTGTCATCGTCCAAATTAAAATAATGATACACTACGGAGTATTTTTTTTTGTCCAACGACAACTATTTTTTTTAGTCACTAATACACAAATGATAAACAATTCAAAGAAATCATTTCGGTAACACGAGAAATCAACAAAGACAAAGATCCACATGTAAACAAGAAACACCAAAAAATCAAAGCTCCATATAATGGTTGTTGAGCCAATATTTGCATCACTCTTCACTTTTTCATGTCTTCGATTCAAGGATTTTATCTTCTTCGAACGATAACCCCACAAAGAAGACCAAACTCCTACAAGAGGAGAGAGGAGCTCACAAATCGTATGAGCACAAATAAAACAGAAAAGGCACGCTACAACAAGAAAAATAGGGTTTTTCTTGTGAAGATTTAGAGAGGATGCATAGGGAAAGGTAGAGAAATGGGACTGAAAAGTGTACAATATTGAGTATAGTGATGGGTGGCACTTTTGTAAACCAAAAGATTTGATGGGATAAATTATACGTGTAGTTGGACGTTACTATTATCATGGGGCAGCAAATCTTATCTGCTCTAATTAAAAACATACGACTTCTTCAAATCAGAGAGATGCTACGAAAAGTAGACAGCAACGGGTCGTAATCGTCAACTTTTTGCATATTTTTTTTTTCCTAGCAGATAGAGATAAGTATGGATTATTTTAATGTGCCGTTTTGCTAATAGGAATTTGGCACTTTCGAATATAGAATACTTTTAACCGGATTATAAATTTTAAAAATTAATATTTTGAAGTACGGGCAGAAAGCTGGGGTAGCTCAGGTTGTTCGAGTGCGTGGCCGTGTGTGGATTCTTTTATACACTGATGCACCAGTGACAGGTTCTTAGGACCTTAAAAGGCTAAAACTTTTGTATAAATATGGAGCTAATTGCTAAAATAGTCATTTGATAAGTATAAATTGTAAAAATAGATATTTTGTGATTTTGCTATAAAAATAGGTATTCTTTTATTTTATTTTCTTTTTCTAAATTAATTTTGACAAGTTCACAAATTTATCACAAATTCAAGCAAACTCACATCTCAAATTAAATACTCACTCTCAATCGAACCCTAAAATCGAATGCCCACAAAGAATTGCTCCCACGAAGAAACACCCAAGGGGTTGCCGCGTCCTGAAATATCTCATTCCTCTGCGTAAGTTTCGTAATTTTAATTTTTCGTCAATTAGTTTAATTTTTCATAATACCCAAGGGATCGTCATGTATGTGTGTTTGCTTTGTGGTTATTTGTTCTGATTTCCATGTAGAAACATCTTATTGTGAACATATTTCTAGCGCAATGATGTTTAGTTGTTCGAAGAAATTAAGATTAACGAACTGAAACTGCTTTTACTTAAGCAGGAATTTAAAGGATTGGCTAATGGTTTGAAATTAATAAAAAAAATTATTAATTAATCGCCCACAAGGGGGCTCGAACCGACAACAAAAAGGTTATGAGCCTTGCGCTCTACCGACTACGAGCTCATTTGTAGCTGAAATATAAAATAGAATTCATTAGATATAAACATAAAAAAGAATAATAAATAAAGCTCGCATCTTTATCATCATCATTCCACAAACGAATCCACAGTGGCATCGACTTTCTTAACCTAAACAAATTTTTCTTGGGCTTTTGTTGGGTGGGCCTTTTAAACAAAATTTAAATAAAACATTAGTTGTAGTGTAAGTATAATAGCGCAACTCAGTTCAAATTTTTTTTTTGTATTTTTTTATTTTGTTTAAAACTAAAAAACTTAACACCTCAGACTGCTTGCTCAAATCATCAATCATAAACTTATTTCTATTGTTAATCTAATGAAAATAATCTAAAATATGATGGTAAAACATATATATTTTACAGTTTTTTTATTCGCCAGGACAATAGCTCGGGAAAGTCGAAGAGAGCTGCCAATGAAGGAAGACGGTGTTGTGAACGCTTCAGCATTATTTCATTTTTTTCTGGTCTCTTTCATATAAATCAAGTTGCAAATAATAATAGCTAATTAAAAAAAAAACAAAAATTTCCTATTGTTGCCGACACAGTCATCCTTATTATTTTTTGTGGATGGTCATTAATGAATAATTGCGAACTTGCAACAACTGATTAATTGTTTGATTTGGCGCATACTTAATTATTCAATCTCCAAAAGTATTTAAATCAAAGCATCGCTTTGAGCACCAATTTTGCATTTCGAAGTATATTAGGACCAACCATCAACCTATTACCTAACACAATAAATAGAATGAATTATATATAATATACGTAGAATTGTATATTATATTACCTTTGATGTTCGATGGCTACAGAAAATATCTCTGCATTCTATAGGGATGTCGTCGTCTACGTCATAAATTTTATGTGAGGACCGAACGAATACTTCTAATCTAACAAACAAATAATCACTGGAAAAAAAAAAACAAAAAAAGGATCAAATAAAGAGAGAACATGGCATGGCATTTCCGTGGAAACCCAAAAATTGGTTCAACTATATACCGCCAAAGTTTCAATTTGGAGGGAAATAAAATTGTTAGAATGACATTTCTGCCCTTGGTGATGTTCCCACCAGAAAATTCACACATTAACATAGTATTGCAAAGTGACAAGACAAAAGTAACGTTAAAAATAAAAAAAAATCAGACTAGAGAAATGAATGAAAAATAATAGTCGGTAGATGGTCAACACAAGAATTTGACCGTTAAATAAAATATACCAACACACGTTGTCCCTATTCCACCCTGTTCCGCTTTTGACTAATTTTACCATTCTGCCCTTCAACCCTTTCGTGTATTTTCTTCATGATGTTTTGCCTTGTATTATTAATATACCAAAGAATTCTCCTTTGAATCCTTTATTATTAAGTTCTCAAGCAAGCTCTTCTTTACCGTTTCACACACCAGCACACATATACTATATATATATATATATTATATATATGTATAAAGAAATACATCGTAAAATAATCATCTATCTAACACGGACACATCAATCACACAATCATCATCAAATTTTACCTTTTTATATATAGAATATATGACGCCAAAACACAGTACACAACAATCACATGGTACTTACCTTTTACTTCACCCAAAGCACCAAACACTAAACTAAACTAAAACTATGTAATAAATAAAAAAACTTGTGCGGCACTGCCACATATACATACATACATACATACATACATTCCCCTCATTACCTTCCATTTAACAACACTCCACCAAAACTAAAAGAAATCCAATAAATCTTCAACCCAAAAGAGAGAGAGAGAGAGAGAAGTAAAAAACGCCATGGATCATCATCCTCGGATCTATGGCGTAACGTTATTCATCGCCGGCCTCCTCAGCCTCGCACCTCCGGCATTGCCCCAACAGCCGCCCGACAACTCGAGCTCCGCCGCCACGCAAATCAACTCCAACTCAATCCTCGTCGCGCTGCTCGATTCTCACTACACGGAGCTCTCCGAGCTCATCGAGAAAGCCATGCTCCTCCAAACCCTCGAACGCGCCGTCTCCGAGCTCAACGTCACGATACTGGCTCCGGCGAACGAGGCCCTCCGACACGGCCTCGACCCGGAGTTCCGGCGATTCCTTCTCGAGCCGAGGAACTTGAAGTGCCTGCAAGATCTCGTCTTGTTCCACGTTTTGCCGTCTCGCATGGAGTCCGGGGAATGGCCGGCGCACGGAGCTAAATGGCGCGGCACTCTTCTGTCGGAAAAGTACGAGAAGATCCGTCTCCACGTGGACGGCAATGGCACCGGAACCGTCGACGTCGCGACCAAGGTCACCAGGCCCGACGACGTCGTTCGCTCCGATGGGGTCATACACGGAATCGATAAGCTTCTCGTTCCTAAATCCGTACAGCTCGAATTCAATCGGAGGCGGAGCTTGAGGGACATCACCGCCGTGTTGCCGGAAGGTGCGCCGGAGGTTGACCCCAGGAGTCACAGGTAATTACTGGGCTTTTCTTTAATTACGCTAATTTGTTTCCTACATTGCATTAATCTTGTAAGATGTAAGGAAAATTATTTGTTAGATAATTAGATTCAGTTTTCTTGAAAGAACCAATTTTCATTCTTGTTTCTAATTCGTTCGCAGGCTGAAAAAGCCCGGCCCGCCGGTTACCGTCGGCTCCCCGCCGGTCCTTCCAATCTACGAGGCCATGTCGCCGGGCCCATCCCTAGCACCGGCCCCGGCCCCGGGGCCCGGAGGGCCCCACCACCACTTCGACGGGCAGAGGCAAATCAAAGACTTCATCGAAACCCTCTTACACTACGGAGGCTACAACGAAATTGCGGACATCCTCGTAAACCTGACATCCTTAGCCGCCGAGATGGGGCGGCTCGTGTCGGAGGGATACGTGCTGACGGTCCTGGCGCCGAACGACGAGGCGATGGCGAAGCTCGGCGCCGACCGGCTGAGCGACGCCGGCGCGCCGGAGCAGATCGTGTACTACCACCTGATACCTGAGTACCAGACGGAGGAGAGCATGTACAACGCCGTGAGGAGGTTCGGAAGGGTTAGGTACGACACGCTGAGGCTGCCGCATAAGGTTGTTGCGGAGGAAGCAGATGGGTCGGTCCGGTTCGGGCAGGGTGACGGGTCGGCGTATTTGTTCGACCCGGATATTTATACGGATGGGAGGATTTCGGTGCAGGGGATTGATGGGGTTTTGTTTCCTTCGGAGGAGGGCGGTGGTCAACGGAGTAACAAGGTGGTGGCTAGGGTTGCTTCGGAGCCGAGGAGAGGTGTGTTGTTGTAGTCTTTAAGTATTCTTGCTTTTGTTATAATCATATTAAAATATTTATCTATTTTAATGTTCAGGAAAATTGTTGGAAACTGCATGTACATTGCTTGGATTCATGGGACAAGACTCTCATTTCTCTGGCTGTGGTTAAAATTTTTGGGCTCCTCGGCAAATATTTTATCATGAAGGGTGCAGAAATAGAGTGAGCAAAATATATTTTTCCCATTATTTTTTTCGAGAAACTTTCAGTAGCCAAAATAATATTAATTTTGTTTCTTGATATGAAATGACAGTTCTTTTACTGTCCCATGTGCTTGAGAAGATGTAAGAGCGCAGAGTGGTGTGTGGTTGTGGAAGTTGTCCGTGGGAACCTTATTGGAGTCTCCTTTTCTAATATATATTTATTATTTAAGGAAGCTGTAATTAACATGTCCATTTTCTTTGAGACTTTCCTTCGATCTGTGTCCTCTTGTTGTGCGCATTGGAATGGAATTGAACCCTAAATTCATTTTAATCATTGTTTGCTAGGCAATTATTCATCCACATAATTAGTTTTTTCTTTTCCTTTTATAATGGAAGATTTATAAACAATGAAGAATACTAGTTGTCCCTACTTTAAGTATTGATTTTATTTGATCTGCCGACAGGCTCAGTCATGTCTAAAGAAGCTGGAAAAACGAAAATAGTTAGTTTCACGCTGGTTTTGACTTTATTAAAAAAAATAAAACTAGATCGAATTTGGAATTGAGGGTGTCAGAAATATATTGATTTTATTACAGAAATAATAAGTGGAAGATGATATTGATTGTAATACAGATATAAATAGGTGGTAGATGATATGTAGCTTTTAACACGAGGTGCACTGTCATGTTCTACCGACATGGCGACATGTTCGATTTATGAACTCTATCAATTATTACCCATTGAGGCAGTAAAAATTAAAATCGGAAAATAAAACATATACAGACAGTACAATACATAAAAGATATTACAGAAACAAAACCCTGATGACGATATATATATATTTTGCTTCAAACCCGACATAGAAGAAGAATATGGAAAAACACGAACATGCAACTTCACAAAAACGTGCAGAATTTTACAGCGATGTTGAACTTGAATTTCTGAAATGGAGTAGAAACAAGAAAACTTACAAGTGGATGATAATCTCTTCTCAGCCTTCCACACTAACAACACAACCCTTCATCGCCTCGTTAGAATCATTTGCTCCATTAATATCCGAATAATTCTCTTCAGGATTTTGCACGCTGTCTTTGTCCTCTGATTCCATTACAGCTTTAACCTTCATGGTTGCTGGAGATTCTTGATTCTTATTAACCTTGGACAAGGGGCTTTTCTTGGTTGCTAGCTTCTTTGGGGACTTCTTTAATGGCTTGCCTTCATCGTTGCTTGAATTTGTTACGCCTTTTTCTTGTGCATTATCAGAATTAGAGCCACTTGTTTTCTTTCGTCCGAGTTTCGGAGATTTGGGACGTGTAATAGGTATCTGCAGAAATTAGTACAGAGAAGCTATAAAGACATCTATCTTCATGGCATAACATATCTTTGTAGTGAGAGCTATTTTACCTTCTTCAGTTCAACTTTTGGAGGAGGTTCCTTGTAGAAACTCGGCATAGGTGTTGCTTTGAACGTCAGGCTCTTCCTCAGTTTCTTTATCTCCGCCTCTTGATTTTCCTACGAACAAATCAGAACAGGGCTTTGATGTTAGAAACTTATCCCGATAAACGAACAAAGAAACAGTGGTGATGAAGAAAGAACACCTTTGATTTAGCCTGCAAGTTATTTGTCTCCATTTCCTTGGCATGTTTCTGCTCTTCAATCTTCGAAAAGAACTGGTAAAAAAACAACGCATAAGTCTTCGTGCTCCAAAAATATTTATAGAAGAATGATATATTTAACACTTTGCTATTAACAACCTGTTTTCGCCTTTCAGCTCTCTCCTCCAGTCGGAAGGAGAACGCAGACTTGTTGATCCTCTGCTGATTCCTGAGAGAAAGACAGTACTTGTTAGCTTACATATTAGGCACATGATCACTTTCTGTTAAATAAATCTTGTTAGAAAACTAGATTGTTAAGTTGAAGCATACGATGAAGTAGTAGAACGAACATCCTCGTCATGCTTTGCATCCAATCCCTCTGAATTTTGATCGACCACTTTATCAACAGGCTCAATCTGATCCGTATAACCAAACAATCCCATTAATAAAAAATAATCAAAGAAAATATACAAGTTTTTCTTCTTTTTCATCTTTCTTTCTTTTATATTTTACCTCAGACGGAATACGGCTAGGCGAAGTAGAGCGCCTGCTGGTTGTGGTAGCTTTAGAGCGTCCATCGCCATTTTTCTGAGATTTCTTAACAGGAACCACATCGAAGCTTCTTCTCGATATCTCAGAGAATCTCCCCTTCGAAGGGAAAGAGAGGCTCTTCTGCATCGAAGTCTGTTTCGTTGCTCCACTTCGACCAAATGAGATTGATCCTTTCGAATCGGATTGATTCTTTGGAACTTTCTCACGCTTTAATCCATTGCCCTTGGAAGTTTTGCCGTCACCTGTCGCTGTTTGGGGCTTTGATTCCACTTCAGATGGATTAAGGCACTCTTTGTCAGTGAGGTCTTCCTTGTTCGTTGCATCCACGTTGAGCCCATCTTGTTCCTCCGTAGATTTCTCAAAGATAACATTCTTCTCATCTTCATGAGGAACTCCATTTTCAGACTCCATTTTTTTTACTTCAAATCTGCAAAAATCACTCGACTCTACATTACAGGTAAGCTGTCAAAATAAAATCTTCAAACAAGAGAGACGATGCCGAGAAAAATGAAGCCACAACTGAGCTTAGACTTCAGATAAATAAAATCAAACGCAGAAATTGAAGAGGAATCATACTCTCAGTACAGCCTCATCATTGCGAAGCTAAACAAAATGCCAAGAACGAGATGAGTTGACCTCTACAGTTTTGCAGTGAAATCACTGCTGATTTCTTCTTCTTCTTCCTCTGCTTATTTTAACAGGTGATCGTATCGTGCAAGGTTCGACAATGCCATGAGATAGCGATGTCGCTGCCCTCCGTTTATAAATAAATAAATCAAAAACAAAAAAAAGGAAAACCGGATTTATGAAAATGACTGAATTACCCTATCCTTCGTTCTCTACAAACTCATGACGAAGGGCAAAATAGTAAAACAAAAGTACCCAATGATTGGACGGCATTAGAAGGAAAGAACGTGGGAGGGGCTACGCTACAGAAAAACAAAAACCGGGCCAGCTTCGGTACTGTCGTGACGTGGCACGAGGGAGAAACGTGATTGGTCCCGGCCTTGACTCCGTTACCACCAACCGTTGATCGTGAGCTGTCCGAACATGCTGGGTTTTGGCTTAACGGCGATCCAACGGTCACGCGCCTCCTGTGAGAGATCCACGCCGTTGATCACGAGCCTAGTCACTTCCACGCTGGCGAACGGGTGGCACGTTGTATTCAAGTGGAATTCGCGGCCGTGACAATTGATTAGGTGTAACATCTTTTTGATTTACTAAATAACAAAATAATATCGAGCTAATTGATTGTAAATTCTTCAAAAGCAATATTGCCATCTTATGCAGAATTCATTTGTTAATCGACTATTATAATAAAGAAATAAATAGTAGCATAACATGAACCAATCTCTAAATAATAAATATACATGTATTTGATATATGTTGGCACATGTTATGTTGTGCACATGAAAGAGTATCCTAGGTTATGCATTGCATTGCAATCGAGACCTCATTTATGTTGTGACATGCGACGTCAATGAGGGTCTTCTTTATCTTGTTCTTGTTCGCTTTCTCGATCCATAATTTCGACAATGGAACGTGTTAGATTCGGGAAATAATTGCAACGTTTATCTTATGAACTATAATACAAATTTAAATAAAAACTCATCATTAATAACACATCATAAATAAAAATGAGAAATTACCGCTCGATCTGGACGAAGAGGTGTTTAAAAAGTGTCAATTTGACTGTCATGTACAATTATTATTTTTCTCTTTTTTTTTTTTTTTTACTAATTTAATAAATTACCATTTAATCTTTAGTTTTTTTAGTATAATTAAATCCTCACAAATTAATTTTCTTTTTATATACTTTAAAACAATATACAAATCAAAATTAAAATTTCATAAATGGTAAATAACTTAAAATATAAAATTATATTTTAAAAAATGTATATTATATTTTTATAAATACTACTTTAAGGAAATAACGAAGAAGAAAGCTATATACGTAATAAATTTAAAGAGCGTTGTTAATTCGCGTCATCCCAAGAGTTAATACCACATTTGACCTCCAAATCTAAATGACATCACAAGAAACACATTAATGCATCTCATTAAGATTTCTGTCAGGATTAAACCATAATCTTCATCAAGTATGATCCAATCTGTAGATCTTTTCATCACATTGAGCTATTAACAGTAGACCCCATGAGGTCGAAGAAGGAGTAGACGCCATTCAAATTCAATTACAGAGCACCAATGTAAAAGCAAGCGGGGCCACGCGTTGGCAGATGAAGAAGTAAATGCTATTTCGCTGGGTCCCAGTTTTCTCCCTTCCCCATTCAACATTGAATCTTCTTTTTACTATTAATTTTTTCGTTTTCGGAAAAATACTTCCTCGATTAATCGATTTTGACTGACGGGCATTGATAGCCACGTAGAACAATAGTTGGTACAGCTTTTTCTCTCCTACCGCGTCGGCAATATTATAACATATATAGAAGATAAAGCTAATTTAATTGTGCCTTTGTACTCCGATCTCAGCTCTCTTCCTAATGGCTTCGGGTCCGGTAATCGATAAGAGCGGAAGTGCCACGTCGGACGGGTCTCCGAACGGAAACATGGAGACGATCGACAGCAATCACAGTATGAGAAGTGACAGCGGTGGCCGTGGTGAGAGGTTCGAATATTTCGGGTGGGTTTATCATTTGGGAGTTAATTCGATCGGCCACGAGTATTGCCACCTGAGGTTTTTGTTCATCCGAGGAAAGTACGTGGAGATGTACAAACGCAACCCACATGAGAATCCTGGGATTGTATGTTCTTAATACTTTTTTTTTTTTTCACTTTCGTGCTGTTTTCTTTTATATGTTTGATTTAGTCACGTGCTTTGCCTCAAGAAAAGAAGTAATGTGTGTCAAAGTTCCGTTTTTTTTACCTTCTTTGAATGGTTTGGCTAGTAAGTTAGATGCCCAGATGTAGCCATCTAGTATGTTGTCGTTGATTTTGATATAGAACAGTGCATCATCTTGAATTTTAATCACTTCCGATATTTGGGTTATCTAGTGAACAAAATTCCGAAATGAATTTTGAATTTGAGAGCTTTGTCCCACCGATGCATAGTGTGATTGGTCTTATTCCTAAAATTGGCGAATCTTGTGATGATTCAACAGCTGTCTGGTGATTTGCTATAGAGGGCATGATTCTGAGATCATTTTTCTAGCGGTTTATTTCGAATTTTGCAACTCTGAAATACTATTTGTTTCAGAAACCGATCAGGAGAGGTGTCATAGGACCTACACTAATGGTGGAGGAGTTGGGTAACCGAAAGGTTGACCATGGTGTAAGGCCTCTATTTCTCTATCACTAGTTGGCTGTAAAGCTTTTTCGTGGAGCCATTTAATTACTTTTTTGTTGATTAGATATCTGAAAATTTGGAAATCATGTTGTAGGATGTTTATGTGATAAGGTTCTACAACCGGCTGGATGAAGCTAAAAAAGGAGAAGTAAGTTCTTAATTTCATCGCATTTTACTTTTTGCTCGATTTGCAGTCATATATGTTTGCATTGATGCTGCTTTTTAAATGTGGGCTCATTTTCTGATATTCCTTGCATTAAAGAAAATCTTTCGATGTTGCAAGATTGCTTGTGCCACAGCTGGTGATGCTCGAAAGTGGATGGAAGCATTTGATTATGCTAAGCAACAGGTAAGAGGAGAAATGGACCTAACGATTCTTATGCAGCCTCCCATTTTTTTGTTGTTCAACGTTGTGTGTACAATGATTATATTTTGTGGGTTGTTGCTAGAGACTTCAAATTTTTATATGAATATTTCGTGCTTGATGTTGAGCTTATAAATCACGTACAAGGATATAAGTTTTTACCCGCTTAAAGAGATTATGATTTGGCACGTGGAGTTTTACTATTGTTTTCTTATTGTTATAGGTAGAATATGAGCTCTCCAGAGGTCATAGTGTAAGAGACAAGCTGGCCATGGAAGATGAGTATGTATATCCTTTCCTAGATTTCTTTTTTTTTAGCATAAAACTGGTTCCCAATTCATGTAAACATCGTAAATAATGAAGTTCCTCCAAGAAGACAACATCACTAAAAGAGATTGCCTTTTTGTAACTTTGCATTGGCTGCATTTTGCACCCGCGATGAACAGTTTTTTTATGAACTATCCCTTTTTACTTTGATCAACAATTTTCAAACATGAAGCCATAATCTCTAATTACCTTTCCGTTTTCAAGGATTAATCTTGGCGGGCATCGCCCTAGGGTGCGCAAGTACGCCCACGGTCTGAAAAAATTAGTGCGGATAGGACAAGGTGAGCAGCTTCCGCATGTTTGAAGACGTGCTGAATTTCATTTAATGATATTTAGGACACCTCTGTTATTTAACAGGCTATGTTTATTTAACTTTTTATATGAGCTACAGATACTTCATCATGTATAATAGGTCTCCAATCGTGATATTGACGTTTTCTTTATGCTTCTCTTTTTTCATTTTGATGGCACTTGTGTTGTGTTTTTCTCAGGACCGGAAGTTCTTGTGCGTAAGGCCTCAAGCTTAGGTGATGGTAGAGTGGATGCTTATTTTGATGCAGATGGTGCGGATGTGATCGAGGCACATGAATGGAAATGTGTCCGTACTATAAATGGTAACTTAAATTATCATTCCTCTATTAAGTTTGTATTACCATCATTGTTAACTAGTTTACACAGTTATTCGTCATAAACTCAAACCAAATCTAGAATTCCTTACAACTAATGTTGCTTCAATGGTCAAATTTGGAGCCAGACCTAAGAAACTTGTATCTCTGATTGTTTAGACTTTTATTATTTTCAGGGGTGAGAATATTTGAAGATGTATCCAATTCAAAGGTAGGCTGCTTCTGAGATTTTAGTGTCACATTTGAGTTCATTGATCTTCATTTTATGTGTTAGAAGAAGAGGCATCATGTCTATACAACTACTCTTTCAATTTTCGAATCTTTACCGATTTTTTTTTTAAATCCCTTATATTTTCTGCCACCCTCTTGCTGTCTCTTTTCTTATCATTCAGATTAAATATATTCTCCTCAGTATTCATACATTTTGTGCACATTAGTCCGTACCTGTTGATGTTTAAGAAAATCTTGTCCATTCATTTTAACTGTAATAATTTCACTGAAACAACAAATTTTCCTTTCCCTTTAGAGTGGTAAAGGCATCCTTGTGAAGGCTGTTGCTGTTGTTGATGCTACTGCTGATACTGTTTTTGAAGTACTGTGGACTCTCAATCGGCTCCAGAGATACGAGTAAGTATTTTTCGGTTTGCACAGTTTTTTTTTTTTGGTACGTAATTCTTTTTCCAGTTAAGAAGAAGCCCTCTAACTACGGTTATTTGCAGGTGGGACACTTTGACAAGTGACTTGCAGTTAGTTGATTCCGTAAATGGACACTACGATGTTTTATATGGGACATTCGACCCCCGCTATTTGACTTGGTGAGTTTTTTGACCTTTCGATTTCCACGATTTTCTTACACGAATCGCATGTCAAAGTAGCCGTGCAAAAAAATCGAATCCATTATTGCAGGTGGAAATCAAAAAGGGACTTTGTGTTTTCAAGGCAATGGTTTCACGGGCAAGATGGAACTTACAGTTAGTGTTTCTTTATTGCAAATTTATCTTGACAGAAAGAAAATGGTTATAAATGCAGCGAATGCTTTATTTATCTATCAATGCAGCAATTCTGCAGTTTCCCTGTTCGCACAAGAAGTTGCCTCCGAAATCTGGATACAAACGCATGAAAATTAACCGTAATCAAATTTTTGTTAATATATCCTACATCTCACTTATTCTTTTCTCTGTGACTCTTTGAGCCATTTTCTTACTGGTTTTGCTTTTGCAGCTTCCACTTGGGAAATTAGGGACTTAAGCACTCCCTCGTCTTCAAGCAGTGCTAAATGCCTCCTAACTCAGACGCTGGAGATAAGCCCACACGGTTGGTTTAAATGGAGAAACAATCAATCCCAGAAATTCGAAAAGACAGTTCCATACGCATTATTGAGTCAAGTTGCAGGTTAGTGCCATATTGTATATTTTTTACCAATTAATATGTACAGTACTTTTGATTATGGAACATTTTACTTAATTAGGTTGTCCATGTTTGCTACTCAAATTCTAAAAGTAATAAGTTGGTAGTCAGTTGCTAATTTAGTTTAACTTGAAAATCTGACGTTTAGATATGCTTCTTATCTGCTTGAAAGAATGAGTAAGATGGTGACAATTGGAATAAAATCGCCACTTAAAGTTTCATTTACGTGCTCGAACATTTTTCTGCAACTTCTCATACAGGTGTTAAAGAGTACATCGGAGCAAATCCATCTCTTCTACTGGACTCATCCTCTACAGTTGTTGATACAAAAGTATCAGATTTTTCTGGGCCTCTAAGCGAATATGAGGATGTTGAAGCCGATGAATTCTACGATGCCATAGCCGCTGAATCTTCCTCCTCCGACGAGGATAGTGAAAACGAAGTACCCGTAAATAAGGCTCGTGTTCTTTTTTTTTTATAGGATGTTTTTCTTGACTTGTGTATAGCAAAAAACCTGCTAGATTAAGACTTTTTCTTATGTTGTTTCAGGACAAAAAGATAAAATTAAAGAACATTTCATGGGCCATAGCAGGATTGGCTTTGAGGCGATCTTCAGGTACTCTTTAGACCACCATTCATATATAATCTTTATACAAATCTGTTATCAAAATCTTTATTTGTTGAGAAAATTCTGCACATCTTATTACAGTTGCAGATTCAGATAAAGAGCTGAATATGAACGTGCCTCCTATCGATCTCGAGCCAAGCCAGTTTCACGGGATCATGAGGAGAGCAAAGGATGTAAACGATACAAATTGCTGGTCTTCACCCGATGGCTCTGGTTTCATGATCAGAGGGAAGACTTACTTGAAAGATAGCACTAAGGTGAGCTCATACTTCAACATAGTAGTCAAATGAAAGGATACTCTTTTTTTTTTTCGCAAATTCATATCATATGTGGAGGGTAATAAAATACAGTCGAAACTCTATAAATCAGTACTATTGGAACCACCAAAATTTATTAATTAATTGATAAATTAAACAATAAAATACTCAATTTACAAATGACTTTCAAATTTCACTTAGGCATTGTACAATGAAGAGCTCAATTTAAAAGAATCATTCAATCTCCACCTAGAGCGAGATTCAAGATCAAATTGATTTAAACAAAAAACAAAAGTCAACTGTGTCTTTTTTTCAGAAACCTTCATTAATCATCCGTCTAAGAGTATGTAATATATAAGGAATTAACAAAAGCCTTTTTGTTGTGATTTCTTTTTTTTTTCAGGTGAAAGGTGGAGAGCCGCTTCTCAAACTCATAGCCGTCGACTGGTTCAAGGTTGAAAAGTGTGCAACAAAGGTCGCGTTGCATCCAAAAAGCCTCGTTCAGGTGATTTTATTTATATTACAAAATTAGGAGTATTATATAAACATGCACTTCTATATATATATACTTACACAACGCGTGCTGCTACTCGCAGAGCGAGCCAGGGAAAAAGCTACCATTCATCCTTGTCATGAATCTCGAGGTTTGTTTTCATGCTAAATTGCTAATGAATTTCTTACAGATGTGCTCATAATTTTAATATAACAAACAAACAACTACCATTATCATTTTATTAGGTTCCTGCCAAGCCAAACTACAGCTTGGTTCTCTATTTTGCTGCCGAGAGGCCCGTAAATAAGAATTCGTTACTCGGTAGATTCATCGACGGCAGTGACATGTTTCGTGATTCGAGATTCAAACTCATACCGAGCATTGTTGAGGTAGCAGCAGGTTTCTTGAAAGAAAACAGTTTCCCTTTGTAATGACATTTTTCATCTTCTCTCTTGTCTTAAACTTTTCTTGTAATCAGGGTTATTGGATGGTGAAGCGCGCGGTGGGCACGAAAGCTTGCCTTCTCGGGAAAGCAGTGACGTGCAGCTATCTCCGACAAGATAATTTTCTGGAGGTGAAATTTCTAATTCCCCCCATGCTTATTTTTTAGTCGTGTATATATGGGGGTACTGAGGGCTTTAAGGACACCTAAATTAACGGGTGGCAACTTTAGGGCAATGAGTTTCGAGATTAAAGCAATTTGAGGACAGTTAACGAGGTAAACCTAATCGTAGTCTGGAATTAACACGCATGAGCTGCGCTTAACGATTAAATTGGGGGGAAATCGTAAGTAGCGTCGTACGTGCTGATTTGGGCTGAATTTTCCCAATGCCTCGTAGGATTTTTTTACAAATTAATTGTCACGTGCACCTCACATCTGTTACTTTCTGGCTGCAATTAGGTTTCCGACGTTAATTGTCCTCATATTGCTTTAATTCGTCAAAGATGCTGATTTGGATAGAATTTTTACCAAACACAACATAAAAGCTTCTCTCAAATTAATTGTCACGTGTGTTGGCTCAACTGTGCTAATCCCATGTTGAAACTAGGTTCCCAACTTTTCAAATTGCTTCATTTTCGAAACTTATTGTCCTAAACTTTCCGCCCCTTAATTTATGTGTCCTTAAAATGCCACTCTCCTAAATATTCATGATTACAAAAAATAATTAAGCAAAAAAATTCCTCTTTTAGAAAGAAAAAAAAAACATTTATGCAAATTCTTGAATTCAATCTTCATGTCTTTTGTTTTGGTTATGCAGATTGATGTTGATATCGGGTCTTCTTCTGTAGCAAGGAGTGTGATCGGTCTTGTCCTCGGATACGTAACGAGCATCGTCGTCGATCTTGCAATAGTTATTGAGGTCACAATTTCTTCTATGTCGTTTTCTTTCTTAGGATTCTTGTAAGCTCGTTATCGTATTTATACCAGAAAATTAGCTTCTCGGGTTTTTTTCTTTTTTTTCCCGTATAATACTGCAGGCCAAGGAAGAGGCTGAGCTCCCCGAATACGTTCTTGGAACCGTACGGTTAAATCGGTTTCAGCTCGATTCTGCTGTACCTTTGGATGATAATGCTTGAGGTTTGTTTAACTCTCACCATGTTGAGAAGAATCTGCAAATTTGAGTTGTATTCTGTTATGTTGTAGGAGAACAACATTTTTATCTTCATGGAAATTCTTAGTGAGTTTGAATATGTTTTAATGACTTGCAATTGAATGAATGAAACCAACATTCTTGTTCTTTATCTACTCGAATTAGAATAATTGAATATCAAATATGGAGTCCAAGGCATTGGATTTAAACGTACATTGAAAAAACATCAATTGTACTAATAGAAATTTCTATAAAATAATACTCAACTCTATTCTTTATGAAATTCTTTAAGAGAATATTTTTTTTGTCAATAAAGGGTTCTACATTAATAATTTGCTAAAATTACAAGATAACATATTTTTGATAATATTTATAGACCCCATATAAAATATTAATTTAAAATGATTTATAATCGCTTTTTAAAAATATTCATGTTATGATGAATTTATATAGAAAATATTTCCTAATGTTATGGGCAATGAAAGTTTGAATGGTATTTGAAAATTTTGTAAGTAATTAATTTATAAATTAATCAATTAACTCTGTTAGTTCCAAAATTTAGTGGTACTAAGAATACTTATGTAAATTTATTTATTTAATTTTTTTCATTACAAACCCACCAAACTCCGTCGATTTTTTCTTTTCAACGTTTATTCATTACAAACTTTTACTGCATGCTAAAAGTACGGCGGCCATCACCATTGCGACGTAGCAATTTAACAGCTTCTTCCTTACGACGTTTGCCACGTCTGCTTAGCTGAAAGCAATAAATAGAAAAGTCAAAACACTTACGAAAATACCAAAACGAAAAAATAAAATATCGAAAGCATGTAAAAGGACCAAAAAAAAAAAAAACCTTGCTGCGACAGAGCCCAATTGCTGTCAACTCCGACGTGCCACGCAAAGTAACCGAGAAGTCCACTCCTCTTCGCGTACGCAACCTTCGCCGCAACCGCCTGAAGATCATCGTACCCTATCCACGTCGTCCCCGAGTAGCAATAATTCGTCACCAACGTACCGTTGTACACCACCGCCGCACCGTTCTGCGATATAAAGCTCCTTATCTGCCCGTACCCCATCGCCCCTCCGCCGCTGCTCGCCGGAGCCAAGAGCCCGTGGTTGTTCCCGTTCGCAAGGACCCACGAGTAGCCGTAGAAAGGCAGCCCGAGGACCAGCTTCTTCAAAGCCACGCCGGAGCCGCTCCAGGCTCCGACGCCGTAGCTGCCGCTCACCTGGCTCGACGAAGGGTCGTAGAGCATCGAGTGGGAGTTGGTGAACCGGTACCACGACGGGTCGTAGAAGTCGTAGGCCATCAGGTTCACGAAGTCGAGGTTCGCGTTTATCGACTGCGATGGGTAGATGAGCCCATTGAGGTTCGGCTGGTAGTAGAAGGCCGCGGTGAGGAGCAAAGCGGGCCTTCCGGAGCCGGCGGCCTCGGCGGCGACGGCCTGGCGCCACTGGGTCAGGAGGGTTCCGAGGTTCGTCATGTCGGAGCTCGTCTGCGGGTACTCCCAGTCGAGATCCAGGCCGGAGTAGCCGTAGGCTCGGGCCAGCTTTATGGAGGAGTCGATGAACGCCTTGCGCGACGGTGATTGGCTGGCCATGGCGGAGAAGGCGGTCCTGTTGGCGCTGCCTCCGCCTAGGGAGATTAGGGTTTTCACGCTGGGGTTTTTGGACCTGACGGTGGCGGTGAACTGGGAGAAGGAGGCGTTGTTGGAGGAGGGGACGGTGAGTTGGTAGGTGGATGAGTCGAGGGCGGCGAAGGCGTAGAAGAGGTGGGTGAAGAGGGAGGAGTCGATGCTCGAGGAGGGGAAGCCGCTCTCCGGGAACCAGTAGCCGCCTTGGACGGCGGCGGTTTGGGCCGATGGAGTGTGGGGGAATGAGGCGGTTGTGATTAGTGCGGCGGCTATGAAGATTGAAAGGACATGTTTATTAGTGCTCGTCGAAGCCATGATGGGATTTTGATTGATTAATTGTCGGCAGTAGCGACGGCTTTATATAGGACGCGGATGGAGAAAATATCAAGCTCTCCTCTTTTCTTGACTATTCAAAATGTTATAGGGTAACGTAACGTAGCATTAAGATTATTAAAACATCTGGAAATAATGGAATTATTTTCTGTGATTATCAAGTTGGGAGCATAAATTCAAAATAGAATGCAACATAAAAAAAAAAAAAGTGTTTACCCTTCTTAGTACTATTTAAAAAAAAAAATCTTAAAAAGCTTTGTAGTGATCTAGAATTCCTCCAAGTACCTCAAAAGAGTTACGTGTTCGTTAATTGGATGTTGGACTTTTACAAGTGTTTTAATGCTAAAAGAGGTCGAGTTTCTACTCTACTACATTAGGCAGAGATATTTATCTAATCTGACTTTTCGACAGTCTCGTGCTGGAAAATTTTATAGAGTAGTGATCGAATTTGCAACTTAGTTTTTTTTTTCCTTCGCTCACGTAGAAAGTCACCTTATGACTAAATTTAGTATAAGTATAATCTGAAACTCGACGTTAGATATAGGTCGATCAGAGGACTAATCTTGCTGATTCACATGACAATACTCCAAATTCCACAAGCAGCGATAGTCACCTCATTCGAATATGTGACAAAGAAAATGCCAACAATTGAAGAAGTCAATAGTGGAAAAAAAAAAAGGATAATATTCCAAGTTGCGGGTCGGGCCGTAAAATACGAAGCCCGATTTATATCTTTACCTCACTCTTCTCGCGGCGGATGCTAATCTCTTGTTGCAACCGCAAATCTAGTAAAAATGCAGTAAAATCCCAAAGTAAAAAGAAAAATTATGGTCATGAATCTGCTGCTCTATGAATAATGTCCAAGTTATTCTTATTCACTTTCCCAACCGAGTTATGGAGCTCTTTGTTGTTCCCACAGTGTCGTCAGCTTATTCCCCTTCGTGAACAGAGCCACACCTCTTTCTCTTGCTTCCTCGCTATGTTGTATTTCTCGATTCGCCCACAATTATTAAATATTATTAATCGGTTTTTTTTTTTTTTTATCTAATTTTAAAACTTACAATTACCATCACCTTGTTACTATGGTTTGGAAAATCAATAAATCATGTTGGAAAATGATAAAATAGAATCTTGGACTAACATATTTACCAAGAAAAGGGCAAACAGGTAATAAAGAACACAGCCAATGATAGTCTTAGTGAAAACAAAGCAGATCAAGAAAAGTGCTTAGGAGGATAAAACATCATATTTTATAAGCAAAAAACGAGACACACATAAGCATTTCATATAATTACTTAGATACAAATACACAGCTCCTTTCTTTTACTTCCCAAAGAGGGATTTGATCCACCATATCCCTCTCTTGTCCTCCGGAGTGCTCTCACCCTCCGGCGCAACATCGGAGTGAGCCGTCCTGTGAAGCTTGCTGACGTCATACCCCTCTCCCTTCGCCTTCTCCACCAGCTGATTGTACGTCTCTTCATCAATATGTGATTGCCTGCACAGAATCTGTAGAGAAACAAATGGATAAAACCTCCAAAACTCCATCAAAAATACTTGTGAAATTGCAGAAACATGTAAAGTTTCCTTCATCTATTGAACCCACAACACAAAGCTCAAGGGATCTATCTATCTACACTTTATTTCAGAAATAAAAGTTAAAAAAAAAAAAGATAATTAAGGCATAAACGTACGTACCCAAAGATAGTTCCTTGAGGGCTGGCCAACCAGAGCAAACTGATAATCATCATCGATGTGCAAAACCCAGTAATCTCCGGTGATTGGAATTATGGGCAAAAACGGAGGCACGTAGAATTTAACTTTGAGCTTAGCCTCATCGCTCTTGGGATCGGCTTTGTAGGCGGTGCCCTCGATGTAACCCCTCTTCCCATCGGTCCACGTCTCGTTCAGGACACGGACGGTGCCGTCGGAGTTGAGGCTGTAAGTGGCCCTCGTGTCCTTGCCGTTCTTGGGCTGAAACCTCGACGGAAACGAAGCAATCTCGTACCAACGGCCCATGTACCTCTCCACGTCTAAGCCCTTCACAACTTCCATCTCCTTCTTCGCCATTTCTTAGCTTTTCTTTATCGCAAATCGGTGAAAAGTGGGAAAGATGTGCCTCGAGGTGATGGATATATAGATGGGGGATATGGGTTTATTCACGGGGAAGGAATATGTATAAAAGCCCAGATTTTTATTTTCTTTTTCTTGATAAGCAAGATATTGGTGATGAGACGTGGACGCTTCACAGCCTACCACGTATCACCTGTCGATCTTTTATCCGGCGCGTGGGCTCCACGTCAGCGTTGTTGATTTCCTTGTCATGTTTGGGCTGGGCCCTATAGAAAAAAATGAAAAATCTAGTACAGTAGTCTTACAATTTAGAAATGTAGCTCCATAAGTCAAAGCTAGTCAACTGCTGATGAAAATCAACACAATTTGTTTGCATGGAGAAGCTACAAACACGAGGAACCAATGGATGAGATTGATCGTATCCTTTCTACCATTTCTTTTTTAAAATGCTTCCCAATTCTATTCTTGAAAAAAAGGAACAATCCCTCCCTATATTCTGTTCTGTTCCTTTCTTTCCATTTGAGGCCTCCCCCATTTCTTTTCTTCTATTATAATGTAAGTTACGCATGATTTCTTCTTCTTTCCAGCCATTTATAGGCAGCAAACTATGCATGCATATAAAACATTTTCGTATGATTTCTTTTTCTTACCTCGATGTTTTCCTTGACAATGCAGCATGTGGAGAGACACGATAGGCCATCTTTTACTGTTCCTTGCTCTGATTCAGACGATTCGAGCGCAGCTTCTTCCGCTTCCTGAACCAAAATGGCTGACTTTAAATGGTAAGAATATCCAAAAGATTTCTTTTTTATTTTATCCAACGTTTTTAATTGACTTTTAACGTAATGTTGCATGAAGGTGCCCGCCCTGAGATTGTAGCAGAAGGTGGATACTCGGGTTTTTTCCCCGACTCGAGCCAACCGGCTTACGACTTTGCCCTCGATTACAGCGTCCCCGGGACCATTCTTTACTGCAACGTTCACTTCACAAAGGACGGTGAAGGCTTCTGCGTGGACCAGATAAACCTGCAAAATGCCACCAATATTCAGGAAATCGATCCCAAGGGAGCAAAGACATACAACATAAACGGAAAGGACATTAACGGATGGTTCGGGGTTGATTACCTTGCCCAAACAATCTTCGACAATGTCACACGTAAAACCACCAAAAAATAATAACATACGACCTTTTGTTATTGCATCATAATTTGCTGAGCTGTAACTGAAAAAGATGTTTTCTTTGTTCCGTGTTTCACCAGTGCGTCAAAACATCTTCACGAGGATGGAAGTTTTCGACGGTGCACCGATCTTGGGACCGCCTCAGCTGTTCGCAGACAAGAATGGGAAGCCTACGAGAGTTTGGCTGAACATTGAGGTTTGTTTCCGAAAAATCAAATATTGAAGCAAATTTTCTTCATTACACCGTCGTGAATCTTTTTGTAATGTTTCTACAGTACGACACGTTCTACAATCAGCACAAAATCAGCCCAGAAGCGTACCTCTTGGAGAGATTAGAACAGTTGCCCGAATTCATCTCCTCTTCGGAAGTAGGCTTCTTGAAATCCATCGGTTTGAAGCTGGGAAGAAGCAAGACGAAGCTCGTCTTCAGGTTCCTCGAACCCGATTCGCTGGAGCCTGCAACGAACGAGAAATACAGTTCCCTTATTACCAAGCTTGCAACTATCAAATCGTTCGCATCGGGCATACTTGTCCCTAAAGAATACATCTGGCCTGTAAACAAAGCCCGGGTTTTGAAGCCAGCCACAAATTTAGTTCAAGAAGCCCACAAGCTAGGGCTTGCAGTTTATGCATCGGGTTTTGCAAACGATAACTTGCTGAGTTATAATTATAGCTACGATCCCACGAGAGAATACCAGCAGTTTACCGAGAATTCCCAGTTTTCGGTCGATGGGGTGCTGTCTGAATTTCCTTCAACTGCTTCCGAAGCACTGGGTGAGTTGTACTCTTTCTTTCTTCCTCTCTTAAAAAGTTTCTTCTTGCAAATTGTTTGACGTGATCTTCACTTCTGTGCTCACAGCATGCCTACCTCGGAGCAAGAATTCATCAAGAGTAATCCAAAGTAAGCAGACATTATTTTAAGTTCAAGAAAAAATAGAGAGATTTTGTGACGATTCTTGGACAATTTATTTTATATGAACAGCTTTGGTCATATCCCACAATGGAGCAAGCTGTGATTACCCGGGATCAACCGATCTTGCTTATCAGAAAGCAATAGAAGACGGTGCAGATATAATCGATTGCTCCGTTCAAATGTCCAAAGACGGGATTTCTTTCTGCTCTGATAGACCCGACCTTTTGAAGACTACTACTGCAGCCACACTCTTCATGGACAGAGCCACAAACATTCCTGAAATTCAGAAGGCAGATGGGATTTTCTCCTTCGACTTAACATGGGAAGAAATTCAATCGCTACAACGTAAGCTTCAGACAATTCTGAAATACTACGATTCCATTCCAAGTTCTGTATCCACATTTGTACTAAGAATCGATGCTTATTGATTCTAATTGCAGCACAACTCGAGAGTTTCTTCGAAAACGAACTCGTTAGGAATCCCACTAATAGAAACAGCGGAAAGTTCGTGACCCTCCCTGAGTTCTTAGAACTCGCCAAGAGTAAGGCAAACACCGGAGTACTAATATCCATAAAGGTAAGAATCTTTCGATTTCGTAAGTATTTGCAAAATTATCAATCTCATCTTCAACGTTACTTCTCAGAATGCAGCATACTTGGCTTCGAACAAGGGCCTCAACATCGTGGACACAGTTTTAGAATCTCTTGCAAATGCTTCCTACAACAACCAATCGACTCAGAAGGTTCTAATCCAATCGGAGGACACCTCAGTACTGTCCAAATTCAAGGGTTTTCCGTCTTACCAGAGAGTGCTCCACCTCGAACAATCCATCGGAGGGGCCCCACAAAAAGTGGCCCAAGAAGTGAAGAAATACGCGGACGCGGTTTTCGTGCACAGAGACGCGATAGTGGTGGCCTCCGACAACTTTGCAGAGAACATCACGAGGACGGTTCCCGAGCTTCACGCGGCCAACGTCTCCGTGTACGTCGGGTATTTCAAGAACGAGTTCGAGAATTTGATATTCGATTACCTGTCGGATCCCTACGTGGAGCTCGCGACCATGTTCGCACAGAGCGTGGATGGCTTCGTCACGGATTACCCAGCCACTGCAAATGCATTCGTCAGTGAGTGATTCTTCGCCTCCCTTTCCGCACTTCAAAGGATTTGAAAAAAATTGACAGGAAAAGAAAATTCTTATCCATGCTATGAAAATTCGAACAGGATCCTCGTGCACCGGCAGGAGATCTCCGTACGTGATACAGGCGGCGAAGCCAGGTTTTCTGTTCGACACAACGCCGGTAGCTGAACCGCCGGTGCTGAGCGTCGCAGACGTCGTCGATCCGCCGTTGCCTTCTCTGCAGGAGGTTAACCACGACGCGCCTCCTTCCGATGAATCTGCCAGTTCTCCGACGACAACTCCTACTCAGGCACCGAAATCTTCATCAGCTTCCATAAAAGCAGGCATCGGAGATATCATTGCGGCAGCCATTGCAGTGGCCTTAGTGTAGAGACGGAACCGATGCGATTAAAATTGGAATGCTCGGTGCAGCGCGATACATGTACGTAAAGGAGTCGTGGATTTCCTTAATTCGCGAAATGTAATATCCAAAATTATTATAAGGGGTCTATTTGCAATTGTTTCATTTGATGGGACGAATTTGCAAATCAAAGGAAAAACAATTACTTCCAAAGGTCTTTCGTTGCCCCTCTCCTTGCAGATAAATAGACAATGAATGGCCGATGATCATCATTAAGATTTAAGCACGTATGTCCAGTGGTTTATAAGTAAATCGTTGAATATTAAAATCCATGAACTGATGTTATGGTGATTCTTCAAGTGAAGGTCAGCTTTTTCATAGAAAATGATGATAAAATACGAATCTGAGCACTCCGTTTCTTCGATTTTCCCATTTTACTATTACAATTTTCATGTTCAGAGTAATCGATGTGATGGGATTAAGGTTTTTGATCTTATGGGTGCTTGTTTGTAGTTATCCAGGTGAAGTGTAAACAGTTCAAAAGGGAAAAAAGAAAGATACCGCATTTTTAAAAAGAAGAAAAAAAAACTGGGAAACGTCGTAAGAACTGAAAGCGCAGGCTCGGATTTTAAACGATTTCCGATGCAGCTGAAACGGGGGAGAAGCACGACGCCGCCATGGCTGCGAATCCCGAGCGATTGGGTCGCCCCGCCAAGATACGGATCGGGTCATCCACCCCGTAAATCAGCGCATATAATACTGAACTGAACGGATCTATCGTCACAGCCTCGCAACATAACGGATAGATAGAGAGAGAGAGAGAGAGTAGAGATTGATGTTGTGGAGGTGAAGAAGATGATGATGATGACGACGATAACGAGAAGCAAAAGCTTAAGCTGAAGCGCATCGAAGGGTTGTTCGGCGATTGAACTCGAAAGAAATCATCGGCGGAATCGGAGAGGAGCAACAACCCTTGTGAAAACGCCTCCTACTCTCCGCCGCCTCATTCGTCTTTCGTGGAAAAAAAGGATTAGGGCTTTTATGCTGGGAAGTGAGTGAGGGCAATTTCGTATTTTACTATTGCATGGCTATTATTGGGATTGGGAATGTCTCTTTCATATTTCATAAAAAAACGTAAATATATTTGTTATGTGTATTCTTTTCTATGTCATCAACCAAAAAAAAGGAACATTAAATGCAAAAGTAAATAAAGAGCAAATAGTGCAGGAAGACGAAGAAGGGTAAGTTGAGGTAAGGCTCAGATCTAAAACAACGAGCAAAGAAAATGATGAGACACCGCCATGGCTGCAAGACCCGGTTGCATAAAAAGGACCCAAATGCCATCCGGGTCTTGCCCCGCCAAGATACGGGCCTCGGGCTTCTCTATGCCCGACCCAACTCTAAATTTTATCATCACAGCCTGCCGATGTCGATACACACACATACATACATACATACATGCAACGCCATACCACAAAAAACCCGATTTTTTTTTCTTTTCTTTCCGGGGTTAGCTGTAACGTGTCGTGAAGAGGGGTTGTTGATTTTTTATTCGGTCCAATTGTAACATTTAAATCATCGACAGAAGCAAAGAGTGTCAACTACCCCTGGAGAAAAATCCCACCTTTTTGTCTGCCTCATTTTGAGTTGGGATTTTTGGGTGTGAACCCTGCGAGATCCAAAGCTGTCGTAGTGTAGCATATATATATATATATAGATATATATATACACGAGGAACTAAAGGGGCAGTTTGGTAAATTCCGACATGATTGAGTATATAGTAGGGCTTATGACTTGTTTCCCTTCAAATTAGTGTACATTTTACATCATCTTAAGCAACATCTTTTTGTCTTCAGAAATAGATCCGTAAATGCATAAGGGGTACATAGGTTAATATCGAGAAAAACACATCGCAATGAACAAAGAGAAAACAAACTCTCCCAATTTATTTTGCACTCCAACTTCTCTTCCTTGCGGGGCGCTCGGGTTTGATGCCTAAATCTGCCCGAGCCTCACTCTGGGCAGAAGACAAGTGCTCTCTCTCCGGTTTCTTGGCTGAAGCAGCAGATTCCTTTCCACTTTTCATGGGAAGCTTAAAACGTTCGCTTCTCCTCTTCAGCTTCTCCACGGCATCCAATTGCTTGTTTTCGTCCCCTGCTTTCGTGTTGTTGCTCACTTCAGCATCGGATTCTTTCTTACCAGCAGTAGAATGATGCAATGGCTGCTTATCTTCTATGTTGAGATCATCTCTCTCCTTGTGACTTGCCCATCGTTCTAATTTTGAACGTCCCTTCTTCGAGCTGGGCTTTTCTTCATCCGATGAAGCCTCTTCTCTGTGTTTCCTCTTCTCAGCCTCGGGCCTTCTTTGCTGCTCAGCTTTCACAGTAGAATTCACCTATAACGAAGCATTTGAGACACAGGCGTAAAAAGCAATCTATATGGGATTTCATGGAAATTGCATCAGCTAACTTTTTTTCAGCCTGTGAATTCACAGAATCATGAGCACATGCATTGCTTCAACCATCACTGTGTGTTCAATGTACAGAGAACAAGTTGAAGGAGAAAGCAAACTCTGAGAAAACTAACCTGAGTGTCGAGTTGCTCGCGGGCTAGTGACTTGTGGTCTGAGAAACTAAGAGCTGCTTCCTATTGATGGGCCAATGAGATTTAACTTTATCGCCAAGAATATACAATCTAAGCGGAGTTGACGAATTTACAACTTTCAACATTAAACTACACGGATTAGAAGCAATGGATCTGAGCTTCAAATCCGTTGGTATGAAAAGAGCTAATGGTAGTCAGCATTCATATTCTCAGACTTTTTACTTTAATCTCACGTGAGCTTCAAACATGTAGCAGAGACTGAATAGGGCTTATCGATTTCGAAGGGCTTGTAGAAGTCGAGTTTTAAGTATGGAGCAGAGACCAAAAGTATTGGTACTAATGCACAATCCACAAACTCAGCAAATCCTAAGGCATGTTTTTAAACTTTATTGATGGTACAATATATATACGGAGCATCTATCAATCTATAATTTCATGTATAACAACAGCTTTCTGCTTCCTTATATTTCATGTAAAGCTTTTAGCTTGTTACGTCATATAAGCATAAAATCTATAACATCGGGTCCCAAAAAAATCATACCGACTCTCTTGTGTGATTGCTCTGCTCGTCCACTTTCTTCGTGGAGCTCGGTTCACCTATGTCAGATTCTCTACTCTTTCTTGTAGCTTCCTTTTGCTTATGTTGGTGCTCACGAGCAAGTGTCCTTTCATGGCCTCTATTACGGGTTTCGTTTTCTGGTTGATCTCTCCTCTTATGTTTATTATCAACCTGTTGTCGTCCAGCATCCTTTGGCTGATATTCTCTGGTAGATCGTTTTTCTTCTTTTCCTTTTGAATGACTGATCCCTGATTTCTCCTCAGCAGCAGCTTTTCTGCTCCATGTTTCTTCTCTTTCCCTCCTAGCCCCTTCATTACTCTCTCTTTGCTTATCACCCTTCACACCGGGCTCAGAATCTCTTCTCTGCATATGCTGCAAATCAGCTCCATCATCTTTGGCTCTCTTACTCCGGCTGCTACTTACCTTGTGACTATGCACATCTTCTTTCATTCTTTTGCTTCGATAATCGTCCACTTTTTCGCTGCGGGGTTTTACATTATCAACTCCATCTCTTTTTCTAGATCCCATATCTTTATCTTGTTCACCCCTCTTCCAACTGCCATTATCGAATTGATTTCTCGATTTGTAATATTCATCATTTGTAACCCTCTGACTTTCTCTCAAGTTGAAATCACCACCATGCTCCTTGTTTCTAGCATAGTTTTCTCTACCGCCACGCCTCCTATTATGATCACCACCCTCTCTTCGATGCCAACTTTCTTCAGAGATATCTCTCTCCTTCTGCCAATCTGTGGTTTCACTTTCTACATATTGAGGATGTGGGGTGTAGGGATTCCCAGTTCCACGAGAATACGAACCATCTCTTGTTTTCCCCACCATGCGATGCCTCCCGTCTTCACTTTTCTCACGACGATTGCTTCTACGAGCAGCACCATCGTCCTCTTCGGGTTTTTTCATATCGTCAGAGTGAAGATTGTGCACTTCATCCTCATCACCATCATGAGGAAGCTTCTTATACTCCTTAGAACTTCCTGACCTTGTTTGGCTGTTTTCCCTACTCCTTCCAGTGTTGAAGTCTTTCCAACTATCATTTTCCTGAGACCGCCGATCTCGGTTTGATAAATGATTTTCTTTTCTTGTTGATTTTTTTAAGTTTTCATCCTTAGCCATTTCCTCTGTTTCCACACCAGCACTTCTATCCTCGATTGAGCGGGAAGGTGACAGAGCACGAACTTTTTGGGTACCCCCACCATCAAATGATGCATCGTCTTTCTCATCCATAACATTTTCTTTGTTTTTATTACCACTCGCAGTCCTCTCATGAGACTCAACTGGTCCTCTTTCTCCAGACCTAGGGTAATAGTAAATAGTTTTTAATATCCATCAGAATTCAGATTTTATGCTATGTAATGCAATGCAGCTAATCATTATACAGCATAAAAAAGTTCAAGCCCCTTTTGAAATTACCATGAAGTAATAAGAATTACAGTCAAAAAACTCAAATTCATTTTAGACAAACCTAATCACTCAAATTCATCTACGAAATGCCACGAAACGTGTTTTCAATCATTATGTTCCACCTACTATTTCTCGTTCAAATTTTTCTTCCACTACACTAGACTGGACAATATGTTGTCCTTCCACTCTAATCTCTATGCAGATCAATGTATGGTTACCATTAAAAGTTTCTACAACGTAACCAAAATTAGGCATGGACTGTAAGAAACATAAGATATTCAAGGGCAAATATATTGCATACGGTAAACCAGCTTCACATGGGATTCACTGAAATTATTTGCATACCTCTCCTCGCCAGGAGAACCAATATCCCCATCAGCTTCTTGAGAAAAATCTGTACTGTCATTTCTTTCTGTGTTTCCGTTACAGCCAGCCAAATTCTCTGCATCATCCTGTTGAGGCTCTCCAGTTTTGTCCTGTTGCTCTTCACCATCGACAAAACCTTCACAGACAATCTGCTTTGCCATAGAACTGACTCATAAGAGACACATGCATTCGTGGACAACATAGACAGTAATTTGGTCAAATATGGAAGATGAAGATGACTAACCTCAATGATGGCATCTACATCATGCATTCTAGAACGCCTTGTCTCAGCAAAAGGATGACGTTCAGCAGAACTAATGTCAACCGGTATAGGTCTACCAACAGGCTGCAATCACATCACCGATTGCAAATTTAGATTCACATATCTTATTCATAATTACCCAAAAGAGGAAGATCTGTTGCGATGTCTCTTGAAAGGGGACCAGTGTGCAGAGTAATTCATGGAAAAGAAGAAATAGTACACTAGTACACATGGGGTTAAGTGGTGTGACCGAACAGAAAAGGGGAACACTGTTACTCAGTCTATGTTTCAGAAGAAGTCACTGAGGTGGCATGACAAAGTTGATGGAACATTATGGCACACAAACACCGGGAAGACATTATAGTTTTCTATTAAGTCCAATTTGTCTTAGGTTTATGCTCAACAGTCCTGAGATCAGGCATTGAGCAACAAATAGACAATTAGAAAAACAAAAGGACACAAAATTACATTAATACCATAGATGGGTGTTCTGATGCAATTGGTCCAGCTAAGCCATTAGCATCCGTATCTGTTTTCCTGAGTTGTGAATTAGAAGATGGGATAATTTGGATGCCAACTGCTGCAGCAAGTTCAGGGGGGAGATCTGGATCATAATCCTGAATCGGAGATTCAGAAACCACAAATAAGAGTTGAAAAGATTCGAGTGGACTACTTTAAACCGTCACAATATTCGGAGCAGTATTTCAAATATATATTTTCTAGTTAACACCCTAATATGATCCAATCTGAGAATTCAGAATATACAAAAAATGTTGAGAAGCGTGTGGTTTTGCGTGCTACTAATTATTTTAATGGATGTGTTTTACAATTGAGTTTCTTTTTACTGGATTATAGGAATACTGAATATTGTGTTCAAGAAATTCCTATCAGATGTCGGAAAAAACCAACACGCACCTGTTCTGATCTCCCACTTCCAACAACACGGATTTTATTTTGCATGGTAGTCTCAAGTCGCAGTTGCTCCTACAAATTTCAACTTACATCATACAGTAACCAGACGTGAGCATTAGGAATAAATATCGTACAACATACCAGCTGTTTGCAGTAATCTTTCCAACTTTCCTCATTTAAATCGAAGTTGAAAAAATCTGACAGGTCTATGCCCGCAAGTCTCCATGGTTTTTCATCAAAGCTATCAATATCAACTTCGAATATTGTCCTAAGAACATACAGTAGACGGAGAAATGAATGTCCGCGTGATAAGCTGGAAAATATATTTAAAGGCATTTTATTTCATCAGATTAATAAAATCACAAAATATCTAACCTGTGTGACGGAAGGGTAAAGTCCAATCCACTTCCATAACCACGTCCTGCCGTATTCACTCCCCAGCTAGGGTTTCCGTAACCGGGATGGAACCCTTTCTGCATAGGAATAGCACTTTTCACTCCTGTTGGCCTCCAATCACCTCTTCCACGTCCAGCCATAGATCCAATAGTAGTAGGTGCACCAGGCAACGGTGCAGCCCCAGGTCTGACGTACTAATACGTAAAAACATAAGTTCAGTATGCATTTATCAATAACTATATAAAGGAATATACGTAAGGCTTTCAACGGGATAACCGTTTGTTATATGAGTAAAAGAAAATGCCAGTATGAAAGTTGGATAATCAGCTGTGTTATCTGAAATGGGCCACATTCTTGTCCGTGCACTCAATTAACAGAAGTGGAGGTCGAATCGAAAGAGTTTTACCGTTGCAATGTCACAAAAGAATCTCAAGTAAAAAGGCAACAACCAGTTGCACAATCACCAGGACAAACTATTTCACTACAGAAAACCCACACTTCCATAGGATATCCAACACATGATGGAAATATAATATATAACATTTAAAATATGATAAACTCCATGCAAGCTTAAGCTTTTAAGTGAAGTCAGAAGTGATCATTCAACATGGTATCAGAACTCAGATGACCAGCCATTTAAGAAATTATACGTCTAAGGCTAAATAATAAAGAAATCAGACTAAACGTGAGGGACGCCTTGGAAACATAATATATAAATTTAAAATATGATATAGTCCCTTCATGCTTAAACTTCTAGGTGAGGTGGCCATTCAACAGTAATCTCATCAAGCAAAATCCTGACCTTGAATTGGGAATGGAGCGGATGATGGTAAGCATGACTACCGGAATAACCAATCATGGGCTGCGGAGCAGCTCCTCCACCCCCTTTAGCAGCATCGCCCGATTCTTTCTTCTCCCCATCGGCCCCTTCCTCATTACCAGCCCCACCGTGCTCTTCCATCATCATCGGACCTGGATCTCCATCATCACCCAAAATCACCAACGGCTCATCATCCTCATCATCTTCAACTTGGTCATATTCAATTCCTTGCATCCTCTCCATTCCCATTGGCATACGGTGACTGTTATCGTTCAACACAATGTTTAAATCATCTTCACTATCCTCACTCGCCCAATCATCATCCTCCATGTTAGCACCCGTCCCCTCATCAGCTCCTTTAGAGAGACCAGGAATCGAATTCGTTTCCCCAACCACACCCCCATCGACCATGTTACAGTCTCTCTCCAGAAAATTGTCCTCTTCGTTGCCCCCCTCGTCCACGACGATGTTGAGGTCAGCATCGTCGCCCTGGAGCGTTTCCGGCAATTTGACATTTTTACCCCTCTCCAAAACCCTAGTCGCCGCCTCCGATCCTCTGGTCTCTCCAATCAATTCCGAATACAAATCTTCTTTCCTCGATTCAATTAGGTTTTTCCGCTGAACCCCGCCGTCGGACTTCGGAGCTCCGAAGAGAATCTCCTCATCGTCGCTGTCTATTTTCCCATCCGTAGCACGGACGGATTCTACGGAATTGGGCTGGAACGGCGTCGTCAGCACGTCCGTGTAGAGATCTCCGAACTCGTCGTCGTCTTCCATGAGTGTCCCGTCGTGGTAGCGAATGAAAAAAAGGGTACTCCGGCGTCTATGAAGTGAAAATGTTTCGGTTATTATTACAAATCCAATTATACACGAATATAGAAATTTTGTACTTTTCCCACAACAATCATAAAATGTACTTGACAAAATTGCATTTTCCTTACGCCAACGCAATAAATCTAAAAATATCTCTTACGGGCCTTATGCTCATTATCTGGGCCTTAAGCCCAATATAATTAGCGTAAGCCCAATATCTCTGGAAATGTATATAATCGACCTTTGTGCCTTATGTGAACAATTGAGCTATACTTTCTTCCTCGAATTCACAATTCAATCTCCGTAGCGATCTCAATTCTGCAGAAAACATGGCGATGGTGAAATCACCGCCACCTTCGAAGCCATTGCAATTCTTCATCCAATCTCCAGAGCTCCAAATCTCCACTCGCCCCCTAATGTTCGAAAACCCTAACCCTAATTTCACTCTCCACCACCTCAAATCGTCCCTATTCCCGGCTCAAAACCCCGATTCCATTTTCTTCACGCTCTACGGAAAGGCTTTACCCGACTCAACCCCCTTATTTGCAAATCCGAAGCTGTCGCCGCTCTCAACACTAACGATCCACCTCCGCCTCCGCGGAGGAGGAGGAGACGGCGGCGCCACCGGAGCAGAGTCGCGCGACTGCTACCTCAACATGTACGCCGACAGAAAACCAGATAAGGTCGATCCCAACGAGCTGCGGCTCTCGAAGTGGCTCAACTGTAGCTTGTCCAACGAGCCCCTGAGGCGGCCCGTGGTGATCGATAAATTGGGCAGTTTGTTCAATCAGGAAGCTTTAGTAGAGGCCTTGCTGAAGAAGACCTTGCCGAGGGAGTTTACGTACATCAAGGGCTTGAAGGATATGATCCCTGTTGAACTATCGGAGGTTCCCCGCGGTGGTGACTCAGCAACAAAGTTTCAGTGCCCTATAACGGGTCTCGAGTTCAACGGTAAGTACAAATTTTTCGCAATAAAGGGTTGTGGGCATGTCTTGAGTGCCAAGTGTTTTAAAGAGGTGAAGTCTTCCACTTGCTTGGTGTGCCATAAAGAATTTGCAGACACAGATAAGATTGTGATTAATGGCACCGAAGAGGAGGTCAAACTCTTGTGGGATAAGTTGATGGAAGAGAAGGCTTTTAAAGGAAATGGTAAGAAATCGAAGAGAATTGAGAAGAAAGTTGTAAGGGTTGCAGGTAATAAGCATGCTTACGAGGAAAATGGAGGAGCAAAGGGACACGGTGATGGAGGAGGTAAGAAGTTGAAGGCAGCGAATGTAATTCCTGCAAATGCCACTAAGGAGGTGTATGCCTCGATTTTCACTTCGTCAAAGAAATCAGATTTTAAGGAGACGTATTCTTGCAGATCGCTGCCACTTGGACGTAACTGAGGTGGTTGTTTTGGGGGCTGTTTGTTCATGTACTTTGGTGTGTCTTAGGGTGTGTTGGTGTTGTGTATCTTCAAATTATTGTTGGTCATCGATTGAGACTTTGAAAAGTTCGTTTACTATGAATGATCTTTTCAATTTTTTCGTTTGTTTCGTGTATGAATCTATAACTTGTAATGGTTGTGGTGCATCCATATCCATTTTTTTCTTAATTGCCTTCCATTGAACAAAAACTACGTAAATTTGTGCCTCGTATTGGGATAATTTGACTGAGCTACGAGAGCAGGTTTATTAGTAAGAGAAATGAAATTATTCTTTTCTATAGTTTAAACTGAAAATTAGGTCGTTCGCTCGAGGTTTTTGCAGTATCAAATGATAAAATATTCAATGCATGCATAATTCCTAATGGTTTCAAGTCTAAAAAATAGGCACATTATTATCAACGCAAGATATAATTTATTCTGGTGAAGGAAACGGAAATACCAACTAGCTTCCATGAAAAATGCTCGAGTCATTCCCTTTTTTACAGAAGTTAAAAATAAAATAAATATTAAAATACAGTAATGGTACTTTTGGATTAAAATATTTGGACTATCCTAAGTTCGTCAAATACACGCAATTGTAAAATGTAACGATTTGTATTTGGATTTATTTAAATTCCGGGCATACTTATATTGTTGGTTACTTCTCGAATTAGGAAACAATTATGCGGTTTTTTATTAAGAAATCTAAATGCATACCCTAATAAATTTTCTTAACTCATAAAACCCTTCCATCGGCCAACTCCGCTTGCACTTACACTGATTTTGATATAAGAAAATTAGTAAGAAAACAAAAAAAAAAAAGTCGATTGATTGAAAAACTAGATAAAAAAAGGAATAAAATATAGCTTAATTATATATCTAAAACTAAGAAAAATTAATTGGTTAACCAAATGGTGAACAAAACCAACGAAAGACTTACTAAAATCATTTACCAATTTAATTTTTCACCCTACTTCCTTCAATCCAAACGTCAAACTAGGTTTGAATTACTC
This sequence comes from Linderniella brevidens, assembly GCA_004919715.1. NCBI lineage: Eukaryota > Viridiplantae > Streptophyta > Magnoliopsida > Lamiales > Linderniaceae > Linderniella > Linderniella brevidens. The sequence goes on from SWDC01000146.1 coordinate 1,406,955, forward strand.
ACATAAATTCTTAGAAATTCAAAATAATGTAATTTCATTAAGTACATATAGTCCAAAACTCACCTAATAAAACTTTCTGTTGTCTTCCTTCCTAACTTAATACATTCATATCTAATTAACTAGTTTTTTGCCCGTGCAATGCACGGGTCTTAATAGCATATAAAGCGTATAAGTTAATAAGATAACTTAGTTCGTGATTTTATAATTATGAAGATGTATATTATATAATATTTGTTGATAATAAATAATAAAAAATCTTGATAATATTATGTCACCGGTTCATGTGGATCTTTAATAAACAGTTCTAAGGAACTTACATCAGCATAAAAAAAAAACAAAAAATGCAATAAGTGAAACAAATAACAATTTTTGTAGTATTGGAAGAAGAACCAATTCCATGTATAGTAAAACCTCTTTTAATTAATAACCTTGGGACCACTCAATTTTATTAATTTAAAGAGATATTAATATATCGATAAATTGATAACTTATTAATTAAAAGAAAAACGTTTTAAATTCACATGATTTAGTATTTAAATATGTATAATTGATTGATATTCATGAATCAACAAATTCTTTGTACCTAGTTAAATAAATTCATGTGGATGATTCTTCACAATTTTTTGTTGCAGCTCGAAAACTCTACACCGGAACTCTTGGCTGCAATTAAACAAGTTAGGGATGAAATTCAATTAGATTTACGTTTTAAGAAAAAACAAGTGACGATAGATTCATATTTTAGCAAATGCCCGTAATATTTATAATTGTAATATATATATGAATTATTAATTTAGAGTTTTACTGGGACCTAATATTTACAAAGGAATTTTCAAAATAGTTATTAGTTTATTATCTTATCGAATTTAACAATTTTTTACAAAGGTCCAAGTCGGGACCGGGAGATTTTATTATTTTAGAGAGGTTATTAATTTATCGAGTATTAATTTATAGAGGTTTTAGTGTACTTGCTTTCGGCTGTTGTAGAAGGCATAAACAAAAAAAAAATGATGTCTTTAATTGTAATGGGACATACGGTGGAGCCAAGCTCAAATGCACCCTATAAAATTAAAATACTAATAAAAATTAAAAAATATTGAAAGATGTCAAAATTTTTACATGAAAAATTAACTATTGGATTGAACGGTGAATCACTATTGAATAAACCTTCGTTTCACTGGATATATCTCACCATATTGGCATTTTTAATATTTCACAAAGGAAAACGATTTGATACAATTGTTTCGAGATTATAATCTTAGATAGGATGAGAGTCACCTTATTGAACATCACAGGGTACTGGTTATTTACACACGTTCATTCAGTGAAAGGGGACTGCTATCAATGTCGTTGTCGTGCTCTCTAAGCCTGCGAAATGGAAAGAGCAATCTTGAGCAAAGCAAAAATAGTAAGCTCTTATAGAGAAACATACTTTCTTGCAAAAGTCTTGCGATCCTTTGCCTCTGTAGGGTTAAACCAGGTGCATCCTAGGCTGTCCAGAATAGTTTCGTGCAGTAAACCTTCAGAGGAAAAAAATAACTCAAAAACAGTGCCCCCAACAAAAATGAGAAATACAAGATATCGAATTCGCCTTCCAGGAAATAAAATACAACCCATTAAGGTTTTGCAAAGTATGCATTAACATTACAGTTCTACATGTGTTGGATTGGGTACATAACAATTATATTTATCTCTCTTTTAGTTCCAAATGTTGTTAGTAGATATTTTTCTTTCTCATGTTGATATCACAAACCAGTTGAGAGCAATATCAATATATTTCCCAGCCAGCTTTGATAAGGCACCACCGTTCGCCCAAATCCAGGGCATAATCCACATCTATTAAGTTTGTTTTCTTCGATCATTTTCATGATTTGAAAAGACACTTGAAGTTTTAAAAAAACAGATATGGCGTTCCATTGAAACTAAAAGAGACAAAGTTCAGAAGGAAAGTGCTATAAATCACGGAACTGAAATGATAATTCAACAACAAATCTTAGGAAAATATCGACCTAGGTCGCAATGAAACCTTCGACAACCTACTGATCCCTGGGTGTCAGCAAGAAATTCTCCACCAGATAAATGAAGCAACGACACGTTGCACGTAAGGTATTATTAACGTATTAAAATAACTTAATTTGTAAAATCTCAAATACGAATGTCAGAATATGTCTATGGTGATCATTAGAGTCGAAGTTGTAACCGAAAAGCTACGTGAGGAGAAAAGGAATCATACCACATAACTTGGCGTCGCATCAACAATGTGGATACCATGCTCTTAATACCTTGAGACTAGCTACACTGGACCCGTGTTTATTGTACAGACACCGGAGCCTTTCCTTCATATGTACCGAGCTTGCTAGTCATGTATTCTGCAATAAAAAAATTTGATCCTCAAGACAATGCATGCATAGAAGAATTATATACAAACAATGAATAACACGAACCATTCTTGTTTTTGGTAAGGAAATAATCATTACCACACATCAAGCTATTACATAGTCATCATTTACAATCAACTCATCACAGGATTAACTAACACTATACTGAGCTATGCAACAGTATAAACTAAGGAGCCTCTTAGATAAAAAAAAAGGAAAAAATTGCAAGAAAGAGCACCCAAATATCAATGTAAGCGTGTTAGAAATATTTGATATATCCAACCCAGAACACACAACTAACTACATATTCATCATTCCTAATTCCTGAAACAGCACCGAGCAGAAAGCAAATCACACAGCTGGTTAACAATTAACAAATGGAAAATGTGAGAGACCAACCCTTATGCAGAAACGTCAAGAAGAAGTGAGATGTCTCCCTCAGATCTGTGTAGAATTTTGCAAATTAAAAGCTAGTTATTGAAGCCCAAGTGACTGCGAGCAATGAAAATATTATGTTCCTATCAATCTTTAAGGCTGTAAATCTGGATGTTGGAGCACTTGTAGTCTACAATAATCTTGAACGTAAATTGATCCACCACATCATTCAAACCTTACTACTACATATACATATTATACAACCAATATATTTAACCTACTACTGAAGGTAACGCAAATACTATCCCTATGAAAAGAAGAAAACACGACAAATAAAGTGAAGCAGAAGTTACTTATAGTTGCAAGGTGAAATGCGTCAACCGCTGGATCGATTGATGATATCTCGAGAACTACTCGATCGTAGTTGTAGGCAAACACTGGCCTGTACTTGCAACAACCCAGAACTACTCGCAAATCAAACCCATTCTAATCCGATGCTTCTACCTGAACTCCGTTACTGCTATCAGATGCCATTAGATAACTTTGATTCATTATTCAACAAACTATCAATGAAACGAAATGCCGTTGAATTTTCTTATAGAAAAAATTCAAAATATTCGAAGAGATCGTTGATTACTATGCAAGAAAATAGGACTGAAGTGTAGGAAATGACCAGAATGGACCCGCTTTTACTTTCATCATCTAATTCTTCACATTTACGCAACTTACATTGGAATCGCTAAGTTGCTCTCTCCTTGCCAATCGGAGCCGGGGAAAGAGACATGCAGTCTCCAGCTGGATAGGGAGGGTTGCTATCGCGAGATTCGACGGGGGGAGAGCGGTTGGGGAGTTTGGTGGATGGTGGCGTTGTAGGTGGCGGAGACGAAAATGGGCGACTATTGCTCGGGAGGCAGTGAGATTTTCTATACAATATCGTCTCTCTAGCATCAGTTTTGATTGAACTTCGAACGTGGGTTAAGTTAGATGACACGATTGAAAAGGTTACTCGGAATATTATTTTAATGGCAGTAGTTTTCTATATTTATTAGATCATGTGTTAATAATTAATTTTTTTAACAGGAATAGTTAACACGGATGTCATTTATGACATTTTAATTTTTACAATACTTGTATTTTTTAAAATTAATGAACACGTGGCATACTTACAGGAGGACTACATTTCCATTATAATATAAGATTCCTCATCATTATCCCAGAAAAATCAAAGCAGACAGGTACATGAATCAGAAGAACCCACGTGTCGTGTTCTTAGTGGAGACCTTCCACCAGTAGTCATTTCACATGACCGTCGAGATGTCGCCACGTTTCAAAAACAATCATCTACCGTTGGATCAGAATGATTCGGTCATTTCCCAAAATATCCTTCAGGATACAAATACATCCCTCAGCCCTTCACCACCCCACTGTAAGTGATAACCACAAGAACTCATTTCTCGTCACGAATAACAGGTAAAAAACCCTAATTCCCCAGGGAATGCATAGAGATGAGGCTCCCTTCGTCGGTTTCTAACCTCAAATCCGCCGAGAAACAGCTCGCCACCGGCCGTACTTGCCACCGGAAACACGTCGAAGACGGGTGATCGATAAAAAAAACTGTACGTTATCGTTTTCGCTTTAATTTCTGCCTTTGATTTTGAAAAAAAAAACCGCATAATCGTTCGTGTGCGAATCATGGCTTCCGAAGAAAAACGCCGCGTGCTCCAAGGCAAGTACGAGCTCGGTCGACTCTTGGGCTGCGGAACGTTCGCGAAGGTGTACCACGCGCGGAACCTAGAAACCGGGAAGAGCGTGGCCGTAAAAGTTGTGGCGAAGGACAAGGTCCTCCGCGTCGGCATGGCGAAGCAGATCAAGCGGGAGATCTCCGCGATGAAGAAGTTTCAGAGCCACCCGAACAACGTCGCCCTCTTCGAAGTCATGGCGAGCAAGACGAAGATCTACTTCGCCATGGAGTACGTCCGCGGCGGCGAGCTCTTCGCTAAGATCTCCAGGGGACGCCTGCGGGAAGAAATCGCCCGCCGCTACTTCCAGCAGCTGATCTCCGCCGTCGATTTCTGCCACAGCAGGGGAGTGTACCACCGCGACCTCAAGCCCGAGAACCTCCTCCTCGACGAAAACGGCAACCCCAAGGTCGCCGATTTCGGGCTGAGCGCCTTAGCCGAAAATTCTCGACGGGACGGTTTATTGCACACGACTTGCGGCACACCTGCTTATGTTGCTCCGGAGATTATGCTCAAAAAAGGGCTACGATGGTGCGAAAGCTGATATATGGTCTTGTGGGGTGATACTCTTCGTGTTGCTAGCAGGTTTCTTGCCGTTTCAAGAAGAGAACATCGTCGCCTTATGTAAGAAGATTTACAGGGGAGATTTCAAGTGCCCACCTTGGTTTTCTCCCGATGCCCGCAAGTTGATCGACAAAATGCTTGAGCCGAACCCGAGCACGAGGATCACCATGAAGAAGATCATGGATTCTTCCTGGTTCAAGAAATCTTCGACGAGGAGCATTGCTGCTGCTGATGATGATGATGATGATGCTAAAGAGGAGCCGATGAAAGAAGCTGAGAAGTTGAACGCATTTCACCTGATTTCCTTATCGAAGGGGCTAAATTTGTCTCCTCTCTTCGAAGAGGAGGCGAAGAGGACGGAGAAGGAAGATCGATTGACGTTTGCCACCACGGAGCCCGCGAGCACCGTGATTTCTAAGCTCGAGGATTTGGCGAAGACTAAGAACTTCAGGGTCGACAAGAGAAGCGATTCTTGCGTGAGGTTGCAGGATCAAGAATCGGGTAGGAAGGGTAAATTGGGAATTTCCGCGGATATTTTTGCCCTAACACCGTCGTTCGTGGTGGTGGAGGTGAAGAAGGCGAGTGGGGACACGATGGAGTATAATGAGTTTTGTAGGGAAGAGATTAGGCCTGCGCTTAAAGACATTGTTTGGAGATCAAATAATGAGGCTTCAAATTGCCAGCTAATTGAGTGAGATTATTAGCATGTATTCTTATTATTATAATTACATCATTATTATTGAGACTTTAACGGTGATGGGATTTGTGAATGTCACATTGTTGATGTCCTTTTGTTTTTCCTCTATGTTCTTGTCGTAATTTATATGAATTATTGGAAGGCGAAACGTCAAAGTCAAAGGCCTTGCCTTTTTTTTTTTTTCTGTGTTTAAATAATTGAATGAGTTCTTCGCACGTTGATCGAAGATGCCGATGTATCCATCATTGATTGGTTGGTAGTGGTACATCATGTTCCTCTGGGCTCTGATGCGATCTTTTATTTAATTAAATAAAATTTTTGGAGTAATTAACTCTTGGAGCGGGCAATTTCTGTTATTCTCTCATTTTTAGATGAAGCGAAAATATTTTCTCTCCCCGTCGGCCGGAAATGTGGGGGGAATGGAAATCGTACACAAAAGTATTAAATTATCCTCACAAATATCATGCATAAATATTTATCCTCAACGAAAGAGCCACGAAAAATATGTCTCATTATATTCATTATCAGAAAAGCCAAAAAATGGCTTGTGCACTAATGTGGATTCTCCACCGGATAGGGATGACGATTAATTTCTACCTATTGTTAAGGTTAATTGCGTCCACGTATTTCTTTCGATGAAAAAATTAAGATTATGAAAACGCATGCAGCAGCATTTGTGCTTCCTGATAAATATTAATTTGAAAAATAATTAAGATATTTTTTGCAATCATAATGTCATCTTATCAAAAGCATAAATGTTAAAAAAGGGGTGTTAAATCTACCTTAAAACGAAGCAATTAAAAATCGACAACGCAACGCAATCCCTTTCGTCTGGGGTTCGCACATGATGGCAAAGCATATTCGGCGTTCCCCTTCAAACTAAACAATTTATTAATTTAAGTATCAGTTGTGGTAATAAAACTAATCGTTAGAAATAATTGGTCCCCCTCCTGCCTTAAATTTGGGAACAAGGCCTGGGGATCGCTTAGGACCACACTAATTATATAAATACATGTAATTAAAAACATTAAAAAAGAAATTTTGATAAATCTTTCTTTGGTTTTGGTCTCGAGAAGCGAGGGGACGAGACACGAGAGTAGTTTTAGATTGAATCACAAGAGTTTATTATGGTTTCTTTAATACGTAGAACGACTTTTAACGTCACGTCAAAAATGGGACAAAAAGCTAAGAACTTTATCTTATAATTCTTAACTACCTTATTTAATTAAAACCCCAACAATCACGTCTCTCTACAGTTCTCTCTATCTGCTTAATCACGTTATGTAAGCTCTGCTTAATGGTTAATCAATCCATGGCATCTATCATGCTAATCACCGTTGGTAGGTAATCTCTTTCTCTTACAGAAGAGAGAAGGGGAAGTTTAATTCTTGTCTCTGTCATCACTTAGTACCAGAATATGGTACACATTTGTATCAAATCTCGAGACTCTAACTGGATAAACCGATGTGGATAAGGGAAGTACTACTACTACTAACCATTAATAGTTTGTAGGTAGCTATTTCGTTGATTGATCGAGGGCGTCAGTGTTTTTTGTGTTTGTTTTTATCATCTGATAGAGATTAGAAAACCCTTCGAAACCCTAGTTGGGAACTCTAAATCAGGTTTGGCTTATGTGGGAGAAAAGGGATATTTGGGTGAAGGCTCAATCTTGGACCTGAAAATAGAGTCTTTCTTTCTTCTGAGATGAGGGTTTTTTTTCAGCAGATCTAAGTGTGATGGATTTGATTTCTTGGAGATGAAAAGCCGAAAAAATGTGTATGTTTAGGAAGAAAAAAAGTAAAGGGCTCAGCTCAGGAGATAGAAAAATTGTGTGCAAGGAAGAGGAAAAAGAAAGAGCATATTGACAGGAGAGAGTGAGCACACGGTGGCAATTGTTATGAAGCTTTATACCTTTGTGAATACGTGTGTTCACCTCTCTTCTGTCAACTTTCTCTCTAATGTTACTATCTCCTCTTCAGTTAGATTCTTGGTTCTGGGAAATGAAGAGATTTGCAATTTATGGTGTGATCACCGAGACATTCTTGGGATTTTTTTTTAGGCATTATGTGTGGTATTTTCTTTGTGTTATCTACATGTGGAGGGTGGAAATTCATCTGGGCTTCATGCAAAGGTTGATTTTTTTATTTATTTTTTTTTACTTGAATGATTGATTTTGTACCCTTTGAATGTTAGTATTGGGAGGTTTATCTCTTTCATGTTTCTGCATTAGATGACTTCCTTCGTGGTTTGTGAAGGTACACCTTTTTTTCTACTGTTTTCATTCAATATCTCCTATTCGTTAATCCACCACGTTACGGTAATAAGGTAAGGGGATACTGACTAGGGAGCTACTAGCAATGTCTCCTATTCGTTAATCCACCACGTTACGGTAATAAGGTAAGGGGATACTGACTGTATCATTCTTCCTTGTATTCTTTTAGCAAATGTTAGATTAATTTTCATTTCAATATCCACTTGTGAAGAACTCTGTGGTTAATCATCATTTGTATAAGTGCTACAATGTTGTTTTTCTTTTTCTTTTATGGGCAGGCATTGTATCCTAATGTCAACTGATCAAGTTGAGTAATTTTATTGCTAGACACAAATGTTTTCTTTTCCATGGAAGCAATGAGGTGAGTCAACTAACTTGATTGTTAAATAATACTTTGTTGAATTTTGAAAAGGCCACTGACTACACAAATGAACTTCATTTTATAGACTTACCATTGGTATACGTCGCTGATCAATTCTATGAGAAAGCCAAATTGGATTTCCGAAAATTATTAGTTGGGCATAAATCTTAACTTCAAAACTTTGGAGCTTTGCTTGGTAACTTGAACTAGTAGTTGAGTAAAAGGTAATCTTAAACTAATTTTGTACGTGAAAAAGTTACATGGCCAAATTATTAATTACTCCTAAATTTGGAAGTTGATTGATAAAGAAAGCATTTCTAGCTAGAGCTTGTTAATACCAAATTCTTGATAGATTCTTAACCTGGTGGGTGGGTCTTAGATATATAGTAACACAATTTTTGTACTCGTATTATTTTGCAGCATGTAGGAAGCAGCAAATAATAGATTATATCGATTACAGCGACTGACGACATGAAAAAAAATACAGCAGCAATTATGCGTAAAAGAAAACCCCTTTTCTCATAGTATTAACGTTGTATTTAGTATGCGGAATTCGTGTGGGAAAAACACGACGGAAAACTAAGATAACGAAATCAAACGGTTGTAGTTTATGCTTGGATCATTGTACCTCCGTAGCCTTTTCTTTTTTTCTTTTTCAAATGGAAGTCCACATCCTAAAGAGAACCCATTATTTGACTGGATTGGAAATTGGAATACATGGCATTTAAAAAGTATCACAAATCACATCACTTTTTGCGACGCACAGTCCCTCATTTATTAAATTTCTAGATAGAAGTAGAACAGAGAGAGAGATTCAGTTAAGCTCCTCCATTGGGTTGTTTGGAGGGAGGCGGCGATGACGTGGCGGTGGAGATTGCGGTGGCGAGTGAAATGGGCATGAGGCAGAGCCCTTTGCTCTGCAGATACTGCATAGCAGAGCCCATGTCTTGTTCCATCATCTTCCCAACTTGCTGCTCTGTCACCACCGTTGTTAACCCTTCCTCGTTTTTGGCCTTCGATGAGGACACCGTTTGTATTAAGCCACCACCGTTACTCCTTCCCTGCAAAACATTAGACATATATATTACACGTTATATATATATATATATATGTGTGTGTGTGTGAAATAAAGTGAGTAGTTACCTCAGGCGAGGACATGCCAGCAACTAGGGGAGGCGCAGCGGCAGCTGCAGCACCGCCCAATCGACTCATGCTAAGAACCTTTTGCAGAAGAGAACAAAAAAGTGGAAATTAAAACACATGGATTATTTTACATTATGAAAAGATGTCTGCTGAGAGAATTTATGCAATCATCACTTGGTTTAATTATGCCAACAGCTCATCTAACCCAAACTACAGTTGAAAAAAGAACTGTCTTGCCTTGTCATTTTGTCTAATAGTGGGATCATTTTGCATGTATGATTAATCACATGCAGGAATATAATATGATGAAGGAAAAAAGAGAAGAAATAGTGGCTGTACTTTGACTTGGAGCTGGAGGAATTTGACATAGTCGATGATTTCATCCAACATTGAGGCCTTATCCGTCTGTATTTTATATCATTACAACAAAACGTTAGCATAAATCTCTTCAAAAGAATGCCATTAACTGTAAACTTAAGCATGTGGATTAAACAACTAACGACAATTACAACATGAAATATCGGACCTCTTACGTTTGTTACACATGGTTTAGATATAAACAAAAACAAAACGTAACCAACCCTTCTGTCACAATAACTGCAAAATGTTATTAAAATGTAAAACCCATTTTCATATTTAATAGTAGCTCCATTAATTGAGTTTATTACCTCAGCTCAGCATATGGTGATTGATTATGATTCCTATCTTAATATATCTTCTTTCATAATTAGGTACATACTGCATTGCCTGATGGACACGTGCCACATGTAATACTGATTCCATTCCTTCCTTTTATGTACTTAACATTAATAATTACACAAATAAACTATCCTTGAGATTTGCAGCATTATTACCAGATGACGCATGCCTTGGATCACACAAAGGAGAATCAATTATATAAATTTATAAACAAATAAACCTAATGAAACGTGAAGATGATATGAAACATCAACTAAGATAGACGATATGTTGTAATAAATGCAGTGAGGTACTAACCTTATTAGCATTGGGTACAAGCTCCTGAAGCGACTTCATCCTTTCGGCAATCCTCTCCCTCCGTAACTGCAGATCACAGTCACAACACAGCATCATCGCACCCAAATCATATAAGAGAGAATTAACAATTTACACATCACAATCGGAAAAGAAAAAGTAACTGATGGATGAAACAATATTCGCCGCACTACCAAACAAATTGATGTCTTATGCCAAATAAAGCAGACAGCGACAACTGCATAATTAAACAGAAAATAGTGCGTACTCTCTCAGCTATGCTGTGAGGATCAGTAGCCTGTCCCCGCCTCGCCCTAACCCTCTGCCGTGGCTGCCCCGCAGCAGCAGTGGTTCCCCCGGTCGCCGTCGTAGCCTGGCTAGTAGGCGGCGACGTACGATCATCACCGCCAAAATCCTGAAGCATGTAGGGTTTGCAAGGAAATAAAGCATAATATCGTCAGTCGTCGTTTTACAGCTGCAGCTGATTATCGTATTAGCTTTCGACATATGTCTACGATCAAAATCGTTGCTACTAGCATATTGCACAAACTCCTAGAACTTGAAAAAAAAAATGCAATATCATTGCCTGAGGAGGATGGGTAACATGTTGTTGAAGCTGATTCGAAGCTTCAGCTAAAGATCCAGCGGAGAAAGAGCCGTTGAATAGAGCCTTCAGCGACGCATCGATATCCGCCTGTAACGATTCGTTTATTTTCAGTAATCGAACACGGATTAGAAACTACTATAATAACCTATTCAATAAAGTATAGATTCCGCGATAAAAAAACAGAAGAAACCGTACGGGATTAGGGTTTGAATCGAAGGGGTTGACGACGTCGTTTTGATCAGTAAACAAACCTCCACCAGCATTAGCTAACATGTACTGTTGCATAATCTGCTGAAGAAAATCGTCACCGCCTTCACCGACGACGCCGTTGTTTTGCATAATGTTGTAGGGTTGAACGTTTGAGATTTGGTTGTCCAGCAGCACAGCGTCTACGCTGCCGTCGTCCACCGCCGTGGCATCTAATCCTCTGGTGGTTGCCGGCTGAAAAATCATGATATTATCGTCTCAGGCAAAAAATAACAAAAGTACTCAGCTCTTGCTTTGATTTCAGAGAGAGAGAGAGAAACACGAGAACGAATGTTTATGGAAATTAGAAAATGAGAGAGGTTTGTTTGGTTCTTTCCTAATCTCGGTGGCTGTGCAGCTGAGAATACTTATAACTTACATATTTATATAGACGAGAGAGAGAGAGAGAGAGAGAGAGATTATAATTTTTTATCGAATTATTGCTGACTTCGTCTCTAAAATATATTTTGCACATAATTTCGGCTTATCTTAGACTAGATATGGTTTAGTTAATATAAACGTGGGGTGGGGAAGGCTAACTGAAATTGAGGAAATTGTTACAACATTTTCCATCTCCTTTTTTGTCCTTATTAATTTTTTTATATTATTATCGTATAATCTTATACATTTTAGACTTTTTAGTAATATTTATTTTGCGATTGGTTGGAACAAACATGAAAATTTATATACATGCAATCCCTATGATAATTATAATTTAATAGTATAATAAATTCAATAATGTATCTATTATAGACAACGACAAAGGGATAACAATCAAATAATGAGAGAATTGTTGATAGTAAGTTACTAGCAAGTTGGAATATTATTGTGAAATTTATTTATTTCGAGTCAGAACGATTTTAAAGTCTCTGTAATAAAATTCTATGACGATGCCTAGAGAATGGCATAAATAGTTTTTCATCTTGTGTAATCGGCACTAAGTGTGGATCTTTCCATCGTTCTTCATTTATTAAAAGCAGTTACTAATATATCTATATAAATTCACACTAGCGGTCTTATATAGGTTGTAATTCTTATTTTATCTTTAATTCATTCGCCCGATGACTTATTTTATGCCATAATTGAAATAATTATAATTTTATTACGCAAAGTCAATCCTTACAATGGTATGGTTCTTATCGTGATATTGATTTATAGAGGCTCGACATCACGAATTTAAAAAAAAAAAAATAAAGCTTGGCATTATAGTAACTTAATATTGATAATCACATTTATTATCTTGGAAACCGCGAAATCGAACAATAAATATGTCTTGACCCTTTATGATTCTCATTTTAAAAATTGCTTTCCCGATGAAATTTAGTTATTTTTTGCAACAGGCCACAATGCTGGCTAGCCGTTGTTATCTTTTGATATATTTTTTTTCGTAACTGCATAATAAAATTAAATTATTGAATAATGTTACCGTTTACCAAATTAATAAAATTTGATTCCTTGGGATAAAAATTTGCCAACGTAAACTCCGACCAAGCAATTATCAGACGGATCTTTATGCTTACGCAACGTTTACACTATAAAATATTTCCTTACGATCTGTCGACAATTATATTGCTCCTATTCACTGCATCAATAAAACTTAAACTATTCATATAGAATGAGAGAATGGAATCATATCTACAAAAAATTAAATCTTGCTTATCCTATAAAATTAACAAATATGCAAGAATCATTAATCTCCCTCTCCATATGTCTGTCACTCAAACTGTCTACGTGCCCAGATTAGGTTCACATGGATTTCCATTTTACAATCAAAGAAAAAAATTAAAAAATCAAGAGTCAAACTTTATTACAACCTACTATATTCTTGTGCGGTTGTTGAACTCATCCATCGATCTCAACTCAATTAATTGAACTTGGTTTAATTAATTCTATCCATGTCGGCCCAGTTTTTAAAGGAAATATTTTCCCTGCAAACATATTGTAGATATTATTATATATATTAAATTATTCAATATTTATCATTCAAGACATAATTATTCAAACGACAGATCATAGCATTACTACATCCTTAGCAAGTCAAATTATCACCATAATCAACCTCATAAACGTCACAATAATGATGGTAGAGCAAAACCCTAACATTCACCGCATTAGGGTTTGCTCCGCCGCACTCAAATGCACCATTTAATTGCCTAATCGTCTACCCAAAGCCCTCTCCCGATAACATAATGCGATTGCATTCCTTCGTCCAATACCAAAGCCCTTTCTCGAAAGATATTACGGGATTTTTTAGCGACGATCTCGGGATTTTTCAGACCGTCGAAACCTATCAACTGTTGGGACCATAGTTTGTAGTTCCTTGAAAGCTGCTACGGTCCTCTTCCGTAATAGGCCTTGCCTTTGGCGCACGGATACCCCTTCCACCGACTCTTCACAGTACATATTCGACACACCATTTGGCTCCTCTATGTTGCGGAAACCTGTTGATGTGGGAAGCGAGAAGATTTATAATTGCATGATATTAATTGATCACCAGTACGTGTTGGAAATAAAATATATAAATTTAAAATATGATGTAGCCCGGTAAGATTAAGCATTTAGGAGGAGTGACCGTTCAATGTCAGTCAGGTTAAGAGGTCAGTAATGTGTACGAATCCTCATGACTATCCATTATTAAGAACAAAATTCACGTCTAGAGTTGGATAAGAAAGAAATCAGCCTAGACGTGGGGGGAGTGTTGGACATAAAATATATAAATTTAAAGTATGATTCACCTTCAAGCCTAAACTTTTAGTTGAAGTGGTCAGTCAACACAATATACAATCTCACACACGCCATGCAAGCTTATTAACCTGCGTTTTCATAGCGAACGTGTGCAACGAATCCGGAGAATTCACCAGCATCAACCTCGTCATCTCCCGAGCTTCCAGAGTCGAGATATTTCTTCCATGCGCTCTCGAAAGTGTGTCCGTCGTAGAATTTCAGGCGGGGGCAAGAGTCGGTATTACCACCACGAGCTTAGTTGTTGTCCGAAATCTTGTTGAAGAAATCTTTGGCCTTGAGGAAACCCTTACCATGCAAAGTAGTTTTCCTTGTAGCAGCAGAATATATATATATATATATATATATATATATAAATATATTGTCATAGGTAGGGCAAGGATCGATAGAAATTTCATTTGGTTACTGAGGAAGATAGCCATGTTCTTATCTTGTTTGAATTTCGAGTTAAACGATCCATGCACGATGGATCTATATATATATATATAGAGATGTTCGGCTACATTATATAATTTTGCTTTATACCACATGCTTCTCGGGATGTTCGGACGCAATTATTTGCGTGTGGTGTTCTTTCTAATTTTCGGATTACATTTTAATTTTTATTCCGAAAGAATATAGTAATTTGCTATATTGTTATAGAATTTCGTAATGCAACGTTGCTTTTATTAGCATGAATTCACATATATCTATTCGATATACCACGATAATAAATCCAAATAAAACATACATATAATAGAGGATTCACCTAATATGTAGTTCAAGCAACTCATGTGAGCTTTTATTAGATTATCCCATGTCTTATACGGAGTAAATCTATATCCATCTTTTTGCAGTTATTAAATATTTATTTTTAAAGGTATTTAAATTGTTATTTTTAGAGTTATTTAAACAGTTTGAATAGTTAATTTTAAATAAATATTTAAATAATTAATTTTAAATATCATATAAATTATTTAATGAAATTATATAAAATAAATTCTAAAATAATATATTGAATATAAAATTTGATTGTATATTTTCTTTCAATAGTATATAAATTAAATTTATTAGTTTTCATTGTTAAAATCATGAACGAGCAAACAAAATTGTTGCTCTAATTCAAATTGACAAACTTAACAGTTAATGTTTAGAGACAGATCGAGGACCCGCTAAAGCCCAACAATACGCAACAGATACAAGAGCAGGCTTGGTACAACACCAACAAAAATAATTCAGTATTTTCTTTGCTTCAGTTTTTTGTAATATATTTTTCTTGATTTTTAACGTAGTGCGACATCCGAGATCCGACAAATTAGATTTTATGAGGAAAATATCTGGGTTCGATGATTCGGAAGATGTAATAATACTACGATAAACTATACATGATTGCCAATTATAAATCGATTAACAGATTTACAAAGGGCTGCAATGAATACTACGCATGATTACTTCGTACAAAATCCTAAAATATAATTTGTTCGCCTAAAAAGAAAGTGTTATACATCAACATTGTTCAAGGGCCCATCGATATCGTTAGTAACCACACAATTGACGGCACAAAACCCGGCCAACACAGAAAAATGGGACAAAAGACCGGTCGGTTGACAGCCGGGTCAAAGAAAGGACCACAGAGAAGGCACCAGTGGATAGCGAGGGGAACAAGCTTTCTTGCTTCGTTTGAAACTATGTCGATTCTCGGAATCAAAGAACGACTTTAAATAAATGCTACGAAGCAAAATAGTTCAACAAGAACTTATACATGAAAAATAATGGAAGACACGTAAAAGGAAGAAAACTCAGTCCCTTAGATGTTCTTAATGAGTGCGATCATATCCGCAGTCATTACAGGTCTGTAGGATTCATCATCGTTTCCGAAGTGTGTGCCTATCTCGGAAAAACAATTGAAGAATTTTTACAAATTCTTTACAAGGATTTCTAGCTGCCAGAGTATTAATCAAAATCCCCAAGAGCAAAAGGAACTCTGATTTTTAAAAAAAACAAAAGCAGCACAATAACTCTTGCTTCAAGGGAACGAGCAAACAAGAAATTAAGGATCTTGCCGCCAGATAGCGAAGCACTTCTGTACAAAATAATCAGACAGAATTTTTTATGACACAATTAACTTCAAATCTGGAGAAATAGTGAGTGTACTTAGGCTTACTAGACCAGCTTCAATGAATAACTCAGCAAGTCTGAAGAGCAGAAGATAATTTACTATATGAGTGGACAAACACCTCCCTTCCCAATTTAATTAACAAAAGGGGGTTGCCTGAATTTCCACTCAAATTGTTTCACAAACCAAAAACCACAAAGAAAAGAAAATTTTCAAATAAAAGGTAATATAGGGACTCAGAGAGTTGCTTCATGTGCTCAAGGAAAAGCCTTACAAGGCTCTTCTCATACAAGAGGTGTCAGAAATAAAAAGCACTGATCATCACAGAACCCAAAGGCTTATATCAAATCACATTAAAGCCAGGTATTGACATACATTGATTCAATTAAAGAAAGGCCTCATTGAGAAGATTAGGCTTGACAACATACATTGATTCAGACATATGCTTGTCATTAAATAAAGTATAATCATTGGCCGATAAAAGAGTCTTTTGTTAGAATCAAACATAAAAAGGACAATTAAATTGGAATAAGGAGTCATCAGATAGGAGCGAAAGACTATATAAAATTTTATAATCATAAATGATTCAGTTGAACTATGCTTACAAATCATCATCGACTCCAATTTTTCTTCCTGTAGATTAGATGGTTTAAAAGGCAAGAACTTGTTTTGAGAAGAAAAACTACTTCGATGAGAAAAAGATTCAGATCATAAGCTATAATGAGGAGCATAAATCAATCCGAATTCTCATCTGATGAGAATTGAAGAGCTGCTGGGAGAAAAAAAAAACCTCAGAAGGAAGGCAGTAGTGTGGTTGTAATCATTGAATATTCTCGTAAATACCACTTTCATCATCATCGGAAATTCTCAACAGCCGAAAAAAAAATCACATCTTTACAGATCGGAGAGAAAAAGCGAACAAAATTCTACGGAATTCATAGATCTAAAGTGGACCAGCAGCTGACAAATCAAATCAGTTGAAAAACCGTATCGCTAACAAAGCAAAGAGGTGCAAGGCTCAGTTTATGGGTGGTGATATAGCAGTATGGTCGTCAAGGCATCGTAACAACGCCGTTACGACGAACGAGACCAATCAAAGCAATCGTCATCGCCCACAACACAGATTCATAACAAGAGACGGCAAACGAGAATTACCGAAAAGTGAGCACTCGACTGCTGCTATTTATAGGCGGTGAGAGCTAACTAGCTAGGGTTTCGGCCGACCATTTCACAAATGGGCCGCGGGCAGTGTTAATAGAGCCCTAACTAGGGTTTCGGAAATTACTTTTTGCACCCCACGAAAATGAGGCGAGGGATCCGATTTGCTGGGGTCTTGTTTTACCGATTTAGTCCATGAAAAGTAAATTACAATAGGCACGATCGTATTTTTTAGGGATAATTACCCCAACGTCCCACGTGTTATCACTCAATTACACATACATCTCCTCTCAATGTAGTAATTACACTTACGCCTCATTTAGTTTAATCAAACTTTAGACTAAGACCCATTTATCCTAATTTTGACAACAATTTAAAAATATGAGCATCCAAATTTACCCTTAGTACCTATATTTCGTAAATAAACATGTTTAAGCGGGTTTATATATAATACATGAATATTTAAGGGGTTTAAAAGATAATTTGTACAAACGAAAAATGAAATTTACATGATATACCAGATATATTGATTCAATAAAATATTCTTAAAATATATATTTCAGCCACTTAAATATTAATGCATTCAATATAAATCTGCTTAAACATGTTAATTTTACAAAATATAGCCACTAACAGTAAATTGCTGTCCAAAATAGAATGAATGTGTCTTAGTGTGTAAAAGGAGTGTATTGTAATTGAGTGATACCATGGAGGACGGTGGTGTAATTATCCATAATTTTTATTAAGCCGATTTATTTTTTATTTAAATTTACTGCGTAAATGACGTTGAAGTCACCTAGAATGCAAAGGTTGTTTGCAAAAGCGGATAATACAAGTCCACATTTATTGGAAATAATTCACCTCAAAAGCAAAGTGAATAGTGAAAAGTAAGAGCACACACAACATTACACAGCTGAGAACAGAAACAGGAGGTTGAAGACGACACCACTCGAAGAGACATTAAACATAGATCCATCAACTCATTGGTCTTAGGCATCAAAGGTAAAGAAGACGAAGAGTAGATAGAAGCTCTCTATTTAAGGAGACTCTTAACAATGGACTTCACATTCAGCTTCTTCAAATCAGTATAAGACTGCCCACATCCCACAAACATCACAGGTGCTCCAGATATGTACACCATCGATAAAGCAGCTCCCACCTATATATAGACATACATATATATATATATATATATCATCAATTTCATAATAACGCGGAACGAGAAAGAAAATCACGACATGTTTTCATAGCTAACCTTATCGTCTATGGTGTCGAATTTGGTCAGCAGGATCCCATCGATCAATCTTGGATCGGGCGAGGGAGAGAGGTCGCCTAGTTTCTGTGATGAAATTTGACAAAAAGTGTGTTGGTAAAAGAAGATAAAAAGTACTTTTAAAATATATGTGTAAATATGTTAAAACAAGAATGTAAGGAAATTAATTACCTGATTAAACTTGGACAACTGATCGACCGCATCGTTCCCCACAAGGGCCTCGCCCACAAACAAGACGAGATCTGGGCTGTTGACGTAGATGAGCTTCGACAGAGCCCGCATCAGTGGCTCGTTATCCTATTCAGGTTTCAAAACTGCTATATTAGTGATCCAAATTTAATTTAGCATCGTGTTCAACACTGAAGAATTTTGTTGAACTGTGGGTTTCCATCCTAAAACCAATTGGTGATAGGGGGGGGGGGAGAGGCCTCAGTGATTCATTTATCGAGTCAGGTGTTAAGTTAGTTTCCCGATGTGGGACGAATAATCTCAGCACGGCCCCTCACGCATGGCATGATTCAAAGCCTAACACGTCGACATATCAGATCGAGCCCGTTATGATACCATGTTAAATTGGTGATAGGAGGAGAGATTTCTTTGATTTATATATTGAGTTAGGTGTAGCACGTTTTCGGATGCGGGACAAATAATATCAACAGATTTGAAGGCCAATTAATTACCTGCATTCTTCCAGCTGTATCGACCAATACCACGTCGGAGCCATTTCTCCCCGCCTCTTGAATTGCTTCTTTGGCCACAACCGCAGGGTCTTTCTCGTAACCCTTCTCGAATATCGGGATCTGTTGGTTTTTTTTGCACACATCTTACCAGTGTTAATAATCACATTTTAAAGAATTTATTCTCATGAAAATAAAAATGATACTATAGTTGTCTACCTGTAGTCTACGTGCGTGGGTACGCAGCTGCTCAACAGCACCGGATCTGAAAGTGTCGCAAGCAGCCATCATAACCTTAACATCATGCTGCAGAAGCCAGTATGCAACCTGCAACAAAGCATAGCATAGTTGGAATTACGAAGCTCATATTTTACATATATGAATATATTATATTATAAAAAGCAAGCCTACCTTTGCAAGATTGGTAGATTTTCCGACTCCATTTACTCCAACGAATACAACAACATAAGGCTTCCCTTGCTCCTTGGCCGCGTGTACATCTCTCAAGATGTCAATGGATCGTTTCGGAGTTAATATACGAACTAGTGCATCTTCCATGGCAGCCTAGGAAAAAAAATATCAATTTTAAATAAGTAGTGATTATCTACCAAGAAAGGAAAGAATCTTCCAAGTATTCGAACTATATTATATTTATACTTTTAATTTTTCCATGGCTTAAGCACCTGAACAATTGAAGAAATTCTAGTAAAAGAGGCCTGTCTCTTGCCCTCGAGGCTTGCAGCTACTGACTGGCAAAGTTTTTCAGCTATTTCTTCAGCCTGTTCGAGGTTCATTTCATTTTATTTAAAAACGACGGATGGTGACTAAAAACCTTACAAGCAAATCTGAATGCAAAAAATAAGGTGATCGAATCTGACAAAAAATAGCATACCACATTCTTGGTCATAAGCCTATCCTTGAGAGCTTTGAGAGCTGGTTCAAGCTCAGACTTCTCCAAATTTGCTTTGCCTGCAATACTGGTAAGGAAAGTAGAGATTTTATGACAGAGTGAGTATCAAGATATGACACCATTAAAGTGACAGTTGAAAGTGTATGCTTCACAAATCACCCAACAATACAGCAAAAGATGGGTTTCCAAAGAACCTCCCAGTACTTGAATTCAATGATCGGATAAACTAGTGGTGAAATTTTTGTAACAGTGTATAGTGTATTATACCTTTGAAACATGGATGAAAACCAGCCTTTCTTCTTTGTATCCTCCTTTTTATCGTTCACATTGTCTTCCTCCTCCAATTCAGAGTCGCTGCTCAATATCTCTTCTTTGTCCATCATACTCTCCCCTTCATCTGCAATTACAACCGGTACAGTCTCCTCCCCATTTTCACTCACCGAATCAGTGAAATCCAACTTTGCTTCTTTAGGCGAATCATCCCAAACTCTATTCTTCTTAGTCATCTTCTTCGGTTCCTCTTTGGAAACCTTGTTAGCAACAGCCTCAGCTTTCTTTCCACCTTTAGACTTCCGTTTCTGCAGCTTAGTTACATCAAAAGCTCCATCTTTTGTATCCCCATTTGCTTTGCCGTTAACGTTGACCGTTTTGGCGACTCCCCTACTTACAACATTATTATTTTCAAAATTTCCATTTTCCAATGGACCATTTTTGAAATTTTCACCATCTCCACCATCATCTCCGTTCTTTTTTTGATTACCTCCATCTGCAAGACCGTTTTGGACCTGGCCTTGCTTCCTACTAAGGGCATTATTCACAGGTTTGACCACTTGCTTTGACTTCTTCATCTCCTCTGCACGAACCTCTGCTTCCTTCTTCAGCTGTTGGAATATGGCATCGAATTCATCATACGAAGTTCTCTTGGGATCGTAAATCCCAGAGAACTCTTGCTTCACCATGGAAAGCAACTCATCAACGTACAGGAGATGGAGAATTCGCTGATACACAGCAACAAAGACGAGCCCGAGATCGTTGTGAAATGTCCACTTGAGGGTGTAAGAAGCACCGGGGGCATCGTAATTGTACGATGCAGCCCCCGATCGTTCTTCCAAAAGGCAGGACCTGATCAGGGTATCGATAGGAGAGCCTCTAAGAGCATTTCCGATCTCCTTGCACGTCCAGAGAATTAAACCTCCTCTTGTGAATATAAGTAATTGTTCTAACATCTCTCCACAACTCGAAAGAATTTATCCTAGACAGGGAATAGCAGAATAAATATACTGTAAGAGAATGATGATTTGATGTCAAAAGGACAAGGAGGGTACAAATTAGCAAGGATCCATGTTTGCTGGATCTAAACCCATGAACAACCAAACATCAATTTGTGAAATTCAAACAAAAGAAGCCATTATATAACGCAAGCATTAATCAAAACATTGATTCGGAAAATTCGAGATCCAGAACAATCAACAATCACTCATGGAAAAAAGGAATTCTTGATCGGCCTAGAGCAGGGAAAACGAAAATTTTAAAGCACCTTTGGTAAGATGAGGACAAGGGCAAAGGAGGTGGAAACCAAAACAAAAGAAATAAACTTGGAAAAATCAATACCCGAAATGAATATATGAAAAAGCAGCAAAAAAACTTAAAATACCCCTAAATCACCAATCCCTGAAAAAAAATCGAATGCTAGCACAGGCGAGCAGATCAAGAAGAATCAATTCGATGACCTGAGACGCACAATCACGTATAATAACCAACAAAGATGAAAAAGAATATAAAAAACAAATTTCCAATCACTAAGATAAGCTATACGGCTAAATCCGATCAATATAAAGCTGCTAGCCGGATAAACACAACGGACCTACGGTGGCGTGACGGCGGATGTGATGCAAAATTCACGGTCGGAGAAAATCTTTCCTGTCGTCGCCTCGTTGACCGTTTTGTTGTAAATATATATTACAAAACGAAATATGCTCTGATATTATATATATATATATATAATTGATTTGTAATTTATTGAATGGTCATTGATTTGGGCTTGCGCGTGGTCGGTTTCGGTCCAAAGACACTGCATTGTAACACGCCTTGCAAGGTAATTTCAGATCGGCTCAGTGTTAGCATAAAAAAAGAAAATCCATAAAATTTAGGAAACATTTAGATTATCTTCATAAACTTATTTGGCCTTTCATTTATATAGTGTTGGACATAAATCTAATTCAAACAAGAAATTTATCAGGAAGAAAAAAAAGAAGGAAAAGCCATCCAAGTCACATCTAGGACCATCATATTAATGATATATTCTTTTCTATCTACTCGAAAACCAACCTAACTTCGTTGAATTTTCGACACGTCATTCAAAATTATAAAGTTGGATCTGTGTCGCACATCGAGAAAGTAGAATAAATCCTGATAAATGGAAATAAAATGTTAGCGGAACTATTTAAACTATTATTACGCCCTCATTATATTTGATAATCATTTTAAATTTTTTAATATATAAATTTAATTTTCTATTTCTTTCATATATAAATCCTATTTATTAATTTTAAATTTAATGACAAATTAGTAAATATACGCAAATTACTATTCTTGGCATTTACCACGAGGCTCTCATCGTAGAACATATTTCCTTCATCTGTTCAAATCTAGTGACTCATGTTTGCATGATTAAGGACGAGTCCATAAACTAGGACAGCATGAGGTTTATATTTGACAATGAGTTATATGATTGTAGTGTCATGTGTGCCGATATATACCTCCTATAAATAATAAAAAAGAAAACTAAATTGGAAAGAAAAAACAAAATAAACATTATTTTTCCTTCTTTCTTCCTCATGCATATGCAAGCCCACCGTCTCTCTCTCTCTCTCTCTCTCACTTGCTTTTTCAGCACCTTCCTATAATCTCCCTCGCGAAGAAAAACAGAGGCTCACACACATACACGCCATTTTTCACTCCCTCTCTAGAGAAATAAAAGAAGATGATTCAATATCCCTTTTTTCACAAACACCATCGACCAAATTCACCATAGCTAATTCCAACGCCACACGCAACACAAAAGGACAAGGGGAGAAGAGAAGAAAGAAAACGCAGCCTAGATTTCCACGCAATTTCTTTCATGCATGACCAAGAAAACAAAAGAAGAGTCCACAGATGACGACCGAACTTAAAGGCGAGATCTTTTTTCTGTGCCAAAAATGCCCTCCTGCAAAATCCCAAAAATGTTTCCTTCTTCGTCGTCATCGACTTCACTGTCTTACCAAAACTGATTGTACTTATTACATCCCCCGAGTTATGTGGGCTTTTATCGGCCTTTGTCAGAGTTTTTATTTTCGGCAAACTACAACCCAAAACAAAATCAAAGAAGCTTCTCACTTTCCCATCATAAACCACCTGTTTATTTCTACATCTGTCTCCCTCCGCGGCTCTTCTTTTTGGCTTTCCTTTTATTTTTCAGAGCCCTATCCATATCTACACAGACCTATATATAATCTATCTTTTTCCCCATCAAAGTCAGTGTCCGCCGCCCTCATAACGTCGCGACCTTATTATTACGATACACTCGTCAGGGTTTTACAAGATCAAATCTTTCGTGTAAAGGGATTGTTGGGTTTTTTGTGCCGATGTCTAAGAAGATGAAAGGGTTTGCTTTGGATTCAAAGGCAATGACGGAGGAGGCTAAAGCCAGGTCGAGGCATCGGAGCCTAATTGAGGACTTTGAGGATTTGCAAAAGGTTCAATTTTTATTTTGTTGTTGCGTTGGCTCCGAGTTTTACAGTTTTGGAGTGTTTTTTTTGGCTCAATTCTGAGATCTGCTCACTTTCAAGTCTTTGTACATATCTGTTGGATTTTGTCTGTGATTTTTTTTCCCAGTATTCTTATATGTTTTATTTTCGTTTTTGATCTTGTGATATGCTTTGATAACTTGCTGTCGGATTTCATCTTTCGCTGTTAAGGTTCTGTGTCCTTTCTTGTTAGTGCTACAGTTCAATGGGATTGAGTTTTTAATTTCTGGAATTTCCCTTTTATTTAATTTTTCTCCTTGTTGGAGATAGTTCCATGGATTCTGTGTGTGATCCATCACGTATGCCTATTAACTCCTGTCTTATTATTGAGAAAGAAAACTCTAAAATCACATAATGAATGAACTTCATCTGAACTAAATGATGCATTAGTTTTTCTCCATGATATATAATTCCTTGAGAAGCTACTAAATACAACGCACTTCTCTTGCTGCTGTAGCCATTTCCATAATATTTTTTTTTATGATGTACGATTTCTACGATTTTATATAGGAAGTTGATGCCATGAGGAACCAGTTGGACCCAGCAAAGCAGCGGAAACTGGTTCTTGCTGCCGAAGTTCGGTAACCCCCTAATCTCAGTCGCTTCTTCCCGACTTTTAAATTTCGAACGTTTTCCATTATTGCTTTGCATACGAATTACAAGACAATTACGAACACCTTTGGCGCATTTATTTTAAACGCGCTTCTTCTGCTTTGTATTTTCCGATATTCTTTTTCCCTCCGCGCTAATCGTTCTCTTACGCCGTTTCATTCAACCACAGGTTTCTTCGAAAGCGGCGTAGATGCCTCTTGGGAGCAACCACGACGCGGTCATCAGCCCAAGAACAGCCTTCGGGTTTGGCGACAAATCCCGAGACGCGAAGCAAAGTTCTTGGGCAACTTCCTCAGCTCGCTGAGTCTCCGGAGACCAATCTGGCCACGGGCGACGGCGCGGAAGAAGGTAGCGGCGGATTTTTTGCTCAGAATATGTCGCCACCGCCAGTGATTGATTTGAACGAAGGAGAAGAATCAAGCGTGGAGGAGGAACGAGCGCTTCACCGTTGTCTACGAGGCCTTCTGTTATGCTTTTCGGTACGAAGTTAGAAGGACCGGACACATCGGCTTTGCCTACGAGGCCGCCGCCTATTTTTCTTTTTGGTAGGAAGCTTGTATGAAGAAAACATCGCATTTGTTGCGTATTTAATAGGAGGATAGAAAAATAGTGTAAACACCCGTCTTTAGAATCAAATTAGCTCTTTTGCTGCAACGCGCAATCCTTTGTTCTTCAATGACGGAAAGATATAGTTCGTCACCTGCTCTCGTAGACACTGATTCTGTTCTAATAAATCCAAATAATACTTCTTGTAGTATGGACCATGTTTAATTTGTTGGATAAAACTAGATAAAGCCCATTTATCGATGTTTACTTTCCAAAATGTGGATTTGGATAAAGCCCGTTATTATAAATCCTCGTATCGAAGATAAATTATCTAGTGGGCTTGGACAAGATAATTAAACCCTACTACTAATCATGACCGAAAATACAATGTGTCGTTTATATATTCGGTGTTTATACATACCAGGTGAACTTTAAAAGACTATCTCTCACAGATATCAATAGGGATCCGAAGACGAAGCCATTAATCGATGCAATGGAGGCTGTCGATATGTCAAAGTTATGTGTGAGAGAAGCGTTTCTAAGGAAGAAAGCTAATTGTGCAAGAAGGGGTGCACTTAAGGAATTTGATTGTTAATTAATGCGAATGTGTCCTTGTTAGTTTCAATAGGTACATTTGTCAAATTGCATATATAAAAATGAAACATATATATCAATTAGTGTTGACAAATGACAAGTGAACAAGATAAAATGGTCACTGTTTAAGATGATATAAGATAATTATCTTACTTGCTTTTTTATAACTTGTTTTCTCACGTGGCAAAGGAAACGCAACTAAGGTGGTTAAAATATTATATAAATTAGATGTGATTATTTTATGATTGATATATTTTAGTTACCGGCGTAATTTGATAAATTTGTCGCTAAATAGGTATTTTGAGTTGTATTGTACAAATCAAGTTTCTTAACATCACGATTCGATTATTCTCTTTCCAAAACCTCCCTAGAAAAAACCCTAATTTATTTTTCTTCTCCGCCGTCGGCCACAGATCTACAAACACCATGGTCGCCGGCGGATCGGATTGGAGCACCCACCATCTTTTTCAATTTTTATATTTTGTTTTGAGAAATTTATCCTATCGTATGAGAGTTTTCTTCTCTCGTATGAGAGTATTTCTCTCTTAAATAAGAGTTTGATATGATCTTCTTAATAGATCTGAGGAGCGGACATCGTGCTAGCAGTGGTAATTCACGCAATGGAGATACTGTAAAAAATGCTTGACGAAGGGATTGCAATGGCTGATTTCTATCCTTTTGTTGTTCCTTCATATTCTTCAGCAATTTTGCTTATCGTTCCATTGTAAAATTTTGTCCAATTGATATTATGAAATGGAATTATCATTTTGAAAAAAAAAAAGTTGTATTGTACAACACACCAAGTATTAAAATACATTTCATACTTCTTTTACTCTCAATATTACTATGTGTCATTATAAGTTTATATTATCACAATAATATCATAATATTATTAATAAAAGAATAATAAGAAAAAGTAATCATAATAATATTATTATAAGAAAGAAAATAAAACAAAATAAACCAAAAGACCAAAACTTTCCTTCTTTCTTCATCATGCAAGCTCTCTCTCTATCCCTTTCAATTGCTTTTTCAGCACCTTCCTATTATCATTGATCTCCCTCACGCAGAAAAACGGAGGCTCACACAGATACACACAGAACTTAAAAAAGATGATTCAATATTACACTTTCACAAACACCATCAACCAAATTCACCAAGCCCACCTAAATATTCTTAACTCTCACAGTATGTGTATACCATATCGTAGTTAACTCCCACACCATACACGACACACAAGAAAAAGAGAAGAAAAGAAAGAAAATGCAGCCTATATTTCCACGCAATTTCTTTCCTGCATGACCAAGAAAACAACGGAAAGTCCGCAAATGACAACCGAACATAAAGGCGAGGTTTTTTTCTGTGCCAGAAATGCCCTCCTGCAAAAATCCCAAAAAAGTTTCCATCTTCGTCATCAACTTCACTGTCTTACCAAAACTGATTGTACTTATTACACCCCCCGAGTTATGTGGGCTTTTATCGGCCTTTGTCAGAGTTTTTATTTTCGGCAAACTACAACCCAAAACAAAATCAAAGAAGCTTCTCACTTTCCCATCATTACCCAGCTGTTTATTTCTATTTCTGTCTATGTCCGCGGCTCTTCTTTTTTGCTTTCCTTTTATTTTTCAGAGCCCTATCCATATCTACACAGACCTATACATAATCTATCTTTTCCCATTAAACTCAGTGTCCGCCGCCCTCATAACATCGCGACCTCATTGTTACGATACAAGCGTCGTTAGGGTTTTATAGGATCAAATCTTTTCGTGGAAAGGGATTACTTAGTTTTTTGTGCCGATGTCTAAGAAGATGAAAGGGTTTGCTATGGATTCAAAGGCAATGACGGAGGAGGCTAAAACCAGGTCGAGGCATCAGAGCCTAATTGAGGACTTTGAGGATTTGCAAAAGGTTCCATTTTTACTTTTTATTTTTTGTTGCGTTGGCTCGGAAGATTTGCCGTTTTGGAGTTTTTTTTTTCTAGTTTTTCTTTGGCTTTATGGTTTAGATCTCAACTCTGATATCTGCTAGGTTTCCTTCGTTCTATTAATTTCTGCTAACTCTTTGTACAGATCCGTTGGATTTTGTCTGTGTGGTTTTTTTCCGGTATTCTCTTATGGGGCTGTTGGTGAATGGAGACGTTTTATTTTCGTTTTGATCTTGGGATATGAGTTTTGCGTGAGTTAGATCTCTTGCTGTAAGATCGTATCTTCCTTTGTCAAGGTTTCTTGTGTCCTATTTCGAAGTAGTGCTACAGTCCAATGGGATTGAGTTTTTTTAATTTGTGGAATTTTTCTTTCTTCTTTCTTCCTTGGAGATATTTCAATGGATTCTCTCTGTGTGATCCATTATCTCTTAATGAATGATCCTTGAGTTGAATTTAGTGATGCTTCAGTTTTCTTCCATGATATAATTCTTTGAGAAGCTAAATTATATATCCCTGAGATTCGGCAATTTTATATAGGAAGTTGATGTAATGAGGAACCAGTTGGATGCAGCAAAGGAGCGGAAACTGGTTCTTGCTGCCGAAGTTCGGTACGTCGACTGTTACGCCTAATGTTGATTCTTGATTTTATGCGCTTCTCCCCGACTTTAATAATTCGAACATTGTCGATGCATTTGCGGCTTTGGATACGAATTACGAGCATCTTCTGCGCGTTTATTTTAACAGCAATTCTTCTGCTTGTATTTTCCGATATTCCTTTTCCCTCTGCGCTAATCGATCTCTTACACCGTTTCATTCCCAGGTTTCTTCGAAAGCGACGTAGATGCCTCTTGGGAGCAACCACGACGCGGGCATCGGCCCAAGAACTGCCTTCGGGCTTGGAAGCAATTCCCGAGAGGGAAAACAAAGCTCTTGGGCAACTTCCTCCGCTCGCTGAATCTCCGGAGGCCAATAGTGCCGAAAAGAAAAGGGTGGACGGCGCCGAAGAAGCTAACAGCAACGGCTGTTTAGCGCAGAATCAGTTGCCACCGCCAGTGATTGATTTGAACGAAGGAGAAGAAGCAAGCGTGGAGGAGCTTGGAGGAGGAACGAGCAATTTTGTCTCGCCTACAACGCTGCCTCCGTTTATAATTCTTTTCGGCAAGGAGATAAGACCGAGCAGTTCATCAGCTTTGCCTTCCAAGCCGCCTTCTATTAGGCTTTTTGGTAGGAAGCTAGAATTGTGAGGAAAAGCTCTATTCGTCGATTCTAGATAGAAGAAGAAACAGGAGATTAGCTACTAGCTGCTAATTGAATTGGCTAAATAGTGTAAACTTCCACTAGAATCAAATCAACGCGCAATTTCTTTATCAGTGACTGAAAGCACAGTGTTTTTGTTGTTGTGATTGTTTGCTGTCGGATTTAATTTATAGCACACATTAAAGCTTTTACATGTGAAGAATACCTTGGATTTTGGAAATCAAGACTTGTTTTTTATTTCTTTTTTTTAGGACTAAAGTGGTGGTTTTTAGATTATTAATCGGTTGAGAAGTAGCAGCCATGGCCAACAAGAGTAGACCAATTCAAATAACTAACAATGGTTTATGACATCTCAGATGAGCCTTTTATTAGATCTTCTTTTACTTGCATCATACGAACATTCCATGCATGTAATAAGCGCCGATTTGTCTTAGCTAGAAAACAACATACAATAATGGCTTCGAGGTGTGAAGTTTTCCTGGAGATTCCCCTCGCAATTCTCTTTCCACCATTGGGAGTCTTCCTCAGAAATGGCTGTTGCAGCGTATGCACAAAAGGGCCCATTTTTTTCTCATCTTCAAAGAAATTCAATTTAAAGAAACCCTTTTTTTCCTTCCTAATTTCAATCAATTTTTTGCAGCTGGAGTTCTTCATATGCCTCGCGCTTACGTTTCTAGGCTACCTTCCAGGGATAATCTACGCCATCTACGCCATCACTGTCCGCGGTGTTCATAACACCGACGAAGACGAATATTGGCAGCCCATTAACAACCCTTAAACAGCAATTATTACTTTTTGTTTTACTGCATTTGTACTGTCTTGATTTAATATTCATTGCATGCGATGTTTCAATCAATTAATTGTAAAGGAAAACAGTTGCAGATAGAAAACCCTCATAAGCCATATATACATGCAGCAGCTTATGCATAGAAGTAAGCCAATAGAAAACACACTGCACTCAACAAGATATGTAATCCTTGATGTACTAACATGTGCTTGCTTATTGCATCATTATGATGCTTCTTTGGATTCTTTACCAGATCGGATGCCGACCCGCCCCGTCTCGCATGAACAACAACTTCCTGAACCGCCTGCCTCGAATTCCCGAGACTAAATTTCTTCAAATCTGCAAGCAGCCCACAATTACGAGCATCTTCGGCGCATTTATTTTTAATGCGCTTCTTCTGCTTGTATTTTCCGAAATTCTTTTTCCCTCCGCGCTAATCGTTCTCTTACACCGTTTCATTCCCAGGTTTCTTCGAAAGCGGTGTAGATGCCTCTTGGGAGCAACCACGACGCGGGCATCGGCCCAAGAACTGCCTTCGATCTTGGCAGCAATTCCCGAGACGCAAAGCAAAACTCTTGGGCAACTTCCTCAGCTGGCTGAGTCTCCGGAGACGGCGCGGAAGAAGGTAGCGGCGGATTTTTATCGTAGAATCAGTTGCCGCCGCCGCCACCAGTGATTGATTTGAACGAAGGAGAAGAATCGAGCGTGGAGGAGCTCGGAAGAGGAACGATCGCTTCACCGTTGTCTACGAGGCCTTCTGTTATGCTTTTCGGTACGAAGCTTGAAGGACCGGACACATCGGCTTTGCCTAGGACTACGAGGCCTCCTCCTTTCATTCTTTTTGGTAAGAAGCTTGGAGTATGAGGAAGCGTCACATTTGAGCAAAGATTAATTAGCTGCTAATTTAATAGGCTAAATAGTGCTTGTTTGTTAGAACCTCTGTACAATCAAATCAACTCTCTGGTGCAACGCTAATTTAAACTTCTTATTATAAATCCTCAAATCCAAGATAAATTATCTCGTGGGCTTGGACAAGATAATTAATCCAACCGTACTACTATTTAGACCAAAAGGACCATGTGTCGTCTATATATATATATATATGTATATATATATATGTGTATCTATTTGGTGTTCATTCACACCAGGTGAACTTTATAAGGCTTTCTCTCACAGACATCAATAGGGATTCCGAAGAAGCCGCCACTAATCGATGCAATGGAGGCTGCCGATGTCAAAGTTATGTAGGAGAGAAGTGTTTCTAAGGAAGAAAGCTAAATGTGCATATGAGAATATAAATAGATGTGATTATATTAGAGTTGATATTATTTTATTTTTCGATGATAATTTGATAAATTTGTCCGTAAATAGGTGTCTTGAGTTGTATTGTACAACACACCAAAGTATTAAAATAAACAAACTTCTTTCTCTCTAATATTTCTATTATCATTCTAAGTTTATATTATCACAATAATATCACAATATTATTAATATAAGGATAATAAGAAAAAAATAATCATAATAATATTAGCTATTATGATAGGGATAGGCACCAAAAGCCCAAAACTTTCCTTCTTTCTTCCTCATGCAAGCCCTCCGCTCTCTCTTTCTCTCTCTCTCTCTCTTACTTGCTTTTTCAGCACCTTCCTATGATCATTGATCTCCCTCACGCAGAAAAACGGAGGCTGACACACACACACGCCATTTCACTCTCTTCTCCACGGAACTTAAAAAAGATGATTCAATATTACATTTTCACAAACACCATCACCAAATTCACCAAGCCCACCTGCATATTCTTGACTGTAACAGTATGTGTATACCGTATCGTAGTTAACTCCCACACCATACACGACACACAAGAAAAAGGGAAGAAGAAAAGAAAGAAAACGCAGCCTAGATTTCCACGCAATTTCTTTCCTGCATGACCAAGAAAACAAAAGAAAGTCCGACAACCGAACATAAAAGGCGAGGTTTCTTTCTGTGCCAGAAATGCCCTCCTGCAAAAATCCCAAAAAGTTTCCATCTTCGTCATCAACTTCACTGTCTTACCAAAACTGATTGTACTTATTACATCCCCCGAGTTATGTGGGCTTTTATCGGCCTTTGTCAGAGTTTTTATTTTCGGCAAACTACAACCCAAAACAAAATCAAAGAAGCTTCTCACTTTCCCATCATTACCCAGCTGTTTATTTCTATATCTGTCTATGTCCGCGGCTCTTCTTTTTGGCTTTCCTTTTATTTTTCAGAGCCCTATCCATATCTACATAGACCTATATAAAATCTATCTTTTCCCATCAAACTCAGTGTCCGCCGCCCTCATAACATCGCGGCCTCATTGTTACGGATACACTCGTTAGGGTTTTACAAGATCAAATCTTTCGTGGAAAGGGATTACTGGGTTTTTTGTGCCGATGTCTAAGGAGATGAAAGGGCTTGCTATGGATTCAAGGGCAATGACGGAGGAGGCTAAAGCCAGGTCGAGGCATCAGAGCCTAATTGAGGACTTTGAGGATTTGCAAAAGGTTCCATTTTTACTTTTTATTTTTTGTTGCGTTGGCTCGGAAGATTTGCCGTTTTGGAGTTTTTTTTTCTAGTTTTTCTCTGGCTTTATGGTTTTGATCACAACTCTGATATCTGCTAGGTTTCCTTCATTCTATTTATTTCTGCTAACTCTTTGTACAGATCGGTTGGATTTTGTCTGTGTGATTTTTTCCATTATTCTTATATGGGGCTTTTGATGAATGGAGACATGTTTTATTTTCGTTTTGATCTTGGGATATGAGTTTTGCCTGAGTTAGATCTCTTGCTGTAAGGTCTTATCTTCCTTTGTCAAGGTTTCATGTGTCCTATTTCGAAGTAGTGCTACAGTCCAATGGGATTGAGTTTTTAATTTGTGGAATTTTTCTTTCTTCTTTCTTCCTTGGAGATATTTCAATGGATTCTCTCTTGTGTGATCCATTATCTCTTAATGAATGATCCTTCAGTTGAACTTAGTGATGCTTCAGTTTTCTTCCATTATATAATTCTTTGAGAAGCTAATTATATATCGCTGAGATTCTGCGATTTTATATAGGAAGTTGATGCTATGAGGAACCAGTTGGATGCAGCAAAGGAGCGAAAACTGGTTCTTGCTGCCGAAGTTCGGTACGTCTGCACACCTAATGTTGATTGATGCTTGATTATTGCGCTTCTCCCCGACTTTAATAATTCGAACATTGTCGATGCATTTGCGGCTTTGGATACGAATTACGAGCATATTCTGCGCGTTTATATTAACCGCGCTTCTTCTGCTTGTATTTTCCGATATTCTTTTTCCCTCCGCGCTAATCGATCTCTTTCACCGTTTCATTCCCAGGTTTCTTCGAAAGCGGCGTAGATGCCTCCTGGGAGCAACCACGGTGCAGGTATCGGCCCATGAACAGCCTTCGGGCTTGGCAGCAATTCCCGAGAGGCAAAGCAAAGCTCTTGGGCAACTTCCACAGCTCGCTGAATCCTCGGAGGCTAATAGTGCCGACAAGAGAAGGGGGGACAGCACCGATGAAGCTAGTGGCGGCGGCCGTTTAGCGCAGAATGACTTGCCACCGCCACCACCAGTGCTTGATTTGAACGTGGAGGAGCTTGGAGGAGGAACGCCGCCTCCGTTTATAATTCTTTTCGGCAAGGAGATAAGACCAAGCTGTTCATCAGCTGTGCCTACGAAGCCGCCTTCTATTAGGCTTTTCGGTAGGAAGCTAGAACTGTGAGGGAGCTCTATTCGTCGATTCGAGATAGAAGAAGAATAGATACTAGCTTCTAATTTAATTGTCGAAATACTGTAAACTTCCCGTAGAATCAAATCAACGCGCAATTTCTTTGTCAGTGACTGAAAACGCAGTGTTTTTGTTGTCGTTGTTGTCGTGATTGTTTGCTGTCGGAATTTAATTTATAGCACACATTACAGTTTTTTCATGTGAAGAATAGCTTGGAAATCAAGACGAGTTTTTTTTTTCCTTTTTTTAGGTCTAAAGTGGTGGTTTTTAGATTAATAATCGGCTGAGAAGTAGCAGCCATGGGGAAGAAGACGATTTCAATAACTAACAATAATGTTTTATTACATCTCAGATGAGCTTTTCACTAGATCTTCTTTTACTTGCATCATACGAACATTACCATGTAATAAGCGCTGATTTCATGTAGCTCGAAAACAGCAATGGCTTCGAGGTGTGAAGTTTTCCTGGAGATTCTCCTCGCAATTCTCTTTCCGCCATTGGGAGTCTTCCTCAGAAATGGCTGTGGCAGCGTATGCACAAAAAGGGGCCCATTTTTTTCTCATCTTCAAAGAAATTCAATTTAAAAGAAACCCTTTTTTCCCCCTAATTTCATTCAATTTTTTGCAGCTGGAGTTCTTCATATGCCTGGCGCTTACATTTCTAGGCTACCTTCCGGGAATAATCTACGCCATCTACGCCATCGCTGTCCGCAGTGTTCATAACACCGACGAAGACGAATATTAGCAGCCCATCAACAATCCTTAAACAACCATTATTATTACTTCTTTTACTGCATTTGTACGGTCTTGATTTAATATTCATTACATGGCGATGTTTCATTCAATTAATTGTAAAGGAAAACAGTTACAGCTAGAAAACCCTCATAAGCCATATATATGCAGCAGCTTACGCATAGAAGTAAGCCAATAGAAAACACACTGCACTCAACAAGACATGTAATCCTTGATGTACTAACATGTGCTTGCTTATTGCATCATTATGATGCTTCTTTGGATTCTTTACCAGATCGGATGCCGACCCGCCCCGTCTCGCATGAACAACAACTTCCTGAACCGCCTGCCTCGAATTCCCGAGACTAAATTTCTTCAAATCTGCAAGCAGCCCACAATTACGAGCATCTTCGGCGCATTTATTTTTAATGCGCTTCTTCTGCTTGTATTTTCCGAAATTCTTTTTCCCTCCGCGCTAATCGTTCTCTTACACCGTTTCATTCCCAGGTTTCTTCGAAAGCGGTGTAGATGCCTCTTGGGAGCAACCACGACGCGGGCATCGGCCCAAGAACTGCCTTCGATCTTGGCAGCAATTCCCGAGACGCAAAGCAAAACTCTTGGGCAACTTCCTCAGCTGGCTGAGTCTCCGGAGACGGCGCGGAAGAAGGTAGCGGCGGATTTTTATCGTAGAATCAGTTGCCGCCGCCGCCACCAGTGATTGATTTGAACGAAGGAGAAGAATCGAGCGTGGAGGAGCTCGGAAGAGGAACGATCGCTTCACCGTTGTCTACGAGGCCTTCTGTTATGCTTTTCGGTACGAAGCTTGAAGGACCGGACACATCGGCTTTGCCTAGGACTACGAGGCCTCCTCCTTTCATTCTTTTTGGTAAGAAGCTTGGAGTATGAGGAAGCGTCACATTTGAGCAAAGATTAATTAGCTGCTAATTTAATAGGCTAAATAGTGCTTGTTTGTTAGAACCTCTGTACAATCAAATCAACTCTCTGGTGCAACGCTAATTTAAACTTCTTATTATAAATCCTCAAATCCAAGATAAATTATCTCGTGGGCTTGGACAAGATAATTAATCCAACCGTACTACTATTTAGACCAAAAGGACCATGTGTCGTCTATATATATATATATATATGTATATATATATATGTGTATCTATTTGGTGTTCATTCACACCAGGTGAACTTTATAAGGCTTTCTCTCACAGACATCAATAGGGATTCCGAAGAAGCCGCCACTAATCGATGCAATGGAGGCTGCCGATGTCAAAGTTATGTAGGAGAGAAGTGTTTCTAAGGAAGAAAGCTAAATGTGCATATGAGAATATAAATAGATGTGATTATATTAGAGTTGATATTATTTTATTTTTCGATGATAATTTGATAAATTTGTCCGTAAATAGGTGTCTTGAGTTGTATTGTACAACACACCAAAGTATTAAAATAAACAAACTTCTTTCTCTCTAATATTTCTATTATCATTCTAAGTTTATATTATCACAATAATATCACAATATTATTAATATAAGGATAATAAGAAAAAATAATCATAATAATATTAGCTATTATGATAGGGATAGGCACCAAAAGCCCAAAACTTTCCTTCTTTCTTCCTCATGCAAGCCCTCCGCTCTCTCTTTCTCTCTCTCTCTCTCTTACTTGCTTTTTCAGCACCTTCCTATGATCATTGATCTCCCTCACGCAGAAAAACGGAGGCTGACACACACACACGCCATTTCACTCTCTTCTCCACGGAACTTAAAAAAGATGATTCAATATTACATTTTCACAAACACCATCACCAAATTCACCAAGCCCACCTGCATATTCTTGACTGTAACAGTATGTGTATACCGTATCGTAGTTAACTCCCACACCATACACGACACACAAGAAAAAGGGAAGAAGAAAAGAAAGAAAACGCAGCCTAGATTTCCACGCAATTTCTTTCCTGCATGACCAAGAAAACAAAAGAAAGTCCGACAACCGAACATAAAAGGCGAGGTTTCTTTCTGTGCCAGAAATGCCCTCCTGCAAAAATCCCAAAAAAGTTTCCATCTTCGTCATCAACTTCACTGTCTTACCAAAACTGATTGTACTTATTACATCCCCCGAGTTATGTGGGCTTTTATCGGCCTTTGTCAGAGTTTTTATTTTCGGCAAACTACAACCCAAAACAAAATCAAAGAAGCTTCTCACTTTCCCATCATTACCCAGCTGTTTATTTCTATATCTGTCTATGTCCGCGGCTCTTCTTTTTGGCTTTCCTTTTATTTTTCAGAGCCCTATCCATATCTACATAGACCTATATAAAATCTATCTTTTCCCATCAAACTCAGTGTCCGCCGCCCTCATAACATCGCGGCCTCATTGTTACGGATACACTCGTTAGGGTTTTACAAGATCAAATCTTTCGTGGAAAGGGATTACTGGGTTTTTTGTGCCGATGTCTAAGGAGATGAAAGGGCTTGCTATGGATTCAAGGGCAATGACGGAGGAGGCTAAAGCCAGGTCGAGGCATCAGAGCCTAATTGAGGACTTTGAGGATTTGCAAAAGGTTCCATTTTTACTTTTTATTTTTTGTTGCGTTGGCTCGGAAGATTTGCCGTTTTGGAGTTTTTTTTTTCTAGTTTTTCTCTGGCTTTATGGTTTTGATCACAACTCTGATATCTGCTAGGTTTCCTTCATTCTATTAATTTCTGCTAACTCTTTGTACAGATCGGTTGGATTTTGTCTGTGTGATTTTTTTCCATTATTCTTATATGGGGCTTTTGATGAATGGAGACATGTTTTATTTTCGTTTTGATCTTGGGATATGAGTTTTGCCTGAGTTAGATCTCTTGCTGTAAGGTCTTATCTTCCTTTGTCAAGGTTTCATGTGTCCTATTTCGAAGTAGTGCTACAGTCCAATGGGATTGAGTTTTTAATTTGTGGAATTTTTCTTTCTTCTTTCTTCCTTGGAGATATTTCAATGGATTCTCTCTTGTGTGATCCATTATCTCTTAATGAATGATCCTTCAGTTGAACTTAGTGATGCTTCAGTTTTCTTCCATTATATAATTCTTTGAGAAGCTAATTATATATCGCTGAGATTCTGCGATTTTATATAGGAAGTTGATGCTATGAGGAACCAGTTGGATGCAGCAAAGGAGCGAAAACTGGTTCTTGCTGCCGAAGTTCGGTACGTCTGCACACCTAATGTTGATTGATGCTTGATTATTGCGCTTCTCCCCGACTTTAATAATTCGAACATTGTCGATGCATTTGCGGCTTTGGATACGAATTACGAGCATATTCTGCGCGTTTATATTAACCGCGCTTCTTCTGCTTGTATTTTCCGATATTCTTTTTCCCTCCGCGCTAATCGATCTCTTTCACCGTTTCATTCCCAGGTTTCTTCGAAAGCGGCGTAGATGCCTCCTGGGAGCAACCACGGTGCAGGTATCGGCCCATGAACAGCCTTCGGGCTTGGCAGCAATTCCCGAGAGGCAAAGCAAAGCTCTTGGGCAACTTCCACAGCTCGCTGAATCCTCGGAGGCTAATAGTGCCGACAAGAGAAGGGGGGACAGCACCGATGAAGCTAGTGGCGGCGGCCGTTTAGCGCAGAATGACTTGCCACCGCCACCACCAGTGCTTGATTTGAACGTGGAGGAGCTTGGAGGAGGAACGCCGCCTCCGTTTATAATTCTTTTCGGCAAGGAGATAAGACCAAGCTGTTCATCAGCTGTGCCTACGAAGCCGCCTTCTATTAGGCTTTTCGGTAGGAAGCTAGAACTGTGAGGGAGCTCTATTCGTCGATTCGAGATAGAAGAAGAATAGATACTAGCTTCTAATTTAATTGTCGAAATACTGTAAACTTCCCGTAGAATCAAATCAACGCGCAATTTCTTTGTCAGTGACTGAAAACGCAGTGTTTTTGTTGTCGTTGTTGTCGTGATTGTTTGCTGTCGGAATTTAATTTATAGCACACATTACAGTTTTTTCATGTGAAGAATAGCTTGGAAATCAAGACGAGTTTTTTTTTCCTTTTTTTAGGTCTAAAGTGGTGGTTTTTAGATTAATAATCGGCTGAGAAGTAGCAGCCATGGGGAAGAAGACGATTTCAATAACTAACAATAATGTTTTATTACATCTCAGATGAGCTTTTCACTAGATCTTCTTTTACTTGCATCATACGAACATTACCATGTAATAAGCGCTGATTTCATGTAGCTCGAAAACAGCAATGGCTTCGAGGTGTGAAGTTTTCCTGGAGATTCTCCTCGCAATTCTCTTTCCGCCATTGGGAGTCTTCCTCAGAAATGGCTGTGGCAGCGTATGCACAAAAAGGGGCCCATTTTTTTCTCATCTTCAAAGAAATTCAATTTAAAAGAAACCCTTTTTTCCCCCTAATTTCATTCAATTTTTTGCAGCTGGAGTTCTTCATATGCCTGGCGCTTACATTTCTAGGCTACCTTCCGGGAATAATCTACGCCATCTACGCCATCGCTGTCCGCAGTGTTCATAACACCGACGAAGACGAATATTAGCAGCCCATCAACAATCCTTAAACAACCATTATTATTACTTCTTTTACTGCATTTGTACGGTCTTGATTTAATATTCATTACATGGCGATGTTTCATTCAATTAATTGTAAAGGAAAACAGTTACAGCTAGAAAACCCTCATAAGCCATATATATGCAGCAGCTTACGCATAGAAGTAAGCCAATAGAAAACACACTGCACTCAACAAGACATGTAATCCTTGATGTACTAACATGTGCTTGCTTATTGCATCATTATGATGCTTCTTTGGATTCTTTACCAGATCGGATGCCGACCCGCCCCGTCTCGCATGAACAACAACTTCCTCAACCGCCTCCCTCGAATTCCCGAGACTAAATTTCTTCAAATCTGTAAGCAGCCCACAAAAGGATATTATATATATAATTAAAGTGTATGTATATACATGTGTTTAGTTATCATTATTCATCATTCAGAAAGAGTTGAGCAAACAAAACCTTTCGATTCAGAGGCGGCGATGAAGGCAAACAAGAGCTGCGAGGACATGATGATTAGCAAGCAGAGACAAATCTCTTGCTTTCTCATGGCTTAGTATATTTAATCTTCGTCGATGCCTAATTGCGTAGATATCTGTGTTATTGATTCGGGGCTATTTATTAACGTATAAAGTTGCGATTTTTGCCTGCTTTTCTAGAAAATATGAACTGGAAAGGAAGCCATTAAAGGAATATTATATTTTTTTTCCTGTTATCATAAGCATATTAATATATTAGTTTACAACTAAGAACAGCATTGATGCTTCCTGCAAATATATGCTAAAGCAGCATGGATGAAAAGAGCATCTCCATTTGACATTCAAATTAATTATTACATCATCATCATCGTCATTACAAGAGATTATCAATCATTAATCAATTTTATTTTTTTTTAACTCAGAAGGCTGGAACCAACGATCTTGGTGGCTACGGTCAACGCGAACTTGAGCTCCGTAACGCCCTCCTTCGTGTACCCAACGTTCTTCTTCAGCATAGCGTTCCACAGCTGAATCTTCGCCCCGCATTCCTCGAGATCCTCCAGAGCCTTCTCCGCCATCTTCATCGCATTCGCGTAATCCTTCTTTACAAGATTCGCCGCCGCATTTCCCACGCTGCCTCCCGTCGCCAGGTCATCGATGCAGAGGGTGCGGATATCGTCCTCCAGGTCCTCGTCGGGGCACCTGTTTGTTTGAATAACCACTTCACCATTAAGCTTATATAAAATTAAAATAGGATCCAATCTTCAAGAAAAAGCTTAATAAGCTTAATCTTTTAGGTGAAGTATCATTTAACATGGTATAAGAGCTCAGACCCCAGAGTTCATGAGTACAAATCATTACGACCCACCCAAAATTACACGTCCAATGCTAGATATTAAAGAAATCAACCTAAACGTGACGGGACGTGTTGAAAATTTAATATTTAAAATTAAAATATGATAGGCTCTTTAGGAAAAGCCTAATCTTTTAGGTGGAGTAATCATTTAACATGATATGAGAGCTCAGACAAAGAGTTTACGTGTAAGAATCCTCACGACCACCAATTTAAGAAAATTTCACCTCTAACTTCTAAGGGTAGATATAAAAGAAATAAGCCTAGACGTGTATCAGCGTGTTGAAAATATAATTTATATAAAATTAAATCACTCCCGTATCTTTAAATCTTTTTGGTGAAGTGATCATATTCAACAGCACCTGTCGAGGGAAGTTGTGAGCTCCCCGGTCAGGTTGGTGAGGGCCCGCTGGGCGTAGGCCAGCGAGTACGAGGCGAACCCCTGCGGGCTCGTCTTGTTCTCGCTCGGGGCTCCCTGCAAGAAGAGGTCGCAGTCGAGGTTGTTCGCGGTCTGTTGGGACCCGTAGGAGCACGCCTTGTTGATGTACTCGCTGCCTGTCGGGTCGAGCTTGATGGAGGTTCGTATCGAGGCGGCGGTGGGTGTTAGGAAAATGCAAATGAGGCCGAGAGAGTAGAGAAAGAGGTAGTTGTTGTTGGAGGGAGAGGCCATGATTTTTTTTTTTTGTAAGTGTTCTCTCTTTCTCTATTATTCTTTTTCGTTGTGTTTGTTACATGTGTGCAAAATAGGGTTTTTATAATAGAAGGATAACGGTTAGAAAAACGGTTGACACCGTCCGTACGCATATGTGGTGGCAAGTGAAGGATCTCTTTCGGACATCCCTTTAATCTCGGCTATGTACTTTTTGAGTTATTGGTCGACGTACAACGGTCAAATCATTGTCTTGAGAATTAAGAAGAAACCAAAGAACTCATGAAGTAAAATAGCCCTTCTCTCTCTCTCAGCACTTAAATAAAACAAAAAACAAAAATTTCCAAGTATTTCTTGTTCTTCGTCATCATCAACATCATCGATTCCCTCTCACTATAACACTCTTTCGCATGCAGAAACATCATTACCCTGCGAATCCAACATCTTCTTCCCCTCATCATTCGAGCCCACCGCCTTCATCACCGAAGTAAAGATCACTTTCTTGTAATAATCATCGCCAGCTTCAACAAGAACCTCCTTACCGTCTCCGAAATAACAAGAAGCCCAACAACCCTCACCGAACAAGGAAGGTGCCTTAGGCAAATCAATAGCAAGATCCTCCAAAAGCGCAGCATAAAGAAGACACCCATCAACAACGTGCTTAGTACTAAAACCTTCTTCGCACACAGGTAACTCAGAAGCTCAGCAACCGCCTCAACACGAGGAGGGCTCTTCTCGAAAGCAAGCAATAAAGCCTCTTTAACGAGCTCGGGAAGAAAACCCGCGGGGGACTTCAATTCTTCCACGCACTGCAAGGCTTCGTCCAAAAGCCTTATACTGAAGTATTCCTCGAGAAGGGAGTGTGTCTTCCTCTTTAGCTCATCGGGGTTCGGTCTCTGGACCGGAGGAGCATGCGGTGGTTCGGTCCCCCGGGTGCCCGCAGGGGTTTTGCTACTGCCCGTAGCATAAGGAGGTTGAACGTTCGAGTCGTTGCCCCTGGGCATGGACCGAGACCGGGCAATCTCCCAACTGCAGTCGTTGTCCACTCCGGGCAGTTTTCTGGTTCCGGGCATCCCGGGCATCATGCGGCCTAACCCGGGCCGGTTCATGGGGAAACCCGTGGGGCTCAGGCTACCGGGGGAACTCGAGCCACCGGCTCGACCGTTTCGAATGCTCGCGGTAGCACC
The DNA here is from genome assembly GCA_004919715.1 of Linderniella brevidens. NCBI lineage: Eukaryota > Viridiplantae > Streptophyta > Magnoliopsida > Lamiales > Linderniaceae > Linderniella > Linderniella brevidens. Next base: position 1,448,895 of record SWDC01000146.1, read on the forward strand.
GGGACGAAGACCGAGGTTCTTCTCAGCTTCGGTGTGGATCTCCGATATGGTTTTTGCTTTCATCTGTGGAATTAGGGTTAGCGAATCAAATACCGTGAGAGAAATATACAAATATACGAAGATACTTGTTACCTCTTCGCGCCTTGGAACCCAATTGTTGGCGCGGAGATCGAGGACGTTGCGGACCATGAACTTGAGCTGCGCAGCCAAATGGGAGTTCGTCGACAGATCCTTTAAGCGAGCAAAGTACAAATCGTTGAGACGCTTTGACAGGGTAAAATGGTAATTATCTAAGTTAAAATAAGTAAAAAATAAATAAATAAATAAAATAATAATTCTACAGTATCATATTCCAATTTGAGTATTTATATAATTGAATAGATTATTAGAATTACCAACACCATTAACCAAAGCTTTTTTAGTTATTACATCAATCTACGAAATCGCCCCACTTGCAAACTCGGGGATAAGATAGCTCAACTCCATGTTTGTGTTTCGGATTTCAACATAAAATTCTTTTAAAGTGCACACGACCTCAGAGCCACAGCCACCCACATACCACCACCACCACCCATGGCTGGTCTAAGCACCGCCGCATTCCACATCCCGTGTGGCACCCGTCGTCGTACCCACCTCACGAAGACGGGCTCTTTCTCTCATTCGCCGTCGCACCCCCTGTCTTCTCCCAACGCCGTCGTACGGTGGCGGCCGTTGATTTTCAGCACCACCATCACAGCCTCCGCCCTCAGCGGAGGAGGCCCGACGAAGCGGCCCAAGTCGGATGACGACGAAGCGCTCAACATATCTTCCATAAGGTCAGTTTTTTTGTAGTTTGAGCTAAGATAATAAAAAAAAGGTTGGATTTCTTTTTTTAATTCTGCGAGAAAAAAGTTTGGTTGCTGAAATATTTTTTGTGGGTTTTGTTAATTTTAGGTCTGATACTGTTAGGCTTATCGATGAGCAGGAGAATATGGTGGGCTCGCTTCTCTCTCAGTTAATTTTTCTTCATGAGATGTTGGCTGTGTGTGTGTGTTGTTTATTGTGGGATTCTTCAGGTTGGTGTTGTCTCTAAGGCCCAAGCTCTTCAGATGGCCGATGATGCTGAGCTGGAATTGGTAATTTTTTAATTTTATAATTAAAATCTTCTTCCCTTAGCTAGATTTAGCTAACTTCTGCTCTACATAGGTCATGATTTTTGTGGAATTTTTTTAAGTTTCTTGTCTTCTAATATTCATTTGTGGAATTACTGCATTTTTTCCAGGTTATTTTGTCTCCAGATGCAGATCCTCCTGTTGTCAGAATTATGGATTACAAGTAAGACTTCCCTTTATGTAATCCTCTCTAAAATTGGTCCACAATACAAATCTTTATGCAAAAAACTTCAGATTAGTCCCTTTTGTAACTTATTACTATATTTCTTGACATGTTTTAATAATCCCATACTATTGTTGTCTGCACTTGACCATGAAATTGCAGTAAGTATAGGTATGAGCTACAGAAGAAGAAAAGGGAACAGCAGAAGAAAAGCCTCGGTGAACAACACCGATCTCTCTCTCTCTCTCTCTCGTTATTCACTATTTCATTACATGAATTTTTATGCTGACCGATAGTGACTGACTACAGCAACTCGCATGGATCTCAAGGAGCTGAAGATGGGGTAAGTTGTAGCATCTACTATGCTTTATTTTCTCTTAACCTTTTTCGATAAAAAAAGAAAAAAATCCCTAATGGAAAATCACAATATCTCGAATTTACAGATACAATATTGACGTGCACGACTATTCGGTTCGTTTGAAAGCTGCTCAGAAGTTTCTGAGAGAAGGCGATAAGGTTTACTTGAACTTTATATACACTTCGTGTTCAAGCAAACACACAGATGAATCTTCTTGCTCGTTATCGTGTGAAGATTTTACATTTTGAGATTTATTTATTTATTTTTTTTTTGAAGGTTAAAGTTATCGTAAACTTAAAGGGCCGGGAAAAAGAGTTCAGAAACATTGCCATCGAGCTCATCAAGAGGTTTCAGGAAGACGTCGCCGAGGTAGAGGCTCAGTGATATTTTTAGCTTTTTCCTTACCTTTTTTTTTTTTTTTTCCCGAAAAACGAGTTGAGAATTAAGTGAAGCCGTTTTCGATGCAGTTGGCGACGGAGGAAGCTAAGAACTTCAAGGACAGGAACATTTTCATCGTATTGGTGCCCAAAAGATCTCTTCTTCAAAAGTCCCAAGAACAACCGCCGAAGAAAAATGACTCTTCCGCAGCTGCAGAAATATCCGCCAGCGTTTAACCACTGCTCAAATGTTATTTCATTACCTGAAATTTAGTATTGGCTTCGTAGCAGCTGAGGTACGATTTTTTCGTCCGGTTTCAAATACCTCTACCGATGTACATACTCACACCCGTAACACTGCGCGTAAAGATGTACGTTTTATTTCGACGTGTGTAATGTTGTAGTAAAGCCGAAAGCAGCAGCAGTAGCAGTAGCATCCCTCTTATTCTTACAACATTACAGATGAAATCAGCACTTAGGGCCCATCATAATTCTTTATTTTATTTTAAAGTCCATGATAAGTTATCTTAGTCCCCTCACTTAGTTTATTTATAACGATCTTTCTACTAGAATACGGGCTCTACCAGGCTATAACAACTCATATTATTATTAGTATTAGTTAGGACTTATATGAGAGAGAGGCCATTGTTGAATATATCAGCAAAAGCATCCATCTTCGCCTTCTCCATAGAGAGGCTTATCTCGAGGCCATTCTCCAAATCTCTGGACCTGCACAGTGACATAGCCCCGTCTACGTCGATCGAAACGAGTTCGAATTTCCGGGGCCTTCCCCACCCGAAATCGGCTTCGTATACGTCGAACAAAGGAGAACCCGCAACGCTCAACAACCTCTTCAAGTCCAACCCCGCCGATAGCCCCTTCATCTTCTCCGACATCTCCTCGACGAGCTCCGCCGCGTCCACCTCGTTCTCGATCAAAGTCTCGCGAATCGAGCCGCCTATCGCCCTCGCGGCGGCGACGAACCCGTCCCCGCGGGTAAGACCGCCCCGCTCCGACCTGGAAACCAACGGGTAAACGACGTTCCCGGAGTAGTTAGGAGGCAGAGGTGGGCTCATCCGGGCCCGCAAGTCCGCCGCGCAGAGGAAGTGCTCGGGCCCGTCTTCTGTGCCCGTTATTGCGGCACTCGATCTTACAAGGCACGTCCACACGTAGGCACATGTTGCACTGAACGTGGAGACGTAGCGAACCTCGGGCCCTTTCTTGCACGTGTCCTTGAGCTTTTGGACCTGGGCTCGGTCCATCACGAACGTGGCTCGAACCTTATTAGCCCCGTGGTTAGCAGCAGCAGTAGCAGTCTCTTTTTCCTTGTTAGAGGCCTTTCGACCTTTCTGCTGGTTCCAAATCTTCTCGTTTAGATCTCTGTACCGATCGTTGATTAGAGATCGATCGTAGTTCGGGCCCAGAGACCTGACGGCTAAGAACTCCGTGTCCCCACCGTGTCTGCACATGAGAGCCCACGCCTTTACGAAACGGGTCGTGGCGCTCGCGTCTCCGACCACGTGGTGGTTCGTGAGCCCGATGGAGACTCCGCGGTCGGGGAAGTGGGTCACCTGAACGGCGAGAAGCGGGACCAGCTCGGTGGACCCGTGGGCGTCGATCTCCGGCTTCTTCAGCTCGGGGAGGAACTGGTAGAACCTATCGGAGTCCCGAGGTTCGTCGGACACGAAGTAGCATAAGTCGTCCTCGGATTCCGCTAAAATTAGGTCGACGGAGTCGCCGTTCTTGCAACGGATCGCGGGCATTTCTCCGGGGGCTGAAGGGTTCAAGAACGTGCCGGCGAACGAGGGGAAGTGTTTGAGGGCTAGGGAGAGGGAGCTTTTTAGGCTCGGAGCGATTTCTCCGGCGAAGTGGGATTTGGAGCAGGGGAATCGGTAGAAGAACAGGCGTTGGACCATGTGGTGGCCGGATTCCGACCAGAACATGTCGAAGAAGGTGAGAGGCAGCGATAGCTCCGCCCCCGTGCTTTGTCGGGGGATGCGGCTGCGTTCTAAGACGACGGTCGACATTTTTTTTTTCTCGAACACGCTGCGTTGTGTGGCGGCTGTGTTTGTTTTCCTCATCTTTTTATGCAATAAATTATGTTCATTGTCCCTATCCAAATTATAGAAATATACAGATGTAGCCGCCGTCGATTCTTGTGAAAGTCGAAGATGGGTTTCTTTCAATAGTATCACGAAAAGGGGTCCACCAAAATTAGTATGTCAAAGGGACAAAGAAATCGCCAATTAAGTCATTCCTCTAATCGTTAAGGTGAAGTCCTTAACGACTTGTGGCTATGTGAGGTCGTGAAATCGAATCGCTTCCATAATTTCTTTGAGTAATCCCCATGAGTTTTATGGCCCATGACAATCGTTGTCATGTGGGTTTGTGACGTATCTATCGGGACCCAGAGATTAGTCTCACCTCGAGAGTGTGCGGCGCAATTAAGCCTCTGTCAGATCTGTGTTGTGCAAGTTCATGCCGGTATTTAGGGGCTAGTAAATAGCCAGGTCGAGTGGGGATGCCTCGGTACAGTAAAAAAATGGACAAAAAAATTAGCGGATATTTATGGGCTAGTCCATAGTCAGGTCGAGTGGGAATACCTCGAGACAGTAAAAAAAAAAGGACAAAGAAATTAGCGGGTATTTAGGGGCTAGTCCATAGCCATGTCGAGTGGGAATAACTCGGGACAGTAAAAGGGGACAAAGAAATTAACGGGTTTCTGAAAAAATATCAATTTCATTGAACATTTGAGTTTACGAACAGTGCCACCGCATATTTGTATTTTTAGGAGAGAAATTCACAAAATAAGATTTTGAGTATAGAAATTAATATCCGTTGGAGTAAAAATTAATATTTGCGTCCCACTTTGCGAGTCAGATTGGAGAAGCTCTAAAAGATGTTTTCAAGGTTCTATACACCAGAGATCATGATATTCGTCTCATCCCCGAAATGTGAAAAAACACATAATTAGTTGAGTCGAGATACTCAGATTTTTTTCAAAAAAAAAATATGTTTTCAACACGTGCTACTCATGCCAGGCATAAAACGTGCTTTCCCTTATGAGCATAAAATAAATTCACTCCTTCAAAAAGGTTTCTCGTAAATTTGCAGCAAAATATATTTCTGGTTGAAAAGAATACACCCAAGGAACAAACGGGTACGATTAAAGCAAGGAAAAAAAAAAAAGCAAAGACAAGCATTACACTACAATTTGAACAGGTTTTGGTCCGTTGCAGAGCCGTAGTTTTAGTTCGCTCGGTTCACTTTCAGATAAGGCAACGCCCCAATCACGTTGTTGTAGTCGCTCCTATCGACTTGCACCTGCAAATATACAGAGACAAGGAAATCAAAGCTCCTCCTTCTCAAAGATATTGCAACTTTCTTACCAAATCAAAAGTAAGACGTGACGTGAAGCCACTCAATCGATACAATCTTAAGCCTTATCTCCAAACATAAGAATCAAAAGTTCACTCTAATGCTCTTAACACCTTATCTTAACCTGCAAGAGAAGCCAGCCTATTTTTTCCCTGAAGGGACGATGATGACCCATTGAAAACATTCACAAACGGGCCTATAAATTTAGGACGGAGATTAGCAGTTCACAAACAGACCTATAATACGAGGTGTAGTTCAACTATAATTGCAACTTATACAGAAACGGCACATAAGTATGTTGATCGATCTTCCATGATATAACATAAACATCGACTCCCTACACAAATTGGGACAGCTAAAATGCCTTTTGTTATTGATGCAACTTTCTATTCACATCATGAAAGAAGGCTTATCAAGAGCTTATAACCAAAAGCCCTAAATCGTTGAACAAACTCTAACCCCCATCAAATCTCTTAGATGTATTATGTTGGGATGAAACTATTTACAACCAGAAAAAACGCCACAAAAAAATCAAATGCAAAAATGAATCGGTATTTGTAAGCAACAAACCATTTTCGAGAGCCTCTTCCTCCTCTTAGTGTTCTTCTTTCTGAGCAAATGCTGCTTCCCTGCTCTTCTTCTCACTATCTTCCCGCTCCCCGTCACACGAAATCTCTTCGCAGACGCCTGCATACACATCCCCCAATCTTCACACCCATCAATTTTAATTGCCAAGACGAAAAAACATTAAAGCCCAGAAATCGGAAACTATCTCATGCCAGCGAAATATACCTTGTGGGTCTTCATTTTGTAGCCTTTTGCGCTCACTACCGTTAGGCTTCGTGAATTTGCGTGGACCGACGTGTCTGTAGTGGAGCTTTTCCGAAGTACAAGCGGGAGCGATTGGGAAATAGAGCGCGAGGAACTGAGCTTAATAGAGGCGGCTCGATACTTGACTGAGGGCAAGCGAACAATTGGTTGCAGCAATTTCATGTTTGGAGACGGCGTTTTCAAGCCAAAAGAGAGTAATTGTACAGTAGCCATTGCCGAGTCTTACGAGTGGTGTGAAGAAGACGAGATTCGTCAAGCCTTCTGTGATATGATATGGAATTGGATAAAGGCCGTAAAAAATTATTTTTATTATTTTATTCTCGTCAATTTTGTGGATCAGAATTTCTTTTAAAAAAAACGAAATTCATGTAAATTAAGGGTCGTTAAGTTAAACTCAAGAGTCAAGACGACGTCGTGCTAATTTTTAGAGTTTTATTCATAATAAGAATAAAATAATATCACACGAATACAAACATACCAATCAATTCACACAATTACACAATCTTCACTATACAACGAATCTCGATAAAACCCCTCGAAACGGCGCCGTCGTCGCTAGAAGGCCGCCGCACTCTCGACCAACCCCCGCCGCCACTCCATGACGATAAGAGTTGCCGCGCAGTGCGCAAGCGCCGCCAAAACGACGAAGACGTGAAAGATCTGGTGGCTGTGCCCTAAAACATCGAAGGCGCCGGGCCTCCACCTCTCCGGCACCCTCGCGACGTAGAAGACCGCCCCGACGCCGTACAAGACCCCCATCGCCGCCTCGTAGCCCAGCGACGCGACGATCTGCGGATGAGGCCAGTGAAGGACCAGCGCGTGCACCGCCGGCACTACGCCGGAAAGCGCCATAGATACGAACAGCGCCGCCCTGAAGGGCCTGAATCGGGCCCCGGAGAATAGCGGGGCGAGGAGCGTGACGACCACCGCGACTCCGGCGAGGGCGATGGAGGAGAGGTATAGGATTCTCCAGCTAGGGCTCTCGAGGAAGATGTAGTAGATGGGAGCGAAGAAGGAGGAGACGATCATGAGGGAGATTCCGGCGTAGTCCAATCGCCAGAAGAAGTAGTGGAAGCGGCGGGAGTGGCAGGCGAAGAGGTGTGAGGTGGCGCTGAAGAGGAGACACGTCATCGATCCGAGTAAGAAGACGAACCACGGCCACGATGGGATCGGGTCGGGCCTCGGGTGGTCGGGTCGAAGATCGGGAGCTTGTGGTTTCGGGTTTTGTCCGCTTGCGTTAGGCTGCGCGAGTAACGAGAAAAATGAAATCAGTTGATGAGAAGCAATGTGAAAGCGTTGGTACTATTGTGTTGTAATAGTAGTTTTTGAAAAGATGTCAATTTTTTGTTATAGTTAAATTTTTTTTATTAATTTTTAATAAATAGCATCATAATTGGCTGTAATCGAGCTCAATTATGAGCGACACCCCTAGTTACATTAAGATACACAATTTAGAATTTGGAGGAGCATAAATGATGCAACTTTTGGATGATGGATTATAAAATTAAAAATGTTGTAATCATTCAAAACTGAAGTATTTTTCTATAAAAAAATAATATTAAAAAACTTTTAGAAATTTCATTTTTTATTGTGTTCTATAAATAGACATAGTCCTCCAAAAATCAGTATAATTCAAAAGTTTGTAATCACGTTGAATCACTCAACATACGAGTATTTCTATAAAATCCGTATATGCAATATTCCCAATTTTCTACAAAAGAATACTTTGCACCTTTGTTTCGTGAAGAAAATTATCTTGGAAGCATACTATTTTCAGGAAGTTGAGACTTACGCGCCTCTGTTATTTCGATTTAAAAAAAAATAATATTCTTAACAATTATTACTAACCGGGAAGAAAAGCGAGGAACATTTCGTTTCGTTGACGGTTTCCGATAAGAACCAAACATGATCGCCTTCTGTAAATGGAGTACTCTTCGTCGTTGTAATAATGTTTTCGAAGCAACTTATTTCTCCCTTCAAGCTCATCACCGTAAGCCATGTAAATATCATAAATCCCACCAAATGACTGCAAAAAAAAAAAATAGAACGTCTATATTAAAGAGGCGAAATAAAAAAAACACGCACAACCACAAAAATGATTGAGCCCTCACGTCCAAATGTTGAGGGTTTCGTTATGCAGAGAAAAGACGCTGAGAACAACGCTCTTCAAAGGCCATTCACATCTGTAATAATTCTTGATATATTCGTTGTCCTTCATGTACTCTGGTAGATCATCGTACTTCACAAGCACGGCGGCCTTTCCCCGGAGATCGGGGCCGTGACACGCCGGCGACGACGTCGTCTTGTTTGACTCCATGGGGCTTCTCACGACGTTTCTCCTTCTCATATCAATATAATATTTATTCTTCTCGATATCTGTGTACGAGATGCGACTTCTATATAATGTGATAAGGAAAATTGGTAACGATGAAATTTTTTTATTACTTTGAGAACAATATACTCAATCTTCTCAAGTTAGGAGATTAAGGTAATGGTGTCAAGGAATGAAATATTGGGAGGAGTGAATGTTATTGGGAAAATCTTGTTAGCGCTGATATATTGCTTATACGAAATATATAGGTTACCTAATGCTTGCAAAAAAGAAATTAGGAAGCGTGTAATAACGTTTTAAATTTTATGAAAATGCCCTCGCTATTTTGGAAGTTGGTTAACTAATCATGGTTTGGGAGAAGTCCCTTGGATGGCCTAACTCATCCACGGACACGTCATTATATCGTATCATTTTAGTTTAATTTGTTTTATGATCTGATTTGATTTAATTAAATTTAGATAGCACGAGGTGGCAAATTATATCCTTCAAAAGAAAATCTTACGCTAATTGGTTTTCATTAATTCATGATACGAAAAATCCGCATTTGACGTAATATTAATACTCACGAAGAGTTCATTGTTTTTTCGCCCATGCAATAGAAACAATATTATGTGATTATAACTGATATTATTACCAGGGCTCTTTTTAAAATAAATCCGTTTGTCTACTGAGCATAATATTACGAAGTTATATATATTTATTTATATATATATATATATTAATTAGTGATTACTCCACCTATTGTTTTAGCATTCATAAATCCCGCTTGACATGTGAGTTGAACATGTGTGTATGTATCAAAAAGGATTTTATTTCCCAACAACATACGTACCTACCTATTATTTCTGAAGCAATGTTTCCTTTTTTTTTTCCTTTTTAATTTTCGGTTTTCATCCTTTTCTTCGTCTTTTATTATAAGAATGGTTTACATTAAACTTATTTTAAGATTTATATTAGTTGATATAATTCTATACTATATCGTGTTGTTAATCATAGTAGCCAATAGGATGAATAATCTATTTAAATCATACTTAACCTACATCTATATTTTTCTTACAAATTGCGTGATAACTATCTTAATGATATGATCATCTTTTTTGGTAGTTGGGGAAGTTAAGACAATTGAGATCTTCTTGCATGCAGGTTACAAAATTAATTAATTATATTATACCAATCAATGCAAGAACTACACTAATACAAACTTCAACTTTCATAGAATACCGTGGACTCAAAGCCGTTATATTAAATGGCCAACACCTCTCTCACGTAGATAAATAACGAATTTAAAAAAGAAAAAAAAATCCCAATGGCAATTTCGAAATTTATATAACTTCGAAGCCCATAAATGAAACAAAAATTTTACGCTTCCCGCTCAAAATTCCAATCCAACTCAGCCTTCACCTCACTTGCTCACAAGACAACCTTTTCACCGACCCAGCTTGCAAAGGAAGCTTCGAGGAATTCGCAGAAGAAAGAAAAATGCCAGCCCTTGACGGCGTCACGGCGAGTTCTTCAGCTCCAAAGCTCGCTGGCCGGCTTATGCGCGATATGAATTCGGCCGAATATCGAGAATCCGGCCCGATTTTTGATAGGGGTTTGAAGCCGTGCAGGGCGGAACCAGATTCTACAGCTAAGCTTGTGGAGGAATGGCGCAGGAAGAAGATTAAGGGAGGCGTACCCGAGTACAAGTGTGCCCTGCGGTTTCTTGACGGAGCGCCCAAATTGGTATTTGATTGAATTAAATCCCCCTTGTTTTAATGGCACATTTTGTTGGTACTTTGTTATTTCATTATTTTTCTGTAATAGGGAATTCGATTGGCTGGTTGATGTTTTTCTTTCAATTCGATATTTGGGATTGGTGTTCTTAAATATAGCTTTGGAGTGTTAGGAAATGTTGTTCTTTTACTGCTTTACGGAGTCGAATTCGATCAATGATTCATGCACATTAATTAAAAGAAAAACTACTTGACGAATGGTGACTACTCGACACATATGGGAATCTTCCTAACTCTTACCATGCTAATGGTTTTTCAGGTGATAGTAGAGACAACTACAAATAATAAGTAGTTAAAATTCATCTCTGTTTTTATGATGTTCTAACGAGTTTTCCCTTAATTGCCTTTTGATATGTATCTCATCACAAGTATGAATTCTGATCTAAATCAGGACCAGTGCCGTCTTTGTCAAAAGGATGTCTACAAAGAGGAGTCAATATCGTGTACTGTTCGCGGTTGTCGGAATATTTTCCATCCCACATGTGCCACGGATAGCCTTGGCTTGTTGTCTCCAAAACATTTCAAGTGCCCTCAACATGTAAGTAAAAGTAGAGTTAGTTGGATAAGTTTCATAGACCGTATCTTTCATGTTCATCTACTTGATAAATTTGTTTATTTGGTTAGCTCGTTTCTGGCCGCCAACAATTTGGATTCATTGAATCATAATGCCAACTTTTGTTGCCTATAAAGGTTCCCAATGAAAGTAAACCGACCGTTTCTAGTTAACAGTTGGTTCCACATTTTGCTCATAGTCACATCTAATTGTGCGAATCTGAATCTTACCTAAATTCAAAAGAATTAGTTAGTAACACCAACTTTGCCATAACTTTTGATAGATGAGCTCTTACCAATTTCTTTTTCTTTAATTAGCCAATGGAGTAATCCTGCGATTATTATGGTTATTGATTCCAGATTTGTTGTATTTCTATATTTCTACGATATTAACTTGCGAAAACTATTTCTGCAATCAAGGCATGTTTTTTGTGTAAGCAAAAGAATCGTATATGGCGATGTGTACGGTGTCCAATGGCTTGTCACAAGCAGTGCGCCCCATTTCCAGAGCATGTAGTGGACATTCGTGCCCGGGCCGATGAAGCCATTTGTTGGAGACATTCCCCTGATTGGCGTTTTGAAAAGAAGGTTTATTGGTTATTTCACCATCTTTCTCTTCACAGTGTTAAACTTTTTCTATCCCCGGACTAACTTGCCAGTTATATGCAGGCAACGGTTCCCCCACACAATTATGAGGTTAGAATTTAGATGGGTTATCAATATTGAAGTTCGTTACGGTTTTTATCGAAGAATTTCAAACTCCAAACGTTGCTTTATTTAGGATATATTCTCCCTTCTACCCCTTCCATTCATAGACGAGGAGTTCAAGTTTGACATTAACTTGAAAGAGAAGACAGTCACAAAGCTGGAGCCTGATTCATATGTTCACATCAAGAGAAGTATCCTATGAAATATTACTTCTTTCTTTTTTATACTTGAGCTTTTAGGTGCATATGCGCTTCTCATGTGTAGCTAAATAAACTTGTCAAATGAGATATATGCGTTAATCTTTAACAGAATCTTAATTAGATGTAAATCTTGTCAAGAAAAAGCATAACAAAGCTGATGCTGACACCGGATGCACGTGTTGCAGTTCAAGTCAGTGTTCTGATGGTTGTGTATGCAGGTATCTTATGCGCGTTTTTGCAACATCATGCGCATTTCCCACGATTTTGTGACTCATGAGCTATTAATGCACAAAATTATACTATATCACTGATGTTCTAACGAAATATGCTGGCAATTCTTTTCTTAGTTAGAGGGCATTTTGCATGCGCCTTGTTGTTGACATTTACAGGACGTTGCAGCATTTATTTGACAAATTCGGTTGAATCTTAACCGTATCTTATGCTTTGGCAAAGTTGTTTTATTTTTTGAGCAAAACCTTTTTTTTTTCTCTCCAAACAACAGGGTTCAATCGATCAGCTGCTTGAAAGCTTGCCATTGTTCGGAAGATTGTAAGAACAGGCCCTTCCGTAAAGACAAAAGGATCAAGATTGTTAAGGTACTCAGCTCTGCTTTTTTTTGGATCAGAATACTATACTACATATAACATAAAGATGGCATTTTTCCTTGGACCACTGTTGATAATCTGCATGTTATCAGACGGAAAGTTGTGGTTGGGGTGTAGTGGCTGCGGAATTGATCAAAGAAGGAGACTTTATAGTTGAGTATGTTGGAGAAGGTAAGATGGTGTGTCTTTACGATAAAACGCGCATTTTAATTTTCTTTTTTTCGTTTTTGGTAAGAAAAATTTGTTCGTTTGTTTTTCAATCTTCAGTGATTGATGATGCTATATGTGAAAGAAGGCTGTGGGACATGAAAAGAAAGGGCCTTCAAAACTTCTACATGTGTGAGATCAACAAGGATTTCGTAATCGACGCCACGTTCAAAGGAAACTCTTCGAGGTTTCTAAACCACAGTTGTGCTCCTAACTGTCAGCTGGAGAAATGGCAAGTGTATTTACTATATATGCATCTTATTAGAAATATATGCAATAAAAATTCTTTATTCCTTTCACTAATTATAACGCTGCGATAACTCCACTCATGTTCATCAAATTTAATGGCCAATTTTTTTCCATAACCTGTTGGTGCTATCTTCACTTTTAAACAGGCAAGTCAACGGGAAGACGCGTGTTGGCGTCTTCGCCTTAAGATCCATTGAGGTTGGAGAGCCATTGACCTATGATTACCGGTATGTTGTTAACCTTCATCGATTGCCTTGTCTTTTCCATTAATCATCTGAGTTTTCACATTATCTCCAAGAGTTTAATTTAACCACAGTGTTTTTTTTTTCTGCTAATTATAATGTTAAAAGCCTCTCATAACATTCTTGAATTCATGCAGGTTTATACAGTTTGGTCCAGAGGTTGAGTGCCACTGTGGAGCTCCAAATTGTCAAGGCTATCTTGGAACCAGAAAGAAAGTCATGTTTGGTTCAAAGAATAAGAGAAGTGTGAAGGTGGTGGACATGGAGTTGGTATCATGGGGCACTAAAAGGCAAAGAACATCAACAAGAATTCTTGGCCTTGCTTTGAATTGATATTCTTTTGACAGATTTTAAGGAGAAGAAAGAGATATCTCACTTCTTTTTTTAATATTAACTAATCCTATAGACAAAAAAGATTTGCTTGTCATACAAAAGGGACTGTTCTTCAATTGTTGTTGCAGATGATGAATAATGAAATCCCACAGCCATAGAGGTTTTGCCTTTGTAAATGGGTCAAGTAATTTGATGTTTGCAAGATATATATATATATGCCATTTTATAAAAATTGTAACATTTGATGCTTGAGCATATTGTTGTCTTTATGTGATTCCTTTCCTGCAATAATGTCCGAATATCATACCATACCAAAACAGCACATAAACCAGCAAGCATCAATCTCAGTAAGTGGTTAATGAATTGTATTTATAGATAAATTCCAAATATTTATAATTTAATTGTAACGACAAAATAATGTTTATTAACGCGGCTCTGATGCGGTCTAGTGCCGATTATGAAACCATTTCGGCTTTTCCACCATTGAAAACTTTGATATTGATTGCATCCTGTGGGATATATAGGTCATAATATTGATATGGATAAAAAAGAAACTATAAAAATTGACATGGTGGATATTGAAATATTATCAAAAACATATATGCTTTGAAGTATTGAAAGATAACATATAAATGAAAAAATTTGAAATAATTAGTAAGAAAAATAAACCGTCGGTGGGTGCAGCATGTGTCGCGTCCATATCCACACACCGGAAAAAGTCATGTGGCACAACATTGTATTGTCCCTATCAAGATTATCAACATCTTCATATATATAATATATACATATCTTATAAACCCCACCACAAGATTAGGTTTATTGAGACACATTTTAATAATTTATCTAGCATTAATAATTACAAAAGGATTGTATCGATCAAAACAAAGAAAAACAAAATCAGTATAAGCTAATTTAATAACGACACGTCACATGAATAATTTAAATTAATAAAGAATCATCCCAAGCACAATCAATATCCCATGTGCAAATGCATGCTTAAACTTCTGGAATAACTTCCACCTGTTAGGTTCCAGAATTATTTAAGAAAAAAAAAACAATATATTTCACAATCAATTAAGTAATCAATTACTGAAGTTGGCCCCAGTCTCAGGCATAAAAAGAGTACGATATATGAAAGCCCACATAAGTGTCGGTAGGAAAAAGACAACAGTTGAAGCAAAGATGACGTGGCCCAATGTAAAAACGCTTCTAGTGCTGAGCTGGCCCCACCGTGGCATAAGGTATCATTCATTTTGTAGACTCAATCATTCAACCTTAAATAATTGCTCTTACACTATTCATTATTGCAATTAAGTGTACGATTTAATTTCTCTAATTAATTAACCGAGAGAATAAATGGCCAAAACCCTTTTATGTCCTTCGCAAAAGAAAAAGGTCAAAAGAACATAGAAAAGCAAATTCTCATAGACAAGATAAGGAGAAGACAACATCTTCATCTCCCACTCCTTATCATCTGTATTTCCCTTTTTACCCCTGACAGGTATTTTATCCTTCTTCCACTTCTCCCAACGTAAGAAAAATAAAAAAGGTGGAAATCTAATCTCCTAAAAAGTAAAAAAACGAACGCGAAAAGAAAAAAAAAAGAAAGAAAACGACGTTTGGAGAAGAAAAATTCATTTCACTTCAGATCCAAAATTAAAAATAAAAATAAAAAATAATAAATTTACACAGATCGGCCATGGTCGTAGCCGTAATAGGACAAGTACCACTTCACGAACCTCTTCAGCCCCGTCTGCAGATCCGTCGTCGGCCGGTAACCCAATTCCCTCGCCGCCAGGCTAATATTCGCGTGCGTGAACGGCACGTCACCGTTCCCCGGCATGTCCACCACCTTCTTCTTCGCCTTGATCTTCAGATTCTTCTCGAGAAACGCCACCATCATCGGCACGGTCACCGGAGACGTATTTCCCAGGTTGTAAATCCGGTACTGGGCCGGGCCGCGCTTCTTCCCGCCCGACCCGGTGCTCTTCTTCGCCGTGTCGAGCGACGCCACGCATCCCTTGACGACGTCGTCGATGTACGTGAAGTCCCTCGCGAGGTCCGCCTTGTCCTTCCCTCTGTAGACGGTGATGGGCTTCCCCTGAAGGATGTTCTTCGTGAAGGAGAAGTAAGCCATGTCGGGTCGGCCCCACGGCCCGTAAACCGTGAAGAACCTCAACCCGGTTATCGACAACCCGTATATGTGGTTGTACGTGTGGGTTATCTCCTCCCCCGCTTTCTTCGTCGCCGCGTACAGAGAAGCGGGTCGGTCGGTCCGATCCGATTCGGAAAAGGGAACCTTCTCGTTGAGCCCGTAGACGGAGCTGGAGCTCGCCCACACGATCGCCGGCTGCGGGTTCTGATCCTTGCACGCCTCGAGTAGGGTCACTAACCCGGCGACGTTGCTCCTCACGTACGAGCCCGGGTTCTCCATCGCGTAGCGGACGCCGGCCTGAGCCGCGAGGTGCATCACGTGGGTGAACCTCACGGCGGCGAAGAGCTTGGCCAGCAACCGGACGTCGTTGATGTCTCCCTCGACGACGTAAACGCCGTGCTTGCTCAGCATGGATCGCCGGGCTTTCTTCAGGGTCGGTTCGTAGTAGTCGTTGAAGTTATCGAGCCCGACGACGCCGTCGCCGCGCTTCTTCAAGGCGAGGGACACGTGGGTCCCGACGAATCCTCCGGCTCCGGTGACCAGAACCGTCATCCCGTTCTGCCGGCGGAGCTGGGCGGAGCTCTTCGCCTGCTTCTCCCAGTGGGTACAGCCGGATAAGTAGCGGTGGCCGCCGGAGTAGAAAAAGGATTGGAAACTCAGGTAAGAAGCGGTGAGGGCGATTAAGAACAGAGCCCATAGGAACATGGTGCTCGTGGAGGCGAAGCACCGGTGGAACTGGCGGTGGATCGACGAATGGGATCTGTCCTTGAATTTTCCCGGCGTCGACGGCAGAAACGCCTCTTCTTGGTCCTTGGCCGGCATTTTTTTTTTCTTCTCCTTTACTGCGTAGCAAATCAAATCAACGACGGAGACAGCGATTTCTGTAGAAACGTATTTTATGTAATAATAATACGATATTATTATCGATTAAAGAAAAGGATAAGAAAGAAGAAGAAGAAGAAGCAGATGATGAAAGCAAGGCACCTGCTAAGGAGAAGAAGGCTCAGAGATGTAAAGGGAATATATAGTGGGAGACCACTCCGGTGATGAAACGCGTTCAAGGACCAGGTTGTAAAATCAAATTTTAATTATTAGGAAATATAATAATTAAATCTAAATTTTTATTTAGCTTTTTGAACATAGTGAATATCGGGATATGTTTGTGTGTGTACGGTTTTCTTTCTGTAATTTGTGCGTATATACGAGGATTGAATTGATGATGAGCGACGTGAGTCGTCGCGGTTTCTTTGCCGAAGATATGTAACACATTTAATTTTAAATTTTTGACTTTTCAAAAAAAAAAAAGTTAACTTTGAAAATATTGCATAATAATGTTGTTATGTCAATGGTAATTCTTGGTGACATCATCGATAAGCTTGAGGTATATTTGTATGACGTCATGGTTTTTTAAAATAATCGTAGATTAGCTAATTAATTATTGCCATTAATATCGGCCCTATTCAACGAGACAATATGGTGAAAAAATAATATCAAATAACTTTCGGACAGCTGTAAACAGCGGTGACATGCTGTAACCAGCAAGGTATAGTCAGAGTTAGCAGTTGGGTCCCACCTTAATTTTACCTTTTAATCTTTATTTATTTATTTTCCGCCGATTATCTTATGGGTTTATTCCTCTAAATAAATACGTGGGCACCATTCATTGACTCTATTATACTCGTTTCTGTGCCAGCTTTGTCCCTCTATAGTTTCCCTCGGTCACGTAGTTAATTCTTGGATCCTTTTTCTGGATAGAAAGTCGTATTCATTGCTCATTGCAAGTCTATGAATTCATTTAATTTTGATACCTATATCCTTTATTTATGTGCGTGAATATTAATTAAATGGTGCGAATTTGCACGGGAAATAAAATTAGGTGCATGTACGATTTCTATATACAGTTGCATTGATGGGAGGCATCCATTTCAATAAAAACGAAAAATACGCCGATGATCAATGCGAAATAATTTTGCGGTAAGGACTGTAAAGTCAATGAAAAACAGAATATCAATGAAATAAGACTATAAAGTATCTTTTTTCTAAATGAAATTGTGAGTCTCGTTATATTGTGAAAAGTCAGTGCGTGGTTTTTTTAGTACAGATGTTCATATTTTCGTTTATAAAGGCGTCGTGATTTGATAGGATGTTTTTCTTATCAATTTTCATTAAAATTATGTGTATTTTTTGAATCAATTAAAATTATGTGTATTGATTTTATTTTAATGTTAATTTCCTTTCCAATATTATGTTTGATTTCTAATGTAAGCGATAAGAATGCTTTAATAATACGTCACTCGGTAAAATCTTATTATAAAATCTGCAATACCTTGTTTTTACTTGCCTCTAATTTCAACACTAATTTTTTGAAGGGTCAATCAAGATACTTTACTTTAGTTTCTGTTTTGTTTCACTTTCAAATGGCACCGATACCTTTGTTTTTTTCCCAAGAATATGAAATAATAGATCAAAATAATAGTCATATGAGTTAATGTGGAATATATTCCATTTATTTAATTTCGAAAGGCATTTCTCATTAAGCCATTATTTCTTTTAATTTAAAAGTAATAACTTGCACATTTCATAAGACATTTATTTGCTTTTAAAATAACTTGCACGGGTACCGCGTTATTCATTTTTATTTCTCTCTTTTTTCCTCTGAAAAGCACTTTTATATCCCTTTTAAATATAGTATTTATTTTATTTTATTTTATTTTGGGAATGATTCCTGATTAAGGGGTTTCAATTTTTAGTCGATTTTCTGATCTACTTTCCAAAGAGACGTTATGATCAAAATATTAACGCCTTTTTTTATACAACCACCGCAATCGGCTGCTTGTTTTATCAGTTTTGATGATCGAATAATCATCACAACAAAAAATCTGAATTCATTATATAGTTGGTAATGGATTTGTATGAATTGTCAATCCCCTTAATGTAGAATACCAGTGGTCGATTTACACTGCGCTCAAGCTGTTCGATGAATTGCCTGCAAGAGGATAAGGTAATGCTTATGATTTAGAAAGCACAGCATAATTCAACGTTCGCCGCTTCACTACCTAACATCGAAATGCTGTTTCCTGAACAGGTTGAAGCCTTCTGAATACCATGAGCATAAGATGGCCAAGACTCTTAACGCCTACACAGCTCTCTCAGTTAATCCGTCAACAGAAAAACCCATTAAAGGCTCTGCAAATCTTCAATGAGGCCAAAACAAAATACCCGAGTTACAATCACAACGGCCCAGTCTACGCTACCATGATAAGAGTCCTCGGTAATTCAGGGAAAATTTCAGAGATGAAAGAAGTTGTTAGCCAAATGAAAGAGGACTCATGCGAATGCAAAGACGCAGTCTTTGCAGGGATAATCAAAACATACACAAAGGCCGGTTTTTTCGAAGATGCACTGTCCCTATTCAACGCTCTTCCTCAGTTTAATTGCGTGAGCTACACGCGATCGTTCAACGCTCTGCTGAAGATAATGCTGAGGGAAAAAAAGGTGGAATCTTGCTACGAGTTCTTCGTGAATAACTCCCGTGGATGGGAGATAAAGTCTCGTATGCGAGGATTGAATCTTTTAATGGAAGATCTCTGTCGAATGCAACGATCCGATCTTGCACTGCACGTTTTTCAAGAAATGGGGTATCAGTGGTGCTACCCCGATAGAGAAACTTACAGGACTTTAATGAAGGGCTTGTGTGGTGATGGGAGATTAACCGAGGCTACTCATTTGCTGCACTCAATGTTTTGGAAAATTTCTCAAAAGGGCTGCGGTGATGATGTTTCGATTTATCGAATGTTACTGGAGGCTTTGTGTGACAATGGAGAGGTCGAAGAAGCTGTGGAGATACTCGAGGAGGTTCTCAGAAAAGGACTTAGGGCTCCAAGAAAGCTACGCAAGCCTCTAGATTTAACCCAGATAAATTACAGAGACGTTGAAGGCATCAATCGCGTGAAGAGTTTGATTAACGAAGCTTTGATCAAAGTTGTGGCTCCAAGCTCGGGTGGCTACGGAGCAATTGCTATCGATTTCTTCTCCGAAGGAAGAGTTGCAGAGGGCAACAAGGTGCTCGCGCAAATGTACGAAAAAGCCCTTCATCCTTCTGTAACCGTATACGAAGCTAAGCTCAAAGCATTATTACATGCACAGAATATAGAGGAAGCAGTGGACATGGTGGAAAGGGAAATGATTGCGAAAAACTGTGTCCCGTCTCTGAGGCTGCATAACCTCGTCATCGAAGGACTTTGTGGGGCCCGAAAATGCGATCGCGCTGTCAACTACTTTGAGAAGATGTTAAGACAATTTGGTTCTGTCCCCAATAAGGAGACCTACACTTTACTTGTGGAAGGATTGTGTAGTAACGGTGAGTACGTGGAAGCTAGTGAGATGATGGAGAAGATGCTGATGAGCAAGTTTTGGCCCGGAGATGAAGTTTTCGGGAAAATCATACACGGGCTTTGCTCGAGCGGGAAAGTATATAAAGCGATTGTGTGGTTGGAGGAGATGATCGAAGAGGGGAAGGTTCCGGAAAGTTCCGTGTGGTGTTCGTTGGTGGGGTCTTGTGTTTGCAGTGATGATAGGAGCGTTGGGACGATGATGTCCGAAATCGTAGATGAATGAGGGACTGTTCTTGCAAGAGTAAACGGTGTCGTTTTGGCTTTTTGTGAAACGGATTCAGCCAAGGAGGTTTGTATGTGCTCCTTGATTGGAAAGGCGCTGTGCAACGGCTGTTTGTTTTACCTTTATGGGGTCTCTCTCTCTTTATTCATGGCGCGGATTTTTATTTATATGGGCAATTTTCTATTAATGTAAATGATAAATCAATATTATTTGATTTGTTCAATCAATCTAAAGAGGTAATTAACGGCTCGGCCCGTTATAACCACTTCGAGGGAAACATACAGGCCCAACTAGTCATAAAAAATCCGTCTATTTATGGGTTATTAAGTATATCTTTTTTTTTTATTTTGGATCAATAAATATACATGTTTCATTTTTGGGTCACTATGTTTACAAAGTTAGTTATCAAATGAGTGATTTGAAACTGAAAAATGTATATACGTAGTGACCCAAAATCGAAAAATATAAACTTAGTGAGTTAAAATTGAAAATATGACCAAAATTGTTTTGACATACAAAGTTAGTGACCTACTTTTACAATAATCAAACATAGTGACCCAAAAACGAAAACTTGGATACTTAGTGACCTAATTTTATAATTTCCCCTTGATTTTTTTATATAAAATAAAAAAATATTATGTAGTGATTTTTACAGTTAGCGAGTTCGGAAATAGTAGTAATATATGTAAAATTCGAAATTACATAACAGGGCAGCAACTCCTGTCCCGAAGGGTTAGAAAATTATGTTCTTTGACATGGCAGAGTAAAGATGTGGATAACTCTATCCAACCTTATCATATATATGTATAAATAAAATATATATCGGATGTAATCGTGATAGGCATCAATTTCAGTAAATGAAATAAATATATTTGTCCTCCTCGCATTTCCAAATGTCTCACTCTATCAAAATCAAATCCATGTGTGGTATGGGAGAAAGAATTGACGCTATATGCCCATTTCATCCATACATATATATCCGTTAATGTTTTTTTTCCAATAAAAGATTATCACGGAAGGAATTTTTACGTTCCCAACTCCATCATCAGCACTCTTAGATATTGTCTCTATCAGGAAAATTATTTATATATAGCCTAAGATGAATTATTATCATCCCAAAAGTTGGGTCAACAATAGAAAAAAAGTCCACAAAATTTAGTTTTGGTGGCTCCTCAATAATGGAGGCAGCATCCTAGGCAAGAACATGCATGCATCTATCTCCGACCGGTCACATACGGAAGTTGATAGAGAAATGGATAGAGACGTTATCAATTATATACTCACATTTTATTAAATTTCTTTCTTATAATTGGTTTTGGGGGATATTGAAAATTAAGTAAAAGTTAGGCCGACCCAAAAGTAAACACCTAGCTAAACGTGTCACGAAATTGAATCTAGACATATATATTGGTCAAACATCATTGTGGGCTCAGAAAATCGATTCTGTAGAAGATTGCAATTTAAGACCAGCTTAAGAACGCAAACACCACGTGTATGTTTTAACGACAAGAGCATGTCCTTGTTATTTGTAAAACTCCAATGTCCCACGAGCTCACATTTATTCGTAGTATCCAAATTCTTGTATTGTAATACATTGATGAAGTAATATTATGATATGTTATCACAACGGAGATCTACGATGATTGATGATATATTCTAAAATTTGTCATTTGTGAACGAAAAGTAACAAGCGACGAGGTCTATTTAAGCAGGCATACATTTTTCTGTTAATCTCCAGTGAGCATGAGAGACTTGAAAACCTAAAAAGTTGACTAGGTAAAGCATCTTAGTGGGAAATAATAGTCAACGCATTGTCACTTGCTACGATTTTTTCTTTTTTCAAATTCCCTACAAAAAAAAAGGAAAGAAGGAGCTACCAAACACCAAACACTGAAATATAATTGGTGTACGTGGCGATTTTGGTAAAGACTTTTGTGAGGATATAACAAAAAATTTAATGGTAAAATGGTAATTAATTAATTTAAAATAAATAAAAAAGGAAGTGTAAAATAGTAAATTTTCTTGACATACCAAATTGAAATTAGACAATTATTATGAAACCTCTCACCCCTTTACATATAGTATAGATGCATGACGTTTTGCGATTGAAACTAACGTTCCATAATGACCTCTTAAGACGTAACGTGACAACTAGGCATGGCCATTTTTTTCGAGGGTAAGCAAAAATAAAATACACACCAACATATTTTGTTTGACTTCTACGAAACTCATGTATTATTAATATATATATATATATATATATATATATTGGTATATTATTTCTTGTCAAGACTTACTTGGCGTAACTATGTTTTCAAATCGATTCTTTTTCTTTTTTGGAGTAAAGAGTTATAGGGACAAAAAGATGTGTTCTTTAGGACATATATGGATAAGCTTAACTAATCCGTTGACGAGAATAGTAATGTGAAATGGAATATTGCTATCTGGAAATTTTTGGCGTGACGCGTCGTGCGTGCTTATTTTGAATTGAGCAACTATGCTTTTAGCTTTTTCAATAAAAAAGAGTTTGTATTGATTATTGTATATATATATATATATATATATATATATATGTATACATTAAAATCATAATCTAAAAGTTCAACTGCTACGGTACGGGGAATTTATTTGGGAGATAACTTACGTCTTAAACATGTTATTATTTATTAATATATGTCATTAATTTTTTTATTAAATATTTATAGAAGCCAAAAGTTTGTCGACCTCAGCCGACAATTATATAATTTCCCGTAAAAAAATTATATTAAGTGGGCATGCACACCTAAACCGCCCATTAAGCAGCTTTTTCGCTAAATAAATACAGTATGCGATTAATATGAAAATAGATGGGAATGATATGTTTGGCGATTATCTATTAGATATAACTTCACAAATGAATATTTTTCTGCAAGGCAATGATCACTAATTCACGATAAAATAAAATATTAATTATCTGTAAAGCACTAATGATACAAAAAAACTAACATACATTGGATTGCATATATTTCTCTATCACGAACAACAACCATAAAGTGCATTCAGATTTTACGGGATTAAATAATTCGGTGCCGTACGATGTTTTCCAGAATTTGGATAAAGTGGGGCTCACTCCATCTGCTGGAATAGTCACAACTTCAAATTAGAAAATTTTAAATTTTCAAATTAGAATAATTATTGATTAAGTGTAATTTATTAGACATTCTCAACTGCCGAGCTACCGATTGGGTACGTGTCTCGGCTGTAGAAGGTGCCGTTGTGTAAATTTTAAGCCGTCCGATGAAGACGTTCGTTGAGTGAGATTAGTACACGTGGACATGGTTCATGGTGGGTCCCGCTCTGCTTTTCCCCGTGTTTGGGGTTGCAAGAGAATTAAATATTAATAGAAAGAAGATTAATATCACCACACAAGTGTTCATTCACACATTGCCCATTCCTCAGAACAGAAGACACGGTATTCCTATAATTATGATTGTGTCCAATCCGTATTTGGAAGAATTAATTAAAGCTGGTGAAAAATCTTAAATAAATATTAGCCGTTCCCCTTTACACGGTGAGAGTTCGTATAATGGCATCAAGTTAATTATGATGACAACAATATTATGATGCATGCTATAAGTCCTCGTGTAAAAGCATGTTGATCTGTATATACATTATTTACTCACCGACTATGTGTTTTGTTTTCCTTTTTCCTATTTACTATTTATCAGGAAAAAAAAAGATATGATAGAATTCATAATGAAAACATAAGAAACGCGTTGATCCAATATACACCGATTCAAAGATTCAAATATACTAGGCGGTCAAAATGTGCTGACCGTCAACCTGATTTCCATACATATATATATATGTATATATGCATATTTTACATTTAGTAAAATTGAATATGGTTTATTCATTGACTAGTGTTGGAAGTTTGAACTTCGAACCAACCGTATGAGAAATTGTAAATAAATAAATATGTAAATATAGATGTGTGTGTCAATTCTTGCATTTCATACTAGAAAGTGATATAAGTTATCTCTATGTTTTTTTAACAAGCCCAAATTATATTACAATTGTTAAACATCTCGCGTGATGCTTATCCAACTGTAACAAGTCTTAATTATTATTACGCGGTAGTTAATGTACCATAACAAAACTCTTCCACAATGGTAATAATTGGATTTATTTATTATACATTTGTTCCTTTCATTATCCAAAACAGAATGGATATCCGAATAATTCTTGGCATACAAGACATAGATAAGCTCAATTTATTTTTAATTTAACCGCCACGAAGATGAAACTAAAATTGGAAAAAAAAAAATCATACAAAAAATCCTCCATAAAGAAATGACGGAAAGATTTGTCTAGTCTAGAAATACGGATTAAAAAGACACGGGATAAGGATATACGAAAGGATGATCCCGGGTCAAGATTTAGGTGTAATAAAAAGAAATAATAATCACTAGTAATTAATCATATTTAATACACCGTCAATCTTAGCCGTTAAAATTCCAAGAAAATGAACCCCATAACGTAGAGAGAGAGGAGTCCCCTCCCCGGTATTGGTTAAGTCGGTCGTATCCTTCGTTCTTATCCGCATCACACTCAAAAATGTATCTTCTTCCATTATCACAAATTATATTCATACCTTATATAATATATTAAAACATAATCATAGTAATTTTTTCTGCATATATGAAAAGGCCTACCTTATATACATAATACCATCAAGGCGTCACCTCATTAATGGAAACCTTAGCATGTTGCTATCCGTGTCCAAAAAAAAAAAACTCATGAACTCCTCCATCTTCTTTAATAGAAACTCACCCACAAAGCACACGCAGTAAAATCAGCAAGCCCTTGCAAAAAAATCCGATCTTTTTCCTTTTTTTCGCCTGTCTTCAAAAGAAGAAGAACGTACCTTAAGAAAAGACATAATTTTTTCTGGGTTCGAAAACTACGTCGTCTTCCAAGATTGTACATTTTGTGCAGTTTCTTCTTCTTCTTCTTCTTTCGTGGGTGTTAACTATGCTATCGAGATCTTATTTCAATCTCCTAAATCTCGATGACTACTCATCACCTGATCGAACGCCGCATATACCTAGAGTGATCTCCGTTCCCGGGATCATATCCGATTTCGAGGACGAATCCGGCGACGTCGAAAGCCCCAAATCTCCCGCTTACCAATCGAGGCGAGTGATCGTAGCCAATCAGCTCCCGTTGAAGGCTTCCTACGAAGAAAACCCACAAGGCGTCAACGTAAAAAATTGGCGCTTCGATTGGGACGAAGATTCACTGTACCTGCAGCTGAAAGATGGGTTCTCACCGGACGTCGACGTCGTCTACGTTGGCCGCTTAGCCGTCGAAATCGACCCGTCGGAGCAAGACGAGGTGGCCCAGTTTCTGCTCTCGAAGTTCAAGTGCGTCCCAACTTTTTTGCCCTCCGATTTGGTCGAAAAATTCTACCACGGCTTCTGCAAACACTACCTGTGGCCCCTCTTCCACTACATGCTCCCTCTCACGCCCAATCCCGGGATCAGCTTCGACAGGGCCACGTGGCAGGCTTACGTGTCGGCGAACAAGATCTTCGCCGACAGGGTCATGGAGGTCATCAACCCAGATGAAGATTACGTGTGGGTCCACGATTACCACCTCATGATTCTCCCCACCTTCTTGAGGAAGAGGCACCACAGGGTAAAGGTTGGATTTTTCTTACACAGCCCCTTTCCTTCTTCCGAGATTTACAGGACATTGCCCGTGAGGGAAGAGATTTTGAGGGCCCTCTTAAACTGTGACCTCATAGGATTTCATACGTACGATTACGCCAGGCATTTCTTGTCCTGCTGCAGTAGAATGCTCGGGTTGGATTACGAATCGAAGAGAGGGTACATTGGATTGGATTACTACGGTAGAACTGTTAGCATCAAGATTTCGCCCGTGGGGATCCACACGGGTCAGATCCGATCCGTCATGTCCCTGCCCGAAACCGCACTGAAGATCAAGAAACTGAAATCGGAGTACGGTGAAAAGATCGTTCTTTTAGGCGTCGACGACATGGACATCTTCAAGGGGATCAGCTTAAAGCTCATGTCTTTGGGTTTGCTCTTGGAAGAGAACCCTTCTTACCGGGGAAAAATCGTTCTCGTGCAGATAATAAACTCCCCGAGGAGCCAAGGGAAAGATATTCAGCAGGTTCGTGAAGAGATCGACGACGTTGCTTCGGAGATCAATCGAAAATACGGGGAAAAAGGGCACCAACCGATTGTCTTAATCAACGGGCCCGTTTCGTTTCAGGACAAAGTTGCTTATTTTGCCGTAGCAGAGTGTGTAATAGTGACTTGTGTTAGAGACGGCATGAACTTGGTTCCTTACAAGTACACGTCAGCAAGGCAAGGAACTCGGGAATTAGACGAAGCATTGGGGGTCGAAAACAGCTCGAAGAAGAAGAAGAGCATCATCATAGCATCGGAGTTCATCGGTTGCTCTCCCTCACTGAGCGGTGCACTGCGTGTGAATCCGTGGAACGTGAGCGGCGTAGCAGAGGCGATGATCGCGGGGATCACAATGCCCGAAACCGAAAAGGAGCTGAGGCACGAGAAGCACTACAAATACGTCTCCTCCCACGACGTTTCCTACTGGGCTCGGAGCTTCGATCAAGATCTCGAACGGGCCTGCTCGAACCATTACAGGAAACGGTGCTGGGGAATCGGGTTCGGGTTGAATTCGCGGGTCGTCGCATTGGGCCCGAATTTTCGGAAGCTCTCGGTGGAAAGGATCGTGTCCTCCTACGGCGGCGCGAAGAGCAGGCTCGTGCTATTGGACTACGACGGGACGATGACGCCGCGGGATAGGGTCGATAAGTCTCCGAGCCCGGAGATTATTTCCCTACTGAACGGCCTCTGCGGGGACCCGAAGAACGCGGTGTTCATCGTCAGCGGGAGAGGGAGGGATTCTTTGGGGAGGTGGTTCTCTCGGTGCGAAAGGCTCGGGCTTTCCGCCGAGCACGGCTACTTCACGAGGTATGCGTTAACAGACAAAATTATAAAATTGGGTAACTAAGTATACTGGTTTTTTATTTTGAGTCGCTAGGTTTGATAATTGTAAAAATGAGTCACTAATTTTGTACGTGTTAAACAAAATTGGGTTAACGGTCTGTTCTCCGGCCAAAATCGCCGGAAGTGCAACGTGGCCAATGACATGTCATTTACCACGTCAGATTTCCGGTGACCTTGGCCGGAAAATTGATTGGTGGCCCAATTTTGTTAACAGATACAAAGCTAGTGACCTATTTTCGCAATTATCAAGCATAGTAATGATTCAAAAAACTAAGTAATGATATACTTAGTTACTCAATTTATAATTTTTCCCATTTGGGAGAAATCCCACATGATGAAATTGAAATTTTTTTTCTCTTGAATTTGCAGGTGGGCTAAGGATTTGGAGTGGGAATCTTGTCGATTAGGGGTCGATTTTTTTGACTGGAAGAGAATCGTTCGGCCAATAATGGAGCAGTACACGGAAGCAACCGATGGCTCTTCGATCGAGGAGAAGGAGAGCGCCCTCGTTTGGCACCACCAAGAAGCGGACCCCGATTTCGGGTCTTGGCAGGCGAAGGAGCTTCTCGATCACTTGGAGAGTGTGCTCGCGAATGAGCCCGTTGTGGTGAAGAGCGGCCAGCAAATTGTCGAGGTGAAGCCACAGGTAATTGTCTGCTTCTCTATGTCCGTTTTCTTGATGACGATGATGCAATATAAAATTCTATAAATTAGTACTCATGATCATGAACATTCACAGTTTATTAATTAAAAAGTTATCGATTAACGTATAGATTAATAATTATTAATTTATCCATTAATTAATATTTTTTTATTAATTTATAGTGAAATACTTGATAAATATTCTATATTGAATGAACAACCTAGTTTTAAAGAATCGTTCAATCGCTAACCGTATTATGCTTATTCTGTTCAATGATAATGAAATTTAGAGACAAAATTTAATGTGAAATTGATTTCAACCAAAAAACAAAAGAAAAATGAGTCATTTTCAGGACATCATAAATAATTCAGAATTATTAATTTATATTTTATATGGAGCGCTAGAATTCATCAAAATCTTGTAATTTTAGGGAATTATAAATTTTGTACGTTATTCCTAGTGGAGACCGGCAAAATATTATCTTAGAAAGTCTATTAAATAACTGAATATTAATTAATCGAGTTTCTACTATATCTGTGAAATGTAGGGTGTGAGCAAAGGATTGGTGGTGAAGAACCTCATGGAAAGCATGAAAAACATGGGAAAATCGCCGGACTTGGTTCTATGCGTGGGCGATGATCGGTCCGATGAAGACATGTTCGAGGCAATTGCGGGTCCCGTGGCTGACCGTTCGCTGCCCGAAACGTGCCAAGTGTTTGCTTGCACGGTCGGTCAGAAACCGAGCATGGCAAAGTATTACCTTGACGATACGGTTGATGTAATGAAGATGCTTCAAGGGCTTTGTAATGCATCTTCTTCGCAGCAAATTACGAAATCTTCACATCAGTCTTTGCAAAGCTTGGTTTCTTTCGAAGGGGCTGTGTGAAGTGGACGAGGAATGTGATTATTGACTGGGGATTTTAGGGGAGAAAATACTACACTGTACAGGTTTTTTTTTTTTTTTTTTTTTTTTTTTTTGGAGTTTTTAAGTGAAAGGTTATAACTTAAGTTGTCCCTTGTTCTTACTTTTTTGCTCTTTCATTCTATCTGTTGATGATGGATTAGTTTATTTTACAGTTTTACATTTTTTGAATCATTTACTGCTCAAAGATGATTTTACATATCTTACTTCTCCAACGTGAATAATAAAGATTTAATTATTTTTTAGTCCTCTCTATTGTGAAATAATAAAAATATAGTCACTATTTCGGAAATAAATCCACTAAATGGGGAGAAATTTATAGTATTCGACAATATCATCTCACCGAGACCTCCACAGAAAATCGTTATCATGTTCTATTATGTATTCTTAATTAAGCGATCTAGATTAGAAACAATAAGCTGGAAGAGATGTAGAAAAAAAAAGATATAGACAAGATCGAAAGAAAACAATCGATGCTTAAACACAGTAGAATTTAAAAACCTACTACAAATCAGCTCAAATTGAATGGCTATTAAACCTAGATTTATACTACTCATTACTTTCTTCCATTTTAGCTTCAGAAACTTGTCTTCTCCGTAAACGATACTTCCCATCCCACACAAGGAGAAAGAACTCGTACAATGACGAGACACGAGCTCCCACAAGGTAGAGTAAATGAAAGTTATCTATTTGAAAGTGAAATTGTTGACTCTCTAATTATACTATCAATAAAGCCAAAATGCAAAATAATATACTAGCCGAAAAAGAAACAATTAGACCCAAAGAATTTGCATGACTAAAAATGCATGACCTTAGGCGCAAACCTCACCAACCTCACCAAAGAATTCGCCACAAACTTCCTCGCAAACAAGTAACAAACCCTCGTCTCCCTCCCGTTGTAAACGCACTTCGACCCGTCCCTCATCCCCCTCAGCCTCTCCACCGTCACGTCGTTCCTCAAGAACCGTAACGGGTGGGGCCCGCCCCTCGACCAGTCAACGAAAGTCAACGTCCTATTGGCGTTCTTGTGAGAAGGGACCCTCTTGCCCACGAACGTGGGGAGGTAGTGCTCGTCGGGGTAGCACGAGGGCTTGCAGCGCCTCTCGAAAAGTTCGGAGTACTTTTTATCGGAGACGATCTCTAGGGCTAAATCCCGATCGACCTCGAACCACTGGGACCCCTTTCGCCAGTCCTTTAGGGTTACGAGTGGCTTCATTCTCCGGTTGTAGCGG
Organism: Linderniella brevidens; assembly: GCA_004919715.1. Classification (NCBI taxonomy): domain Eukaryota; kingdom Viridiplantae; phylum Streptophyta; class Magnoliopsida; order Lamiales; family Linderniaceae; genus Linderniella; species Linderniella brevidens. The sequence goes on from SWDC01000146.1 coordinate 1,478,965, forward strand.
CCACGGCCCACGGGGCCCTCGAGGTCGTAGGACTCGACGAAGGAGGTTTGGGACCGGGTGAGGTAGTTGTAGACCGTGGTGAAGTTGTGGAGAGGGATGCACGACTCGGAGAGGAGCACGAACCGTTGGTTCGAGATGTCGAGGAGGGCGTTGGCTAGGAGGAGCCGCTCGGCTTCCACCATGCTGTATTTCCCCCATTCTACTACCTGCCATGCAAATTGGGAAATTTGGTAAATTGTATATGTTTTTATAATTTAGTCATAATGTATATTTGAGTGGGTGAAATTGATGGACGCATAAATTTAGAGGTTGCAATTTTAGGACGATGAGTTTCGAAATTGAAGTACTTTGAGGAAAATTATATGTGGCATTGAAAACAAATCGATCAAAATCATCTCCGGTGAATTGAAGCAATTTGATGGCAATGAACACCCTAGTTTCAGCTCGAAAAGACACGCGTGGTGCACGTGAAAATTAATTATTTGAGAAAAAATCATACGCAACATTGAGGAAAAATCGATCATAGTCAGCATGTCCGACGCGACGTAGGATTTTTCCCTCGATTTAGCTGCCGGGTATGACCCACGTTTTTAATCTCGGGTTGACAGTATATTTATGGCATTTTTTGTCTTCATATTGCTTCAATTTCGAAACTTATTTTTCTAAAATTGACACCCTTTAAAAAATAATTAAGTCAATTATATATTATTATTATTATTATTGTCTTTCAAGTTGATCTAGGCAGGTAAATATTGAAAATAACCTACCCATATACCATGAAAATTAATTATTTTAAGCTAATTTAGGCAGGTGTATCTAGACAGGAAGAATTAAACCTGGGACATAAGAAATTATTATACAAATTCTAATGTCCATCACCGAAATACACAAGTCAACACTAAGGAGGGCACGAGTAAATCTTTATTTCTGGGAAAAAGAAAAGCTCTCAGCAGACTACACATAATTCAATGTTCTTTGTAATAGTCACCACACACCATGTGGAATCCACGCGATCTTAGGCACAGTAAGCGACGTTTGAGTGATCACTTCATTCAAAACAAGAATATATATATATATATATATATATTATTATGATTCACAGGTTTCGCGGCTATTGTTTTTCTCTATAACATGAACCTAACAAAGAATGCAATAAAAAAAATTCAATCTTGATCCATGAAAACCTCAAAGCATCATCGTTAGCAGAAGATGAAAAAAGTTCATTACCTTATTACTTGGGATCCTTCTTCCATGGAAAACCGAATCCTGAGGATATGTCTTGTTATACGAAGGCTGAGCATGCACATAAATGGAGTACAATCCTTCACATCCCCTAAAAAACATATCCCACAAAGGTGCCATTGGCAAGTCCCCTTTCGCCAAGAACATGAAGGCAACTTTCGGGGTTCGTTCGAACGGAAAAACCCTAATCTTGGGAACCATCGAAGCCCTCCAAAGCAATTCATCGTCCCTCATATCATGCATCACCTCGGGAGCCTTCAAGTACTCTCTAAGACCTATTCTTCCCGAAGAATCACTCTCCAATGGTGGTGGAGCATATTGTGGAGGGAACAATAATTCGTTTGAAAGACCGGTGAATTCGATATTTCCCGGGGAGTCTTTGGACTTGAGGTACGAGGTTAGGGTGATCCCTAATGCTACACCGAAGCCGAAGAAGAGAAAGCACGTAATGAGGCTGTGGAGGTAATAAACTTTTGATGAAGATGATGATGTTACGTTGTATGGCTTCGTGGATTGGATCAGATGCTGCTTCTCTTCTTGCTTGACGACCATTTTCTTGCACATTTGTATTTGTGTGATTTGTTTTCTTTCTCCTTGAGAAGAAGGTGGAATAAGACAGCTTTTTGAGGTATGTTAGGAATTTTTGAGACGTGACTTAGAGGAAGGTTAGGTATCTCATTCTTTCGAGATTCTTTAATGTACGTATGACTGAAAAACTAAGGGAAACTCAAGGGACTAAATACGGATCTCAAGGATGGTGCTTTAATAAAGGGACTGACTACGTAATTAATTACCTGCAGTTATATAAAACGCCTCCTTTGACTAATGTAAAGATTAGCAAGATGATGCAATGCCGATTAATTTATTTAATTAGAGCGACTTGACTTTTGACTTCGTCTGTAATAAGAACAAGACAAGAGATAAAAGTGCAGGCCGAAATTCGAACCGTGACCATGTAAGAACAAGATAATCATGATTGAACTAGATAGATGGAATATAGGTGAAAAGAGAAGCCAAAATCATAAGTGACGTAGACAAACAAGTGGAATTCAACTGTACACTGCTCTCTCTCTCTCTCTCTCTCTCTCTCTCTCTCTCTCTCTCTCTCTGTGCTTCTTATAGGAATATGTTGGGTTTCAAGAATTTTTCTTTTCCTCTTGCAACGTCCCATTTTCTGGTTCTTCGAATGTTCTGCGTATTAGTCGAAGATTTATTCAGATGGGTCCTTTCAAAATGCGTTCTTTTACCATTATCAAGGCCGAAAAATTAAATATAAAGATTCAAGAAATGGGAAAACTTGATTATGAATAATGTGCGGCAAACTCTATCTTGGCCACAAAGCTTTAGATGGTCAAGAGCTGGTTTTTCATGCCTTTATTAATATATGCAGCTGTTTTAACTTACTGAGAGGCAATCACTTGCGCCAATCAGCTCGGCCAGCTGCAAAATTTCACTTGATATACTTACTATTCAGGTTTCAAGGAGAGAGAGCATAATATGCTAAAGAGTCTCAAAGTTTTCAATTAAGTACCAAAATCATTATCACGCAAACATAATCATTTCCCAAAACCCAAAACTTCAACAAAGCAAACAAAAATAAATATGGAAGCATCAAAACACAGACCCAGAATTTTCCTAGCACCACAGTATGCATTGGTCCAGAGGCTTTCAGCTGCATGAAGCAAAGTAAAAAAGAAAAAAAACTCATTTCTCTGTTGGATGAAATATTATTAATAGCTTAAGCATGTTAATACCTTATCAACGCCTTTGTGTTTTCCCAGTTGACCGTTTTCCAGAGAACAAATGTTTCGGTTTGAGCGAAGGAATAACCCTATCAGCCTCTCCCTTGCGGGCATCCTTATTCCTCTTAAGGCTCGATTTCTTGGCAAGTTTAACAGCCTTCTTCTTCTGCACAGCATCCTTAAATCCCTCTCCGGGCACGAATTCGCCCGGTGCCCGTGACCTTGATCTCGATCTCGAAACCGACCTAGAATTCAACCTCAGCTTCTTACTTGGCTTGTCACCATCAGCTTCCATCATCTCCACGTCATCATTGTTGTTGCCTCTCTCCGTGGACCTCTCCCTCTTTCGTCCCCGAGATTTGCTACGTGCACGATCGATAGCCAGAGAAGGATCGAGCCCCAACGAAGATAACTGTCTTCCCATTCTCTTAGCTGTAAACGTTCGGTCCTTGTCGAATTTACGGGGCACAATGGATTTACTCTCTGCAGTGCTCTTCTTGATTCTATGCTGTTGAATGAGCATAGCTTTCTTTTTCCTGATCTCTGCAAGTGCTGCTTTTTCTTCAGGGGTGAGCTCAGCTCCGTCCATTTCGAAGTCATCATCATCCTCCGCCCCTTGAAGAACACTTTCTTCACGTTCCAGCTCCTCAAGCCTCATTAGAATATCCGGGTCGATGAAGTCAGCAACGTTGTGCCCGTTGAGAATTTCAGGGATCACGTCTTCCTTCCATTCATCGTTGGCCAACATGTAATTCTTCTTCAAGCTCGCAGAGTAAACGCCAGCACCACCGTTCTCATTCTCCAAGTCCCTCTCGAGCTTCCTCTTCTGTTTCTCAGCATTTACCTCTGCTTTTCTAGCATTGGCTTCCAAAACTGCCTGTGGGATGCAAACGGGCCTCTCTTTCTGGTCCCGAGGCTTAGGCATGGCAACGTGGAAACGGTTGAGGCACTCGTTTAGCTTCTTGGACTTCATTTTCATCTCCACCCTCTGATTCAGTAGCCTTTCGCAGGCAGCATTCTTAACAGTAATCACACCTTCTTCGGTCAACGTGCTCATCTTCAGCAACACACTACCATCATCCGTTGCTTCACCCCCTTGACCAATCACAGTTTTCATGGCCTCTGCTTTCATTTCCTCAATCAGCTTCATATCGTCCTTAGAGACCCCTTCCAATGGCTGCAAATCAGTCTTATTACAGACAATGATCAACGGTTTGTTCATAAATAGAGACTTTATGCTGTGGAAAAGAGCTGCCTGCTGAGCAATGCTGTACCCGCAAGAACCAGAGATATCAAGGAAAAACAGCACAGCTGCTCTCAGATGAGCAAGAGCAGTTATACTACACATTTCAATGATATTACGATCCTCGAATGGCCTATCAAGAATTCCCGGGGTGTCAATTACTTGGTATCTCAGATATTTATAGTCGGTGTGTCCAACGAATAATGACTTCGTAGTGAAAGCATATGGCTGCACATCAACATCTGCCCTTGTAATCTTATTGATAAAGGAGCTCTTACCAACATTTGGGTACCCACAGATCAACATCGTACGCGTATTGGGATCAATAGAAGGAAGCCTAGCCATGTGTTGCCTCACCTGCTCCAAATAAGCCAAACTCGGGCTAATTCGTTTCATCACCGTACACATACGCCCCAAAGCAGCAACCTTCAGAGACTTGCAACGATAGAGAGAATCTCCATACTTCAATAGCTTGATGTAGTCTTTCGCAATCTTACCAATGAGGTTCCTAGCAGTATTGATTTGGCCAAGAGCAAGCTTGTAATGGTCCTTGTTGTACAAAACATGGAGGAGATCACCGTAGAAAGGGTGGATATCATCAAGCCTAGGGAAATCATCGATAATGGTTGAGAGCTTCTCATGAAAATTCTGCTGCGTAAACTTCACTTTACGCATATAAAACTGCCGCAGTCGGGAGATGGCATATCCCTTGTGGACTTGAGTCGGTGTTCGGCGTTGAGTACGAGAGAGTATGATGTCAATGAACTCCTTCCCGGTGGGAACAACGGTGATTTTCTTGAAATTATACTGCACCATTTTGTAGTCTTATAGCTACCACTGCACAACCATGAAACTCTGATTACTCAATTATAATGATGGGATTATAGCTTTCTAAGGCAGTAGTCACTAGACATCACCCCACCAACATTTCCTACCAAAGAAAACAACATGACCACAGGATAAAAACAGAATAAACCTAACATAAAACTGAGTTAAATGGGAGCTTTTTAGGCAATTGAATAAAACTTAAAAGCATCAAAATCAAGGAGAAAAAAAAAACAATCGAACTGTATTTAAACGTATAGGAGCTCACTGAACATGAACCATACAATCATTCACAGAACAGTGTAAGCACAAAAGCACGAAGTTAAAACCTACTTTCGAAAACATGCCAAGCATAGCCTTTTCATTAATCACCAAAAAAAAAAACAGCCTAGAGCTCTCTAAACTTAACAATCTGGAAGGAAAAACGAAATTAGAGCAAGTGAAAAAAAATTACACAATACTACGGGACAAACCTTGAACAGATTCAATTAATACAACAAAGAGTGCAGAAGCGTAAAGCTAAATAGAAGCAGAAACGAAAAGGAAAAAAAAATTACATCGTCGGCAGCGATGGGCAGCGTTTGAGCTGGAGAAATGGTGTTAGGGTTTAGTGGTTTTAGGTTTTATAATTGGTCTCAGTCAGCTATGCTAGTTGAAGATTGTTTCCAGGGTCATTATGGGCTTTAAAATATATAATTCAACGGGCTTTAATGTCTAATGGGCTTTAATACCCGACTGTCTTGGGCTTTCAAGGTCCAGTTCGTTATTACACTTGGATAGCCGCTATAACAATCATAATTCATAATAAAACTCAATAATAACGTAACGGCGATAATGAACAAGGATTTACATCTTTCATGAGCAGCACAGCCATTACAAATCCGACGTTCAAACGATGAACAATTCGAAGTTTTACCATCACCACATAAGACAACAATTCCAATAATAGTTTTTGAAAAATTAATAATAATAATAATAATAATAATAATAATAATAATGTTTGCAAAATGTCTTCAAGCTTCACCGGAGGTCAATGACTTCACATTTCAAGTTTGAATTCATATAAACATCGGTGCACTGCCGATATATAGGGCCACCATCAGAAGGCGGGTCATGGCCGTGAAAGCCACGCCTCGGGCACTGCCTTATAACCGTCATGCCGCCGGAGGTTAGCCGGAAAATGCCATGGGTTCTGTTTGGTTATTATTAACAAACACGTTAAGACAATTTAAACCTTCCAATGCGTAAGTGTAGTAGAAATAGTAAAATGTTGTCTCCGAGCAACAAACAAACCTTGAGGTGTCTCGCGGTGCCATGACAATGGCGATCGATTCTGGCAACATGATCTGCGGGACAGAAATTTGCATTTTGATGATGCAAAAAATAAAAATAAAAAAATAAATTATTCATTTGCACTGGTAATGAACTGACTTCTGATAAGGACACGAATCCGTTGAGATTATTTGTCCCATATCGGAAAACTAACTCCACCCGACTCAATATATAAATGAGGCATCTTCTCCTATCACCAATTGGTTTTAGGACGAAACCCTCAATTTACCATGGTATCAGAGCATCTTCGATCTGCGCGTTATCAAGCTTGTTTGACTCACCGCCACCCGATTTGATATGTCAACGTGTTAGGCTTTGAATCGTGCCACGCGTGTAGGGGGACGTGTTGAGATTATTTACCCCCATCGGGAAACTAACTTCACCCGTCTCAGTAAACCAAAGGGTCTTTCTTCCTATCACCAATTGTTTTAGGATGGAATTCTCGATATAACAGAATCTCCATAGGAAGAAGTGTGGGATATAGTGAAGATGTAAAAAACTTTTCTATCTACAGAAGGACTTGAATAGTAATAGAAAGAGTTAAGTTACCTGATAGGAGTAGTGTGTGTGGACATCGATTGATGACATAAAACAAGATTGCGTTGGATGGGTCTGCACGTAACGATGAGATAATGATGAATAGACATCAGCATGATAGTTTTCCCATAAATAATTCTTAAATTCATTATGAAGAAATCAATGGCTCAATCAAATAACACACTTACGTGAATCCATCCGAGAGGAAAAAGAGACTGTTTGTCCTGCACTTCGAATATTTCTTCCTCATTTGTGGTTTGGCACTAATTGATTCGATATGACGAAATTAGTACATCATTCTAATGAAATACAGGGATTTTATCTGACTCCCAATTGTAGCATTTTGGCATACCGAATCGGACGTGGATTCTTGCTTTGGAATTATGAGGGCCGTGACGTAAAATTTTCTGTTTTTCTGCATTCATGAGTCGAAATCTCAAAAGTGTCACGCAGCCAAATAATTCAACGGTTTTCAGACAAAGAGCAGCAAATCTAAAATTTCAGAACTACTCACAAGGGAGCCAGCAAGTACTCCACATGTTTCCAAATTTTTATCTGTATTCGACTTAGCTAGCTTCATAAAACTCTTCATCAGCTCAGTTGACTGAAACAACAAAAGCAATTACAGTTTTAAATTAAATAACTAGGGATTTCAACCAATAACTTCTTACCAAGAGTCTCCAATCAGAACACATATGCCTCTGAACAGATGAGCCAAAAAGAGAATTTCCATTAAAAAAATTATAGAACTTACAATGTGCAACTGCAGTGGATCTTCAGTGCATGGAATATCATTCTTTGAAGAATTTTCTGAAACAGATTCAATTTGCGTTTCGGGAGATGACGTTGGGATAAGATCGTGTACATCTGCTAGAACAGGAGGGGGAGAGGGTTGTCTCACAACTACAGTCTGTGGAGTGCTTTCAACAGCGTCAAAAGAAATGAGATTATCAGAATCTTGGCTCGGGGTTGATAATTGGTTATCATTTTTAGGCTGAACAGCTAAAGAATCCAAGTTTAATCTTTCTAGCTCGGAGATGTTGTTCTCGATACTCGTATGGGATCCATCTTTGACAGATTGCTGGTCATCATAATCTCTGAAGAATCAGAAACCAAATATCACTAGTCAACATGTGAATATTAGAATGATAAACAAAAATATTGCTTTTGAGTTTTGAGAAGCAAACGGAATCCTTCAGAGGTAGTCGAAACAAATGGTTCATTATGTGTTTTATATTGCTCGTTTTCTGACCAGGAAATTGAATTGATTTTCAATTTTCAACTGATTGCATTTCAGTTATTTTGAGTTGACAAATATCAAGGTTTACGATCGGTTTGACCTTGGGAACTGCAGAGGAGTGAGATCTACAGTGCTTGGATATTGAACCTGCAGGTATGAAGTATAATTTAAAAAACAATTTTATTACCACGAAATTCAAGATTCGAGGATCCTTACAGCACCTTAAGGTTACTTGGAGGTTGCCACCGCCCAGTTAGCCCCGTCGGGCCTAGAATCGAATGCTTTGAAAGAGTTTCTTCTTTTGGGCGGGGAATGCTCAGTGTGCTGTTAAAGACGAGAAATATGAGAAGGTAAAAAAAGATGGGCAAAAATTTATGAGTAATCATAATGTCAATATTAAGCAATATAAAAGGATCTTCCACTTGAAACACTGTTCTTTTGTACATATTGAACAGAATAAATATTAAAGAATGACGTACAACTTGCGAAGATGCTCCGTTCCGGGGCTTGCAAGAGCTAGTGTCTTTGGTCTTTGATGAACAAACTCACCACCGATGGGCTGCATCCTCAGTCACGTGCATGTCGCACAGGTAACAATTTATTACACATTCTATCCATATTTTTTAGTTTTAGGCTAGCATGAAAATATATAGCTACGAGCAGTTTAATGGATCGTGACATCAATAACTACGGTATATAAGCACAAGCATAGAACATACAAAACTGTCTACTAGTGCATAAATCTTTACCTTTGTATTATTCCAAAGATTCGTTTGATAGACGGGTGGTTGTGATTGTGAATATTCAAGCACTCTACCTTGCCTCAAATTCTGAGGTTTGTTATGTTTATAAATTGTTTTACTCTGTAACTCTTGAAGTTTTGATAAAACAGCTGGTTTCAATTCCTCAAGCTCAGTCAGTGCAGCTATTAATTTCTGTAAAGACAGATCAGAGACAATGTTTGATAAAGCAATAAAGACTGATCAAGTAACAAAACTGATTTTAGAGAGCAGATATAACTAAAATTAATAATTGAATGAAGAATGATATTTGTAATGGCTACCTTTTGGTAAAGTTTATTGATTGATGCAGACTTTCTATAATCTCGATGACAAGGTATTGTCTCTGTAACCAAACTAAAAAAAAACAAAAGCAGCTTTCATTAAAGTGATTTGCACATCAAAATACATTATATTACAAAGTAATTTTAGGAAAACTGGCAATTGAATATTGACAGAGCAATCTTGCTAACCTTGAGAACCGAAGAAGCATCACATACAAGTCAATGACGTTATGTTCTTCACGGAATATATTGGCCTAAAAATTCAAACGAACTTGAAATGACTAAAACAGATAATGCCAAATATATATCAATCTGCCTCAACATCAACTACTAAGTTTTGCCACTCCAAGTGATATATGTGTTCAATTTATCGCGGCCAAAGAAAACATAAAATGCCAAACTACTACGATGAATTCCCCTTCGAGAAAGCTACCACTGCTGTATGTTTTAGAAACACGGTACACTAATTTACGATAAACTCAATTCGTTTCACTGCTGTCAGTATGTCACTAAAGCTAACTCATGACATGGGAAATGGTGATGAACACAACATGTTCTACAAATTAAGAACCCTAAAACTTGATAAAGAATACCACCATAAGAGTTTGACATAAATAGGAACAAATAGAATCCTATCGTATCACCACCTAATTCACAAACAAACGCCCATGGTCAACAAAAACAGATCCTTGATTCAAACTTCAACGAGAAAAACGAGCAAGTCCCGCAAATGAACATAGACGCTCAACGAGGAATCAGCGATCAAACAACCGCAGAAACGAGAAAACTCCGCAGCAAGTACGACATCTCACATCAATGCTCAACAAACATCAGCACACCTGTTTGAGAATATTATCAGCGATGCGGTAGTAGAAACGCAGAGAAATCCGGTTGTCGACATCGATCTTCCTCGCGACAGCTGAGAAATTGATGTTCGTGGCAGAAGGGGATTGAGAAGGAACCATCGCGGAGAATTCTGCTCCTCAACTCAACAACGCGCGAGCTCTTCTTCCTTCCTCCTCTCTTGACTTCCGCTGCCTCGTTATGAAAAATTGCTATTTCAGTCCCCAATAATGCCGCAGGAAAAAACACGAAGGATTTACATGGAAAAAATCGAAACTTTTTAAGCGGAATCGTTTTGGTCCTTTAACTGTTTCTAATACACAATGAAGTCCTATATATTTCAAAAGTATTTGAGTCTCGTCCTTTTCGTTTCTTGGACTTTTCGATTGGACCGGATCATTCTAGTCTGTTGTTGCTCTCCCAATTGGGCCCTACGTTTGGGTTATTACCATCATTTATCATGTGTAAATTACAGTTACATCCTTATTGTTCTCTTTTTTTTCGTCGGGTACTACAACTGCGTTGCCGGCTTTTATGGAGGAGACTTTTACTCGATATCCACCGATTAGGCAAACAAGCGCCGAGAGGTTTTCTACAGAGAGTGAGTGAAGACAAAAAGAAAAATTGAGATGAGTTAATGGTGGCTCGTTAATGAATTAATACAGCTGTAAAAGTCCACCTTAATCTAATTATGTTGGATTAATTTAATGCGAGTGGTTAATGGAAAATAATAATCTGTCCATTGCGCTGCAATAGCCGTTGTTATAACGGGTGGTGCGTTTACATCTTTTTCCGTAGGAAATCAACAGACACACTGAAGACCAAACAATCGATTTACTAATTATCAATCATTTACCTCTCACACATACTTATTATACTTGCTTGATAAACTGTGTATATTTCCTTTTTATTTTTATTTTCTTTTTCTGCAGTTTGTTATGGAAAAGATAATACTTAAAGAGCGTGGACATAGGTTTCCTTGCCTTGCATGTTTCTTACGTTTGGCACTGTCAAATTGAGACTCGTTGTTCTAAAGATTTTCGTGAGAGTTTGTTTTAGTTTTCGTCAAGCTGGGAATTTAATTGCATGAAACAGGAACAAAATGCTCGTTGGCTTATTTGTTGATTTTTCATATATTGGAAAACGATATTTCTCCTCCTTAATAATTATTAAAGGTCCTCTCTGCAACTCCTTAATTATTATGTTGCCTTAATGATCATTGAATCCCAGGTATGCAAAATACGTGGCGCATTTATGTGTTCTGAATAATTATGTTGATGGCTTGCAAAAGATTGAAAAAATGGACTTAGAAAGATTCTAACTGTGTTTAGATTTGAAGAAAGTAGAGTAGAAAAGAAAATTGGAGAAAAACTGGTCAATTCCATGAAGTGTTTTTTAAATTCTTAGCTTGGGTATTCTCTATTATTCAAGTTTTTGACATGGAAGGTTCTAAGCTCAATGGCTCAACTTTTTTTGGCACAAGTGAAGTTTTTGAGCCCTCTTCAAGTACCAATTGTAAGCTGAACAATATTATCTTCGAAGCAGATAAATTTTGTTTCTCTTTATCTTTCGCTTCGTTTATCGTATCTTCTTCATCTCCCCGTACAGCAAAGCAGAGAGCAAATCTGATAGCATGGTTGAACACAGTTCTTCTCAATCTGAATCTCCCAATTAATGCCTCTGACGAAGAATTGCGTGAATTTTTGGTCGATGGCACAATCTTGTGCCGAGTAATAAATAAACTAAAACTCGGCTCGGTCTCTGAGGTCGGCATTAAACTCGGCTCCTTAATGGCTTCAATTATCAAAATTTGATGTTTTTTTTTCGCGCCTTTTTTTTCTAGCGTAACGGTTCGGTTCGATCTTCACCATCGAACTCGGAGAACGTCCAGAGATTTCTATCGTCAATGGACGCGATGGAGTTGCCGAGGTTTCAGGCTGTAGACTTAGAAAAGGTAATGACTTACTTTCAACATTATATTATTACTAACGCTCCGTTTGATAGAAAGATTCTGATGTGGAAAAGAAAAGGAACAACCCGAGTAGCATGGAACACGTGGAATCCCGTGTTGTTTCCATTTTTCCCGTTATTCTCGATACTATCTTTCCTCTTGGCCATGAACCTCCTTTGGATTTTTTATTTACTCAACTCTTCTATTTTGATTCGAAACGAAAAAAGACACAACGTATAATTGCTCGATACACTAACATTGTTTTCTTCTTCGTCTTTTTCCACTCACGAATATTGCCGTACCAAACGAAGCCTAAACGACCTTGAAAAAATAGTCGGGAACGATTTCTTTAAATTCCTTGCAGGGATCCATGAGAATCGTGGTGGAGTGCTTGTTAACGCTTCGAGCGCACTTTACGCCAGATTTAGGGAAATATGATAAAAACGGAAGTGAAAGGCTTATCTCTTCGCCTTCTTTCGGCGAAGAGAGGCGACGCTCCTTTTCAGACACGAAACTCCATCGCACGCTGCGTGGCCCTGTAATGACAGGTTCGCCTCACACAAAATGTGCTTACTGTGTGTGTGTGTGTTTGTGTGTGGCTGAGTCATTTAACATAAGCTTTTTTTTTTCTCTTTTGAGAAGTGAAAATATATTCTTTTGATTTGCGATTTTGTATTCGTATAGAGGCGTCCCCTGTAATTAAGTTTCACGAAGTGTTTCAGCTTAGACAGCTGAAATTCCCGCCGCGAAGATCTCAGAAATGATGAAATCAAACAGCTTAGACGTAAATTTTTCTCATCTATTGTCTACGATATTATTATAATTTCTATAAGATCGTAAAAATATATTTATTTCTTCCTCGTGTTTCTGTCCCCGCGCAGAATGCCCCAACGCAGGCGTTGTTAAGCGTTGTCAGTGGAATCTTAAACGAGAGCATCGAGCGTAAGAACGGGGAAATACCTCATGTACGAACGCAATGGTGCCCGTATAACTTTTTACGATATATCACGAATCTTTTTAGGCTCTAACAAATTGGTTTTCCTTTGCGAAAAAACAATGGCAGAGAGTTGCGTGCTTGCTGAAAAAAGTTATGCAGGAGATCGAACGAAGAATAGCTACTCAAGCAGAGCATCTGAGGACGGTAATTTCGTTATTTTTGGTGATAACATTCATGTGACAATGTTTTTTATAATGCATCAGCAAAATAATCTTTTCAAGATTAGGGAAGATAAGTACCGATCGAGAATCCGCGTCCTCGAAGCTCTTGCGACAGGAACTAGTGAAGAGACCGAGGTTGTAATATTATGCTAGGTTCTTATTTGCTGATGATGATAACACTTTTTTTTTTTTTCTTTTCGATTCGCAGATTTGTATGTACAATAACAAATAGATCTGTTAAAAGCGTGTCTGAGCTCTAACGTTGCAGAGCGAGAAGAACAGAATACAAGAGAAGAAGAAAGCAGAAGACGACGACGCTGTAAGAATATCGAAGGAGAAAGACGAGCTCGGGATCGAGCGAGCGCGTTTAGATCGAGAAAGGCACGCGCTCATGCAGGAGAAATCGAATCTACTGACGGAAAAAGGCGACCTCATCAAAGAAAAGGAAGTCTTACTGAGAGAAAAGGACGCGCTCACTCACGAGAGAGAAAATCTCATGCACAGCAATCCTTAGACCTCAAAGAAAAAGCCGGAGCTCCCGAGGAGAAGAATCATATAAGATTGAGAGAAGTCGAAGCTTTGCTCGACGAATCGAGGATGAGGGAGAACGAGCTCGAGAAAAGATCGAAGGAGAGAGACGGTGAAATTGGTCACATACAGTTGGAGTCCAAAAAGAGAGTGAGTGACCTCGAGAGCTTACTATTAGAGTCGGAGAAGAGAGAGAGTGAACTCGGGAATTCGCTTTCGGAGTCGAAGAAGAGGGTGGAGGAGCTCGAGGCTTCGGCGGAGTCGAAATCCGAACGGTGGAAGAAGAAGGAGCTCATTCATCAAATATTTACGTCCGTAATAATATAATCTACGATGTGCTTTTTCGTGTAATGATTCTTACAATACAGATCATGTCTTTCAGGAACTTAGGTTTGCTACTCAGACAATCCAGGAGGAACTCGTTAAAACGCAGAAAAATTATGCCGGGGGATTTAGTACTTTAGGTACTATTATTTGCGGTTTTTATTTTTTTTACCGTGGAAATTTTCGGGAAACTCGAGTCCCATATGAGAAGAAACTGACGAGCTCGTTCGTCTTAACAGGATCTAGGATAAGGACTTTAGAAGACGAAGCGGCAAAATCCTATTACTCGCTCCTCGCCGAGAATCGAAAGCTGCATAATGAACTGCAGGAGCTGAAAGGTGACGGATGCATTGAGATTTTGCTTGATATGTAATACTTTCCGGGAAAGATGGCAGTATAATAGGAGAAATTATAAAAATTAGGTCACTAAGTATCCAAATTTTCGTTTTTTGGTCACTATTTTTTATAATTGCAAAAGTAGGTCACTAACTTTCAAAATAATTTTTGGTTATATTTTCAATTTTAGGTCACTAAATATATATATTTTTTATTTTTTTTTGTGTTTAAATCCTCCGTATATTGATACTAATGGGTGTTATGATATTTACAGGTGTTTCAACACTTGTCGGGAAATGTATAATGCGTTTTTCTATGTGGAACACGGACGGGCATACCGAAACGGGAACAAGGAATCCCAACCGCGGGAAAAGCATCTTGTCATCACCATCATCAGCATGATGATGGGGATGATGATATTATTCTACTAGGAATCTATATAATAATGGCTTAAGATATATTTTGTAAATGGTATTATAGTGAAATATAGTTTTGCCTACACACAACGTTGTAAAATGGATTGTATCTTCAGTGTTTGAAAAGGCCTCAACAACAACATACTATTACATCGTCTTCACCAGCTAATCCTTTCCAAGATTCTCCTCGCGATATTCATCAAGAATTGGCGTAATTTCAATGGTAAAACAATATCATATTAGTTCCTACTACTACAACTATTCATAATATGTTCTTGCACGGATACATAATTAGTGAGAGATCCTCATCAGCAGCCATTACAAAACAAAGGTAATAAAACTAATACTAAATTAAAGATTCGAGTCAACAGTCAACGACAGCGGCATGACACGTCGACTCTGTACTGCTTAAGCGACGTATCCTCATACAGATGGAACCAGCACGTATCTCCGTCGGCGACGTCGTTTTCAACACAGAACTTCTTCCAATTAGCCGATAACAGCCTTTTCCCGGATCGTTCCACGTGGCACGCGACCGGCCAAATCCTTCCCATTAGACCTTGGAGGTAGATGACGTGTTGGTGCTTCCACCCGTTTCTGCTTCCACGTGGCAGCTCCTGCGCCACGACAAATAATCAGAGAAAATTCAAAGGAACTGTAGGTGTGTTTGGTTCATAAACTAAGCATGAAAAGAAAAATTAAATAAAAAAGAAAAACTAGCTCCCGTGCTTGGTTGATTCAAAAAATAGATAAAAAAAAAATAATCTAGCTTTAGTTTAAGGAAAACGGATTTATTTACGAAATGGTGAGTAAAACGAAAGAAGAAAAACATATTAAACCATTTTCTCTTCTTTTCCAAACCACTTTCTTAAATCTCAACGCAAGATGCGTTTCGCACGCAGAATTCGGTTATAAAAAAAAAAGAAAAAAAAGACTACCAAACAAACGTTCGATGCGCTAACTTAATTTTTCGCCCTACTTAAATTCAGACTACCAAACGCAGCCTTAAGTCTGTTGACTAAGAATCAAAAGCATATATATATAATATACCAGGAAATCTTGGCTTTTCACGAGGACCGAAAAGGAGCCGAGGGTGCCATCATGCTGGTGGTGATCTTCATCTGCCAAATAAATAAATAAATAAATAAATAAGAAAACCACAAATTTTAACAAACGCAATATTCCGCATCACCAGCGGTGGCGGTGTCATTCTTCTTCTCCGGCATATTCTCGATAAAGCCGCCACCTTTATCAGTGTTGTGGCTCTTCTTCTTAGCCATTCGAGCTCCTTCTCCGATTTTCGGAGCAGCATTTGCTCTCAGGCCAGAAGATTCGCCTATAACGAAATTCCTCGTCACCCCACCGAAAAAAATCGGTGCTTTCGACACCGAAGCATCTTTCCGAGGATTATCCTTCTTCGCTCTCCTAGCGGTTCCGATATCCGAATCCCCGTCCCTTTTCCCGTGCTTGGCGATTCTAATCTCCGAAGAACAATTTTCTTCGAAGCTACAATCTTCTTCGTCAAGTTCTATAAGTTCGTCGACGGAGCCCACATCAGAGTCGACAATGCCATCAACATTTGCAGCAGATTCTCTCCGATTCTCCTTCTCGGGGCTCGATTCGTCGCTCATCGCGTCTTCGTAATCATCGGGATTTGCTCCGTTCGTCGAGAATCTTCTCCTGAAGGTGCCGGCGGAGGCCTCGCGTCCACTCTTCTCGAATACGCGGACGGTTAAAGATTTGCTTCCCTCGGCGTATTCGAACACCAAGAAGCTCCCGTCTACGAGGCGGTGGTCGTCGGAGAATAAACACCACCCGCTCGCAAACGCCAACGAGCCTTCGACGCGGGTTAATTTCACGGGCCATCGGCCGCCGCCGTCGGCGTCGCGGAGGAGAAAAGTTTCGCCGGCCATGTTTTCCACGTTGGGGGCGAAATCGAGGGGGAGCTTCTGCAAGAAGGAGATTGGATTGTTATTACATAAGAGAATAGATTTGTTTGTATAATTTTTTATTTTTTTTCGAAAAGCAATGTGTTTAGGGTACCATGAACTTATCGCGGTCCTTTCCGAACGTGACTTTGAAGAATCGAATGAGCTTTGCGCGTGTTGTTGGCCCTTTCTCGGCAGGAGCTGCGTGGGCCATCTTTGCTCCCGTGGTCTTTGTGTGTAAGAAAAAGTTAGCCTAATGAGAGAGGAAGAAGATGTGCAAAGAGATCTATCTAAGCGAGGAGCTTTCGAGGGATTCAGATAAAAATGGGATCTGAGATTTATGTTTGAAACTCAAACATTGTAGAGTAAAATTAAATTTTCAGATTTTTAAACATCCATGAAAATCAATTAACTCCACTGTTTTTCTCTTTAAATGAGAGTCTACTCCATCTACCACACAAAAATATCTCATAAAAGAATCTGGGACAAGAAAAACTGGAGAGGCAGTGCATAAAAGAAACGATAAATAAACTTCTCATGCGTGTAAAAAAAATGAAAATTGAGGAACCCATGAAGGAAGGAAACGGAAAAGAAAGAACAAAAAGATAACAAGAACACAAAGATAAAGATAAAAGGAGATCGCTGTTCACCTTTGTAGAGCAAAAGAGTGTTGGAGGAGCACCTTAGACGGTGAAAGAGAGAAAGGCAACCATAAATATACCCTTGTGACTTTTTTTTGTTTGGCAGTGAAAGCAAAGGAATACAATTTAACTTGCAAATTGACGAGCTAATTAACCATTTGGACTTTACAAATTGAACGGAATAATAAATATTTTTTAGAAAAGTGTCGTCATCGGATATTATTCGTTTGGTTAATGAAATGTCACAGGTGGACCCAGTGATGATAGAGAAGAAAAAGGTGATAGTGTGTTCGACTAATTTGGATTATATGTGGCCATTAAGTAATTCAATGATCATAATAACGTGATACGCGTAAAAAAATCAATTGAGATTAATAATCGTCACAATCTGGTTTGTGGAACACTAGATTGGATCACCAAATAGGAACTGACGATCCCATACCATATTTCAACTGTCAAAGATTCTTGGAGCAGTTTCACCAAAATATTACATGTCCACATCATCATGAATGCAGGTTGAATCCTTGTTTTTACTTGTAGATTTAAAATTTACTAATATATTACCAAATAAAAAGTCATATATCCAATAGCGCGGGCATTTTAGGGAATAGCATATGTAGCACACGTTTATAGCATGCCACTTCATACATAACGCCGCTTTGAAGACAAACGCTATATTCTATGCACTTTTAGCGCGTTTTTCTAGCAAAAATGTGCGAACGCGCCCGCGCTATTTAAAGCCCTTGATTTTACTTACTACATGAAATGGTTAATTGAACGATTCAAATTCTCGCTACATTCATCATCTTCAAAGTCCACGTATAGATTAGGGATGTCAACGGGGCGGGGCCGGAGATTTAATCCTCATCCTATCCCCGTCCCCGCGTCTACGGGGAATCCCCGTCCCCGGCCCCGCAACGAAATAATCCCCGTCCCCGCCCCCGGGGCAAGATTTTGCCCCATCCCCGTCCCGCGGGGATTCCCCGCCAATTTCAGGGCGGATCCCTGCGGGGACGGAGAATCCCCGCCTCACTGACAAGCCTAATATAGAATGAATATCAGTGTGAGAATTTTACAATATTTTTTTTTCTGTTCTTGAATTAATATTTCACATCTGTCTTACTTATTAATTTTTTTTTTTTGAGTTCTTATTAATTTCAACTGGTTGAAGAGTTCGCATATAAGGTATGAATTAGGCGCTCCAACACATAAAAGATAATCAATATAATAATCATTAAGTTATTTAAAATTTAAAGGAGTTGTATGTACCATTGGCATACTATCGACATCTTTGTTAATTTTATCGATTGCAACGGCATACTACCGACATCTTTGTTTGTTTACTTCAAATTAGAACGACGTAAATGAGCGAAAAGTCGACAAAATAGATGCGACGAGAGGAAGTCGTGTGAAAAGCCAATCTTGAAAGCAAAGAGTTAGAGAAAGAAGAAAGCCATGGAAACTCATACTATCTTCTTCTTCTTGCACATTGTATGTTGTGTGTGTGTTATCTTCTCGTGTCCATTTAGGGTTTTGTTGTCATCAAAGATTTATACTTCTCCTTTTCCTATGAACTTCTTGATTTTCCCCCACGGAAAAGACAGGGAATGTAAGAGGACGATCGAGCATTTTTCGCAAAATGCATTGCTTCTTTTTTATATTATTATTTAATTAAATAATTTACATATGATTGTACTGACGTAATATTCTTAAATTAATTTGGCACTTTGATTTAATTTAATAAATACTATTGCTGTTAATTATATCATGGCAGTTAATTAGTAATTTATTATTCCCGTCTTTCACAATAATATAAAAAGTGTTGTAAGTAATCGGAGTAAAAAGAAATATTGATGGACACCTATCTATTCATGGTATATTTGGAGAATGCACTAGACAATAATCTAATGGATTATACATGGTTAGCAACTCTTACGATTTAAACATGGTAAAATCATATCATATCTAAGTATTAGACAATCTGTAATTCTTATATTTCATAATTGCAATAGAGTATTGTAATGAATAGAAAAATATCTTTATGATATTCGGGGTGATCATAATGATGTAATTATTTTCAAAATCCTTCTCTTTTTCTACCGAGTAGATATGATATATTCATTATTAGTATAATATAATATGTAAGTATTAGACAATCTGTAATTCTTATATTTCATAATTGCAATAAAGTATTGTAATTAATACAAAAATATCTTTACGATATTGGGGTTATATAACATAATGATGTAGTTATTGTCAAAATCCTTCTCTTTTTCTACCAGGTAGATTTCAACATTACAAAGATGATTAACATACTATATATTCTTACATTTGGTAGTGGTCATGAGGATTCAATCTTAATGGTGTAATATTACAATATTAAACATGATTTGCCATACATGTTATGTAGAAAGCTCGAGCCTATTATATATACGAGCTAGATGAATGTTTAACACCAAACACTCTCCTTACAACCAGAAATACACAGAAGGTTTGCGCTAAAAGAAGACGTAAGCTTTTTTGTTCCTAATTGAATTAAGTTTTATTTTACATTATCATTATTTATATATCTATGTTAACTTCGAATATATTATTTTGATTTATAGATGAATCAGCTATCTGTTGAGGTATATGATCCCGATTACAAGTGCATGCGAATAAACGGGATCCTCGCCCCGCGACCACTCCAATGCATCCATGGTGAACCTCCTGAGGTATATAGATCCATATAATATATACATAAAAATCGCGTATAAAAAAAATTATATAATCCTTCAAATATTGCGCGGGCTCAAGCTCCTCGTCCGCATTTGCGCTTTTAAAACCAAAATTAGGGTTTTTTGCGCTTTCAAGCCAAAATATATCCGTTCCCGTGTTAACGGAGAGGTAAAATGTATCCTATTTCAATCTCATGCTTACTTTAGGATGAAGTACCACTTGCATTAGAGGCATCAACGAGGAGGAGGAGAGCTTTATCGACATCTACGGTGATAGAGAGCAAAGAAATAACTCTCCGACTCTTCGAATGTCAAAGAACGTCCGTCTATATTTTACGCATTCAAGAGGTAATAAACCCTATGTAAAAAATATGTGACATAAAAAAAAATACATACATTTTTAATATATCTTCCCCAACTCCTTGAATTTATTAATCACAGGTTGGCGCGGAAAATATCAAATCATATCGTTTAGAGCCTTTTGCGCACTCTTCCGGTAAAAGAAGAGCGAAGGCGAGGAAAATCGACGACAGCGCGTTGGCGCTCGTTCCCGTGAATCGAGAGATCTTTTCTGATGTCGAAGACAATTATGGTCTGTCGATAAATGAACGTCTCGAGGGAAGATGGAGAGTGGAGGTGAGGAAGCGCGATAAATCGGGAATAGAGGAATCGGTGAGTATAGAAATATATTTATTACATTTTATATCTTTTTGGTTTTTTGTAACATTTTTCTAAATTAGGTTAACTTTTTTGTTCAGTTTTACTACCATGAGAAGGTCAGTAGAACGATTCGAACTATCCACGAGCTCGCCACATTCATCACCTGCAACAGCACGTACAAGTGAATATGCCAGTGTGAGCTAGGAGAACTTTTTACAAGATTTTTTTTTGTTCTTAAATTAAATGTTTTAGTAATATCTATTTTTTTTTATTTTCAGAATTCTTGATGATTCCAACTGGTCGAAGAAATATGAACGCGCTCCAAATATGAAGGATATTAATATAATCATTAGTAATTATAATTAGTTAGAGCATTGTACGTACTATTTATAATGTATTATTTATGTTTTCACTATATAGTTAGTTGTTCCTCCATTTTGTGCCCTCCCAACCCCCAAAAAAATTATTGTTTATTAAATGAGTAAAATAGAAAATAAAACTCAATACCACACAATAGTAAACACCTTCTAATACTATGATCACATAATAAATAATAAACCCTTCTGGCTTTTTGTTTTTTAGTGAAAGCAGAGACAGATCTATCCTTCTGGTTGATTTAATTCTGTGCACTTATACCATGTTAATTCATAATTTAAATAACAAAATCGACCAAATAATAAATACTAAATAAATATATGTTAGAAAGTGTGCCGTCGAATTGTCATTTACATCTACTCATGATGTCTGTTTTGCTAATAAAATGTCGCATCATTGGGCAAAGAAATAGCTGACGAGTCCGAGGTTTTGAAAGGTGGCACACAGCTGTCAGTCAAGGATTAGTTGTAAGAAAAAAGAGATTTTTTTTGTTGACTTCTGAAGAAGACTCCCATTTAATTGGAGCATTTAATTCAAAGGCTCGACATCAAAATATTCAAATTCAAGATAAACTAACAGCTTATACTTAGGCATGATATTATCAACTAACACGAACGAGGTAAAAAAAATCAGAAATCCAGCAGTAACGAAAGAAGCATCAAAATACAATTCGTCGTAGCACAAAATCAAGACTTGCTTTCCACACGGACCCTAAACATAGCATCGTCTTCGAGATCGAAGATGCATATATCCCCTTCACATATGTCGTTTTTACTGCAAAACTTTCCCCAGAGAGCCACAAACGTCTTCCCGGGTTCGCATATGACGGGCCAAACCCTCCCTTTCGGATCCTCGAGATAGATGACGTGGCCACCCCTGCAATAGCTTCTACTTCCACGTGGCAGCTCCTGCAGGCAACGCAACAAAATCACACAACTTTTATAAGGTTGTAATGTTGGAAAATAAATATATAAATTTAAAACATGATATGTTCCCTTCAAGCTTAAGTTTTTAGGTGACGTGATCATTCAACATGATTTCAGAGCTCAGGGGCCATAGAGGTCTCGGGTAAGACTCCTCACAAGTCACGCCATGGCTAGATAATTAAGAAATCGGCCTAAACGCGAGGGGGACGTGTTGGAAATAAAAATATATAAAAATTAAAAATATGATACAGTCCCTTTTAGCTTTGAGCTTCTAGGTGAGGAAAGTGGTTATTCAACGTTTAATAATAGATCGAGAATCAAAGAAGCTAAGCGATAAAGACATTATAATATACCAAGAGCTCTCGGCCTTTCACGACGACTGAGAAGGTGGAATTCCGGCGATCGTAGTCCGGCGAATGAGGCTCAGCTTTTACGACCGGAGACGGCACCTGAGAGTTGACTTTTTCTGGAGTCGATGGCATTTTCTGTCTACTGCGTTGACCTTCACATGGTGGAGCAAGTGCATTCAATATCCAATCAACGTAATAATTTTTTATTTTTTTTTGGAAAAAAAAAACAATTTTTAGCAAATTAAAGTGTACCAAGTGGGCCGCCGATGAAACGCAACGCTTCTCTGATCCACGTACTGTCCCGCATCTTGGCAGATCGCTTACCTGCTTAGTTCAAAGTTAATAAATATTAATCAGAAAAGCATAAAGATTTATTGCCCATCTGCTTATAACGTCAAGAAAGAATGACAGGGAATTATTTGTCTGAGTTGCCCCACCATTGCTACGCTTCTTCGATTTGGGACCGTGATCTGGGATTTTGTTAAAGTTGCCACCTTTATCCCGTTTGCCGTCAACTTCTTTCTCGGAAATTTCACGGGATGATCCTTCACAATCATCGTCAATGTGTTTATCAGCCATTTGAGTCTCCCTTCCCTTTGCGTTTGGCTCCGAATTAGTTCCGATTCTCGGAGCAATCACTTTCGGGCCAGAAGATTTCTCGGTTTTGACAACCTTTTTTGCCGGTTCGCCACCGTCCACAGATTTCCCGGTGAAAAAAATAGGTCTTTTTGACCCCGAGGATCTCCGAGAACTTCCACCGTTCTCCATGGCATCATCAATATCTGAAGCTTTACTGGGATTTTTCATGGTCTTTACTGCTACACCACCATCACTTTTCTCCTGCTCTGTGATTGAAGCTTTATCAAGAATTAATGCGTCCTCAATAGGCTTATCAACGGGTGTTTCTAAATCACAATCTTCATCAAGTTCTATGAGTTCATCAATTGATCCAACATCAGAATCGATTTCTTTCTCTGCTGAACCAAAATCTAATTCCATCACAGCTTCGGGAGGAGTAGGGATTCTGTTGGCATCATCATCTTCCAAAGATTTGTCAGCTACATTGAAAAAATAAGTTTCTCTTTGACCCCTCGTAGAGGCCTCTTCGATAGGAGAGGCCATTTCAACAACAACCTCGTTCAAATCCGATTCGCGGACTTCATTTTCTGGGCTCGATTTATCATTCACATTTTCGTTGATTGCCTCGTCGGCGGAGACTTTTGTCCTCTCACATCCACTTTTCTCGAATACGCGAACAGATAAAGATTTGCTTCCCTCCGTGTATTCGAACACCAAGAAGCTCCCTTCTTCGAGACCGTGATCATCGAAAAACGAGGACCACCCGTTCGTAAATGCCAGGGAACCTTCGACATGCGATAACAGCACTGGCCATTGATGAAGACCATCATCATCAGCATCCTCGAGAGTAAAGCTTTCTCCAGCCATTGTTTCTAGAAACGGGGCAAAATCAGGAGGCAAATCCTGCAAGAAGAAGAGATGATGAAGGAGGAGGAGATGTTTGGTTCAGATACAAGACGCAGTGGCTTTAAAGGAGTACCAAAGCAATACCATGAACTTATCGCGGTCCTTTCCAAACATGACCTTGAAGAACCGAGTGAGCTTTGGAGTTTGATTCCTTTGATGTAATAGAACGCAGTTCTCAGTGCAATCGGCACAAGAAGCATAAGCCATCTTGTTTCGTTCTTGCATATAAGATAGTTACCTAACGGAAGAAAATGCTCAATGAATTACCAACATAAGACATATGAAGACAAAATTACAACTTTTTGCCCACAAAATGGGCTTTAAAGGTTCAAGATAACACTAGGATCTGAGAAAGATTTGACGTCTCCCGGCTAAAATGGTCTCCTTCAACAACATTCCCAGAAAGGAAACAACACTGAAGAACGATTAACTTTTAAGATTACTAAGCCATTCTTGAAAATCTTCACTTAAAAAGTTTTTAATGTAAGTTTCTCACGGCCCACATTCAAGAGAAAAACAAGGAAGAATAACATATCTTGAAGAATCTAGAGACGAAAAAGAAAAATTTCCGAGGAAGAGGACATGTGCAGTCGCGTTGATACCATCGTAAATATAACGTCGATACATAAACGAGACAAAAATATATTCTCATACGAAAACATATATATTCACGTATATAGATAGATGTTCGCCCTTCACCTCCACCACATACCACAAATTCCCGTCACAGACTCTGCAAAAATACACAACACAACACCGGAGAAAAAGAACCCAAAAACGGAAGGGCAAAGAAAATCAAAATACGGAGCTAAATTGCATAAAACAAAGGGAAGAAGAACGAGAGAGAAAAGAAAAGGAAAACGAAAAGATCGTCACCTTTGTAGACGAACAGTGGTGGAGTGGCTGTGACGCACTGGGCAGAGAGAGAGGTGGGAAACAATTAAAAAAAAAAGAAAGAAAAGTAAAGAAACCCTTTTGAGGTTTTGTTTGGTGCTGCAGAGCCGACAATCGAGGAGACGCAACGCAAGACAGACTTCTTTATTTTTTGTGTACGGTATTTGTATATGTTAATGAATTATAATCTATTTATATAATTGGTAATAAGATTTCGACCTTTTTGGGGTCTTGACTTTCAATATTTTTTAAAGAGTATTATTATTAGTTGAAGTGGAAAGATATTCCACTTAAGATTTAAGTTCAAGAATAATGCAGACTAGTATTCTAGCATAAATTGTTTACTTCCACATTTTTTAATAAATTATTAATTGTCGAATAAATATTGATTAGTTATTGGATACAAGTTTTTAACTTTCTTTGACCATTAATAAAATAGTATAAATATGATCCAGAAGAGGTATTATCACAACATTGAAGGTAATGTTACTATTATCATTACCGTAAATTTGTAGTCTATGACATTTTTTTTATTAGCAACCATTGTTGTGTAATTTTAAACTCAATATGTAGTCGAGTAAGAGTTTTTATTAACAAATTTTTTCATATTGTTATGTATTTGATATTTTGCCTAGATTTGATTTATTTACTCACAGTTGGAGTTCTGTCTCTTCTGATATTGTCAATGGAACGAATACGGGCTTTGCCCCATTCTCGTCCACGTGGATTTTTCCGGGATTATTTCTCTCGGGGAATGCCCGCATCACGTCGTTTTTAGATTGTTATATTTTTATGCACCAGTGGAACCGGCGAAGTTAAGACATGATTTAAGTGAGAAAAACAATACAATTTTAAATATTAATAAAGATAATATAGTAATTCCGCTATTTAGCCTTGTACAGTTATGGAATGAAACATTAGTTTGAAGAAGAAAAAAAAGAAATTTAATAATACCACGAAAATATCCCCGTTTATTGATAATAATAATAATAATAATCATATAATAACAATGGTGAAGAAAGCCTCATACAATGTATCTGTCGTAGAAAAATGGGTAGATATGAACCAAATGAAGATACAAAAAAAGGGATTCAGTCATCAACTTTACAGAAAAGCAGCAACGACGGCCAAGAACGTCAATGGAAGAGCCCCTACGACACCGAAACCCGAGGCCGAGTTGCCCGCCGGAGGAGGGGGACTAAAGGGCGTGGTAGGCTGCGACGTCGGACCACCGGATCCGGTGGAGGGCGGTGAAGGTCCTCCGGAAGGCGCTCCTGCGGTGGAACCACCGACGACGTTGATGGCTAGCTTCTGGCCGAAGCTACAGTGCTGAGGGAACGTGCATATGTAGTAGTGTTCGCCGGGTGACGTCAGCGTGATTCTCGCCGGCGTCGTCATGGTGGGCGGCGTGGTGGTGGTGGAGGTGTTGCACGAGTCGAACTCCGATCGGGTCACCTGTATCACGTCGTGTGCTCCGCTCGTGAAATTGAACACTGCACACATAAAAAATAGTTTAAAATAAATAAATAAATATAAATAAATAAAGTAAAATGTCAAATTTCGATTGTTTTTTCTGTTCTTTGACTCGATTATTATTTTATTACCTAAGATGTCTCCGACGGTGAACCTCTTCCCCCTAGCCCACGTGCGGTAAGCCACCGGTCCACCGGGAGGCACTGTCCACCCAATAGCATCTCCGACCGTATAGGTCACCGGAGCCGCAGCCCTCTCCGGCGCAGGTGCCCGTACTCCGGGATTTTCCGGCGCGGGGGCCGCGGCCGCCGAGGCGGAGACGTTGATGGCCAGCTTCTGTCCCAAGCCACAGTGCATCGAGAAAGTGCATATGAAGTGGTGCTCGCCGGCTGACGTCAGCGTGATGTTCGTCGGGCCGGTCCTGGAGATGGAGACGGGCGCGTTGGAGTCGCACGCGCCGTACGACGACTTGCTCACCTCCGCCACGTCGTGGGCGTTCGTCGGAAAGTTGAACACTGACGCAAATCCAACATCAGCGATTATTCATTATTACAGAAGTCAAAATTTTAGTCAATTTATAACTAATACTAACTAATTATAAATAATCATAAATCAAATAAAGTAATCAAAGAACATCGTTTCACCAACCAAGCACGTCGCCGACGGCGAACCTCTTGGAATCAGCCCACGTCTTATACGCCGCCTCGCCGCCGGTGGGGACCACCCAGCCCATGGAGTCGCCGACGACGTGCGTCGTCTGAGCCAAAGCACCGTATTCGGACACGACGGCTACGAGCAATAGCGCCGTCAAAACAATCTTCGACCCTTCCATGTATGCAAGTGTGTTCTTTAATTAATCACAGGTCACCCCAATTTGTGGAAAAAGAGATAATATATATATGGGATGTGATTGTGATAAGTTTTGATCGTCGATGTCTCTTATTTATAGAAAGTGTGTATACGTAATAAATTGACGCGTCATCGGGTTCTTGGAGTTGAAAGACTCGTTCTTGGGCACAATGTTGACTGAGGTTAAAAGGGTCAATTTGGTTGACAAAGAGGGTGCGATCGGAGAAAAACGACAGTGTGATTAAAGACTTTCGAGAAGTATTAGGTGAGGTTTAACGTGTGAAGCCATGGAAGTTAGAGCCCGATTACTTGGACTTTTTTTTTTAAAGGAGTTTTTACTCGGTCGTGTAAAGATTTCTTGAGTATTATTATATGCGCATCGAGTCTAGAAAGATGCCGGTGGTATGTGTTTTTAAATATTTTATATAATGTGTATTATTTAGTTATGGTAGGTTATGAGTTATGACCCGTTTTGCTAATGGTGATATTTATCACACTATTTAATTTACAATTCTTTGTAACGTTGCCAGATTTCCACTCCGCGCTTTGCAACGGTTATACTTCCGTTTTTTTTTTTTCCATGAAAAAGTGTTTTTTTCCCCTTCAAATAAGGCTAAAAAAATACATTTGATGTGTATACGAGGTGAGCTCAGGCTCGACCTCGATCTTAATGGAGCTCGAGCTTTTAAAGCTATATGTATAAAAAAAAAAATTGAAAAAAAAAAGTTACGAACCGAGCAGTCATGAGTGAGCCCAACTCGAACTCGTTTGTCAAAAGCTCAAGCCGAAGTTCATTCGAGCATGCTCGGCTCATTTTTTAACCTCGAGTTTACTTAATCTATGTTTATGTGCATATTAGTCCATTTTAAGACATTATTAGAATGCGAAAAATGCATATGAAATGAGAAGAAATAATCATAATTCATATATGATATAATAACTGAATTTCTGTTGTCTACGCTATTGCTTCCCAAGTAACATTTTGTCAGTCCACTAAATATCTATAATTTGGTTTTGGACTGGATTGGACTGTGTCATTCGGCCGATTTTCTAGCACGTGGGCCTTTATCTTTGTGCTGTTGTGCTAATTCCTAGTTTGGGCCGATGAGTTGGGCCTGGTTGAAGTAGAGTTTACATTAGAATAGCCCATGATAATTGAGTTACGGCCCACACTCGGTCTAAGCAAGTGCTTTAGTCGAAGTCGACCAATTGGAGTAAGATAATGATACGAAAAAAGTTATATTTATCAAAAAAAAAAATGCCCAAATGAGTAATTAGCAGCCGGATTCAAGTTTTAAGAGGTCAACTGTGTGGTGTTAGTCAAAGTCGTCATCCCTGATTTCACACCGTCGACGTATCATAAAGTCAACTACATATCAAGTCGTGTATTAGGTACACAATGGACAGCTTCGAATATATATATATATATATATATATATATATATATTTCCAATTCCCTACTTATCATATTAAGTAATTTTTCCTATGCATGATTTCAATGTAGTAAGTTTTTCTTTAATTTCCTCCTCAACGACCACTCAACTAACACGTTATACTTTTATTAAACTACGTTGTGTGTACTTCGTATGTACGGATTAAATATGCTCTCTCCCCCAACCAACATGCAACGTACTTATCAATTGTAAGGTAAATGACATTGAAAGTTTAATATAATCAAAGACACGATAAATATCCAATATCCCGAGGATATATTTTTTGCTCCTTTCGTGAGTCAACTACTATTAGTCTTTTAAAACTGCCAAAATGGTAAATTTACGCAAAAGAAATATAATAAAGAGAAAAGGAAGCCCACATCTTGGAGTTTCGTGTTAGATTGGGACGATATAAGTTTATATATTGTTGAATGGTCTTATCTTAAATAGGGCCATGAGCGTTTCGTTGACCTTTCCCTTTTGCGAACTACGACGACGCAGTCCCAAGAAAATGAAAAACTGCAGGCCACCACAATGAACTATTTTTTTCAAATAAAACATTTTTCTAATGTCTAATTAATTCAGACGTTGTTATTACGTTGAGATTATTTGTCCCACATCGGGAAATGAAGTTCACCCGACTCAACATATAAATCAAAGAGGACACTTTTTATATTACCAATTGTTTTTATGAAAAAACTATCAATTCAACATGGTATCATTAGCGGTTTGATCAGTGCGTTATCACGCTTGTTTGACTCATCGCCACTCGATTTGATGTGTCCACGTGTTAGGTTTTGAATCATGAAACGCGTGAGGTGACGTGTTGAGATTATTTGTCACCCAACAGAAAATTAACTTCACTCGACTCAATATATATATATATATATATTAATAGAACATGCATTTCTTTCTATCACCAATTGATCTTAGAAATGAATCATCAATTTAACAATTTGTCCCACTGAAAGCCGAGATCGCCCCATATTCAACAATTTAGTCCCGAGTGTAAAGAATATTATGAGATGCGTCGAACAGATTAAAAAACAAAAGAATAAGTGTAGTCGCTCGTTAGTGCTCGGAGCCTAGTGTCGATATAGCGGATTAATCACCGGGAACAGACGATCACGATGTCCTATTTTTCATACGGCAACAATAATCAAAGTTCGCTAGCATAATTCTAATCTCTAAGAATGAAAGTCAACGTACCCTAATCCACTTTGGGAACACACATACGTAGTAGTAGCTATGCGACTCCTATATATAAATGACCATCTAAATTTACATACATATCACACTCTTACAAACCCAAAAACGAATTGCTTCCATCGAAAAATAAAAAAAGAGAAAAAGAAAAACAAGGAATAGAAAGCAATGGGACGCGCAGATGTGGACGAGACTTACGGCGACGACGCAATGAATACGGAAGCTTTTCCGCCAGCACAAAGCGAGGAAAATTTCGTGCATCAATTTCCTCCGCCACAACAAAGCGCTTATTATCCCCAGCAGCAGCAGAGCGTCGTCAGCGATGGAGTCGTCCACCAGTTTCCTCCGCCCCCACAGCAAAGCGCTTACCCCCACCAGCAGCAGAGCGTCGGCGAGGGAATCGTCCACCAGTTTCCTCCTCCGCCTCCCCAGCAGCAGAGCTCCGCCTTCCCTCAGCAAACCGCCGCCCCCGCCTATGGAGGAGGCGTTCAGATGGGAAAACCCTCACCTTACTACGGCAACAACTTTCAGGGGACTCCGGTGATGGTGCATAATCAGGCTCCAACTCAGCCTTGGAGCTCCGAGCTATTCGACTGCATGAATGATCCACAAAACGGTAATCTAAATTAATATATATATATATATATATAAAAGGATGATAAGTTTATAATAATAATTTTTGATGTCATCGTCGGTTGCTAACAGTTTGCATCATTCGAAATCTCAGCTCTCATCACGGCTTGCTTTCCCTGCGTAACCTTCGGGCAGATCGCCGAAATAGTGGACTCCGGCGCCACGAGTGAGTCTTATGCACACATATATAGATATAGATAGATGCATATTTGCAATGAAGGTTTTAGGGTTTTATTGGAAAAAAATAATTAAATTATAAGTTCAGTTCTAAAACCAATTGTTAATAGATGTAGTACCCAACTAAGCTTATGTGCATACACTTTTTTCTCCAATGGACCCGAAATTGAATTTGACACCCAACAGTTTTCTAGGGATTTTTAAAAAATAACCCTTGACCATGTCAATTTTTAAAAAGTAGCCTCATTGTCTTTTTAAGTCAATAACGTTATTTTTAAGGATAATTCTTGTCAATTTACATGGAACCCAGTTGTATATCATGATACCCTTCACTACGTAACTACTGTTCTACACAATATATATTATATCCTCCCTCCCTGAAATGCTTTGCGTTTAACATAACCGCAAATCATGTTCATTTGGGTCGAGAGGTATAACAGTCTTTTCACACGTGATCTATTCTTTTTGAGACCCATTTGTTCATAGGATCTTTTAAATATTTCGTTTCCCAAGGCTTTTATTCGTCGAAATTAATGTATATGTAAAAAAAACAACACAGCTTGTGGGACGAGCGGGTTGATGTACGGGGCGATAGCTCTATGCATAGCGATGCCGTGCTTGATGTCGTGTGGCTACCGAACGAGACTTCGGAATAAGTACGGGCTTGTGGAGGCTCCGGGGCCCGATTGGGCCGTTCATTGCTTCTGCGAATGGTGTGCGCTTTGTCAAGAGTATAGAGAGCTTCAAGCCAGAGGATTCGACCCTGCCATCGGTATACTATTAAAACTATTTTTATATATATATATATATATATATATACATTCATGTTTTTTTTAAAAAAATAATCATAAAAATTGTAAAATGGTATATTTTCTGATTTAGGGTGGATGGGAAATTTGGCCAAGCAGCAGCAAATCGGCATGACGCCTCCGGTGAACCAAAGGATGATGTAATGAATATAAATACATCACAAGCTTGAATGGTTTTGAATACATGTGTTTTCCTTTTCTAAATATTAATAAAGATGTTTCTGTGGTTATGAGAAAAAAAAATGGTACTATTTCAATAATTTTACATATTAAAAAGCATGGCATAACTATTGAGGATAGATACATCAGCCCATAAATTCAAGAAAAATCAATAAAATTTCAAGTTTCAACTGCACATGTTGCTTCGATGCGTTTGCTTGCTAAACATGTTTTTTCTCTTTATTGCAAAAGTCAAAGTTGGAAGCTGCTGTAAAGCATCTTTGGTACATCAGCTCACCACAGCTTTTTCTTTGCAGCCCTTTGTTTCCCCTTTGACTTTCCAATTTCTTGTTCTTATTAGGCAGATTATTATTATTTCTCTTGACTCTTGAATTCTTTCTTCGGCTGTTCATCGTTGCAAGATAGTGTAAACTAGTGTGAAATTTATTACAGCATACAATACAATCCATTTTCTATGTTCATATTTCAAGCCTACAACAAGAAGCCATTGCAGTTGCCAAGAATGAAAATGGGAAGAAGAAACACTTAAAGAATCAATCTTTCTTTCAACAGTGTTACTGAAAATAAAAAAAACTATACGAAACAAATGAATGCATCAGCAACAATAATGTAATAAGACATCATCATCTTCAACCATGTTTATTAATAGAAATATTACCCTCCTCAGCTTTGAGGCACAGCTTGTGTTTTACAGATGGGGCACATATTTTTCTGAGCAAGCCAATGCTTTATGCAGTCCATATGAAACAAGTGCCCACATCGGAGCTTCGCCATCTCCTCATCCATCTCGTATTCTTCCTGCAATAAATAAAAAAATAAAAATCGAGACAAGATTAAAGATCATAGTTAACTAATGATAAATGGTTCTTAAGTAAGTGAAAAATTAAAGACTGACTTGGCATATACTGCATTTCCTCTCTGCTTGCAAGGAAGAAGAAGAAGAATCTTGGGAATTTGCAAGTTTAGTCCTCCTCAGACAGCAAATTATCTCTTCCTCTCCAAGCCCGGTACTGACATAACCGATTCTATCGCCGAGTTCGAGCAGTTCCTGTTTCATCATTACACCAAATGGGAAAAGAAAAACCGTGTTTATTTTGCGAGTCTAATTTTCGCTATGAGTTAGAAAAACAGACCTCGTATGACATGTCATCAACATCGAGCCTCATGTCTCTGTATACGTCTATCCTGTTTGATCTCTCTCCGATTTGAAGATCCCCTTGCATCATCAGAATCTACGATAGAATCCCAGAAAAAATATTTTAAATTTTTTTACCAGAATAATTGGAATCAGAGCCACAAATTGAAGCCAAACCCATCATAGATAAGAAAGTAATTGCTGACTCTTCCTTGATTGCATTATTCTTCATGAATCCACCAATAAATTCACCAAGTTATTGTCTTTTGAATTTCAAATATTACTAAAATCTGGATTAAAAATCTAGAAAACTTCAAGATAAATCTACCTCGGAAAGTCCCTCACGGAAACGATTGTCTCTGACATGGCGATGGCATCTCGGGCCAGAAACATAGCGGGGCATAATCGAAGCAGCCTCAGATTCAAGAAAATGTGTTTCTTCGGGTGTAATCATCCTCCTAACCGGATAAGAACGCTGTAAAATTGAACAGAATTAGATTAGAATCACAAACATTGTATTTTCTTCTTACCATAAGTAATTGACAAATCATAGGACATAGATAAGAATCTTGCATATAACCCACTGAGAACAAGGCAAAGATCAATCCAAAAATCGGAACTTTTTTCACTAAATTAACAAATCCCCAATTTAATTGAAACAAATTAATAAAAAAATTAAGTGCATATAGCCCACTGGAACAAGGCAAAGATGAATCCAAAAATCGGAACTTTCTTCACAAAATTAACAAATCCCCGATTTATTTGAAACAAATTCATAAAAAAAAATCAAAGCGTAGTCAACGATTCAATTACCTCCCTGTGCCCAAGAACCGTCTTTTCAACCCCATCAACCTTAGGTCTCCCCTGTCTCGGCGCAGAAACGACGCAATCCACGGAAGCAGCGTCGGTCGACAAACCAATCCCGGGACCACACCAAACATCAGGCGCACCCACGCAGCTCGAAGACAGCGCAAGCGATAGAGACGAAGATTGCGGCGGCGCAGCTTTACTATTAGCCGGAAAAGAACCGTTCTTGTTTCTGCTACCGTCGCTGCCGCTACTGATGACGACGATTTTCTTGGCCTTGAGCCTCTTCTTCTTCACTTTATCGCTGGCCGCGGGTTCCCAGCTAGCTGAAGCTCTGATGACGGAGGGCACGGAGACCTGCGGAGAAGCTGCGCAGCCGAGGCCACGAAAGCTCGCCGTTGGGAAATGTTTTTTCTTGCTCGTGGATGTGGCTGAATTCTCGCTCGTTGCTGCGAGTATGTCTGAGATTATTGTGGGTTTCTTCGAGGTGGGATCTGGGTTCGTGTTTGACCGGTCTCTGGATTTTCGATGTCTGAAGCTTTCAGCCATGTTTGTTGAGAGAGAGAGAGAGAGAGAGAGAGAGAGAGAGAGAGAGGCGTGTGAGGTGAAACAGGTGGTGGAAAAAAGAGAGAGAGTGGTGAGGTGTAAAATAATGTTTGAATTTGCGAGAAATGGAATTTTATGTGAACTAAATTACAAGTCTTAGAAGGCAGAGTCAGCACTGCGCTGACACTGGGCTGGCATTCAAGATAATTTAATTAATTATTTAGGAATAAAACAAGAAAATTATTACGCGGGATAATGAATGCTGTGTAGCACCACTCCTTTGTTAATTATTGCTTTCTCTAATGACATCCCCTAATGAAAATGAATAATGATGAGGCTGAGAAAAGAACAAAAGCGTGATAAAGTGGTGGAATGTGAATGAAAGCAAGTGGAGAATCTTCTGGTTTTTCAATACATATGATTAGCATTATTTAATCTGTTCACTTGTGTTGGGACTTTTGGGAGGTTAATTGACGAAGCAAAGCATGTTTCGTGATTTTTTTTTCTTTCTTTTTCTTCATTATTGATGTTATTATTATTGTAACTTGTGGGATCGATTCTTGTCTTCTTGCGTCTTTATGAGAGTAATCATATTGTTCATTTACAGCCTTGCTTTTGTTTGAACACAGACTCCCATTTTGAAGGACAACAATCTTATTTAATGCCATGCAACAGAGAAGATAAGTGATGAAATGTGGCTTTTTTTTTATATCATTGGCTTTCATTCGCTTAGTATTTACTACAAAGGTAAGTGTATGTTCCAACATATACATCGATGTTGCAACGAACATTGGACCATGTAATTAAATTCTAGACAAGTATCTTTTACCAACCTACATTTTTTTTTTCCTTACTAAAACGTAACATGAATTATCAAAAAAGAATCACATTGCTACATTATCAACGAGGCTAGCCTTTTTTTGTGGGTTGTTTTTTGTTCATCTTTTCCTCGCGAGGCCTAAAAAGGCCTAACCATCGTAGCTTTGAATAAGGATTAACTATTTTCTCAGTGTTGTATGTATATATATATATATATGATGTCATTTCAAGGACAAGTAAATTCAAGTGCTTCAATTTTTATGATAAGTTTTCAACTTGAAGCAATTTGATGACACGTAAATTAAACATTGCAATGTTATGATAGTAAAGTTCAAAATCGAAGCAATTTGACGACAGAAAATTCAAAAAATTCTAACGTTAACAGTCTTCAAATTGCTTCAATTTTGAAATTTACCGTCCTAAAACCGCAACCTTTAATTTAGATGTACTCAAATTGCTTCAAATTGAAACTTATTATCCTAAAATTACAACCTTTTAATT
Source organism: Linderniella brevidens (assembly GCA_004919715.1). NCBI lineage: Eukaryota > Viridiplantae > Streptophyta > Magnoliopsida > Lamiales > Linderniaceae > Linderniella > Linderniella brevidens. The sequence continues at coordinate 1,514,289 of SWDC01000146.1, forward strand.
TATGTGTTCCTATAACGCCACCACCCCTAAATCCTTATACATACACGCCTAACAAAACAAATAATTAAGCCAAAATAATTTATCAATACTTAGCAAAATCACAAACATGAATCCAGTAAATGAACAACATAAAAACTGGGGTTTTCATAGTTATAACAGCACACTATTCAGAAAAGGCCAGCAACAAAATGGGAAAACTAGGGGGACTCACAGAAGCAGTTTTCCTTCAACACAAACTTAAAAAATCAAAGTAAAACAAAAACCCGAAATACTTGAGGACAGACAAATTTTTACCTCACGGTAACAATGTCATCTATCTTCAAGATCATGCGAACGCACTCCGTGGCCAACGTAACCGCGCTCGTGCTCACCAGCAGCGGCTGAACAACGTTTTCCTCCAATATGTTCGTAATCTGCCCCTTCCTCACATTAATCCCCGCATTGATCTCTCCCTGTGCATGCCTATTCCTCAACTCAGTAACAATAGATATCGGATTCAGCCCCGCGTTCTCAGCCAACGTGTAAGGAATCACCTCGAGGGCCTCAGCAAATGCCCTCACGCAGTAACCCTCCATGCCCTGCAACACCTTAGCCCACGCACCCAGCTGCCTCGAGAGCTCAATCTCTGGGGCCCCACCGCCAGCGATGAGAAACTTCTTGTTCACAAGGCACCTCACCACGCAGAGGGCATCATGGAGACTCCTCTCTGCCTCATCGATCACCAATTGATTCGACCCGCGAACCAAAACACTCGTTGTTCTCCCCATTTCCTTTATCCCTGTAATCTTCACAATCTTGCCACCGTCTCCAAGAGGAACCTCCTCCACCAAATCTGCAAATCCCAGCTTTTCTGCACGGAAATGCTCGATGTTGGAGATTGGGAGACAGTTTAAGGTCTTGGTGATGAATTCAATTTCATCCCTCTCCACGTCTTTGATCACAAGAATCTTTGCCTTGGCCAAGTAATGCAGGGAAAGGTCGGTCACTGCATCCCTTAAGATGCTCTTCTGGATCAAAAGCACGTTGCACCCTGTGGCTTTAATCTTCTTGATCATCCCCAGGATGTAATTTCTCTCCTCCTTTAAGATCCTATCCATCTGGGTGTAATCCGATACCACGATGCTCTGCTCGATGTCGGTCTTTGGAGGCGAAATTTGGAACTGTATCACTGCAATCTTGGCATTTTCGACCCTCGTGGGCCCACCTGCAGCGTGGCTCACTTTCTTATCAAAGACCAAGCCTTTCACCAACTCGGTGTCATCCACCGTCCCACCTAATTTCTTCACGATTTTGATGTCCCTCAAGTCAACCAAATCGGGATTATTCGGGTCGACCACAGACAACACAGCGTCTACAGCTAAAGGAGCCAAGAGAGTGGAGTATTGAGATACCACCTGTTGTTACGAGCACAAAATTAAGGAAGGAACATGTTATATGTTATTACAATGGTCACTTATGTTCGCCACAGAATCATTATTATAACAATTGATTACACAGTTTTCAGTATCTTACTGAGCTTATGCTAATGAGGGCGGAGGAAAGAGTAGAAGGTTCAGGAAATTTACCTTTGAGTTCAATGAGGTGGAAGCCGACTTAATCAATGAGTCTCGATCGCTCAACTCCACTGGAACGGCCATTGCATTCAAGATCTCGACAGCCTTCACCGAGGCCTTGTGAAGCGCATCCGACACGACAGTAGGGTGAATCCCCGACGTGAGGAGCGTCAGAGAAGCCTTCAGCAGCGCGCCAGCAATGACAACGACGGTGGTGGTCCCATCGCCGGCGACGACATCCTGTGACTTGGAAAGCTCGACGAGGAACTTCGCCGCAGGCTGGAGGACCTCCATCTTGTTGAGGATAGTTGCGCCGTCATTGGTGATGATGACCTCTCCGTTCGCAGCTGAGATCATCTTGTCCATCCCCTTGGGGCCGAGGCTCGTGCGGACGGCGTCCGCCACCGCCTGAGCAGCGGCAATGTTCGCCATGCGGATGTCGTCCTTACGCTTGTTGTCGGTGAATGTCTCCGTTGATTTTGGTTTCGAAACTGCTGGAGCTGCCATTTTCGATCTGGCGAGTGAAGAAGCGGGACTTCGATCCGAAATCTAAAACCCTAGACGTTGGTGGAGTGCTAAACAAGAAGAAACAAAAATCTAGGACTAGAACCAACGCGCTAGTTATTTTTTGGAAATTGCACTTGAACCCTTTCTTGTTTACCTAATTAGAAATGGAACCCTTTTAAAATTTCCTTTTCAAACCATTCGGATACTCTTTCAATTATTATAGATAGTATTTGAAGGATGCGTTCTCTGGTATACTACGCTAAAGTTTAAATTTATAAGTATATATAAAAGAAAAATTGATTTGTGGGATATATTTATAAATTTAAAAATAAAAAGGATGACATTGTAATTAATGATAGGATATAAAATTATTTGATATGTGGTTATTAGAGGAGCTATTTTGACAAGCTCAGTGTAGCTTGACATTGCCTCTTCTGATGATGAAAAAAACCATTAAGACTTAGAATTATTGCAATCCAATCATAATAGAAGCTCATGAAATGCAATCTTATAAAAGCTCAATATAAATATAATAAAATGAAGCCCAAAAGGCTTGCTTATTTAAATGTTGATATTATTAGGTCTGCATGATTCCCAAATAAAAAAACAGCCTCAAACCAAGTAAGATCCAACTCTCATATAACTCAGCTCATAAGTATTCAAGAAACACACACATGGATTTCATTTGAAATACATACACATGAATAAAAAAAGAAAGAAAACATGAGTTCAAGCATTTAGCAAGGTCTTGTACATTTAGTTGATCTATCATCAGTTAAAGCAGCTCATTACAGTGTCCTGGAAATTATCTCTGTTTCTCCAATCCTGAAGGAGACAAAAATGAACAAAAAACTGGTTTTACAACCGAAAAATCACGTATAAAAGGAATCATATTCGATAAGGGACTTCACTAACCATTGATAGCAAGATTCCCCCGCGAAAATCTGACACAGAGATGCTACTGTAATAATCATTCTTCTTCAGGTTGAAATTCAAGATCCAATTTTCTCTTAAGATGTGATCTGTCAGCACTGCGATAAAAAAGGAAAACTTTCACAGGTTTGCAAATATAATTCAACATACAGTCGTTATAAGTGCCAAAACAAGCTACACAGGGTTGTTGAGGATTGATGATTATAATCTCCACCTACACACTCAGAATTTATCACAAAGAACACTCAAGTCTTCGGTAATCTTTGCAGGCAATCCCATAACAGAAACATCGAAGCAGCATCATCATATCTTGAAAGTCAGATATCTCACACACAATTAATGCACAGTACCTGTTAATCGTTGGCCTACTTGGTGGCCTCATCCCAAAAACCGAAAAATCGAGGGACATTGGAGCATGCCCACTTTTGTCCCCAGCCGTCACCGGCCCATGCTCATCGATCGTATCCATCTGCTGAGAATTCAAATCAATCCCATCACGATTAGGCATCACCCTTCTCAACTTCCTCGGAGGAGACAACACAGTTGGGCCCTCCTGAGGATTACTGTCCGAATTTTTGGAGTTGACAGATTCTTTCTTCGGTGGGGGTCGCCGGAGCAGAGCGGGCTCGGTAGGTGGAGGAATCGAGGTGAAGTACCTGGGGAAGAAAAAAAATCATTTTTTTAGTTATTTATATCCTTTCATTGCAAATAGTTGTAATAGAGATGTTTAAAGCATATACCGATGCTCTAGTGCCTGTTGTGCAGAAATTCTTGCTTTGGGATCGTACGCAAACATCTTCGATAAAAGGTCCAACGTGTCATCGCTGGCCATGGGAAACAATGCACGAAGAGATTGACCCGGAACCTGCTGGTATTCCACGTAATCCGGGAGATAAACCATATCTGGCCATTGAGAGGGCTTCGGTGTCCCAAACGCAGCAAAAATCTTCCCGAGTTGATCGATATCACTATTTCCCTATATGGGTAAAGGTTTTTTAATGGACACGTAAGCAATTGTAACAAATAGCCATCGATAAGATATGTATTTGCCGCGAAATTTACTTCAAAAAGTTACTTTTAGTACACAAACTACAAATCTATATTCACAAGAGTTGGCAATAAGGCATCAAAGGGACTCTGAGGAAACAAGATATTACCTGAAGAAAAGGTCGACGCAGAAGTAGTTCAGCGAAAATACAAGCAGCAGCCCAAACGTCGACTCCGGGGCCGTACTGCTTGGCACCAAACAACAACTCTGGTGCCCGATACCATCTAGCAAAAACCTACAACAAACAGACAATAATAGCGAATATGAAAACTGGAAGAAGTTTTCATCTTATATTTCAACATATAAAACTCTGTCTTATACAGCTCTCAAACGATCGTATGACACACTTCAAGTCATATGTTGCCAGTTGTCTACTTCGTGAGAGCCAACTCGAAGAAACGATTTAGGCAGAAAACAACATGAAATTACATGTAGTGAGCAATGGGATTCAAACTTCTTCCTTTTTCTTTTTAAAGAGAGACAGCATAGTATACCTGGTGAGTGAATCTCCTATCAGGGCTACCAAAAATACGAGCCAAACCAAAATCAGCCAACTTAAGCTGCCCGCCAGGTCCAATAAGCAAATTGTTTGGTTTCATATCCCTGATCAAATAGCAATATTATCACAACAAGAATCCCGAAGAAATATCAAAAGGAACAGTAAATTACCAACACGCACGCACCTATGCAAGACCCATTTCTTGTGACAAAATGCAAGCCCTTTGAGAGTCATCTGAATGTACGATTTGATGTCCCCAGGGGAAAGAAAGATATTTCTATCGCGTATAACAGCTTCCAAGTCCGTCTCCATGAACTCAAACACAAGGTGCAAATTTCCTTTATGAGGGAAAGCATCAATCAATTCGATTATATTCGGGTCCTTGAGCTCCTTCAGCAGCTTGATTTCTCTTAAAGCAGTGAAGTTCACGCCTTCCTTTTGCTTCCCCAATCTAATCTTCTTGATGGCAACTGTCTGCCCAGTCTGCACAAACGAACAATCGCATAATTAAATCCCAACCACGAGAATTCCCAATTTATTAATCATCCCTAAATCAAAACCCTAAACCGTGAACGAGATAATAGACACGCACGCACGCAAGAACACCAAAATTCCTGAAATACTCCGCACCAGAAAATCGACGCGAAGGATAAAACTTCACACAAATGTAGAAACCCTTACAAAACCCAGCAACAAACGAGAAATCGGTACCTTAGTATCGAACGCTTTGTATACGACCCCATATGTGCCTTCACCCAAAATCTCCCTTTTCAAGTAACGGTCGGCTACCTTCTTACTCAGTAATTCATCCACTTCCGACATCTTTCTCGACGAAAATTTCCCCGATATGTATAAATATCACTCTACTCCTCAAGATTTACCGATTTTGCGATAAACTGAATGATCGGAATCTAAAGCCTCCCGTCGTACATAAAGATTGAGAGAACCATTAAAACCTGTTATCAGCGAGTAATAAAGTTAATGCGTAGGAGCGAGTGAGATCTTTGTACCGTTAGATGTGGGAACTTTGCGTAATTGCTTTTCCGTCCAATATGTTTGTTTTAAACTTCAATTCAGCCTCAACCTTTTTTATTATTATTGTTATACTACGCAACCAACCAAGTGGATTCATATTAAATTACCAAATGCTTCTCTCTAATCTTATTCTCCACTTTATCTCAAACATAAAAACCAAAAAAAAAATTAAGCAAATTCTCTTTCTTCTCCATGTTTTGAAGATGGAGGAGAAACTCTTTTTTTTTTTTTTTTTTCTATTTTCTATATATTTTAGTGTTTTTTTATTTTCTCCTTTTTGGAAGTTCTTTACCTCCTCTAGTAAGAGTGTATTTCATTTTTGTAATAGTCTTCTCTCCCTTTGTGGGAGTGTTGGCTTCCGAAGATATGAGTTTTTTGAAATTAAAAACAAAAAAATTAAAGATTATTATACAGTAGAGCTTAATAGCAATTGATATGAAAATATACGCCCGATGTTTATTAGGTTCATCAATTTTTCTTATATCAACTCGAAATTGTATTCTTTTGGGTTTTTGTGTGCTAAGTTGATGCGTCTCTCGGTGATTGAGAGGGTTTTTCCTATCGATTCCTCAATTGCTTCAAAAGCATATATTTTTGGCTATTTAACCACTAGTAAATCATTTTTCTTAACAAAAGATATCATTTCGAGAAAAAAAAATTGAAATAAATAAACAAAAACTCAAACTAAGTTCCCTTTCACAGTGTATTACCAAGACTTTTCTTCATACACAAAACATATTCATGCACAAAAAAAAAGAAAAGAAAAAAAACATTAAAAAATTTATGCTCCGACGCGGCTACACCGGACCCAAAACGCCGTCCCACCGCTTCGTCCCCGAGCCACGGCCACCTCCTCGTCGATGTAAAACCACACGAAGAAAGGATCTTTATCCTTATTACTCGGCTCCCTGTCTTCTACTTTCCCTTTGAAAGCAATCTCAAAAGAATCAAATGGGCCAATCTTGATTCGAACCTTCTCGAAGACGAAGGCGAGCACCCTTTTCTTCCACGAAAATCTGCCCTCGAACGCTAAGTTTCCAACGGGTCCGAGGTAGACTCCATTCTCAATCCTCTTCCCCTTCAAAAAAAATTAAAAAAAATTCGCTTCACTCATAATAAGTAAGCAAAGAAAGAATAAAAAAAAAAAACAGCTTTGAAAGAAAAGCTTACATACGCATCGAACCTCTGTACGGCAGTGATCGGGAAATATCTACCGGATTTCAACCTTTTCTGGCGAATCTTAGCATGTCAATAGATGTTAAGGCAAATTCGTAAGACGATGTAATAAGGCGTTTAAAGGATTAAAACCTCAGCTGTGAATATGAGCATCCATGTTCTTCCCGGTGATTCGGTTCCCCCGAGAGTTTCTAGAAAACCCGAGGGATCGATGTTGGCCTTCTCAATCACGGAGAGGGCCGAGAGGATTTCGCCACGTGGCACTCTTCTTGTCTTCGCTGCGTGCTTGAGCACCATCACGCTCTCTTCAACTTCCTGCGGACCGCGAAGAACAAGAATTAAGGACAATACTTTTCAGGGCATCAATGGGCAATAAACTGTTTAAGCTAAAAGAAAACAATTAATCCCAAAATTAACTGTTTCATCGAGACCCATCAAACAACGCTAACAATTAAGGGCAAATACATAACGAAATAGACAAATAACACTATAGAAGAGAGAGAGATCATCTATGCATACCGTGTAAATTTGTTTCCCTTCATCGACAACAGAAGAGGTATTAGCAGTTTTGTCGTCAGAAGTAGCCCTAATCCTGAATGCGGACAACTTCTGCGTTCTTACTTTGAAGGTTCTAACATTGGGAGATCCGCCATTGAAGCAGGTCGAAGAAGTGAAGAATTGGTAAGAAGGAAGAGGGTTGTTAACCTTTATCAACAAGTGCGAAGAAGCCATTTGTGTTGCTTAGCGACCTTTCGGACATGAGTGGATTGAGTTGAACTGGCGTGGCGCCATCAATTTTCTCTTGAGGATTATCCCTTTTGTGTTTCTTTATTATATTTTGTTTTTATTCTGTAATTAATATAATGTTCCGGTGGGCTTGTTTTTCCTTAATTGTGTGTGTGGGCTGTACTAGTAGACCTATCAACGAGCCCAAATTGAAATTTTACTATGGCCCATAAAATTGGGTTTATTAGCAACTAATGGCCCACATATTTTTAGGAGGTAGATTTATTCCATCATGGAAAACTACCCAACTCCGTTGGATTTTCGACGACGTGTCGAAAATCTAACGGAATTGGAGTTGCTTTCTAGAGAAGGATGACTAGTTTGCCGCGAATAAGTTTTTTTTTCAACTATGGGTTTGAAATTGGGTTTGCAAATCGGATCAGAAAACAAAGTGTTTGCTTAACTATTTAATCATAGTAAATAGGTACATTTAAAAGATTTCGAAACTAATACAAACAAAAAATTATTATAATGATTAGTACATGTGGTCGACACACAAACCAGACCAATCAATACTAAGTTCAATCTGAATAAAAAATGAACATCATCAAAGGAGACTTATCCTCCTAGATCACGTATTTCATTCCAAATCTACATAAGCATCATTATGGAGGGAATTGAAGTATTTTTTTCAAACAATAGTTTCATTAGTAGAATGTATTTACAAGGACAAAGATATTCCATCCGATTAACATTTGGTGAACGATTTCACATCAAAGTTATATCTTGTTGAGATCCACGAGTAATCTCGTTAAGATAGTATTGTTTTAACATCCTAATCAAGAGAAGCGGATATTAAGATATATGTGTGAAAATTTTATCAAAAGCGACTATTTGAAATTTTCAAGTGAGTGGAATAATATATTCTATACCTCTATTTGACCATAGGTATTACCTTTTAGGCTAGGCTGAAGATATAGCGAACAAAGGAATCGTGACAACAATATACAGATAAGAAAAGGGCATTGACAGCAAATACAATAGCATTTAATGTCCATTTTTCTTGTGAATTGTAATATTGCACAATACACTGTTCTTAGTCAAACCTTTAAGATTTTCTTTTCTTGAATGTCTCGTCCCATCATAGTTTCACTGCTGTGGGCATCATTTTTATAACAGGTGCATGTGATTTTTTTTTTCTTTTTTGAAAAGGGAATCTAATCGATTAAAACCTAAAAGAAACGCTTCCCAAGATAAAGACCTTTCAGTGGCGGTAATATAATAATACACGCAGCAAAAAACACACACCAGAATTTAAACCTACCCCCCACTACACTATTCACAAATTTAACCATTTTTCTTTATCGCAATCTATTTTCTTTATATATAGTCTCTGATAAAGCACAACCTTTCGTTCATTATCCAGCTCTCCTCCTACACTAGGGTTTCTTTTCCAATATAGGGTTTGTTTTCTTGAAATAACCAGCTGCAGCATATAAGTTTTAGAAAGAAAGAAAAGAAACCCTATTCAGAAATCTTTGAAACGTTTCTCCTTTTCCTTAAGAGTTTTTCTCTTCATATACTTCTCAGTAAAGTAGCTCAAGATTGCAGGGGACCCTAAGCTTCTTCCAAAGTTTTCAGATCTGAAATACCTTTTCTTATTTTTTCTGTTAACAACTTCAATTCTTGGTTAAGAATTTAGGGTTGATAGTATTTTTGTTTTCATCTCCAATACATCTTACTTGGGTTGAAGAGTGGAGCTCCTCAAAGTCCAAAAGTGGCTTTTGCAGGAAATAATAAGCTGCTGATCTATGCTGACCTCAGCCCTATCTATGTTATATTATGATAGGAGTTGTGGCTTGCATATGTTAGGAGCTTGTGATTTCTCATGTTTCAGCCTTTTTTGGATTGAAGGGAGCTCTACACTTTTCCCCTTTAATTTTTTATATTATTTCTTGAAACGAAAGTATATATTACATCATGTTCGGGCTCAGATTTGTTGTCTTCTTGTCTCCATATCCTTAGATTCTGTTGAGGCCTTTCGGATCTGTATGTGTAATGATTGTACCTGATCTTAATTTCTGTGTTGTAGCGAAGCGTTTTGGTTAAAAAGAAATCTAATTTGAATCGTTAGGTGTAAGATTTTACTTTACTATATGTAGTTTCTGAAGAAAGTCTTTGCCTTTGCTGAAAGATTTTATTTTTACTTGATTGGCGTTTTCTTCATTTCTGTGCTTTCTGATTCTTACAGGTTCTCACAAGCGTCCTTGCTGGTAATAGATGGTGTGATGAATCGTCAGAATTTGTTCAATTGTGTATTTTTATTTTATGTCAATACAGTTTGTATTTATTTTTGAGATTTTTCTGTATCCAAATTATGTATACTTTATAGAATAGATCAGCACCTATAATTTGGTATGTCTACTGTACTGGTTTTTACAATTTTACCACTCAATTGAGCTAGTAAATAAAATAGTAATATAAAATACGGCTATATACGTATATTTTATTGCATATGAATGTGCTTAAATATACTAGTATATTATTATGATCATGTAGTTTATTTAATGAATGCATTATTGTTTAAATTTAGATATAATATGTAATGATGTCTATTCTCTGCACCTTGACTTATCCAGCTGTCTTGTCTTTTTTTATTCTCATTCGTGCTTGTAGTTTTTCATCATGATTGATACCCTTTAAAAATACTTTCTATCTAGTTTTATAATTAATAATGTTTAATCGTTTTGCAGAGAATCAATTTCGTGCCTGCATAATTTCAATGTAATTTACGCAACACGTTGAATATATTCTGTCATAGGGGCTTGATTCTCATTGGGTTATTTACCTCGGCCCAACAGAATAAACCTTGCTGATAAGTGGGCTTAAACCCATATGTTCGATGGGCCCAATAATTTAACAATGGGCTAAAAGCCATTAGCCGGCCCAAACCAAGACAACGCAAAATCTTATCAAAAATAGATTATTATTATTATTACCTCTGGGTTATTTACTTCGGCCCAACAGAATAAACCTCGCTGAAAAGTGGGCTTAAGCCCATATGTTCGACTGGCCCAATAATTTAACAATGGGCTAAAAGCCATCAGCCGGCCCAAACCAAGACACCGCAAAATCTTATCAAAAATAGATTATTATTATTATTACCTCATGAAATATATTTTATCATCATAAAGCAAGCAAGTCGACGTATGCATGGAAGGCATGTAAGGACAACCGCATGAGTCATTTCAGGATAAAATTAGTTAAGCTCACTGCGCCTTTGGCACGCTTTTCCAGTCACAAGAAATTGCCCTTATCTCAACGTTTTTTTTTTTTTTGCTCATATGTATTATTACAGTGACTCACATGATGATTATGAGCTTATGAGCCTCATCATTTCAAGCAATAGATTGGCATGAAATACGTTTTGAGATATTTATTTTGTATCAAAATTATCGTTAGCAACAGATAATACAATGGATAATTATGCTAATGGATATGTGTTTTATACATATTCCCAAAATAGAATGAATGCCGAATTGTGATGATGATAAATGAATATATTAATTAACACTAAATTAAATTCCATTTATTATTTCTTTAATTTAGAAAAAATATATAATATCTTGCAAGAAAAATGGTCCTTGTATGCCTATAAATAGATAGCTCCCCTCACTCTACTACCAGAAATCACTCTCTCATTTAATAGAAATGCACAAAATTACGCTCACTTTCCTTCTCTTCGGCACCTTAACCATAGCACAATGCTTTGGCCTCCCCGGAGAGGATGCCTCGCCGGAAACCACCGTGGGCTTGGACATGGGCGGGCTGAGCCGCCACAGTTTCCCCAAGGGCTTCATCTTTGGCTCGGCGGCTTCAGCCTACCAAGTTGAAGGCGCGGCCAGTAAAGAAGGGCGTGGACCTAGCATTTGGGACACTTTCATTAAAACTCCAGGTAATTACATAAAACCATATATATAATAATCACAAACACATATATAAATATATATGTATATATATTTAATGACATGACCGTACGAACTTGAAAAACAGGACTCGAGCCCAATAATGCATCCGGCGAGGTGTCAGTGGACCAGTATCACAGATACAAAGTCAGTGAGCTTTTTGTATTCTTACAATAATACATATATATCTTTGAACAATTTCTCTTGCTTTTTACGAGGTTTATTTCTCGCTCGGGGAAGAAAATAAATCTTTTTTACCATTTCGATTAATTACGGACTACGTAGCGGTTATTTCTTTCGGTGTATACTACTATATAGTAATTTTTTGACATTTTCGTTTGGCAACACCGATAAAAACGAAAAGGAAAACGTAAACGTGTCCCTATACAAAAAGTTATCAATGGTCCATATTAATCAAGTGGAGGAGATTAATTCTTCCCGGTTTCAAGATTATTATTATTATTATTTTATTTTTTCAGTTAGTAAATCAAACTTCTTGAATAAATTGTTATTAATCTAACGAGTGCTACAATTTCCACAGGCCGACCTTGATCTCATGGCCAGCATGAACTTCGATGCCTACCGATTTTCAATTTCCTGGTCAAGAATATTCCCAAGTAAATAAATATACAGCATTTCTTGTAATATCACAAATTTTATTACTCAATTAAAATTTTTGAAATCAATAATTTTGTTTTTATAATCACCCTCCGATATTCAGATGGAACCGGTAAGGTTAATCCCAAAGGACTCGCTTATTACAACAGGTTGATCAACTACATGCTCAAAAAAGGTAAAATAAACAATTTCTTGGTTCCTTACATACACACATACACACACATATAAATATATATATCGTAAATATCATTTATGGACACATTACTAAGACACACACACACATGTAACGCAAATATAATTTATAGACACACAAACACACACACACACACACATATATATATATATATATATTGTATATTAGGTATCACACCATATGCGAACCTCAATCACTACGATCTCCCTCAAGCACTCCAAGACCGATACAACGGTTGGCTTGGCCGTGAAGTCGTGTAAGTATATATTATCAATTAATTTTTTTTTTTTTGTGTGTGTGTTTCACTTCACCACAGTAAATATATCATCAATTTATAGGTAATGATAATTTCGGGTATTTCTTCAACAGCAAAGATTTCGCAGACTACGCAGATTTCTGCTTCAAGACGTTCGGCGACCGAGTGAAGAACTGGCAGACCTTCAACGAGCCCCGGGTCGTGGCCGCCCTCGGATACGATAACGGGTTTTTCGCCCCGGGAAGATGCTCCAAAGCCTTCGGCAACTGCACCGAGGGGAACTCAGCCACCGAGCCCTACATCGTCGCCCACAATTTGATTCTCTGCCACGGAGCCGCCGCCCAAAGATACCGCCAGAAATACCAAGTAAATAAAATAAACAATTGACTAATGATGATGATAAATAATCTCTTTGGTTGGTCGGTTTAAATTAGTAAGATTTATATAAAACTAATTATTGGGTATAAAATAAAATGTGTCTTTGGGTAATGAGTTTAAATAAATACACCTGAATGGTATGTTTATTTAAACCCTTACAATGGTTTAAAGTTGGTATATGTAAACTCATAGTTTATATAAACACATGAACCAAATACTTCAATACGGTGGTATAAACCAACTTTTAAAAGGTCTAAACTCATGAACCAAACAAGGCCTATTGTAAGAAAAAAAGTGTTCTTTTCTTTTCTTTCTACGTACAATATTTCAATCTTGTGGTTGTTTTTTAAATGCAGGAGAAGCAGAAAGGAAGAATAGGGATTCTACTGGACTTCGTGTGGTACGAGCCTCTCACGAGGTCGAAAGCGGACAACTACGCGGCTCAGAGGGCCCGGGATTTCCACATCGGATGGTACTTTTTCTTGCATCGGTGATGATCGATTTTTAAGACCAAAAAAAAATAATGTAACGTGATATACGTGTTACAATTAGGTTTTTGCACCCGTTGGTGTACGGAGAGTACCCGAAGACGATGCGGAACATTGTAGGGCAAAGGCTGCCGAAGTTTACCAAGGATGAGGTCCAAATGGTGAAGGGTTCCTTCGATTTCGTGGGAATAAATCAGTACACTGCTTATTACATGTACGATGCGAAGCCCTCGAACACCAACGATTTGGGCTACCAGCAGGACTGGAATGTCGGGTTCGCCTGTAAGAATATGGGTTTTTTACACGTCCTTTTACGTAAATTCACGTTTCGTAAATCTTTTTACGTCTTATCGAATTTTTTCATAATAATCTGACGTTGCCCTATGCTCTCAGATGACCGTCACGGAGTTCCCATCGGGCCGCGAGTGAGTGCATTATTCTTACAAGCTTCGAAAACCCTAGATGGAGTAGCTCATTAAGCTTATATATATGCAGCTCACGTTTTTTTATAATTATTTCCTACGTTTGCAGGCACATTCGTATTGGCTCTACATCGTGCCGTGGGGACTCTACAAGGCCGTGAACTACATCAAAGAACGATACGGTAACCCGACGATGATCTTGGCCGAGAACGGTACGATCGATTCTTTTAGAATTATTGTTGTGTCGGGAAATAAAATCCACTGCTAAATGAGATTCCATTATAAAACCAATTAGTAATAGATGCAGTTGCCACTAAACTTATATGCATGTCATATACACTGTAATTCTAACGTTTTTTTCGAGAATTTTCCAGGCATGGATCAACCGGGGAACCTGACGTTCCCGACGGTCCTGAACGACACGGATAGGATCAATTACTACAGAAGCTACATACAGGAACTGAAGAAGTCCATCGACGAGGGAGCCAACGTGATTGGCTATTTCCAGTGGACGTTTGTGGACAACTTCGAGTGGAGGTTGGGCTACACGTCGAGGTTCGGGATCGTGTACGTCGACTTCGGGACCCTCAAGAGGTACCCGAAAATGTCGGCATATTGGTTCCAGAAGCTTCAACAGAGAGATAAGAAGCATTAAGGAGGAGGAGGAGAAAACAGAGCTAGTTTGTAGTATTGTATGTTCTTGTTGTAGCATATGAATGAATAAGTGTGTTTTTTATTTTGCTGGTTGCATGAGTCGGTGTTTTTTCCTAATGTTCGGTTTAATGTTTTAAAATTGTCATAATAAAATTATTCTCTTGCATGTCCTTATTAGGTTTGGTGTTGCATTGATTATTGATTTTCGTTGTGGCTTGGGACAGTAGACAAAGACCGGAAAGATTAGTTCAACTGGTAGTCATGATCGATCTACGGCTGAAAATGTGTTCGAATTCGATTCAGATTGAATTATTTAGGCTGAATGTGGAGACTATTGTGGCGTTATACGGTGTGTGTTTCCAGACATCTAAAAATGGCTTCTGCTACGTGCCCATATATATAATTTATTCAAAGACAAACATATCATAAATCCAATATTTGTTGCGTGATTAAAATATAATTGACATGTCATGTAACTACAAATATATCACAAGTCCAGTATAACTGACATGCACGATATGTCATATATTACGAATATCCACCTCGAAAATAAAAATACAACACTACATTTTCATACTCGTAAGAATAAATTTTCATAATAACAGTTCGGGCAATAATAATATTTCATAATAATAGTTCTTGTAATATCTCAATGCACCAACTTCAAAGGACGAACCATCTCATTGTCTTCATGATCCAATATCTGCAAATATAGATAAATATATAAACACAGCCATGAATTCGATCAAATCCACGTGAGCAAATACATATTACACGAGCACACTTACGTGGCAATGGTAAACGTAACCGGGTTCAGCCGTAACATCAAACGGGTACGGGTCGTCATTCTCCACCAAGTTAAACTTCACCACGATCGTCGTCTTAGTTCCGGGCGCCATCTTCACCACGTTCTTCCACGTCCTCTCGTAACCCGGAACGTCGGTGACGGGCCCCGTCGCGTGACCCGTGATGTTACAAGCCACCGCGTCGTTCTTCACCGTCATGCACGCAAGAAACCCGGGCACGTCCACGAGCCCCTGAACCCCAGTCGCCTGGAACTCGGCCAGGTGAATGTGCAGTGGATGGTTGTCGCCCGTCAGGTTTATCACCTCCCAGACCTCGGTGGTCCCCGCCTTGGGCGTCTCGGTAACTGGGTCTGTATATCTGTTGGAAACAAAATGTATAAATATAAAAAAAATTGATATACTCCCTTCAAACTTAAGGTTTTGAATAACTTGGTCATTGACTATGGTATCAGGTCTCGAACTGAATTGATCATCATGAGTATGAATCCCCACGAACACTTATTGAAAAAAATTACATGTTTAAGGCTACATTAGAAATAAATAAGCCAGGCGTGAGTGAACGTGTTGGGCATAAAACTATATGAAATAAAAAATTATACACTCCCTTTAAGTTTAAGCTTTAAAGGTGAAGTGATCATTCAACAATACCTCTTCCCGTTTATGTAGAGATGGGTTGGTTGGCCTGTGGAAGACTGGTACTCGTACAGGGTGATGTACCGGGTCATGGTCGCCGTTTTAGCCGCCCGGACAACCGTGGGCGTGTTGTAAGTCTTAACGGACGGTGGGACCGTCGAGTTGTCTACGGGACCGCTCGGGTTCGCCAGCTCGAACCTCATGACCTTACTGTTGAGTTGATCCACCGGGTCGCCGCTCGGGTATGGGTACGGGGCCCCGTTGACCAGCTCAGAGTAATTGGAGGAGCTCAGGGTCGAGAAATCGACCACCACGTCGGCTATCTCCGACGGGGCGAGGAGTAAGGTGGGGGTGGTGACCGGCGACGGCAAGAAGGAGGCGTCGGAGCCGATCACGTTGAACGAGAGCCCGTTGGTGAGGAAGAAGCTAAAGTATCGGGCGTTGGAGGCGTTGATTATTCGGAACCTGTAGCGACGGCGTTGGACTCGGAGGTAGGGCCAAGCTTTCCCGTTGACTATGATGGCGTCTCCGAAGTACTCGGGCTGCCACTGAGGGTGGATCGTGGGGTTGTTTCCGGTGCGGTTCATGTAGAGGGTCCCGTCGGAGTTGAAGCTCCGGTCGAACACCATGAGGTGGCGGTCGAACTCGGGGCCCGTGGGGAGGTTCAGCTTCGAGTCCAATATCGGGTCTTTGATCACGTAAGGCGCGATTAGACCGGCTAGGAGGTTGACTCGGGTTAGCCCTAGAGCGTGGTCGTGGTACCTGACGATTCCAACATGCGAATTGCCAAGTAAGATATATAAAAAATAAAAAGAAAGCTTTATTAATTTTTTTTTTGGTCATGTCTGTGAGGGTGACATTTTAGGGACATGTGAATTGAAAAGGGTCACAATTTTTTGGACAATAAATTTCGAAATTGCACCATATTATAGTTAACGTTGAAAACCTAATTTCAGCTTGGAATTAACCCATATGGCGTTGGTGTATTTCGATCCAAATCAGCATTTCCAACAAATTGAAGCAATGACAATGAAGGTCTTCGTAGTGCTCCAATTTTGAAATTAATTGTCCTAAAAATGTCGCCTCTTAATTTAATTGTCCTACTATCCAAAAATATATGACTAAAAAAATAACTAAAGCCTAAAATAAAAAAAATAAAAAAACTATATTGGTCATTTACATACCATAGATTTCCGGCATGCATAACATTGGGATACGTGTAAGTCGCCTGGCTCCAAGCAGAGCCTTTCTCCGCGAAATCGGCGGTGAACCAAGCCAAAGGATTCCCGTCGGCGGCCGGGGGGTGGATTCCGCCGTGGAGATGGACCACCGTAGGTACCCCACCGTTCTTCGGGATCGCCGTGGCGATGGTTGGGTCCCACGGGAGTATGTGGTTTTGCGGGAGATGATTTTCCCACGTTACGGAGGTGGGGACGCCCTGAATCGCCTCGATGAGTGGGCCCGGAACGGTGGCTGCTGCCGCCGACGTGCCGTAGGCGAACACGGGCGTTGCCGGCAGGTCGCGGTGGAATTTCTGTACCACGGAAGAAATTAATGTGAAGACGTGAA
Source organism: Linderniella brevidens (assembly GCA_004919715.1). Classification (NCBI taxonomy): domain Eukaryota; kingdom Viridiplantae; phylum Streptophyta; class Magnoliopsida; order Lamiales; family Linderniaceae; genus Linderniella; species Linderniella brevidens. Next base: position 1,531,748 of record SWDC01000146.1, read on the forward strand.
TATAATATTTAGAAATATATCTAAATTTGTTATCATTTTTATTTACTATAAGTAAATAATGATAATAAATTCATACCCATTGGATCGGGTACATGCCGATGGTGAGCTTTCCGGGTTTGGGTCTTCCGCCGTAAGAAGGTAATACATAGCCGAGGATCTTAGGAATTTGAGGCAGTGGATCAACGTACATTTGTAACGACGCAGCCACTTGAAATATGTTTGCATCTGTCACCGGTGGAGATTGGCCGTTACTTAAAATTGAATAATAGTAAAATGTGGTAACAAGTGCAATGATTAATATCATTTCGTAATGGAAGGAAAAGGAAATTATTTTATTTTGATTAGAGATGGAGAAAGAATATGACACGAAGGATTTGGGCGTGTGGAGAGCACAAGCTCAATCCGCAAGATATTGTCCTTTATATAGAATCTTACGGTGTACCTAGTTTTATTGAAGGACCAGCTTTCGAGATGTAATTAAAATATTTGATTAAACGTCAACGTTATACCTAACACGTAGACCATACTATATAAAACCATTTGCGGGCAATAATACATATTAGCTGGAGGATTTATCAATGTTATATTTTTTCTTTCACAATTTATAATGTCTCCCGACCTTGTTTGTAAGTAGTATTGATTCGATTCACATGGGGAAATATATTGCCGAGGTTATAAGATCTTTATCTTGTACATAGTTATAAAACTTTAGATACGAAATTCGGTCTAGAATGTGATCGCATTTTTATTATAGATTATTTATTGATCATAAAGTAATTCGAAAGTCAAACTTTTAAGTCGAGTTCAATTGTTTTGATATACGGATTGCTAATCTCGTATAAGTTTCAAGTTTATTTTTCGACGCAACGGCAACATGTGTCGGTATATGTATTATGTAAACCTATAATAATTGCTTGAATAACGACACTGAAATATGTCATGAAACTATGATTTAGGGAAATATGTATTATATAAGCCCAAACGATGCAAAGTTTCCCCATGTCGTTATGTGATATGAAATACAAATAGCGACGTTAAAATAAATAACGATGTGAAAACAAATCACGGCGTACCTTTTGCCATTATCTGTTTGTAGTTCATCCAACACAAGAGGAAAAAAATCTGTTCTTTCATGCATCAATTTTCTGGATCAACGAGAAAGTAATTTAGCAGTTCATTTTAAATCATCACGTTAAAGTTAATTATCTTACATATCTAACTCGATTTTGAGTTATATTTTGAAACAATTATTAATGTTGCGATGCGCATTGTTATTATATATCTAATCTTGCTAATGCTACATGAATGCCCGAGAGATTATTTACAACACACCCCACATAGTCTTAAGTGTTGTAAAGTTTGTTAGCACGATAGAAGGATACTTTTGTTCCATCAAAAAGTCAACGCGATGAAGTACAAAGGATTCTAGAACAATACTACCCTAGTTATCATCTCCCTAATGGAAGGGCAAAAACATCACAATAATATTGTATATTTCGTTTCTTTTAAATAATAATATAGTAATTATAATAAATGCATCTAGGGAAAATAGAAATCGGTAAAATTCTGCATGACGAAGAAAGTCGCCTAATTGATGTTGATATTGCATGTTGCCAACGTTGATTTGTTCTTCTTTCTTCCTCGTTAGGTTGCTGTCCATAAACCAAGTTGGCCTTGTATTGAAGACAGCTAGAATGATAATACATAATATATTAAAGATAATTAATATTGTTTATATATATGTCAAAACTAGCGGTTGATCGTTTGTGACTTATACGTGCGGGAGCATTAAATAATATGAAAATTGCGCAAGCAGTTTACATTCTAAGTACTTTTGAGAATATAATCAAATTAAAGTATCTCATTGACAAAGTCAAAAATAATACTAAGAAGCAATAGTTCTACTTTCCTCCATAATTGACTCACAGAATAATAGCAACGCAATTTGGTTTATATTTAATGAAAAGTATCTCTGTCTTGGTATTTTTCATGGACAATACATACATTAATCGCTTACTCATTATTTATTTTTATTTTTTTTAATCAAGAAACAGATTGTATGGAACCGTGTGGACTAATTCAATAACTTGATTTCTTCTTCTCTTTCCGGCCAAAAAAAAAAAAAAGACTTTGATTCATTATCTCGGAATCATCCGTTTACTGATTCAATATCACCTCTTTCTTCAAAAGTATTAATTATTATTCCAAAAAATAGATAATAAATCCATCTCGATTTCCAAGGTTAATCCGAGATTAAACCTTAATTATTACATCATATCCATCCTTAATACGCCACATATCTTCATCGCTAAATCCCCGGAGCCAATCCTCCGCAATCTTCCAATCCATAAGGCTCAAACAAATCCCTCAAAAAACCCTTTTTTTCTCCTCGGATTACACACAATGTCTTTGCACAGCTGATCATTGTACCATACGTTGATGCCGCCAACACAAGCTCTTCTCAACTTGGAATTGTACCGTTTGAAGTAAATCTCCCACTCCTTGACATCCCTTTCCATCTCTTTAATGTTTGGCAACTCAGAAAGCTCCGTCGAGGAAGAACCCGAGCAACTGAGCCCTCATCTCGAACGTGTAGAGGTTCGAAAGGGACTCGGAGTAGCCCATCACGGCTAGTTGCGGGATCCTCGGGTGAATCATTTGTCTGCAATAAAAACACATTACATACGACACATCACCGTTGGATGGACCACTTCAACTACCTTGAAGTGAGTGTATTATATTTCAAATTGATATATTTGATTTTCTAAAACATGCCCTCGGGCTTATTTATTTCTTATATTGTTGAGATGTCCCACATCGGGAAATAACCTTTAGATGGCTCAGTATATAGATCAAAGAGGCATGTCTCTCCATCTATTGCTAATTAATTTTATGCCAAATTATTAAATTAGGTCACTAACTATACTTATTTTTTCGTTTCTGGGTCACTAAGTTTCATAATTGTAAATTTAGGTCACTAAGTAACGTATCTGATTTCTTTTGGGTCACTTGTGAATTTTCCGGCATAAAATCGCCGGAAATCTGACATGGCCGATGATATGTCAGCAGCCACGTCATCGTCCACGTCGGCAAAAAATCGCCGGAAATCTGCGAGTTCGATATGCTTGTTTGACTCAAATGTCAGCACATTAGGCTTTGAATCATGCCACACGTGAGGATGCGTGTTGAGATCACTTGTCCCACCATTGCGAAACTAACTTTCGGCGACTCAATGTGTAAATAAAAGAGATATCACCTCCTGTCACCAATTGATTTTAGGATGGAACCCTCAATTTAACGCATCGCACACAATCAACATGTCATTTTTTTCTTTAAAATTGATGACTGTGGGGATTCCTGATTTCCATGATGAATGACCAAATAAAAGCTTCCTAATTTTATATTTTAAATTTATATATTTTATTTTCAAAATTATTCCGTTAATTTGATTATGACCGACCAATAATTCGGACCTGTAAAGTGGGATGGAAGATGTCTCCGTTCCTGCGACGATCCTTCGAAACGTCGGATTCTTGAAAATTTGTCTTAACTTTTCATCGCCCTTAAAACCAGTAGCGAATATTACCACGTCGGCTCTCACAACCTCTGTCTTCTCCATCGAGAACTAAGCCCTCTTTGCAGAACCCGAAGCCCTTCGATTTCTTGAAGACGATGCTTCCATCTTCTACCCTGTTGAAGAAGTCATCGAGCAAGAATAAAATCCGGCACGAAGAGGCATCGCGTAAGAACCTCTGTTGCGGGATCATATGGAACTTCTTCAGAGGGAGCTTCCACCTCGCATAGCTCTCGACGAACTTCGAAATCCCCCATCTCTATTAAAGATAGATAATTAGAACGTAATTATATAGAAAGCAGTATTTTGAAATGTATATATTGTTTATTTGTTCATTTATATACCAGAGGTGAAAGCAAAGTTGCTAGAGCACTAGAGAAGGGCCCTTCTCCCGGTTTATGAACCGTTAGCTCCATGAAGCGACTGAAGCACAAGAAGCCGAACCCGAAGCTAAAGCCCCATGGCTCGGCATCGGGGAGCATCCAATGAACCGTTCTTAGGACAACGGTACAAGGATTATCGGTTCTTGTTTGAGAATTAAACACACGAATATATTAAGGCATTTCGACGACGATGAATAATGATTTTAACATACAGGCGACTTGAAAGAGAAAGAAATCAGCATAAACGTAAAGAGGCGTGATGAATACAGAAAATATATATTTTGAAGTGGGGTCCCGATATGGATGTAAACTAAGTAGTAAAATGTAACCTAAATGTTAGACCTAATGTTGAGGGAACATTCGATCTAAAACAAAAGCGCACAGCGGAATATGTAAATTACTTAGTGACAAAAACTGATAAACACGAGATGTAAATTTTGCAGCAAGTTATAAAAACTTGCTGCATGCCTCAAGGCGAAATTCCACTATAAAGATGGATTATAAAAACAAGCCTAGAAAAGGAAACGAATCCACAGAGATTCAACCAAACGACAAAGTCTTTCGACTTTTGCAAAACGGAAAAACTAGGCTAAAATCTCGAAAATGGTTCAAGCTCACTCAAACTTCACTCTAGAATCTCATATCTCCACTCTATATTCAAATGGTTAAGTGAAGTCCCCTTTTATAGATCTTCGACTTTGGGGCTACTTCACAACAGACTTGGTCACCTCCACATCGTCCACTAAGATAGTCGTGACCGTTGAGAGTTAATTCGGATTAGCTCAAAATGACTTGGTCTTGACTTGAGCTCCAATCTTCATATTTTTAGTATGCTTCCACTCCTAATTTCGCTCCAACTTATCCACACGCAATCCACACGTTTTGAATCATTCCATCCCTTATCCATGACCTGTATGATACTAATAAAAGCCATGTTATCTATTAAAACGTGTTTTGGGCATGAAAGATAAAACAGAAGTCGGACACATTCTCAGACAACAATGTTGACTGGAATGTTGTCCCAACATTGTCAACATTGATGTCGTCAACATTAACAATCTCCCCCTTTTTATCTTTCTTCCCAAAACCGTCGCAGAAGTTATAAATAAAGAAACTCCCCCTGAAGGCAAAGTCTACTCAACCACAAAACACAAAAAAATGGTTAGAGTAAACACAAACAGAATAGCTAACAAACTATTCAAAGTACTAGAACTTAGTACAAGCCGATTAGAGGTCTGAGATTAAACATCTGCAAAAGTCAGATCAGGCATGCAAATCACAAAATCAAAAAGCGCATGCACACAAACGATTAAGACCAGCTAAGGTCTAAATCACTGGACTCTGACTTGACTCCACTTCATCACCAGCTCCAGCAACTCTAGTCTCCATATGAACTCCCCCTGTCTGTTCTGCCTCATCTTGCTCACTTGCTTCTGTCGCACGAACTTCACCACCTTCTTCTTCTTCACCATTTGCACCATCTTCTGTTTCTCCCCCTTTTTGGGAAGAAAGTAGATTCCTTAGTATGTCCCTCTGAGCTATCAAGGCAACAATGGAAATATCAAGTGTCTGAATTGCCTTTTCCAGCTGGGATGTTGAAGAAGATGTTGAAGCATCAGGCGGATCAACATTCTGGAGTCCTTGCCAAGGTAGATCAACTACCCTTTCTAGACCAGTGAGGTGATTGCTTAGAATGGGAAACGGTCGAGTCTGGCGGAAGATTACATCTCTTCGAGTTGGCTCGTATCCTCCTCGTAGCAGCATCGACCAAATGAGGCAAGGAAAGGGCAGAGGGCCTTTCCCGCTCTTTTCAGCTTGGTATGCGAGTTGATTCAGTATCAATTCACCCCAGTTGATCGGTAAATTATTTCCAAGAGCATAGAGGAGCTGTGCCATTGGCCTTGCCACACGACTATCATTAGCCGTGGGAAGCCAATTGCAGATTCCTACCTTAAACAGTAATGCATATAGAGAAGTTAAGTGCTTTCCCCCAAAACTACTTTCCCACTTCGATTTCACTCCCCCCGTAATAAACACAGCTACTTCATCAAAATCACACTCATAATCAGACTGAATTTCAGGAGTGCCAAGAAACTCATTTATCGCCCTCGCAGAAAAATCATATATTTGTCCCCGAAAATAAACACATCCATACTTCCTAGAGTCTACTTCATTAATTCGAGCAGAAAGGTTAGAGTATACCTCCCTTACTGCCTCATCGCAGTAGATGCCGAAGCATTGGACCGACTTGGCTAAGTGCGTGACTCAAGAAACTGTAGGACTCCGTACCTCCGAAAACTTGCCACGTCTACGACCCTTTCGATTTCAGGGATCGTTGGCTAATTGAGGCCCACAAGTCCTCGTTCTTTTGGAAGTAGAATTTTCTGGAAGGCAATGAGAGATCCCGTCTGAGTCGTCTGCCAGGTTAAGCTCATCGTCAGAAGGCATTGTGGCCTCATTTGCTGGACTGACACCGGTTTCAACATTGCTTTCAGGATGAATATAGTGGCTGCCGAGCCCATCACTTTCGGGTAGGGAAGTCTCAACGACCCGAACCTTTTTCGAAGCTCGTGCATTTGATCCCATAGGTCGTTTCCCCGCCCGTTTCTTCAACCTGTTCATCACAATTTTAAGAGGGATAGTCATACCAAAAATGTCTTCACTGTCGTTAGATGAAGACGACCCATCTCCCCCTGAGACTTGGACATCTTTGACAGGTGAGTCAAGGTCGTCGTAGGTCTGGGTATCGATAATCTCATTGGTAGATTGACTGGAAGATGACGAAATGTGAATCAGCACGGGATTAGGGCTTTTTGCACGAACATGACCTGCTCTCCTTTGACTGCGCCTCTTCTTGGGGACATTCATGGCATCACGAACGGGCACATCAGCTGAGATTTGGTCAGAGTTTGGGTTGCCCTCATCCATCGGGTTTTCAGGGGCATCAATCGGCATTTCAGCATTTTCTTCGGAAATTGGGTTTGCCGGTTCTGGGTTAGCATCCGACGGTGCCTGCATTTGTTCTTCGGCCTGAGATGGTCGACATGACCCTTCTCCAGTACTATTAAGCGACGGCGGAGCTATTTCCAAGGGAACGGGAAAATCATCATCAGACGACCCAAATGTTGGGTCAACATTCATCTCTTCAAAATTGGGTGAGTTCGACATTGTGAAATAAGGAGATGAAATCACGAAACTGAAATGGGTTTGTAAAGAGAGAGAAAGTTCAGGGAGCTAGATTTTTTAATTAAGCTATTAGGGTTTGTGGAGTGTGTTCAAATCGTGCGTAAACCAGGTAAAAATAAAGCAAGAAATCCAACGTTTAACTCAGGGTGAAACGATCACATCGTGGAGTGTAAGTAACCAAAAATAACCGTTGGAGCCTAAAATAGTATATGAGAGACTAAGTCACACGAAAATATAGGAGTAGGTTAAGTCATGATTCAACTAAAATACCAAGTCAAAAATCATAGTAAACTCAAGCAAGACTTACTGATCCGGTGACTGTGATGAGCACTTGAGACACGCGTAGCTAGCTGTTCTTCAAGGAATTCTAATGCAATTTTGAGAGATATCTAAACTAGACACACGAAACTAACAAATGCACTATTAAAGGCTAATGCATATAAACGAAAGCACAGAAAATATAGCATGGTCAAACTAACAGTTACACATGTTGCCCCAACATAAGATTCAACATTATTCTCCGTAATCCTAGACATTTCTGCCCGATTCTCTCAAACTAGTTCCCTTTCATTTTCTGCCCTTTCTCCTTATTTATTGATCTGATTTATTGTGCACTGCCCTTATTCCCTAGACATCAAGGTTTGGCTTTTTGTCGCAAAGAGTACATCGTCACCGCGAATGTCGTGCACCTAGGGATACTTATTACCAAATACCTATATATTGTAAAAGGTTTATGAGCAGGCTTATATGCAAGGGATTGAGTCATTTCAAAAAAAACAGTCAAGTAGGATCGAATCATTTCACCGGAAAGCAGAGAAAAATATTAAATCAAACATTAAAGCAGTAACTATCGAATTTGACATATGCTATGTTGATCCATATGTTGGACCAACATTCAGACAGACTGCTGCAAACCTATGGACTTTTTCAGGTCCGAAAACCTTTGAAAATCCAATGCTTTCGTGAAAATGTCAGCTAACTGATGTTTCGTGTCTATATGCTCAATGTGAACTAATTCTTTCTCTACCATATCTCTCAGAAAATGATGTCTTATATCTATATGCTTCATGCGTGAATGCTGAATATGGTTCTTAGATATGTTGATGGCACTAAGGTTATCACAATACATGAGGACAGACTCGCACTGTAACCCATAGTCACATAACATGCTATTTAACCATATCAATTGCGTACAGCAACTGCCCGCCGCAACATACTCAGACTCAGCAGTAGATAAAGACACACAATTATGTTTTTTACTATACCATGCAACTAAATTGTTACCAATGAAGAAACATCCGCCACTTGTGCTCTTGCGATCATCCTAGTCACCTGCCCAATCAGCATCGCTGTAGCCTACAAGACTCATATTAGTATCTTTAGAAAACCATAACCCTAGGCTACACGAATCACTCACATATCGAAGTATACGCTTAACAGCATTTAAGTGGGAAACCTTAGGCTCATACTGATATCTAGCACATACACATACGCTATATATGATATCCGGTCTACTAGCTGAAAGATATAACAAACTGCCTATCATGGATCGATATAATGTGGGGTCAACATTCTCTCCAACATTGTCTTTACTTACCTTTTGTGTTGAACCCATAGGAGTTTTCATTACCTTTGCCGTATCCAACCCGAACTTCTTTACAGTGTTCTTCGCGTATTTTTCCTGAGACATAAATATGCCATCGCTGCTTTGCTTAATCTGTAAACCTAAGAAAAAAGTTAGTTCCCCAATCATGCTCATTTCGAAATTGGAATTCATGGCATGTACAAATTGATCTAACATAGATTGCGAACTAGAGCCAAAAACTATATCATCTACATAAATTTGGGCAATAAGAATATCAGCTCCGACTCTTTTCACAAAGAGAGTGCGATCTGCTTCTCCTCGCACGAACCCAAACTCAAGTAAAAATGTTGTTAACCTATCATACCAAGCTCGAGGTGCTTGCTTCAGTCCATACAACGCTTTCTGCAACTTAAACACGTGGTTAGGAAAATGTGGATCCTCAAATCCCTTAGGCTGTTCAACATAGATATCTTTATCAATATACCCATTTAAAAACGCACCCTTAACATCCATTTGGTGTAACGTGATGTTAAGCCAACATGCAATAGCTAATAACAACCTAATTGATTCTAGCCTAGCCACGGGAGCAAACGTCTCATCAAAGTCTATACCCTCGACTTGTGTATAACCTTGGGCTACTAATCGTGCTTTGTTCCTAACAACCCTACCAAGTTCATCAGATTTGTTCTTAAAGATCCACTTCGTGCCTATGACATTAATGTCTTTTGGCCGTAGAACCAAAGTCCAAACTTGGTTTTTCTCAAACTGCAAGAGTTTCTCTTGCATCGCATTAATCCAAAAATTGTCCTTGAGAGCTTCAAGCACATTTTTGGGTTCTACATTAGACACAAAGCACTTAAAACGTACATCGGCGTATACAGAGTTCATGCATACGTTTCTTACCATAGATTTGTAGTCCCTGCGTGGCTTGTCTCTAGTTTTCCTTCCTTCGTTCACATCTCCGATGATAAAGTCTGTGGGATGGTCTTTCTGTATTTTAGGTGGGGGATCTCTTCGAACTTCGCTGGGTTCTTCCTCATCGTTCTGTTCAGGTGCAGATGTTGAGTCTGGTGTTGACTCAACATTTTCGTCCACATTCTCCTTTGTTTCATCAACAGCTTGAATGACATCTGAAATATCAACTTGTGGAGCATTTCTGCTAAGGTCAGTAGCATCATCAAATACAATATTCACCGATTCCTGAATGGATTTCAATCACAAATTGTAAACTCGATATGCACGACTATTAGAGGAGTAACCTAGGAAGATACATTTATCACTCTTCGAATCAAATTTGGTCAAGTATTCACGATCATTAAGCATGTAACAGTAGCATCCAAAGACATGAAAATACTTGACAGTTGACTTTTTCCCATTCAATAATTCATACGACGTTTTCTTAGTACCTTGCCGAAATTATACACGATTCGAAATGTGACATGCGGTATGCAACGCTTCAGCCCAAAATCTCTTAGAAAGACTTTTAGATTGTAACATAACACGTGCCATTTCTTGCAATGTCATATTCTTCCTTTCAGCCACCCCATTTTGTTGGGGCGTCTTAGGAGATGAAAACTCATGAATAATGCCTTTCTTATCACAGAATTCATTGAACGACTGATTCTCAAATTCCCTACCATGATCAGGCCTAATGCGAAATATAGGAGCACTTAAATTATTCTTAACCATAGCACATAAAGTTTTGAAAAATTCGAACGATTCAGATTTTTCCCTAAGAAAGAAGATCCATGCATATCTAGAATAGTCATCAACAAGCACATAAGCATATTTCCTACCACCAATGCTATCTACTTCCATCGGTCCCATCAAATCCATATGAATTAACTGAAAATAGTGAGCAGTTTTAAAATGTTGGGCAGCATGTTGGTCAACATTATGACTAGAATGCACTTGCTTACCCTTCAGACATGACTCACACACAACCTTACCAAACTCCTTAAGCTTCGGAATGCCTCTGATTGCATCATGTTTGATAAGTTGCTCCAGTGTTCTGTAGTTGACGTGGCCCAGTTTGAAATGCCAAAGGATCACCTCGTCATCGGCCTTTGAGAGTTGGCACACGTCTTTCGAACCGGATTTGTCGCCGACTAGATAGCAGTTGTCACTCGATCGTTTTCCTGCCATAACTCGAACACAGTTGCTGTTAAAAACCTCACAACATTCCTTATTAAATCTAACCTCAAGGTCGTCGTCGCAAAGCTGACTTATGCTAATCAAGTTAGCCACAAGCCCGTCGACATGAAGGACGTTGCTTAGCTTCGGGAAATCATGCACGTTCAATCTGCCACGACCGAGAATCCGCCCTTTCGCACCTCCTCCGAACGTTACAGATCCACTGTTTAACGGGAGGTAGTCGATTAGGAACTCTTTGGTACCCGTCATATATCGGGAACACCCGCTATTGAAGTACCAAGAACCTGTCACGTTAGCTCGCAAAGAAGTGTAAACTACATTGCATTTATGTACGGATTTCTCTACCCAAACTTTCTTAAATGACAAAACAGCATTGTGTTCACCAGAACTTGAAGGAGAGTTAACTGAAATTTTTCCAGATACACCTTTCAACACTGATTTCTCAATGTTGAGTGGAATGTTGGACGACATTTCAGTCAACATAGATTTCTTCGAAATCTCCCCCTTTCCAGCAAAAAGGCTTGATATGACCAGGCTGCATGCAATGATAACACTTAAACGATCTATACTTAGACTTACTGGCAGCATGCTTAGTACTATAGTTCGAGGTTTCGAACTTTTCTTTAATAAACACAATCTTAGGTCTATCATGAGTCACAAGATTAGGGACATCAAGAGGAGGCTGAGCATTGTATCCTAGACCTTGCTTATCAAAAATACGTAACGATAATACCTCATCAAGGGTCAATTTACCCTTGTTCATTTATGAGAACGTCTCGTCAGCCTCGTCTACTCGCTTCTGAAGCTTGTCAATTTCTTTATCTTTTCGTGTCAGTATGGCTTCCAATTTGTTCATCTCTTCAAGTATGCTTTCGACCATCTTTTCGCTTTTCTCATTCTTCTTGTACTGCGTTTTCACGATTGCATTGAGTTCCGAGTTTTTCACCTTTTCTTTCTCATATTTTGCGGACAGTAGTTTGAAGGCATCATTTGTCTGAATTTCTTCAAGAACATCAGTTTCTAATCCTGCATCATCAGAACTTAAATACCCATCAAAACAGTTTGAGTCATCATAATCGAAAATAATTTGTTTCTCAGATGTTGGGTCTAATGTTGACTCAATATCAGTTACCACCGTGAAGCCGATTTGATGATATTCTTCTTCTTCGTTGTCTGAGAAGGATTGAATGGTTACTGATGATTGTCTTGACTCCTTAGGACCCTGTTCTTCATTTTCATCATCGGAAAGATCGACCCAAAGTGATTTCCCAAGTTTGCGAAGCGTATTTGCACATTCGTTGGCAAAATGGCCCCAACCCTTGCAAGCATGACATCTCACTGAATCTCAGTTGATGTTCTTTTTCTTTCCATCTGGGTTACGTTTGAAGAACGGTGGAGCAAACATCGGTTCATTTGAACTCTGGCCCTTCTTGAATGTTGGGCCAACATTTTTCGTCACATCCGTCTTGAGGAACTTCTTAAATTTCTTCACGAACAAGGCCGTATCCTCATCATCAGATTCATCCTCAGTTTGAAACTTAGAGAGCTGACTGACTAGAGCGAGGCTTTTGCCGCGAGAGGCCCTCTTTTGGACGTCGAGATTGATCTCGAAATTCTTCATGATATTCATCAATGTGTTGAAGTCCATCGTGGCCAAATTGTGTGCTTCATAGACCGCCGCTACCTTCACATTAAACTTTTCGGTTAGTGTACGTACTACTTTAAAATTCAATACCTTATTCGAGATTGGATCTCCTAGGCTGGCACATTCGCTTGAGATCGTCAGTATTTTCCCGAAATACGTGGTGATGTCTTCATCTTCCTTCATTCTGAGGTTTTCAAATTGATTGTAGAGAAGCCTTAATCTGGTTTCCCTCACACTTGCATCGCCTTCGCAGTACCTCTGAAGAAGATCTCATGCATTCTTTGCAGCTGTACAGTTTTGAATGATCTTGAACATGAAGATGTCGACCGAGGAGAATATGGCATTAAGGGCTTTGTCGTTGAACTCGGCAGCGTTTTTCTCAAGGACCGTCCATTCGTCGATTGGTTTGTCAACGACTTCTCCATCAGCGTCTGGGGCAGTTCGAGGTGGAGTGTATCCATTGAGCACAGCTTCCCACGCTCGCGTATCGATCGATTTGATGCACTGGCGCACACGCACTTTCCAATAGGCGTAGTTGGTTCCGTCTAGCACGGGAACCTTGCCGAAATGGTTTGAGCTTGTAACATCCATTGTAGAGGATTAAGAACGCTTAGTAACGTCAAGCGGAGGCTCTGATACCACTTTGAAGTGGGGTCCCGATATGGATGTAAACTAAATAGTAAAATGTAACCTAAATGTTAGACCTAATGTTGAGGGAACATTCGATCTAACAAAAAAGCGCACAGCGGAATATGTAAATTACTTAGTGACAAAAACTGATAAACACGAGATGTAAATTTTGCAGCAAGTTATAAAAACTTGCTGCGTGCCTCAAGGCGAATTTCCACTATAAAGATGGATTATAAAAACAAGCCTAGAAAAGGAAACGAATCCACAGAGATTCTACCAAACTACAAAGTCTTTCGACTTTTGCAAAACGGAAAAACTAGGCTAAAAGAAACTCTCGAAAATGGTTCAAGCTTACTCAAACTTCACTCTAGAATCTCATATCTCCACTCTATATTCAAATGGTTAAGTGAAGTCCCCTTTTATAGATCTTCGACTTTGGGGCTACTTCACAACAGACTTGGTCACCTCCACATCGTCCACTAAGATAGTCGTGACCGTTGAGAGTTAATTCGGATTAGCTCAAAATGACTTGGTCTTGACTTGAGCTCCAATCTTCCTATTTTTAGTATGCTTCTACTCCTAATTTCGCTCCAGCTTATCCACACGCAATCCACACGTTTTGAATCATTCCATCCCTTATCCATGACCTGTATGATACTAATAAAAGCTTGTTATCTATTAAAACGTGTTTTGGGCATGAAAGATAAAACAGAAGTCGGACACATTCTCAGACAACAATGTTGACTGGAATGTTGTCCCAACATTGTCAACATTGATGTCTTCAACATTAACATATTTCTTCAGATTTAAGCATTTTAGATGAAGTCGTTGAGCAAAATGGATTTTTTACCGTTGGCGTTAGCACATTCGAAAGCAATGTCGAACGCCGATTTACCGGAGCCGACTACAGCGACTCTTTTCCCTTTTATTAGTTCGGAAGCTTTTGCATGTTCCATGGTGTAATAATCCGTGGAGTGCAGTATTTTCCCCGAATACGCCTCCGGCTCGTGCCCTAATTTGAATTTCGGGAAATTGGGGAAGCCACTAAATCTCCCAATGCATAGGACCACAAACTCGGCTTCATAATCATAGTCATATACATATTTATACACACATAATCATAATGTTACTACATCGTGGAAATATCGAGAGAGAAAAACTACAAAGTAAAACGATAATTATAAGTGTTGGGATTTCAAAATTTCCCTTTCAGCCTAAACCCAAAAAGTCTTGACATCAAAATAAACTGGCAATAGCTGAAGTAGCCCACTAAGCTTATATGTAAAAATGTACCTTCACTGAACCGGCTTGTTCAGTGTTGCGAACCCTGAGCACCCACTTCCCCTTCGAAGACCCGAAAGCCTTCCCATTGCTTCGACCCCACAAATCCCACGTCTCCATCTCCTCATCATCAACAGATTCTCCTACATAATCTATGTTAGGTAGTAGCAATATCTTCTTCCCTTTTTATCTCTCTCTCTCTATACACATACATATATATATATGTGGGAAATTATAAATTCACTAAGTATCCAAGTTTTCGTTTTTTGGTTACTATGTTTGATAATTGCAAAAGCAGATCACTAACTTTGTATGTCAAAACACTTTTGGGTCATATTTTCAATTTTAGGTCACTAAGTTTATATTTTTCGATTTTGGGTCACTAAGTATATACATTTTTCAATTTCGGGCCACTCATTTGGGAACTAACTTTGTAAACATAGTGACCCTAAAATGAAGCATGTATACTTAGTGACTCAAAATCGAAAAAAAAAAATATATTTAGTGACATTGAAAATATGACCCAAAATTGTTTTGATATTCAAAGTTAGTGACCTACTTTTGCAATTATCAAACATAGTGACCCAAAAACAAAAACTTGAATAATTAGTGACCTAATTTTATAATTTTTCCATATATATAGATATATACATGTGTATAGATATCGAATGATGTGTCTGAAGTTATGTTCTACACCACACGTCGAAATCAAGAATCTTTCCTCTCTTTTTTTTTGCTTTTATGTACGTGAGAAATGATTGCGATTAAATTCAGTATGAAGCTGGTCTGAAACTAGACTCGACTATTGGACCACATCGGGGTCCAACAGGAATTCTAGTGGAATTTAAAAATGAGATCGAACACATGATCTTCGTAGGAAGATATCATTAGCTTGGGCAACTTGAGCTCTCTTAAGTGGGGACAAAATAAGCATAGATTTAACTCGAGTTCACATTCAATGGAATATGGCCTACCAATATCTGGGGTCATGTGAAGATGTCTAACTTAATTGATTCGATCCCGAAACCTCTCCTACTGGAAGAGCATCATGCCGAAGCATAACCTCATGGCATTTGAGTAGGTATTTGGTCCTAAAATGGGCTAGGTAACGGCATTAAGAGTAGGAAAGTTGCAGGTTTATCTTGCATTTAATCTGCTTAATTATTTAAATGAACATTAATTATCACCCGAACAAATTTCAAGTATATGTAATGGCGAGTTAGGCATTTGATCGCAGTTTTCGTGATAAACTCATACTTGATCAGGATTGTGAAGAATATCACACCTGAGGGCAAAATTATGTCACACGTTGATTACGACGAAAAAATTTAACTAGTATATAAGGTTGATGAGCCACTCCTCCTATCACCAATTGGTTTTAGGAAGGAACCCATCAAGCTCGATAATCCAAATTAAACAATGATAACAAAAATATATTTTGATAATTGCACTACTAACGTTGTATCTGTCTTTGTCATCTCCATCGCTCTTATGTATTCGTTTGTTAGATGTATTGAAGGTCTTTTGGAAGGAACTGTAAATTATAATAATTTATTTTTGCCGCAGGTTAGTCAAACAAAGGACAAAGAAAAGAAAAAAAAAGGTTTAAGTATTTATAGGATACGGTAGGTGATTTTTCTATTTGATTTGAAGCCACAACTTAGTTAGATAAATAATTAGACAATGGACTTATACGTACTGGCAAGGGATTAATACCGTTCGAAAATGGAGTCGTTCAAATTTCATTCGTTTCGAGATGAACTTAATTTTAAGTGTAGGAACTTGTGGAATACCTCCACAAAAGTGAAAAGAATGATGTGTTTATTTATTTATGTATTTGTTCTTTAAAAAAATATTACTTATGTATTTGCTATACTTGGTCTTTGTTGTGGGTTGAGATACTATCAAGATTGGGCAAGTTGAGATACTATCAAGATTGGGCAAGATATCAGGCGCAATTTTATTCACAAAAGCCCATAATATCGGGCTGAGCTGAACTGATTATGATGGAACTTGTTGGCTTATATATGTAAATTTCCTACATATGATAATCGCTATAATTCCTTAAATAACGACGAAAGGAAGAATATCATCAAAAGAAAGGGTTACACACTTGTATCATTTATATACAGTGAAAGGTACATCAACAATAAATTACATAGAATAAAAAAAGTCCAATAATAATAATAATAATAATTATAATAATAATATTATTAATAATAATAATAATAAAGAGTGGTGGTTGTTCTTGTAGATCAGAGGCAGAAATGGCCGCATATTTTACGAATTCATGATGACCTCATGATAAAATTATGGAAAGAATTATTAGAATCACTGTTTCTTCACATTCTCAATATATCTTACAAAATTTTATACATCACAAGAGACAAACTGTAATTCTTGTAATAAGGAAATGGACGTAACTCTCGACTGTTTTGTATTATTTGCTGCAAACGCAGTCTCAGGTATTGTCATTTTCTTGAGCTGACAAAGCGACATAACACATTAATTATCGTTATTATCTCACTCTGCTGCAATAAATATATTTGTCTGACGAATAATAGAAATAATTCAAATCGAGATTTGGAGCCCGTGTGTGAACTGATGATCAAATCTTCCTATATATACATATCTATATAAATGTTTCAATATATTTTATTCTTGGAAACACGATACTGATATATGCAATATGTATTAATCTGCAAGTAATTAAGTTAATTAAGTTTTGCGTCGTCGTTAATCATTGTAATTGAACATAATGTAATATATGGGAAGTAGTAAAAGTCAAACCCTAATCAACTTTTGATTCAAAATCTTGACTTTCTTCATTGGAGAACTCAAAACTCTTTATTGTCAAGCTAGTTCTGAGAGGCTATGGAATACTACAGATCATAAATTAAAATCTGATACAGACGAACTCATAAATCACTGTCTATTCATGCACAATATCCATAATAAAATCTAAGCAATTTATCGACTCAAGAAAACATGGTCCAAATGCAGTTTAAGGCAATGCTTTGCATCTTTTCATGCTAAAACCCTTCATAAGATGTTGTCCCATTGAGAAGTCAAAACTGACAAAAGCCCTTTTCTTTTTTTTTTTAATTCTTTAATGGAAGAAATTCAAAAAACTGGTAATTAGGAGAAATAGCTAAACTTGCAGAGGTCGTAGTAGTAGTGCTAAGCATGGCTGAAACAGATTCTTCTTCGTTGACACTTTCTCCCCCATCGTTACGAAGAGGAAACAGTTGTAGGGTTTGTGCCTGCTGGTGTTCATCGTCATCATCGACTTCGTCATAGTAGGGTTCGTAGAAAACATTTCTAGCCATGGAATCTTGAATTATCTGCTTGGAGCTTGCTGTAATAATGCCACCTGCTGCTACAGTTGATGGAATAGTTGCGACAGTTGTTGCAGCTACGGAACAAGAGTTTATTACAGGGTTGGTGGGAGATGAATTAGAAGAATTGCAAGGCAGCTGCATCGCGTGCCACGTGGCATTCCTCATCTGATGCGGTGAATCACCGTCGTCCACGTCGAACAACTGTACCCATCCGTGATGTGATTTACGCTCTGCAGCCTTTGTTGTTGCCCCTTGCAATGAGAGGGTTTTCTGATTTATCAATGAATTGAAAAAAAAATAATAATAATTTAATAGTGGAACAAAGTCAAATATCCGGTAACAAGCAAGACCTAGATATATGGCAGTGGAGAGAAGACGACGCAAAGATTATTAGGATCTTTCATCTCTCTATATACGTAAATAGGGCTAAAACTGTCCTTTAACAATATAGATCACACAGAGAATATTATCACAGAAGTGTGTTATTTCAATTTTCAACGAGAGGGATGAAAATGAGAGCACAAGACCCAAGAACCCTAGCTATGTGTGTTTGGAGTCCCCGACAGAAAGGAAAGTGTGCAGCTTTTGGATTCTTTTCATTTTCCAACAAAGAAAAATCTTTTTTTGAATGTTTCTTTGAAACCCCTGAAACTATCTATGTAAGCAAGTGTAATCTTTAATTTGTTTCTTCTCACGCCTGAACGAAAAAGTAGTATATAGTAGCATTAACAGTAAGGTTCAAATGTAATCATTTGCTAATTATTACCGATTAGTGAAGTTTACTAATCGTATTACGTGGGATCTGAGTCCTTTTGCAAGAACCACAAGAAAAAAAAGACCTAAAAATGATAGGAAAAAAACAAAAATCAATAAAAATGATAGGAAGCAAACAAAAATCAACAAGGACCTGATTTGATGTTGTAATAGATTTTGAAGGCCTGTTCTTGGTATAAGTTTCTTCAACTTCATAAGATGCACCATTTGCCCCTGGAAATATATATATATATATATATATATGTGTGTGTTGTTTTTCCACAGTTTCGTTCAAAGAACGTCGCACAGCAAATAAAGGGACGTATATATATACCTGCCATTGATTCTATCTTTTCAGCACCGTCTTCTTCACCGCCAGCAGCAGCACTGATGTTATTATTATAATGAGGCTGCTGCTGCTGCTGCTGCTGTTGTTGTTCATCCGATGAAGGCTCCACCTGGCGACGACGTCGTTTCTGCCTCTCCCTAGCCTTGTGGTTCTGAAACCAGTAGAAGACGTTTTTGCCCTCGATCTTTCCAAATCTCCTCAGCTGTGCCGTTATCTGCTGTATTTGCTCCGCCGACGGCGTCCTCGTGCCTCTCCGGTAAATCTCCTCTAGGGCCTGAAGCTGCTCAGGAGTCGGATTCCACCTCGAACTCACCACAACTTGCTGCGTACTAGTTATTAGCAGCTCCCTCCTATTGTGCTCCGCCATCGCTGCTTCAAAATCACACACACAAACGTAAATGGATAAAAAAAAAGATTAACAGGGATGTGTTCATGAGAGGGAGTGAAGGATATAATTATGCCTTACCCAGATGGTAATGATTTAGGGCAAGAAGATGATCGTGCGAAGCTGTAATAGAAGGGTTATTAAATGATTGAGGTGAGGATCCGAAAGCTGTTGTAATGGAGGTTCTTGGCATGAGAGGCCTGTGTTCATTGCGACGGCCATTAAATAGCTGAGCTGGATCTTGTTGAATGTTGTTGCTCATGGACTCTACCCCATCTTTGTTATTGTAACCCATGATCCACATGATCATTTCATGTATTGTCCACTCAAAAAAAAAAAAAAATTGGAGCCAACAAAGATGAAAGAGCGATTAGGGTTTTGTGCAGGAGAAGATTATAAGGAGTACTTTGAAAAAAATTAATTTAATCTTGGAGCAGGGAGGACAGGAAATAGTAGTATGAACTTGACTTTGAGCTGCTCATGAAAGCGTTATAAAAAGAAATAATAAATGGGAGTACTTGGAAACCCTTAAATGGGTTGGGAAATAAAATTGAAAAAAAATATATTTTATTTTATGATGGGAAATTATTACAAGACAGCGTGTAATAAGCATATATATGTATATGAGGGATGATGTAAATAAGGGTACTATGAGTTTCAGAGAAAGAGATGGAACAATGGAGACAAAACGAGAAAGGGAAGCAAAGGAGGAATATGAGGTGTTTGTTGTTGTAATATTGGACATGAGGTTGACTGAAGATAAATAGATGGAGTTATGATCGATGATTAAAGGAAAAAAAGAGATTTTTATCACACATGTGAGAGAGAGAGAGAGAGAGTCGATATGAGAATAAGGCGTGAAATGCACGAGACACAATAGGAGAAGAACAATAAATGAGCGTGTAAGAAGGTGATGAGGCGTATGATAACCCTCATGATCGTCACGTCCCTCTCGATACACATATACCCATAAAATTCAATCAAATTTACATAACACATTCTCCATATCCTTTCCTTTCTTTTCTTTATCACTAGAGAACAAAATTATGTGAAAACATACCATACCACACGTGACTTGTGAGTTGTGATCACCCGTCTCTCTCTCTCTCTCTCTCTCTCTCTCTCTCTCTCTCTCTCTCTCATCGAAGGTGGGGGCTTTTGATTGGGCTGACCTGATTACCAATCTTTGTGGGCTTTGGTCTTAGATTTAACTTGAGATTCCAATCTATTAAAATTTTTACACAAACAAAAGGAATGAAATATTATATTACATATGTGTTTGAGGCTATTTGGAGCTGATAATGCTTTATTGCTTAAACGACGCGAGAACAAAACGAACTTCTCTTTAATGATCCACCGAACATTCATTTCCTCCTTATTCAGTACACACATAGCTAATTTGCCGCAGTAATCTCACTGCAGATATAGCTTTATTTTTCTTTCGTAATTAATTATTCGCATACTTTCTCTCTTCTCAAGCATTACCACTACTTTGGCGGCTCAGCACATCCCACGCAGGGAAACATCGCCGGGCTCTTCATCGGTGCTTCACCACCAGCGGCGGCAGCCACCGTCTCAGGAGCACAAGCTTCTCCGCTAGAACCCGCCGCCTTCTCGAGCCCACACAGTTTCTCCAATACGATCCCTTCTCAACAATTATATATTATCAGTCATCAGCAATTGCAGAATATATATATATATATATATATATATATATATAAAGCATTTAATTACAAATGAAGAGATTAATATTAGAAGAACCTTCGGCGGAGGCCAAGTTGCTGTAAAGATCGACGATGTTGGGGCAGTTATCGTAGCACTGTGGAGAGCACATTTTTCGCACGACGTTTCGGTCGAAAAGGTTGTCCGATGAGATCCCCACGGAGTGTCTGTTGACTCCGCACGATGCCACGCAGCCGTCGTTTTCGATGTGTCCGTATATGTTTGTGGCCGTTACTTGAGACGCTTTGCAATGGAATCCTTGGAGAGATTCGGAAGTTTCTAGAAGGCATCGGTTTCCGGAAGATGCGACGGAGAAAGAGCAGAGATTGAGCGGTAGTTCCTCGCATAATAGTTCACCTGTATACGAGAGAGATATATATAAGTCAAATTATAAAATTAGATTAAGTATAATGTTTTCGTTTTTTGGTCACTATGTTTGATAATTGCAAAAATAAGTCACTAACTTTGCATGCGAAAATAATTTTGGGTCATGTTTTAAATTTTAGATAACTAAGTATATATTTTTTATTTTGGTCACTAAGTATACATTTTTTCAATTTTGGGTCACTCATTTGGTAACTAACTTTGTAAACATAGTGACCCAAAATCGAAAAATATATACTTAATAACTTAAAATTAAAAACAGGACCCGAAATTATTTTCACATACAAAGTTAGTGACATACTTTTGTAATTATCATACACATTGACCCAAAAACGAAAACATGTATACTTAGTGACCTAATTTTATAATTTTCCTATATAAAATTAATTATATGGAAACATAAAAGAAAGGATTGGATGGGAAATTAATTAATTACCAAGAGCCCCTTCAAGGAACATAGCAAGCAATGCAAGAAAGGCGATTTTTGGCGTCATTAGTGGATTTCTATGACTGTTTTCAATGTTAATATAATCAAAACTTTAAGTTCTGAGACGTGCTATTTATAGACTTGTTAGTTGTTACTAATGTGGCAAAAAATACGTTTCTTGTTTCAATTTTTTATTTTTTTTCGATTCATGACAAATATAGTGAATCTACCTAAGCCGTGATGGTAAAATAATTGTTATTTTAGAAAATAAATTAAAATTGACGGCAACTTATGCCCGTCGTACGATAAGATAGAACTATTACATTCTCAGCCGGAAAAACAAGAACGCTTCTAAAGGAGATCAACTGATTTCACATATTCGAACCGGCTTTTAAAAAAAAATCTTTTTCGTTTCCTTTAGTATATAATGTTATATGGTTTGGATTATTACCTTAATGAGATTCCTCACTGGCTCAGACTAGGCCCATTTAACCAAAATGTTCCTCTCCAGCCCAATAATGGCCCACATATGAGCCCAGATAATAAGTCCATATAACTAGATTGCTTATTTAAAGAGGATGTGAAATTACCAAATCATCTTTTATTTTTATTTTGTATTCCGTTGATAATTTTGACAAAATTACTTAATTTATTAATTAAGTAATCGGTTAATTGGGTATGAATTAGTTAATTAATTATAAAGTATATTAAAAAATCTTTGTGGTGCGCGCGTGGGGAGATGCGACGGATGTTGAAAAGGACAAAAGCCCACAAATCATTGCCGTGAAATGGCCGACCCAACATTGCCTAGTGGGAGACAGACTTACATAAAATTCTCTCTCAAAATTCAATATTTGATAGGGGACAAAACTCATGCTCGGTTTCATTGATAAAAAATATTCTCTAATTATACCTCACATGTCACATCACTCCTAAGCTAACTCACACCAAAAAATAATTAGAAAAATCACAAATGTCTTATTAGATTTTATTACAATAACGTATTACATATTATTAATTCTTTAATACATATTTAATTAATATTTTGCTCCGTGAAAGTAATGAACGCTTAAACCTAGGAATTCACAGTGAAGCGGACAAGGTGTATTGTTAAAATTATAAGATAGGTGTTGTCTGGTTCTTTGTACTTACGTGTGGTTTATTAAAAGAATATATTAAATGAAATAAAAACTCGTATTCCAAGAAGAAATGTCTCATACGTCACATTTTCGTCGACCGCGTGTTCGAAAATATAGTAATAAATATCAATTTCAAGACAGTTATGCATGATAGAATAATTACTCGTTTGATAATGATGTAAATGGAGATTCACTTTTTTTGGATTTCCAGTAAATATTCATGAAAGGAACCGTTCATGCAGACAATCTATGAACGATACGAAAATTAAAAGTTACATATATGATGTATATATACGCAAATACGATTTCTAGAAGAATGTTACTATTGCGTATGTGCATGGATGCCATTTATTTGCAGTGGGAATAGTCAAAAGAAATATCGAAAATATCATAATTATATATCTGAACTTTTCTAATATTCCCTTCGAATATTCAAATTAGCTCTTGAATGGAATCTTTCAATATTCTTCCATACCATTTATAAATTCTAAAAAAATTCATTTTTTTTGTGTGCTTTACAAATGATATATTATAAATAAAATGTCAACAAATACATCTCGGTTCATGGCCTAGTGGTGACTCCGGCCTCAATGATTTATTCTCATTGTCAAAAAAATTTCTTGAGTAAACTTGTAACACATGTAGATAATACATGGATTAATGTTGCTGAACCGATTAACATTGTTTACAGGTTATTACACTGGCTTTCGGGGTTTACCTATAGTCTCGCTTAGGTTCATCATGTCGCCCAAAAAGTAAAAATGCCTTCTTCTTACTTAGTAATTCATGCAAATTCTATGCATGCTTACTAAAATATAAAAAATAAAAAAATCTCAAAAAGTATATATTTTATTTCAAATAATAAATAAAATAATTTCTTTATTTTACATTGCGAATATTAATGGCAAAATAGGAATTATACTGAAAAAATTAATTCCACGAAATAATATTACCTTTCTAATTTCAAAATACTGAAATTTGTACACAATGTAATTATAGAATAATATGGGAAATGCGTTTATTAACGGAATACTTGAAAAACAACTCCCCCTGGACATTCAATTCTTGAAAAAAAGAACAAAGGGTACATCAGAAATCATCATAAGCATTTTCTTTTTCGTCCCTGAAAAAAACAAGAACTACAACCGCGATTTTACAAATTTTCACTAGAAAAGTTCTAATTAAACGTAAAAACGATCATCTAAAAATCACCCCTTTTTTCCAACCCCTTCTCTTTTTTGCCCCCTCAAAACCCTTTTCAATCTTGGTACTAATTTCTAATATTTCCAAGATTATATTCCCAACAAGACGTAGTAGACGAGCGTTATGGGCAAAGCAATGAGCATTCCAAAGATGACCCTGTATTATAAAAAAAATACATCATCAAATTCGTATTTTTAATAAATAAATATAGGCCAAAACTATACTAAAAAGAGTAGAAAAATAACAATTAATTTCAATCTTACCCAGTGCTTAGAATGTCAGGGTGTACATTGTATTCCTTGGCAAAGACAAAGGGCACAATCCCTTGAGGTAAAGCAGCCTGCAAATAAATTCCATTACAAACTAACAATTTTGTCCGTATAAATAAATTAAGAATAACGTATACACGAATTTCTGTCGTGGGTACGAAAGTAAATGCTCGTATATTGTGTATATTTCTGTCACTCTTTATGTTATTATAAAGATTATTCCCATTCCCCATGCACACATATATTCAATTTAATCCCTAAAAGGCTTACCTTCACGTGTTGACTGTCATATTTTTGCTGTAACTACAATATTCTATTGTGCTACTTCACTATCAATTTTAATGGAATACAATAATTGAAAAAAGAAAAAGAAATTCGCGAATAAAAAAAAAAAACCTGAACAATGGCAACACGCAAGAGAACACCACGAAGTCCAACAGCAATGGAAGCAGCGGCCATGACAGCTGGCCCCGTTAGGAATCTCACGGCCATTGAGAAAGCTGCCACCGAATTACCACATGCAATAATCCTCGGTTGCAATGCCATAAATAGACCTAATTGTAATAAATTTCCAAAAAAAATTCAGAAACGAAAAAAAAAGAAAATAAAAGAAACCATGCGTCGATCAAAATCAATCAATCCAGTGAAAAAATTCCCCCAACATCATCAGACATCTATCATCATCACCAGCAGAGGCAATGCTACAAAAACCATAATAACTAATAATGGCTTCTATTCTACTGCCACTGCTGCTTTACAGGTACTTTACTGACATTATTTCATGAAAGAAAAAAAATTAAATAAAATAAATAAAGCTAGCAGAGACATGTTATCATGAGCAGCACTATAAAGCTTTTTCCAAGCACGCCTTTTTCCTACTATGCTTTTCTTGATCACCTCACAGATGCATGTTTAATCATTAATTTATTACACTTAGTTGGTTTCATCATTTAAACTCAGAAATAAAACAGTAATTTAAAATAAAGAATCTTTTATCATCTTACCAAGGCTGAACATGGCCATGCCGAGGCCTGCATCTGATAGTATGGAGATGGATTTTGCTATTATTGCAGGCATTTCAACGTGCCACCTTTTGAAAACAATCAAACGAAAATAAGTTAATCAATGTAAATAAATAATTACAATGTAATAAATAATTACACAATCTGTGTAATAATTAATAATACCTGAAGGAAACAAGAGACCACGTGAGGCCGATTAAGCTCGAGTAAGTGTTTGGATTTCTGATGAGTTTCCTCCAAACCATGATGAGGATGAGCCTCGTCATCACGCTCGTCGGAGGCATCACTTTCACTTTGCTCTCTCCCAATTTGCTGTTATCTCCCTCGACGTCGCCGCCGTCGCCGCCTCTGTTGGCGAAGCTGAACTCGTCTCTCTCGAGATACTCTTCTTGATTATCTCTGCGCCCCTCAGCAACTGTGTTGTGGGAAAGAAAAAAATTGATTCGCGTCTGTGTAATTGCGATGATTTTAAGTCGCGGGCTTTGCAAAAGATCGTACCTTTAGCCGGAGAAACGCCGATTCGATGATCTTTGGTACCGTTGGCGGCGGCGTGGTGGTACTGTTCTCCGGCGCTGTAGTGGTGGTCGTTGCCGCCGAAGACGTCGGAGACCGGTGATGCGCTCGAGCTCCACACGAACATGTGGAGGTCTTTGCCGTCTCCTTCGTTCTTCTGCTGCTGCTTTTTGACGGCTTTCGAAGCCGCCGTCGGAGAGAACATGCCGGCGTTCGGCGCAGGGTATCCGGCGGCGGCGTTATTGGCGGTTCCGTGGTAGAACCTCGATTTGTTACTACCATTATTTTCTTCCTCGAAATTCGAAGCCCTAGGCGTGGGCCCCCTCGAGTTCGCCGAGAGCCCGTAGGCGTCGCCGGCGCCGAAGTTGGAATTCCGACCACCACCGGCATTGGCCACGTTTCCCATCATGGAGTAAAAATCCGAATGGTTAAAGCTCGAGCCCCTCGGCGTCGGATTCCTCGACGACTGCAGCGAGTAAATCTCGGCGTTCGTGAGGTTCGACGGCCGCGGCGTCGCCGACGAGAACCCCATCGACCTCCTCGAGTAAATATCCGACCTCGAAGCGTTCGACTTCCGTACAGTAACGTGCAGCTTCCCGTCCTCCTTAACCTCCGCCTCCGTCTCCAGCGGCTGCCTCCCGTCGAGCGACATCACGTCGGAGTCCACGTGGATCGACACGATTGACGCCGCCGTGTCGGGGAACTGCTCGGAGATGAGCAACTTCGCTCCCCTGTACTCGAACATGAACAGCATCAAAGTGTACCAAATGATGCACTGAAGCACGACGATTTGCACCATGAGGCCGCCGGAGAAGTCGCCGTACATCCCCTTCAGCAGCGGAATCCCCATGACGAGTGTGTTCGGCAGCGTCGAGAGGGAGAAGAGCGTGATGGTCCACTCGAGGCAGCCGCGGCGGCTCACGTTGGCCCACACGGCGAGGGCCCCCAACACGATGAGCTTCTGGAGGGTGTCGGCGGCGATGAACCGGAGGTTCATGGCGTAGGGGTTGTTGGAGGCGATGAAGTGGAAGGAGAGGAGTGGGACGGCGAAGAGGGCCACGAACCGGTTTATGCCGGAGCACTGATCCGGCGTGAAGATCTTCCACCACTTCACGGAGCCGTAGGCGAGTATCATGGCCACGTACAGCGGCACCACCGCCGTCATCACGTGGTAGAAATCCGATAAAGTTATCATCTTTGGCGGAGTTTTCTCAAGTAGAGCTGAGGAGCTTAGGAGTCTTTTTTTTTTCTTTACTTTCTTTTGGGCAAATTTAAGTGGAAGCTTTTGCTAACTTGGTGAGTTAAGTATATGAGTATAAAGAGCTCGAAGGGGTAGATTGGTCATTTTGTATTTGTTTATCATTTTAGCTAAATTTATTTCTTTTTATTGCACACTTGTTAACAGGGGATACAGTGTTTAGCTTCGAGAGGGGAGCAACTTGCGAGAAGCATCAATAGTCTTTGAAATCGCGGTCTCCAAAGCAAAAGGGGTTGTGATGAGGATTTTTATTCTTTACTATGATTAAAATTGCTTTTTTTTTTTTTCCTCTTTTTATTCCTCTGTTTGTTCTGAGCCATGTTTGGATGTCTAACACTAATAAGTATGTTAAAGCTTTGTTATAAAGGCTGTTTGGTTGGAACTGAGTTGTGAGAGTGTTCAGTGTGTCTTTTGAAGTACTTGCTTGGGAAAAAAAAAAAACTTTTGGAGACTATTCTTTTTTTGATATTTTTTCCACTAGATATATTTATTGTGAAATATTGTTGTATTTTGAATAAGACTTGGAATGCTCGAATAATTGGAAGTATAGTGTAGTGGGCGTTGGCCTAACTGATTAAAATCTAAAAAGAACATATTTTGAGTGCGTGCTAATTATGGATTGCGGGCGCAATGCTGATCTTAAAGGTGATATTGTGTTATTTAAACTAAATTAGGATGTATTCATGCATTCGCATTATGCATAAATTAGAAGTATAATTTAAATTTTAAAAGAACGATATACTATATGTGGATAAACACAACTAAAGAGCTTTAATTCCTCCCAATTACAGTAAAAGATAAAGATATCATCTTCTTTAGTCGATGATAAACGATGGATGATTAATGCGCTATTTTCTTATGCTTTTCAATCAAAAAACAATATCAACAATTTATGTATCTTCTAGAGGATTTTATCTACCATAAAAAAAAGTAAATAAATCAAGGATTTTATCTTATTTATATCTAAGAATAAATTCACAAGTTCCAATATAATATAAATACTTTTTTATTTGGCGGCTCCAAGGGAGCACGCACGCTTGGAACATTGGTGCAAGATTATCTTGAAAGATATGTACACAAATGAAACCGATGTATTTGTCTGCCGATGTTGTAAGAAACAAATAAAATATAGTTTAATTACTTTCAAAATTACTTTTTTCTTATTATTATGACCTTTATCACATCCCAAACATGACGTTCAAATCGCACACATTATTACTAAAGTGAAAATAAGCATAACTAAATAAAAAAGATTGTGTGGTGTCATAGAGTATAAAAGGGCATGCCATTTTTTATTATTTTGAGGTGACTCATGTGTACCGGCTTGATTTTCTAGATAGATAACATTTTATTGAAACTCCTAAAATCGAGACGAAATAGAAATACAATTGGGACCACATTTCATATTTTAGAGGTGTCGATGGATAAATTCGAGGGATTTAACCTTGAAATGGCGGATATTTTGTTCTCATCGCACAATGAAAATCAAACCACACAGAATATTCGACGTAGAATTATGTAAGGAAACTGCTAAAAGGGTAAAAGATCAGTGCTTTGTCACACTGAAGTGATCCCGATTGAAATAACCAACTTGATTCTTTGGGCCGTCATTGGGCTATCAATATTGAATTTGTCGGCCCATTTATTGAATTGGCCCAGCCTACACAAATATATCAACATTTATAACAACATAATAAGAAGAAATAAATGTAAAAACATTCTAACAAGGACTTAATTTACAAATTTTATACAAAATGGTATTTAATGGTAATTTTTTTTTTTTTGCAAAAATAAATAATGGGAAAAAATTATATCCTGTTCAGGCATCGACGATTGCACGTGAGGTTGGGAATCAGAATTGTGCAGCTTGATTATCTAGTGTTTTGATTAATAAAAAATTATTTAAAAATAAATTAATTTGATAAATTAATTGCACGTTTGGAGGCATAATTTCCCGTGAAACTTTTGAGCCCAAAAATAAAAGAAGAAATGATTAAAAGCCTCCGAAAATAAGGGTTTCATCATCGTGTTTCAAATGTGGAGGGACCACCACCACCATGGCTGAAGACCAAATCCAACGAGCGGACTTTCTTCACGTGATGCCTGATCCTGTAGTTCCCAATGCCGATTTTCATCGCCTAGAGTCCGAATCCTTCGAAAATTTCTACGACGACGAGGACCCGCAATTTCTCAAGATCATTGAGAGGGAAATTTACGAGCTTACAATCAAGGAGGCTGAAATCGAGGGGTCGATAACGGCCACGTATGGCGATAATAACAGCGACGAAGAGGAACGAGAGGAAAGATACGACCTTGGCGGTGAAAATGGCGGAGGCATCATTGAGAATGAGGAGAATGCAAGAGGAGGGTACTTTGGGGATTTCGGAAGGCAGCGAAATGACCGCAGAAGGTGGACTAAGTATCCCATGAGGCCCTCAGCTGAGGATTGTGCCTTCTACATGAAAACTGGATCCTGCAAATTTGGATCGAGCTGCAAATTTAATCACCCTCCCAGGAGAAACAATCCAGTGAGTGTTGCGTGTTTACGAGGACAAAAATCTCGTTGTGAAAATTGCTTTACGTCTTCAGTACATTAGAATATCACCTCTGAGCTAATTTTTGTATGTTTTATTGGGTTCTGTTTCTTTTTTGCAGGCTGCCAAAGAGAGGACGACATGGAGAGAAGAAAGCTCGGGAAGCGTAGCACCTGGTGATTGCAAGGTTGTGCCTTTTCCTTCCTTTTTGTGCGTCCTTTGTTTGTGTATTTGTTGGCAGTGCAATGGTTTCTTTTCTGCGATGAGTGTTTCTTCATTCGCAGTGGATATGGTGCTTGTTTTCATTAAATAGCTCTAATTCCCTACATTTTAATCTTGATGGTTATGTGATGTGATGTTTTTCTTGGTGAATTGATGCAGTACTACTTAACATCAGGGGGCTGCAAATTTGGAAAAGATTGCAAATTCTCTCACACTTCAGATAAAAATCTGTCCCAGATCCCGGAACTTAACTATCTACGGCTGCCTATTCGTCCGGTATAGACCCTCTCTCTCTCCCTCTGTGTGTGTGTGTCTGTATCATATATGACTTCATAATTTTGTTCAACACTACAAATGCTGTAATCACATAAGATTCTAGCAATGGAATGATGAATATATTATGTGATCGTTTTCTCAGTGAGACTCAATAACGTGTCACACGTAGATATCAAATTTCATATAACCGAAATAACACCGAAACTTATGTTTGGTTTGGCAGAAATTAGGAAGGAGATTGTTGTTTTTCTCAGACATTTTTGTTGGAATTTTATTCAAGAAAAAATGTGGTATCATCTACCTTATGCAGGCCCCTGTATAAATGAACATCTCCATGTAAATGATGGATCTTTTTCAAACATTATTTTGCCTTCTTTCCATTTTTCCATAGACCCAATGGAGCTTGAACGATGTTCCATTTTGTTCCTAACCGATTAACCAGATGAACTCATGAGTTGAAACTTCGAAAACATAATATTTTTTTTCTGAAACCAAACAGTTAAGCTTGTTAAACATAAGACTAGTGTGTTTCTCATGATTAAAAATTGCTTATTTATCTCAAATGTTGGGAGTTTTTTCTTCTTAAACAGGGAGAAAAGGAGTGCCCCTATTACATGCGCACTGGATCTTGCAAATACGGTTCCACCTGTAGATTTCATCATCCCGATCCCAGCACAGTTAAAAGAAGTGATGTACAATCACAACATGTTTCCTCATCAACGAGCCCTTCTTCATGGTCTTTGCCCCGAGGTATCAGAGAGACTTCAACCTATGGATCCCCGATGTCCCCTCCCAATCCAAGCTCTACCGCTTCAAGCCCTAAGTGGAATGGGTATCAGGTAATTCTATCATCACTAGCATTTGTCATTTTTGTTGGAAATAAAATGTATAACATTAAAATGTGATACACTCCCTCAAGCTTAAGCTTTTAGGTGGAGTGGTCTTTAGCATGGTATCTGATCCCATGCAAGAGATGTCATTGGTACGAATCCTCACGACCACCCATTTAAAAAAAATTACACACCAATGCTGGATTAGAAAGAAATCAACCTAGACGTGAGGGGGCGTGCTGGAAATAACGTATATAAAATTCAAATATGATACACTCCCTCAAGCATAGGCTTTTAGTGGAGTGGTCAATTAGCAATTTTGTCATTGATTTATATATATATATATATATATATGATATAAGTCTAGACTTACCTACCCATGTGGATTATACCCAACTCTATCCAGATTGTGACATGTGTCACACACCTTACCATCCAAGGTGTTAATCACCCTCCACTCTTGAGATGGGGCCACGTGTCACACCCAACTGGGTAGGATTTAGGAAGACAGGACCATATATAATATGTTAGACGATTCTTTTTTGTATGTTCATGAAAAGAGCAATATTTCTTCTCAGAGAATTTGAGCTTCATCTTATGTGATCCTTTTGTTTGTTTGGGATTTTTTTTTTGCTATTCGAGGCCGGGATTTATCAAAATTCTGAGGGAGGCTTGCCTATTCCTCCTGCATTCTCTGTTACTAAGCTGCCTCCCGGGATCAACTTGGGCACTCAACAACATCCACACAACAGCTTATTAGTTGACGGGTACCCTCAACGTCCCGGGGAACCGGAGTGCAATCACTTCTTGAAAACGGGATACTGTAAATTCAACTCCATCTGCAAATTTCATCACCCGAAGGCCCGTTTATCTCATTCGAAAGCGGGCTTCTTTGCCCTCAACGACAAAGGCCTCCCTCTTAGACCCGTAAGTTTTTCTTCTGGCTTCTTTTTGTATCCTGAATCTCTAAAAAATCTTTGTCTTGATTTTTGTTGACCCGGGTTTTGTTTCGTAATTGCAGGATCAGCCTATTTGCACGTACTATCACCGCTACAGCATCTGCAAATACGGGCCTAGCTGTAAATACGATCATCCTTCGAGCTACTCTCCCCCGCCTTCTTTCGGATAACGAATGCCTGCTGCTTTTTGAAATCTTCTACTACATCGGATTGTATTATAGAAGCCATTAGTATTTTTAATTTAACTGGTCCCTTGCAGTAAGTACTTTGTTATATTTTTCTGGGGCATTTTGAAATATTATTTATCTGTTGGTCATCTGGTAATGAATAGTTTACGGCTATGGGCTCAAGAAGCCCTTGACCGACAAGTTTTCCCCCTTGAGCCTAAGTCACAAGCTCAAAGTCTTTTGCTTCGTCCGACAAAGTCGTACTTTTTATAGCTGACAACAACGGTACGTTATGTGCTGCCTCGATTAGATCCCATCAAGTTGTACAATCGATCAGTGCATTATTCATTGAGCCCGTTGATCCAACTTGTGTGTGTTCGTCTCTTTCAACATATGTTGATGTCATAAACCAAATGAAGCAGCAAAAATGATGAGAGACATGGCGAAGAAATAGGTCAAGTGGCCTAGTTTTACATATTTCAAGAAAATAGGTCAAAGGTTCGATCTCGAGATGAGATTTATATTCGATATAGACTGAATTCAGTATAAGTATAACATAAAATCTAAGGTGGCTCGTGAAAAAGGAAAAAAAGCGTAGCTAAATATAGTGGTAATAGTCAATCCGAGGCCTCTCAAGGATTACGATGGAGAGGTTAAATGATCAATCATCTATGTCCATACTTTCTTGAGTAAGTCTGTCACACATGGACATGTAGGTCCTAACTCACCGGAAAAAAATACATATTATAGTAGTAATGTGTATTCCACTCCCATACCTAGCTAGCAAATATATAAATTGGAAATAATAAAAAAAAAACACGAATTAAATGCAATGAGCAGCTGGTTGTAGTTGTCTTAATAACAAGACAACGAACATGCAGTCTTAATTACACTCAACCACCACACAACTCTCTCCACTCCATCCACAGTAATAGCCTGATATAACAGCTATTATATAACGTACCATCAAAACCCTAATAATCCGAGTACCATATTTCATCAGGTGTGCGAGAAAACCATGACGACGTCATCAATCTCCTTCCAAACAAAACTCCTTATTACAACCCTAGTCCTCCTCTCTACCACGACAGCCTCGTCCACGTCACCACCCCCTTTCAAGAAGCTATACGCCTTCGGAGATTCTTACACGGACACGGGAAACACACGAACCTCCACGGGCCCCACCGCCTTCAACCACGTGTCGGACCCGCCCTACGGGATCACCTTCTTCCACCGCCCCACCAACCGCTACTCCGACGGGCGGATAGTGTTGGACTTCCTAGCCGAAACCCTAAGCCTACCCCTAATCCCGCCCTACCGAGACCCCAAGGCCGACCGAGCCCACGGGGTCAACTTCGCGGTCGGCGGTGCCACCGCGATAAGGCACGGGTTCTTCGCCAAGAACAACGTGAGCTTCAACCTCGTGAAGCAGTCCCTTCAGACCCAGCTCGTGTGGCTCGATAATGTGTTGAGGGAGAGCGAGGGAGGGTACTGCAGGGACGCGGAGACGACTCCCGAGGAGTGTAGGAGGGTTTTCGGAGATGCTTTGATTTGGGTCGGGGAGATCGGTGCGAACGATTATACCGCGAGCCTTGGGTCTTCTCTCTCGAAGAGGGTTATTCGAGCTCTTGCCATAAAGAGTTTTGATGGATTCTTACAGGTGAGTTTATTATTGAGTGATCAGTTCACTTAAAAAGCTTAAGTTTGAAGGATCATATATTTTTAATTTTATATACTTTATTTCCTAAGCGGCCCTGTCTGATTTATTTTCTTATCAATCGTTAGACGTCATGATTTGGTACACATAGTCCTCTCTCGACTATACCATATTTAATGATCATTTCACGTAAAAGCAAAAGAAGGGAGTGTATAATATTTTAAATTTTTATATACTTTATTTTGAACACGTCCACTGCCATATTTAATGACAAGTTAATTAGGGCGTTATTATATTCTAATTTTATATATTTATTTTCAAACATAGAATGAAAATAATCAATTAATTGTATCCCTCCCTCGTCTAGCCCAAAAAAAAAAAGGGTTTTTATTTGATTATTTCTAAAAACAGGTGTTGCTGAAAAAAGGTGCAAAACACATAATAGTCCAAGGCCTACCGGCCACGGGCTGCGTAACGTACACTTTTGCCCTATCTTCGCCCGATGACAGGGACAACTTGGGCTGCGTGGCCACCATGAACGATCAAGTTCGGGCCCACAACGCAGCCCTGAAATCGAACCTCGAAGCCCTAAGGAAGAAATATCCCGAAGCAAACATTCTCTACGCAGATTACTACAGAGCCCACTTGACCGTATTCAACGACGCGGCCAAATACGGTTTCAAGGAGCGTTTCAAGGCGTGCTGTGGATTTGGAGGCGGAGAGTATAATTTCGATGTGTTCAACACCTGCGGTTCCCCTTCCTCAAGTTCGTGCAGTGACCCATCGGAGTACATTAACTGGGACGGGGCCCACTTCACGGAGGCGGTTTATAAGGTGATGACTGAGGGTTTTGTTAATGGCAGTTACTGCGAGCCGTCGTTTGGCTACATGATGATGAGGAGAAAAATGGAGTGATCTTTTTAATTTATATGATATGAAGTGCGGTTAATTATTAATGTTTCTTGAATGTACTTTCGATTAGTTTCTAAATGAGGGCTTGTTTTGCACTTTGGTGTCTCAAATTTGGAGTATTATTGAATGAAACGTGGGATTTGGTTATTCGCTACGCCTAATATCCATTTAAATCCCATCTTTGGTGTTTTATTGTCTTTGGCGGTGAAGCAAACATACACGCAATCATATAAAATGCACTTTTTTACTTATCACTTGTCACTGGCACTGACTTGCACCAAAGAGAAAATAAACAAAAGATGGAGAAAAGCAAAAACAAAATGCATTAGATAGTGTATTTTTTCTAATAAACAAAACGTCGAAAAGCATAGTGGATAAAAAGTAAATATAAAACGCACTTGATGATATATTTTTTCAACAAACAAAATGTCAAAAAGCAAATGATGGAAATGAATTCAAATATAAAACGTCTTGTCAATGACTTACACCAAAGAGATCTCAATGCATCTTTCACATTCAAGCTCCTCCAGTTCAATGAGTTCAGTTTTTATACGAGCATATAAAAAAATGAAGAAAAAATATCCATGTTTTATATAAAAAAAATCGATGTTTTTTATATGTAACAATAATTTATAATATTAATTTTTATAAATCTGCTCAATCGAAATTAAAATAACATGTTTTTTTTATAAAGTTTTAAATTATGTCGGTATGGAAAATAATATTTCAAGAATATTCTTTTCATTTGGATAGTGAGTCAAAAGGTCAGAGAAAAGAATTATTTTTTGATATACATGTTACCGGCATTTTGTGTTTTAGAATCCCCTTTAGATATCTAATAAAAATATAACTTCACCGAAAAAAAAATATGGAGAAAGCCGTTAGCTAAGCATCAATGCTTCTATGAGTAAATAATGATGTGAGTGACCGAGCCCACAAATCTAAAACTCATATGACGTTTCAACCAACAAAAGGACATCTCCATAACTGGTGTGGTATCTATTAGTAATATATCTCTACCGTAATTATGGCAATGATTTACGCCATGATTTACTCAATCATTGATATCAATTATCATTATACTTGATATCAATTACTCTATAATTTAGGCTTAATCGTAGACATGATTTAAGCTTCCCTGTATGTACATGTATCGATGGTTATATATTGAGCCAATACTCAATTGTGAATAATACAATACATTCAAATCCTATATGATACCAGAGCCTATCTTACTCCAACGAGCTCTAAATCGATCATAATTCACGGAAAATTTCCGTCGATCACATCGGAACGATAGTTCCCGCTCGCACTTGACGCCATGGCCTCGTCCTCCAATGAGTCTCCTCTCATTCATCTGAACGCTCCAACTCACCTTCCAATCAAACTAACACCGATGAATTTCCCGGTTTGGCGCAAACAACTTCAATCTACTCTTATTGGGTTAGATCTTCTCAAATTCATTGACGGCTCTCATCCTCAACCGGATCAATACCTTGACGCCGACAAGAAAACACCCAATACTGCTCACTACACCTGGTTTCGGCAAGATCAGATTCTCCTTTCGACTATTCTTGGAAGTTGCACTGAGACTATCCAGCCGATCTTGGCCTCGCCATCCACATCACAACAAGCTTGGGAGTCCCTTTTGACAAGTTATGCCGGATCTTCTCGATCTCGCATTATTGATCTCAAATCAAGACTCGCCAAGAACCCCAAAGGTTCACGCCCAGTTGCTGATTTCCTCCATGAGATGCGACAGATTGCTAATGAATTGGCTATTGTTCAAAGTCCAATTCAAGAGGAGGATCTAACGATTCACATCTTGAGTCAACTTGGCGACGAATTCAACAGTATCGTTGCGGCGATAAAGGTTCGTGAAACCCCCATATCGTACAATGAGTTATTATCTAAATTGGTTGATTTCGAACGAGCCCTAAAGGAACAAGAAATTGTCCCGACCATTGTTACCGCCAACAATACACAACGGTTCACCCCGGGTTCTCCCTCTGGCCAACGGTCGTCACCGGTGCTCCACTACGGTACTAGTTCAGCTAACAACTCCAGGCGTGGTCGAGGATCTGGTCGAGGCTCTTGGTCATCACAAGGTGGTGGTCGCAACGCCCGATCCTGGTCATGAGACTCGTGACTGCCGGAAGCTAGGCCGTTTTCTTCGTGATCACAACATCCAGCTTGCAGCACCTGCCTTTGTGCCTGGTCATGCGCCCGCTGTTAATACTACAGTCTCTCACGGTGCACCATCTGCGCCATCACAGTGGTTGATGGATAGCGGCGCCTCACACCATGTCACCACAGCGCCGTCCACCTTGCAATCCTACTCGGATTACGGTGGCCCCGATGAGGTCTTTCTGGGTAACGGTACATCACTTCCTATATCTCACACAGGTTATACACACTTACCCACTACTGCTCGCCCTTTAAAACTCACCAACGTTCTTTGCGTTCCAAACTTACATCGCAATTTGATTTCTGTGGCTAAACTTTGCAAAACTAACCCTGTTTCTGTTGAGTTTTTTGACACTCATTTTCTGGTGAAGGATCGCAGCACGGTGGCGCCTCTAATGAGAGGCATGAACGCCAATGATGTTTATTGCGCAGCTTCTCCATACCAGCCTCAAATAAATGTTATGTCTGCACTAGTTCCTAGGCACTGGCATCACAAACTCGGTCATTCTTCGACCTCTATCTTTCGTTATCTATTGAGTCAGTTAGGTTATTCTGCGTCGTCTAAAGTTCCCTTACATTGTGATTCTTGTTCTATGCATAAAAGTCATAAGCTTCCATTTGGTCAAAATTCCTTTGAAAGTTCTATGCCATTACAGTTATTGTATTCCGATGTTTGGGGACCCACTCAGACCTCAGTTGATGGTTTTCGCTTCTATGTCATATTTGTGGATTTCTATACTAAATATACGTGGTTGTTCCCCATGAAAAAGAAATCTGAGGTTGCTCTTATTTTTCCAATATTCAAAAATTTGGTGGAAAAATATTTTGGCCATAACATCGTCTCTGTTTTCTCAGATAATGGAGGAGAGTACATCAAACTAATCCCTTATTTCAATTCATGTGGCATCTCACATTTCACTACCCCTCCCCATACTCCCGAACAAAATGGGGTTGCTGAAAGACGTCATCGTCATATAGTTGAAACAGGTTTGAGTCTTCTTCACTTTGCAGGTCTTCCACTGACCTATTGGTCTTACGCCTTTCAGACTGCCGTTTATCTTATTAACTGACTTCCTACCCCAATCCTACAACTTCAGACTCCATTTCAATTACTTCACCAAAAACCTCCAAATTATCACAAGCTTCAGCCATTTGGGTGTTTGTGCTACCCGTGGCTTCGTCCGTACTCTGCGTCAAAGTTACATCCACGATCTAAACCATGCCTCTTTTTAGGATACTCCACCTCTCAATCCGCTTATAAGTGTTTAGACCCCACTCACAATCGTCTTTATTTGTCTCATCATGTCAAGTTCGTGCAGGACATCTTTCCAGGAAAGCTGCGAAATACAACTTCGGAGTTCAGCGCTCTCGTGCGCGACGACGCCACCACCTCGGAGGTCCTTTCCCCTTCACCACCTCCCGAGTCACCTCCACCTCTTCCACCAACATTCCCATCTCCACTTATTATTCCCCAACAGCAGTCACACACCTCCCAACCATCACCTACTACTACACCTAACACCCCTCTACCTGAAACTAGCCCTGACCACTCTAGTGATAGCCACACGACCATTCCTAATCATACCCCACCTCACCATTCCGTTCGACCATCTCGACCAAAGAAACAAAACAGACGATACTTCAATGACACCTTTGTAAACCTCACAACCACTCACCTCCTACCGTTGGCACTTGAACCATCAACCGTGACCCAAGCTCAGAAAGATCCTCTTTGGCGGCAAGCAATGGATGCCGAGTTCAATGCCATTCAACAAAATGGTACTTGGGAGCTTGTTCCTCGATCAAATCATGCTCCCATTGGCTGCAAATGGATTTTTCGCATCAAAAGGAAATCCGATGGTACTATTGATAAATACAAAGCTCGCCTTGTAGCCAAAGGTTTTCTGCAGCAACCTGGGAAAGATTATTTTGACACCTTCAGTCCAGTGACGAAGCCTACTACAATCCGAGTAGTCCTGACTCTCGCTCTTCATCACAACTGGCCGCTTCGTCAACTCGACGTCAATAACGCCTTCTTGCATGGTACCTTGCATGAAGATGTTTACATGGATCAACCTCCAGGGTATATCCATCCGCAGTTTCCGAATCATATCTGTAAACTTCGGAAAGCTCTCTATGGTCTAAAACAGGCTCCTCGTGCTTGGTACATGGAGCTTACCCAGTTTCTGACTGAGTATGGTTTCAAACGGTCCCTCGCTGATCATTCTTTGTTCGTCTACCACAAAGCAGGAACGCAAGCCTACTTCATGGTGTATGTGGATGACATTGTCCTCACTGGGAGCAACCCTATCTTTCTTGATCATTTTGTCCGTCAACTCGCTACACGGTTTTCCATCAAGGACCTTGGTCTACTTCACCATTTTTTGGGTATTGAGGTTATTTCCACATCTCGTGGTCTGTTTCTAGCTCAGCATCGTCATATTCATGATCTCCTGCAACACTCTCGAATGGATGGCGCGAAGGAGGTATCTACACCACTTCCCTCTCCTGACTCTCTGTGTCTCGAGGATCATTCAGGTGATGTGGATCCTACTCCATATCGGACCATTGTGGGCTCCCTACAGTACCTAGCCTTTACTCGTCCAGATATCTCATATGCCGTCAATAAGCTATCACGGTTTATGCATGCTCCCACAAACAATCATTGGCAGGCTCTCAAACGCGTCCTTCGTTATCTGAAAGGGACGCTTTATCATGGCCTATTTCTATCTCGCGATTCGTCCCTCCAGCTGACGGCTTTCTCTGATTCTGACTGGGGAGGTGTTCAGGATGGTGGTCGCTCTACCACTGCTTATATTTTGTATCTTGGGTCTAATATTATTTCTTGGCGTTCTTCTCGGCAAAAATCAGTCTCCAGATCTTCCACGGAAGCTGAATATAGGGCTTTGGCAAATTCAGCGGCAGAGATACTTTGGATTAAGAACCTGCTTTATGAACTCGGTGTTATGGTCCCATCTCCACCTCGCATTTATTGCGACAACACTGGTGCCACGTATACTTGTGCTAACCCAGTGTATCACTCTCGCATGAAACATCTGGCATTAGACTATCATTTTGTTCGCGAATTAGTCTCGGAGGGCTCATTACAGGTTCTTCACATTAACACGCAAGATCAAATTGCAGATGTTCTCACGAAGTCTCTTCCTCGGCGCTCTTTTCTTCATTTTCGATCCAAGATTGGCGTATCCGACGGATCCTCCATCTTGCGGGGGCGTATTAGCAATATATCTCTACCGTAATTATGGCAATGATTTACGCCATGATTTACTCAATCATTGATATCAATTATCATTATACTTGATATCAATTACTCTATAATTTAGGCTTAATCGTAGACATGATTTAAGCTTCCCTGTATGTACATGTATCGATGGCTATATATTGAGCCAATACTCAATTGTGAATAATACAATACATTCAAATCCTATAGTATGTGTATCTCAGTCTTATATCTTCTTATCGTTTGTCAGAGAACTCAGTTATGATGGGTAGAGACAAGACATACATGTTTTATATATATATATATATATATATATATATTTTAAAAAAGTCGGTATTAAATCGGGACAGGTAGCAATATTTATGAGGCAGGTGGTATGGGATATTTGAAGTTTTTCCATAAATGATTTTTGGTGAACGAATTCATATTAAATGGCATGTGAAATGATTTCACGTAAGTTGACTTTCTTGTCCGTTGCTTTGATGATGACGAAAGGAAATGATTGGGGTATGATATGATTTATGGTTTTTGACAAAAAAATACGAATTATCACAGTAACGGTTTTAATTAATTAATCATCATCGACTGAGGTCACAGAACAAATTTTGCTGTTTCATCCAAGAAAAGAACATATATGTGCGAGGGACTCCGCCATGTATGGACCTTCAAGATTGTCGACGCCTAACCGAGTAATTTAGACCACAAAATAATATATTTTAAACTGTGAAAAATAATGTATTCTTTTATTTGAATAAATTACTCTATCCTTTAGCCCATATATTTGTTGCAAATGCAATACGTACTCATAAAGTAACAAAGAGAAATAAAAATATGATGCTGAATTTTACACGTGTTCGATTCATAAAAATCATCAAAGCTCATATCCGAATTTATGTAATCTATTCTATTAGATTAATGGTGATGGGTGGTTAAAAACTGTCCAATTTGGTGTAAAAAATATATTCTAATTTGACTTCTCTTTTTATAATTTATTTAATATGTATTAAGACCTCAATCTTTTATTTATTACAATCACATCCTCACAAATAATTCTTTTAAAAATATTATTTTACCTGTAAAATATTATTAATTAAAAATAAATTAATATTAAATATTTATATTTGAGAACAATAAATACTAGTAATAATAATGACTTTGTCCCCACCCCTGCGATTAACGGCTATTTTATTGGATCTGTGCTCCTCTCTCACTCTGTCTCCGCCCCCATTCCATTAAAAGAGAACCGTTACATTGATGCTGGAGCTTGTCGACATCTCCTCCATAAACGAGAATGGCGGTTACATAAATGTGTAATAATTCTCGTACGGTGGTACAATTTCCGGCAATATATGGGCAACTTATGTTTTTTCTTTCTTTCCACTTTTGCGCAGCCGTAATAATCTCACGAGTAATGTCCAAGAATGGAAGATAAAAAGGAGAGAGATTGATTTGGATTGGTCCGTTTAAGCCCACCTCGAAAAATGTCTCAGCTAATGTTATCATAAGGCACAAGGAGATCTTGCAAAAGGAAAATTGTGTGCTTACTTCTAAAACTCAAAATAGGGTAACCGCGTTAATTGTCACACTATTTTATAACTTTATAAACATACTATTTTAAACTCTATTGAGAAAATATTTAATAAAATTAATAATAATATTATTATTTTTACATTTATAAAAAATGGATCATTTTTCTTATTTATTTATTTTAATAGCGGTACTTAAAATTGATCAAAATAAACAAAAGAATGAGAGAGGAAGCATAAAATTCATTTTTAGTGTGTTTCACGTTTTATTAATATATTTTTACTACATTTCTTGGTAAAAGGGGTAACACATCATGACACCCAACTTAAGAAGTTTGCAATTTTAAGACACAACTTTCAGGTTGAAACAATTTAAAGACATTAACATTGAGAAAGAAGTTGTTTCTTGCCTGTATAATAACAAGTCATGAGATTATCGTATACCAAGATCTAATTTTTCCTAGGAACGCATCACTTTCTCTTGCAAAATTACATACTACATTTTTCTAAAATATATAAATATTATTCTCGGACTATTTTCCCGCGAACAAAAAAAATGATGAAACAAAGAAGACCCATCAATTCATCACCAGTAATCACCACAAGAGCAAACCCCATCCTTAAAATGATGAAACCTGCTCCCATCCCTCATCACAATCTCTCTCTCGTAAGCCTTCGACACCGATTTCATCACACCATGGCAGTCACTGCACATCCGATGACTCTGAACGAGCTGCAGCGGGCTCGAGCCCTCGGTGCTCATGAGCCCGAACGAGACCGCAAGCTTCTCGCTGTGGTGCACCCACATCCTCTGCTCCCTCTCGTCCACGTCGGGCAGCAAATTTCTCCCCTCGGGCTCGTACCCGTCCCCCGAAATCCTCACCATTATTTCCTCCAAATTCTCGTAAATTTCATCCGCCCGAGTATGAGACTTGTCCCCCGTGAAGAAAACGTAAAACCGCTTCCTTACCTCAATGTAAGTACAAGCAGGCATCATCCTTAAACCTTTCATCCTCAGTGTCTGAAAAACCCGAGCTGCTTCCTCCGTTTTCCCCGCACCGTTGTATATATTGAGGAGCACGATATAGTTCGAGAGCTTCTCTGGATCCATCCCGTAAATCTTCTCTGCTGCGAATTTCCCGAGCTCGAAGTTCTTGTGGGCCCGGCATGCCGTGAGAAGCGCGGCCCACATGTTGACCGTGGGCTCCAAGGGCCCGTCTCTTATCAGAGCCAAGGCCTCATCGAGCAAGCCCTCGCGGCCCAGTAGCTCCACCATGCACGTGTAGTGCATGGCCCGTGGCTTCATCTTGTGAACCCGGCTCATGGATTCGAAAATCTCCCACCCGATTTCAGACAATCCCGAGTAGCAACAAGCAGACAGAACCGCGAGAAAAGTCACGTGATTGGGGACCATTTTTTCTCGCACCATCCGTTCGAAGAGCTCCACCGCCTCGTGCCCACGCCCGTGGTTCCCGTAGCCCGATATCAAAGCATTCCACGAAACTACGTTCTTCTGCGGCATTTTCTCGAACACGTGCTGGGCGTCTTCTATCCTTCCCCATTTGCTGTAGAAATCGACGAGGGCTGTGTTGGCTACGATGTCGAGCCCGAACCCGTTTCGCACCAGGCTCGCGTGGGCTTGCTTCCCGTGTTCCAACGAGGCGAGCCTCGTGCACACGCGTATGACGATCGAGTAGGTGAAATGGTCCATTTTGGCACCGGAATCTTGCATTTCGTAGTACATGTTAAGTGCCTCTTCGCTGTAACCGTGGAGGGCGTAGCCCGCGATGATACTGTTCCAAGCTACCGTGGTTTTCTCGGGCATCAAATCGAAGATGGATTTAGCATTCTCGATGAGGCCACACTTGCTGTACATGTCGATCAAGGAACAAGAAATAAATGCATCGCTGCTTAAACCCGTTTTCAACACAATCGAGTGGATTTGTTTCCCGGGGTAAATAAATCCGAGGCCCGTCGAAGCTCGAATCATGCTGGCCAAAGATCGAGAGCCCACGTCTAAGTTTTCCTCCCACATTGTTAAGAAGAGCCTAAATGCATCTAAGAAATCGCCGGAGTCCACCAATCCCATGATAATGGTGTTCCAAGAAACCACGTTTCTCACTGGCATTTCCTCGAACAGGTTGCGGGCATCGATCATCATCCCGCACTTCACGTGCATCAGCAGGACCCTGTTCATCAGGTATAAATCCATGTCCAAATCCGAATCAAGCATGCTTCTGAAAACCCTCTTCACGCCCCTAATCGACTTCGATCCAATGCAAGCACCCACCAACGCGTCGTAAGTGGAAGCGCCGATATCGGCGGGGTTCTCACACTCCAAGATCTCGAACAATTCGAGAGCCTCGTCGTACCTCTTGCAGAGCACCATCTTTTCGATCTGCCCGCAAATTCCCGGGCTGAAATTCGAATCTTTTAAACGAGTTTCGCCGGGAAAACGGTCTCCATCGATCTTGACGATTTTATCTTCCTTCCTCAGGTGCTTAGGCGCAGGCCTCGGTCTTAAGCCCTGATTCAGCAACGAGCAGCGGAACTTAAACGGCGTCGCTTTGCTGATTCTCTTCTTCAGCGAGAAATTCTGGAAAAGGTGGGATTTTTGTTTGCTGGCGTTTATCAACGAGCATGCGTATCCGTAGCTGTTCTGAATCTGATCCAGCGGCAATGAGATATCCATCTAAGTATCTTCGCAAGAGATGCGGAGGCAAAAGAACAGTGAACTCTGAATCACTCAAGGAGATGAGATCTTAATTTTGATTTTTTTTCACATGGATTGCTACGTAGTTCTTTGGTTTTAGTTTGTCCGAAGGTAAACGTTTGGGCTTTGAAAGATCCGCCAATGCAGTTTGTTGGTTAGTGGTTCAACTGACGGACTCACCTAACTGTGGTAGCCGGACATTTAATTATTATGCTAAAATAAAAATATATATAATATATGATGAGTCTTGTCATTTCTTTCGTCATGGGATCGTTTGTTCTTATTTGGTATTACACCCCAGATTCTGATAAGTGTTAATCTTAACTAATTTTTTACACGGA
This sequence comes from Linderniella brevidens, assembly GCA_004919715.1. Classification (NCBI taxonomy): domain Eukaryota; kingdom Viridiplantae; phylum Streptophyta; class Magnoliopsida; order Lamiales; family Linderniaceae; genus Linderniella; species Linderniella brevidens. The sequence continues at coordinate 1,576,516 of SWDC01000146.1, forward strand.
GTCACAGTATGATGTCAAACATCATATTGGAACATCAAATGAATATAGAGAATCATAACTAGTTTCTTTTAAGCCCAATTCAAAGTCACAATACTCACGGAGAAAATTGTTAATTACGTTAGGTTCCATTGCCATCATATGTAGTTTTTTTTTTTTACTGTCCCGATGTATCCCCACTCGACCTGGCTATGGGCTAGCCCCTAAATACCGGCATGAGCTTTTTTTTTTGCGCCACACAGACCTGACGGAGGCTTAATGGCGTCACACATTCCAGAGGTGGCATGTGCTTTTTTTTTTTGCGCCACACAGACCTGGCAGAGGCTTAATTGCGTCACACATTCTAGAGGTCAGACTAATCCCCGGGGCAGATGAATACGTTCCAAATCCACCTGACAACGATAATCATGGCTCCTAAGTCCCATGTGGACTACTCAAAAAATTGTGACATGAGAGATTCGATCTTACGACCTCATTTAACCACAAGACCTTAAGACATCCTCCTTGACCACTGGACCAAGACCGCATTGGCCAATCACATGTAGTTTATAATTGATCAAATGATGTAAAACCCAAATTACAAATCTTAAATCCATAGCAAAATTCTTCCTACAAACTGAAACGAGTTATATAATATTAAAAGTTAGTACACAAAGTATAATATTACTAAATTGGCAGCCATAGATAGTTGTCTCTATATAATAGTAGACAAGAGGAGAGAAACTGTTTCTACTTTAAAAATATACGAAAAGAAACGAAAATGTTCCATTCTCAACTAACAACTATGCTAGTTGGGCTTAGGCCCTGTCGCACTATTTCTTTGACTTCAACTCAAAATCCGTCGGCTCTATAAAATAAAAAAGGTTCGTTTATTGGCAGTCGTTTCAAATTTGGTGTAACAAAAAGAAAAATTCTAACGGCTTTTTTCCCTTTTCATTTAAAAATTCTATTACCTTTTATTGATGAAAATGGGTGTTAGGAACGAACAGCCAATCCAACAGTCAGCACCTCGATTAACATAGATTCATGTACTAATTAATACTTCTTCAATGCAATAAAATCTTAATATAAACAGCGAACGAATTACGTAAGCGTACATAAAATATAATCATACAAAACCTTTCCTCAGCGGCTCCTCGGCCGAACCCTAACGTTGAATCCGCCGGCCATATAAGCCGTGAGCATGGGAACGAAAACCGGCTCGTCCTCGCTAACCGGGACCAGCTCGAACCGGCTCAGGACCGAAGCCACCACATACTTCATCTGCACGAAAGCCATGTCCTTCCCCAAACAAACCCTAGGACCCGCCTGAAAAACCGGGAACTTGAACGGGCTCACCGGCTCCATCTCCCCGTCATCACCGAGCCACCGGTCCGGTCTAAACTCGGACCAGTCCTCGCCCCAGAGCTCCACCATCCTCCCCATTCCGTACGGAAAATAGGTAACCCGGTCCCCACCGCGGACCCGGGTCCCGTCGGGGAGAACGTCGTCGCGAGCCGCGTGCTTCGAGTCCCACACCACCGGAGGGTAGAGCCTCATGGACTCGCAAAGGCACGCCTTGAGGTACTTCATCTCTTTCAGTTCCTCGAACCCTGGGTTTTCGTGGGCCGTGATCTCCTCCACCAGCTTCCTCTCGACATCCGGGTGCCACGTCAGCAGCCAGAAGAGCCACGTCAGCGCTGATGACGTGGTGTCCCTGCCCGCCATCAAGAAGCTGATCACCATGTCCCTCACCATTTCATCGGTCAAGCCAGCTTCCAAGAATCTTGACAGCAAGTCACCGTTTTTATTATTATTATTATTATTATTATTATTATTATTATTATTATTATTATTATTACTACTATTATTCTTATTATTAATATTATTACAGGCGGTTGTAGTAGATACGGTAGGTACTGTAATGATCTTCTCTTTATCTTTTTCGATACGCTTGGCCTTGATTATGTCAGAAACGCACGCATGCACAGTAGAAACGGCACTTTTCAATTCTCTCTCCGTCCCTAAGTTCAAAGCCTTCTTCACCTTCCAAACGGCAGCCACCGGCGCCGCTCCTCTCAAGGCCGAGAACTCCGACGCCCTGTCAAAAGCCACGGCGAGAGGCGGCGGAGGTTTCGAGAGATCCAAGCAGTTGGGGTCCAACCCTAAGGACACTCTACAAATGGTGTCGAACGAGAACCTCCTCAGCAAATCCTGCATGTCGATGACCACAGCACCACGAGCAGCGCCGCCGCCGCCGTCATCTCCGCCGCCTCCGACGCCACAGCCCGCCGCTTCCGAGAGCGCAGGGATTATCCTGTTGCGCACCTCGTCCTCCAACACGCCGGCGAGAAAATCCTTGAGGGACCTCGTGGTGAACTCGTGGCTCGCGAGCTTCCTCTGCGAGTGCCACGTGTCTCCGTCGGAGTTGAAGATCCCGAGCCCGAGAAAGTCCCCTAATAGCTCGGAGAAGGGCTTTCCCTTGGGGAAATTCGTAAAATTGGTCTTGAGCATGTACTCGACGTTGCCTGGGTTTGCGGTGATTACAGTCCTCGGTGCACCGAGGCGGTGTAATACAATCGTCTGTGTCTTAGATTCGGACAAGAGATCCACGTACCAGCTCAGCAAACGGCGGCGGTTTCTGTAGAAGGAGATTAGGGTTTTGAGGCTCGGGAAATTATCGTACACCGGCACGAGTTTCTTGAGCTTGAGGCTAAGCTTGTTGGTGGAAATCGTCAGTAACAACGACGACGGGCGCTGTAGTGAAGAAATTACGTTGAAGATGAACACTGAGGAGGCCACCGAGAGAATGAGAGCGATGCCGAGGAGAAGAGTTACCATCGTTGTAGAGTGAGAAAGAATGAAATTGGCTTTAATTTGAGTTGTTTAAGAAAAATTGAATTCGAGTGAGGTGACATATATATATATACGTGCGCGGAGGTTTTGTTTTTCAGACACGTTTTTCTGCGGAAGGAAATCGAGAATTTGGGCCGCTTTGTGAGCTTCACTTTCACGGCCCTTTTTGCGGCGGTCGGAGCACGTGGTGGAATATGGCTGCTGTCTTTTCAAGTCTAAGCAGCTTCGAGATGTCGACGCTTGTGAAAAAAAAGAGGGCACGTGGTTGTGTTTCAATTCCGTCACGTGCTCTTATGATTTTATTTTTTAAGTTGTGTCTAATCTAAAGTTTGATTAAAATTACTTCTACTATCAGTCTTAAAGATTATACATACATATACATACACCCCACTAGAAGGATGAAAAGACGACTAAAATATCTTAGATATCGAGTGTACCCTTCTATAAATTCTATATTAGACAATTTATTTTAATAGTTACTTTTTTCTATGCGTTAGTCAAATCTATATTTGACAATCGCTATATATTTGTTTTTTTCCTTGCAAGCATGCACAACTAGTACCGATATATTATTAAAAATTATAGTATTTCGAATATTCAACCTTGGTTGTATGGTGGAAATTGGAATGTGCAACTTGACATTGCTTTTCCGATAGAATAAGGAATTTATATTATTAATCAAAATATAATTTTATAAAAAGCAAGAATGAAATTAAATGGCAATTTGGAATAAAGGTTCGTCAAACCAAGAAAGAAGGTTCTTCAGATACGATTATTAAATTAAATTAATATATATGTGTTGTTCGTACTTCTAAGTTCTATTGCGGAATTCAATTAATATCACCTCAACCTTCAGATAATGGATTCGCGAGCGAAATACAAATGAAACTATGCAACTTTATAAATTCGGCTAATATTATAATGAGGTTTTCCTATTTAAAAGGCAGCTCTGGGGTGGTGTCGACGTCTCTTAACTCTCTATACGTGCCACATATTTTTATTTATTTACGACGTTTTAATATCATTTAATGTATGCCAAAAAATATATCTTTTCAACAGTCGGTGCAACGCAAACTTATTGATAACTACAGTTGAAATATTGCATGATGCGATACGGATACGCTTCCTTTTCAAAGAATCCGTAAATTTCTTTTCTGTATATCTTTGAATTTTGTCATTGTACTTTTCCTCTTTTGAAGATTTTCAGATTTTATTGACGTCGGAGTAGTCTTATTTTCCAAACATGTGAGCGAGCATTAGTAAAGATCATATTCTTTAACTGTAGTACTTTTAATTGATTGCCATCGTAATTATTGAAAATATCGTAAGAATTTATCTGGAAGTCCCCTCTTTTTTAAAAAAAATTATTTTCACTGAAATTATTAGGTATCTATAGTGGGTTTCGACTTAAATTGAATATTATTTAGAGAAAAATCGTAATTTTTGGAAATAAAAAATCTTCAAAGTAAACACACACCACAACGCAGTGCTTATTATTTTCCTTTTATTTTTTCTATAAAAAACGACTGTAATATAATCGTCCTCAACTGATATGAAAGACGACCATGTAAAGATAAAAAATAATAGGTAATGAACTATCTTCGAACAAATTCATACGAGAAGTGACAGAAATAAATAAACAAGGTAAAGGCCTCAATCATCATCTCTATAGATAGATGCATTCGATGTAAATCCTTTGTCAAATCCTGCAATAAACGCAAGATATTGAAGGAAGATTCAGAAAAATCAACTACTGCAACGTGAGATAACAAACAAACAATCAACATGTTTTAAAGGGCAAAAAAAAAGGAAATCTTGACATATTATTTTAAATGAAAACATACATATCTTGTTGAATGCGACGATGTCAACGCTCTGCACGTGTTCGTTTATCGGCTCGGCAGTGAGATAATCTTCGATGAGGTTATCAACGGACACGAGGTCATCAACAATGGTGATCATAATCTGCAGCTTCTTGATACCATATCCCACAGGAACAAGTTTAGCTGCAACACAAAAAAACATGATATTCTACTTATTGTTTGCAAAGCTAAATTAAATAAATAAGTTTTACTAAGCATAGTTTGAAAATAAAGGGAATATTCATAAAGAAGATTGAATTAAAAGGCTTACATGCTCCCCAGAATAGACCTTCCATGTGAACGCTTCGAACAGCTTCCTCCAGCTTCTGCATATCGGTTTCATCGTCCCATGGTTTCACGTCCATAAGTACCGAGGACTTGCCACCTAGAGGAAAATACCATCCAGACAATTTATTGATAAATGTAATTATATTAATAGATTAAATGAAATAATAAGAATTGAATTGGCAAGAACTAACTTTCTTTCTTTTTTCCAGAAGCATTCACAGCTGCTGCACGCTCTTCAGCAGCCTTCTTCTCTTCCTCGGTTTCCTCACCAAACAAATCAACGTCATCATCGTCATCATCATCCTCAGCAGCAGCAGCCTGCGATTAACAGCCAATTAATTTAAGATCATTGATGTGGTGGTTACTGAACTAAATCTTAGACAAATTAGACAAAGATAAGAAAGCTAATTTCATACAGGTCATAATATTAAAAAATCATATTCGAAGTATTTTACTACCTTAGTGTCAGCAGGAGGAGGAGTGGCGGCGGCCTCTGCTGATCCTGTGATTGTCACACCACTTCCTTCTCCAGATACTCCACTGCAAACACAAAAAATAAGAAATTTAATAAGGAAGATGTTAAAAAATATCAATCATATAACCAGCTTGGCAAGGACATACGAGATCCTCAGCAGTGCATTGATGTGTTTGTACCACCGTGATACATTGACATATTCAGATGATGGAGGCTTAGAGAAGGCAGCATAAACCGTGAGATCATCTTTCGAAGCTTGATACCTGGAATGATTATAGTGTAGGTGATGATGCAAAGCAACTAGTCCTCTGACATATTGATAAGAAAATATTTGAGGCATACTTGTAAAACTTCCTAAAATCATCAACTACATCATCAATTGATGCTAGTTATACAAGAAACTCTATAGCCTACTTGCGATTCGCGCACAACTATATGGTAAATTGGTCAAGCAACAACAAAATACATAATCTCTGTAATTTGCTGAATTTACCTACTGATGCAAAGCAATGCCTTTATGTCAATGAAATAAAATTCTGATTTGAACGAATAATTCAATAGAATTCATAGTTCATAAGCAATTCCGTGTTGAAAATACACACATTCAAGCTATAAAAAGATACTATTTAGTGCTAAATTCTGAAATTTTAATCTAACGGCATCAATCCAAAAAAAAAAATCAGAACAAAAGTGGCAAACAAGTCCTAAGTTCTCAATTCTGTAAGATCTAAGCTTAAAGAGAAATCATAGATCGCCTATTAAGGAAGGCTCAAAAGACCACATACGCTCAAGATCTGCTGTACTTAGCTACACAAAAAGGTGAAGATTTAGAAAAAAACAAAAACTAACCCGGTGATGTAACTGCGAGAGAGAAGGTACTCATCAAGTTTCTTGAGGCCAGTTGCCGAGGTAACATCGCTGAAAGTGACGGCCATTGAAGACGCAGGATTAGGGTTATCTGCAGTATTGTCTGTGTGTGGTCGAGTGAGGTGAGCTACTGGTAAGACAAAACGTCATCAAAACTTTCATTATATTGCAGTATGCTAGGTTTTTTTCACGGGCTTTCAGTTGGGCTTATTAGAGTAATTATTGGGCCCGAACACAAATGGGCTACCCTCCTTTAATTTGCCCACATATAACAACCAATCCACTCAAAAATTAGATGATCCTTTGTAATAGACTATGATACACACAGAACCAAAATTTAGCTGTATATATATTAGTATTGCTATTTTTTAAGGTAAAACTACAAAAAAATATCTTCTTGAAAATATCAATTAAGTCATGTTAGGTAAATTTTATATGCAGATACTTAGTAGGAAAAAGTTTTTACACATAGGTACTCATTTGGCCGAGAGTACCTTTTTTCACTCATTTACGTACTTTATATATATATATATATATATATATATATATATATATTTACGTACAACTTGTATGGTACCAAAATGTGTTTCTTATGGTACCTAATATTCTTACATGATGTACATTTTGTTTGTTTTAGTATGTACATTTTTTCACTATATTATGTATCACACTACGTTTTTTTATGGTTCCTAAATGTCTTATAAGTTGTACATTCGGCAAATGTGTCCCTATGTGTAAAAACTTTATTCAACTAGGTACCTCACAAGGGACTGAATTGACATTTTTTATTCTAATGGGTATTTAACTGTAAGTTAAGCCTCCTAGTTTAGAAGTTGTTTATTTAAATTATCCGAGAAAATGAGAAACGCCCGTTGTTAATTTCGGTTTAATAACCGGATCGGGTTCAACCCACCTCATGCATTAAACGGCTTTATTATTACATTATTATTAACAAGATAAGCATCTCATGAAAGCCAAAATCCAAAGCAACAAAAATTCATTTCCTTCTTACAAGGAGAAACTCGAGAATCTCTTCGACCAAAGGCAGCTAATTACTCAAAAGCCAAGAATAAAAGGTGTCACCACCCCACAAATGACCATCACAATACAACACTTGCACCGAAATTATTTAAATTTAGAAAGAAATATTCGTATTTTCTTCAATTAAAATGTTGGATTGGGCGCCAATAGTAGTTGGGTTGATCCTATTTGTGCTCCTATCTCCGGGCATTTTATTACAGATTCCGGGAAATACAAAACCTGTTGAGTTTGGTAGCTTCACCACCAATGGAAAAGCTGTCATCATTCACACTTTGCTCTTCTTCGGAGTTTTCACGATTGTTATAATGGCTCTGCGCCTTCGTGTGTATCTTGGCTAGTTTTTATTTATTTATTTATGTATTTTTAGTGAGTCGTAGTTTGTTCCATTGTGGATATTTCTTTCATTCGTTGGTGGGACGCAATGATGCACGTTATTTTTATTTGTTACTCTTTATATCTGTGAACGATAACATGACCTAATTAGAATTATTCACTGGATCGGTGATTATTTATTTAATTTAATAGGAATTTGGATTCTTTTTCGAATTTGTATATTCTGCAATCCCACGTGGGATTTAATATTAGCGTCTCGGAAATAATTCTCCCGAGGAACACGTAATTATTTGATGCAAGTTACGATCTTGGTGACTCATTCGGAGTCTTGGGGAAATGTCAATAATAAAAAGTTGGTTAATTGTCGTAACAATTAAAATAAAATCTAAAGAAATTGCAAATAATAAACTCGTGGGACCGTAATACAATGGACCACTATGGCCTGACAAATGGGCCTATTGGGTTGGATATTATGGCCCAACCGATCATCGCATGAATGCTATTTACATGTTTAGATTTTTTCTATTTAACTAATTGTTTTATTACAATTTAGGATAAAAAAATATTTTCACATATATTAGACCTTGATGTCAAATTATTATTTTTCTATACCTGAATTTCATTCCTAAATAATTTTCAATCTTTTGTTTATTAGTCAAAAAACTTTTACTTAATTTATGATAAACATGTAGCACATTATTTTTTTTCAGGTATAAAGTCTTTTGACTCGTTTTGCACCGGATTTACGTAATAGTTGATTTTTACCAACGGAAGAAACGTATTAATGGAAAAAATCTTTGCAAAATTTCTAATAATACATACTCGAAAAGAAGAAATTTCATGTTAATGCCTTATAATCAAAACATAATTAGATGAGGTGTATCAGTAAATATCATTACAGTACATGACCACTTTTATTATTTTAGTTTTATTTTCATCTGAAAAATGAGGATATAAATATGGGTGATCGCTACTTCAGTGTCACTCTCACAGTCGCACTGCAGCTCAAGTAAAATTTTCAAACCCCAAATATTGTACCCGTCTTTACACCAAAACCCCGAATGCTGAACCCTAATTTTCATTCGATCACAGTTCACTTTCACTCGATTTACGTTTCGGAACTTTTCCTGATACAATCTCAGTGAGTAATCCTTAAAATTGAAGTTGCGGTTAGGTTTTTTTCTTTAGTAAATCTTGGGATAATAATTGCTACTCTTTATGGCATCGGAGAAGGAAGCGATTGATGAGGGCAAGAAGCTTGATGACGACTCAATTGAAGTAAAAGATGTGGGAAATGGAAAATTTGATAACGGAGTCGAAGGTAAAGCAGGGGAAGCTGAGGAGGATGGGAAAGAAAAGGAAGTAAATGGAGAGGAAAAGAGTGAGGAAGAAAGATCTGAAAGTGAGTCGGAAGATAAGAAAGACGAAGATGAAGTCGAGAAGCAAGAAGAAGACGGAAACACCGAGGATGAAGCTGTGGAAAAGGAGTCAAAGGAAGAAAAAGGAGGTGAGATTGGTGAGCTATCCTCTCCACGGCCAACGAGGGAGAGAAAGACAGTGGAGCGGTTTACTGTGACTGAAACTCCCAAGGGCACTGCATCGAAGCCGCTCGCTATTGAGAAGGTACTCCTTCACTTGTTAAAAGATTTCTTTTTTTCTTTACATTATTTGGTTTTTGAAATTCAAGTGTCTTGTTGTCTTTGTGATTCATTGCTTGTTGAATTTTATGTTGCATGGACTAAGTGATGTATGTTGTCTGATGATTTAGTTTTTCTGAAAAGATTTTACTTCATGCTTTGAATTGTTGATGGATATTTCTATTATCAATTAGTTTCGTTGATAATTGCTGGTAAATAGTGACAATCGAATGCTGGACCATTTCGGTTTTTTGGTGGCCTAGAAGCAGTACCATTTTCTTCTTAATGATGTATGTACGCTGAGTAATTATTTTAATGGCTGACTTTTTGTTTCATGTTTATGGTTATTAACTATGTTCTGTTTTCCTTTCAATTTTTTTGGTGTGTTGGCTGTTAAGGAATTGGGTGATTTTCCATGTGCCACTAATAATATTGTTTCTGTGGTCCAGGGTCGAGGTACACAGCTTAAGGATATTCCAAACGGTATATTTTTCCTTCATTGCTCTTAGTCAAGTACTTTATCACTGCATATGAAATATGAACTTGTTTTCGATTTGGAATTGGCTATGCCTATTACTTCTTTATGATCGTCGTTAGGTAGTGTTTTCCTGTCTATAACAATTGCTGATTTAGATAATTAAGATTATGTCTGTAAGTAGGATCAGATATGAGTATGTACTGTTAATTTCGATGAGTTATTCCATTTACTCACATGGATGGCTATAAATTATATGAACTCAAGGCACTAAACTTGTTTTTTACTGACATCTGTAACCGTTGGTAGCACATACTTGCTATAGTTTGAAGCAGTGTTTCATTTTGTTGCATATCTGCTTAGTGTTGTCCTAGACGAAGCTTTACCAGTTCTATGATAAGGGCAGTAAATCAACCAATTATGCTGAGAATAAGCAGATGTACATCTATGATTTTCCTCTGGTGTTTCATGCTTTCTAACACTGGGTCAAACAAACAATGAAATTGCTTGAAAGTATTCTCTTTGAAATTCAAGTGTTTTGTGGTTGGAAGCAATTTATGTTGTTGTAACTTCTCTTCCGAGACATTTAAATTTCACAGTGGCTTTCAAGTTGTCTAAGAGAAAAGCTGATGAGAACCTGCAGCAGCTTCATCACATTCTTTTTGGGAGAAAAGCTAAGGTAAAGAGAATTTATTTTCGGCTCTTTAGTGAGTTTTTGCCCGAATCAAGCATGTTTAGAAGTCTTTTGTGCAGGTACAAACCTTGAAACGGCACTTGGGCCTCTTTTCTGGTTTTGTATGGGCTGAAAATGAGGTATGCATTCTTTTCTTCATTCTCTTACCCGCTGTATTTTTCTTTATTATGTGCTTCATTGTGTTCGAGTTAAAACCTTAGATGTTGTGAAAAAGAAGCTCTAATCTATATGTAAAATTAGAACTTTGGAATTGGTAAAGATTCCTTTTTGTTTTGCTGAGAGATTCACATATTTCTTCACAATCTCTCGTTTTACATGTCTTCAGCAGGAAAAGCAAAGAGCGAAAACCAAGGAGAAGATTGATAAATGTGTTAAAGACAAGTTGCTGGATTTTTGTGACATTCTTAACATACCAGTCAACAAAACTACGGTGAAGAAGGTAACTAACGCCTTACTGGTGTTTCTGTTGTGATATCCGTAATTGACCATTAATCTCAATCTTAATCGTGTGATCCAGGAAGAGCTCTCCTCAAAGTTATTGGAGTTCTTGGAATCTCCTTATGCTACAACACCTAACTTGCTCTCCGAGAAAGAAAAGGTAAAGTTCTCCATCTGGGTTACTTTTTTTGTCTTGTACTTCTGTCCTTTCCTAGGACTAAATGGAGTAATGGATCAAGCAACACATAATTTCTTGTGCAACATCTGAAGGCTAAGAAGAGAGCCATTAAGGACAAAAACCCTGGCTCCAATGGATCCTCGGGAAAATCTGCAAAGGTACTTCATTTCTTTCTTATTGGTGTTGCTCTACACTGTCGAGAATATATCGGTGGATAAGTTACATGAGTCGTGTGCTGCATCTTCTGTGCTGTAATTCATGAGCATTAGTCTCTGTTTTGTTAATGAATTTATTTATGGACTATCATTCTGAGGGTTCTGTTTCCTCAATATAAATATACTACAAAGCCTCAAGTCTTCTCCCTTTGAATCTTTACCGGCATTTTAGATGTGCCTATCCTAAATCTATTATACTCCGATCATAATCTTTACCGGCACTTTAGATGCAAATGCTCGTTTTGAACATATATGTCACAGATGCTATATATACATGATTTTCTCTGATGGATCTGTGTTCATCCCTTGGCAGACTATATTGTACCGCTAATTTGGCCACTAATTTGGCACCTAAATTGCATGCGTTGGTCACACTGAATTTATATGTTACCAAGATTTATTGTTTCCATAGCTCTACCGCAATATTCTCGATATACAATCCCTCTTAACCGACATGCAGAAACAAAAGAAGAGCTCTGAATTCGTGAAGGAAAAGCCTTCAGATGATGAAGAAAGCGACCATGAAATAGAACCTCTGAAAAGTGAAGGAGAGAGTAACCATGAAGAAAATGAATCGGAGAAAGAATCCGATGGAGATCGAGGAGAATCTCAGAAGAACACTGCGAATGGTTCTTCTTCAAAGAAAACCCCAAAGAAAGATGCTGGTTCTTCGAAGAAAGCTGCAAAGAAAGATACCGTTGAGAGCAGTGGAAAGTCCAAGTCAATCAGCAAAGGAAGTTCGAATTCTGCATCTAAAAAACGGGCTGCTGAAACCGAATCGAAGGGTAAGAGTAAGACAAAGACTTCTCCAGCTAAAAAACAAAAGGTGGAGAAGGAAGCTGAGGAGCATGCTACTTCACCGTCAAAAGGTTCTACTACTTCAAGCAAAAAGAAGTCAACCAAAGGTTTGTGGAGAAAAAAAAAAGATAAAAAAGTTAGCTTTTCAATACTAGACCATATAAATAATCTACTGCCCTTACAAGGCTAGAGGTTCTTTATCTCAGTAAATTTCACTTGCACCTGTTAGTAGGGGAAGGGCAAAGTAGCAGCAAGAAAACAGAGAAGACGAAAGAACCCATGAGAGAAGAGATGCATGAAGTCGTTGCTGATATCCTAAAAAAAGTTGATTTCAACACCGTACGTTCGTAATATTTGTTGCTCAAGAGAACGTACTTTTTTTTTAATTTCAAATTCAATTGTTAATACTCCTCGTTATGTTCCTATAATGCAGGCAACATTATCTGATATTCTCAGACAACTCGGTACGTCATGCCTCAAATTTATTACCTTATTATTTATGTTTGTACCTAATTACTGCATTGTGAATTGTGATGATGAACAGGAGAACACTTCAAGGTGGATTTGATGAGTAGGAAGTCGGAGATTAAAGACATCATTACCGATGTAATAAATAACATGTCCGATGAAGAAGATGAGGAGAACGAGTCGGGAAATGATGGAGAAGGCGGCGATGAGTAGATTATGCCTTGTGTGAGCTTCAGGTTTTCGCCTGCACTGTAATTTTATTTAGATGCTTAATGTTGACATTTGGATTTTGTTTTACTTTCTTCTAGGTTTTTTTTGGAGTTCTCTGAAACTAGTTTTTCGTTTAGTTGATTATGTTGAGTTGCTACTACAAGACTGTTTTATGGATTTTATTTAGGATTTTAACTGTTTTGGGATTGTTGTTACATACGATCGGTAATAAAACAAAATCAAAACCAATTTCATTTTCTCCCCACAAAATTCGTCGTTTATCTTCTGCCAAACCTCAAAGTCCCCACCAATGTAACAACGTTTTCCTCCACCAAGAATCAACAACGACCACTTGGGCTCAAATAGTTGGGCTCGGCCCGTTAGATTTTAAAAGTGGGTCTTGATGAGACCCAATTAAGGAACGGCCCAATAGTGAGATTCTAACTCGTTATCGTGAGGTGGAAAGGCTTGATTGATTTAAACGAAAACAAAGGATAAAAGAAAAGGATATTAAAGCCCTTATTTAACTATTTTTTAGTTTTAAATTTATTTAAATCAAATGCCTCGATTAGATTCCTCAATTTAATATCAATGTTGGTGCATTTTGCTGACTTCAATATGTTAAGTTTATGGAGAAACGAAAACACATGGCACAAGAGTTTTTCTTACATTGTTCGATCAACACGTATTGATATAATGTTCTGTTGTAACAGGTTGATCACGTGAATGAAAAGCTTTTCTCTTCTCGCAAAATTGTAACGAGCAAGTATTATTTTATGAATAATAATATATAATGCTTTAATATACTGATTTAAATTAATGTTTTTTCTTTTACTTTTTCCCTTATAGATGATTGTGATTAATTGTAGAGATCATGCACGCATCTTCAGGCTCCAGGTGGCACACGCCACTGAATCATAAACCATAATTTCATAATCAAAGCAATGAGTCATCACACTCCATTTTTCTATGTATGTGAATATAATTATATGCCAAATATCATACTCACACTTCATTTATCGAAATGATGAGTATTCGAAGGAGGACGTAGATAAACATAAAATATTTATTCAAAATTCTGGGATTTCAAATAACTTATCACAACAACAACAATACAAGTAATAATAATTGGAAACATATATTGATGTGGCTAGTAATATATGCAGGCACGTTAAGGCGACGTGTTTGTTTTATGTTCTCGCTTTGTGGATATTGATATGGGAAAAAAACATGAGACCGATCACTATCAAATATTTTAAGCGGTATTATTATTATTTATAAAATACGAAGATGCTTCAACAATACGAAATTCTTCCTTAAAATATTAGTAGAGTCCCAAGTATTGCCTTGGAAGCAAACAAACTGTAAAAGATATGGAACTAAAAAAAAGGAATTCTACATTCAATAATTTAATATTTCAATCATACACCTAATAATCATAAATATTTTAATTTTAAAAGAGGTCACAGCTCCATAATCTAAATTTTTCTATCCAAAGCTATAAATACAAAGTTATTCAAATTCAATTCAGCCTTTTCTAATGCTCATAAAGTCATAAATAGTATTAAGCGCTATTATATTGACCAAGTTGTCTTGTGACATCACGTTACAAGTACATTACCGGATTTGAACGGCTGTCGTAGAGATAGACCATCATGATATATCAATTTTTCTAATTTAAAAATGCCACTTTTTTTTTTTGAGAAAATTAAAATACCATCTTGAATACACTGAACTGTTGTCACTTAAAAATATGATTTTTTTTTTACAAATAAAGTTCATATTTTTGACAAAAATGAGAGGAAACGCATGTCGTGAAGGAAGAAATCGAATTCGGTTCAGAAATTATTCTACCCTACAATTTATAAATCTCTTATCCGATGGCTGAATTGTTAAATTGTAACATGTAATAACACAATTTATATGAAGTAAATATAAATATATTTGGTTGAATATCTAACTAATGAGAGGCACTAGAGAAACAGATAGAAACGCGAAGGGCCGCAAGAAAGGTTAATAATTATAGATATATTGTGCATCTATTTCAGCAGAGACCAGCTTCACCATTTCTTTGTTTTAACCACAACTCTTTTCCCAAAACAAAAAAGAGAAGAAAACCCACCTCGTCTGAAAGAGGATAAAGAACACAACAGTAAAAAAAAACTCTTGGCAGAAAGAAAAAGGTTAAGCTGCTGAATGCAAACACGAATAAAGAATCCTTTTTTCGTGCATTCCGATAGTTGCCGTAATCAGAAGAAAAGCTTAACTGGTGGGTTTTATAGGAATTGGGCGTTGTTTATTTAATTTTGATTGTTTTTGTGATTAAAGATTGCGTATTTTCTGCTTTGGGCGTCGATTAATGAGCTGGGTTTCTTTTTCTTTCTTTATTGTCTTGATGTTAGAGTCACCTCTATAGAGTTTTGATTTGGTTGAAGATGTTATGGTGATGATTGTCTAGTTATTACTGTTTCTGATGGTTTTTTTTTCTATGTCGTTATTTCCTTTTTTATCGATTTATAAGATATTTGTTTCTCAGAGACAAATTAAGTCAAGTTCCTGCATAATCTTTGAAATTCTTCTTGATTTTTAAAAGAAATGATGCTAGAAAAGACCCCTTTATGTTGCCTTCTCTTGTTATTTCTTTGATTGTATTAACACTATTTTAGTCTGAGAATTGCATAACTTTCCCAAATTCATCATCCTTACAATTCCATTGAAGTTTCCTCTGTGTGTTTCATGCTTCAGGAAAGTTCTTTCTCCGAGTTAAAACATGGAGCCTTCGCTTCCTTCTCCGTTCCATCACAAAGACAACAACGTTTCTCCTGCAAACTTCTCATCTTCTGACATGCCTTTGAGTTAAGCTTCGGTGTAATGGAAGGCACAACCATGTTTCTCTTACATAGATAGTTATCCTTCTTCACTTAGCATTGCCGTTTCGTAGTTACTTTGAAGACAAGCACTTATTTCCTCCTTATTGAAGTTACTCATGGGATTACCCCGAATTCCCTCTGGGAATATTTCTGAAGAAGCCTCAGCATCATTGAGCTCATCAATTCACATTCCTGCTCGAATTGGCAATGTTGGGTTTTCAAGCTCTGCTTCTTCAAGAGAACACTCGAATTCATCGGGTTTTCCTCATCTTCATAGAGACGGTGCAGTTGATATGCATAAATTGAGCATCGATTCTTCGAAGAGCATCCAAAATCCCGCTTCGAGGGTCGTGGGATTCGAGCCTAATAGGCTTAACAATCACCTGCCCGTTGAAGATAGGAAATCGGATAATATTTTGGCTTCCTCAGCAAACGGTAATGAAAACTCGAGCTCTATAGTTAGAAAAAGGCTGCTATCTCCTTTGAATGGCATGATTTTACCCGAAGAATTCAGAGGCGAAGCTCTCGAAATCGGTAAGACATCTCTGATTCATGTAAGAAGCGGGAGTGAACCCATTTCGTTGAAAGAGATGAAGAAGGCCCACGTCGCTGACGTGGAATGTGGGGGCCCACCTATGTTGCCCGGTCCTAATTTAAATTATCTGTTAAAATGTGGTGTTATCATCGATGGGCCTGTGCTTGACTACCAAGAACTTAAATCACAGAACCTTTTGCCACCGGCGATCGAATCACCGCCAGCGAGGACCGAGCCGAAGGAAATCTTGCGGGATTTTATTACGGTCTCTCCGCCGCTTTCCCTGTCTCCCCTCGGGCCAAGGTTCTGCGGGAGGCCTAGGATATCTAGAGGCAATGTGGGTCCCGGGAAAGAATTCGATGACAACGGTATAACTTTGAAGGACGTAGAGAAGTCTCTTGCGGGCACTTTCTCGACAAGCTTTAAGCCACGCCAGCGGGACAGGAAAAACGCGCATCATGGGTTCGAAGAGGATGAAAGTTTCTCGATGAGCTTCGATCATTGGGCTGCGGAGAGTATTTCGTCGGTAGGAAATAGTTTCGTTTCTTTAGGACATCATGGCAAGTTCGGTAGGAGTTTGGGCGGTTCGTTGTCTGTCAGAAGATCATTGGTGGGTTCGTTCGAGGAGTCTCTGTTGTCGGGTCGATTGGCTTCTGAAAAAGTTAGTCAGGTCCGTAGATTTCACACACACACATACGCGCACGCACACACACACACACATATATATATAGGAATTTCATGGTGCCCACCTTATGTGAGCACCTGTTGTGTGGCATTGATTGGTGCCACATCAACATAAGAGGTGATGTGGCATTGATTGGCACCTTCCACGTGCCATAGATTGACACCTCTTATGTTGATGTGGCACCAAATCAGTGTCACATAACAGGTGCTTACATAATGTGAGCACCATAAGATTTCTCTCTCTCTCTCTCTCTCTATATATATATATATATGTGTGTGTGTGTGTGTAGCTAACATTGAACATTTGTGATCTCTTGATTCGCTTTGTGCAGAAAATTGGAGGGTTCCTTGCGGTTCTAAACATCACGGGAGGGAAATTTTCCCCCCACCCGCAGAAACTCCCGTTCGATGTGACGAGTATAGACGGAGATAATTACTTGCTGTACTACTCCTCCATAGATCTTGCGGGCCACTCGTCGAGCCCGAAACTGAAGAGAAGCCTCAGTGTCAACAATGGCTCAGCTAACGAGAAGGCCCGTTTCAGGATACCGATGAAAGGGCGTTTACAGCTGGTAATAAGATTTTGATTCGGACCATACGTACAATGTTTTTCTGGCATTGACATAATGGATTAATGTTTGAATCCTTAAGTAAATCGTATCCAAGTTGGTATCTTTTGATCGTACAACAAAATCGACTTAAGAGTACACCGATTATTCTTGAATTCAGTTGTCTTAATTTTGCTACCTCTCATCCGAGCTTAAAATTTTGTCCTTCAATTGGTAGTTCTTAGGATGGATTATATACTGAATGAAGCTTGAAGGAATTGTATCATATTTTGAATTTATATATTTTATTTCCAAAACGTGTCCCCTCGCGGCTGATTTCTTTATTATCTAGCCTTGGACGTGGATTTTTCTAAATGGCCCCTCGGGATTCGTGCCCATGACCTCTTTGTGTCTGAGCTCTGATACCATGTTGAATGATTATTTCACCCTAAAGCTCAAGCTTGGAGGGATGAATCATATTTTGAATTTATATATTATTTCTATCACTAAATTCTTTTGTATTTTCTTACATAGGTCCTTAGCAATCCCGAAAGAACGCCGGTTCACACATTCTTCTGTAGTTACGATTTGACCGACATGCCAGCGGGTACCAAGGTGAGTCTACATCTCATCAACATTTTTCTTGATCAAGATTGCATTTTTACTACACACACTGATGTTAGAATCTAAACCCCATGTGCTTTTCTTGCCCCGATTCCGCAGACATTTCTGCGTCAAAAGGCCACCTTAGCCGTGGATCGAGGGGGACAAAGAGATCCCGTTACTACAGGCAACGATAACCCTCCGAAATCAGGTTAATTACAGCTATAACCAACTAAATTCTTTCAGACCATATATATGTTAAAATTGAGCTTTCATCCTAAATTTAGTTTCTGATTATATATTGAGTAGGGTGAATTTAGTTTCTCCACGTGGGACAAATAATCTCAACAAAATTTAAATTACGGGATAAATTACGAATTATAAACTGCAGGCCAAGGTGTCCTTCGGTACGCGATACATCTCCGATTCATGTGCCCGCAAAGGAGGAAGAATTCGAGGGCGGGAGAAAATTGCAAATCAACTCCGTCGTCTCTCGGCTCCGGCGACGCAATAGAAGGAGCCGAGCGTCGCTTCTACTTGTACAACGATATGAGGGTCGTGTTTCCTCAACGCCATACGGATTCGGACGAGGGCAAGGTAATTTATTACTACTACTTCATGCTGGCATTATTTCAAGGGTTAATTTGGTTCCAGGCCCTTTTATAGTTTCAGAATCGGGTTCGTGCCCCCTTAGAAAAAGGAAATTGTCCTAAGGATCAAATTTCCCTAAAACTTAGAAATAAGGTGTTATATGCAGTGGCGGAGCCACATGTCGACCAGTGGGGTCATGGAATTTTTTTTTATTAATAATTTGTTATGAAAATTTTAACAATAGGGTTAAAATTGATAAAAATTAAACTATAGGGACCCCAGTGAAAAAGTTTAAAAATATTGGGTATGGGATCCAATTAGACTAGATCCCACTGCTTAATCTTTCTGCCTCCCCCATTGGTTATATGAAGATGTATCATACGTCTTTTTTTATTATGAATTTATGTTCCTGCAAAACAATGAATGTTAGTATAAAAATCGGGTCTTTAAAACTAATTTTTTCCGGATAGACTAGAATACAAAATTAAGATTCTGACGGGGCCTGAAACAAGATTTGGCCCTCTTTTCAGTTCTGTCAAAAGTCTTTTTGAAGCCTTTGTAATAATGTATCGACGTGTTTGATGAATATGCAGCTACAAGTGGAATACGATTTCCCCTCGAATCCAAAGTATTTCGACATCAGCTCGTAATTATCCGAAGCTCTTTGTTTCGTTGCAGATGGATCGTCCCCGTGTTGTAAATCCATGTCAATAAGTGCTTGTTTTCATCTGTTGTAAATAGTTTGTACTTTCGAATATTTTAATTTAATAAGAAAAAGTTGAAATTTGATAATCACTCTTGGAAGAACAAAGCAAGGGTGATTATCTTTTAATTAATACGCCATTATAAATTATAATTGTTTCCAAATCGAAAGTGTATCGTGACCACTCGTTTGTGAAAACTAATCCAACCCACTAACTAAACGCGGACCACATGCGGCTCGCGGTCATGGCTTTGTCTGGTCTCGAGAGACAAGAATCTGGGCAAGAATTAATTACCCTCCTAATTATTTGGTTTTAATTAAATATTTGGCGTTGGATTAATTAATGGGAACTGTTTGCCGCCGGTCTTCTTGCAACATATTATTCGGGAAAAAGAAATAAAAAGCAAAAATAATAATAAGAGAAAAATAATTTTTGTTATTTTCAAACAATGTCATCACAGTCTCTATACTCCGACTAAGTCCAGTCCGAGTCGAATCCGAACTTCATCGGATGTCGAAATATGACACCAACATATTATTGAAGAAATAGTAAAACGAATATTTATTTCAATCTTTGTATAGTTATTGTCCACACAGTGCCAACGTATATAGTCTTCGTACTCCGACTAATTTTATCTTGAGCCGAATCTGAACATAATTTGTTGGTTATGATACGACCCCAACTTCCAGTGCAACTAATCTTTCTGATTTGCAGTACTGTCTCAAGTCCATATTAATTACTATAGTCAAGAAGATCAAGTGAGATCAAATTCTTTATCTTCATTTTGAGATATCACGAGCTTTTAATTTTATTATTTATGGAAACATTAGTCTGCTTTGACAGATATGACGAGTAGTTATGAAAATAAATAAAACATGTGTCGTTCACATTAATTAGTTATAAGTTCTCTATTGCAATCACGCTAGAGACTCAAACCCAACCGCTTAACAAGTGTTAGAAAAAATCATATGCATTGATAACACAATCTTTTTAATCCTTTTTTAGGAAATATTTAATAATCCTTTGAATGGTTTGGTAATTTAAAATGTAAATAGTAAAAAATCAAGAAAATTAAGGAAATTCATTTCCTACTATTGCAATAGATACCCATATGAAACTGGATAAGCCACGTTATACAAGCGACTCATTTAATCAACTCATAAAAACACAAAAAGACTTTCCTAAAAACCCTAATCAGAAATTCCACTAATTCAAGAACTTTAATCTCTCACGTTGACTTTCTCCTAACCGACGGTTAACAGAATACATCATATCTTTTTCAAACCTACCATTTTGCTCGGACGTGAAATGTAATACATAATACATTTCCCATTATTTCGAATCATTAAATTCTAAATACTTTCTCTATATAAGCAGCACTATAGTCTTCCTTCACCATTGTATCAAAAGGTTGCTCTTCCTCTCCCCACACACACACACGCACATAAACATACACAATATTATTACCATCCATGGAAAAATCGATTCAAAGCCCATCTCATTACAAATCCCACAAAAACTTCGTCATAACGAACTTACTGATTAGGGTTTTGGTAAGCTGCACAACGCTTGCCGCCGGCATAGTGACGTTCACCAGCAAAGAAAGTGTCGTTGTTTACGGGATCGAAGTCGATGCACGCTATAGCTATTCCCCCGCTTTCAAGTAATTTTATCAAAAAAACTTTCCTAAAAGAATTAAAAAAAAATAAAATTAAATGATAATTTACCATATCATCGTAATGTTGCAGGTTCTTCGCGTATGCAAATATCGTGGTGTCTGCCATGTTGTCGCTTGGGACACTTCTTATTGCTTCGTTCGTTCTCGGGACGAAGTCGATGAGCTCATCGCATTACTTCTACCTCTCCGTGCATGATTTGGTATGTTGTTATGCATCGTTGAAACCGTTGAATGACAACTTTAGTAAACATTTAAAGCTAGAAGTGAGCATATAATATTTTAAATTTATATATTTTATGTCCAACACGCCCTTCTCATTGAGGCTGCTTTCTTTTTTTTATCTATTCTTAAAAACGTGTAATTTTCTAAATAGTTGGCTGTGAGAGAATTCATACCCACAACCTCTTGGCCTAAGCTCTAATACCATGTTAAATGATACCCCGCCTAAAAAGATTGTGATTTTCGGGACAACAATCTTAACATGGGCCTAGTTACTACACTATGTAATTAAGTAATTTCACATGAAAAACATCACATTGAACAGAAAGATTTTGATTTTTAATAATTTATTGCAGGTTATTACAATAATTCTGGTTTCGGCTTGTTCAGCAGCTACGGCGATAGGCTACGTGGGCAAATATGGAAATACACATACTGGCTGGGTTGCCATTTGTGACCACTTCGGACGTTTCTGCAATAGAATCATAGTATCTGCGGTTTTATCTTATTTGGGGCTTATTTTTTCTTTTATCTTCACCATTTCTTCCAACAGCAAAATCCGTCAGGCCCAAGCTTGATGATGGGCTTACTCAAATTTCTGTCTAAATCATGAAGATTGTATTATGTCCAATAAAGTGTTAAACGGTGTGGAGAATAATGTAAAAGTATTCGTAATAGTGTTTAGTTTGATATATCATTACATTTTATGCAAAATAAAAAATAAAAAAATACTTGGTATTGGGTTTGAACGAACATTACAAAGCCCACAAATTGTTGCCCAAATAAAGCCCATAATTGTAGGCCCAATAAAAAGCCCATTAACTGAAACCACCAGCACCACGAAGCACTGCAGAGTTTCTAAAACAGTTCGAGCTGTTCGTATATGTTTTCTATCTCATCTCTGCTTTTTCCCTTTTTCTTCAGGTCTTTTTTTTTCCTTTGGGGACAGAATAATAGTTTGCTGAGTCACTAGAGAAGATATTGTAAAATATAAGTAGGACATTATTTATTAATTAATAAAAAGATATAAAACCTGGCTAATTAGAATAATTGGGCACAAGGTACGTCTTTGGTTGTCACTGATCATGATTAGTCACTAATTTTGAGTTGATTCCACTCCCATCTATGAATAGGAAACATCATTCTTCATGTTCAGTATCCCATCAAAATCTCTAGATCTTAGAAACCACGTATGATTCTCCTCTCGTTGTGACCGTGAAATATATTTAGAATATATATATATATATATATATATATACATCAAGCACGTCCGAGAGTCCATAAAGCATAGAATAAATTCGCTGGAAAACGATTGTCTTATTCCATAAGCACTGTGAACGGGGCAATATCGTTTTAAGTACACGCATCGACAATAAAAATTCAGTTTTTTGTACGTCCCTGGCATGATCGATATATTATATATTATATATTGATAATTATATAAATATATATTAGACGTCGGGATAAATACATGGCATTGCATGTTCTTGATATGAGACCGTTGTGACGGTTAGAAATCGGTTGCCCATACCTCTTTTGTTGGTAATAGAATACAACACATATTCCCTCATCAACACCATCATAAATGGTCCCCCGAGACATTATTTTTTATATTACAGCAGCAGCAAAGTCGTTGACTAGAAAGTTCCCTTTGTGATTTGTTGTGATATCGTTATTATCGTCATCTATAGTTAATTATTATTACCGATATTCGTCCTTTTTATTCGTGATTCGCAGCACGACGACGAAGCAGGGATATGGGCGGTTAATACCAATATTAATTCGTCTGCTGTCACAATTAATCTTTACATAGTTTGAGGCATATTTGTCGTTCCTGTGTGGACTTTTGTGAATTCCTGTGCTCGAAAAAATACCAACAAATTGCGTTTTTTTTTTCTTCGTAAAATGGAGTAAATCAAGCGTATGATAGAAAACCCTAGTGTCCAATATGAGGATAAGCTTTGCCTTAACTGTATGCAATCACGTCTATGGGTGTGTTCATAGTTAGCTTAACTGACCGAACCGAAACTAAAATTTGGGTTCGGTTCGTTATCCGGTTTCTAGTTTTTTTATTATCGATAGGTAGTTGGTTTTAAATTGGAAAACTGAAATTTTATTTTGTAATGTTTATTTTTAAAATATATTATATTTATAACTATATATAATATTACAAATCATTTAGTTTTAGTTTATTATAAGTTCGGTTTTCTCCTTCTACATTGGCACTAATTTAGGACAAAAATACAATTAAAGGGCCCAAGTACCTCTCTCTCTCTCGTGCACATTACATCCTTTATGTTTAACACATTTTCTTACTCGTAATTAATACCGTTGTAAGATGGCATGTTGAATCTTTATTGCCAATCAATTTTAACATTATTATTATAAATCCTCATGATCATGATATCAAATTTAATCTAACTTCTTGTATTTTCTTATACAAAATATCCTATAATAGCGCAAAAAAAGAGATATTGAAAATTGTATGACACATTTCAAGACAAATGAAAGTCATTAATTACCACAAGGGCCAGCCATAACTCTAGTCTGCACTATCCAAGACAGCTCTACCCGAGACTGGACCCTCACGAACCGACCTTACATGGGTGGATAATATTATATATAATAACCGTAATATATATATATATATAATTACCGCAAAGTATATATGGTTTGATGGCAACATTGAATTCTTGTTAATGTAGGAAAACGACAAAAGAATGGAGAATAATGAATTTCCTTCTCATAGACAACAACGTCAAATGAGCACTATATATATATATATTATATATATATATAGATATATATATATATATATATTATATCTTCATTATAATCTATCAAATCCTATTAATTTCATCAAACTCTATAGTCTCCAAGTACACGAACTAATATGGTGAGGTTTTGATTTAAAACACTTGTCGCTACTCGAGGTCTATATATAAGAAAAGATTCATAAAGGCATTGCCGACGTTGAGTTGTTAAAATTTAATAATGCAAAAGTTAAGGTTACATCAATATGTAGACAAGATATAGACTATTGGCTGTCGACGTTGTGTGAACTGACTTGTAAATCCCATTCCCAATTACTAAATATCAATCACCAGATATTGATGTCTATTTTTTTTCCCCTTATACATGTTAATAACGACTCGTTAATTACTAAGCCAACCACGAAGCAACTTCACATGTCTAATGGAAACAAACGCGAGCATGTTTATTTTGTTACGTATTTAATTTCCCGAGATTGGCTCAAATTTGTATTGAATATGTGGGGGCAGTTTTCGCTAGATTCGTCTTTTTCTTTCTCTTCGAGAAGGCTTTATTTAATTTCTCGTGGAACATCTCATATAAATGCATGTGCTTTTCTTATTAATTCAATTTTTCTGCATGGCATACAAAATAAATCGTATTTTTTCGGGAAAAAAATAATTACATTGACCATTTTAGTTTCATTACAAATGATAAAAGAAATATATTTCTTCAGCCATGTTAAAGATGGTTTTGCCTGAAGTTAAATATACAAAGTAAACGAACGAAAATAACTGAAAAAATAACTGTAGGTAGAAAGATTCGTATATAAATAATCAATTACATAGTTTAACTACACTACCACAAGCTTACATATGATCTGAGTGTTATATAATCACTAATTCCGAGCTTAATTTAATCATGCGGTATTTTCCTTCACTCTTCTTTGCTTCCTTTCCTAACAATCTGGTCCGGTGAAAGAAGAACAAAAAGAAAGATTAACGTTATCATCAACTAATTATAATGAGCACAATTAATAATAATAATAATAATATATTTCTTTGTGTAATAATATGACAAACATGATTGGAAGTTCTAACAAAACCATGTCGAATACCGGTTAATTTCCCCGTCTTTATCTATTAAATTAATAAATAAAAATCAAACAGTGAATGAGGGCTTACCAGAAGCTTGTAGGCCAGGGTATTTATTCATTTATTTTAATTTAAAATTGATCGAAGGAAAACAAGCCGCTGTTGCTGACTCCTGACGGGTTCGTAGTTTTGTATCGCTGCTCATCAACTTCCAACAAGACTTGTGTTTGATCCTGAAAGTGATTTATAATTTGTGTACACGTTACAGAGATTGTATTAAATTGGAAACTTACTTTTTTATATATATATATTATATATATATATAATATATATAACCTGAGGGAGAGGGAGAGCACTTGATGAGATATGGGCATGGTGAAGCAGAAGAGAATTAGCAGAATTATCCATCAATATCGGATAGTGATTGGCTGTTAATGTGGGGCTCATTTGTAATGTTGTGGGTAAGTTATTTAAGTCCTGCATGGAATATTATATATATATATATATATTAATATATATCGTGACATGAGATCATATATATAGGAGAAGCAACTAATTTTATAAATAATAATGGGATTTAGATGTTTACCTGATGAGGCCTAACCATGAATGACTCCAAATCCATCCCAAAATCGTAGAAAATGGGATTAATAGAAGCTAGCTTCATCGACAGAAACTGCATAATAATATATAAACAATTGATATAAAGAAAAAAAATTTAAACAAAAAAAATCAGATTAATATAATAATCACCTCCACTTGATTCTGGAGTGACTGGACATAGTTTATTATCTCATCCAACATGAGGGCCTTTCCAGTAACCTGATCTTATAAAAGATCCACACGAACATGTCAGAAAATAAATAAGAATACAAATGCAATAAACAACTATAGTTAATTAGTTCGAAAATTGAAAAATTAAATGAACACACTATATGAATTATTGAAGCTTGACCTTTTCACAACCAGGGACAAGAGCCTGTAGCTGTTTCATTCTTTCACTAATCTTCTCCCTCCTCACCTGAAACATCGCATTTAATTAAAGTAAAATAATATTGTATCCTCTCAATATCCATGCAATAAATTTAATTATTATTTTTACCCTCTCTGCTAGGCTGTGACTATCTGTGGCTTGGCCCCTCCTTGCCCTTACATGAACGTAGCCACTCGCAGCAACGGCAGCAACTTTCTTCAATTCGTTTGACTTATTATTCTTCTTCAGCTTCTTCTCCTTCGGACCACTCGCACCCTTCATTACAACACGATCAACGTTTCAAGAAAACCACAAAACCCTAATAATAAGGCCATATATGTAATAATGAAAAAAATGGAGGGTTTATTAGTAAAGACCTTGGACTGAGCAGAATTTGGAGAAGAACCCTCGTTAGATTTCCTCTTTTTCTCCATTGATGAATCCTTTCTCTGCTGCACGGTAGGTTTATTGTTGATGTTATCGGTGACTATTGAAGAGGAGTCCACGGCAGTGTTTTCCTTCGCTGTTACGGCGAGGAGATTAAAGCCCTTGTGGTTATTATTAACGATCACACTGAGATCTGATGATTTTGTTGTGATGATGTGGTGATCGAAAGTGCCAGCGCATATGTTATTAATGGCGGATGAAGGAGGCGATGATGATGATGAGTAGTAACTCGCCATCAACTGGTGCTGCTGCACAGCTGATGATGACGACGATGGCCGTGAAGAAAAGGCTGCCATTTATTTTTTTTTTTAATTTTATTTCGAAGAAAGTGATGGAAGAGAGGCGTTTCTTGAGAATTGTGTTGATGACAGGAAAAAAGGTTCGATAGTTTTCAGGTATATATAAAGAGAAAGAGAGAGATGGTTTACGATGAGGAAAAAAGACAAGATAATTGATAATTTCCCGTTTCAGCAATTTACTTATTTATATATATATTTTGACTGGTCTAGTCACTGACTTGTGTTATTTCTTTTTCAACCGTGTCAGCATCCGTGTATTTAATTTATAGATATGGAGATCTAACACGAAAAAATCAAATAAATAAACTACACACACTACAATAATCAACTCGTTCTTAAAATACTAGTATATTTACCAGCCATGAGGGTTTAATTTAAATACTCTTCTTTAAATCTATGTGACGATTGTTTTTTTAAATTTTGGGATAAATCACATGAAGCAGGGAGCATTAGTTCCACTCGAAGCCAGGATAATCACATATCCTGAGGTTCAGATGTGAGGACTACAGGTACGTTGTGTGAAGATATCTTCCTAACCCGCAAAAAATACTATTATTTTAAGCCTCTGTGTCTAATATATATATATATATATATATGCATTTTAAGTTACCCCTATTTCTAATTGAAGACTTCTAAGAAATGAAATTTTAATTTTAAATATTTATTATTTTAACAGTTATTTATGAAGATATTATTGGAATAAAAAAATATATAAAGGGTAAAATTTTAATAACGAATTACCTACCAAATTATTTGAAGTAGTTAATATATAGTGCTTAAATAGTATAAGATATTTTGGTACATGCATCATCATAATGATCCAATGTCAAAAAATGTTTTGTTGTCATTAGGGTCGACATTCAATAGCCCTACATGCCTCTCTCTCCACACAGTTATAAGTATTAAACTCGAACCCCATGGGTCGGGTCATAACCGATTCGTTTTTTTTTTCCAAGTCACTGATTAGTTACACAAAAGGCTGTAAGTGAGTAAATGCTTAATAGTTTTCAACTGTTGAAAATGTCAGTCGGCTTTTATCTTCTTGCTTTAATTCTGATCTTTGGAATCATATAGATACGGATCCTATCGAGCCATTCAGAAATTTATTTATTTAAATATTTATTCATTTTATTTTTCACCATTCATTATAATAACAATAGCAATAAGCAATGCATGCATTATATTATTATAAATTATAATTATTGTAGAAAAGTTGGACAGTACTTTTCTTTTATGATGCATATCGATCGTATATATTCATAAAAGATATTTGTGCCAGAAGTGTCATGGAGTTATCGTCCCAAATATATATAGGAAGTGGGAATATGATATGTCAAATCAACGTTGATGTTAAGTTATACCCGTCGCACATTGCATTCATAGCCCAGAAACACCTGGAGAAACGTACTTTAAAAAAATATTCTATGAAGATTTATTTATTTATTTATTTTTAAAAAGGAATAAAATATGCCAAACGATATGTTAAACTTTTTCAAAATATTTGATAGGTATTGATTTTCTAATTAATTTTCATTTTTGCACCTGCGGTCATGTATTACGGGCCGAATTTCGTAGACAGCCATATAATATGGCCCACCTTAGCCCATTTAAGGTTAAACCAGACTAATTAAACTGCGGGCCCCTTTTGCTCTCGTTTTTGTAAGTGTGTTGGTACACAAAATGGAGGGGCAGCAGTTTTCAAAGAAATAAAATAATATTTCCTCGTTGTTTGCTTTAAAACGAATAATTAAGAAATAAAAGAAAAACATTAATGCTCCGATTTCGATTTGAAATCCGGATTTCATCCAAATCATTCGTTTGGCAACCGTTCGGATTTAGATTTGGATTTCATCCAAATCCGAGGAGAACCCTTTGTTGTTTGATGGATTTGAAATTCGACCACAAGTGGTTCGATTTCGAAATCCAAAAACCCGTAACGATTTTCGTAAATAATAATAATAATAATAATAACAATTATGAGCGAACAATGAGTCGAGCCAACTCGCGTGCTCGATGAGGCAGCTCGAGCTCGACAAACGACGAGTCGAGCCGGCTCGACAAAAGCTCGGCTCGAGCTCGACGAACGTGAGTCTAACCGGCTCGCGAGCTCAACATAAGACGTCGAGTTGGTTCGTAAATAGCTTGCCTTAAGCTCGACGAACGATGATCGAAAGCTCGCGAGCCGAATCACGAGCTTATTTTATTTTGTTAGTTTTTTATTTTCTGTTTGTACATTTTAATTTTTAATAAAAAGTTCGAGGTCGAGCTCGACGAGCTTGAGTTGGAGCTCAAGCTCGGCTCCATTTTGAAATCCGGATTCCGAAATCCTAACGTTTGCCAAACGATGGATTTGGATTTGAAATTAGAATTTTAAAATTTATAATTTGAAATCACGGATTCCAATTCAAATACACGAATCCAAACGCACCCTAAATTAATTTTTGCTTTGTGCTTGTAACGGGGAAGTTTTTAAGATTCATGTTGTTTTAAGCTACAAGGTTGTCTTGTCCCCAAATATATTCTTACAACGAGAGTCTATATCAAATTGTAAGAGATGCTCAAATTTACATTAGTGGCGTCTTTTCAAATACATTTTAAAAGTTCGAATAAGTCCGATGCTTTTATCACATTTTATCTCCTTAAAACATATCCATAAGAATGTGTTATTTTTTCCATTTACTGTTTTCAATCTAATTAAGAAAATAAAAAGTAAATAAGGAGAAAATTCCCACTTTAGAATTTTAAAAAAGATGTTCTCTCTCGTTAAAAAAAAAAAAAAACAAATTCCCTTACAACAACATTAATCTTTGTTGGGATTCGATTACTGTCCCACCACACTCTCGTGTAATGAAATGGATTATCAAAGTCAAACTCAACCAGGCCAAACAGGCGGTTTATCCCCAACAATTTGATCATCAAATGTATTAATCACTATATTAATTTAATATATTCTTATTAATTCTTAATAAAGTTGCCGGTTTCACTCCGATCTTACAGACGTTTTTTCAATCTGGTTTGAAAATTCGGTTTCAAAACCCTCTTCAGCCCCTTGCAGAACTTCAATTTTCGCACGTGTTTTATGCTTTCCAAACGTTCTCTTCAATAATTTAGGTAAACTGAAAACGTTATAACTTTCCACAACAGATGGTTGCTGTGTTCACGTAAGAAGTGGAGAGAGAGAGAGAGAGAGAGAGATGCATTCAAGAAACGAAAGGAGAAGTGAGGAATTATCAGAAGGGGAGGACGACGACGATGGAGGAAAGTTCAAGCTTGAAGACCTTCAAGATTCAACCAGACAATCACCTTCACCACTGTCATGGAAATATTTGAAGTCGTTCGTGAGTAAACCCTATTCCGTACAAAGTGCACGGAGAGGTCTTAATGCTCGATATGGTTACATCATCCATCCCGAAAATTGGTAAGAAAATAATAATCCCGTAAACTTGTTTTTTGTAGTTTTTTTTTTTATTTCACTTATCTCTAAAAAGTCCAACAATTATATAAATAAATAACGGATTAATAAAAAAAAGTGCAGGTGGTACGCAGCATGGACCCATTTCATACTGATATGGGCTATCTACTCCTCCTTCTTCACCCCTTTCGAGTTCGCATTCTTCAGAGGCTTACCCGAGAACCTCTTCCTCTTCGACATCGCCGGCCAAATAACGTTTTTAATCGATGTTCTCGTACGTTTCTTCATCGCGTATAAGGACCCTCATACGTATTGCTTCGTTTACAATCCAAATCTCATTGCAATCAGGTAATTTATAAACATGAGTGATTAATTTTTTAGTCATATATATTTGGGTGACTGTCATTTTAATGACATATAAATTTGGAGCTGACGACGATATAAGGACAATAAGTTCCGGGAAGCAATTCGAAGACAGTTAACGCTGACCTAATTTTAGTTCGAAACTAACACACGAGATCTGACTACTAAAAATCAAATTGGGATATGATTTATTGCTGATTTGAACCGAATTTTCCTGATATAACGTGAGATTTTCTATCAAATTAATTGTCAACGTGCACCTTTGTGTATTAATTTCGGACTGAAATTAAGTTTTCGACGTTAATTTTCCTCAAATTGCTTCAATGCATCGAATATGCTGGCTTGGTTCGACTTTTTCCAACGCCACGAAGATGTTGATTTGCCCCCACATAAATTAATTGTTACATGTGTCGATTTCAGGGTTGAAATTAGGTCTACAGCGTTAATGCCGTCAAATTGCTTCAATTTCAAAATTTTATTTGTCCTAAAATCGCCGAGGTATCCTTAAAATACCTCCGAAAATATAGAGGACTATAAAATAACAAAGCCTAATAAATATACTTCGACTCG
Source organism: Linderniella brevidens (assembly GCA_004919715.1). Lineage (NCBI taxonomy): Eukaryota > Viridiplantae > Streptophyta > Magnoliopsida > Lamiales > Linderniaceae > Linderniella > Linderniella brevidens. The sequence goes on from SWDC01000146.1 coordinate 1,607,668, forward strand.
TGTTGTGATAATTACGGTTTTGATTGACCACGTAAATAAACGTTTCATGCATGATCATAAGATACTTGAAGTCCCGATTCCTCTTTGATCTCCTTGGTTGCCTGCCATGGGACGCCATATACAAGGTAATTATCATTACATTTAGCCTCTAATCCCCCGTCATTTGTGTCCTTTCTCTTGCAACACTCTACATTAATTATTGCATTATATTAAGGCCTGCGGAAGAAAAGAACCAGTGAGATACATGCTGTGGATAAGGCTAAGCCGAGCCCTTAGGGTCACCGAGTTCTTCGAGAAGCTTGAAAAGGACATACGCATTAATTATCTGTTCACGAGGATTATAAAGCTTTTCGTGGTGGAATTATACTGCACGCACACCGCCGCGTGTATATTTTACTACCTCGCCACCATTCCACCGCCGTCACAAGAAGGTTACACGTGGATAGGGAGCTTGAAGATGGGAGATTACAGCTACACGAACTTCAGGGAAATCGATCTTTGGATGCGTTACACTACAGCTCTCTATTTCGCCGTCGTGACCATGGCTACCGTCGGTAAGAAACCTTTCTTTCTTGGTAATGCAAAGAAGATTGATGTTTGTTGGATATATATATATATATATATATATATTAAAGTATGCTACACTCACTTCAAGCTTAAGCTGTGTTAAGTTGAATTGTCCATTTAACATGGTATTAGAATCCATCAAGAACGGTGACACCAGCAATAAGAAAATTCGATATCTGAGGTTATATAAAAAAGAAATCAGTCTAGATGTGTGGGTGACGTGTTAGAAACAAAAACATTAGAATGAAATCAGTCTAGACGTAGAATGAAATCAGCCTAAATGTGATATGACGTGTTGGAAACGAAAATATAAGAAGAAATCAGTCTAAACGTAGAAAGAAATCACCCTAAAAGCAAGGAGACGTGATAAAAAACAAAAATATAAGAAAAAAAATCAGCTTGGGCGTGTTAAAATATAAGAAAGAAATCAACCTAAATGCGAGGGACATCTTAATATAAGAAAGAAATCAGCCCACATGTGACGTGACATGTAGAAGCAAAAAAAAAAAATATAAGAAAAAAATCAACCGAGACGTGAAGCACGTGTTAGAAAATTAAAACACAATGGTTTGCAGGTTACGGCGAAATCCATGCCGTGAACGTAAGAGAGATGATATTCGTGATGCTCTTCGTGTCGTTCGACATGATCCTCGGGGCCTACTTGCTCGGAAACATGACGGCTTTGATCGTCAAGGGATCGAAAACCGAAAGGTTTAGGGATAAGACGTCCGAGCTCATCAAATACATGAACCGAAACAAGCTGGGAAAGAACATAAGCAAAGAGATCAAAGGGCACGTTCGTCTCCAGTACGAAAGCAGCTACGCCGACTCAGATGCTCTCAACGATCTTCCCCTCGCCATACGATCTAAGGTTCGGGAAAAATATTAATCTATATATTCGTATAATGTTTGTGTCAATATATTTGCATGATTGAGAAGATATCGAAGAAATTATACGAACCGTATATCAGAGATGTCCCTCTGTTCAAAGGTTGCTCGGACGACTTCTACAAGAAAATCGTGAGATATTTCGTCATCTAACTATAGTATCATGCGATAACGAATCGAATAAACGCGTCACGTGTATTTTCAGGCGATTAAGGTGCATGAGGAGTTTTTCTTACCGGGAGAAGTGATCGTAGAGGAAGGAAGCACAAGTGATCAGCTGTATTTTCTCTGCGATGGAAAACTGGTAATAAAAATTTAAACTGTGAATTCTTTGTGTATATATGTGAGTGGTAGTAGAAAAATATATATATTGCAGGAAGAAACAAGAAACATGGAATCGAAAGAACCGAATAACATACAAATTCGCAGCTCCATCGCTGATATTTCGGTACTCTGTAGTATCCCTGAGCCTCGTACCGTATATGCTGCCGAGCTCTCGAGGCTGCTAAGGATAGACAAACAGTCCATTATCGAAGTTACCGACGTGTACTTCTCCGACGGTCGAATCGTAGTTGATAATCTCATCGAGGTAAGTTTTTGATTTCATCCCATGATGTAATGATTTAATAAGCTGGACAAGGGGGAACCATTTTTGGTCTCGATGTTTGGAGTCCGAGCATTTTTTTTTTTGTCCCCATGTTCCGGGATGTCACATTTAGTCCCAGTGTTATCGATTTAGATCCTCAAGTTAAATTAACTGTTTACTTGGCAGAATCACGGGCCGGACCAGACCTCCCACTCTTCGGCCCGCTGGCCCGATCCGTAATATTTGATGACACACAATTCCGTCCAATTTAGCAGCCCAATGGTCAATGAGGAGACCTTAAGGACTTGTGGTTAAAGGACTTGTCGTCCAATTCCCCACAATTCCTTGAGTAGTCCATATGGGTTTTATGGCCCATGACTATCATTGTCAGGTGGATTTGGGACGTATCCATCTGGTCCCGGGGATTAGTCACACCTCTGGAGTGTGTGGCGCAATTAGCCTCCGCCAGGTCTGTGTGGCGCATGCACACGCCGATATTTAGGGGCTAGCTCATAGCCATGTCAAATGACGATACCTCGGGACAGAAAAAAAAAAACAGCATGATAAAAGTTGTCCAAAATTGGGAACACTGGAGACTAAATGTGGCATCCCGTAACGTGGGGACCAAAAACCGGCAACACGCGAAACATTTGAGGCACAAAAAAGGCGTTCTCCTTGTATAATTACCTTAACACGCAGGGACGGGAGCATAATCTTCGAAAGGAAATATTAGAGTCTGATTTCGCGTTAAAGATCGAAAAGCACGAATCGGAGCTGGCCGTGAGAATGAACTGTGCGGCCAACGACGGGGATATGCGTCGACTGAGGCACTTAATCGAAGCCGGCGGTAGTAATCCTAACAAGACGGATTATAACGGGCAAACGGCTCTGGTATTTGATTTCCCTGTCCGAAGGAGATAATAAGATTAGAAGACTGTTGTTGACTGTTTTCTTTTTCATGCAGCATCGTGCAGCTTCGAAGGGGTACGGAGATATCGTTCAATTCCTTATGCAGAGGAATGCACACATCAATCTCAAAGGTGAGATTTTTACTTCTACTAAGATATGATGTCGTTTAGGGCGAACGCCATTTTGTGGTCCCCATTATTTGGGCATGGACGTTTTTAGTCCCCAATGTTACGAGATGTCACAGTTAGTCCCAATGTTACCAATTTTGTGCGATTTGTGGTCCTTTGGTTAAATTAACAGTTAACTTGGACGGAATCACGGGCCGGACATCCCTGCATGTAATTCCGTCAAACTTTAATTTTAAATTAACCGGGGGACTAAAACGAACAAAATCGTTGAGGACTAAATATGGCATATCGGAACATGGGGGGACCAAAAATACCCATACTGCAAACAGTGGGAACCAAAAAACAACATTTTCCCTATTATTAACGGAGCTGTGCTTTTAGCAGATAGCCTCGGGAACAGCCCGTTGTACGAAGCGATCAAGAACGGGCACGACGGTGTTGCTTCCGTGCTCGTACGGGGAGGGGCATTTTTGTCAATTGACGACCCCGGAAGCCGTCTCTGTGAGGCCGTATCGAGAAAAGACACGGAGTTGTTGAAGAGGCTCTTGGCTCACGGGATTAATCCCAACTCGAAGAACTATGATCTCAGGACACCTTTGCACTTAGCTGCATCAGAAGGGCTTTACACAGAATCTCTGCTGCTTGTAAACTCAGGAGCCAGTGTTCTTGCAACAGACAGGTCTTGTCTTAATGGAATTCAATTTTCCATTTTGAACATATTTTTTTTTTTTGAAAAAATTGTTTATTGCGGTTGAAGATGGGGCAAAAACCCGATCGATGAGGCTCGGGTAGGAGGAAACTCGGGTCTGCTTAGGCTGCTCGAAGATGCAGAGGTGGATCAGACACGGAAGGTCTCTTGGCACGAAAGAAGTCGAGGTAAAATGTTATTCCGGTTTTGTGAATGTAATCTAATGGTCCGCCAATGTCTTGGGAATGAGCGTTTTTGGTCCCTCATGTTTCGAGATGCCACTTTTGGTTCCCAATGTTACTGAATTTGGACTGTTTTGGTCCACCAGTTAATTTAACCAAGGACGGGACTACGAACCGAAAAAATAGGGACCTGGCACGAATAATAATTCTATCCAAACTAACGGTTAAATTAAACGAGAGACCAAATGACACAAAATAAGTAACGTTGGGGACCAAAAGTGGCACCTCGTAAGGTTGGATGACCAAAACGCCCTTTCCACAAACAACTGGGGGACCAAAACTGGCATTCTCCCTAATCTGAATAAAACATCATTGAATGAGGTTCATTTTTTGAACAGATGACTTCCCGAGGAGAAAATGCACGGTTTTCGAAGGATATCCGTGGGAGGATTACGGAGAGAAAAGGAGAAGCATTGGAGTGGTGTTATGGGTCCCTCAAACCATTGAAGAGCTCATTACAACATCGAGAGAGCAGTTATCTCTTAACGAGGGTTCATGTATTCTATCGGAAAGCGGGGGCAAGATTACTGATACAAGCATGATCTCCGATGATCAAGTGCTGTATTTGAAGTAAACGGAAATGAGCTTATGATTGTACTGGAAAAATCCAACAAAAATCGAATTCTCGGGTATTTTCTAACGGTAAATAAATTCCACAGCCCGATTCGAATGGTACAATGATTACCAGATACAAATGTGGACCTAATCTTGTTCTGCATCTTCTATTTCTTCATCCTCTGGTACACCGCGCATGTAAAGAACATTGTTGCACCTGCCCAAAAAAAAATATACAAGTGGTCAATGTAATTTGAGAAAAACAACCTACATGTATCAGACAAAGGAGAGTTGTAAGAGGGACTAAAAATGGAAGATTGAGAAAGATTGGAACCTGATTAAGATCTCCCCAAGACTTCCGGTGCATTGCCCATCAATATATTCCTCTGCATTTGCAAGCTGCGAGAAAAAGGACACAGATCATGTAAAGGAAATTTGTAACTCAAATGTATATTTGAGCATCATAATTTAATAAACATGCTTTGCAGAGAAAATGATACCTGCAAGTTCATATAAGAATCCACAGATACAAGAAAGCCTGCAAAAATAGACACTTTATTAGATAAGAGTTGTTCATGAAGATGATATCAATTGATTATATATATGTAAAAATTGAGAACCTTTATATTCCATTCCCCATTTAAGTTTCACCATTACAGGCTTGCCAGTCAAATTGTTCAAGAAGGGCTTGGGATTTACGGGTACGGTCTGCAAACACAACACGTGAGGAACCATCAAGACAGCAATAAATGGTTCCATAGAACAAAAAATAATTCCACAGCACATATAACTTTTACAAGCTACAAGTTGCTTTAAGTTTTAATGTACCCAAATTTCGAAAGTAGAAACGTGAAAAAAAAAAAAAAAACTAGAAATGTAGCTGAAGTGGTAAGAGAACACAATTCATATATACATAAATCAGGGAAGGCAGAGGAAATCAAGAACCTAGCAGACTCTCTAATAATAATTGACCACAAAACATACCACAAGCAAATGATTAGAGAGACGAATAATAAAATATAAGCCACAACCAAAACATCGTCAGCTGAGCAGCAATATACCGTGGGAGAAAAAGAGAAGCTTTAGCTAGATGAGTACTTACAGCACCTAAATTTAATCATTTCCACCATCGAAAGGAATATCGCATAACGAAGCTAAGTCGAGAACTTACAGCCATTAGAGTCGATTCCCTTGGAAAAAAATTTAGGCTTTGCACACCACTCCTTTGAGCTTCAAGCAACAGGTTTTTCAAGGGTTCGAAGTAAAGACCAGAGGATACGCTATATTTTTCCGTGGGCTGGGTATTGAACAGGCCATTAATCTTACTTTAGGCCTATTAAGATAATATGGGCCCATTTAGCTAATATAGGCCCATTTTACGTAAAGCTTTGCCTACGGGAAAAACATCTGTGATTCAAGACGACGCCGTTTACAATAAACATTCCAACCTCTCCCCGTAAGCAAACTAAACACAGCCCTTTATTACGCGTCATCGGATCACTCTCTTCTCTCGAATCATCATATCAGGTAGCAACAACGAGAAAAATCAAGGGAAAAAATGGCGTTGCAGTGGATGATACTAGCATACGTTGTGGCAGCTGAAGTAGCTGTGGCGATTCTGCTCACTCTGCCGTCGCCGAAGGCGTTGAAATCCCGGATCGTGTCGATCGTATCGCTTATCCTCCAGCCAACGCTGTTCATCGTACCATTCGCTGGATTTCAGCTTCTCGGTACGCATATTTTGTAACATCGCACTTATTGTCCGTTTGTTCGGGGTCGGGCGGGGTTTGTTGTGGTGTGATTTGAAGTGTTTTTTTGGATGCGATCGTCATTCATTTTGCTTTGTTTTTCTTAGATATATATTGGAAGAATGAGCATAGGTTGAAGTGTTCCGGGGAGACGTGCACTGCTGCAGAGAGGGATCGTTACGAGAAAGCGGTAAGAAATTACTCTTACTTTTTGAATCTGCTGCGATGTGAGAGAAGTTCAACAACAAATTTATGAATTGTGCTTATCCTTTCTTCTTTGCGAATATCATATGTGAACACCTATTTTGTAACTGGTGAGAATGATCATGATTGGAAACAGTGTTTGTCATTTAGTTTCTGTTATTGGATTGAATCTTGCTCTGTTACTATCATGTTAAGGGTTCAGAAATATATTTTTTTCTTTCCCACTGTTTTTCTCTCTGGAATTCACTCCAATTCAGTTCGTCTCTAAACCATGATTGGTGTCACCATTGCAACGGGTTTCTAACATCCATTAATGGTATTTTGTAATCGTGTTACAGATCTACAAGTCTCAGAGAAACACAGTCTTGTGCGTCGGTGCCTGCCTACTTTACTGGTAAGCAAGCCCACGATCCCAAATTTAATCCAAGATTACGGTGTTCATAATATTTCATTCTTTTTTTCGTGATTTTTGATCTCGTGGACTTGCTTTGTGAAACAGGTGCATTTATCGGGTTTGCAAGTATCACAGGGAGATCCAGGCCATGGAAGAAGCTGAGAAGAGATACAAGGACGAGTAGAGCACTTTTCTTTTGTGCTTCATCTGTCTTGTGAACACATTGTCTTTTTATTGTTATCTATGTATGTGATACTTTAGCTATATCTGATGGTACACTTTGGTGGATGTAAGCTCTTGAGCTGTGCAGAGCGTTGAACTTCCAATTTCTGGTGGGATGATATTATAACGTTGTTAATTGTTAGGACATCATTCACTCTTATTTGATATCGGCATAATTATTTTTTTGGGTCCTGACTAATATAAGGACACTTAAGTTAAGGAGGGTTAATTTCGGAACATAAGTTCGAAATTGAAGCAAAATACATTTTCAAATTATATCCATAAGAATAAATTTTGTTAAATTAAATTTGGGTCCAAATGGCGTGCCCTACTTCTTACTGACGAACGCGAGCTTGCTTTTTGCTAGTTTATAATTATTGAATAATTAACAAAAACAAATTATAACCTCGAGGGCATTTGCGTAAAAGCATTGGCCAATGCTTGAACTTCAGATCCGAATATTTTTATATTGATAAGCTGATTTGATTTTAGTCTCGGACAAGGAAAAACAGTACAAGGAGCATAAATCCGCTTGTGATTCAATTCCCGTTCAATTTTAACGTTATTGCTCGCAGTCGCGGAAGCCATGGAACAAAGTGACGCTGTTACCCCCAAACAGCAGGAGAAACATGATGATGAGGGAAGAAACCATGATGAGGTCGAAATTTCGTTGTTTTTCATTTTTGCTGCGGAATTTGTCGGTTTTCTAATTTATTTTTGCGATTGATAACGCTGCTGTTGTAAAATTCTTGTTTATTGTGGATTTAGTAATTATTTTTGCTATACTTTTTCGAAAATTTCTTCTGAACTTCTGTTTGGTGCAGGAAGCGATTGCTCGTCTTGAGGAAATTAAGAAGTCGGTTGAAGCGAAAATGGTGCTGAGGCAGAGTAATTTGAATCCTGAAAGGCCTGGTTAGTAAATTCCTTCTTTCTTTTTGTTTTATTAATGATACTTACTCGATTTTCTTTCTTCTTCAATTAGTTTCCTGCTGCATTCGGAAGTTGCTATCTAGGGTGTGTATTGACCCTGGATTGTTGAACTGTTTATACAGCGTCTGGTGCTTTTTAACTGTACAGTGTTATGTAACTTATTGAGAGTTGGTATTTGTATTAGGGTTTTATTAAGATTTTCCTCTTCAATTTGGTTGTGTTGATAATTGTCATCATTTCCTCTCCCCATCTTTTTGTTTGAGCTGCTTTGAGAACCAAACAACATGCACTCGTTATCCACTTAAATAGTACAACAAGCTGAACTCATAGGAGATCAAACAGACACCTCCTAATTGAACAAGCATTTGAAGTTTAATGATTTTGGACAACCTTATTTTTTGGGGATTACTTCTGTGTAGTAACTGTTGTTTGGTTACTGTCTTTTGCAGACTCTGGGTTTCTTAGGACACTGGATTCGAGCATCAAGCGCAACACTGCTGTCATTAAAAAGTTAAAGCAGATCAATGAAGAACAGAGGGAAGGCTTAATGGACGAATTGCGTGGTGTGAATTTAAGCAAATTTGTGAGCGAAGCAGTAACTGCCATTTGTGATGCAAAGCTAAAAAGTGCAGATATACAGTCTGCTGTACAGGTAGCTGTTGCTTCCTGTTGATATCCTTTCCTTTCTGCTGTTTGTGAAGTTGCAATTTTAGAAACCATTGTTGTGCGTTTAATAGCAGCTAACCACTTTGTGATTGGTATTTTATACCTTTGTTTTTAGTTGTTGAGTTTTCGAGACAAAAGATGTAATTTATATTTTTTAACTAGAATATTTGAAGCCCATATCCATAACAGTGACAAAAGAAGTAACTAGACTGTTGATATCCACCGTCTTAAAAGCTTTGCGAAGATTGATCTATGATCAAGCACCTTGTCTATGTTTTCTTTTACTTTACACTCATGCTGAAGTCCTTCAACAGATTTCTTATTTTCCCATCAGATTTGTTCTCTGCTTCATCAAAGATACAAAGATTTCTCGCCCAGTCTTGTACAAGGTCTCTTAAAGATTTTTGCGCCAGGAAAGGCTGCAGATGATGTAGATGCAGACAAAAATTCAAGGGCCATGAAGAAACGGAGTACCCTGAAACTTCTTTTGGAACTTTATTTTGTTGGAGCGGTAGAAGATGGTGGCATCTTTGTAAATATTGTCAAGGATCTTACTAGCGCTGATCAATTGAAGGATCGTGATGCAACACAGACAAATTTGTCTCTTCTTTCCAGTTTTGCTCGTCAAGCGAGGTTCTTTCTTGGGCTTCCTAAAAGCGGACAAGATATTCTTGAAGAGGTAGGCCTTGTGCGTTTTACCACTGATTTCATGTTGCACATAGAGTTTTCATTTCTTCTCAGTTACTTGAGTGTGATGAGGTTTATTTCCGATATAATGCTTCTCATTCTCACTATCTCATAACATCAATCTTGTTCGTACGAAACCTTTTCAGGGTTGGTTACATAAATATCTTTCCTTTGCTGACTTTAACCCTGGTAGCTTGTTTTGTGGATCTTCAATTTGATTTATGATTCACCTTACCCAGTATTACTGTTACAAGATCCTGTTGCCTTTGCAATGATGGTGGCAAACACATAAAGGGAGGGATGAAGATGATGCATTGCCACAATAGTAGAAAACAAAACTGATATATACTTATTCGTGTCTTTCCACCTCATTATTGTTTGCATGATTTCTAGTTTATTTATGCAATTAACTGTATGTGACTTTTAATGATTATATTGTTTAGTTTATTGATTCTGGTGCAATTTCACAGTTTTACAAGGGCCTCAATGTGACAGAAGATCAGAAGAAATTTTTCCGGAAGTCATTTCAGGCCTATTATAATGCTGCTGTAGAGCTTCTTCAGGCCGAACATGCTGTAATGAGCATATTTCTTCATTTGAAGTTTATTCTGATTCTTCTCACCTGAGAATTTTTTGTATTTGCAAATAACCAGTTCTGATGCTTTCCTCTTTAATTCCAAATGCTAGTCACTTCGCCAGATGGAGCATGAAAATGCAAAGATTTTGAATTCTAAAGGTGAGTTAAGTGAGGAGAACGCCACTGCTTATGAGAAACTGCGGAAATCATTCGACCAATTAAGTCGCGGCATCTCATCGTAAGTTTCTAACGATTTATCCTTGTATATATTTCTTAATTTGCTTATAATTATTAGTTAATCACATTTGCATGGCCCCTTCCACAGTTTGGCTGAAGCACTTGATATGAAACCTCCAGTGATGCCAGATGATGGTCATACAACCCGAGTCACTTCTGGTGATGATGGTGTTATATCAACTGTTGCTGGCAAAGATTCTTCTGCTCTTGAAGCCCTTTGGGATGACGAAGATACTAGAGCTTTTTATGAGTGCCTTCCAGATCTGAGGTGGCTAACATATATTTTTTCTCGTTAAGGGTGAAGATTGTGTTTAAGTTTTTAACTTGTTTATTTTTTTGTTTAGAGCGTTTGTTCCTGCTGTATTGCTTGGAGAGGTAGAACCCAAGGTGAACGAGCAATCCCCAAAATCACAGGAACCACCAACTGTAAGAATTTGACCTTCCTTTTATCTGCCTTTTTTTTGAATCATTTGAATTATTCTTGCCACTTTCTTCAGACAGTTGCCGAAGCTTTACAGCCTGAAATAGACGATTTTTTTTTTAATGTCCAACTGCATGTACCATACTTTAGAGCTTCTCTTTTTCAGCATGTTCTTATAGATTATGCTGATGCATTGCAACTTGCCCTTGTTCATAGTTTGATTCCTGTGGATGAGGAGTGTTTGCACATGTTTATATTCTAATTGGATGCGTCGTATACTTCTTAATAGTGTAATGTGTGGTTCATTTTGCCACCTTGACTGGCTTGTTATTCAATCTATGGGGTGGTTTCGGTTTTTCATTTGACCTGTTGGATCTGTCTTTGGAAGGACATTGCTTCTGAACCTGAAAAAGGACAGACATCTGCACCAGAGAACTCTGAGATGCTTGAGGACAAGGAAGAGAAAGATGAGAAAGAAAAGGACAAGGAAGAGAAAGAAAATGAGGTGGCTAAAGACTCCGACAAAGAGAAAGGGAAAGAGAAAGACGCAGAGCGTAGAGAAAACGATAAAGATAAAGGAAAAGGTCTTGATGGAACTAATCTCGACGCTCTATTGCGCAGGCTTCCTACCTCTGTGAGCCGCGACCTCATCGATCAGCTTAGTGTAAATTTCTTCTCAGATACTTCTCATTTTATCATTTAATTGCAGATAGACATTAAAATAAGTTCTCATCAGCTGTCATCGTTTTCTCTAGGTGGAGTTTTGCTATCTGAACTCAAAATCAAACAGGAAAAAACTGGTCAGGGCACTGTTTAATGTTCCAAGGACGTCTCTAGAACTTCTACCGTACTATTCACGCATGGTTGCTACACTCTCGACGTGTATGAAGGATGTATCGTCCATGCTGGTGCAATTATTGGAGGAAGAATTTAATGCACTAATGAATAAGAAGGTCGGGGAGAATAGAACATTCACATGGCTTTTGTTCAGTGTAATCTTGTCAGATACTTAAAGTTTATGCTTCATGTAACAGGACCAAATGAATATTGAGACGAAAATCAGGAACATTCGCTTTATTGGTGAACTTTGCAAGTTTCGAATTGCTCCCGCTGGCCTGGTTTTTAGCTGTCTGAAGGTAAGATGAAACAACTTCACATGCACTAAATTGACATTAAAATTTGGTGGGTTGGTACATTTGTGTTGAGATTATTTGTCCCACATCGGGAAATTAACTTCACCCGACTCAATATATAAATCAAAGAGGCCCCTCCTCCTAACACTAATTGGTTTTAGGAAGGAACCATCAATTTAACATGATATCAGAGCGGGTTTGATTTGCGTGTTATCGCGCCTGTTTGACTCACCGCCACCCGATTTGATATGTCCAATTGTTAGGCCTTGAATCGTGCCACACGTGAGGGGGCGTGTTGAGATTATTTGTCCCACATCGGGAAATTAACTTCACCCAACTCAATATATAAATCAAAGAGGCCCCTCCTCCTAACACCAATTGGTTTTAGGAAGGAACCATCAATTTAACAATTTGTTCGTCTTTTTTCAGTCTGGATTTCTATGTTGGCTCCTTGTGTTTCTGACTTGTCATCGCATATCGGCCGGTCGCTAAATTTTCCATTATATTTGATGTTTTAATGTTTTCTGTGTTTCCCTACTCTTGTGTCTTATTTCAGGCTTGTTTAGAAGATTTCACTCACCATAATATCGACGTTGCTTGCAATCTCATGGAGACTTGCGGTCGCTTTCTGTATCGATCACCTGAAACCAGCGTGCGAATGTCGAACATGTTAGAGATACTAATGCGTCTTAAAAACGTAAAAAACTTGGACCCCCGTCAGAGTACGTTGGTAGAAAATGCTTATTATTTGTGCAAACCACCAGAAAGATCCGCACGAGTCTCCAAAGTTCGACCACCTCTGCATCAGGTAGTTTATAATATTCATGGTCTTTTTATTTTTGGTCCATGTAGGAAAAAAATCACTATAAATGCTTGGGATTTCATTTTCTGGAAATTGTCTGATGTTGTATTTGAATTATTACCAGTATATCAGGAAGCTATTGTTCTCTGATCTCGACAAGTCTTCGATCGAGAATGTGCTTCGCCAGCTACGCAAGCTACCTTGGAGTGAATGTCAACAGTATATTTTGAAGTGTTTTCTGAAGGTGCACAAAGGGAAATATGGACAGATCCATTTGATTGCTTTACTTACTGCTGGTCTCAGTCGCTTCCACGATGACTTTGCTGTAGCTGTGGTTGATGAGGTACACAACTTTAATACCTGTGTGAATTGCGTTTTAACTAATTAATTTCACGGAAGAACATACTTGCTGTTTTTTTTGTAGACATTTTTTTTCCTTTTCTTAATCTAGAAATGTATTATTGTCATGTTATTGAAAATTTACCTTTTACTGTGTTGACGAGCTGTAATTTAACGGGTAGTCCCATTGTTTGCATAGATCAAAATAAAGATGTTAAATTTTCTTCTTTCATTCAGGTCCTGGAGGAAATTAGGGTTGGGTTGGAGCAGAATGACTATGGGATGCAGCAACAACGAGTTGCATTCATGCGTTTCTTGGGGGAATTGTATAACTACGAACTTGTAGATTCGTCTGTTATATTCGACACCTTATATTTGATTCTTGCTTTTGGCCATGGAACAGCGGAGGTAAGTAAATTTTATATGAATTTTGTGACTTTAATCTTGCAAGAAGGCAACTTTCTGATTTGTTATATTCGAACGAAGTTAATGTTTACTAAAAGGATCACCATTGTCATCGTCGATTGCATGCCTGTATTGCAGTTTGAGTTTAACGTAAAAATTATCCAGGACAAGTATATTATACACATTTCTAATGTGCCTTAAACAAAATCGGGTATTGGTATAGAATGATTAGTGGCTGAATCAACACATGAAACAGATCAAAAAGTTTTCTTGTGCATTCTTTGTACAAAAATCAACTAAAGTTGGTGATTCTCTATTCTTCAATTGAATTATTTATTTATCTATTTTCATCACAAGATCAGTTGAAAATATATTTTTGTTATCATTGTACAGCAAGATGTACTGGATCCTCCTGAGGACTGTTTCCGGATCAGATTGGTTATCACACTTCTTCAGACATGTGGGCACTATTTTGGCAGAGGCTCATCGAAGAGGAAACTTGATCGATTTCTCATTCACTTTCAGAGGTATATACTTAGCAAAGGTGCCCTTCCGTTGGATATCGAGTTCGATTTGCAGGTCAGTGATTTTTTGTACATTAGTTTCCTCAATTTGTTTTATTTTTGGTTTCTAGATAATTCTTGAAATTTGAAAATTTTGCAGGATATATTTGTCGAATTACGACCAAATATGACCCGGTACTCATCTTTCGAGGAAGTCAACGCTACTCTCATCGAACTCGACGAGCTCGAACGTAAAGTTTCGAGCGACAGAGCTCACATAGAGAAGTACTCCTCCGATCCCGAGAAAAACCCTAGCATGTTGAATCCCGAAACTCAATCCATTAACGGAAAAAGGCTCCCTAATAATGGCCACGATGAAAATGGTGAAACCCATGAAGATAATATAGTTGGAGAGACCGATAGCGATACGGGAAGTGGTTCGATCGAGAACATGGATAAGATCGAAGAAGACGAAGGAGACGGAGAAGTTCAAGAGGAAAGTGATGATAACTACGACGATGGTGTGGGGCCCGCATCCGATGAAGAAGACGAGGTGCACGTTAGGCAGAAGGTTGCGGAAGTTGATCCCGAGGAGGCTGCTGATTTCGATCGAGAATTCCGCGCCCTAATGCAGGTTACTTACTTACATTTTCCTTCATATATCCAATACAGATATCTAGTAGTATTCATTGAACTCGATAGTGTTTAACATCTATACCATCTATAATGAGCGAGGGGTGGATAATAACTGGCATGGGTATGTCAATCGTAATTACTATTTTACCCTTCCATTTTTATATATTTTAATTCGAGTAGTTACCTACTATTTTATCCTTCAAGTTGAATTTTTAATTTATTATATATATTTTCACAAATTAAAATTTTCCTTTTATATACTTGAAAATAATACATAATTAAATTTGAAATATTTTAAATTATGAATATGAGAAATTTTATGGTGGTTCACCTTATGTGAGCACCTATTATGTGGCACTGATTGGTACCACTTCAACACCAGAGGTGAGATGATGTGGCATTGATTGGCACCTCGTAAATTTCTCTTACGAATAATATTATAGACATTTTATATATTGGAGGAGGACACATATCGAGTGTGCTTAAAATACTAGTTAACCACCACCGAACCACGGCTGGTTTACAGGAGAGCCTGGACTCGAGAAAGCTGGAGCTCTCCTCTCGGCCGACCATAAACATGATCATACCGATGAACGCGTTCGAGGGGTCCAACAAGGACCACCACCACGGAGGCGAGAGCGGCGACGAGACGACCGACGACGGCGGCAGCGGAGGGGTCCGCGTGAGAGTCCTGATGAAGCGCGGCAACAAGAGGCAGACGAGGCAGATGCTCATACCCCGAGACAGCAACTTGCTTCGGAGCTCGAAGGAGAAGGACGCCGCGGAGCTCGAGGAGAAGCAGGACATAAAGAGGCTCGTGCTGGAGTACAACGACAGGGACGAGGAGGACCTTTTCAACGGCGGCGGCGGGGGGGCCCCGCAGCTGTCCAATTGGAATCAGAGCGGAGGAGGCGGAGGTGGGAGAGCTGTGAACCACCACCGCGGGGGGCCCCACACTTGGGACGGGCATGGTAGGGGTGGCGGGCCCCGTCACAGGCATGTTTATCACTCCGGGGCGGGGATTTATTACGGGAGGAGAAGGTAGTGTAATAATCCGAACTGTCTTTGCTCAGATGTTGGACGAGTTATATATATGCTAAGACGCGGGTTTGTGAGGGAACGGATATATCGGAGTAATTACTACATACATTGCTTTGATTGAAGAAGAATGGTGTTAAGTTGCGGTTGTGGCTTTGGCTGCTTATATATATATTTATGATGTTAGGAAGGAATTTTAAGGTTTCATGGCACGGTGAGTTACTTGATGATGTAAATTTGTTATTGGTGTGGTTCCTTCATACATTATGAGACTCGTGTGTATGATATGATAGCCATGTACATAACTTTCACCAAATTATGTTTTTGTTCTCTTATTTGTCTCTTTTCAAGGCTAGTCGAGTATATTTACGCCATTTTTCATAAATCATTGTTTTTGTAATCTTTTTCCGGATGAATTTAGCTTTTCGTGCGATGACTTGTTCCTGTCTGAAAATAGTTCTATAATGTTTACGAAATTTGTTTTTTCTTTCTATAATTTGTACTAGTCCAACACATTTACACCATTTATTATAAATAGTCAGTTTTTAAGTCTTTGCCCATTTTTCCCTAAAAAAAAATATGATTGGTACTATGAGAAATGCTAGACTATTTCTCATAGACAGAGAGTCAAGTTTTATGATTATGAGACTAATTACTTATAATATACAAGACGAATTTTATACACGGATAAGTTGAATTGGAGGACATATAAGACCAAAAACGCATTATACCAAAGCATGGAAGAAAATAGACGCAAGTATTCAAATACATACAAAATTACATTATAGAGTGCAGCTCCGTTGACTTGGTCCACCTATGCAAAACCCTACCAAATACGTCGTAAAACAAAATCTCCAAATCACTTTGTCTTATTTGGACAGAGATAAATCCTTGGCCGTCGTAGAAGAACTTCACACTGTCTTCGTTCACGTTCTTCGTATCGCCTCTCCATGCTTTGGAGCCAGCCCCACTTGTCATAAATTGTATAGGGCTGTCCAAAAAGACAATTTGTAACTAATCGATTATTAATACGACGTTAAATACGATTAGTTATACGTATACCTCTTGTCGTCGCTAATGTGTTCGAGGCAGTGGTCGTGCCCGTTCACATACGCATCGACATCGTTGGCCTATCAGAAAACCCAAAAAATAAATCAAGAAAAATAAATTAATTTTCCTTCCTATTTATTTTTTATATGTAGAATATCGATCCCCTCACCCGAAGAATTGGAAGGAGCCGTTGTATGAGCTCCTTCGTATCCCCATGGTGCCCCACGCTTCGTATAGCATGATGGCCAATCACGATTTTCCATCTTGCTCTCGATTCTTTTAATTCCCACTCAAGATCCTAAATAAATAATATATACCAACATTCATGCATTTGATGCAATAAATAAATGAATTAAATTAGCCAAATACACTCACATGTAGTAAACCATGAAGGTAACTCTTCCTAGGCGTAACTCCACGCCAGTCGTACGTTTGTTCGCCCGGGCTCGTGAAGTATTCATCCACGAACGGCGTCGTATCCACGAAGAACAATTCAGCTACATCTGCAAATTATTACAATATATATATATATATATATATATATATATATATATAATATTACTTTATATTGCATCACCAGCCACCCACAGGTTGTAATAATAACGAAAGAAAAATCACCTGTAGCGACAACAAAGGATCTAAGGCAAATCCATCTTCTATCGACTCTCCTAAGGAAAGGGCTCAGCTGTGCCACTGCATCTCCTCTGTAATCATGATTTCCTAAAACTGCATTCGTTGTAATAAAAATTCAGAACATATTTTTTATTCCCAAAAAAAGAATTTTTTTTTAAGAAAGAGCATAAGACCGTAAATAGATACATACCACTGAACCACGTTGTTTGAAGGCTCTTCGCCTTGTAGACATTAGTAAACGACTCCTCAAAAGCAGGATCTCCCTCTCCCGTTAACCCATCGTCGTAGAAATTATCACCTGTTGAAACTACGAAGTCTATGTCTAATTTCTCTCCAATTTCTCCCATCTGCGAAAAAAGAAAAAAAAAAATTATAAACCAGATATTCATCCGATCGCGATAATTGAAAGATGAATTGAAAACGACGTATAAGAAATTTTTCATTACCTGAACAGCAACTTGTGATTGGTTGTACTCTCCTTTCCTTCCCCAATCGCCGACCACTAAGAACCTCAGCGTCGCGTCATCGTTTGTCGGATGCTCTAACCTCTGAAGCTCGCCAGAAATTCGACGATCGTGTAATAACGAGCAGAAGAAAACCGCGCCTATCAGCCAAAGGCACCGCGCTATATTCGTCTTACCGTTCATCGCCGCGACGATGATGATACGAGGAAAGCTTTGCGATTGTCGGAGAGAAAATGGCGAACGTGGTCGCGAATAAATAGGGGAAGAGATGGACGGAGCTATGATTTGGCTCGTTTGAATTAATCTAATAAAAAAATAATAAAAGCGGTTATGAATTAAATCCGTGATCGTAGTTAGTAATTTATGTGTTGGCAAGAGATTGGCGTATGCTTTTTGTACGGATAATTAGATTTTGAGTCGAGGCTTACGTGCTAAATGCTAATGAGGATCCATGCGGGTGATGATGATGATGATGGAAAAGAATATTATGGGTAACGTGGGAATATAATCCGAATATTCGGATGGATCTTAAATGGAATAAATGAGAATATTCGTGGCTCTGACATGTTTCGTCTGATCATTCGCTCGCGCTTTCGGACATTCTTTTGCCGCAACTCCCGATTTAAAAAAAAAAAGAAGAAAAAAGCAGAACCGATTTTAAATTATATCTAAAATCATACGATTAATCATATTATATAATGGGCTGTTGGAAGTGGGCCTATTGATATTATGGGCTGTTGGAAGGGTCCATTAGTATGAGTAAACTAAGTAATATATATTTATGTGCTTTCTCAAATAAATTTCAAGTGTTTTCAGTGTGCGTGCAAGCAACCCAAAGTCAAGTGTGATATTTTCTTGTTTCAGTTAATATAAATACTGCATTTATTCATCGCCGAGCTCTGATATTTCACAGAAGACATCGATTTTCCCTTGCGGAAGAACAAGGAGGGGTTCTCTTGATTGTAATGCGGAACTAGATATAAGTTGCTCATCGGAGAATGCAGTCACATTCATCAATGAATTTCGATTCTAAGAAGCTCATTAACAATCCTAACGGTGAGGAATTTCTCGATTTTCGTTTCTTTCCGTTATTTATTGTTTTGTTTTTATTTTGAGCTATTCCGTCATTTATATTTGCATTTCCGCTGCCTGTTTAATTGTTCAGCTTAACTTGGATGGATGTTGGTTCGTTAGTTAAGCTGTTTGACTTTTGTGTTCCTCTTTGCATTTAGTGTTTTATGTTGGTTTTGGCCTCAAATAAACAAGGTTTGATGCTTTCGTACAAGATTGTCTGTGATGTTCACTGTCCTTTGAGAGTTGGACGTTGCATTTATTTTGATGTTAATTATCACTATTTAGATGATTTTCTCCATCTAGCTTAATCGAGAGCATCACATGCGAAATTTCAATTATTATGCTATGCAATGGTTTTATGTGGTTTCCAGTGCCTCTTCAGCTGACTTCGTTGACATTTTGATTTTTATTCTTATATATGCAGATGTCGTGACAGAGTTTATTGAAGGCCTTGTGGAAACTTATCCTGGGTTGCAGTATTTGGATGGTTTTCCTCGAGTAAGACATATCCAATGCTTCTTTCATCAATCATAATATTGTATCAGTATTTTACTTTTTTGGATGTGTTTCTCTCATCTTTTCGAACTTTACCTAATCAGGTCAAAGTTGTTTTACGTGCCGATGTTGCTGGTCGAACGTATGACAAAGTTGCTATCATATCAGGTTTGACTTGACATTTTGTTTCCTAGCGTTGTTACAATATATTGGACACTACATATGTTGTATTTTGCTGATGAGGTGACCTATATCTCGATTCTCGTGTTTGATAGAGATCTAATTCTTTTGGGGATGCTATTATGGGAACTGTGGATATTTGATGAGATTGTTCTCTTTTTCTTCCTTTCCGTTTCCTTAGTGATTTTCATATCTGTATCTATCGCTATTGATATGTCAACCGGTTAATGCATACAATCCATTGGAAACAAATGTTATCCTCAAGAAAATACCTGATTGTTCTTGTTCGGTGTTTCATGTTATTCAAAGATATAAGGAATTATTACTTGCTCCTGAATTGAACATATCACCCTTGCGCTTGACTGTGTTTTTAGTGGACTTTATCATAAGACTCCTTTACGGAAGGTTTTTCATGGTGTTTAATCTCTCATTGTCTGCTTCAGTACTGAGGCACCCTTGTGGGTCACCGAGTCTTTGGAGTTTCTAGAATACGTCTATGGGAAATCTATGGAATTTAATCGGAGTTGCTTAATATTTCATACAGGAGGTGGAAGTGGTCATGAGCCTGCCCATGCTGGATTTGTGGGAGAAGGGATGCTGACTGCTGCAATCTGTGGGGATGTCTTTGCTTCTCCTCCTGTTGACTCGATTCTTGCCGTATGCAGATGCTGATAAATCACCGCTGAATAATTTCAGAAATAATTTCTCTTCTAGATTATCTTCATATTTTATTTTTTCGCCAGGGCATTCGAGCTGTGACTGGCCCTTCAGGTTGCCTTCTGATTGTCAAGGTATCTGTAATTTGGATATTTTTCAAGGTGTTTCTTATCAATTACTCGTAGACTTAAATAATGCTGATCCCCATAGTGTTCGTCTAATGATAAGTGGGTGTTACATAGTATATACTTGAGCAACGGTGTACTCCTTTTTTATACATGCAAATATTGGAATTTGCATTCCTGAACTTACTTCTTTGCTCTTGATAGAACTACACTGGTGATCGCTTAAATTTCGGTTTGGCAGCTGAGCACGCTAAATCTGAAGGTTATAACGTGGAGGTATGTCTTGAATTCGATATATTTTCAGCTCTCACAATAAACATTGATATGTATCGAGCTAGTCGTTCAGATGGTGATTGTTGGAGATGACTGTGCACTTCCACCGCCAAGAGGCATAGCTGGGAGAAGAGGTTTAGCTGGAACAATTCTTGTTCATAAGGTTGGTGTAATCTCGATAACTCACATAATTCACCCTGTACGTCTCATGTCAATGCTGCATATACTTGTAGTTCTTTATGCGTTCAAGATTCAACTTCCTATGGCTCTTTCATTAAGTTGTTCTTTGGGGTATATAAGCTTGTTTTGTGGTTCATTAGTTTTTTTCAGGAAACATCATGAGTTTCTTTTGTATCCTTGATGAGTTGCACCTCAGCTTTACATATTTGTTGTACTCTTTGTTTATGATACTAGTTATGTTTACAAATTGAAGGTAGCTGGGGCAGCAGCATCTTGTGGCCTTTCTTTAAGTGAAGTTGCTGCCGAAGCTCAACGAGCCTCAGAAATGGTTGGCACTATGGGTGTTGCTTTGTCAGTTTGCACATTGCCTGGTCAGGTCACATCTGACCGATTAGGCCCTGGAAAGATGGAGCTTGGTCTTGGAATTGTAAGAATTTGTATACTATGTTTCATGGTAGATGATAATAATCAAAAGTTGTTAGCTTTGGGATGCATATTTCTCTATTAGTTAATCACAGTATTTATTACTGTGCATTTCAGTAATGGTGAAAATTCAATCATGACGTCTCTTTGACTATAGGATTCTACTTGTGATTCGTATTTCTTCAGATAATGATTGCTGCATGCTGTGCCAATTTGTGATTGGCTTTAGTCTACTTGCTTTGCAGCATGGAGAACCCGGTGCTGCTGTGGCTGACATTCAACCCGTCGACCTTGTGGTCTCTCATGTATTGGCACAGATATTGTCAACGGTATGCTACTAAAGTTGTCACTTAATAGTACACATACACATGCCTAACATTAATCTGATCTATCTTTAGGAAACAAATTATGTTCCTATAACTCGAGGCAGTAGAGTTGTACTCATGGTTAATGGGTAAGTTCTAAATAAAATGGTTTCATCTACATTCATAGGACTTATTTTCATCTGAAAATCACTTTCTTTTGATGTCATACAGATACTATTCACCGTTCCTTTAGAAATTAAAATATGCTTGTCGTTTGTTTCTGTAAATTTTGTCCTGTTACTTTGAGATGCAGTTTAGGGGCCACACCTCTAATGGAATTGATGATCGCTGCTGGAAAAGCAGCTCCTAAACTGCAACTGGAATATGGACTGGCTGTTGAAAGAGTATATACTGGCTCCTTTATGACCTCATTGGATATGGCGGGTAAAGTATATCCGTTTTATACTTAGCATATTTGCACAAATTAAAACCGAAAATTCTACCTTTATATTCTGGCAGGATTTTCAATTACCATAATGAAGGCAGACAGCACAATTTTGAACCGTTTGGATGCCCCAACAAAAGCTCCAAACTGGCCAGTTGGTGCTGACGGTTAGAAATATCTTTTCAATGCATATACATTTCTCCAATCTTATATTCTCCCGTGCTGTTGAACATGACCAATATATGGCTACTTGTGTTAACTTTTCAAGAATTGGATTGTTATTCTCTTTTGAATATTCGTAACAGGTAACCATCCACCTGCCAAGATTCCCATTCCTGTTCCTGCATCGCCCTCAGATAAGAATGAGGAGGTATTCTGAATATAGTATTGAATTTCACAATGTTGGGTTCTAGTAGAATACCCTTTGGGATGAAACAAAAGGATGGTTTTACTATTGATGCTTTTCAATCTTGGAAAAATAAACGTAACATCTATATTCAGCTGAATAATTCGTGTGATGTTTTCTCAGATATCGTCACGACCCGAGCAGTTAAGTGCTCAGGGAAAAACACTTGAAGCGGCTATTGAGGCAGCAGCAACTGCAGTAATCAATCTCAGAGATAGTTTAAACGAATGGGACAGCAAAGTTGGTGATGGTGATTGTGGATCAACAGTAAGTGTCCACACTTAGCATGTCGGTGCTGCTAATTCTTGTAAAAGTGCAACATGGTTTATTAATAATAAGATGTGTACTGCTATCTGTGTAGATGTTCAGAGGTGCTTCAACAATTCTAGAAGACCTGAAAAAGCGGTTAGATCTTTTTTCCTTCCACCGCTCCATTTTCTCCCTTGCATATTCGTTGCATGATTTTTTTTTACTCGTTCAAAATTTCAGTTCATTAATTTTCACGTATGTTGATGTACTCGCTCATTGGCTAAATGTTGAACAGAACCGATATATTCCAGTTCATTAATTTTACCAATATATGTATTTTGCTATTGTTTTGGTTCTGAAATTCGCTTTCTCCAGTTATCCTCTAAACGATCCAGCGGAGACCTCCAAGGAAATAGGAACTTCTATAAGAAAAGTCATGGGAGGAACAAGCGGTATCATGTAACTATCATCTTGCCTTTTTTTTTTTCTTCCCTAAATGTTCTCGTGTTTTGTTCACAACTTCAAAATTATTCACGTGTTACATAACAGATACGACATATTCTTTAAGACAGCTTACACCCAGCTGAAGGCAGGTGAAAATTTGGAAATCAATGCTCTACAATGTGAGAAGACCAGTGCCATTGTATTAGACCTTTGAAATTTGAAATTTGGGTTTTATGCTAATTTCTAACACTTATTTTAATACAAATAAAATTAGGGTCCGGTGCTCTTGAAGCTGCTATAGCTGCAGTTAGTAAATACGGAGGTGCAATGGAAGGATACCGCACAATGCTCGATGCTCTTATTCCAGCTTCTTCACTTCTTAAAGAGGCTGGACGCAATATAGCAACAAATATACTATGCTTGCTTGAATCCTGAATTATTCTATTTGTAAATAATTTTATTTATTTTTTTTATTTCTGGACCAGAAATTGGCATCTGGAGAAGATCCTGTGGTGGCTTTTGCATTATCTGCTGAAGCAGCAATTGCTGGTGCTGAGTCAACCAAAAGCATGACAGCACTGGTAAGGTTCTTTTCTTTGACTATAGTTCTCTTTTTTCTTTTATATACTTCCTCAGATTAAATTTGGCATCATACATGTTCTAACATTTTTATTTGCTTAATGCCATTGAATTGATATGGTAATACTCAATAGAAGTGATTTACATTATACAAATGTATAGTTATAACCCCTCAAACTCAAGATTTAAGTGGATTACGTATAATTATTTCGAATTGTAGTTGGATTTGATGATTCATATGTCATTCTATTTTTTGTAGGCCGGACGTTCGTCTTATATTGCTGCAGATATTCTAGCATCGGTCCCCGACCCTGGAGCCATGGCTGCAGCTGTTTGGTACAACGCAGCAGCGTTAGCTGTGAAGAATATGCCAAAAATATCTTCATGATCAACATATATATAACATCATCACACGAAACGCACGGTACTAATCCTTTTTAACTCCTTTTGAGTTGTTTTTTTTTTCTTTCTCGGAGGAAAAACAAGAAACTACTACAATCTGAATTTCCCTTGCAAGAACGGTTTGTTTCTGAATTTCTCTGTACAACCTCGGCTCACTTGATCCCGCTGCAGTTATAAAAACGAACACAGGATTCGAGAATCTTACATCATTTTCATCAGATGAAAGCTGTAAGTTGTAGATTGAACGGGAACTTCTCCAAACTTTTCGCCTTCGTGCAAATCACAGCCATTGATGTGCATTGTGCCTAAAGAGTTCTTGAAACAAATAGCCATGGCACTTAACTTCCGTTTCCAGCGTCGCCTTTCCTTTGAGAACCGCTGTAATACCGAGGACTGGAAGAAAAAAGTAAAGACTACTGATACGGGAATTTACAATTAGGCTCTATAGCCAAATAAAAAGACTATAAATATGTGTTTAAAATACATATGTCGCTCAATGCAACCCCAAAATCACACAACTGATCCAAAAACATTAGCTCCCCCGCTCGTTATTTCTTACTAACTTAAGTATTTGAGTTCGTTCACAGCTCAAATGATACACACAAAGTAGTATAGAGCTTTCCCAAAAAAAAAGTATTATTTTAGTGATTGTTTTGCTCAACCAACCATGGAGTCGTTGTCTAGATCTGAACGAACCGGCAGGTTCGATTCGTGAAGCCCCGAACCAGGTAAAAATTCAATTTAATGCCCGCTTGATCACATGTTTATGTTCCAATTTCATTGTATAGGAATTGTAATCGATGAGTAAGCACGTCTTTTCACTGATATTATGTACATTGAAAGTTGAAACGATAAGTTAGAAGATTATCAAAAAAATTACTTAATTTTCTTTTTTATTTATTATCAGGTTAAATAAAAAAAAAAGTGTCATGAGATTTGTAAGCCCCGTTCTGTTAACCCAATATTCATTGGATCAAGCGGAAGAACTATGATTATCGGCTAAGATTTCTCCGGCCGTCGGAAGATTTCTCCAGCAGGGTGGTTGATGGTGGGGGGATCCCCACACCTGTCTCATCCAGCACAACCCACCTTAGACCCGGAGAACATCTAATATACTTAATGTCCGATCTCAGCGAACTTCGGCACGGATACTTTCCTGGGTATTCGTGGCAGAGTCCACCTTTACCCTATCACTTCAAACTCATGACTGATTGGTGCAATGCTCTCGTAATTCCTTCGTATATAAACGTTCAAATTATATTCTCCAATTCCGATGTGGGAGACTGCTCGAAATGGGCCGACTTTGGCAAGAGACCCAATTAAGCCCACTAGCTCTCATTTTGGGCCGAATAAAGCTCCAATCATCCGACCCGACGTAACGTATCCGAATGAACTGGTGGGTCACACAGTCAATCGTGCACCCACACACAGTCTCCCTCAGCTAGGGCGTTGTCGAAATAACGGCCGGAAAATTCGGGAACGGGAGACGCACTTTTCTCCGATCGTCGAGGCTGTTCCCTGCGTAAGATTTAGGTATGGCTATTTTTTTTTCCAATTTCTGTTGAAATTGGTTGATGCTTCAAAAAAGCTGATTATTGGTTTCTGATTTGTTGTTTTCCGGAAGCAATGAGATAAAAAATGTCTATATCATAGAAGCTGCTGCATCTAACGATAACCATGATAGTAATTGAAGAGCAGCAAATTTGTAGCAGCAGATAAAACGTTAAGAAGATATGTTCTTACTACACCAAAGGCCTTTCGCAAGGCACAAGTCCTTAGATAAACTTAACTCAGAAAGCATAAGTAGAAATCCTAATATAAGCATGTTCCTCGCCGTAGCTTGGAGCATTCAGCTGCTGACATCATCATCATCATCATCATCATCATACCCGAAATTTGTTTCCTTGCTACTGCTTGAGCTTTCTGAGGACTGAGAACCTAGGCGGTAGAACGGGCCTCGTTTTCTTTTGTTTCCTGTGATGTGCACGAAAATAATCTTCAGATTCGAGATTGAGCTGCAATAGTTTTTTGAAGTTTTGTCTAGGCAGATTATTCGATAGTATAGACAATGAAAATTCGAATAAAAACCATGATGATGAAAGCTAAAAGCAACCAAACATAGAACTAGGTTACAACAAAGGATAAGAGCTAATCGTGCACCTTCGTATGTGTACGTTTGGAAAATTGTCTCGTATCTCCCGCCTGCCAACGAACAAAAAGTTAGCATGCGGTGAGTGATGTAAATAACTGCCTTAACGCGTAATGCTTTCGAGATCACAAAGTTCATGGTCCTCTTGATAACGAGCACATATGATAAAAGTGAGATCAACATGAACCTAATAGATGGCTTTGCATGTACTAATGTCCCCAAATATTCCTAAAGATTATGTTCGCAAATATATTCATGCCCTATGTAAGATCAAGTTTATCTGCTAAGAAAAAGTTGGTAAGATCTCTTAAAAAAACAAGGGTAAATGATATTATACCCCATCTGGTTATAATGAAATACACTTAACTATCCTATGCTTTTTTTTATTGCACGAAACTCCCTGGTGCTGTCTAAAACTTAACATCTTACCCCTGGTGTTGTGTAAAGCTTAGCACCGTACCCCCCAATCGGAGGGTGAAAATGACAAAGAGCGCATGATTAAGTAAACCATGAGGGTGTCTTACGCTATTTCCGAACCATAGTGGTGTTCATGCTTATTTTTTAAACCACATGTGAGTTATATGCTATTTACCCAAAAAACAGTGATATCAGTTTATAGAGTCTTAAACTACCCGTAATAGGAGTTGGGTTAAGAATCTCATCTGATTTGACTTCTTCATTTCCTTGCCCAACCCCTGGCTCGTCTGCAAAATCGAATGACAGAACTCTTTTAACCTCCTCATCCGCACCAATCCCATCGTCACCGTCGTCCCCTTTATTCTCAGTATCGGAAAAGTTCTTCTGTTCGAAGAACTCGAATACTTCTACATCAAACCACCCTGGAAGTTCTTTATCCTTCCTTGAGCTTTCTCCCATGCTAAAAAAAGAATCTTCCACTTTCTCATGGGACATCTCCCATTTCTTCACCTTGTCATAGTAGATTGTTAGATTTTCATACCATTTCTTGCACCGAAAAGACCCCACGTGGACTCCCTTTTCTCTGCAGAGAAATGAAATGTTATCCCATTTCTCTTTTGGTGGGCTTATCCCATCACTGGAATTGAGTTGCCTAGCCAATTTCCCCTGTGACTCAACCCCACGGGTAGTTCTCAACAGGACCATCGTCTCTTCGAGGGTCCACGGTGGCATTTTGAAACCTTCCTCACTTGATCTCAGTGATGCTTGGTGAGCAACAGAGACATCTTTCGAAAACATCTCACTGGGTACATCTGAGTCTGAGGCAGCCATTTTTTTTTTCTTTTCTTTGTATGGAAAATGTTTGTGGAGTGCAATGAAATACAGGGATATGAGGTTGAGGGTTCGTAGATCTCCTCATGGACATCATAATGAGGTAGTGATTCGATGTCCTAATAAAATCAAAACCATTATTATGGAAATATAGCGAGTTGATTGTGCTATGCCGTATCCGTGTAGCAGTATTCACTTGTATTAATGTCTCTTTACGTGAATATTTTTTTCGAAGATTTTACTTTGATGATATATTCATATCCGTAGTTGACTGAAGTCTGTTGCCATTTGCTCTTCTAATAATGGGATCGAAACGCTATCGTTTTATGATTAATTCACGATTAACGTTCTTCAAATTATTTTTTTGTCAGTCCCTTCCCTGTTATGTGACTTGCCTTCTCCATGCACATGCAGTGTATGGCTGGTATATTTGTGCTTGTAAGATCTTCTGAATTACGAATAAAAGTATAACTCCCTCCCTATCATGCAATTGCCAGAAACTACCATATTACATCTGCATTGTCTCTTACTAATTGATCATTTATGATTCTTCTCATTCTTCCACCGTAAGTAGCATTCAAAATTCGATGTGGTAAGTAGCATTCGAAATTCGATTTGCTGTTATTTTGTCTTAATATCTCACCAAGCCATTTTTATTCACAAATAATGAAAGGCGTGATTATGCTATTGTCTGTCTCCAGCAATTTTTATTGGTCTTAACTGCAATACGTTTTCTTTCTCCGGTCCATTGCAGTGATGATGATCTTGCTGTGTTGTCTGTCCCCGAGCTCCTCCAGCAACGATTTGAGATCAAAATAACCCCTAAAAAGGGGAAGAGAAAGCTGATGTTCTTACAAATTGCTGATCCTTAGGTTGTATTGTAACCGGCGGAGGGAGGCTAATGAATGGAATAATGATGAGCTTTTGTATTGCTTTTGAAGAGTTGATAGGAAGACTTAAAAATTAATGTGAATTGTGAATGTTTGGGGTGATATTATGTTTTGCGTATTGATGTGGGGATAATGCCCATTTTGATTCTCAATATTTGCCTTTAACTAATTTAGTTCTCGATGTTTCAATTGGACCAATTTAGTCCCATATGTTTTGGAAATTAACAAATTTGATCCTAACGTGACAAAAATCGTCAATTTAGATGGAGACACGAGGAACGCTGTGATGATGTCATATGTTGATTTTCTGTTGAAATTGACGATTTCCGTCAAGTTGGGACCAAATTGGTTCATTTTCGAAATATGAGGGACTAAATTAGTCCAATTGAAACATCGAGGACGAAATTGGTTCATAAGTCAAATATTGGGATCAAAATAGGTTTTATCCCTATTAATATGATATTAAAATATTGTGTTTGTTGAATGTTAGTCGTGTGAATATCATCATACTTATATCAATTTTTTTTTATATACTCTTATCATATTTAAATTTAATGTATTACATGTTTTAAAATTTAAATTAAAAATATGTTTTAAAATATTAAATAAATATATTTATAGATTAGCGCGCACTGTGCTTAAATTAATTCGTAACCACTCCGAGACGGGCCGACTCGAACCATATTAAACGGATCCAAAATAGACGGAATTATTTACAAAACGGCGATTTCAATTTCTGAATCTGATTGTGAAAAAAATTTCCTGAATTTGAAATTAGGGCTTAGGAGTTTCATTCTGAAGATTCTTCGTCCTTCTGGAGCTTTTGGAAACTGAAATTATGGACCCAGAAGAAGTGGAAAGAATAGTGCTTTCTTACTTGGGCAAAAAGGGATTCAAACAAGGAATCAATTCAGCTGCGGATATCAATCCAGATATTGCCAAAAAGCTCTTAGATTTCAATGAGTACAAAGAACAAGATTCGCTTTTCTTCACGATGCCTTCTTTTTATTTTCCTTGAATATGTTTCAAACGCCATGTTATCCATTTTATTCTTCGAATTCTGATTGCTGAGTGCGGTTTGGTTTTTTGGCCATATGGGGAACATATTTGCCTTTTTTATGACACCCCGTTGGGAAGTTGTGTCCGAGACTGACTTTTCTTTGGATTGTGCAATGTGTGGTTCTAATCGTATTTTAACCATTTGCAGGGTTGATGTTCCTGCTGAATACCATGGTGGGTACAGCGAACTTCGATCATGGGCATATAATTCTCTGGATCAGTTCCAGGTAGCCATCACATCTTGTTTCATATATGATTTCTTTTGTTACCACTTCTTTCATGTTGCATTAATCACACCTCTTTGTACCTTTTTCACTATGCATCTTAATCTATTGCATTTTTATCTTGTTCTTACATGTCTTTATCATGCAGCTTGAGTTAGTTCGTGTGTTGTATCCGGTATTTGTCCATGCATTTATGGATCTTGTGGCAAAGGGCCACATTCAGGAAGGTGTGTTTATTTCTTCATTAATCCATTGTAAATAACTAGTTTCTTGTTCGTACCTTTTGAAATTGTTTCTCTTATTTGATGCTCTTGCTACTTCCAGCTCGAACCTTTTTCAACAATTTTCGAGAAGACCATGAGATGACACATTCACATGACCTTCAAAAATTACAAGGTGTTCTTTCTCCCTCACATCTGGAGGTACATCACTTTCCTGTTAACGTATTTATGCACGCTAAAATGTCCTGTAACCCATGCTTCAATTTGTTAGGAAATGGAATTTGCACATACGTTGAGGCAAAGCAAAGCAAGCATCAAGATTTGCCAAGTAATTTCTTTTCTCTCTGCAGATCATTGTGTTGTATGTGAACTGTGCTTTTGTTATGTGGGCTCTTTTTCCACAGTTAGTGTGACACCATATTTCTGTATTACACCAAGGGAGATTTTTACCATTGATCAGAAAAACAAAAATATAAAGTCAATAGTCGAACCTGCCTCTCTTTGGTATTAAGTTTTGTTAGATAATCTCCACAAAGTCAATGATCACGTTAATTAGACTATATATTGTTCCGTTTGATGATTTTTACATGTTCTTATTTTCTTGGCAGTACTCGTATGACTTGCTTCTTCAATACTTACACAAGTCTCCATCTCTAACAATGCTTGGAATTATCAATGAGCACATAAAATTTCATGGTGCAATTCCTAGCCTTATTGGATACTTCGAACATTTTGGTTACTCCTTGAGTTCCTTTATCGTCTTTTGCACCGTGAATGCTAAGATTATGTCTGAATCGCAGTGTATTCTGGGAAACCAAACCCAATTGCTGATGATGCTGAATATGTGACTTTTCTTGGAAGTGGAAAGGATGCAATGAATTCAATAAATCAGAAAGAAATTCAGTGGGGGGTTAGTCAGGCTTAACATATACATATGATCCTCTTTTTCCTAAGAATTCTTCTAAATAATTCAACCTGAAAAGTTCTCTTTAATTGCAACAGTTGCTGGAAGATTCACTGGAAGAGAAGTTGGAAAAATTAGAAGAAAAGACAGATGGAGAAACGAGAGATGGGGAAGTGGAAGAAACTAAGGTTGTTTGTGTTCAGTTAGATTCTAATCTTTCCCACAAGCTTTATTCTGTCCTCTAATATTTGCATATTGCTTTATAATGCAGAAAAGATCTGCTGGTGTTAAGCAAAGCACTACACAGAAAAAGTCAAAAAAAGATAAGGTCGGTGGTGCCACAACGAAAGCTTCTCGTTCAGAGAGCACCACGACTTCTTCAGCACCACGTGTCAAGCCTGAACTCCCCTTGCCAGTGATGTAAATTTTTTGTACAGCCCATTGATTTGTTTACACTCTTGTATATAGTGATTGTAAGGATTGGTAAACCTTTAATGTTTGCTTCTATGCTGATCTTCTGGACTTGTCTTTATATATGAAAACTTGTTCACATGTTGTACCTTATACTATATAAATCCAGTGTTCCTGATTTATACTAGTTTTTATTTAAGAACATTATTAATCTTAGAAATGCAAATGAGATTTTATATATAAAGTGCTATTTTTTCGTGTTTTCCAGACCGATGGAGGTGGAACTTTCCATACTAGAGGACTTGAGGAACCGTGTGCAATTGAGCAGCACAGCGTTACCTTCTGTCAGCTTCTATACTTTCATAAACACGCACAACGGGTTAGCTTCTCATAATCAAAACACCCTTTTGTTCTTGTTTTGTATCTATATATTTGTACAGTACAATGTTGCAGTTGTATAATACGTTAGTAATTATGATATTCTGTAATAGGTTGAATTGCTCTTCAATATCACATGATGGTTCATTAGTAGCTGGTGGATTTTCAGATTCATCCTTAAAGGTTTATGCTTTTCTTTGTATTTTTACGTCGTTGCTAATGATCCACAGCAGATATGCTAATTGGTAGCATAATTTACAGGTTTGGGACATGGCAAAGCTGGGACAGGCAAATAAGAATTGTAGGTTAATGTAGTATAGCTGTTTTTTTATTTGGGTTATCTTATTATCTATGTTACTGAAGATGCACCTGGGTTTGGTTCGAAGTCAATTACTGAGATGCTTAGTTGTAGAATTTTATCTAGATGCTAATCATATGCCGTGATTATTCTGGTTTGGATAACTATATGTATTGTATGATTTAATTTTGGCCTCGGTTTATTTCATGTTTCCTCAATAAGATGGAAAAATAATAGAATGGTTAATTCTAACTTAATCTATGTAATCATGATATTATCTTCATCATATAAACTATTGATAGGTGGCATTGAATTCTGTTATCTCAGCTCTCTTGCAGGGTGATGAGTTCGTTTCCAGCAACCTCATGCCCACCTCAAGTTCTGGTGGTAGATCATACACATTACTCCGAGGCCATTCAGGGCCTGTTCATTCTGCGAATTTTAGCCCTTTTGGTGATTTCATTCTCTCATCATCAGCAGATTCTACTAGTAAGTTTCTATTTGCCTTCATCTTGCTTTTCTTTTTCCTTGCTCATAAGGGAGTGATGTTGTTATACTTTGCAGTTCGGTTGTGGAGCACTAATTTAAACGCAAATCTTGTTTGCTACAAGGGTCACAATTATCCAGTATGGGATGTTCAGGTATGGCAATTTCTTTTGGTTTCATGAATTGCCATCGATGCTTCTATCCACCGAACAGGAGGAGACGCCCTAGTACTTTCTTGGGCCCCCGTAAATTACAATCTTTAAACATAAAAAAGAAATCTTTCAAAGTTCATCTCTTATCTGTCCAATGAGCTGGCAATGAAATGAAATCGCCATTATCATCTTTAATTATACGTAGGACTTCGTGTGACGAATTATCACCTTCATGCCCTCATCACCTTTTCAAAATGCAGTTTAGTCCCGTGGGGCATTATTTTGCTAGTGCTTCCCATGATCGGACAGCAAGGGTGTGGTCTATGGACAGGATACAACCTTTAAGGATAATGGCGGGCCATTTATCTGATGTAGACGTGAGTAATTTATATCTTCTCTTCTCTATTATTTACCGCACATGAACGTTTTTCGCGATCATCCATATCTATCCCCTTCAATCTTTGATCACTGGAAATAATTTAAATCATCTGAATAACCCAAAAAAATAATAATTTAGTGGCCGTGTAATCACTTGCTATGAATCATATTTAGTGCGTGAAATGGCATCCAAATTGCAACTACATTGCCACGGGATCGAGCGACAAGACGGTGCGGTTGTGGGACGTTCAGACCGGGGAATGTGTAAGAAGCTTCGTTGGCCACAGAAGTATGATTTTGTCTCTTGAAATGTCACCCAATGGACGCTACATGGCCTCGGGCGACGAGGACGGTACGATACTGATGTGGGATCTTTCTACTGCTCGTTGCGTGTCGCCTCTTGTTGGCCATGCCTCTTGCGTGTGGTCGCTTGCCTTCAGGTAATGTTGTCTCTTTTGCGTTCTTATGTATTCTTCGTACAGAAAAAAAAAAATTCTAGGCTTTAGTGGCTTGTTTGGCCACGCGTAGAATGTGACGTAATAGTTTTATTTTGCATGCCTAGTTTTTTTTTGGGTTTATGTTTTTAGTCTTATATGTTTGGGAGAACGGCGTTTTAAGGACGCCGAAATTAAGGGGTGGCTTTTAGGACAACAAGTTTCGAAATTGAAGTGGATCAGAAAAAAGTTTCGAAATTGGAAGCAATTTAAGGACAATTAATGATGGAAATATAATTTCAGTTCCCAATTTTCACACGTGAGTTGTACTTAACAATTAAATTGGAGAAAAATCTTACGTGGAGTTGGAGATGCTGATTTGGATTGAATTTTCCCCGATGTCACGTGCCATTTCCCCCCAAATTGATTGTCAATTGCACCTCACTTGTGTTAATTCCGGGCTGAGTCAGGTTTTTGCGTTAATTGTCTTCAAATTGGTTCAATGCTTCGGAGATGCTGACTTGGACCGAATGTTTCCCGACACGTAGGATTTTTGCCCAAATTGATTGTTATGTGTGGCTCGGGTTTGTTAATTCGGGCTGAAATAATTTTTGGAGCCTTAATTGTCCTCTTGCTTCAGTTTTGAATTCCTAAAATTGCCACCTCATAATTTATGTGTCCTTAAAACGCTACACCAAATATGCAAGACAAAAATAATTAATAAGGAAAAAATTAAAAGGTTTCTATTATTAGATTGTGAAAATGTTCAAGGTGGTTATTGTTTCAGCTGTGAGGGTTCGCTTCTCGCATCGGGTTCTGCGGATTGCACTGTTAAATTATGGGATGTTGCCACAAGCTCCAAGGCTCCAAAAACTACCGAAGAGAGGTTAATAAAATCTTCTTACATTGTTTTTGCTTTGTAAGAGTAAATATTGATCTGAATAAAAGGCTGTCTTTTTTTCTTTTATCAGCAAAGTAGGAGAAGCCAACAGGCTCAGATCATTGAAGACTTTGCCGACTAAATCAACGCCCGTCTATGCTTTACAGGTAACATAAACCATTTCCTCTTGCTTTTTCTAACGTTGCATTTTTTTTTTTTCTTATTTTGCTTCTTTGAATAGTTTTCGAGAAGAAATCTTCTCTTTGCTGCTGGTGCGCTCTCGAAGCCGGTGTGAGATTTTAGCTAGCATGGTTTTGTGGAAATACAAGGCTTTTGCTGAAAGATGATAACATTATTATACTATTTTCTGATATTTTCATTAGGTTTAAATATTTCGTAGAAGTTGAATCTATTTTTCATTGTTTTGTTTGCTGTTGGAGCTTGCGGAAATTCGAGGCCGAGTTATGTTCTTTGTACATAATCACATTCTTAGTAATTGGGCTGGGCCTTTGGTAGGCATGTGGGCCTGAAAGGTCGAGCCCAAGCCCATTTGTGGGCGACATTGTTGCTATTTACATAATATCCTAAAATTAACACTTGATCAAATATTATGGTAATTATTATTAGTTATGTATAGTTATGACAAAATCATTTTTTGAAAACGTCAAATTTCAACTTTCTTTATCCTTTTCTTTAGCCAAAATATGTGCGTTTAAATATTATTCGGTAAATGTTATTACTATAGGTAATTCGATTACTACAACTCGAGCTGGTCAACAGCGAAGAGTCGTGGCACGATGCGCCACGTGTCTGAATTCCATTCGTTCAGCAGACGCAACTCGCAGTCTCATTGGTCGATGCAACGGTGGCAATTAAGTATTGATATTTCCACTACCTCTGGGAATCTCACACCCCGCACTCTACAATAAATCTTCGTCGTCACAGATCCATCGGCAACACTTCTCTTCGTTGCGTTTGGCATATTTTCGATTTCTTTTTGTTAAACGGTGTTCCATCTCCATGGAGGATCGGAAGCGTCAGATCTGGATGAGGCAGTGCCTGCTAGTATTGTGGATCGCGTGCTTTATTTCCCAGCTCAATGCCTCAGATGACGTGGTAATGATCGTTTCTCTTTCGCATCCTCTGAAGTTGCTCAATAGGATATACGATTACATGTGTTGCCACTGGAAATGTTTCGTTTTCTTACTGATTCGCGTGACATATTTTTGCTGATTTGCTGTTCGTAGAAATTTTACGAGTCGTTCGACGAAACATTTGAAGGAAGATGGACCGTGTCCGAGAAAGCCGATTATACTGGTACGTTTTCGAAATTTTATTGTCCATCGGTTACTTATATAGTGTGTAATTCTTGTTCTCAGTGTAATGCCATCGATTTTTGTGCTACTTGTGAGATCGAGCGGGTCTAATTGAACTTCTGAATTCCGAACTGCTGAGATTTTTGTTTAATATTCCAAGTGTTTTGAAAACTAAGGTACATTCTTGCAAGTAATGGCAAAAAACGTGTTAGAGACACAGATCCAGTAAAGTTTTGATCGGATGTTGGTTTGGCAGAACAGAATACAATTTTCTTATAAAGAGGTCATAATTTTTCTGATTTTACTATTCTCCACGTTTGTTGGATGACCCTTGTGCTTCCATATTGAACTGATTCTAGGTTTTTCTGGTTTTATGTTTGAATTGGTCTGTTGATCCCATAGGCCCTTTCCACTTTCCCCATGGGATTTTTCTCATTTTTCCTGTTTTCCTGTTTCAGGTGTGTGGAAACATGATAAGAGTGAGGGACACGATGACTACGGCCTTCTTGTGAGAGAGAAGGCAAAGAAGCATGCCATCGTGAAGGAACTCGATAAACCCGTGGACCTCAAAGAAGGAACTGTTGTCCTTCAATACGAGGTCCGCCTCCAAAACGGTCTCGAATGTGGCGGTGCTTACATCAAGTATCTCCGTCCTCAAGATGCTGGATGGATACCCAAGGAGTTCGACAACGAATCTCCCTACACGATAATGTTTGGTCCCGACAAGTGCGGGGCCACCAACAAGGTCCACTTCATATTGAAGCACAAGAATCCCAAGACTGGAAAGTACGTAGAGCACCACCTCAAGTTCCCACCTTCAGTGCCTTCAGACAAATTGACCCATGTTTACACTGCAATCTTGGAGCCGAACAGTGATGTGAGGATCTTGGTTGATGGGGAAGAGAAAAAGAAGGCAAATTTGCTCTCGGAGAATGACTTTGAGCCACCACTAATCCCCTCAAAGACCATCCCCGACCCAGATGACACCAAACCCGAAGATTGGGACGATAGGGCCAAAATCCCCGACCCCGATGCCTCGAAACCCGATGATTGGGACGAGGAAGCTCCAATGGAAATCGAAGATGAAGATGCTGAGAAGCCTGATGGTTGGTTGGATGATGAGCCCGAGGAAATCGAGGACCCCGAGGCCTCAAAACCCGAGGATTGGGACGATGAAGAGGACGGTGAATGGGAGGCTCCGAAGATCGATAACCCTAAATGTGAGGAGGCTCCTGGGTGCGGAGAGTGGAAGAGGCCCACGAAGCCTAACCCGGGTTACAAAGGGAAATGGCACGCACCATTGATCAATAACCCTAGTTACAAGGGTATTTGGAAGCCCCAGGAAATTGACAACCCTGAGTACTTTGAGCTTGATAAACCGGATTTTGAACCCATTGCTGCTGTTGGCATTGAGATATGGACGATGCAAGATGGAATATTGTTTGACAATATTTTGATCGCTTTGAATGAGAAAGTTGCTGAATCGTACCGTGAAACTCAGTGGAAACCCAAGTTTGAGGCTGAGAAAGAGAAGCAAAAGGAGGAAGATGATGCTGCAGATTCAGATGGGCTCAAAAGTTACCAGGTAATGCTAAGTTTCCACATCATTATATGGCTTAATTATTTTTTTAATCATGTATAGTTCGGGAGTGGCAATTTAAGGACACATAAATTAGGAAATTGTGAATTTTAGGACAATAAATTTTGAAATTGTTGCAATTTGAGGACACTTAAATTAAAGGTTGCAATTTGAGGAGCAATTTGAGGATGAAAATTATCCTTAAATTACTTCAATTTCTGTCTTCAAAATTGGCTTCAATTTTGAAACTTATTGTCATCCTTTAATTTAGGGATCCTTATGACCACCACCCCTAATACAACAATGGACTCAAAAAAATAACTAAGCAACCTTCTTCTATTTATAGTTTCTGCCTCCATCATCTAATACTTACATTGACCCTAACATTGTTTTGCTCTGAATCAGAAATTGGTATTCGACTACCTTTACAAGGTAGCTGACCTTCCTTTCTTGAGCGAGCACAAAGCCAAAGTCTTGGTAAGTAAAATCATATTCTTCTTCATTAAAAAAAAAAATACATAAGCTGCAGCAGAGCATATTTCTAATCATCATATCAATTCACCAAAATCATGCAGGACCTAATCGAGAAGGCCGAGCAACAACCAAACATCACAATTGGGGTCATCGTCTCCATCATAGTTGTCCTCTTCTCGATTATTTTCAAACTCATCTTCGGAGGAAAAAAGAAGACGGTGAACAACCTTTTTTTTTTTACAACATGGCAACACTTTACTACTAATATAATGATTTACTTACATAAACACCACTTATGTTTTTACAGGCAGCTAACGTAAGAGCCGAAGCAACAACAACAACAACTACTACTACTACAAACGTTGCAGAGACTTCTGACAACCAAGGAGAGAACAAGGACGGTGCTCCACGCCGGAGAAACACCAGACGTGAGGATTAAGATTAGGTAGTAATATTAGTAGTTGTCGTCCTTTTGTGCTTTCTTTTGCTTTTATGAACAGCTGCCCTGTGTTAGGTAGCATCAGTGTTTCGGACAAAATAATTTTTTTGTTTTGTGTATTGTACTTTCATGCAATTCCTTATATTCCCTGTTAGAAAAAACAGTGTTCGATGGAAAACACACACAACTCGTTAGTTGTTGGAGCGGTTATCGACCAGATTGATGATGATTTTGGTAACGGGCATAGATTAATTTTGGTAGTTTGATTCCAATTTCCACTTCGTCACCTTTACTACGGAGGTTTGGTGTGGCTTGAGACCATCATCCGGTTAGACCCGAGTTTGTTTATAGTATTATGTTCAGATTTGATTAAGATTGAATTTTATCGGAGTACGAAAAATGTCTGAATTTTCACTAGTCACCATCATGCACGAACACTTATCGAGGAATTCATGCACATCACATTAAACAAACGGGAAAAATTTTCACCTGTCACCATCCCGTCGGAATTTGTCTGGGTTCTTTCCCCACGGATGATCTCCGTCCTGCGTTTTTTTTTAAAGGTATGATATTTTTATTTTCTGATACAATTTAAAAAATAATAAGATACGATGATTTCTGTTAAAAGTAATATAATACGAGAATCACATGGTATAACACCTCCTCCAAATAACAATCTAGTTCAATCTTGTCATCCTTTTAGGATCACATTCAACAAATCTTAGAATTACAATGGCAGTAAGGTTATTTAGTAATTCAATATATCGAATCCCCACGGGAAATAATGCAAAGAGAATAATCTCAATCCTCCCACCATCCTCGCCTAACAGGGAGAATTTTTCCTCATCGCCACACCGCGGGAGTGGCAAGCGGAGAATCCCTACCCCAATCGGGGCAGATCCCATCGGAACGGGGAATCCCGCCCCCAATACCAAGCTTCCCTTTGAACAGCTAAAAAAACAAATAACGCTTTGCTGAAACGAAGAAAACTCAAATAGATACCATAGCTCATTGATAAAACTAAAAAAAAAAAAAAAGAACAAAGGGAAAGTGCAGGTAGCTTATTATATAATAGTCTAAGAAGTTCCACAATAAAAAAAAAACAAAGGGGGCCAAACGAAACCGTCTCTCCCCGCCAAACAACCAGAGGTCTTCACGAAAAACAAGAAAAAAAAAAAAGTCTCAAAGCAAAGTTGGTAATATAACTCCCCCTATAAAACTGTCACGATAATAATTTTATATAATATTAATGAGCCTTTCATCAGAAAAACTCCTTCAGCGCTTTCCGGCGGCAGCAGTTTTCCTCGCCGGAGGCCCATTGTCCTCTTCATCGGAAGCAATGTCACCGTACTCCCACATCCCGAGCCTCTTCTTACGAGCCTCCGCCTGATGCTTCTCCATTTCATCCAAAGCCTCTTGCTTATCCTTCGGCTCCCACCTTCGCCTCTTCTCCAATCGGGCGAGCCCCTCCTGCAAAATTTTACAGGTTTATTACATATTATTACTTCGATATATTTATTTAGAGAAATCTTACGGTGCTCAGCAGCTGAGTGAGCACCTCTTATGTGGCATTGATTGGTGTGTGGCATTGATTGGTGACACATCAACATACAACATCAATATAAGAAGTGTCATTCAGTTCCAGAGTCAAATCAATGCCACATCACCTCTGATGTTGAAGTGGTACCAATATCAATGCCACATAAGATGTGCTCATTTACAGAAAAAACCAGTAACAAATATTCCACAATATAATGTTTTTTTAAGAACCAAACCTGCAGCATTATTGCATTGACGCTGGTCTCAGCCTCGGGATCGACAAGAACCACCATGAACACGGTGCCAGTTCCCTGTCCCTTCACCTTTCCAGCTGCCGTGTCTTTTTCTTCTACTACAGCCTTGAATTCTTTAGCATTGTGCAGTATGAGCTCAGCCAATCGCATCGCAGCTTCTTGACCGTAATCGTCCTGCAAGTCAGGGACCTTGAGATACGCGAGGCTGCAGAGCTGAGCCAAGCCGGGCCCACCGGAGACCGATGGGTCAAGAGGATGCAGCCGGCTGTAGGGGACCGTTTCTTGATTTCCATAGTCCACGTAGAACACTTCGAACTCGTCGTTCGGAGAAGATACGGCACCGCGGGGAGTGTTCACAATCTTCGAGAATTAAAAACCAAAAGGTAACAACAGTTCAAATGAATAAGTAAAATTAGTTCAAATTAACCATCTTGATGTAAAAAAAAATATTATCTTACCATTGCTCGGTTCCAGGAGTTATCGAAGCTAAAACGAGCAAGGACGAGATCGCCCTTCTTGGGATTGAAGGTTCCGATAACCGGAGCCTCTTGGATGCTTAAAGAAGCCAATTGCTTCTGCAGTGAAGCCACTTTCGCGTCATTCGCTGAATGGACGTAGAATTTCCCGCCTCCGAGGACTTCGGTGACAATTGCCTGCGGAATAAGAAGAAAAAAGTCCAACAAGGTTGTGTTTGGTTTAAGGAATTTAGTAGGAAAAGGAAAATGAAATGAAAAAGGAAACTAGTTTTTTTGTTTGGTTGATTGAAGAAATGGATATGGAAAAGAAATGGATAGAAAATATGGCTTAAGTTCACACTTAAAACTAGGGAAAACTAATTTTCTTCCCCAATTGGTGAGGAAAGCGAAAGAAAAACTCATTAAAACCATTTTCTCTTCAATTTTCTTTCTCACGCCACTTTCTCCAATCCAAACACAGCCCAAGAGAAAGCAAGCACCTCAAGTGAAATAGGAAAATCCTTTAAACATTGTACCTTGAACTCCTCTTTCTTCCTCGTTTCGGTTGTGGAGCTTGAACCATCAGTAGCTTCCTCCCCCTCAACATAATTCTCCCACACCTGCAAAATCGAAAATATGATTAGACCCGTTTGGAATAATAACTATTTCTAAAAGTCCTTTAGTTTATTATATGCTTGCCTTCAACTTCTTCTGCTTCGCCAACTGTTCGGCTTGAACGAGAAGATGTGCATCACGAATTCTATCGAGGCCAAAGGAAGCTTGAAGCTTCGCCAATCCAGCTTCTAGAAGCGGTACCGCAACGTTGCCCTTGGAATCCCACAGTGTTCCCAAGAAAGTTCCCGTTCTATCCACAGTTTCTACTTCAATCTGAAATCACAAAAAGGATCAGGATTTTGTCCCGTGCATCAGGGTGGCCACAAATTTTTAGTACTCAATATCATACAGGGCCAAATTTTTCGGACCAAATTGATCAATGTTACCACATCTTCAGGGCCTCACTTTGTCACGAAACAGGGCCACGAAATTTTAAAAAAAGGGCCCTGAAACTAGGACAACAATACCTCAACATCTCTCTGCATAATCTTACGCCTCATGAAGGCAATGGCTTCTTCAGAGTAAGGCTCTTCACGGCCAGGGCACCTAACCCCAGATAGGGAAAGGGCGATGGTGCATGTTGCTTTGGGTATTTCTATCTTGTAGCGATGCCCACTGAGGACGTAATCAACGATAGCACCCATCCTCTTGTTCCGTTGCAGAAATGGCAAGAAGTCCTTAGCCTTCTTAGCAGGAGCCTAAAAAATTGCATCATATATTGACTTCAATATAGATTCGTAAATGAACAACAATTATAAATCATATAATATTAGATGGCATAAATAAACTAACCGTTAGCAGGTCCGTGATGTGCCTCACGGGAGGGTCCTTGGCCGAGTGCATACCCTTCTTACCAGAAATTGCACGGGACTCAGCAGAAAGGAGAGCATCGTAGTAATTGGACCTCTCCTCGAAATCCCGGTGCCTAACAACGGTAGCAAAGCCACGGGCAACTAACAGTTCAGCAATATTAGCCCCCGCCTGCTGTTGGCCCCCGGCAGCAGACGCAGCAGTGTCGCCACTGTCCTTAGATGGATTATTAACAAGAAACACGGATCCAAAATCCATGACTCTTGTGTCAGCGGGTCCTGTCCCTGCTCCATCGCCCAAAGCTACTTTCCTTGAATACTCCATTGATACGTTCACCTGTGAGGAGATGTGTAGAGGTTAATGAAATTAAACCGAGGGAAGTGAAATTAAAAAAAGATAAATGTTGAAATAATGACCACTGCACCTAAATGATTAAGCTTGAAAGGAGTGTATCATAATTTTAAATTTATATATTTTAGTTATGCTGAATAAATAATCATACTTGGCGTCCAATCAACCGTGTCCTCAAGAACTCTTTTGCATCGCGAGCATAAGGATCGGGTTTTTGATCTCTACGAGGATTCCCCATCTTAGGCCCCCTTATGCTCGAAAGGTTGACTCTTCGCTCTGCAGAAGGATCTCCGAAAGGCAGAGAATCGTCCGCAACAACGATACAGTCAGCGCTCGCAACTTCAATGACCTGCGTGAATATGTTAAGACAACGTTAAAAGCAATGGAGAGAGAGTAATAAAAATTTTAACTCGAGAAAAAAGATTACTTTTCCAGTAAAATTTTGGTCGTGAATGGCCTTAGAGTTTGTTGCAGGGGGGACATAATTTGTCCAAATCTTCAACCGATTCTTCTTCGCTTGAAGCTCGGCGTTCTTTAGCTTTCTTCTAACATCGTCCTCGAGCAAGCTCGCACTCCACTCCACGTATTTAGCCAAGCCCTATAAAGTATCAGCAGAAAGGACATCATGAAGACGAGGTTAAATAAAACAAATACAATAAATTAACCAGATATACGTATGAAAATGCAAGGTGGAACCTAAACAAAATAATATGCAGCAGCAGCAGCAGTAGCATTTAACAACTTTCCCCGATAATATTGAAATAAATGGATATTCTTACATTCTCAACAAGTTCAAGCGCCAAGTCTTTAGCTGACTCGCCGTCAGGGTAGTAAACCGAACCGGTCAAGTTGCTGAATTTGTCTACGCCTTCTAACACGATCCTCACCTGCAACACACGTGTTCGATAAGTTATGATTTGCTGTTTTGCAATAGAAACAAATTAAAACAGAAATTACCCTTTACTTAATTAACAATACACTCACATCTCTGTGTAAAACACGAACTTCAGTGAAGTGCTTTGCTTCTCTTCCGAAAGGATCAGCAGGAACCTCAACCATTGATGCAGAGGAAGCAGCGACTCTCTGAGCTGATGTCAGTGGTGCCACATCAGCAGAATCTCCATTTTGCTCATTCGATGCCACATCAGCACTAACGACAGCTTCCGATGCAGCAGCCCTTCTTCCTGAAGACGGTGCCTGGTTTGAAAAAAAAATTAATAATAATAATAATAAATGAAAACATACGGTGAAATATCCAAGTAAACAACATTCAGCGAAACAAATTACCTGAATCCCAGCAACAAACACCTGCACGTACTGAAAATCTGGAAGCAAGTAAACACGAATTGTGCTTCCATCGCGAACATAATCAACTACAGCCTCCAAAGGGCTTCCTTTCTTTCTCGCCAAAAGCGCCACCGCGTCGAAATTACTCGAATCACTAACAGCCGAAGGAGGCAAGCTTCTTATCGATGCCTCAGCAGCACCCGGTGCCTATATATATATATATAGCAACGAGTATAATCAAGTCTCCAATTTGAGTTTGCATCTAATCATCGAATGATTATGAATTTGGACGAATTTAATATATTCATCAAATGATCATGAATCAAGATTATAAAAGAAACAAAACAAAATTTTCATACAGACCGTGCTCCAACGACCGAGGCCATGTTGCTTGGCCTGCTCTTCGAGTTGTAGTAATTTTGCCAAGACGGGGCTGACTTCACCTTTCTGAGAACCTTGATCCTTAACCTGCAGAGATGGAAAAGAATATCCAAATTGTAAAAAAAAAATAAAAAGCCCTAAAATCTAAAAAAAATTGTACACGAATAAAATAAATAGGTAACAGATGATCAACCTTCGCCCAGCCGGCAGCAACCACGAGCAAAGACACATTCTCTTCTCCCAGGAAAACTGTGCCAAATTCCCGATTAATGGAGGGAACAGTATAATCTACCCTGAATGTCACCTCCTAAATCATGAAAAGCAGAGTAAATATACAAGAACGTCATTATCAATATGAAACATATAAAGGGCTTTTTTCGTCGAATCAAGAAATCCCACCTTCCCGATACAAAGCTTCCGTAAATATTCCCTGCTCTGCCATGCGAATGGCTCATCTGCACCACCTCGCCGGGGAGCCTGTCAAGGGAAAAGATAATAAAACTTCCATCAACCAAATTAAATAACTACCTTCACGTAAAATATAGCATATTGCCAAAAAGGTCATTTAAAATCTTGCAATAAATA
Source organism: Linderniella brevidens (assembly GCA_004919715.1). Taxonomy (NCBI): domain Eukaryota; kingdom Viridiplantae; phylum Streptophyta; class Magnoliopsida; order Lamiales; family Linderniaceae; genus Linderniella; species Linderniella brevidens. The sequence continues at coordinate 1,651,754 of SWDC01000146.1, forward strand.
TTTGAAAGTGATGTATTAACTTCAGATGATACTACCATTTTCTACTGAATTATATGAGACGTATGGAAAGGATAGAGAAAGGGAACAAACCAATTTAGGGGCCATGAGCGACGACAGAGTGATGGTTTTTTCCGGCGGAATCTCCGCCTTAGTGTTTCCCATGATAACAAGGCTATCCCCAGAGGGGACGGCCTTCACAGTTCCCTTCAACCAACGCTTCTCCGACGCTGTTGCTGCCATTTTCAACAGCAAAAACTCTGCAGAAAAAAAAAGTCACAAACATCTGAAACGATGTGTTTCCTTTTATGGATTCTTCGAAGGTATTTCAAACTGGTGTTTAATGTTTCTGATTCAAGAAGTAGTAATGCTCACAAAGGTAATGTGCACTCTCATGCATAAATAGATACGGAAAGTTTCCATATAATCTAAATTAAGGTGAATTACACAATGATAAGTAGGGCACATGTTTCTACGTGGCAAAAAAGGTCAAAGCTTTACTACTGTAATTAAGCAAGCTCAAGTTCATCAAACAAACAGCATATTGTCGACCGTTAAAAAACGATTAACGATTACAGAGATACCATAACATATCCATATAACAAGATTAATCCATGAATCAGATAGATACAAGACTTGTTAATGAATTAATTAGCTACCAATCCAAAAAATCAAATTTCCACATAGAGAACTCATGCCAATCCATAGAGTAACGTGGCAATAACGGTCACATCTTGATTACTATAATCAAGCAAGCTCAAATTCAATAAATACGAAAAAGATCTATCTTTAACCATAGTAACGATTAAAGATTAACGATTAACGAGATACTATAACAAAAAACTGGCTCAAATCACGAAAGATGTCAAGGAGATCATAAGGAAACATCAAGATTAAGTTTAAAATGGATCCATAAAATCAGATTAATATCCGGATCCCCTTGCTCATCAAAGGAAAAACAGATATAAATCTCATATCAATGAACAACGTTTCTTCCACATGAATCCATGAATCAGAAAGATATATAACACTTGCTAATGAATTATTATTAATCACCATTCCAAAGACTCAAATTCCACACATAAACCACACAAGCGCACAAAAAAAAGGTCCAATTAACGCGCATATAGAAAAAACGCAAACCATCGCACAAAACAGCAAATCAACATCCCATAGATACAGATCTGAGGCGCAAACATCAAACAACAGCTGAATTACACATACGAAGACCTCAATTCGAACATGCATTGACAAACGAGCTAGAAACAGTAAAGATCGGCAAAAGGCTCACCAACCAAATCGCTTTTAATCCCGTTGAATGGACGCCCGAGAGGATCGAACTTATCGGATGCTTGTCTCCCAACCTCAATTGAGATGAGCTAATCGAATTCGAATCGGACTATTAGAAATAAGCAGGACACAAGCTATTAATATAATTTTCCTCAGTTTGAAAAGAAAGCAGAAATGTAGACGGCGGATCACAAAGGTGTGTGTAACAAGTGAAGCTGTGGTATTTATAGGTGGGTGAAAGGGATATGCAGATGTACGTAAAGTACTCACAATTGTCCGAAAATTTACAAAAATTGCCACTCACGTACGCGGCTCTATCCTGCTGTTAATTTCCTAATATTGATATATTTATTTCCGTTTGGCTAGAAAATAGAAAATGACGTAATTTTTTAAGATATTTTGCTTTATTATCTCCCACGCTGACAAGGACAAAAAGATGTCGATGGCTGTGACGAGAAGTCCCTCGCCACGTCAGGCGTACAGCCATTGAAAATAAACCACGTGGAAATTTGTGGCTGTGGCTCCACGTCAGCGCCACAAAGGATTGTTGTTGGAGTCGACGTCGAGGGTCTTTTGGGATGTTTTGCTAGGCTTAGGCTTTTAAGAGAAGCTTGAAAGTGAAAATAGACATGACAAGCTTGGAAGTAAGAAATGTTCATGTAATAATGCCTTATAACTATATGGTTCGGTTACGTTCGAAGTTTCGGTTTCGAAAAACGACTTACCAAACGAAATGTAAAAAATTTTCCTGGAAAATTATTTTCGTACGTAACTATAATGTGATTTTGAATTTCAAAGCTCGGATTTTAAATTAATGCAGCAACACGTCGGCCTTGTTTTTTTATCAATCACCGCCAATTTTGCGCACGCGATATCGACCTTCATGTTTTACCGTGAATTTTATTTACGTGAATTAAAATACAAAATAATAGCTGTAAATTGCAATAAAGGCCCTCAATCCTAAAAAATAATTAGTCAAATATTGTATTAAAAGCTACATATCCATATAATTAATTGGAACAATTAATCTGAATAAAAATATGTATTTTTGGGTTTCATTCATCTCTTGAAGTCTTTGCCTCATACAGATATCAATGATCTAATAAAAGCGTTATTGCACAAAATCTTAAGAGAATTTAAAAAAAAAAAAGGAATAAGAATAAGAATAAAATACACAGTATGCTGTATGCACGTGTGTTTAAGTCTGCTCAATTTCAAAAGTAGTCTCACACTACACTCAACTCTCAGATCGTCTTTGAGGCCAATATATGAAATTGAGAAATATTCCCGCGGAATATGGCGATGATTTGTTTCGTGTTAGATTTGCGGAGCTTATGGCCTCCACTTCTTCGAGACATCAAGCAGGTTCGTGCATTTGTCTGCGTACGTCTACGCAATCAGCTTCGTTAAAGCTACGTGATTTCGCGAGTCTTCCATAAACTCAAGTTTCATTAACTATACTGTGTTATCGGTGGTTAATCAGCTCTAATTTTTTGGATCCTTCACCAGGCGCTGTTGCAGCTCGCTAATTACTATGCAGTTTCAGGTCCGACATCCACTGATGAAACTAGATCGGAATCGAAGGTGCTTCTGGATCGCATTGGGCTGTGCTACGTGTATAGGAATCGAATTTCATTTGTTGACGAAGTATGTCCTGATTCTGCCCAAGTTTATAGTTTTTGTTTCTGTGACGTTATTGTGATTGAGCTGATACTCGTATCCGTGGCGCTTAGACCTGATTCTTCCTTTTCAACACAATTTGATTGTTTCTGCTGAATGTTATTTTGAAGCTTGGGTATCGGATGCATATGATTTACAAAATAGAGCTGAAATTTAAATCAAGCTGCTTGAATTTGATAGATTAACAAATCAAAAAGTTTAAAATGCATTTCCTGGTTGGAGGAGTTTGAAAACAGGCACGTCTTAACAATGATCTTATAATCTCTATTTGCTGAATTGTATTTTACCCGGTCTGCTTATATTTTCTTGCGTATCAGAAACCTTAAAATTGTCTGGTGAGTTTTACGAGATGCATATTTTATCTTAAACAGCTTAAGATGGCCTATAATCCGCACGGAAGCTTCAATTTGCGTGATTTTCACCATGCTGTCAACAATTTTCCAACTGATATGTTTTCTCCTGAATCTAATGGTGCTGGGTCCTCACCTAAAGGTAATACATTCTCCTTGAATTTTTTATTAATATGATAAGCTGGAGCAGCTCACTATATGTCCTTGATTGCGCCTGGTTATTTTCATTTTTGATATGAACTTTGCAGCAGGACTGAAGCTAGAAGACATTGTAAGTGATAAAAGTATCTATACATTGGGAGTCTATGGTGAGAAAATTGCAAGAAAAGTGATTTTACTGAGTTCTGGTCCTGCTGATAATCCGGGCTCCGTGACAACGAAGGCTCTCCAGGTGAGAGAAACTCGAGCACTCAAACAGACTAATGCTCTGCTTATTCTGCAATTCACTTCAGAATTTTGGTGAATTGCTCCACAGGACGCCGGAGACAAGGGTGTTTTGTTTGAGTTTTGTTTCTTCGAGCAACCATCGATGCAACTCCCAAATGTTAATGAGAGTATTAACCAATTTGTGAGACAGATTGGCTCTGTGAAAAATTGCTCATATCAAATATGTTTTCCAGGTGAGGAATGCTGCTTCTTAACTTTTAGTTAAATGTCTCAGATGTTAACTACTGATTCTTATGGATATACACACTCGCATACTTTGTAATCTTCATGCTCACCTAGGTGAATAGTTCAGATTTAAGATTCGCCAGGCTTTTTAGGCTAATTATGAAGATGCAGACTTTGTATGATATCTTTGCGGCAAGTCTAAAATCGAATTTTTCAGATTTACAGGTACTCTCCGGACTGGCTAAAAGATGGTTTCATGAATTAAATAAAGATAGTGCAGAAACACTACAAGCTCATTTCCTGTTCAAGATCAATTTAATAAGCACCATAAACAAGATATCCTGCAATTTGTCTGCATCCTTTAATGCCATCGGTGATGACTTTGCTTTTTGTCAGGTAACGTGCTTTATAGTATATCTGTCACAAGATGCATATTAGCGTAGTAGTTTCCATATCTCAGGCCTTTCTCATAAGACAGATTAACAAAATTTGGCTGTTTCCTGAAAGTTACGCTGGTACATCATTTACAATCATCTCCCAAACACTGCTGAATCCAGTGTTTACCAAAAGATATCTACCGTTCCTTTTTTCTAAAACTCTTATGGATGTTAAATGGGTATATAATGTGTTGATGATTGAAACAGACCTGCAGATGCCATGGCATTCCATTACATCGCTCTGATTATCACATCGAGAAGTCTTCTTGTCCAGTCAACAGTAACGAGCTTGGAGCTATAAATATAATCGAGCACTCTTTGAAGGTTGGTCGACAAACAATACTCTACATGCCATCTTTCCACGGCGGTCCAAAGATGAAAAAAATTTCTTCACCTGTTGACTTCAACGTCATTCAAAGAACCAGCTTAAGATCACTAGATGAAGGTAATCTTAGAAGAAGTTGAATTGCCCTCTCATTCTTTTAACCCGTACATTTGATTTATGAAATTTCGCAAGCACCTCTGAATGGAAAATGAGTATTAGTTCACATCTGTTATGGCCATCTTCAGTACATAGATTTGCTCAACACTACTCTTTTTTATTATTTATAATCATAAGCATGTGCTCCTAGGAAATCATATAGCTAAGCCTTAAAGCAACCATCTTTTAGTAGGGTTGAATTTGTTGAAGCCATACACTGATATTAGGCATAGTGAAATTGTTACGGATCTTATTGTAGCCTTCAACAGGGTTGATAACTGGTGCTACTTACTTCGTGAAGCCATCGCTCCAAAATTCAGATGAGAACAACACGTCCCAGCTAAACATTCAGTGTTAGTTGAACAGTCTCTTATTAATAGTCTCCTGATTGTGCTTCAACAGCCTTGTCTAACTTTTATGACGTTTCTACTACTGCAGTATTTCAAGCCGTCTGCAGTACACTGAATTCCCTAGATCAGGGCCTCATTTGCTATTCTCATTGTAACATTGAAACTGCAAAAGAGACCCTTTTCCAGTGCTATTACATTCTCTTGCCTTCAGACAAAAGGGTGATGCTTATCAAGGTAATTTCTTCCTGTGTGTCACCTTTTTCTCTAGTAAATATTGGTTTCATATAATCCAATTGAAAAAAAAATGCCTTTTTAGTTTACATTACAAACTATGAAAGTGATGGTTTCCTTTCCCTTGATCATGATTCTCCTGTCTTGTATGCATGAACCCAGAGGCTCTCATCATTGGAAGAGTTCTTGCCTATCCCAGATATCAGCCACTCCATCGTTGATGAAGAGACTCAAAATACGGTTAAAGCTTCCATGCTAAAGGTTGCTTCTTTCATTCCAAGGATAGTTTATAGATGATTGAATCATTTGATTATTATATAAAATAAAAAAAAATGTGAACTAACAATACTTTTCCAGATGGAACTAGATGATTACAACCCAGTCCGCCACGAAAGAGGTTTCCATAAAAAACTCAACGTGCTCGTCAAAGAGAGCCTGCAATTCGGGTAATAACGTCTCATTGGTATCATTATACCTTAAAAACTCTCCTTATCAGCTTCTCCTTCACCAATACAGGGCAATACATCCCCCAAAATCAGACGAAGGCAGCTCAGAAATTCAACCACCAGCGCCACCAGCACCAGATGATGCAGCTACAGAGGAAGAAAGCAAAGCAAGCCCCTCCATTTCAGAAGAATGGGAGCAACTACTCCTCGTCGTCCCCGAACGTGGTGGAAGCATGAAATCCCCAGCTACTTGCGTTTCGAGTCCCAAAGCAGTTGTTGTTGCATCGCCTTCGCAAGGCAGGCAAATGGACGAGAAAACTTCGAGAATCCTCGAAAGGCTTGAAGTCCCCAAGCAGCTTAAGAGGAAATCATCTTCGCCGGTAATCTCGAGCAGCGGCGTCGTTGCTGCGGATGCATGCTTGCCTTTGAAGAAGCCGTTGATACCATTTGGGCCTTCCGCTGATCATCAAGGGACGTCGCTGCTGAGCCAACCCCTGAAGCCCAATTTCCAGAAGCTCAGGAGGAAGAGATAATAGATAAACAAGGTACGCCTGCAACTTTTTTCCTTAATCAATAACTGCCCTTGAAGTGAAAAAAATAGAATAACTGCCCTTAAATCTCATCCGTTCGAAACGATAGTTTTGTTTCGGTCGAAGAAACTCAAGTGCAACTTTTGCAATTGAGTAATTAATTTGGCAGCGCAAAAAGGGAACCATTTTTCCCATAATGGGCCTCACCAATCAGGCCCACTAATTTCATGACCCAACCGATCGAATGCTAAATATTTATTCAATCCTGTCATGTTTACGTGGGTAATCTATCCCGTTCAATTGGACTTTCGACACGTCATCGAAAATTCAACATTTGATTACGTGTTCAAAATTCAATTGATTTGGGTTGATATCCAACGGGATATGACAGAATAGACCAATGCTAAATTAAGTTAAATCAGTTGATAAAATATCTGGAAATTTTGAAATCGCCTAAACGAGTCGAGCTCGACATTTTCTAGTTATTAGGCTTGAGCTTGAAATAAATAAATAATTAATTTATAAAATGCCCACGAGCGTTTCGAACATTTAAGAAGAAGTTCGAACCAGAGCTGAGATTTAGTCGAGCTGGTTCATTTCGTCCTTAATTTAAACAAAGTACATGTGATGTAAATGTAAAACAAGTAAATATATATATATATATATAGCTCGTTGACATGGGGCCGACAGTTGTTAGTGAGTCACAATCACTATTGAATGTAAAGCAATCATTTTGCTAAAGAATTTAGTAAATCCTCTACATTATCGTCTTTGCAAATGTTGAAATACTGAAATCATTGACATAGTGAAATTGAATGTCATGATTTCTAGGTAAAAAATAATGGAAAGCTTCTGGTTTAGAGACATCTAGACTTGGAAGCCTATAACATGATGACTTGTTTAGCACTAATATGAAATTAGGACTTTCCTTTTAAAAAGTAATTGGTTTTAGTAGTGGAGTTTGACGAAAGGAAAACGCAAGGTTCATTTAATCAAACGGTCGCTCGTATAGAACTCTCACGAGTTGATACGTTACTTAATTATTTAAAACAATACGACTTATAATTCGACTTTTGCTTATTTTGAAACAAAATTATTGAACATGTTCGAAATCGGCATAGATCCATCGGACCAATGACACGTTTTTATTTAGTTTAAGGACCCATAAACGGTCAATAGCTTCTGAAGTGAAATCTCAACAGATTCCCAAAAGTAGATGCTCCCTCATAGTCAAATAACATTTTTTTATATTTAAATAATGAAGCATATGTATTAGTGTTATTTCAGTCCTTTTTGGAAAATTTGGTTAATTCTCTAGATATTAGTGTTCTATTTTTGTAATTTATTATTCTCATATAGATTGCCTAGTTTAACATATTATTACCATAAGAACCAAAAAGATCAATTTAAAATCACTAGATTAATTGAAATTAAGTGACGATATTTTATATTGTCAATGATTTTTTTTTTAAAAAAACTGAAATTGGCATGCCATTTTGTTTCTTGGCTTCATTTAATGAAATGATTGAAAAACAATTTGAAGATAAAAACATTGTCACGTGTCGGTGAACTTCAAATTAAAATGACAAACGACAAAAGAAAAAAAAAAGTATATTCCAAAGTGGCGTAACGGCTGAAAGCAGCTCCTCACCTTCAAAAGCCAAGAAAACTCTCCTCAACACACACACACGAAAGCTTCTCACTTTCTTTCTCCAACTCTTTAGGGCAAGAGCCTATGTATGTTAGTTCATGCTCGTTATGTTAATTAAGCGATAATAAATATATATATATATATATTATATATACTTACAAGAGGTAGGAAGAAGGCGAAGAGACATAAAGAGGTTGGATGGAGTTGTGGGATAAGATAGTCTTCCCTGTAAGACGTGCCTGGTTTCTTGTTTCAGCCCGTTTCAGAGCTCGCAAAAATGGTTAGATTTTCTTTTATTTATTTTTTTAAACATCCTACGGTGTGTGAGTTAAATCTATATAAATATTTATTTATATATATCACTTCAAAAGTATTGCATTTGCATGACCATAATTTACATCCATAGTTTTCCAAACATCAGCGGTGGTATCCTAATAAGCACCACCACCACCTCCTCCCCTCCTCCTCCTTTTTCTTTATTTTTTCTAATTCTTGCGGGGCCGTATAGTCTTTGAAGAGTGAAAGGGGGATTTAAAATGAAAACATAATAATTTGATATATTTATGTGTGGTAGTTAGGGAATTAAAATCTGCCGATAATTCAGTTTCTTCATCATTTTCTCCCTTTTAATCAATTCTTCTGTCCTTCGTATGGGGCCTGGATAGTTTTCATTAGTCACATTAAAGGACACGTGCCGAACGATTCAACCACCGAAAAACTATCCCATCTTTTTATTATTACTATTTAAATCTCCAAATCCAATTATATATTTATTTCTTTGGCTGATTTGTATTTGACTCTTGTGCTTTCGATCTTTGTGGCCGGTTTGATTTCCATTTTTTTTTCCATGGCACATGAACCATCTGAAGTGGACAAGCAGAGAATCATATTTCTTTATACTATATACGAATATATATATATATATATACGTATAATATTCTTGAGCAAAGCATATCATGTTGGAGTTGACACAGAGAGAATCAAATAGGATAAGAAAGCATCAAACGGTGACTCATTCATGATCTTTGCTTTTCAAATCCCACCTTAGAATCTCATTCCTTAAAAAAACAACAACGACGTTACTTCTTTGCTTTTCTGTCTTGATTTTCAACTCAGAGAATCAATCAATCAATCAATCGCTTCGTTTCTTCTTTATTTCTGTGAAATGGGAGAATAAATAACAAAAACCTGCTGTTGTTGTCCCTGTTATGTTCTTTCGTGTGCTCATCATCAGGCAGGGGATTGCTGAAGCTCCACGATGATGTGCAGACATGTGGGTACGAGGATGTCCACATCATGTGGGACATGTTGAGGAAAACCGACCAATCACAACTCATCACGAAAAGCAAACGAAGATGTTTTTGGCGATACCCTCAGCACCAATAGCAAAATCTCTGCCATTAATGAATGGTTTTCACAGGGCTTACTGAGGAGTTGTTCATCATCATCCTCAGCATATGTAGATATGTCCAGTGTAAGAAGAATTAAAAAAAAAAAAAGACATCCCCAGTGAGTGAGATTGATTCCATGACTCTCCTTCGAAGGGTTGTTAACTGCACGTTTTTTGTTTTTTTTTTTTTGCTAATAAATCTGCAGTGTTTTCGTAAGACCGCACGTTTATCTTCGAGTTTCGATCTTTTTCGTTGCTTGCTGTAAATGGAAGGTACAGAGAACTTAACATGGAAAAAGGGAAATGGTTAAAAAAAACATGTTTTTAGATATGCAATAACTCAAAAAAAAAAAATCTTGACAGTGAAGGCACACAAGCATGATTACTGCATCAAGCAGCACTAAGAAGTATTATTCCACCACAGCTGTTCTTGAATTTCCACTTGACTGTAAATTAAAGAAGAAAAAAGGTAAAAAAAAGGGGGGGGGGGGGGGGGGGAATAAGAAGATGAGTGAAGTGGACAATTACTACTCATACATACATATACAACATCACAGCCACAAAGGGTCTCCTGTCTTCTCCTAGACATGGTTTGCTTACTGTGAGTTCTTTTCGGTTAGGCTCCGTTTGTTCTGGAGTGATGAGAAAACAGATGTTCTGTACCTTTTAAGACCCATTTTTCACCAGACCAAAACTCCTCTTCCAAACGGAGCCTTAAAGAAAAGCCTCTCATATGTCACTGGTATCCCCGAATCGTCAGATCCAACAGCAGTAAACCCGGCTCGGAACCCACGAATTCGAATCAAATCTCAGCTTGTGATCCAACAGGGACAGATTTTTGCAGCTCGAATCACAAGAAACCAAGATCGGTGTTATTCTTCATATTCATGTGCAGAAATCCTCTCAAGCAACCAAGGCCACTCTTTGCCAAGTAGGCTCGGGTTCAAATCCATGGAGACCCTAAGTTCCTGCAAAGGAACCGAACATTGACTATGATTCTCTTGAGCTTCCATTGTCTTCATACTATACCCTGGTTTTAAGCCATTAACATGCTTCCCGTAAGAAATTTGCTTGGCAATAGCATTATTTGCTGATTCCACATCTGCCCTTCTCCTTACAATTTGCTGATGCTCAGTACATGACCTTATTATTCCTTTGAGGTAAGAATCTAAACCACGGTTAAGTACATTTGCACACTCCGGTGAAACCCCCTCGAGCCCGTGTCTGAGAGCAATTTGCTCCATTTGTTCCCTTAACGTGAAACTGTCCAATAACGAGCCCGCATCAGAGGTGCCCGTAAATTTACGGGGAGAAACTCTCTGAGACCCAAAATTAATTCCAAAGGGGGCTTCGAGTGGAGCCTCTTTTTCTTCGTCTCTTACTACATGATCCTTGCTACTTACACGACGTGGCTCGTCTTCCTCCGATCTACTGACGCTGTAAGAATCCCTAAACTTTCCCGAGTCCCCATTTTCCAAGACACGAACATCACTTGTCTTACGTTCTCCTCCAAGAACTACACGACGGTCTCCGCTGCTCCTGAGGTTTCGAATCGCACTCCTTGCCCTCTTAGGGGACACGGGCAACAGCCCGATCCCGTTAGAGAAACCCGGAGAAACGGAGGCACGAAACCCGGGCCCGTTTTGAGAAACATGCGTACTATGTTGCAAGAAATCATCTTTCGGCGGTGAGGTTTTGGCTGTGCATGCATTTTTCAGGATCGAACGAACGAGCTGGTTGTGAAGTGGGATGTTATCCCTACCGAGGATTTCGAGGCAGAGCTTGTTAAAGTCGGTTTTGTTCAGCTTCGAACTCAAGAATTTATTCAGGCAGTGAAAGTACTGTTTGGACCCTTCTGGCCCGATTTTCTTCGCTATCTGAGTTTTCAGCTCGGCGAGATTGATCCGTGAATGCTGCTGCTGCTGTAGAGGTTGCATCTCTCTCTCTCTCTCTCTCTCTCGATCTCTCTCGTTTATTCTACACTATAACTCCATAAAAAGAAAGAAGCAGAAATACTTTGAAGATAGTAAACAGAAACCTTAAACGGGGTTAGGGATTCTCTGACTCCAACTCCACAAAATTCTTCTCCAAACAAGATCCAATGCCTCCAGAAGCAAAAACAGTGACGCAACATCGAGCCCCATTTCCAAAAACCAAATCTTTTTATACAGTAAATAATTATATAGCTATCAATATACACTCTGAGATCTCAAAAATCTTACTGAATTGTACGTCACTCAAAACCCCGAATTCAGAAAATCTTACTGAGACGTCTTTAAACGAAGCAAACCTCGAAGTGCAAGGAGCTATACACCACCCTGCAAGAAAACCAACTGTAAATTTTAATCTTTTTCCTCAGAAATCAAATAGAACTCAAATGCCTCTCCCTATTGCTCAAGGTTTAGTTCCCTAGTTAAAATTCGCATCTTGATGCTCAAAATTAACATTTGAAGGAGAACATGAGCTGAAAAAAAATAAGCATTCGAATTTCAAACAAAATATGAGCTCACAAAGAGTAATCGATTGGGCTTTCTAACCTGGTACTTATCGAAACTCCTGACACTAAGATTCAACCAAAGTAAACGACAAAAAACGATCCCCACTTTCTTTTCATCAGCTATACTTCTCCAAGCTCGGGTGGCTTCACTCGCGATTGCTAGCTAATCATTGAAAAGTTTCCTTTTTAACTGAACTTCTAAACGGCTCCTTCCTTTCCTGAATCGGAAAATCGAAGACCCCTATTCTTTATTTTTTTCTTCCCGATCGATCTGTCGTCGTCTCGCACCTTTTTCGTTTTGTGTACGATGGGGGAAAACATAGTTCTGGTGTAATTTTACCGGATGTACAACGTTTTCTGCACGAGGTACGCCTCGTTAATCTTAGACATTGTCTTGAGGAGTCGCTTGAGTATCTGGCAGGACGAAGAACGGCCTGGCATTATCAATTTCTGTTTATCCAAGATTTTAAGTCATCCCACGCGCTTCTAAGGAGCGTGACGTTTACTCGCTGATCGAAGGCATGTAATGTAAGCTTCTCTTATTTTTTGGCATGCTACACTGAAGCAGCTGAATTTCCGGTTTGCATTTCTCAGTTAGTATTGATAGTTATTTGTTTTACCTACGACTTTCAAACTATATAACGAGTGAATGATTACAAAAAAAAAATAACGGTAATAACAAATGATCATTGTCTACCTTTCTTATCATTTCTCAGCTATATGCCAAAATGGACCTAACTTCCATCAACTTTGGAATATACATACATGTATATAATAAAACAATATAAAATAGTTTCTCAAGTGCACATACACTCAACATAGCATTACAAAACCTACTTGTAGTGATATCTATGTGCGCCTATCTTCAACGTTTTAATATTAAAAGTAATAATAAAGCCCTTATAATTGCCAATAAAGGGATTCCCAAGTCGAGAGAAACAAATATCTATCCACAAGCTTTCTTTCTTTACAACCACTTTAAATTTTGATTATTCGAGGAAGGTCTTACCTATTTGATGTGCTTATATATCCGATCTCTTCTCCTCCCCAATAAGCTTATCTCCAAGAACACAAGACTTCCAAAATCTTCGTATATATATAAAGGTGATATAATTTAGCTTGTGAAAACTTTTGTTCTTTCTGCTATGGAAGCTATCCAAGGTCAGTACAACTACAATTATAATTGAAAAAGAAAAAATAAAATCTTTAAAGAAAAAAAAATTCCTTCTAATAATATAACGACCACTCAATTTCTTTTAACCGTGTCTTGATTCTTACACACAGTCGATGGATCCCCTGAAGAAGTTCCACTGCCCGTGGAATCACCGGACACCGACATGAAAATCGAGGTAAGAAACCTCACGAGGGTTTCGGACAAAGACGTACGGATACTGAACAAAGTGAACTTGGACATCCCCAAAGGCGTAATCATGGGCGTGATTGGTCCCAGCGGGAGCGGGAAATCGACGTTCCTTCGAGCCCTCAACCGCCTGTGGGAGCCGAGCCCGAGCACGGTGTTCTTGGACGGCGTCGATATATCCCAAATCGACGTCCTCGCCCTCCGCCGGAAAGTGGGCATGCTGTTTCAGCTCCCCGCTATGTTCCAAGGTAGAAAAAAATAAGAGAATTAAATATTTTTTATTGGGCATTTTTAATCAAACATAAATTAGATGGTGGGCAATTTTAGAAAACAAAATTGAAACGTGGACGATAACGCTATAAACTTTATTTCAGTGCCAAGTTAATACGCGGAGTCATGACAATTAATTTGGGAGAAAATAGTATGCTGTTTTTTTGAAAGTCTAAATTAGTATATCATGCGAATTAAAGCAGTTTACGACAGTAAATGGCGAAAACTTATGATCTCAGTCTGAAATTAAACACGTGATGTCAGTGGCAGAGCCAGAGAAACAAGTGGGTGGGATTCAGGTTAATTGGACTCATACTTAAATTATTTTCCAATATTTCAGTGGGGTCCTCTTAGTTTAATTTTCTTCAATTTTAGTCCTAACATTAAAAAATTCGATCTACATTACGTGAAAATCATTAATGGCAATGATTCGATCCATATCAGCATGCTCAACGCGGCAAAGGATTTTGACCCAATCAATTGTTAAGCAGTCCAATGCGTGTTAATTTCAGGTTGAAATTAGGTTTCCAACCCTCAAAATTGCTTCAAATTGTTGTGAAATTCAGAGAATTTATGTGTTCTTAAAAACCCATCCCTAAATATATAGACAATTGTAAAAACAAATCAAGCCAAAAAAAAAATAAAATAAGATCCATCTACACTCGAAGAATAACGACGATCACAAAGTACGTCTCGATATTTCAGGCACCGTCGCAGATAACGTTCGATACGGCCCACGGCTAAAGGGAAAGAAGCTGAGCGACGACGAAGTCCATAACCTATTGGCTCTCGCCGACCTCGATCGGTCCTTCTACGGCAAGCCCAGCGGTGAACTCTCGGTGGGTCAGGCTCAGCGGGTGGCTCTTGCAAGGACCCTAGCCAACCAGCCAGAGGTCATTAAATGACCACAATTTGAATTTAATTATTACGCGAACCTCATTATTATTATTATTATTATTATTACGTCATGATTCCATTGCCTAATTGTCACCCTCCCTCCCGATTTTGTTTGTTGTAAAGGTTTTGTTGTTGGACGAGCCCACGAGCGCGTTGGACCCGATATCTACGCAGAACATCGAAGACGTGCTTGTGAAGCTGAAGGAAGAACGAGGACTCACCGTAGTTATGGTGTCCCACAGCATCATGCAGATACAGAGGATTGCTGACATCGTGTGCCTCCTCGTGGACGGAGAGATCGTTGAGATTCTGAAACCCGATGAGCTCTCTCGTTCCGAGCACCCCATGGCTCTTAGATTCCTTGAGCTTAGCTCTTGATTTTCCATAGACAACCTTAAAATTTAAGCAAATTGGGTGCGTTGTGCAAAGTTGTAAAAACAAGGGTGCAATCTGTAATAATGAGATGAATTCACTACCAAAAAAAAAACTAGCTCTAATGACGATGACAATAAAGGAATGCATCAATTCCTGTCACGTCAATCTCTAGTTATGATCGCCATGGATGATCTTTACCAAGCAATGTCGTGGAATTGTCTTTTAGGTATGTATTAATGATTAATGACGCTTGAATTTTCATTTTCTTCCTTAGATTTATGATTATATTCTCCGCCCGTGGGATATCGTAGTCTAAATCCCCATGTCTCCCAATAACAAAATAGTCAAAGTCGCTAGCAAATTTGAACCTGACCCCTGATTTAAGTATCAAAGAGACTAAATTATTGGGACGAAGTAGGCCCCTGAAAGAGCATAAAAAAGAGGAAATTTGATGGGCTAATAGTATAAAATATGCAGATTAATTCATAAATAGTCTATATATGAACGAATGTTTTAAAAAAAATAAAAAGAATAGGCAAAAGGAAAAATACAACGAACAAAATATAATGTTCTTACGTACTACCCTGAGAATGGAATGGAATATCGCAAGTCCAAATTAAGAAGAAAAAAAATATCACGTGTGCTCTCAATGTCTCTAGAAAAAAAAAAAATTCACAATTTATTATTATATTTGCCATAAAATAATGTGTTCCGATTTATCCCAATCGTTTGCTACGCGTCGAGTTCGTACTGAAGCAGCGGCGTTATAAACTGATCATAGCAGTCGAATATATCGTCCTGAATATCGAAAGACGTCTGAATATCATCGGGAAAGCTGCTGCTGCTGCTGATGTGTCGATGTTCGGGCTCGAGCAGCTGGCTATTATTACATGCCAGCATTTCTTTGAACTTGGTCGACTGTAATAAGACTCCTAAGGCCGATGAGGTGGCGGTGGTGGCTTCGCCGTTGGACTGAGCCAATGACGGGACGGTTTGAGCCGTCGAGCTCGAGCTCTCTTGACTACTGAAGCTGAACCCTAATTCTTGATTAGGGTTTTGCATCGATGCGTTGACTTTGTTAGGGTTAGGGGTTGACTCCGATGATGCGTTGGTGGGGAGAAGGGGAATGATGTCGATGTAGTGGCTGAGGTCGAAATTGGTGATGGCGTTGAGTCCTCGGTACTCTATGGCTGCGATGTCGTATGCGGCTGCTGCTTCCTCTTGTGTGGCTGTGTAAGACAAAAAAAAATATTAAAGGAGACATATAGAAGTATATGTAGTATGTGTTAAATTAGAAAATGTGATGAAGAAACATTAGAATCATGTCACCGCGAGTACCTAAAGCTAGCTACCATTTTGTTTTTAAGTCAAATTATTTTTATTATGAAAATAGGAAATAATTAATATGTGGGACGGACTGATCAATCCTCCCCGACAACGGGCTTGTCACACATGGGCATATACTTCTGTGATTGACCCAGTTGGTGTTGTTTGCATGTTATTGCGCTGATTCACGGGGTTTACCTGACCCCCAATCCCCATACCAAGGTCTCTCAAAAAAGAAAATAAAATATTAGAATTTTTTTTCTCGATAATTAATGATCCTTGCACAACATCACAACGTAGTTCCACACTCCGACTAAAGTTTATTCGGGGTAGCTTTTGAACCTCATTATTGATTATAGGACAACGTAGCTTGACTTTCTGTGGGACTAATTATTTGGTCAGTGTGACTTGTTTCAAATTTACGTAAACTATCATAGTCAAGTAGTTCAAGTGGAAATGAACTATTAGCTATTGATATATTAAGTTCGACCACTTCACATAATTCTTGGATGATAAAGTATTAGAATATATATTCGATAGGATTGCTAAGGGGTGAATTTTGAAATCCACATGGTGGTGCTAGGACAGATTTAATTCATGAATTCAATTTGGTAAGGGAGGGCACAACCATATTATTATGTTATAAGCAGACCTAAGCAGTTGAGGGTTGGTGATCTATGTTTGTGGCTTCAAGGACCAGCCAACTATATTATCTGCGTGCAACTAGTAAATTATAACAAAATGCATGATCAATGTTCGTTGACCGTATACATGATGGGCCCACCTCCTTAATACCAATTATTAAAATATATATTTATTTTTTGATTGATTAGTTAACCCTACTCGTTTGACATTATTCAAGAATTTAATTTTCTGTCCAAAATATATTATTAATGTTGTCTACATGTACATGCAATTATTGAATACTTCTAAACACAAGATTTATGTTGTAATTAGATGCTCATCTACCCTAATACTATAGACCATTCATTTTACAATTCAGTAGCGTTCCTAATCAAAATTTAAATGAGTGATAATTAATTGAAAATGAATGAGTAGCAACACCTACGACGTACCATATGTCCCGAGGTACAAATACTTGTTGCCAAACACTCTCCCAATACGAGCCTCCCATCTACCATTATGATGATGTCTGTGCATAAATAAAATCAAATTAACACCCGAAATTATAGAAATTGATATTAATCTCACTATATTATAATATTTATATATATTAATATTTTCTTATAAAAACAAATAACATATTGTGAAAAACACGAGTTATGATAGGGGCCCGTTCGCATCTATGGAGTATGTGTACTTGAAAAATTCCACAGCTTTCTAGTTGAAATTTAATTTCATCTCCAAATGTAAAACTATATTGAGTTTTTGTAATTTAAATATATATAGTTAGAGATTATGTATTGCGTACCTTGCTACACCTCTATATTTAGATACTCCTCGTGAGAATCCGCTGCTTTTTCTGTTTTTAAATTTAACAAAAACAAATCTTAAATAAAATACAAAGATATAGTACGATTTTATTTTATTTCGACTTTTTTTTTTCAACCTTCTCAATGAACCAATGTATTCTTCCTTTGATTGCCCTTCCATTTCCCTGAGCTCGTTCTCATAGGTGGAGAGCTACATACATACACCATGGAGGAAATTATCATATACTTATTTTAATTTGTGATAATTATTCAATAAAATAAAAAATTATATTAGGCAATTTACCGGGAAATTTAGAATAGTTTCGTGTCCCCAATACTTCAATGCTGCCAAGTCGTAGGCATGTGCGGCTGCTTCCTCATCATCGTACGCACCTAAAGTAATTTCAAAACCTTCAAGTCGATTTACGAAAAATAGGGAAAAAGAAAAGGCAAATATATAAATATATTTAAAAAAGACATAGTAAAAGTACGTACCCAAGTATACTGCATTACGATAGGATCCCACCACCACCACCCCCGGATTGAAGATGGACCAATTAAAAAAAACATTTAATTACAACTCGCTCCAATATTCTCAAAGAAATAAATTTGAATTTAACAAAGTTCAAAAGTTAAAGAAATTACAGAACTAAAGATCCTAAAAACCAAAAAAAAAAAAAACGAACAATACAATAGAGAAAATAATACGCGAAAAATAAATAAATGTCAAATCAATAAAATCAAAAATAAAAATAATAGCAATCACAATCACCTTGTCTCCCTTTCTTGCTTTGAGATTCATTCCAGCAATTCTTATCCCACAAATGGGCTTCATATCGACCAGTCCACCGGTGCCTATAATTATCAATAAATAAATACCTTAACAACAAAGTATATATATATATATAATACAAAATATTACCCCACGAATATATACACACACCTTGTGACGCCCCTAAAAACGGAGCTTCGACGCTGTGGAGATTCCCTTGGAACACTCTTTCGTTTTCTTCTGACCTTTTCAACGACGTTGCTATTACCGTCAGTGGAAGAACTATCGCTCTTCTGCTTCGAAGGCTTTGCCATGAAAATGAGATATCGCCCACGAAATCAGAAAGGGATCCCAATAATTGAATATATATTAACGGACCAATTATAATCAAAGAAACTGTCTTATACTTATATTCCCTCCGAACCACATAATACAAAGTATATACAGAAGAGCCGGCGGTACATTTAGTGGCCGTCTAATCTTAAAATCTTGTCTCACATATTGTGTGCTATATATGCATGTGTGTGTGTGTAATAACTCTTTCGTTCTCTCTCTCTCTCTCTCTCTGTGTATGTAATATATGTAATTGTAATAATTTTTTTTTATATAAGTTTGATGCGGTCGTCATGTGTGGGGCTTTCTATTTAATTCTCAGCTGCAATTTACGATCCCTTTATTTCTCTGCAGGAGATGTTGACCCCATCACACAGCCAAAATACAGAAATGAAAATTTATAAAAGAGATAATTAAAAATAGGGAGAATATATGGTTTTATTGGGCAGGCGAGAATTACCAGTTTGGGATTGCTTACCTAATTAAACGGTCGTATATTTCAATTTTTATTTTCTCGTTTATTTCTTTAAGCGAAAGATAATTGTTGCAAGAAGTGGTTGAGAGTCTTTTGAAAGAAAGGTTTTACGTGTTTAAGTGGTAGAAGTTGGTTCGATGTTGTGAGTTTTGACTTTGTGCCTTATGCTGTGTCTGCGTCGTAGCGTATATTTACTTCATCTATTTTACATGGTCGGCGTTCATTTTAATCTCGTTAACATTCAACGAACAACGATGTATGTCTGACTTTGCCAGCATTTATTAATTATTTCATACGCTTGACTTATAAGTGATTGAATCATACAATGATCCTCGATATTACAAAAATTCAGCTAAAACACTAATATTTCATGGCCAGTTAGATGATTTTGTTCCATGATCTACTCTGACGGAGTTTTCACTTGGACTCATTGAATATCGTAAGTTTTGCGGACTTAAGTTGAAATAATATCATATCTGGGAAATGAAAATTGTCTCGTACCAGACAAAATATACATATTCACGTAAGGTTGGATTCAGTCAGAGTTAAGAATTACGGTGGCAATATAAGTGACATAGTTTGAAAAAAAAAAGATGTATAATTAGATCAAATACGTGAGTATTGGCGTAATTATATTAGATTAATACTAAAAAATGTGAATATCCCTTACTTTTACAAATATTTATTATTTTTTAGCTTACACTTGGTTTATGGTATCCCTTGTGAATTGTGATCCAGGCCCCTACCTCGAGATTAGGGTAGAAACCATGATTGATTAGCCATGTAACTTTACTATCTTCATCATAATTATTTTATTATCACTCACTTTATTACTAATATTATGTTGTCAGTTGTCACCCTTCTTGTTGAGATATATATATTAACAACGTCATGCAAGTTACAATACAACCATGAAAAATACCTATCAAGCCACACCATTGAGTTAGAAAATTCTTTGGGCCCAAATATACATTGAGGCCTATGTATAGTAAGAGTTAAACAATTCCCAGTGGGTCGATGGGGCAATCTCAATATGGTTAAACGGGTCAGGATCCAAACCCCTATTTGCTCCATTTACCATTTCTTAACTAAACTCCATATTCGAGGCGTTCCACTTCCACTCCACCGAACGGTTGAATTATTTTTGTAGTATGCATAAATCAAACACAAAATGAAATAGAAATTAAACATACAATGCACACAAATGAAAAAGAAGTCGAACACAACACAAAAACGAAGGAATGATATTGCATAATTTGAACAGCTGCAACCAGAGTAATCAACTTCCAAAGAATTTCAATAATGGGGTTTTCGATCGATATGGATGTGTTGATGGCCCCGGAACATCAACATATTACATTTTAACCAATAATTATAATGATATGTTGTGTCAATATACCTACTCGAGTTGGGTTTAACTGACTTAGATTATTGACATGTTACCTAATTGTCACTACTCAATTCATGTTGATACACCCATCAATCCTTTATAAATTAATAGAGAATTATACGCGTCAAAAATCTAAACCAGTCGGATATAATACAAATGCGTAGGAAAGAAGAGACCTAAATGATTTCCTTAGAACTATGACATATGAGCTTTAGATTATAACCGTTACCCAATTTCGACAAGTTGGCTGACTAAGGATTTCCGATGCGAATTTAAACTAATATTTTGATTATCACAGCTCGACAAGTACAACTTGTGGACGAACACTAATGCTTCATCGTATGTGGACGTAATAATAACAAAAAAATGACGAACCAAAACAATCCTTATCCCAAAGTCATCGGATATTCTTATCGACTCTTCAATCCGACATAGAGTCGTTTCTCTTTAGAACGCAATTAACTTCCCACCTTTCGCCATTTGTTGTTTTAATTATTAGCAGATATTAATGAAAAGGAAAGCATCTTCTTCAATTTCATTTCGACTACCTTATTTATTCCGAAAGTTCAAACCAAAGTAGACCTCTAATCGTACAAATCCACACAACCCTGTAAGAAATCTCATCCACGAATTACGACGGGCACGCGTTCATAATTTAAAAAAAAAAAAAGAAAGAAAAAGAAAACCCTACCGAGGAAAAATTTGATAAAAACAAGAGAAAAAAAAAAAAGAACGGGCGGCGATGTTAAGTGATTATTACAACAGCAAATGGATAGCCACGGCGGCGAGCATATGGATCCAATGCAGCTGCGGCGCGTCGTACGCATTCGCGATCTACTCACCGCTCCTGAAATCGACGCAGGGCTACGACCAATCGACGCTCGACACGCTGTCGGTGTTCAAAGACATAGGCGCCAACGCCGGCGTGGTATCCGGGATTCTGTACTCCTCGTACCTCACGCGCCGGTGGGGGGCTTGGGTGGTTCACGCGGCGGGTGCGATCCAGTGCTTCGTGGGGTACATGTTCTTGTGGCTCGCGGTCACCGGCGCCATCCACAGGCCGCACGTGCTCGTCACGTGCCTGTTCATGTTCTTGGCTGCCCACGCGCAGACGTTCTTCAACACCGGGAACGTCGTCACCGGCGTCAGGAATTTCCCGGGATACAGCGGGACTATTGTGGGGATCATGAAGGTGCGTGCGTTTTTTTTTGTATGATTTAATTTTTCGATTGTTTCAAGAAATTGCTGTTGTGTATTTTCTGGGGTCGTTGAAATTTTTATAAATTAATTAACTTTCTGTTTTCAATTATTCCAAGAAATTGATGTTCTGTATTTTCTGGGATCATTAAAATTTTTATAAATTAATCACTTGTATTTCGAGCGAAATTTGTGGTGATAAAATCTCATTTTTGATAAAAAAAAATATCATTTTAATCTTTTTAAGAGTTTATCACGGTTTCGAATTTATTTAATTTAAGATTATTTTAAAGACGGGCGTCGAATGTCGATAACTCTGTTGTTGTGTAGTTGACATGGCAAGTTTATCAGCAGGGAAACTGAGACGATTTAAATATTTAGTTCCACTGCTCAAAGTTTTGTATTTTATTAATTATATGTAATTATAAAAAAAAACACTTGCCCAGATTTCACATACTATGTGTGGAAAGTTTTGATGGAAGCAAGACGTGTGTAGACAAAAAATATTATTATTATTGTACTTGTCGATACGCCGCCTCTTGAAGTTTATATTTCTAATGGAAAACAAATATACAAATTCGGAGCAGTTTAGATTAATATGTGCTTCTAGTTTTTATTTGCAATTTTATATGTCTTTTTGGTGGATAGTAAAATGACATTATTTTCTGTATTTATAAAAACAATTGATGAATAGTACAAGATATATTTGTCAATCATTTTCCTGGGTGGAAGTTGATGAGTCATGTTCTTTCTTTATAGTTGAGTAATTCAATTGTTCATCTATTGTGTCGCGTGGACGTTACTATTCCTTACATATGTGAGAATGACTTAACCTATGAAATAAATTCAAAGAGCTTAATTATTTTTTTAGTCATTTATATTTAACAAAATGAAAATTCTAGGATCCATATATTAAGGGGTATAATTTTAGGAAACTGAGCTTCGATGAAGTGATTTGAGGACATTTAATTTTGAAAATCTAATTTTAATTAGAATTAACACACTTGAGCCACACATGACAAATAATTAGGTGAAAATCCTACTTGTTTTTGAAAAAATTCCGTTAAAATCAGCATTTCAAATGAATTGAAGCAATTTGAGGACAATTAACGCCGAAAAATCTAATTTCAATCAGAAATTAGCACCCGTGAGGTGCACATCATAATTAAGTTGGGGAAATTATATACGTAATATCGAGGAAAATTCGATTCAAATCAACATGCCTAATGTCAGGTAACAGTTTCCCCAATTTAGTTGTTACATACATCATACGTGTTAATTTTTAATTGTATGGTTAATTGTCCTCAAGTTAATTTCAATCGAAACTTATTATTCTCCTAAATTGGTTACTATCACGTGTCCCTAAAAATGTCACTCCATGTTAAGCATACATGATTAAAAAAATACTTAAACATAAATTAAATCACATGTCCATAACTAATCTTTTCTTAATTTTTCTTAACTAAATATCATTATCTTTATCATAACTTGCAGGGCTTCCTCGGACTAAGCGGAGCAGTTCTCATACAGATATACCAAACATTATTCCCAGGAAAACCTAGTACTTTCCTCCTCATGCTTGCCTTATTACCAACCCTAATCTCCCTTGTCCTAATGCCCTTCGTCAAAGCCCACGAACGCCAGCAATCCGCAGACGAGAAAACACACCTCAACAGCTTCTCACTGATCTCCATTACAGCAGCAACGTACCTAATGTTCTTGATAATCATAGGCAACGCCTTCCCCCTCCCTCAGCTAGCCCGAGCCCTAACCCTAACCCTCCTCATCATCGTCCTCTCTCTGCCCATACAAGTCGCGGTTAAAGCCAAGAACCACGATTCGAGGAAAATCCCGAAAACCCTAACGGAGCCCTTGATGAGCCACCCCAAGAACGTGTCATTACAAGATCCCCCGAACACTTCGGAAGTATTAGGTCAAGAACTAAACATAGTACAGGCGATGAAAACGTTGAACTTTTGGTTACTATTCGTGGCAATGCTTTGCGGGATGGGCTCGGGATTAGCCACGATCAACAACATGAGCCAGATCGGAGAGTCCTTTGGCTACACGGTTAAAGAGACGAGCACTTTAGTCTCGTTGTGGAGCATATGGAACTTTCTTGGAAGGTTCGGAGGAGGCTACGTATCCGATATCCTCATGCACAGGTATCAGTGGCGGAGCCAGAAAGTCAGGGTCGAGTCTAATCGGACCCCATAATTAAATATTTTTCTAAAACTTTTAATGGGGTCGTTTCATTTTGTTCAATTTTAGTCCAATTGTTAAAAATTCAACATATATTATTACTAAATAATTATTTCTCGGCCCTTGACAGGTACGGACTGGCGAGGCCACTTTGCATGACTCTTACGCTGGCGACGATGTCGGTAGGTTATGTAATAATCGGCTCGGGTTTTCCCGGGAATTTGTACGTCGGTTCTCTGTTGGTGGGCATTTGTTACGGTTCTCAGTGGTCTCTGATGCCTACGATTGCTTCGGAGGTTTTCGGTGTGTCACATTTGGGGACTATATTTAACACCATCGCCATAGCGAGCCCGCTCGGTTCGTATGTACTTTCGGTGAGAGTTATCGGTTATATTTATGACAAGGAGGGATCTTCGGGGACGGGAAGTGGTTGCAGTGGAACTCATTGCTTCATGCTGTCTTTTTTTATACTGTCGGCTGTTGGGGTTTCAGGGTTCTTGGTGGCCTTGGCTTTGCTGGTGAAGACTAGAAAGGTTTATGCTCGGATTATAGTGAGGAGAAGATCAATGTTGAGATGAAGATTAATTGATGGTCTTTTTTACATATATAATAATATAAATGCGTTATAGTGATGTGTGTGGTGTGGGATTTTAAGATTTGTATATCTTTATTTCTCTTAGTGATTATTTCATGTGTTCAAAGCTAGTGTTTTTCAACCCAAGGCCGTTTTTCTCATAGAATTGTCACATTGGGTCTCATATTCAATTTCGTATATATTAAGGGTCACCAAGCCTATTGTTTTTACATCGTGGGGTTCAAAATTCTTGGACAATTATTGCCGCTTTATGTTGATTTGAGATGAAAGATTGGATTTTTTTTTTCTTTGCGGATGTAATTGCTTTTCTGATGCTGTAATTTATTAGGATCCACATCTCCACTGTTATATAGAGGTTGAGGAGATGCTTGAGGTTGTCTGTTGCTGTATTGTGTTCCATCACCGTGGCTAAAACTTTCCAAAAGATCCAAATAATGAAGAAAAACATATGATAACAACACGAATCTAGTTAGAAGTTCATCACAAAGTTGCAAAAAAAAAAAAAGAAAGAAAGAGAGATTCAGTAAATCTTCATCTAGTAATAGATGATGAACCAGCAGAAAGCCTCTCACTTCTAGCTTTATCAGCCTTTTCCATGTAATCTTGATGAGATTGATGCTTTGCCCCTGTATACATACCAAAACTGCATTGCTTCAAAGGTGTACAAACTTAACTTGCATGAAGCATATTAGCATCATCACATAGAGCATAATGTGTCTCAGTTTCCAAGTTTTTCTAGTTCTAGGAAAAGTCCTATGATTCACATCCCAAGCTGCTTATGTAACAAATTCATGTAATTATATTGAATTCTCAAAATCAGACACAAGCACACATGATCAACCAATTTATTGACTTGCATCAAAGTTGTCTACTTCACGACAAGTATATATTTGATAACCTTGCAATATAAGTTACTAATAGCTCAATTCAAATCGGTACCAAACGGAGCCTTAAATATAACAAATTCCTCGTATATAACTTTCAATGGAACATAGTGTGAAAAGCCCTTTTATAGATCATAAGAACCAGCCTCATCAAATCCTTTGCTGTGCAGCCGAAAACAGGAACTACAATCACATAGATAAAAAAGACAAAGAAACAACAAATCTATAACGCCAAAATACAAACTTTAGGCATCTACCAAAATTGGAGAAAATCGATATTACAGCTTCCACTAACTTAACATAAAGCACTCAAGGGCCAGCTAGGTGCTCACTATAAAATAAAAAAAAAAATGCATAAAACCTCGATAATCTACCAGAAATAAATGAAAAAATGACGAAAATACAAACCTCGATTCATGAGGTACCAAGGGACGCCGAAGACGGCGGCGATGGTTGCTATACCTGCCACAACATGCTTCTTCTCTCCACTATTGACATAGTATTCCAATTTAGACACGAATCCACGGCTGCTTTTCTTCGCATCACTACCCATTTCCTTCGTAGTTATTCTTTGAGAAAAGCCTAAAACCCTCTCCACCTTTTCCTGTAATTGGGGATTTGACCTTTAGTTGGGCCCATAAGGTAAGCTTTTAATTGGGCCCATAAGGTCAGCTTTTAGTTGGGCCCAGCCCATCACATTCCGCACAATCTCTTTTTCTTTCTCTTTTTTTTATTACATTTCCAAAATATAAGGTTTTTGACCGTTACTACTTATTGCACACGGAATAATAGAAAACAATAATGATTGGGGTTGGCCCACGCATGTGATCGACGCGATGCTTTTAATACAATGAAGTATATTACAATTAAGTATTAGTTGAGGAAAAAAAAGAAGAATTGACCGTAATTAAAGGACCGTAATTCAATGCTTGAGGAAACTCATATTTTGGTCAAAAGGAACATAACAGCCAATCTACAACGAAAACCAATATCCAATCAAAGAAGAGAGAAGGCTCACAACCAACCAATAATGTCAACCTTGCTCCCCATCCTCCACCTCGCCACCGCCGTGCTCCTCCTCTCCTCCGCTGCAGCCACCGACCACATCGTCGGAGCTAACAGGGGGTGGAATCCCGGAATCAACTACACCTTGTGGGCTAATAACCAAACTTTCTTTGTCGGAGATCTCATATGTAAGCATTCCTTACCCTTTCCCCTCTCTCTCTCTCTCTCTCTCTCTCTCGCTCTCTGAATGTATGTGTGTGCAGCATTTAGGTACCAAAAGACGCAGTACAACGTGTTCGAAGTGAACGCGACGGACTACGACAACTGCACAACGTACGGCGCCGTCGGGAACTGGAGCAGTGGAAAGGACTTTATACCCCTCAACGAGGCCAAGAGATACTACTTCATCGGTGGAAACGGCGGCTGCTTCAGTGGAATGAAGGTCTCCGTTGTTGTTCACCCACTGCCTCCCCCGCCGACCGCCGCCGTGACCGGAGACAAGGGTTCGGCGGCGGCGCTTGTTGGGGCTGCTGGTTGGCCGTTGGCTGCGGCCGCCGTCTCGGGGCTTTTTTGCTCAATTTGGATTTAACGAAGCTGTGTGATTTCTCTGAGAGTTTGTTGATTTTCGCATTCTTCTGTTTGTTTCAAGATTCGTCTTTTCTTGGGTCTCTTCGTCTTCCATATCTGATATATTTTTTCTCCACTTTCTTTGACATTTTCGAGGAATTGTAAGTACATTAAATTGCATTGAGAAGAAAAGAAAAAAAAAAAAAACTAATCTTGATTGCTATTCTATTTCCTTCTCGATCTTCCACTAAAACCTCTGGAAGGCGTAGGAAATCATCGGCTAATCCATCATATCCTTCAAAAGCTTCGCCACATCAGCAATCTTCCGGTCTCAACTCTATCATCTTCTGAAGACAAATTAATAGTCTCTTCTTTGTTATTGTCTCCTCTCAATCTTTCAGCCCACAAGTTCAAGAACGTTAAAGTTGGCCTTTTTCGAGCTTCATGCGAGAAGAAAGCACATGAAGTGGTCTTCTTCATTCATGAGATTATTACAAGTATCATTTTCCCATGTTTCTTGGCTCTTGCTTCCCTCTCCTTGCAGCTAGTCTTCTCGAATTCACCGTTTAGTGGTTGATACGTTCAGCATTTGGTATTAGAAATTGAGGTCTTCTGTCTTAAAATCGATTGGTGATGAAGCTGACCTTTTCGTACATTAATTTTGTCTACTTAGAATTATCCATGATATAAGTAGTCTAACAAGAACTTACTTTCAATCCTAAGAACTTATTTCAATCCTCGTGTAGTGATTGTGTCTTACCAAAATAAGAATTCCCACCATTTACCTAGAATTTCCGCTATAATAGCTAATTTCCTCTACTCGTAATTGGGCTGGTCAAAGGTTGCAAGTATATTGGACAGCTTCAATTGGGCCTCATTAAACATAGGATAAGAAAGCCCAATAAAGATAACATATCCCACAAAACATATACTAAGCACACTATCCGCGTATCATCGTCATCATTTCCTAACAAAAAAAAAAAAAAAAAAAAAGCCATGCAAGAAAAGCACGCAAACAAACACCGCGCATCATCAACGCAGCACGTTGCCGCCGCCGCCAAATCCCTGGCCCACGGGCCTCCACGCCGAGGCCGTCAGCAGGCAGAGATCCTTCCACCCGAGCTTCAGGGCCCCGCCGTCCTCCACCAGGGTGTAGCCGTCGGACGGGAACATCCCCAGCAAGAGATTCGCCTGAGACGCGGCGTTTCCCGCAAGGGAGACGGCACCGAACCCGTTCTGCCGAAGCTTCTCCCGCCAGTTGCCGAACTTGGCCTCGCCGGGGGTCCTCGACGGCCCGCCCACGCTCAGCACGTTCCTGATCTCCCGAGACAGGAGCTGCTGCTCCACCGCGTGCCGCTCCTCGCTCTCCTCGCCGTAGCACGCTCCCAGCGAGTCGAACAGGGCCGAGTAGTAGTGGATGGCCTCCACGAAACGGGACAGGAACGAGCCCGCGTGGCTCAGGTCCTGCTCCACCACCGTCACCACTTTCGGAGACAATCTTCACCAGCAACAAAACATAAACAAAAAAAAAAATTAAGATCAAATTTTCAACCGACTTGACTCAATGGAATCGAAGAGGCATCTCCTCCTCTCACTGATTGGTTTCAGGAAGGAACCCTCGATTTATAACATAGTATCAGAGCGGATTCAGATCTTCGGTGTTATCACACTTCTCTTTGACTCGCCGCTGCCCGATTTGATATGTACATGTGTTGGGCTTTGAATCGTGCCATACGTGAGGAGGCGTGTTGAGATTACTAGCCCACATCGGGAAAATAAATTCAGCTGTTTCAATATGTAAATCAAAGATTCATCTACTCCTATCACCAATTGGTTTTAGGAATTAATACTCAATTTAACATGGTATCAGACGGTTTGATATGCGAATTATCGCGTTTATCTGACTCACCACCACATAGTTTGATACGTCCACGTATTTTATGCTTTTGATCGTATCACACGTGAGAGGACGTGTCGAGATTGTTTGTACCAGAATGGATTTGATCTGCGTGATATAACGGTAGTTTGACTCACTGACGTCCGATTAAGATGAGATTATTTACCCCACGCGTTAGGCTTTGAATCGTACCACGCGTGAGTGGACGCGTTGAGATTATTTATCGCGTCGGAAAATTAACTTAACCAGACTCGGTATATAATCAATGAGTCGTCTACTCCCACCACCAATTGATTTTTAGGATGGAACGTCTTTAACAAAAATCGATAACATTGAATATTAAATTACCTCTGCAACAACGACAGCGTGTTGGCGTCGGAACCCGTGACGGCGTACAGCGAATGCTGCAGCCAGTGAACAGCCAACGCCTCTCTCTTCCTCAAGTTGAGCCTCTCCACGGCGACGTTGCCTGCTTTTTCGTCCACCGCACAGAACTCAAACGGCAACCCTAATTTCTCCGCGAAATCTGACAACCTCTTGCCCGTAGCTTCGAGGGCCTCCTTCGAACTCCCCAAGCCCGTGAGCCTCACGAAGGGGGGCCCACCGGGCCTCGAAGCCAATATATGAAACAAGCCCGGCCACTGAAGCCCCTGCATGATGTCGAGGTCGATTATGTGGACCCTATCTTCCCTCTCGAACGCCTCCTGAATCGCCTGGTTCGCCGTGAAGTGGGAGAACTTCACGAAGGGGCTTATCCCGTTGAAGACCTGAAACGCCGACGCAAGCTTGTGGCTCTGCGGGACCGCGGGGAGGGTTGCGTAGATTCCCAGGCGAGAGCTCACGATCCTCGACGACATGGCCTCGGAGAAGTAGGCGGCGACGCGCTGGGCCGAGGTGCCGAAGGGCGTGGCGAGCTGGGAAATCTCCAGCAGCATCTTGTTGGCTTCTTCGAGGTTGTCGGAGGCGACCGCCTCCGCGCACTGGAGGAGCAGCGTGAGGAGGTTGAGCCCTTGCTCGTCGGCTTCTTGCCGTTTGAGTTCTTGTTTCCTTTCCTTGGCGAGCTCCGAGGGTGTCTTGGGAGTCGC
Source organism: Linderniella brevidens (assembly GCA_004919715.1). Lineage (NCBI taxonomy): Eukaryota > Viridiplantae > Streptophyta > Magnoliopsida > Lamiales > Linderniaceae > Linderniella > Linderniella brevidens. The sequence continues at coordinate 1,681,759 of SWDC01000146.1, forward strand.
CGTCGTTTGCTGCTGCTGCTGCTGCGGTGGTGGTGGTTGTGCCGTGTTTGGCGTGGGCACCTCCGGTTGGCTCACCGGCGGCGGAAGGGAAGTGCAGCTGGTAATAATCGGAATGCCCTCAGAAGCCGGGTTGTTGATATAATTTGCGTTAGACGACGTCGTGTTGTTGACGATGGCTTCAAAGTCGATTCTTCTCTGAAACTCCTGATGATGATTGATGCTGTTAGAACTATTCGCTGTAAGAGAACGAAGCCTGTGTTCGATCAGAGAAGCCAATGGTGGGTTACACGGGTGGATAATTTCTCTAACGTTGAGGATAAGCTGAGGAATCGAAACGTCGACGTTTGAGCCGTGGATGAGGTCCTTTATGATGCCGTCAATCCACGCCGTCGTCGACGGAGACGACGAGTCTTCCATGGCCGTCGCAGCGCCGCTAGGGTCTACGCTACTGTTATTATTACCACCGCCGCTACCGCCGCCGCGGTTGTTCCTCTCGGGAGGGAACAAAGGCAAACCAGAGAAAACGCACACAGAAGGCTGCGGCGGAGCAGTCGCCGAGACAGAAGAAGACGACGATAAAGAATCCAACACGTTGCCACCACTGCAGCCGTTGATATTATTAATATTATCGTACGGCGGAAATGGGATTTCAGGCCCGGGCCCACACCTGGCTGCGGCTGGTGACGTCATCCCCATGGTGGAGTAGTTGGGGACTGCTTGCTGTGACGTCATCAGAAGAGGGCCGCTGTTATTATGAACGACTCCACTGTAATCGTTCCTCCGAGCAAATCTCGAGCCGTTGTTGTTGTTGCAAGAGAAGGCGTTGAGTTCCATTTCCGAAGCGGTTCTCTTCCTCGCCATCTTGCTTCCGGCGACGGCGGCGACGCTGTGGCCTTGGTGAGGAGGTAGTAGAGAGGAGATGTTGATGGTGGTGTAAGGGCTCTGAAGATGGTACTGGTCGTTCATTACAAGGTGCGAAGTGCTTGAGTTAACCATATGTAGATTAAGATAGAAATAATAGAGGATTATTATTACCAAACAAGGGAGAAAGGGCTCTAACAAGAAACACCAAGAACTATCTTACAGTGTAAATGTTTGGATCAAGAAACCAAAGCATGTGATGTGTAAACGGAATAAGCGGTAAAGGAGATGTGTGTTTGTGAGATGATCCAAGAGGATATGTAGTGAAAAGGTTCAGACACGTTCGTACATTTGGGATTCTGTGCTCTCTCTCTCTCTCTCTTCCCTCATGGAATTTAATATGTATTCTAGGGTTTTTTTAGAAAATGGAAATGCAATGTTTTTTAGAGGGTCTTTTTAGTTTGTCATCGTAATTCGGTTACCTAGGAAAAAAATGTACAAAAAAATTGACGGATGTTTTGATGATTATTTTTAATTTTTTAAATGTAATTATTGAAAGTTATTCATTCTTTTTTGTCTCGAGTGTTTGACCTTTTTATGAGAAACTTCCAAGTTTTTTTTATCGATTTATGATGTCCCTTGAATATTGTAGGCGACATCGAGCTCCCCGATTTTAAGTTGTTTTTCGATCTTCCAAGTTTGCGAATATTTCAATTATTAGTTTATTTTTAATCTCGGGTTTCTTGGAAATAAAAATTTAACTTACTTGGAAGTCGAACATGTAACTCGGGAATTGTTTTACCTTTTCTCCTACCTTTTTACCACTCGTTTTATATGTGGTCAAAATTATCTTTCTTCGAATTAATATACTTACATATAAATATATCTACATATATATTAAATATATATATATATCTACATATATAGTAAGTAGTAACTATTTACACTTCGTTCTCATCAAAAGAAAAATACAAGAAATCGTACGTTTAGTGTACATTACAAGGAAATGTAGTATGAGACGAAATCGCAACGCATCATAACATAGTTTACTAGAAAATCTAACTTTATGTAATAAAACCTGTCGATAACTATGATTAAGAAAAACCTGGTTGGTTTCTTTGGAAGATACGTGGTGCTAATTAAAAACAAAGAACATCTCATCCGATATATGAGATACTTGGGAAAATGACGGTGATGATTATTATTTCATAGTATCGTTGTTGTCGAAACAATCACTTGTCAACAAGTATAGCTTAGTTGGTGTTATTTATGATGCAACGGCGACAAAGTAACAAATGATGGTTGATAATTTAATAGATAATATTCAAATATTATACAAGCCTTATAGCTTTCAGGTAAAATTGCCATTGGTGGTAGCGTTTCCGTCAATTATGAGCACAAATATCATGATTATCCAAAAGATAAGGTCAAAATATTTTTTTTTATCAAAATTTTAATTTAGTATTTTAAAAAAAAAATAGATTTGAGAACTTGACTTTTTTCACTAACTTTTCTTGTTCTGCAATAGCAATATATTGTACGTTTGAAATTTCTTCATATAACACTTTTTAAGCATTATCCTTATTTCTAAGTTTTATGAAAATTGAGTCCTTAGAATAATTTTATAAAGCATGAACACTATAATTATGAATCATAGAAGAAATATTAACGGCTAAGAATAAAAAAGAAAAAACAGAACTAAGTCTAAGTGTCAATTAGAGTACGTTTTGAAAATATAATACATAAATTAAAACATGATACATCCCCAATAAAAGTTATTTTTTTGTGTTGGAACATCCCCAGTTAAAACATGCCACTGCCTATGAGCTTAATGGAACTAACAAGTTTATAAATTTGTATATCGAGTTTCATGATTTGGCCTACATGAAAGAATGGTTACAATGACACAAGGTTTAATTTTTACACAAGGTTATCTAATTAAAAAAAATGGAAATTTTTTTTTTGAGAAAAATGATGACAACCCATGACCTTTCTTTATCATATTGCAGCAGTAAATGTATATAAAATGATGCAAGAAATGGGCGAAAGAGCAGGTAAGAGAGAAGACGTGACGAAGCCAAAGCGAACACGTTATAAAATTCTCTCCATTGAATTCGATCAACCCAACATTTAAAAAATAAATAAAAATAATAAAAATAGCTGTACTCGATTATTAATAATTTTAACTCAGTTACCAATGGAAAATGCATACGATAGTGTTTGACATTTTGCTTTCAACGGCATCATAGCGTTGCAGCTTTTTTCCTGCCTTTACTCGTTTTACGCATTTGGATTCTTCCCCCGTTGCTTTCCTGTTATCGTTGTTCTGACTCTTTTATCTTTAGCCAACACATCTTAGTAACTATCTATATATAATAACATCACATCACCACACATGCACGACGTATCTTTGTTCTTCCCCTTAAAATATTATTATTTATGGTAAAATCTTACATTATAAACGGAATTATTACGAAATAAATTTAAAATGGAGCAGTTGGCTTGTAGAAAAGCGGATGTACTTTTATGACTTTGAGTTCAGGGTCTTCTGCCTCTACAGTCCCCACGTGACTTCATCCACCTCCCCTGGGCCCACAAATTTTTATTTAGCTTTATTTACACAATTCCTATTATGCAAGCCCATAATTCCCAATCCAATGTATTAAAGCCCAATACTCAGCCAATTTATTGAAGCCCAATAAATGGAAGCCCAATAAATACCCAATTATAACATACGGCCCAAATTAACTGGGCCATATTACAACCTAATCTCATGGCCCATGAACAGAAGAAAAAGGAAGAAAAGGAAAAAGAAAGCAGCAATGGGAATTTACTCTCAGATTTATCCATTCGTCCATTTTCTTCACCAAGGGTGATTTTTGATGATTTTACAAATTACATTTAGCTTTGCATCTCTCTCGCTCTCTGTGTGTGTGTCTCTCTGTCTCTCTGTGAGTTGTATTCTGGCTTGAGCTTTTGCCGATTCTGATCGTTGAGGTAAGTGAGATGCCAGCGAGAAAGATCCAAACAGATTAGAGCAGAAAGCGTGAAACTGCCGTTGGATCAGAGGCGAGCCGCATTGTGTTCTTAATCGCCTTGTCGAGGGAAAGGCGTGATGATGAGAGAATGCGGTTGATTTAATGTTTTTTTTTTATTGAGAAGGAGGGGAAAGCCTGAAATTAGTGTGGAGTTATGAAAGGCGTTGGATTTGGCACATCGTCGTCGTCTGCGGCGAAGAGAAGATGGAAAAGTCTGGTGGTAGCAGTGTTATTCCTTGTGATTTGTTCGATGCTCGTGCCTCTTTTCTTTTTACTCGGATTGCACAGCGGCTTTCAGTCTACGGGTAAAATTTAGGACTCGACACTTTTTTCAGTTTTTTTCTTTCTTTTGTCTGCTATTTTTCTGATTAGATCTGCTGTTGTATGCGTGAGTTTCGTATAGACTTGATTATGTGATAATTTTTTATTTGAACTTCACGTTTTAGAGATCCTGCTGTTTGGTATTTGATTCGGCTCTCATTCAACCTAATCCTAGATTGATAAATATGGGTATTTTTTACTCTGTCGGTCTATATATGTACACTTTTCTGTCACCGGTGCTGTGTTTAGGAAGCAGTATATTATTGGTTGTCATCTAATGCAACTTTTTGGACTCTGAATTTTGCCAGGTTTTGGCTCTGAACGACACGATACACCTTCTGTAAGGATTGTTATGCTAAATCCTCTTTTGTTTCTTTGTTCTATTCTTCTTGTGGACAGTTGTTTTTAGCAATGAGTTGTATTTGTTTTTCTTCCTGATTTTATTTATAATCCTGGTGCGATTGTTAGGATCCTGTAAGAGTTTACGATAGACGAAAAGCCCCTGAAACTAGAAACGACTCCCAGGTGTGCGAAGTTGTTTGCATTGCAATTAATGTGACCTTATGATATTTTTATTGTGTCGTTAGTTCGTTATTCGTTTGTTTTCTTGGTGTAGGCTCAACAATCAGCACATGTTGATGATCTTATAAGGAGACTGGCACCGGATCTCCCAAAGGTTTGTTGTCTGTGATTTTAATACTGAAAACTAAATTGCGAATGCATTATCCACAGTATCATTCTGATAGTGTAAGTTCTTCTGTGGGGCCGTTGTAATTTAAGCCGAAATATCCGTCTTGGGTAAAAATTATTAATATTTTTCCAAATAAACAGCGCCTTATTGTTGGACTTTATGTAGCCAATTATAGCAATCCAGTTGATTCTTGCTTGCCAGCATATTGTTAGTTGTGAATACCCAGATGGATGGAAAGGTTCCTCGTGGATAAGCTTTTACTGGAAGTCTGGAATGATTTTTGTTTCTTTGCTAGTTGTATTATGTTCATGATTGTCATGATAACTGCATAAGAATTTGATATTTTCTGATTGAATTTCGTTTCATGATGCAATTGTCGTAAACCTGTATTGATTTCCAGGGCTTCAGGAATAACTCTGTGGAGAAATACAGGACTGATGATCGTGGTGAGTTCCTTGTTTTGAAGGGAACACAAATGTGTGACAACAATCTCTCCCCTCCCTATTGAAGTTTTAAAACAAATTAACAGGATAAGATTTTTCTTATTTTGATTTTGTTTCGTTAATCAATTTTGTCTTCTTGAAAATCTAAGCAGTTGTCTCGATGCAAGCACATTCTTCGAAAGAAGTCAAAAAGGTAAAATATTGCCATCTTCCACTGATTATGTTCAACTGCTTTACCCCTTAGTTAGGAATTAAATTCTTGAAAGTTCAAATTGAATATGTAAATGGTAAGCATGGCTTCCCATAATTTGCCTTTCAGAATACCGGGTCTGTCTCTAGGGAGGCAACAGCTGGGAGTATTATAGTTACCGACGAGAATGAAGTTTTTTGTGAACTGAAATTTGGAAGTTACTGCCTGTGGCGGAAAGAACACAAAGAAGAAATGAAAGATTCTATGGTGAAGAAGATGAAAGATCTACTTTTCGTCGCTCGGGCTTATTATCCAAGCATTGCAAAGCTCCCCAAACAGGACAAATTGTCACTGGAACTAAAGCAAAACATTCAGGATTTTGAACGTGTCCTTAGTGAAGCCACCACAGATAAAGATCTTCCCCCTCAGTATGCTCTGACACTCTTTAATCTTTATGTGTGCTCTCTTCTGCCTTAGCTCCTCGATGCTCTATTTTCTGGTTGAAAGTGAGATTTTGATATTCATTCACATCCATAAAATTACCTTTTCCTTTTTATTATTTGGGTGGTTTGTAAATCACTCCCTAACGGATTAATTTTATATATTGACATTGGCCTTTACTAATCCAATTCTGTAACCAAAATCTTGATTTCCCTTTTTTTTTTCCTTTTCATGGCTAGGAATAGAATGTGTATCATGTTCATTGGACGATCACTACTTGTTAATAGCTGGCAGAAATTATACTAAATCTTTATTTTTGTAGGACCGAGAAGAAGACAACTACTATGGAGTCCGTGATTGCAGAGGCAAAATCATTCTCTGTTGAGTGCAGCAATGTCGATAAGAAATTTAGGCAGCTCGTCGATCTAACAGAAGATGAAGCTAATTTTCACATGAAGCAGAGTGCATTCATCTACAAACTCGCAGTTCAAACAATGCCAAAGAGCCTCCACTGCCTATCAATGCGGTTGACTGTTGAATGTTTTACCTCTCTTGATACCGAGGAGACCACCGTTGAAAAGTTCACGAACCCAGATTTGTACCACTACATCGTGTTCTCCACGAACATTCTCGCATCTTCTGCAGTAGTAAACTCAACCGTACTTCATGCTAAGGTATATGACTTTCCCCCTGATTTTATCTTCCTTTCCTCCTCCTGATGCTGAATATTTATGCTAATTTACTGGATTTCGACATTTTTGGTCCCCAATGTTTGGCTTATTGGCGTCTGTTCCCTAGTTACAACTTTAGTCTCCAATGGTATTGATTTTTGGCATTTTCGGTCCACCGGTTAGTTTAACCATTAAGTTAGACGGAAATGCGGGTCGGACCAGCAAATATTACGGGCCAAGCCGAGCCAGCCCGAACTTTGCGGGGCAAAAGAAAGGGACCCGACCCAACCCGTAGACCCGTATTTCCGTCCAACTAAACGGTTAAATTAACCGGTGGACCAGAAACGTCAAAATCGACAACATTGGAGGCTAAAACTGTAAATCGGGAACCAGAGTCGCCCATACGCCAAACATTGGGACTATACAATTGTAATAAATGGGTTATTTATTTTTTTGTAGGAAAGTGCGAAACTCGTGTTTCATCTGCTGACTGACAAGGAAAACTACTTCTCCATGAGATTCTGGTACACCAAACACAATTACGGAGATGCAACTGTCCAGATTCTGAACATCGAAGACCTTAAGCTGCAGAATCATTACAGAAAGGCACCTTTACAGCTATCGCTGCCCGAAGAGTATCGTATCTCTTACCGTAGGGTCGACATGTCATCGTCCTCCGTTCAAATCAGAACGGAGCTCCTATCGATGTTCTCAAGCTCCCACTTTCTCCTCCCGGGTATATTTCCAACGCTGAACAAAGTCGTGGTTTTGGGCGATGATGTCATCATTCAGAAAGACTTATCTCCCCTTTGGGACTTGGAAATGGGGGGAAAAGTGAACGGAGCGGTCGAGACCTGTGCGGTGAAGCTTTTTGACCTCAAAGATTACTTCTCTACAAGCAATGTCGATGAGGGTTCTTGTGCTTGGACATCTGGGTTGAATCTAATCGATTTATCTAGTTGGAGGAAGCACGATCTCTCGCAAAAATACTATAAACTGCTGCATGAGGTGAGTGGTTTACCTTTTTCCCCCTATGTGATGTTTTCATTTATTGAAGGGAGAACGCCAGTTTTAGTCCTCAATGTTTGGGGTATTGGCGTCTTTGGTCCCCCATGTTCCGAGATGCCACATTTAGTCCTCAATTACCGATTTTGGTCCCCCGGTTAATTTTACCGTTAAGTTGGACGGAATTCAGCCCAGCCGGTTCCCCCATTCTTTGGCCTGTAAAAGTCGGCCCGGCTGGTGATTCCGTCCAACTTAACGTTAAATTAACCGAAGGACCAATAATGACCCAAATTGGTAACATCGGGGCCTAAATGTGGCATCTCGGAACATGGGAGACCAAAAATTGCACATACCCCAAACACTGGGGGACCAAAAACGGCGTTCTCCCCCGAATAAATTTGCCATGAAATGCCGAATAATTTAAACCACTTGCATTTCTTTTTTTTTAAACCCCAATATATATTTCTCTCGTCCTCTACGTATTTGAAGCAGATGACCGACAGAGACGGGGAATCTGAAGCTACTACATTAAGTGCTAGCTTGCTGACTTTTCAAGGTCTAATTTACGGCCTAGAAAGTAGCTGGATGCAATCGGGTTTAGGCTACAACTACGGTGTGGACGCAGAGGCCATAAAGGAGGCTGCCGTGTTACATTTCGATGGAAGTATGAAGCCGTGGCTCGACCTCGGGATCCCGAAATACAGAAAGTTCTGGCGATTTTTTCTAAACAAAGAGAATCGGTACTTGAACGATTGCAATGTAAATTAGTGAATTCGTTTCCGGTTGCTTCTGCAAGTTGAGAAGACGAAAACGGTGTGTATATGGTGCAATGAGGCTTGATTTCTTCCCTTCTACGAGACGCGAAAGCAAAGTTCGAGTGCGGGCGGGTTTCTGACATAAATTTGCAAGTAGAGAGGATGATTCTTGAAGTATTTTTTTTTTCTTGGTAAAACTGCAAGAACGTTACAGCAGGGTTGGGGGGAAAAGAAAACTTTGTTAAGGTTAAGAATGGATTTTGAATGGCAAGAGGGGTCGTGTGAGGGAGAGAATAACTTCATGGGCTTGCTTTTTTTGTTGAATGATTGTATTTATTGCAGCTTTTTGGGTGTTGAAGAATACATTCAGGCAGATATTATTGCTTAGATTGCACAACTTTCGCAACTCATATTAGCTGTGCTGTGGCGTGTGATAATGTCATTTTTATTTTATTTTAACTTCTTTTGATTAAATTGATTCTAATCAGATCTTTAGCGTTGACTTTGGAGCGGCTTGGATTTGTGGTGGAACTAATCTCACCGACCTATGCATATATTTCCGATCCAAGTTATGGCAATTTTCATTTTACTACAACATTTTTTGTTGGAAATAATGACGGTGTTAATAATTAGGAGGAATGAGTGCAACCTTAAAAGAAGAATTGCGAGAAGATGAGTACTTACTATTAAGTCCCTTTGTTAAGGGTTAAGCTACGCACAACTGTCATTTGAAAACGGGACACTAAAAGCGGGTTATGTCGTGTGAGCCACACACATACCAACATCTTTTTTTTTTTTTTTGCTACTTTCATCTCTCTCACAACATTTTTTTTTTGGCATCCCACTTCGAATCCCATCGTCAATCAAATCTTTTGCCCTTGTCTCTGATGATTTTTTCTCCGAGGATCAAAGATAAAGAAGGATCTATCTATCTATCTTACGTTGGAGGGAAATAGCCGCAAAAGGGATCATTTTCATTTTCATCGATATTCGATGGCTTACCGAAGGAGACAGGTGATCGGTAGATCATCATCGACGTTCGGCGAAGACCCTCTCGAAAGCAACACATCTTCCTCTGCTTCCTCTTCTTTGGCAGCTCAAGCATTGAAGGCCTCCGATGCCCATCGCCATCATTCAAATGTTCCATCTCTTATTGAATAAATAGATCTTAATTAATTTTTTATTTTCGGGATTTCGTTGCATGGAGTCTTTAGAAAATCACGATGATTTCATTACAGGGAGGCCCCACGTACGATTACACGTCGATGGGAAACACGAACGCGGGAGGAGGATTGTGGGGGGTTCTTGCGAAGAAAGCCAAAGAAATCCTCGACGACGACGACATTCATCATCCTCCTCCTAATAAATCCGAACATTTTAAAACCAGCCCCGATGTTTATATGTCCTCGAATGATCATCGGCAGGTGAAAGAATTTAATCAATTTCCATATTTGTTTTTTTATTGCATTGTCTTTTTTTTTTTTTATCATTATTATTTTAATCTATCTGATGATTATGATATAACAGGCTGATGTCTCCAGGCGAATAGAAAATCCTAAGCTGCGTAAGGGAATAGATGCGTTCACTTCTTCCATGAACCGTATTGGAGACAGTATTGGGAATGCTTTGGAGGTGAGAATATATTACCTACTTTTTTCTTTCGGTGAGAATCTCAACTTACGAGTTTGTAATTTAAGGACATTAATCATCAAAATTGAATCGATTTTGAGAACACAAAGTGTCGGACACATAATCTTGGTCCGGAATCCCAATGCATGAGATCTACACGCATCAGATAATTTAGAGATAAATCATATACATGATTGGTAGTTTCATGACAGTGGACTTGCTGAGTTGCAATTTAAGGACAACAACTTTATATATTGAAGCAATTTAAACCGTGATTTAATAATTAAAATTCGTGTTCTTAAATTGCAACCCGGTGAGTTGAAATTATGAAAGTGTTATCTCCAACCATCTCACATATCTAGTCCAGGGTTTGTGAGGGTGGGTTTCCCATCGTCTCGAATTCTAAACTGTCGTTGTTTGTCGAAATTGGGGTGGGTCATCTCTTAATCGGCAGTGACGTTCGGATTCGTTTCGGATTTAATTTAGTCGAACTGTGTAGTCTACGGTTGCGTTGCGTGGAGATACTTTTTTGATCGAAAGAAGGAAAAGAAAAAAGGGATACCTTCTAAATGATAGGACGAAAAAAGTAGTTAACCCTAAAAACTATTAATCCTTTTAAAGAGTCAATTTTACCGTGGAATAATCGAACTATTTCTATAGGAAGGAAGAACAATTGTGGAGAACAAGACAGCAGATTTCGTAAGGAGGAAAGAACAGACAGGAGGATATGGCGGCGCCCAATCAACAACAACAACAACACATCCACAACAGATCAATCAGACAAGCCACGAAGATCAGCTCAAGGCATCCCGCGATGTAAGAAAATCACTCACTCACTCACTCAACAGTCCTTTTCCTCGTACTATATACATATATATATATACATACATATATATATATATATACATATATATATATATATATTATATATAGGTGGCAATGGCAACCGCTGCTAAAGCAAAGCTACTGCTTCGGGAGCTGAAGACCGTCAAAGCAGATTTAGCCTTCACGAAGCAGCGCTGCTCTCAGCTCGAAGACGAGAACAAAGCCCTCCGAGATTCCCGCGACAAGGGATCCGTCAACGCTGCCGACGATGACATGGTAATAAAATCACACACACAACACACACATACACATATAAATGTCGGATTCTTTTAATAATAGACTTTGATCCAGTTAATTTTATAGACTCTACACAACTTTTTTTATTCAAGGGACTCCAATTTTAAGGGAATTCTTGTCATTTTTCAAGATAGAGTCGTTATATATTCGGGGTCCCTGATGTCAAGTGACCCCTATATTGGGATGACAACGGATCATAATTGGGTTTTTAATGGGCATAGATTTGAGTTAAGCTCATTCAGACTCGTTGGGTCTTAGGCGTAAATCGAGGCCCGTTAAGGACCCAATTAGAACTCGTCGTCATCCCTACCCTATATAGGAATCCCTTGAACTCAGGAATCCCTTGACATTAGGGGTCCTCTGAATTCAGATGACCGGAATATAGCACGGAACCTATTCTAGAAAAAATGTGTTTAAATCAGAATTTGAACCGTAGTCATTAGACAGACAATTGACTATCCATTTTTATATGGTTCCATTAGTAAAGGTGTAATAGACGTTTTTTGTCTACTATTTTTTTTAAATCTATATTTACCTAATTGATCTTATAAAATGTCTGCGTCGGTGGACTCTGCTAACTGGGGCCCACTTCGACATTGCCGCGTATGTAGATAAGGGTGCAATTGGAGACGTTGCTGGCGGAGAAAGCTCGATTGGCTCACGAAAACTCGGTGTACTCGCGAGAGAATCGGTTCCTGAGGGAGATCGTGGAGTACCACCAGCTGACGATGCAAGACGTGGTGTACCTCGACGAGGAAGACGAGGAGGTGACGGAGGTCGTTTATCCGATGCCGGCGGTTTCGAGGAGGCTGAGCTCAGTCTCGTCGGAGCAGAACCTGTCGAGGAGCTCCTCCGTGTCCAAGGAGGTGCTGTCGCTGACCAAGGAAGAGGAGGTTCTCAGCGGCGAGGCGGAGAAATCGCCGTTTTCCAAAGAAAGGAACTGATCGATATCGTTACCGGTTCGTGTTTTCTAGTTTTTTTTTTTATAACTCGAGATTCTATTGTGTTCTTTTGGTTGTTTAATTGAGCGATTAATTAGTGAGGAAATGTGTTCGGTCAATTTTTTTTTATTTTTTTTGCATTTAGCTTCATTCGCCAATCAATAGTTACAGCCAACAATTCAATTTTTTTTCTTTCATATTAGTACAAATATGATCATTACCATTAAGGTCCAAGTAAAATACAGTTAGCATCTAAAACAAGTGGGGCACGTTATTTGTTTGCTAGGAAATTTTCACTTGAAATAGCTATGATAGGATGTTTGTGTGGATTTGAGGATGAAAATAGGAGGATGAGTCCGGGTGAAAAAGTTGAAGTTGATGTAAGAAATATTTTTATTGAGGAAGTAAGGAGACTAGTTAGTCTCTTTTGAGATGAATTTAATTAGAATAAGAAGAGTGGTGATATTTTGTGGTGGTTAAAAAGGGAAAAAAAATAGGAAAAAGTCTAAGAAAAGATTTTGACCAAAAGATGGGGCAACACAGCTGGACCAATAATTAATTTTTTGCATTGAGGGCTATATCGTAAAAACTCTAAACATCATGGGAAATTTAATACCGGCACGAATTTAAATTTAAAAAGAGTCACCAAAAGAAACCCACTTTTTTTCCAATATGGGATTTATAAACAAAAGACGCACTTTCGAACATCGATAGTTCATCATCATTAAAGTGCGAATTATTATATAATTATTCGCCAACATAAAGATTGAAAGAATTGGACCGGCAGAGCAACAAAGCCCAACACAATCGCTTTCTCCTTCCTTTTTTGCTGGCCACTCCTCCCCTAACGCTTCGAAAATCGTTTTTTTTCTTTCTGGATATATTATGAAGATAAAATCCAATTTACCTTGTGGGTTGGGGTTAGAATCTTGATGAGCAGTGGCTGCAGCAATGTTGGTGTTATACATGTATAGTAGACACGTCGAGATTTTGCAATTGAAATGTGCCGCCTTTATTGCGGATTGATTTAAGTGAATGCATCTATTGATTTTTGGGCAGATTGAGAGGAGGTTTAATTTTTTTCCTCATTTGCTTATTATTTTCCAAAAAAAAAGAAATTAAAAACCGAGTCTTTGTGATCTGAGAAAAAACGGGAGAGCTGGGATCTGAGAAGAAGGCGAGTGGGAATCGTACGAATTCCGATTTCCCATTCTCATTTTCTAAAGTTCCATTCAAATTCAGCTGATGGTGTAAATGTCGGGTTTATTTTCTGCTGCACTGCTTGCTATGCTTATGGTACTTTTTCTTGCAGCTGTTTCATTTTGTTTTTTTCTTTCCTAATTAACCATATATATACTCACATGCCCTAATATGCAAAAGGGCTCATTCATTATTGCGAACTACTTTTGTCTCCCAATCTCACTGGTTGTAGGATATATATATATCTATTTTTCTTGCATCTCATGAAATGTGGAGAAGTGGGCGTCGCAGCTAACTCTCATAGATATAACATACATGTGCATTTCTTTTTCTTCCTTTTTTTGAGCCAAGAGAATGATTCCCTTCTATTCTCTATTGAAAAAGGGGAAGGTTTGCTAAAGCAATTTGCTGGGGAGGCTTATTCTTGATGATACTTGCAACGGCTTCAGAATCTGCACTGTTACCGTTGTACACAAAAAGGTGATAAACTCTCAAGTAGTTCGATTCATGCTTTGTGAGGTGTGTGATTGTGAAGCCTAAATCCTTACACCATTATTGGATCTGAAGTTAAGACTTTTGGGAAGAGTTGAATTTTCGATTTTGGATTTTCCAACACGTTCAAAATTGGTCGCCGCCCTTCAAAATTCCTTACACTAATCTTCTGGGCTTCGAAGCATCGCCCGTGGAAATTGCTTCAATAAAGTAACAATTAATGGCGATGCTTCTCTTTGCAATAATGTGGCTCCTCGTGAGCTCCTCAATGAGCTTCGTGTCTCCTCAAAGAGATCCCCGAGCACTCGACGCCCTCCTCCAAGATTATGCTTACATGGCACTTCCTCCGCCGAAAACCGGCCTCGTCTACGACGGAAAAGTCCCCAAAAATCTCACCGGAGTTAAAGTCTCAGCAATTCGCCTCAGGACCGGAAGTTTAAGGAGAAAGGGAATCAGCCATTACAAAGAGTTCCGAATCCCCAGAGGATTAATCGTAAGCCCTTACATCGAAAGAATCGTCCTCATCTACCAAAACCTCGGCAACTTGTCGGTGGCTTACTACCCACTTCGGGGCCACGTGTACTTAGCCCCCGTAGTAGGCCTCCTCGCCTACGACGCCTCGAACTTGACCGCCCGAGACCTGCCCGAGCTAGGCGTGAACGTTTCTCTTCAGCCCATATCGGTCAGGTTCTACGGGCTGAGGAGCCTGCCCGAGGGCTCGAAGCCAAAGTGCGTCTCCTTCCGTCTGAACGGCTCGGTCGGGTTCAGCCACGTGGCGGCCGACGACGTGTGCAGTACGTTCGAAATGGGCCACTTCTCCGTCGCGGTCGAGTCGAGCGAACCGCCCGGTCCGGGGGAAAGTGGGAAGAGCGAGAAAGGTGGTGCGGAGACGTGGGTGGTGGTCGTGGGTTCGGTGGTTGGGGGATCGATTTTGTTGGTTGTTTTGGGGGTTTTGGTGATTTCGGTGAGGAGTTACTCCCGGAGGAAGAAGCTGCGTCGAATGGAGGGAGCTGCTGACGTCGGCGAGGCCCTCCACGTGGCGAGCGTGGGAGGCACGCGGGCGCCGGCTGCTACGGGGACGAGGACGCAGCCTATTATTGAGACGGAGTACGTGCCTTGATTCGCTTGTGGACTCCAAATTTTATTTATTATTTTTTTTTCTTATTGCGCCCATAGGAGTTTTATGCAACGAGATTTTCCGTCTCTCGCTTCTGTGTGCTACTTTTAGTGCCACTTTACAGAAATATCATTACATCTTGTCCGACTAGTGTTAAAATACACGTAAATAATATTACACAATAAATACTATTATACTAAGTGCTTAAGCACAAAAAAAAAATACATAACATTGGTCTGAACACAAAAAAATATACATCGAGTGCTTATCAATGTTTTAATTTTTTTTTTTTTGTGTGTAAGCACTCGGTATAATAGTATTTAAGGTGTAATATAATTTACGGGTGTTTTAACACTGATCGGGACGAGATATAATGATATTTTTATAAAGTGTCATAAAAAATGGCATATTAAAGTGGGGACTGGTTCTCAACCCGAGTTTTATGGTTTGATTTTTTTTATTTTTTTTTTCCGATTATTTCGTTCGTTCTGTGTATTCGGGGGAGATTGTGGTCTGTAATGCGACGGGATTTTTGTTGTACATGACGTGAATAATAATCTGCAATTCTTGTGGACAACATATTCTCAAGCTTTATTGCCATTCGAAGAATGAAGTTTTTTCTAATCCTTTGATAAGTTTTGAGTCTTGTACCATTAATTTTTTTTTTCTTTTCCACGGAGAAATTTTTTATACCAAACGCAACCTGGTTAACAAATGGGTTACAACCTGAGCTGTTAGGTTTTTCTTTTAATTATTGATGTAATATTAAATGGGAATGGCATACAAGGAAAAAAGGGCTAAAAGAAATAGTTAATTAGGATTTTAGAATTGATATCCATTGGATTCTAATGTTACGTCCTTTTAGAGGCTGAGATTCTGTGTCATAACAGTTAATTTATGAATGATATTGAGAAAGTATGTACGAAATAAGCCGCTATATCATATCATTGTTTTAGAAAAAATAAAATCTGCAGTGGATTTTCATTTTTATTACAAGTGCTTATTCTTGATTTCTTACATGTTATCATTCGATTCAGGGGACAAAGTACATAGGATTCGGAAGTTTGAAGGTTCTATCGCCGACATAATCTCCTTGAAGATCGCTCCACTGATCTCCCACGTTGCCCCATATTCTGTATCTCTCTTCAACAAGCTGCTTCCTTATCGAAGACTTGTAGGTAATTGCACTTTGCCCCCTGTACGTGCTATTTCTGCGCCGGCGGGTTTTTGTTTTTCCGTCTTAAAAGCGTATTCACGGCAACGAGAATGATGATGAAACGTAACGCAACGTAACATAATAGTACCTTAATATGAGCCGTTCGTAGCCCAAGTATCCTTGGCTCTGCAGGTTATCGGCAGTCACCTGACCGAGGGTTTCCTCGTCCCTGCCCGTGACGAGGAACACCTTAAAACCCGTATCGATGAGCTTGTTGAAGAGCCTCAGGACGTCGGGAATCGCCACGCAGCCCCCCGTCATTGCCCAGGACTTGAATCCCGAGGGATCAAATGGCTCGCACCTGAGCATATATAACACGGTTGGTGTCCGGAAATTAACATGTAAAAATATTAGAAACTGAGGACTGAATCCTAGAACCAATTGTGATAGGTAAAGTTGTATCTTTGACGTATTAATTGACTTGGGCCAGTTGAATTATCTAGTATGGGATACAAATCATAATATGCCCCCTTCACGTGTGTCACGACTGAAGGCCTAACCCGTGGACATACGAATCGAGCGATGGTGAGTGAAACGTGCAGATCGAACGAGCTCTGATATTGTATTAGAATTTCAGGGTCAATCCTAAAATCAATTGATGATAGATGAAATTGTCTCTTTGATATATTTGTTGGAGTATCAAAACACAATCACACATCGGGTAGATGAAACAAATATCACTTACATATAAGCTTGTGTGCTACTCCATCTATTGCTAATTGGTTTTAGAGTGGAATCTTACGGCTTATATATAACGCTCATGGGCGGGCCAGAAGAGATCTCCACAATACTAAATAAAAATGTGTGAGTTGAATTATCCGATTTGTAATATAAATCTCAACAAATAAGGTAGGTCACATACTCACCCGTAACGCCTTTCCTTGTAATAAAACAGGTTAGAGATGCAAGTGTCGTCCACGTCCAGGATCCAGGCGTCGAGCCCGTCGTCTCCGAGGGCCACGCCGTCGACGTATCCGCTTATGTTGTCCACGATGAGGCTCAGGTCGCGGCGGTACTGACCGCCGACCATGTAAGCCTCGACGTGGCGAGAGCACTGGGGTGGGACCGTCCTCCAAGCCCTAATGTTGTTGGCCTCCACCCCGAGCCGCCAGCTCAGGCAGTAGCCCGCCGTCGTGTCGGTGGGTTCGACCGGCCAACGCTTCTTGTAGGGCCAGCTCGAGCCCACCGCCTTCGACCATAGAGCCAAGAAGAAGAAGACTATGAGCTCCTTGGCTCGCTGCAGGGTTGTCGACATGGTGGTCATCATTGACCAACAACATGGGTGAATCAAATTATTGTAAGAAACGTTTTTATATATATGTAGTGCCATGAATGATGATGTGCATGTAATAATATGGAAGGTGGAGGGAAATTGCGGGTTTTTTGTAAGAATATTACCATGTATGAAGAACTTAGTTGACCAACACAACGTTGAATTGGAGTCAATGGCTGCTTGCGAAGGACGAGTTTGTATTGTTCTTGGTGGATTTATTAAGTAAGAACAAGCAAAATGAATTTTTATAGGAGGATAAAGCCAAGCCACCTTATGGTGCGTGTCCACGCACGTAGCTCTCGAATTGTTATTATTATTTTTAATTATTCGTCAACTACGTGAGGCTATTGGAGGATGAATATTCCGTGCATTCATTTATTTTTTTTGTTATTATAAATTTTAGTGTAGGAAGCATTCATCATATATATATATATATATATATATATATATATATATATATAACGTTTTGGGTCTATATCAAAGTTGGAATGTTGCAGCAGACGGCAATTATTAAATCCACTGCAGCTATTGCAAGTTGTGTTTGTTACCGTTTTTTCATCATTTCTTTATAGGGTTTGTGCTTAGGAGCCACTCTATTGGACTATTACAATTGTCCCATAAAAAATATTCAGAAAACTTCTATGGTTTTTGTAATTTATGATAACTTTTTTCTATTTATGACGTATTGAGGTCGGCTGTTATCTTTAATTGGGATTTATATATACGGAATTGGATTCCCATAAATAAAAAGTGCGCGCACCAAATAACCATTTCACAGTCCAGTGAACATAGGCGTTTTAGGTCAAACATGCTCATTATGTGTTTGAACTTTAAACAACTTTCCGAGATTTTAGATGGATTGGACATTTTAGTGTGTGTTTGTAAGCACGTATGAAATGAACTTCTAACCTAAAAGTTGAAAAGTAAAATACCTTTGGTGAAAATTTTGAGATGGACTTTTAAAATAAGTTACTTTTCAAGAAGTCCATTTGAGAGAAGCAACTTTTAATGACTTTTCAGAATTACTTCCTTCAACTTTTGCAAAAGTCCATTCCCACCAAACACTTTAAAAAAATAAATTTACATTTCTAAAAGCTACATTTCAAAAAAGTACGTTTACCAGATGTGCTTCTGAATCAAAAGTGGAACCAAACTAGCCCTTATTCACGCGATATGCCATGCAATCGCAAATCAGACCTTTTCCTTGCTAGTTGATAACAACAACGCCCACTCAAGAATTGAAACAATTTATAATACCATAAATTAGGATACGTATTTTAATTTATAATAGAGTTGACTGTGTGTATGTAACGGAGCGGGAGAAAAAGTGTTTATTTAATTCTTTTTTTTTAAGTGACTGCGTTGTCACAGATCATCAACTCGTGTTCAGTTCAGGCAAGTGGAGACTGAAAAATGTACCAATAGGATCTCTTTATTTATTTTTGTTGCCTATTTCGGAAACAAAATTTACTCGAGGGTCTCAATTGCAATTGATGTGTCCCGACGCACAACTCCCTTTTCTTTTTCTCTTTTTATTTTTCTCAAGCAATGATTAAATAAACACACGTAAATCATATCAAAATTATTATTAAAAAAACATGCATAATTTTAATATACTATGATACTAATTAAGGTTGAAATTGATAGATTTAACTCTAGTTAGTTGGATAGAGGACTCCGTGCTCTAAAAAGGAAGATAGACAATTGCCAAATATAATGAACTTTCGGCCTTTAGTAAATGTCAACCTAATATGATACTTGATAATGCATATTCCTACCTAGTGGATGACTTCATTATCCATATATAAGTGAGTGATACATATAATAATATATAAATACAGTATATATTCTTATTTAGGCATTAATGCACCAACAGCAGCCCAACGAATCATGTCTTCTTTCTCACTATCATCATCCATATATTTGATTGGACTTCACTACTTTGGATTCGCCCACTTTACTATCATAATCGTGAATTTTATAAATGGAAATTCAATACATTGGCTAATATCATATTCTATAAATAGTTAATATACATTCGTGTGGTACTTATGTGGAGATAAAAATAGAAGAAATAATTGATACAATATTATGTCAAATAGAGTAAAGGATAGATTATGCGTTGACTTGGGGACATGAGAATGGTGACAATCGTCCGTCTATGACGAAAGTGTATAGTTAATTAATGATCAAGACATATAAAGGGGGCTAATGCTTCGTTTTTTTGCGACGTACTATTTGGATAATTAGAAAGTCAGAAATAACAAATATCAGGATCCGATCAACTAGGATTTTAAATGAATCAAATTTGTTTTTGTTAGATTTAAGATTTAATTTGAAATTTAAGATCTAATTCAAAACATTCGAATATTGAATTCGAATAAAATAGTCTTCGACTCGGATAATATTCGAGTACGAATACTAAATATTCAATTCTAACATTTTCTTCTTCAAGACAAAAAAATATTGTTTATCGAATATTCCAATCGAAGAATTAAATATATACATAAATATAATGTATTATATTTCAATATATATTTTGAATATAATAGTAGTTATATATATATTTTTAATTAAACTGATTTTATGAAAAACAAAATAGGGGAATTAGTAGGAAAAAGTTATAAGGGCAAAAAGGACAATTCAGGAAAAGGGCGCCCGCATCCCTTCTCAACTACTCTCACACGCCTAATTCTTGTGCCGTCAGAAGAAGAGTACTGCTCAGGGCAGCGCAAAGAGGGGTTAGGGATTTGTTCAGTCTTCAATCGATTGTCACGCCTCGTTTGCGTGTTTGCTCGATCTCAGGTGCAATTGTTTGTTCCTGTCGGTAATTTGCTTGTAATTTTTGTTTTGTTGGTTTACTCGTTTGCTGTTTTTTTTTTTCACCACGCCATTAAGACCTTACTGTCGTCTTTCATCAGTATTTTGATTTTTGTTTTTGTCTATTTCCTGCTTCAGGTTTTGTATCCAATGGCTTCGAAGCGTATTCTCAAGGAACTCAAGGATCTTCAGAAAGACCCTCCTACCTCTTGCAGTGCTGGTAAATTTCTTCATCTTTGCTGCTCCCTTACGTGTGATTTGAGCTGATTATTTTTTTTGTCGTGGTGCTTACACGTGAAACTAATTCATAAGCCATACCAATAACTATATTTGTTGCTGTTCCGAGTTAAATATGCGACATGTAAAAGCTTTAGCGCGATGAGAAACTGGAAGGTTTTAATGGTTTCTTCACACTGTTGTTTATCTGGTGATGGTAGCTCATTTGGTAAATCAATAGTGCTTTTTAGACTGGTTATGCACTCAGAGTTATCCTTTTGTATTATATATAATGTATGCTATATGTGGTGTGATTGTGATTTTCTATATGTCATGACATTATCTTGGTTCGCTGCGAGTTTATGTACTAGGATATTGTTCATGTCTCAGGACCCGTTGCTGAAGATATGTTTCACTGGCAAGCAACACTTATGGGGCCCACAGATAGCCCTTATGCGGGAGGCGTATTCCTCGTTACAATTCATTTCCCTCCGGATTATCCCTTCAAGCCTCCAAAGGTGGTTTTATTAGTCGTATGCTCCTAATTACCAAAATCATAGCAGCGCATTGAGAGAGAGATTGATTTGTCAGTGACTGTATTAGCATCATCAGCTATGGAATTTTTCTCTTTATTTGCAGGTTTCATTCAAGACTAAGGTCTTTCATCCAAATATCAACAGCAATGGAAGCATATGTTTGGATATTCTTAAGGAACAATGGAGCCCTGCTCTTACAATATCCAAGGTACGACAACCTTGTATTCAATTTTACGTCTTCTATTTCGATTGCGGTTTGTAGAAAATGTTTAATTCGAAAACGCAGCTTATCATCGTTAAGATAATTTTTCATGTGTATCATCAGGTGCTACTTTCAATCTGCTCATTGCTGACCGATCCGAACCCTGATGATCCACTGGTTCCCGAGATAGCCCACATGTACAAGACCGACAGGGCCAAGTACGAAGCCACCGCACGAAGCTGGACCCAGAAATACGCCATGGGATGACGTGGCATCGGTTGATTCGTTCGTCAGGTCTTAAATTACTACATGCAGTATAATTATCGAATATATATCAGTATGTGCTTTCTTGTTGGAATGTTGAGGTTTCATTAGCTTCGCATGCTTTGTGAGCTGCTTGTGTTATGGAAATTATGCTGAAAGATTTCATAATTTGGTGCTTGTTATGATGTCTTCTGTTCATACAACATACAACGTAGTCTCACCTTAACAGGGACACGAGTGAAACAGCAAACAAACATCGTGTGTAAGAAGAATCAACATATAAAAGGAAAACCTCTTCAACGGTTAGAATTTGAACTCACGTTACCTCCCTTTTGGATTCATAATCTGAGAAAACACAGCACTCGGGGTCAAACCGTCCGAGTCCTCGCTGGCGAGGCTCCGGCCACCGATACTCATCGAGAGCCCGCTGCTCTTCGAGTCCGTGAAATTACCATCAAGCCCCTGATAAGAATCCCCATCCTTCTTCCCCTTCTTACCCTCAACAAATTCACCATCTCCTCCAAAGCCCACATTACCACTCTCCTCAGCACTCTCCTGCAGCTGAAGGGCAAATTCGAGATTCCACAGCACGTCCCCCATCGAAGGCCTCTCCGTCCCCACATCGCACAAGCACTTCACCGCGGTCTCCGCGAACTTCTTCAGACACTCGGGTGCGATCTTCCCCTTCAGAAACGGGTCAACGATTTGGTCAGCGATTCCCTTCTCGCAGCAGTGCGGGGCCCACTCGGCCAGGCTCACCTGCTCCTTGGGCAGGGCCGGGTTCAGGGCCGGCCGGGCACAGAGGACCTCGAAGAGCACCACCCCGAACGAGTACACGTCGGACTTCTCCGTGAGCTGCTGCCTCCTGAAGTACTCGGGATCCAAATACCCGAAGCTCCCCTTCACCACCGTGCTCACGTGGGTGTGGTCCACCGACGGCGCGCTCTTCGAGAGCCCGAAGTCGGAGACCTTAGCCACCCACTTGTCGTCCAGTAAGATGTTGGTGGTCTTCACGTCCCGGTGGATGATCGTGTGCTTGGCCCCCGTGTGGAGGTAGTGGAGCCCGCGAGCCGCCCCGATGGCGATCTCGAGCCGCTGCTTCCACGGCAACGGCGGCTCGCGGGTCCTGTATAGGTGCTCTCGGAGGGTCCCGCGGGCCATGTAGTCGTACACGAGGATCATCTCCCGGTTCTCCTCGCAGTACCTGTTGGAAATAAAATATATAACATTAATATATATGATGCGCTGCTCCCTTCTGCTTCAGGGTTAAGCTTTTAGGTGAAGTGGTCAGTCATTTAACAGTTACAGTACCCTATGAGGGAGACCAGGTGGCGGTGGCGGAGCTTCGAGAGCATCTCGATCTCCGTCTGGAACTCGTGCACGCCCTGATCGGACACGGGGTTCCCCCGCTTTATCGCGACCTTAACGCTGGACCCGTCGAGCTCCCCGCGGTAGACCTTCCCGAACCCCCCCACCCCGAGGAGGAGGGCCTCGTCGAAATTCTTCGTGGCGGCTTTTATCTCCGCGACAGAGAAGTGGCGGCATAGGCTCGAGGGGAGCGTCGACGCGTAGCTCCCCGTCCCCGTGGTGGCGGTCTTGGCCGAGCCCGTGGAGTGGGACCCGTACATGGACAATGGGAGCCACCCGTCGCCGGTGGTGCTAGAATCTTTCCCGTGCCTCCTCCTGCGTCTGATTAGGACACACGCTACCAAACCGATGAGGACCGCCGCCGCCACTCCGCCCCCGACGCCGCCGCCTATGGCGGATTTGTTACTACCGGGCCGGGCCCGTGCGGATACCTCCGGGCCCACATCGGGAACGGGAGGGGCCGGTACGGGATTTGGGCCCGCGAGATTTCCGTTAGTGTCGTTTATCTTGAAAATCTCCACTCCGTTTAGCGCCGCGTCGTAGTACTGAGGCTTCGTGTTGGTGTAAGGATGCAGAGCGAGCCATAGCTCGGTGTAAGAACTCCCCGTGGGGACCGCAACGATGTAGTCCTTGTGGATAGGGACTCCATTACTACTGGCCCAACCAATCACATCGGCTTGGAGCTCAGCCGTCTGATTATTGAGATAAACCGTGAAGACCCGTTGGTTTATTTTGTACACAACATTCGTCACCTCACAAAAATGAAGCCTCACGAGGTAATTGAAACCCGGGTCCACGTCGAAGATCCACGTAAGATTATAATTCACGTTTATGGAAGCATTGGGCCCCATCGACCTCAAAGTACTGTACACATCGATGGGCGCGGTGTAAGTCGGGTCACCGGCGGGGTAAACCACGGTCACGTTGGGGTCGGGGGCCTCGGTGACCCCGTAAGCAGCACCGTATATATAGTTCGCATCGTTCCGCCAGAGCCTGAAGAGCCCGGTGTCCGAAGGAGGCGAAATGTCGTTGCCGCCCACGTTGAGCCTGTAGAGGTTCTCCAGAGCCGTCCCGTTGTTCAAGGCGAATCCCGTGGGCTGGCCCACGAATGGCTCGGTCCCGTCCTGTCTGTAGATGTCGGGGTGGGAAATTACCTCGATGCCATTGACGAACGCGTACGAGTTTTGGGACGGGGCGAATGTGACGTTTAGGTACTCCATAGGGGCGTTTACGGAAAATTCTTTCGTGAGGTAATCGAAGTTTAGGGCTTCTGTGTACAAGCTTGCACTGAAGTTCTTCAAGAGGGTGAAGGGACCCGCGGTGACGGTGAAGACCGCGTTCTTGGGGTCGAGGTTGTTGTAAGAAGCCGGGTAGAAGGAGAATCGGAGGAATTTTCGTCCCGGGGAGACGGGAAACGTGTAGGTGAACGGGGAGTGGAAGATTCGCGCGGTCATGAAGGGGACTTGTGGGACCGAGGGTTTTTGGACGGAGGCCGATGACGTGGCGGAGTTTGCTCCGGCTGTGGAGGGTGCGAACTTGGAGCCGATGTCCGATGTCCATTTCTGACCGTTCGGGTCGGTGGAATCGGGCGGGCCCCCGCAGTTTAGGAAGATCTTGTCCGTCGGTGTGTAGTCGGCGGCTGAGATTAGATCGACGGTGAGTATTAGAAAGAGGTAGCTGAGAGTAGAGGGAAGCCGAATCATGTTCGATCTATGGAGGGAAAAAATATCCAACGAATTCCTGGGAAAATTGCGTTCATCGATTAGTTATAAATGCTAAGAAATTCCAAGCAGAAATTAAGGTTAACCAGCTGAGGAATTTAATCAAAGCGAAAGATCATAAGATATATCCTGAAGATCTGAAGGAAGCAAAAGGAGAATAAACAACAAAGACTTGCAAAAATCTACGATAAACCTCAAAACTGCAGTGGATTATTGAAGCAAAATAATTTCTGCAACGAAGAAGAAGCGTTACCTGAGCTATATGAGCAGTAGAAACGGCTAAAGATGCAAACTTTGAGTCATTTATCAGCTGCCCACAAACGGAAAAAGGCTCTGATGGTCTCAATTGAGATGTGAAGATCTCGTGGAACGAATATGAGAGAGAGAGAGAGAGAGAGAGAGAGAGAGAGTTATTAATTGAGCAAACTTGGTTTCTGAATCTGGAATGATGTGTTGAAGAAAAATTATATAAATATATATGTTTCATACCGAAAGTTTGCCGGTGGACAGAGGATTTTTTATTTTTTTTCAATATTGACTTGAAGAGAATGAAGGAAACGGGGAATCTTAATGGGACGCGTTTTTAGACACAGAGGGATACGCGACAATCTTATGTTTATCGATGTTATGTTTTACTTTTGATGTCGTTTGCTCATATAAATATATATATTTTTTAATTTGATAATGATATATTGATATAGTTGTATGTTACAAGTGATGAGTTGTGAGAAGGTTGGAACGTGGGTCCCTCGCAACTTGCGTGAAGTAGCTGGTATTGTATTATTGACTTTGAAGTGTAAAATTCAACGGTGCGGATGTGTTTTTGAGTCTTAAACATTTTCTTATAATATGTAGATTTAGAAAATTTTATCTTAACAATATAACGTGCGGTCATTCAACAAATTTGGAAATTTCATCACTAATTTTTGTTTTATTTTCTTTACTAAGATGTTCAATTCGAACGAACGCCGTGAATTTATCCATCTAAAGATTAGTTATTTAAGTTGTAACCAAACCTTTCTATTGTGTATTTATTGGAATAACACCACTTTTGATCCCCGGTGTTTTCACTTCTCACATTTAGTATCCGATATTGTCTGATTTGGGACAATTTTGGTCCCTCGATTAATTGTCTAATTTAGATGGAATTGCCTCGAACGCACCTAGTGTCGCAAAGTGAGTGTCTACTTATTTAATTTTTTTGATAAAACCACTTTTGATCGCCCGTTGGACAATTTTTTGGTCCCCAAATTTGATATATTCTTGAAATCTCCGTCATAATTGACGAAAATCTAACATGGACCAAAATTGTCCCGAATCAGACAACATCAGGACTATATATGGCAAACGGAAACACATTAGGTCGAAAGTGATTTTATCCCTTAATTTCTTTCGTGTTCTATCTTGAAATTATTCCCATTGGATGTTAAAATCGTTTGGTAGCCAACAATTAAATTCATTCGCTTAATCGAAATAGGAACCAATATTTTAAATTCGACTTACTATTATTCAATTTACTCGAGATAAAAGAGAATTAACTTTAATTACTACACCACAAAACTTTTTACTATGTTACGTATTGTTATCATCGTTTCTATCTGAGTTGGCAAAAGCACGGATTTGAGGTAATACCAAGGGCTTAACAGACATTTCAGTTTCATTGTTATCTTTCCTTGGTGGATATGGATACGCATAGTGCTTACTGGCCCAATAACGTTTTGGCCCACTATAACAAATTAATTTACTACGATCATTGTTATTAAATGTCACAATCTCGATTGCCGCATCATCGACTCGTTCATTGCCGAGACAAACCCGAGCAATGATGCCCGATCCAAGGGGCACGAGTTGGAGCGGTTCAACACTTGGACACACGAGGCCTAAACATCGTCACATGAGGCACGCACACGGGGCAGCATCGAGGCAGCACTGGGCGCGCGGCATCGGGCTTCAGCGCGCGCGGCACGATGGCCTGCCCCGAGACCTTCGGGACTTGGGCGCGCAGCGTGCCGAGGCAGGGCCGAGGCCCTGCCACATGCCCGACACATCGGCGGGCAGCACTTGGCGATGGTGCCTGGGCGGCCGAGCCCAGGCCAGCGACGGGCGGTGGTCCGGCGAGGGTCCGGCCGAGCACGACGACCGTCCGACGGCGGCAGTGCCGGGAGGATCAAGGCCGAGCATGTGGCTCGCCCATGCGGAGCGAAGGGCGCGCGCGGGATCGAGACAGCGCGCGCACGAGGCGGGCGCGGCAGCTGGCGGGAGATTTTCTCGGGAAGCTGTTGAACGAGGTCGAGACCAAGTCTTCGATCCGCGTGAGAGTTTGAACGAGCTCGGGCTGTTGAGAGAATTCGGGGCGCTGAATTCAAACGGGAGAAAATCTCGGAGAGAGATTCTCGCAACAACCGAATTCGAATTTGAACGAGGTTGTTGAGAAAATCTCTCCGAGTCAGATTCTCCCGACTCCTATATAAAGGAGGGGGTGGCCGAGCTCATAAAGACAATCTCAGACATCTCATATCCACCATACGAGAGAGAGCGATCGATCCCTTATACGAACGACACACACGTTCGAGAGAGAAGAGAGAATCGAGGCGCGCGGCGACCCGAGCGATCGTGCCACACACCAAGTTCGAGCGTCGAACTTGGACGGGGTCCCGACGAGGGTTTCACGAGCGAGGTGAGCGAGTGATTAAGATCCCGATGGGACGTAGGAGATAACCGTGAGTTTGGGTAGATTAGGCGAGTGAGGCCGAGACTTGTTCGGACCCACGGGTTTGAGTGTTTTCCTACGACAGTAAACTTTACGTGAAATAAAGTTTACGACAAGCCGGGTAGGCGAACCCGGTTGTCCCCGGTCCGAGCTGTGTTTTTACGTTTCCGCATAATCAAAACAGGGACGGAAGGCAAAGTCACGAATCGGGCGAGCGAGGAGGGACTTTGACGCGGGCCGGTTGTGACGCGCGCGGGATTAAGAATTTTCAAAAAAAGAATTCTAAGCGTCGGATTTGCAACAGTTATTAACATTATTATTTTTATTGCCACAACATAGAAAAACTGAAATGGTATTATGTAATCCCCATATTATCTCCATAAGGCGCGAAATAGATGGTCTTAAATAATGAACCACAAAATATTAAGTGGGAAAAACTTAAAACTCACAACTATATATAGTGAGCGGAAAAAGAATTAAATACAAATTTCGAAATTTGAACGAAGAAAATTTAATAAGTCACGTTGACCGTCACAAATTATTTCAAGAAGCATACTTATCTTTTTTCTACACAAACACAAATATACATATACAACGAATCTCCCTTTTGCAGCCTTATTCCAATACCTAATTAATTCTTTCAGACATGCAGCAAGTTGTCGTACAAGATTTGATTTCCGACATGGAAACAAGAAACGTGGAAGCTGTGTTCAAGAGGTTCGGTGACGGAGAGAGTAATCTTCTCGACAGGTACGAGAGGCTTTCGTTCGAGGTGCAGCTGAACCAGGCCATCCTTGCACGGAGCCTGTCTGCGGCGACGGCGGCGACGAGAACGCCGCCGAAGGCGAAGGGGCGGAGCAGCCGACGTGGGTCGTCGTCGTTGGGTTTTCAGAAGGTGGTGAAGAAGCTGTTCGGTCCTATTCTCGGTGGTGGTAAGAAGGATGACGTCGGCGGAGCGTCAGAGGCGAAAAAGTATTATAATACTCTGAAATTGAAAATATTCAGCAAGTCTTTGAGAGTTTGATGTTATGAATGGTTTTCTTGCTTTGTTGTTTGTTTTCATCGTCGAGTTCTGTATTCATGAACGTCAATGGTGAGGGATTTTTTTTCTTTTTCTTTTTCATAATTTCCCGGAAAATTATTAAAAGATCGAATAGCATAAGTTATTGCAAATTAATAAAACGTAGCCGCCCTGCATTTAATATGTTAGGGGCGCCTGCAGATATTTATAGCCAAGATAAACCGAATGCAAATCCTTATAAATTGAAATTTCAATTCTAACGGATACGGACATTTATTAACGATATCAAGAATATTTTTATTTTTTTTTTGAAAAAATATGCTATGCTTTTGCTAGCATTTAGGGGCTAAAAGGTTCACTTTCTTGATTCAAACTCGATAACTATATATTTAACTCGATGATTTATTTATTTTCGAGTTCATAACTAATAATTATGCTCTAACTCAATCTCGTTTAATCGACGAATTACGGTCCAGTTTGAAGCTCAAAATTTTTTAACTTTTAAACTAAAAAATCACAAAAATTAACAGCTCGTCAGCTTTCGCACAGTCACGAAGAAGAAATTCTTAACAGCCATGAGATCAAGAACTTAACTGTCTCAGACTCTTCCACCATGCAAGGGCAAGCATATTCAAGAAAGCCCATGTAGAATATTACAAAAAAAAATTAAAAATACAGCTTAATTCTGAATCATGGATCTACCAGATGAAAAATCATTCATTACAAAAAAAAAAAAACTGATCTCACTTAGAATCGGCAGCTGTTGCAATAGCCGAAACAAAAACATACATATATATAGCCGGTGAAATATATCTCAAATTCGAACCAGGGAAACATTATCTGCCCGCGTTTTCAAAAATATCATTAAGTTAAGCACGGCTCATATACTGCCCCGTTCTTGTATCGACAAGTATTTCCTCGCCCACGCCTATGAACAACGGGACATTAACTACAGCCCCCGTGTCAAGTGTAGCTGGCTTAGATCCACCTGATTTAATGCAGCCATTTTTGTAATAAAATGGATGTTTATTTCTAATAAAACGATTGATAAGTCTCGAGCCTAATTGGCAAAATCAAGAAGCTAAAATAGGCCTTGAGCTTAACAGGAAAACCAAGAAGCTGTACCTTGAGCTGTGTCCCCCTTCAAACCGGGATCGACTTCTACCACCTTCAACTTCACGGTGGTGGGAAGTTCGAAATCAATCACCTGCATTATTAGTTCTATGTTTTTAGTTGTTCTGTTTGAAAAATATATTAAATTGAGGGTTTCATCCTAAAACCAATCAATAATAGGAGGGGATGTCGATTTGATTATAAACTGAGTCTGGTGAAGTTAGTTCCCCGATATGGGGCATATACTTTCAACACAACCCCTTATTAAATTCAGGGCTAGACACGTGGACATATCAAATCGGGTGGCGATGAATCAACAAGCCTGATAACTCTTAGATCGAACCTGCTATGATAGATTATTAAATTGAGGGTTTCATCCTAAAACCAATTGGTAATAAGGAGGAGATGCATCCAGTTTCCCGATGTGGGACAAATACACTCAACAAAATATGTATGGCCTTCCATCAAATACAAAAAGAGGAGTCCCAAAGAGGCACTGAACTACGTTGTGGAAGGACGGGTTAAAGCAGCATAATCATAAGCCTAAAAAAACTTGCCTTTGCGTTCCAAAACAGCAAATTGCAGTCCATGCCTTCTTTGAGCCACTTAGCTTTGTCACCAACATCTGACTCGTTGAGACGGTATTCTTCGTACGTATTCTGAAAATCAGACATGTAATTACTAACTGTAAATTTCAATTCAACTCATTATCTATCAACGGGCCAGGCAAAAATTTCTAAATTCACCACCTGCACATAAAGGGCTGCGAGGCATTTACAAGTGACAGTGCATACACATTACACAATGCAACAACTAATGAGAAGAATTTAATCTCAAAGTAATGACTCGTTGAGTTGAACTCCACAGATACTTTTTATGCTTACCAAGTCCATAAAAACATACTGGGCTCCATCTTTGTAAGTATATTGCTTGGCTTCTTTGAATATATTGGCCTCATCTATCTATGAAAGAAAAAACGGCACAAAATGATTGAAATTGTTTCGAAATTGATGTTCATATGTGTGAAATTGTGGATGTGGATAGAGAAAATACCTTACTTCCGGCTCTGAAAGTCTTCTCAACTTGATTTCCACTGACATAATTTCTCAACGTTGTCCTCACAAACGCCGCTCCTTTTCCGGGCTTCACGTGCAAGAACTCTTAACACATTCACCCGAAAAATATCACACACATTCGTTAACAAAACAATTGTGAACAATTCTGAATGCGCATGAGAAGTAAAAAACCCAAAGGGTTTCCCAATATGTAATAATCAGCCCGTAGAAAAAATTACTAATGCGATGTAATTGGGAAAAGCAAAGCAAAGTAGGAATTTACCGAGAACCTTCCAAGGAACTCCATCGACTTCAATGTTGAGTCCCACTTTAATGTCGTTGCTTGTCAGAGCATATATCCCTTTAGACCCAAACGAAGAAACACTTAACATTTCGTAGTTAAAGAGCTACAAAAGAGAAAACAATGGAGAGCTTACTGAGAAATTTGTTCGAGCGGCGAAACGAAACTCTGCGCTGCGGAGCTAGCAATTTGGTGGAAGCGTAAGACAGAGAAGAAGACGGCAGTGGGCGGAAGCTGCGGCAATTCAATCCGGAAATTCCCGCCATTTTTCTCTGGAAGATTGAATCCGAAGGTCGAAGCAGAGATTACTGCTGCAACAAGCACTCTTCTCTTCTCTTCCCTTTTTGTTCACTTAAGATAAGGGACGATCGATGAATGAAGAACTTGGGCAGGTGAGAAGCTCTTCAATCGACAAAGCAGTCACCGATAAATGGGCCGTCTTGTACATTCATGAGCCCATTACTCGACCCAATATGATCCATTATCAAATATGTTTTTTTTTTGGGCTCAATCAACGTTCACAATTTGATATTTAGTAATGATATTTTGGCTAAATTATTTTTTTTTATCAATATTAATAAAAAAGTTTCAAAGAATTTATGACACTTAAATTTAAAGTTATAATTTTAGTACAATAAATTTTAATATTGCGGCAGAAGCTTATGATAGGGGTATGATGCTATGCCTTTAGAAATAATAAGAGATTCACTTAATAAGTACCACATGTTAGTAATCTCCATTTCAATTCGGTATACGCAACATTGGTGTAGTGGTATTTACTATGGCTTATATATTATTTTAGTCTCGTATGTTAAGATGGGTGACGTTTTAAGGACACTTAACTTTAGGGTGACATTTTTAGTCCCGTAACTATAAAAAATGGAGCAATTTTAGTCCCATAAAGCTCGAAACCTAATTCATGTCGGAATTTGTACACATGGCTGCCGGAAAGCTGACGTGGACGGAATTTTTTTCTCAATCGCCACCTAAACGCCACATAATTAATAAGAATATAAATGATAAAGTAATTCATAACAAGATAATTAATAAAAAAATAATATAATAAACGATGAATCAAGTTTGCACTCAAAAATTCAGTCCACGTAAGCTTTTTCCGGCAGCCATGTGTACAAATTCCGGCATAAATTAGGTTTCCGGCTTTATGGGACTAAAATTGCTCCATTTTTTATAGTTACGGGACTAAAAATGCCACCCTAAAGTTAAGTGTCCTTAAAACGCCACCATACATACGGGACTAAAATAATATTTAAGCCATTTACTATTTACCCTTATTTCATTAAGATATGGGCCTATCGAGTCATATGTGGGCTCATGACATTTTAAGCCCAAACGTTTGGGCCCAAATTTGATAAGCCATGTAAAAATTCATGGCTTCATTAGGATCCGGTGGTCTCGAAAAATGTTAGCAATGTGGCGCCGAACTGATAATTAGCTTGGATGACAAAAACAATAATAATAATTCATATTTCTCACATACATAGATGTAATCATAACACAGTACAACTGGAGCGGTCATCACAACACAGATTGACTACTACTTCAAATGACAAAAATTATTAAAAAAACGTAGGCAACGACGAGTGCAAGAGATTTTTACGACATTCGACTCTCTCCATCTCTTTTATTCTTTCACAACACATATTCATCGCTAGAGAAGATCATAATAATCTTCATCAGCCGATGATAACCTCCCAACATTAACTTCATGTCACCCTGAAAGCAAAAAAAAAAAGAAAGATATAACGACGTGATTACTAATAAAATAACAAGCTCGCCATGTAATAATTTTGTAAACCTATATATCATTATTTGAAGTGTATGTATATATATATATATATATATATATATATATTGTACGCCATATACAACACACACCTGGCGCAGTTGGTGCTGGGGCTGATCTTGTACGGAATCTTGACCCCACAGAGACCGGGCAAGCCCGCTGCTTTGCTGTAGTTGATGGAGTAGGAGCTCGCGAGCCTCTTGAGGCAGTTGCACACGCTCTGCCGGTCCGGCGTGGTCTGTGCGAGCCCGTAGAGCCGCTTCACGCCGCCGCAGCAGCCGCCAAGTGGGCCGCGGTTGGTCGCGTAGGGAATGCACGGCGTGAGGTTCGAAACCACCTGACCGCACGTGATTGCAGCTTCCGCCGATTGAGGCACCATGTTTGTCATGGCAGAGAGGAGAACCGATAGAAACATGAAGAACAACGTCTTTGTCAGAGAATCCATTGATAGATATAATAGTAATGATAAAGAATGGGTGATGTACGTTAGTAAGAGAATAGTTTTGCAATGTGGGATTTATATAGAAGGCTAGGGAAGGGATTATTTGTGCTATAACCTATGTGCATGCATAGTTATTTAGGAATGGTGCGGTGGTTGAGTGATTAAATGCTATGCATGCGATGCCCAGTTGGAAACTGAAGTCGTGGCTAGAAAAATTAATCCATGAAGGGGGGAGGGATATCGAAGTGCACTTAATGGCAATGTGTGTTACGTACAATGAATGGCAAAGCAATGCCCTGCTACGTAAATAACTGATATATAATATATATATATATATATATGTGTGTGTGTGTGTGTGTGTGTGTGTGTTTAGAAATCAGATCCATATTATTATAAGTTTGTAATAAAAAAGTGGCGTGTGATACATATTCATACAGCACTAGTTTGCAAGGGTATATTATGTAAGAGCATGTTTTAGGTCCTGATTTCAAAGTTTTACGTAAACTCAATCCTTAAAACTTGTGTTTTGCTACTCTACTTTGAAACTACAAAATGCTCTTGAAACTTTGTCCGTTAGAAACTTATTTTTTTTCTAGTCTATTTTGAAACTATAAAATCTTCTTGAAACTATATTGTCCCTTAAAACTTACTTTTTTTAAGTCTATTTTGAAACTATTAAAATGTTCTTAAAACTAAATTGTCGCGATTTTAAAAGCGTCGGCTATTAAGGTAATCATTAAACGACCTGTCTCTGTCTCCTCTTCGGTCACGGAAACTACAATTCTATTATTTTTGTTCAATAGTCTTGGATGCATGGCCCTACTGTAATAAATTATAGTACCCGACAAAAACTGGACTTATCATTACTTGCATTCATTTATCTCGTGATCACGAAGATAGGCATTATATGGTTTGATTTTAATACTCGTGCTAGATCTATTATAAAGTATAGAATCTTCTTAATAATTGTGTTTTCTTCTATATTTCCTTATTTTCTTTAAATCGATGGGTGAGGTACGTCATCACTTTTAGTGCATTCACCACATAGCAGAAATAAATAAAAAGAAAGAAAGAAAAAAAGAAAGCTTCGATGAATTATATATATTGAAGATCTCTCCATAATAAGCCTCTGTGTGTAAGTGTATCCATCATACAAAGATCACATCATGATGATCATATATCATACATATAGCAACGTCAGTGAGAATAAAAGCTAGTAAAGAGAGAAATGTCGTAGAGTATCTCCACCTTAGCCATTATTTCCCACCTCCTTTTATTTATAAATTATTAAATTGCGATACATAATTTCCCTAGACATGCGTAGATCTCACTTAATCCTGCAAGAAAATAAAAATAAAATTAAAAATAAAGAATCCCACTTGCGACTAATGCAAAATAAGAGATTTTAAGTAACCAAAATAAATAAATTAACTAACTAAATAAACAAACACATACTTGGTGCAATCCGTTGAAGGGCTAATCTTGTAGGGGATACTGACGCCGCACGTGCCGGGCAAACCCGCCGCTTTGCCGAGGTAAGCTTTGTAAGCATTGGAGAGAGTTTTCAGACACCCGCACACGCTTTGCCTGTCCGGCGTGGTCCTCGCGAGGCTGTAGAGCTTCTTAACGCCGCCGCAGCATGTGCCCAGTGGGCCCCTGCCGGTGACGTAAGGAAGACATGGGTTGAGGTAAGAAAGCACCGTGCCACAGCTTATCGCAGCCTCGCTCCTCGGAGCGTGGATGACAACCGCGGCCAAGGCAATCGCCATGATTAAGCCCAAGGTCTTCAAAGCCG
Organism: Linderniella brevidens; assembly: GCA_004919715.1. Lineage (NCBI taxonomy): Eukaryota > Viridiplantae > Streptophyta > Magnoliopsida > Lamiales > Linderniaceae > Linderniella > Linderniella brevidens. The sequence goes on from SWDC01000146.1 coordinate 1,716,533, forward strand.
ACATCTTTTACTTGGGATTAAATGTTATGCTATATCGAGGTTATTTAATGTGAGGAGGGGATAGTGTGTTTATATAGATAATTATAAGGTGATTAGGCTTGGGTGTGTTATCAATAATTTATTACAACCCGAGAGGTGAGTAGCAATCGAAGTGGGTGATCGTTGGATTTGATTTTAATGTTTATGTCGGTAGAGGAGGTAGAGGTTGATGTGTCTCTATTTTATTTTTATTTTTTTTACTTTGAAATTGATATATGCTAATCACGTCAATAGGAAAATTCTACTCCCAGCTAGTGAAGCAATTAGTGATGCGGGGTCGGTCAATTAGTGGTGCTAATCACATCAATAGGAAAATTCGACTCCAGCTCGTGTATATACAAGTAATAAACAAATCTAATATTCTTTTTTATATAATATATATTAGCGATTGACGGAAAATATGGATACGTTCTATATTTATGATTGGTCATGATAACGAGCATGCATGCATTTAAATGAAAATGTTGTTCTCATATTTTTTTAAACAATGTAAGTTTTATTTTATTACAACATTTAATAATTTAATTTTACATAACGGTCCCTAAAATAATTTTCAATTACGATTCTAAATTTGCCCGGCCCACATGGTTTGAGAAAAGGCACGTTACAGCTAAACCAAACTTACAGATTTGCTTCAGCCCAACGAAATAGATACTAAAGTGTGTTTTTGTAATAGATGTAGGATTATATATCAAGTAAGTTATATCAAGAATAATGTATGTTTCATTCCAAAATTAACAGACCATAGATAGAGTACTAATAATGAAGATAAATTTCACAATCGTTGATTTGGGATTGAGTTTGCCACCGCAGCACAACTAACAGAAATTGCAACATTTCCAGAAAATGAGATGCTTCCTTTATTAACTTTTGAAATTACTAAAATACAAAAAATGTTACCGTTTCACAGCAATGAAGATCCCACTTTCACCACAAGGAAGATCCCACATAAGGCACTATATACACATATTGTGAGCGCGCTCACAAGTGGTTAAGTTATATTTATTAACAAAAGCCTTATTATTGATCATACCATTATTACAACAGGCGCTAATCCATTATTACACATGCATAGTTGGCAATAGAAAAGCGAAACATGAATATTCGTTGGTAATTAACTCAATTTTTCATGCAATCATGAAGACATGTGAGAAGCAATATTCAGTAGCAAAGCGTTATATTTTTCCAATCAGGCTCAAAATTATAAATAAAACAAATAAAGAAGATCAATGTCTCAAACCAAATAGCGTTACACATAAAATTATATCCTTCACCTCTCATAATCACTAACCAACCCTGTCATAAAATAAAAAAACTAAGACCACACCCATTCACTTACCTAGAAATAAAAAATGAAATGAAATTAATCACCCATGTACACCCAATTAAACCAACCATTTTCCTAAACCCTTAATCACCATACTAGAAATAAAACATCCACAACCAAAAAGAAAAAAAGAAAAAAAATATATCAAGGGATCAAATTAGTCCCCGCACAATCCTCATCCTCCGTGGCAGCCATGGTCAACTCCTCGGCCCTCTTCACCTCACGCTTCCAATCGGTCCTCACAAGGCTACAAAGCATCAAGCACAAGCAAGCCACCTGCGCCGCCACCAAGCCCATCCAAAGCCCTACGAACCCAAACCCTAGCTTGAACCCGAAAGCCATCGAACACGGCAAGCCCACGAGATAAAAAGCCCCGATATTAATCCAAACCCCGAGCTTGGGTCGAGCCGAGCCCGTCAAGACCCCCGAGCATGCGGTCTGCGGAGAGTTCCCCACCTCGGCTAACCCTAAAATCGGCATGACCATCGAAATCAGCCCTAGAACCTGCGGGTCCGCGGTGTAGAGCTTTCCCCACGTGGACTTTAGGGCAACGCTCATGCCGAAAGCGGTCAACCCGTAGCTTAGGGCTAGAGAAATCCCGACCACGGCGGCTAGCCGGGCTCGAGACGGTTGAGCCGCCCCCAGCTCCTGCCCGACCCGTTGGGTTATGCTCTGGCTAATGGAGAAGGGGACCACGTAGACCGTTCCCGTGACTTGTATGAGCACCCCCATGGCCGCCACGCAAGACTCGGGATTCGGTAGGAGCCCGCTGAGGAAGAGGACGATCTCGTACCACCACCACTCGAGGCACACCTGGCACACGCTGGGAAGGGCCATGCTCAGCAGCGGCCTCCACCCGCGAGCCACGGTCCCGAGCCCGAGCCCGGCCCATGGCTTGATGGCTACCTCGGAGAAGGACACGTAGAGCCAGAGCCCGAGGTTCATGTTGAATGAGTGGACCACCGAGGCCATGGCGACCCCCTTGACACTTAGGTTTAAGTAGACGACGAGGAAGTAGGTGGTGGGCAGGTGGAGGACGGAGACGCACGTGGCAACGAGGGTGGTGACGGAGTTGAGCCCCTGGGTCCGGAGGAGGCTCCGCATGGGGACCAGCGTCGCCTGGAGGAGGAGCTCGGGGATGGAGAACATGAGGTAGGTCTTGGCCACGCGGCTGATGGCTCGGTCCTGGCCGAGGTACTGGAAGACTGGGTCGGAGTAGAGCCACAGGGCCGCCATGGGCACGGCGGAGATGAGGAGGAGGACGACGGTTTTGAGGTACATTTGGCTGAGTATGGGCCATTTCTTGGCACCGTAGGCTTGGGAGCAGATGGGGTCCATGCCCAGGCACAGGCCCCTCATGACGGAGTAGCCGGTGATGTTTGCGAACCCGACGGCGAGTGAGCCGCCGGCGAGCTCCGCCTTCTCCATGTGGCCGAGGAAGATCATGGAGGTTATTGTTTTGGAGAAGTAGAGGAGCGTCGTGGCCGCTACGGGGAGTGCGATTTTTCCGAGCGTGAACAGCTCTTCGATTGCCTATGAGAGGTTGCGTTTTGGTGCGAGGAAAAGAATATTAAAAAATAAAAAATAAAAAATAAAATCGATAACTGACAGGTTGCAGAAAATACATATGTAACCCAGTTTTTGTGCCATTTTACAGAAATATCATTACATTCCGCCCGACTAGTGTTAAAATATCCGTAAGTAATATTACACATTAAATACTATTAAACTGAGTGCTTAAACACACAAAAAAATTACATAACATAGCTCGAAACACAAAAAAGTAAATATAACACAAAAAAATATATACCAAGTGCTTATCAATGTTTTAATATTTTTTTGTGTGTTTAAGCACTCGGTATAATAGTATTTAAGGTGTAATATAATTTATAGGTGTTTTAACATTGATCGGGACGAGATATAATGATAATTTTATAAAGTAACAGAAAATCACACAATAAATCGGGACATGAATTCTCGATCTCCGCATTTAAATTGGAAGCAATGATGCGTGTTGGTCGTCCACGTCATGCAACAGTCATCACCGTCGAATGTTTCAGCGACACATATATAATATAATATATACGTAGACGAATCTCACATCATGTACTTTGAGATTAACATGACATGCATCTGAACAATAATAGATGACTAATTTTTCAAATAGATAATATAATTGTAAAAGTCCCACCATTAATTCTTGCTCTAACATATTGAGGACTTAAGTGAACACTTCTCAAATAAGACATTGTCGTCTATGTTAGAGAAATGGCAGTTTTCAACTGAATCTGCTTGTTGGTAGACCATCAAATCAAATGATCACAAATGGATAGCTTACGTCAAAGTCAAAAGTTGCACATTTATAGGAAAATTAGGTATATTTGCTTGAGCTCTCACTAATATAAAACTATATATTGTTCTCTACACTCTCGCTAAGTTAATCATATATAATTGCAAATGCATGGGATTAACTAACATAATATATACATATAAATTTCTATAAGCTTTGCCTAGCCATCTCTTCCATTACCCTTTTGGCTAAAGCAGATGATGAAAATATATAGACAAAGATAAAGAATGAGAGGGAAGCAGATTATAACTAACAATAATTGGCCATTAATTATACATACATATATATATATAGATACAAATAATAAGTAACGTGCGTGTACCTCATTTAATGGCACTCGTGGGAAGAAATGGCAAAACGATGTATCAACGTCGTCGTCGCCTTCGCTTGATGTATATCGTCTCTGATCCCCATTATTTCTCCTCTCCTCCTCCACCGTGTTGTTGACCTCCGTACTATGACAGCAAGAACCACCACCACCACCACCACCACGGCCGCCGCCGCCGCTGAGTTCGAGTTCTCTAGATTCACTCATTTTGCACATGGCCAGCGACTGGTTAAGCCTAGATTTATTAAATAATGCTTCGATATATAAAAGAACAGCGAATAATACAAATATATCAGGGTTTGTATCTGTACTATGAATATATGTATATATACATATATATATATATATATATACATATGCTTACCGTCTCTGCTATGGTAAGAAGACCAGAATATTAGCGCGATAAAAGTACACGTGGAGTATAGGGAAAAGCTGCAGATCGTGACGACGAATAAAGAACAAACCAGACAGTAAGCAAGCAGAGGTTTCAAACACAGTTAGGACACAACTTTAATGTCTTCTAAGACTGTTTATGAGAAGAACGAATGTTGCCTGTTTTTTCCTCTTTTAATGACTCAGTGAGTAATATGCGTTGTACAATACATAAATCAATACAAATGGAAGTTTAATGAGTTAGCTATATAGAGAGAGGGAGAGAGATAGAGTGAGAGAGAGAGAGATGGCTTTGGATTCAATTATAAATACGAATGTTATTTATATGTATATTCTAATAGGCGTTCACTAAAAATTTAATGTGGTTAATTTACGTAGATATGACATTTTATAGCCAAGTAAATCCCGGATGATGACGCAATAACTTAGAAACTATAAGCCAATCAAGTAAATACGGATGATAACGTAATAAATTTGACTTTGTCAACGAGATAAGTCAGACTAAAACATGTTCATGTATGATAGACTCCTCGAGATAGTGAGGACTCATAAATTTGACATGTGATATTTTTTCCAATTGAGCACCGAACGAAGACCATATTGGCATTTTACCCAATAGTTTGGAGTCGAATGAATAGAATTCATGTGAACGTGCGCATAATTGTTGTGACGCAGTTATTACAATTATAATATTAATGCAAGTTGGGTTAATTAAAATTGAACAAATAGTATCTCATCAAACTCGAGAAAAATGGTCGGTTTTCATGGCTGTTCTAAACTATAATAAGCTATTGCGATGCAAGTTATAATAACCGACCGAACATCTCGTGAAAACGACAAGTTGCCATAAATATTTCGCTACTTTATTGTTAGTAGTCGCAATAAGGGGCGATTATAACTCTTTTGAGTACATATAAAGCATCCGTTTTTTTTTTTGTTTATTATTTTATAAGATTAAAATTTGATAAAGAAACGGTAAAACTAGTGAAAAATATATCATATGTAATAAAGACTTTATATGGGAGAGTTGCATTTTAAGGATGCATGAATGTCAATTTGAGGACAATAATTTTCGAAATTGAAGTAATTTGAGGACAATCAACGTTGGAAACCTAATTTCAGCCGAAACACATGTGAGGAAAATTCTATGTGGCGTTAAGAAAAAATCGGTCCAAATCAGAGTCTATGATGAATTGAAGCAATTTTGGGATAGTTAGAGTCGGAAACCAAATTTCAGCCCGAAATTAACACGTGAGGTGCGCACGACAATTATGTGGAGGGAAAATCCTTAATGGTATCGGGAAAAATTAATTCAAAATCAACATGTGCAGCGCCCTTTTTACGACCTAACTGTTAAGTGCGCCTCACATCAATTAATTCCTGGCTGAAATTAGATTTCCATCATTAATTGTCCTAAAATTGCTTTAAATTTTAAAATTTATTGTCCTAAAATTGACACGTTTTAATTTATGTGTCTTTCGTACATTGGTCCCGGGTAAAGAGTTACAGTTATGTTGAATAAATGTATACAAAAGAGGTAACAACTACATAATAATATAAAGAGAAGCAAATGGCACCATCATTGAGGTTGAGCTGGTAAATTATACAATGAGCGAGCGAAACGCAAATAATTGGTGTTTTTATATGGCATTTAGCTAGTAATTATTGTTGTTTTTCTCTATCATATATTTTTTGCAAAGATACAGTATCTTATTATTAGGAAATTATTTACCGTACATATGCATGCTAGGAACAAGATGATAGCTTGCTTTTTTGTGGTCCAACTTTTGATGTTACATGGAGTTTAAGGGCTTTTTTAAGAAAATAAATCGAAAAAAAAAAATAATTTTCAAAATAGGGCGTTTTTTGCACCTATTACTAAAATAGAGTCATTTGTGGGTATTACCCGCGACGTCGCACCCATTAAACGCGACGATCCATTTTTCGCCTCGTGGTGGGCCAGTGGTACGGGGCCGGTGTAGTGGGCCAATATTTTTGGCCCAAGACGTAGTCGTCGCGGGTAATAGGCGTGACGTCGCACCTAATGGACGCGACGTCGGGGAAATATAGATTTCAAATCTATTTCTCTCCCTCATTCTCTCCCTCACTCTCTCTCTCTAAAATGTAACCATAACCCTAAGCTCCGCCGCCTCCGTCTGCCGCTCACCCCGCGCAGCTCGCCCCCCCCCCCCCCCCCCCCCCCCCCCCCCCCTCTCTCTCGATTTCTCTTCGCCACCACCTCTCGCCGTCGCTCATCCCGCCGAGGTCACCCCGCGCAGCTCGCCCGCCCGCCCACTCTCTCTCTATATCTCTCTCTATCTATCTATCTATCTATCTCTCTCTCTCTCCGCCGCGTCCACCACCCCCGCCGCGACACCCGCTGCAGTGTCCACCGCCGCCGCCGCCGACACACCTCCACTGCCTCCGCCTCTTCGACCTTGTCTCCGCCTTGAACCACCACGATCCATTTCGTTCTGTATACGAGTTGTACGGATTCTCCCCGGACCTCTTCGGGTACGCAAAGCGTCGTTATGTATAAGAGAGAATTCAGCAGGCTCCCAATAACATTCGTCATGTAGATGATGAAAAAACCCCTCGTATGTTTTACGGTACGCTTGTTTGTTATAGAAAGGAGCAATATGATGCGTGCTATGAACTCCCCACATACGGCAGACTGCTTGGGCATGAGAACATGGGATGAAATACATGTCCCATTTTCCGCACGTGCACGTCTTTCCTAAGGTGTTTACCACGTGCTTCCTTTGATTCACGGCCGAAGTATAAACTTCAGCTGTTTGCAAACGTGGGTCAAAATTAAAGACGACGTGACTCCAAGAACGACTTGTCCAGTCGTTGAACTTATTCCACGCATACGGAGACCAATCGCTTTCGGTGTTAGCCATAGTTGCAGAGCACTCCGTAAATCGATTGAGAAAGTATTCAACGCATCGATGAAAGCTAAAGTCCACTATTGCTTTCGGAGGCAAACACCTCGCCCATTTGAAAACTCCGTTAAGGGCCTCGGAGATATTAGTGGTCATCACCCCGCATCGGAATCCACCATCGTAAGCAAACGTCCACTGCTCTTTGTCAATCTTATCTAACCACTTCCAGTCCGTTGAGAACTTTAATGTGTTCCATAATGCGATTGAACTTCTCCAATGTGTGGGCCATTCCAGCTCTATGGCATAACTGTTTTAGGTCATTGTTCTTGAATTCAGTGTTGAAGTTTGATACGACATGGCGTAGACAAAACCGGTGTACACCATTCGGCGGCCTAAACGCTGCTAATTCGCTTACCGCAGCCAATATTCCTATAACAAATTACGATCAATCGATTAAAAGGGTGTCAAATTAATACATGAATGTATGTAGGAAAATACAAGTACCTCGATGACGATCAGAAATGAGGCATACACCTTGTTCATCCAACACGTGGATGTTAAGTAAGTTCAGGAACCAACGCCAAGAATGTCTGCTTTCCGTTGAAACAATGGCAAAAGCAAGGGGGAGAATATTTTGATTTGCATCGAGCCCAGATGCAATTAACATTTTATGCTCGTATTTGGAGTATAAGTGTGTACCGTCAACGCAAACAACTCTACGACAATGCCTAAACCCATCAATATAAGGTTTGAAAGCGCAGAAAACATACCCTAATTTCTTCACACCGGGGGCTTAAGTTGGAAGATTCAACCACTTGACGACCGTGTCGGGATTGTAACGTTTCAAAGCTTTCATGAAGATAGGAAGTTGTTGGACTGAAGTTTCCCAGGTGCCGTAAACATTTCTTTCGCCATTTTGAGGCCATGCCATGCTTGAATGTATGAGATGTCGTACCCGGTATTGTCCTTCACCAGCTGCTTTACGTTCTTTGGTAGAAATTGAGGGTCTGTCTTCACTATTCCAATCAACATTCTCGCAATTGTGTTTCGCGAAATGTTGCGGTGTGTTCTCGTCAACTCGTTCATGTAGCATGTGTGTGGCCCCTCATATATCGTAATCTTCCAATAACATTTTTTCGATTTGAAGCATGCTCGTAACCTCCAGTGACAGTCATTGCTATGGTTGCATTTCACGCCCCATACGGTTTTGTTACTTTCTGAGACGTGAAACTCACGTCTAGCCACCCTGTAAGAATAATCGCCAACAGCTTCTTGTAAGTGAGCTTTGGTACTAAATGTCATACCGACTCTGAACCTGGGATTGTCCCTACTGTAAAAATCACCGTTGCCCTCGTTGGCTTCTGGAGGCGCCATTTGATATGTTGAATAAAAAGGCACGGGTTGGTAAGGCGCACGAGCATCTTCCGCCGGCAATGGAATGTCATTCTCGGGACCATCATTGTTTCCATCATCGTCGCTATCGTCGTTATCATCTGCGGAATCCGAAAAATCATCCAGTGCACCACCAACGTCTTCAGCTTCAGAGTCGCTAGCGTCACTATTTTGCAAGTCTTCGGGCATAGGCTCAGGTTGTGACACATTCGACATATTAGGAACATCACGACTGCTCGAAGGAATGTCTATATGAGGAGGGTGGAGTGAAAAGTCACTCATTCCTTGAGTAACTGCCGTGAGATCAGGGAACGAGTGGCTGGCTGTGATGTTGGTAAACATGTCGGGTGTGTCTTCATTACGGTCGGGATGAACGTTCTCGCTGGCCTCGACAAACACTTCAATTAAATTAAGTTCCGCATCAACATCCAAGAAGTACGATAGTTATGCGTCGTTTGAAATTTGAAAGAGCCTCTGATAGAGTCGAGAATGCTGATAGTATTCATTCTTAACATGAACGGTTAAGGAGGAAAAATTGTTGTCGAGGCGAATAACCTCATATAGCATGCCCAGAAATTGAGCAAAGCTAGTGTCGCGACGAATTCGTCTAAGAGAAATGGGTGGGATGCTGTAACGAATGGAGTTTGATTCAGTAATGATTTCGCCACCATAGTAGATAGAGACTTGAATATTACGGGCGTCATAATTTGAGGAGAAATTTAAATACTTCAAGTTGTTTTTTTACATATCAATGTATATGGAATTATAGTACTTTATATAGGAAAAATCGTCGCATTTAATAATAACGACGTCACATCTATTGGACGCGACGATTCTTTTGCAAAACGCGTGAACGTTACGTCCACATCAGTTCTGCAAAAAGAAAAAGAAAATTACAGAGAACGCGTGATCAGTTGTCACATCATCGCGACCAATGGACGCGTCGTCGCGTTTAATAAACGCGACGACGGGCCCAAATACGTTATTGGCCCGTTTAAACGCTTAAACGGGCCAAATTGGATCGTCGCGTTTAATGGGTGCGAGGTCGCGGGTAATACCCGCAAATGACTCTATTTTAGTAATAGGTGCCGAAAACGCCCTATTTTGAAAATTAATTTTTTTTTTCGATTTATTTTGTTATAAAAGCCGAGTTTAAGCATAGACCTAATTGTTTCATAAAGTACATATTTACAAATTTTTAAAAAGGGACAATTTTGAAAATTTTGTTTAGTAAATATGACTTTCAAATTTTAGTTCACTATACTTAATAATATAGCGGAATCTCCGATTCTTTTTCCGATAAAATAACTCGGAGATCCCACATTATTGTATTCTAGATGAGCATCACAGGACTTACCCACTTATTTTGTCGGAAAATAGATCGATCGAGAATTCAATTTTTTTCCGTCATATAAAGTCAGTCACCTATTTTCACAATTACCAAATGTAAATATAAAATCGAAAATGATAGTTAGAGACCAAAATTGTAATTTTATATATAAAAAAAGATTAAGAAAGCCCATTGACCATGTTAGTTGATGAAATCAAATCATGATAATGAAGCGGAAATGCAAGTTAATTTCTGACAAAGAAGCATGTGAAATTGAAATATCACCCACACCCACACATATAAAATTAAGTTTCCGCGCGCGCAATAATCTAACCACTTGGAAAAGTAATTCAATAAGAGTGAAGCCAACATGATGAGCTAGGTTTTTTTTTTTTTTTGCAATAAAATCAATCCTTCCAAAAAAAAACATAATGTGTGCGTGTGCGTATAATTAATTAATGACCTAGCTCGTGTAAAAGCGAATGAAATTCCCCTTTTGAAGAAGGGTCTTTTAATAGTGTTTGTACCACCAAAAACCTAATAGATATTAGCTGGCCCATATACGATATTAAAAGCCATTACATAAACTATTGGCTTCCCCTTTGATTGAAAATATATTGTCTTGTTACTCATCATATAGCATATTTTGTACAAATTTTAGGGTTTAAAGTGCTTGTGGGGGATTCCTCAACTTTAAGTGATTGATCATTTTCTCAAATAAACGAGTACTTATATCACACTAATCCAGCTATTTATCTTCTTATTCCGTGCAATGAAAAGATACATTTAGATGCCTTAGACAACCAATAAGGCATTCATCACATGATGATCATCCTTACACAGCAAAACCAATTAATGGATCGATCACTCACCATAGCACATGTGGTAAAAAGGGTTTTTGCAGTTACCCCTTCAACTTGGTTTATGCTTTTAATAATTAATGGAGTACTTAACGTGTAAGTACTCTCCTCCAATACAGTTTTTTAATTCATCCGCATGATGTTCTAACTTAGGCCCACAATTTCATCACATATAACATTTGTGTATGTATGTGTATATATTATTATATAATATCGTTTGTTTCATTGTTCTTGCTGTCCTTTGGTAAAGATAATCGAAGTGATGCCAGGTGTGAATGTCCTTTTTTAAGAATAGATCTTATAATAAAAATGGCAAATGAGATCATTATTGAGATAAAGCATATCAGATTCATTCGAATAGTGCTCGTGTGATCTTAGTCGAAAGGAAGATTTTTATAACGAACGATTTGCACCAAGACATTATCGATCATTTGATGCCATTGTTGTCTCCCCTCGATCATTGCCCCACTCCATGCAACAGGTGTCCCTAGATCGGACATACGCGAAATAAGTTCTATTTTATTTAATAATGTACATGTACGAAAAGCACTTTCTTGAAAATAATCGTTCGAAAAGTTCGACTCTATGTATTTTAAGCTGACCCCATCACTAACGCAGGTCTTATATGTGGCGTGGGGACCCAGTTTTAATAAGTTTATAGTGTTTGTACAGTAGTAAAGATAATCTTTATTAACATTATGGGCTGTCACTTCGATTGTGAAGTTAATAAGAAAAGTCTAATGCTTTTGTCTTTTGAAATGGTGATTGTGGCTTTTATTACCGTATTTGAAAAGACATTTCCCGATTAACTCAACACTATACGAACACCACTTTCGATTTTATTAAGGAATCTGGGAAGAAGTGAAAGTGGGACGAACCATGGGCTGCTATAATGTGCGCAAGAATAATATTTATCCTTAGCGTCTTTTCATTTTAATTCCACTATCACTATTTTTTTTTGTTCTTGTTATATTCACAAATGCCATATTACTTGGTTTGAATCGAAGCTAAACTTCAATGTCATTACCCGATCACTTGGTGACAACTAGCAATTTTAATATTTTGGTCAAACACGTTTCTTTCTTTCTTTTTCTTTTCTTTTTCTAATATTGCTATTGGAAACGATCCCCCACATAGACAGGCAAATGTAGGTAGGTAGGTAGACTAGTCAAGAACCATTTGTCGACTTAATAATTGGATTTTCTTTATAACATCATCCCTATTTTCCTTTTTTTTTAAAAAAAATATACTAATAATAAAAAAAAAGAACAAGTATTAGAACAAGGAGGGTCTTCAAGTCAAAGGACAGGATCACTCAACTTTACTGATGCCTCCTTCAGGCATGTTGCTCTCAGCAACGGTCTCCGTCACAAACCTAGTTTAGTGATACCAGAAAAATTAATCAACTTACAGAGTCTTTCCATTAAAATTCTAAGTTTTTAGATAGAGAACTTCGATATCTGTATATATTGGTAAATTAATTATGAACGGTAGCTAGATTATTAAAGCGTGTGCGGAATTTGAAAAGAAAGAGTACCTTGCGATTTTATCCCGGGACGACTGTAGAACATTAATTGCTAGAATGAATGAGAGGGTCAATCCTGCGTTTAATTGCGAAATATGCATCCATAGAAGGGCTAATTACAAAATGCTATAAAATCATGGAGGATTAGGCAAGAACTAAAATATTTTGGACAGTAATATTTTAACATAAGTTATCATGTAGTAGATTGATTTAAATGGAGTGGGAAGTTGAGTTACCAGAACCAAAGAGGACATAAAACCCAGAAGCCACGTCTATCTCCGACTGCTCTTCCCTGGTTAGCGGGATTCGCAGACACATTAAGCAAAAAAATCGACGAAACATGATGTTGAATGTGCGTATAAAGATGAAACATTTAGTGCTTCTTCAATGCATAAATCGATGACAAAAAGGGGGAAAGTAAATTCATCATATTCCCCAGGAACCACATTTATCATAGAGTAATATGGAAAACTCATTTATGTACAGGCAAAAAAGACACAGACTTATTACCATGTATATCTGACAAGAACATGCTTAGGCCATTGCTGCTGATCCCAGAATTGCTTACGGATATCGGGATGAACTTCAATATCTGTTCCTTGATAAAACACGGATGAGAAAATAGAGCTGAGACAATTGATCTCTAGAAATTAAGGGTGCGTTTGGTTTCCGGAATTCGGTAAGGAAAAGAAAAGGAAAGGTGTAGAGGTACAACGGTCGATGCGTAAAGTACAATTGTTTGATTTTCCATCGTACTTTCCACGCACGAATTCCGCATACCAAACGCACCCTAAAAGTACAAAAGAAAGGGATCTGCGTACAGCTGTGAGGCATATCTATAACTCTTGCGGTGATGCCAAGCAAATCTCCACCGGAATACCTCTGAGATATATAAGTGAGCAAAATTATTTGAAAAGAAACTATTTCAATGTGGGATTGTTAAAGCTTTGTAACAGTTATTGAGGCAAACAGACTCTAGCAGTCTTTATTCCACAATCCCATACGCATATAATAAATGAAGACATGTTTGTGGGTATAATTCGTGATGGCAACACAGAATAACCAATAAATTTCGAATATTGACACAAAGTTTACAATACAACTCACGTTAAAATAGAAGGGAAGCTCACCAGGTGCATCTCGATCATAGGGACCTCAGAACTCTTTCTGTTAATCACGAAAAGCCACGGAACATAAAATTTCTCTCGCCCAACTTGAAATGATCTGCACGTGCGAACGGCACTCAACATAAATATACGAACCAATCCAATCGAAGGAGCACAGGATTTAAGCAACGTGTCAAACATTAGAACATTTCCAGCCAACTAAAATTTTCACCATGACGACATGAAAACGATGACATTAAATACCGAACAACGAACTGAAAGGACTGGTAAATTCAGCTAAAAAACAACATCAATGTGACTCCCCGCAACCAATGGAATCACGTAACAAGCTTCCAACGTCACTGCTAAAATTTTCCTTTAGTGACGTGGGACGTTCTCTACTGTTCCTAATCAAGAAAAATGCTTTATCTCCAGAAATGTGATTGAGAAAGACAGAGATTTACTCATACGTCATAACTACAAAAAGTAATCAGGGATCAAACATCTTTCATCAATCATGCAGACACAAAAGTTTATCCCGTTGAAACTTCGATTTAATAATTCTTATCTAGTAACAGACGAGACTCTAGTAGCTTACATCTTGTACGGATCAGTTCCTGTAAATCCAGTAGGTTTCGGAATAGGAATCAATGCCTGCTCGGAAGAATTCAAAATCGACAAAAACACAATTACGAGCCAAATTTCCTGATTTAGAAGCGAAACCCTAGCCAAATCCGAAAGAAAAAAAACACCTCACGATTAACAGCGAAGATAGGGCAATGCTTGCCGATCATATCATGCCAAACCGTCCTCGTCTGCAAGCGATTCGATTATTCGGATAAACACAAAAACACTGAGAAATGAGATCCATAAAGAGAAAAAACTGAACTTACAGAGTGGTATTGGCCCATTCGGCTCATCGGAACGATATCTCCAGGTCGATAAGCATCCAAGCTCAACAAGGAGGAGCACAATAGAAGAAGAAACAACGCCACCGCATGAGGGTCAAATCTCTCAATTCTACCCATGGTCGCCGATTTGGGAGCAGTCAACGATGGAGCTTGTAGTACTAAACTAAAGCCCCTGAAGTCTGAGGAACCCTGTTGATTGATAGCGTCAGATCGTAATTGTTCGTGCCAGAGTAATATCTCGCTGAACTTCCCTTAATAACCCTCAGCAAACAGCCATTATTGACCATGATGAGCTCTAGCTCGAGCTTATTTTGGTCTTTTCGACTTTTCTTACCAAATATAATTAAAACTAGCGTACTGCGTATCGTATAGGTCATGGATTTTATGACCCAACAACAATCCAAATTATTAACCCGGTTCATAGTAAGCCGCCGGTTCACCTCATGCTCATACAAAGTATAAACAGAGCTCGACATTTTCCTTAAACTAGTATGTTTTATCTCTCTCTAAAATTTGTCCTGTGACGAAATCGTGTCGCAATCCAGAGAAATTCAACGAATCGAAGATTGTGGGGTTAAGCCTACGACCTTAAATATAGGTGCGCATTTCGATCCGTTTCCTGTTCGGAATATTGTTTCGTTTTTTTTTTTTTTTAATTTTTGTTCCATCGATTGCTATTCCTTTCTTGGCACCTAGGTTTCGGAGCTTGATAAGTACACGGTTCGTACGAAATGGGTACTTCCTTGACTCATTGATTTACCTGTTTACTTTGTCAACAATCCAGGTTATTTAGGGTTTGGATGAATCGGTAGGGATTGTAATTGCATTTTTGGCACCGCTGTTGAGGAAATAGTGTAATTTTGAAGCTGCTTCTGGGGAAAATATTTCCGGTTTTGGAGAAGAGTGAACAAGAGAGTTTTATAAGGGAGAACAATAATGTGTATACTGTGTGTGATTCAGAAATGGTCGCGAAGAATCGCCACCATGTTGCCTTGGTTAGTGATCCCTCTGATTGGGCTGTGGGCCTTATCCCAGCTTTTGCCACCCGCTTTCCACTTCGAGATTACTTCCCCGAGGCTCGCTTGTGTTTTAGTGTTGTTGATAACACTTTTCTGGTATGAGGTGCTCATGCCTCAGTTATCAGCGTGGCAGACGAGGAGGAGTGCTAAGCTCAGGGAGATGATGAGGTGCAAGGCCATTGAGCTGCAGAAACTGAGGAAGACAGCTACTCGTAGGTGTAGGAATTGTTTGACTCCGTATAGGGACCAAAACCCGGGTGGGGGGAAGTTTATGTGCTCTTACTGTGGCCATGTATCGAAACGGCCAGTTCTTGATTTGCCCGTCCCGCCGGAGATTGGTGGCGGTTCGGGAATTTTGAGAGATGTGGTTGGAAAAAGTGGGAGGTTGCTGAGTGGTAAGCAACGGTTGGAGAACGGGTGGTTTTGTGGGCAGGAGTGGATGGAAAATGTGAACTCTTTTTCGGGGAAGCAGAGTTCTTGGAATTTGAACGGAGGTTGGGTTTACGGTGCGGATGAAGAACAATGCACGGGAAGTAATTCTTATTCCCGTGTTTTTGTTTTCGTTTGCAGAGTGTTTGCTACGTGTATTTTGTCTCTCGTATGGCTCTGGAGAAGGATCTTTGGGATTAGTTCCTCTTCGAGAGAGGATGCTTCTCTCGATGCAGAGGGCAGAGGAATGATTGATGATCGGAGCGAGAATGGGGCAAATGGCCACGAGAGCAGAGGAGATAAAGCTCGAAGGAAAGCTGAGGAGAAGAGGCAGGCTCGGTTAGAGAAGGAGCTCCTCGAGGAGGAGGAAAGAAAGCAGAGGGAAGAAGTTGCTAGATTGGTAGAAGAACGGAGAAGATTACGCGATGTGAAGATCGAGGCTGAAAAAAGGGAGCGAGGGAAAGGGTCTCCTCGTGCTAAGGAAAGAGATAGCAGAAAGGAATCTGAAAAGAGGCGTCACGAGAGAAAGGATAGAGAAAGGGGATTGAGTAAGAGTGATATTGACACGGAGGAGGCAGAGAAGAGAGCAGGGAAAGATGGTGACAGGAGCAAGAACAGGGAATCTCAAAGAGCTGCACCTGAGAATCTTAAAGCCCATGGCAACGAACAGGGGCACGGGGTTAAGGGCAATTACAGCCATGGATATTCGGGAGCAAGATACTTTGACCGCATGAGGGGCACCATATTTTCATCTTCTAGAGTACTTACAGGTGGCACTTTCTTCAGAAAGAATGGTGATTCTCCACTTGTTTCAAGAGAGCACAATAATGCATCTGGATATAGGAAAGATACAGTGCAGCCCGAGTGGAATTCGGGGAGGTCAACGGTGGGTGTTGGTGGTGGTGATAAGAACGTTAAACATTCTCATGTGAGTATTCTGCTTCTTTCGTATGTCCTTTTACTTCTTTTGGCTGTAACGAATTTTGTGTCTAGAAAGATATTAGTGCCCTTTGTTGCTGTATGCTTCGCATTTTTCCATCTGTATACCATAAATCATGACATGATCGTGCGAATGGTTCATGTTTGCAGGTGATCAAAGAACCTCAACCGAGCACCCCTGGCCCTAAAAAGTCATGGCAACAGCTGTTCACTCGATCATCTGCTGCTTCCGCCGTTGCTCCACCTCCCAACTCCAGCGTTATCAGCAGACCAATCGGAAAGAACCAAGTGGAACCCAATGAATCCCCTGTCTCCGGTGTACCCAACTCCACGAGATTATTTAACAACCCCTTTAGTTTACCTTCCTTTCCATTCTTAACAACTAGTAGTAATTCGAGCCCTCCGTTGTTATCATCCCAGCCCCAGCCCGTGCTTCACAAGTTCGGAGACCCACCGCGTCAGTTTTTTCCCGAGGAGTTGGATATTTTCGAAGACCCATGTTACGACCCGGATCCTATTTCCTTGCTCGGGCCCGTCTCTGAGTCACTCGATAATTTCCCGTTGGATCTCGGGTTTTTAAACGATGTGGGGCTCGATAAGCCTCGTGCTGTAAAGACCACTCCTGAACTTTCCATGCCACCTTCCATAGGGTCCCCGTTATCAAGATCACGGCCTTCAGATGATAGGTTTTCAGGTTCTTTTCTTTTCCCATCTACACCGAAGGCTCATGAGTATCTTAACAACGTGAACGAAAATGTAAGCAGGCCCATGTGGTCTACTACTCTTAGTCCCGATACTCATAGTGGACATGGCTGGGGTTTTCCTCCCTCTGAGTTGAACTTAACAACAAATGAAAACGCTGTTCGTTCGGTGCCACAGCAGAAGACTATGGCTTCACTGTTCAAGAAAGACGGGCAAGGTTTATCGAATGCTCACGCGACTCAGAGTACCGTGTTTGGAAATCCTCAGAACGGTGGATCTTACAACACTTCGGTGCCTGATGGTGTTAAGGTTCCTTGGTTAGCTCAATCTACGTTATTTGCTGCCTCGGGTCCTGAAAATCAGAACCTGCTGAAGCCTACTTCTGGTACTCCAGCTGTAAGTCATCATCAATTCGAGCTGTCTGGTGCTAATTCATGGGTCAAGTAAGTATACCAAACCCTTAAATATTGCCACATAGAACCTTCTTTAACTTTCACATTAAGTACAGTGCACTGTAATATCATGGCCACTTGCATATCCTTCTAAGTGAAGCTTGCTCATGTCATTTGATCTTGCCTAGAAATGTCTATATAATGCCTGTATTTGCATTAGTTCAAACAGCAATGGAATTTTAGGGACGGTATTGTTCATTTAAACCCGAAGCTAGCTACCTTGATTTTGCCTACAAATGTTGTGTTTTTAGTGTGTGTTTTCTTACAGTTTCTTGAAGTGTGTGTGTGTTGTGGCTTATTCGGTTCTTTGATTTGCAGACAAGAAGGTGGCCCTGTGCATGGCTCACGAGACGTTGGTGGAAACTCTCCGATGAGCAACCGGGGCCATGTTGGAGGGTTGTACTCTCCACCAGATGTACAACCTTTTTGGTCATATGATTAGGTAGGAAATTAAGCTAAAAAAAAGAAGGAAATTGGAGACTGATGTACCCTTTCATTCTATCTTTCCTTCTTTCTTATAAAAGGGAGATCTTATAAACAAAAGTGATATAAAACTCTTTTGTTCTATTTGACTCGTTGATTGATGTTCTTTGTAGCCTGAGAAAGAACAGAAACTAACTTGACCCCTGGGAGAAATATCACCATAGCCAATTTCCACGTAATTGGGTGCCTTTTATTTCCTGTTTAATTACATATAAATCATCTGAAATAAGTGTTATAAAACACCCTTGGTAAATATAAAACTCTCAAATGATGCTCAAAACAAGACATTAACTCCCATCCATGTTTAAGGCAATTGAGAAAGCTGTTCAGTCTCATGCTGTTGAGCTCATTGCTTGTCTGGTTCATCTCCAAGCCATGCTGAGTTTTTCATCAACAGCAGTATAATAAATCCACAAATAAATATATAATTTACAATATTTTGTTCAATATTGACTCCGCAGCTTGATCTTGGTCCTCCAACCGACATTACACAAAAGCTAAATAATAATGCAATAAATGCAGAGAGAGCATTGGTTCTTTGTACAGACGAGACAAATACTGATTGATCACTTCTCTTAAACTGCCGACACCATAGACGTTTCTTCCTCGGAAGCAACCTCCTTCTCTGCCTCACAAGCATGCAATGCGGTGCAAACATCGTTAGCTTCCAAGAATTGCTCAGCATTGACGAGGATGATAGGAGTGTACTCAAAAACCAATCTTTTACACTGCAAAAGTCCCAACATAAACACATCTGTCAACAAAAATGCTTCTATTTGTTCTATCATATAATGCTGTCTCTAACATTACCTTTCGGACACTCTTGCCAATCGAATTACACGCCTTGAGAAGCACCTCGAGTATCTCCAACTGAAATAGAAGAAAAAAAGAAATGGCCCCACAATACTGCTTTTAGGTCATTTTTCGAAAGTAGTCATCATAATGCAAAATTACATATAGGATCCAAAGGTATACCTCCGTGTCGGGATCTTTCAATTTGAGTAAAGCCTCCGTTATTACACTGTGGCACACGTCACACTTGTCTGCAGAAGGCTTATGCAAAGAAATGAAAGCATCCGATCTGCAAAGGTCAACCTTTCTGCAGAAATCTCCAGCATCTACAGAAGAAACCTCCAAGAAAAATAGCGGGGCGTAGTAATCCACCAGAACCGTACACTGCAATCACCAGCAGCTTTTAGGGATCGTTTCATTCGATAAAGTCTTCAAATATTCATTAGCAGTGATTATATCAACAACTCCATGAGCATATATTGTTCTTGTAATAAGAAAATATGTCATTAAATTCCGTTACCTGCTGCTTGAATGATGGTGGTATCTTCGCACAGGACTCGTGGAGGATGTGTACGATCTCCGTTTGAGTCTTGTTTTCGGAAAGGTACGTAAGAGCCTCGCTGGCATATTGCTCGCAAAGCTCGCAGAGCTTTTCGTTTCTGATTACTTCTCCATTCCACGGCCTGTTATAATTCTTCTGCGGGACTGTGACACAGAATCCAATTATATTCATACATCATCAGCCTCAGATGAAGAACTTTCAACTGATTATACAGTATGATTTTCGTCAGAAAGAAACCTAGGTTTACCTGTAATATCTCGGGCATCGCAGCACCGTAAGCAGATGATGGCGAGCAGAAGAAAGAGGACCCTAGCGTCCATGCTGCAAAATTAACGATTGGGGAAAAAAAGAACAATAAATTGCTAAAACAAAACATGATCTCCATGAATTGATAACCAGTACGTCGCTCGGAGAATTAGCTCGATCTTCGAAATTAACAAATTAATTTCAGGCCCAAATAAGTCGAAACCAAACGCTCTAAGAACAAAATTTCAATTCCGAAATCGTGAATTCCTGAAAGAACACGTATTTTTATGGAACCCTAACAACGTAAAGATGAATAGAAATATAATTCCGTCACCTTCTTCGCGGGATCTGATGAGGGTGCAATTGCGCGGTCAATGGAAGCAGCGTTCCTAATCGTTCCGCTCAAGCAATTAGGGAACTCTTAATAAAGCAATCGTAATCATCAATAGTTTAAGAAATAAACACGTGGACCCCACTTCAATAATGGGGAATAAGTAATAACTAGTTCCGTGATTAATCCGCGAAAAATACTATGCGTAGATAGGTTTATGTGATGAGATAACAATGACTAATTACACACTTATTTTATATTTTAAGAAGTATTTTTAAAATGTTTTTATTACATGAACTAATTGTTCAATTTTTAATTATGAAATATTTTGAAGTATATAAAAGAAGAAAATGATTAATGAAGATATGGATAAAATAAAGTTAAAAAAAATTGAGAGACAAAATTATAATGTCACTTGACATATCGGTGAACTATTTTTTACCATGCCCACTCTCCAATAATAAATCACAGCACCACATTTCATGCTTAAAAAGGTTAAAAACGCAATACAAACATTGTTTTCCATCAATAACACATTAATACCACCATCACCACCAACATTAAACTACCTAATTCAGAGAAACTCATCATCACTTCAGACAAAGGATTAGTACTAAAAGGATCGAATAAAAAAAAATCAAATTTCAGGGCTAATTTAACAAAAGGGATTAGTTTCCTATAAAATTAAAAAAAATGGAGCGATTTTTCCTTTTTTAGATAAAAGGGACTCACTTAATTAAATAAGTAATTAATCAATATATCCACTTAATTAATAATATTTTAATAGTTTAAATTAGATTTTCGTTTTTAGGTTTTAGAAGGCAGATTTCGTCGCTTTTTTCTTTGTCATTTCTCTTGAAATCATCTTCAAATTAGCACATATCTTACCCGATTTTCTGAAAAATTAATACAAATTCGCATGGGTCTTGAGTTTTCGTTATGATTAAAGGTAGATTTAGGCGAAATAATTGAAAATATTAAAGATAGACTCGAAATCGAATAAGATTGACAGACCTATTCGAATTCGAATAAGTCCTATTCGAGTTCGAATAAGTCCTATTCGAGTTCAAATAACTCTATTCGAGTTCGAATAAGTCCTATTCGAGTTCAAATAACCCTATTCGAGTTCAAATAAACCTTATTAGAACTCGAATAAGTCCATTTGAACTTGGATAAGCGTTATTAGAACCCAAAAGACCATGATTCGAATTCAAATAAGAGTATAATTAATACTTGTAATTTTATGATAATAATATCAAGTCATTAATATCAAATAATAGTCAATGAAATACTATAATTAGTTATGACAATGTTTAATGAAGATGTCTAAATGAGTTGGGTAAATGTAATGAAAATTTAAATGAGTTTTGTGTGAGTTGCTATAATGTTACAACTTGTATTTAAGTGAATTACTATAATATGATATCTAAACATGTGCTCTACATGATGGCAACTAAAATGAGTTGTGTCAATGTGATATACAAACTTCGATGAACTTATTGAATAATGTTTATTAATTATATTGTGATACACAAAACTTTCATTAGCTTCTTCGTATAATGTTCATCTTGAATCGAGTTTAATCTTTATCTTGAGTTAAAATTGATTATTCAGGTTCAGGTTCAAATAAGCCCTATTCGGGTTCAAATAAGGTTATTCGAGTTCGAATAAGCGTATTCGAACTCGAATAACCTTTATTCGAACTCCAATAACTCTTATTTGGGTTCAAATAACCCAGATTATTCGAACTCGAATAAGGGTTATTCGAAATCGAATATATCTTATTCGAACCCGAATAAAGCTTATTCGAATTCGAATAAGACTTAACTGAAACGACGAATTCATTTAAGTGACTAAACTAATATTAATGACTTTTTACGTATTTTTGACTTTTTCCATACAATCCCTCCGCCTTAAATAAAATATGTTTCGATCCCTTTTATCAAAATAAGCACCGCTCTATTTCTCCTTCTTCTTCTTCTTGCTCTGCTTCGTCGTCACCAAGCGCGAAATCCGAGCAAGACCGAACTTCTTCCTCTCCACAGGAATCTGCTGCTGCTGCTCGCTCCTCGTTTTCCTTCCCAGGTTTCTTCTTGCCGCCGACAAGCAAAAAACCCTTCTCTTCTCCTCCACCGTCATAAGCAGTTTTCTACTCAGTATCTGCCCGATCGAGAGAGTCGTCGTGTTTTCTTGTTTAAGCCTGTTAAAGAGGGTAAAAATGTCTTTTCATGGCTGAATACATTTTGGGCTCAGAAAGTTACTGTTCGGCCCAATTCAGCTTTGACGGAGCCTAGCTGCTGAGAAGATACAAAGGGAAGAGCATAATGTTCGAGATTCTTCCACAACATATAAGATGAAACCCTAGTGTCAATCTTCATTTCTCAAGTCAACACAGCAGCTTTTAGAATTATCAAAGAAAACACAAAAATACAGAAAAAAAGATTTCTCTGCAGCAACACTCTTCTTCTCTGTGTCATTTCTTGTTTGCTTGATCTTTAGATCGTGTTTTATGCTACCTTTCGCTTCTTGTGTAAAGCTCTGCTCTACTGCACAGTTTATTCTAGATCTGTTTCCTTTTTATTCGAATCTGTATACATTTGCTTGTAGGACCGTGACTTTTATATGATTTCTTTTTTTATCAAAGCCCATCGACGCTCGCATCGAGCCCACCACAGGTTTCACGTTCGTTGACTTCTTCAACTCTGGTCAACGCCTTCTCGCTGATTTTGACCTCTTGTGCAGCAGCTTCTTCAGCCCTTCTCAAGATCTCTGCTTTCGATACACAATAGCTTCGTCTTCAACCTTCGTGCTCTCGACGAGTTCCTTCAAGGCGTCAAGTGTTTCACTTTCCTTTGTAATAAGCTCTTGTTCCACTTGAGAGAGGTCTGACTCCTTCATTCTTCTGCGGAACATAGACAAGAATAATTTGTTTGTATCACTACTAATACAATGACTACCACAATCGAAGGTAACAATAACATACTTGAGTCCAAAAGTTCGCCTTTTCTCGGAAACATTAGAGCAAACTATTCGAATGCTCCATTTTCTTCAAGAATATTGCTCAAAAGTAAGCACCAAATTAGACAAGGGGGAAAGGGAAGAATATAATAAAGAAGCTGGTAAACAAGAACCACGCATCAGCCCACAACGACGCAACCCAGAAACAAAAAAAAAAGCTTGGATTTTTATGAAAATTGAAATGGGAAGGTAAATTACCGTGTGATTAGGGACAAGCTCAGGATTCTTCTGCGTCGAGGGTTTCCAAAAACCCATCCCACCGAACCGGTTAGCAGCTTCCCTAACCGACTCGAAGGGTGCTGACGTGTCGATCTCGGCCCTAACCGGGTTCTTCTCTTCCGTGGCCATTTGTAAAGGAAGAAGGAAACAGAGTCCTACTAAGTTTTGTCTAAGCTAGTGTGAGTGAGTGCGTCGCTGTCGAGGAGAGTAACGTTAAAGTTGTGGTCTGTACATACAAGAGAGGCGTTGGATTAAAGTAATGATGATATTTTTATTTTTTTTTCTGATGTTCCTTTTTCCTTTCACCAAATGCTAGACAAAAATTTAGGACTCATATGAGGGAAACTTAATCTCAATTCTCAACAGATACAAAGACATCCAAGTTCTTTTTTGTGTATCCCAATATATATTTTTCACATTTTTAATTAGTTTAGGAAATTTATAATATAATTTTTATCTGAGCGGGACAACAGTTTCTCTGTATTTTTTTTTTCTGTAATTTTCTTTTTAAATAATATTTTTGATTTTGTGTTAATGGTTAGGTTCGGAACTTTGGTAGTATTCGTAAAGGCGTGTAAGGACTAATTTGACCGTTTGCCCAAACACTTATTTAAAAATAATAGTATCCGCCGAAGCGCAATATAGCTTTTGTGATAACGTAGATGAATAAATGAAAAATAGGTAAATCATTTTATTTATTATATTAATAAGCTTTTTATTTCTCATTTTTAAAATCTCATCTACATGAGATATTTATGCGTTCCAATCTCCTTGTCATATATCATATGCTGTCAAAGCCTCGAATCGGGCTTTGAATCGGTGATATCCCTAAAGATGAGGTAACAAAAGAAATGACGCGCTAATTATTTGACAATTAATTTTCTATAAAGTTATCTATGTTTTTCGATCAAATTAAATATGAATAATACTTCTCGGAGATTTTTTAGGTGAAGGAATGAGAATGGGGACCGTCATTCTTCAATCTTTCGTCAAGCTCTATCATTCATTAAAATCGACGTAAAGATACATACAGAAGAACATATAATATAAAAAGAAAGCCATCCACGTCACATCTAATTATATTCAAGTTTTGTTTATAGTTAAACATGTTTAAGGTATCGTTAACAAGTAATAAATTGACATGTTATGATCTAAATTGAGTATTATGTTTATTTCATGACTTATAAGAATGCAATTCATGAATGATAAAAATTTGGAAAGTATTAATATTAAAAAGGACTTAAATTGCATATACAAGAATTTACCACTAAATTATGTCTCGCTTAATATTTTGCATGAAATTTCATTTGATGGATCATGGATCTCGCAAATGGAAATTAATATTACGTCAAAAAATTGTAGCTACAATTTAGTTTGTTCCATTTATAGTATATTTTTTTATTACGTCATATGAATATTAAATAGGGTGTCTGAAACCATATGCACAATGAATAATATGTTGTTTATCTATAGTTATTTCATGTGACATTTAATGTTGAAATAACAGGAGTTATCTACCTCGAAGAATCGCACATGGAAGATGGGAGTGACAGTAACTGTATTGAAAACATTTCAGAAATAAATGAATCCAAACATTTAACTTTAATTTGTTAAAATATACGTATTTTTCTACTTGCCAGCCAATATTTCTCACCAGATCCGTTTCGGTTTATAATATTCATACGAACGTGGTATGAAATTTCTTATAACAAACATGTCTCAATTTTTCTTCTAAAAAATCGTCATTTTATTGTATATAGTATTGTATCTATCTATGATCCGATTTGACCAATTTCCAATTATAATACAATAAATAAATTAAATAACAAATACATTAATGAATCCCAATGTAGTAAGTATGGCATTAAAAGACAACTAGACAGTACCTTCAATTCAAATATATATTAAATCTCATCACTACTTTTTTCTTACACGGATCAAAACCTAACTCCACTTTCTGAGCCAAAAACCAAAGATGACGACACTCACAAGCACTGAGTTCCACGAAAAGAAATCATCATTCAGAATCAAGCACGACGACGAGAGGTTCTTCACCAAGCTCCTCTCTAAGGAGACTTCAAAGTCTCAGCCTTCTTTTAGGGTTTACTACGGCGGCGTCTCCAGCGCCGTGCCCTTCACGTGGGAGACAACACCAGGCACCCCAAAGCACGGATCCCACGGCGAGGGCTACGACGTCCCTCCCCTTACGCCGCCGCCGTCTTACTACGCGAGCTCCGCCGATATCATGGGCGGCAAGCCGTGTAAGAGGACGACTAGTGCTTCAAGATCCAAGCTTCGCCAGCTCCTGCAAGCTATGACCTTAAGAAGGGCCGCCGCCGCCGCCGTCGGTGGTCCCGGGAGGATGTTGCACGCGCCGTCGTCTTCCATGTCTTCGCTGTCGTCCCTTTCTTGGTCTTCTTATTCGTCGAGCTCTTCGGAGAATTACTCCAAGCGGAGAACACGATTTTCGAGCTGGGGTTCGTCTTTTGATGAGAGGGCTTTGGTTGAAGATATGAGATCGGGTTCGGGTCCCGATGGGTCTTGTTTCGGGTTTAGAAAGGTCAATGCGGTGAAGATTCACGGCGGTGGTTATTACAGCTCCGTGAAGAAAGCTTTGATGTCTCTCATTGGTCGGAGGAATTGAAATCGATCATCAAGGTTTGAGATCAAGAAAGCATTCATAATATGATGTGCCGTGTGAGTGAATTTTAGTTGTTTCGTTATTTTTTTTTCCTTCAATAATGAATGCTCAATCTTGGATAAAATGTAATTAAATTGAGATGCTCAATCTTGCTGTTCTATATATTATTTCTTCATGTATGGTTTGGAGATTATTACATATACTTCAGTTGCTATTTTCAGACAAAGATCGAACATTTATTCAATAAATATAATATTTGGGAGGACGACAAAGGGAAACCAGTAAATTAAAGAAGTGTAGTAATAAAGTAATGTAGATTTGGAAAACACAGGTCCTGGATGAGGCCAGCAATAATACTGTAGGGTGTGACTATTTAATGTTAAAGAGACAGTTGGTTGAGAGTTTCTATCAATTTATTAAATAGTTCATTTTGTTTTTTTTTTTTTTTTTTTTTAAATATTTTTGTTAAAGTGTCTTGCATGTGTGGAATCTTTTTGTCGAGTTATTGTCCTCTTTCATGCATTCATTGAATTTGGGTCGGAAGCTTCTTTTTAGTTGTGAAGTTATGGAGCATTTATGGTCAAAATTAGTGTATTATTTTTTTCTTCAATAATTATTATTTTTTCAATATACATAACTTTGAAATCTAAAATTACAAAGGAAATGTAGAACAATGGATAAACCTTAACATGAAAATGAAGAACATTGAGTAATATGAAGCTACAGCCGTATCAGCTGAGTCAGGACCCATTCGTGTAAGAAAATCTCAATTGTCGAATGTCGGCAGCTTATAAATAAATATTGAATTGAATCATAAATTAAATTCACGAATAATATAATATAACAAAACATCATATCGTAGGCTCGTAGGTGATCAGATGAAGATAAGGCACGCAAATTGGTCCCAGCCAGGCACAAGAACGTCGTGTGTATGATTATTACAAGTATTTGAAAGAAGGCGACATTATTTAATGATATCCCAACTAGAAAAATACATAATCTCGACCAAGAACTGCACTGATTTTCAAGAATCAAATTTTCAGTTTAGTAATCAGGTCGACGTTAATATCTTATTATATTTTTCCATCTACGAGTAAATCCCACTAGTTCGTATTTCTCCATTTATTTCTACTTGTTCTTCTATAGATGTCCCAACATTTTGGTCCATAATAAGTCAATACTAATTTGGACCAAATTGCAAATCTTAACAAGTTTGGGCTTCTGTTAATTGCTATTTGGCCCATTAATTTCATTGCGCATCTGAGTAAAAGGATCATAACGATACTAATACAGCGTCAACGATCAAAGTCCAATAATAAAAAAATTAATATTACATCACCAATAATCACATCACAACGAAAGAAATACGCCATTATTATTATTATTATTATTACTCGACATGGAAATCTCAGCTCAGACACCACCAGAGGCCCCACACCAAGCAACAGCAAAGAACCCAACATCACCAATCAATCATTACCTGATCTATCTTCATTAATCTCCTCGAGGATCGCAACGAGCGAGACCACAAACGCGTAGTCAACGTTGGGGTACACCGTGACGCCGAAGGTGTCCTTCCCCAGCAGGAGGCTCGCGGCGGAGTGCTTCTTGTGCATCTGCGCGATGATGGTGTTGGTGGCTCCGGCGTATATGACGCACGACCGCTCGAACCAGCTCCCCTCGATCCTAAAGTCGCAGGCTTCTTCTCCGGTGTTTTGCGCCATGAAAACGTCGAGCTTCGTCTTGAATTGGAGGAGCGAAGACTTCCTCACGCTGAAGAGGTAGTCCTTCGAATCGGTGCTCTCTCCTCTGAAGACATGCCACCTCCTGTGTGCGCTCAGAAGCTGCAATGGAAATACACAGGTAAGATGAAGCATGTTGTAAGAAAAGAAAGCAACTCAACAAGAAGAGATCACCAAGAACAAATTATCTTTGTGGGGATTCGAGAAAAAGATCGTAACTCTTTTTGTTGAGATTATTGTTCCACCTTGTTAGAAGACTAAATTTACCCTTTTCAATATATAAATCTAACGCTGAATTGGTTTTAGAATGGAAATCCTCAGTTTAATTAACATGATTAGAGCGTGTTTGATCTGTGTGTCATGCTTGTTTGACTAAAAGCCATCAAATTTGATATGTCGTTAGGTTTTTAATCGTGCCACACGTAAAGGGGCGCGTTGATAATTATTTGGCGCGCGTTGGGGAACTAACTTTCCCCGACTCAATATATAAATTAAAGAGGTCACCAATTGATTTTACAGTCAATTAACATGGTAAAATTGTCTGGAGGCGATCATCGGTAGGCCTGAAAGAATTACCAACGATGCCAAATGGAGAAAGACAGACTTCATGACGAAGACAATCAACGTGGACAAGTTTATGTGGTGTCGTTCCTCCTGTGGATTGACTTAACAAAGCAAGGTCGAAAGAAAAATGTGAAGATCTGATTGGGCTTCAATCAAATCTTCAAGTGGAAGATTGCTGCATAATAAATGATAACTGCGTGAAGATGTTTCCTTCACGCGGTATGCTTCGTAATGTATTATATTATATTTATAATATTAATATGATTTTATTAGTATAACGCGTTTGATTTTGCCTATAAATAGGCATCAGACGTCGAAGGAAAAATTATCCCAAGCAAAGCAAAAACAATATATATATATATATATATATATATGTATGTGGTGTAATAAGTTAATAGAGGGTTTGTGAGGTATTGTCTCCGACTATAAAGAGAGATATTGAGTGCTTTTTCTCCTGTATAGATTGAGAGGTTGTAACCCCTATTTTACCCACAGTAAAATATTTCTACCTTGCCCGTGGTTTTTTTTACCCCGATCTGTTTGGGGTTTTCCACGTAAATTCCGGTGTTCTTTTACCTTTACAGTCATTTCCAATATCGTTTTACTGCCAACATTTACAACATATGCAAAATCAAACGTCGAAGGAAACATCTTCACGCAGTTATCATTTAATATATGAGACCAAGTTGGTCTCATTTATTATGCCAGCAATCTCCCACTTGAAGATTTGATTGAAGCCCAATCAGATCTTCAAGTGGGAGATTGCTGGCATAATAAATGAGACCAACTTGGTCTCATATATTAAATGATAACTGCGTGAAGATGTTTCCTTCACGCGGTATGCTTCGTAATGTATTATATTTTATTTATAACATGGATAAGGGCATGTTTGATATGTGTGTTGTTTGACTCACAGCCACGTGATTTGATATATCCACGTGTTAGACTTGAATCGTAACACACGTACGGGGACGTGTTAAGATCATTTTTTGAAATCCTCAAAATAACTAATTTGATTGATCTCGATGAGACATCTACTATGATCACCAATTGATTTTACGGCGAAATCCTAAATTTAACATTTTTTTAGGTGGGATCTAATATGATAATCCTTCTCATAAACGGGCAAAGGAAGACCATTCATCGTCATCAAGATCGAGTTTTTTTTTTTTCTTTTTTTTTTTTCGTTTACCTTTTGTTGGAAGGTGATGATGGGATTTCCGTTGACGTCGAGCAAGGTGCGGCGATCGTGAAGGCTGAACACTTTGCCCTTAATCCTAAACAATATATTCCCATTCACGTCCGTGACGGCGAAGCTTCCTTCGGAGAGGGTCATGAGCTTCCTCGCGATGGTCAAATCCACGGGGTACGGTGCGCAGAAATGTGGGCTGATAACGGCCACCGACGGCGGCGGCGGCGGCGGCTGATTCGGGTAATAACTCGCACCGGCCATCTTCAAGATAATATATTATTATTACAGAGATTAATGAAGAAAGGAAAAAAAAAAAGAAAACCGATGTCTGTTTGATGTGATGTGAAGGAGGTGCTGCTTTTTTATGTCTAATTTCAAGATGAGATTTATGGGTTATATTATATACATACACATTATGCATCGAGAGCGCGTATTCGTCCATGTCGACGCGGACTTTATTATTTTTGCCGTGTGGATTAGGTTTCTGATATTTTGAGGCTCAAATCGCTCAAAGCGTTTTACAATTCATTAAATAATAATAATAGTAATTCGTGTTTTATATGTGGTAGTCCGTTCCTTTCGGTTTTGATTAGTAAACTGTATGAAGTTGCTTGGCTCTTTCTTTATGTGGAAAATGTTGGATGATTCGCGGGTCGGGTCGGAGTTGGGAAATCGGATCGGACTGGTCGATTTGGACCGCTAAACCCGAAATGGATAAAATTCAATTTCAATATATTTGTATTATTTTTTAAGGTAAATTATGCAATAACCTATGTGGTTATACTGAAATGCACATAAATATCCTATACTTTTTTTATTTCGCGAAACTCCCTTGTGCTATCTAAAACGTACCACTGTATCCCCGATGTTGTTGAAAGCTTAGCACAGTACCTTCGTGTTGTCGAAAACTTAGCACCGTACCCCCTATGTTTTCTAAAACATAGCATTGTACCCCCCAATTATTATGTGCAAATGACAAGGAAGAGATTTTACGCTATTTACCCTGTTTTTCAAATCACATGTAAGTTATATGCTATTTACCCTGTTTTTCATAGGAATACGCTTTACTCCCGTTCTTATTCCTATTCAACTGATAAACATTAGACCAATTATACTTTTCGATTGGATTCGAAAAATTCGGTTCAAAAGCTTGTCACGGGTATTTATGTTGATGATGGTTGGATAATTACATCAAAAAAAAAACAGATCGCCCCGTAGAGGAGCAGATGAAAAAAAAAATCAATTTTTTCCCAGATAATTGCTTGGTTTAGAGATGCAAATTAAGTGTGTGTTTGGAAGCACTTATGAAATGGACTTCTAACCTAAAAGTCCATTTTGAAAAGTAAAATACATTTGGTGAAAATTTTGAGATGGACTTTTAAAATATGTTACTTTTCAAGAAGTCCATTTGAGAGAAGCAACTTTTAATGACTTTTCAGAATTACTTCCTGCAACTTTTGCAAAAGTCTATTCCCACCAAACACTTTAAAAAAATAAATTTATATTTATAAAAGCTACATTTCGAAAAAGTCCATTTACCAGACGTGTTCTGAATCAAAAGTGGAATCAAACTAGCCCTAAATTTGTAAGGATTTCCCGAAGAATCCTAAAAGATGTGTTATAGCAAGAAAAATATCTAGATAAACAATATTGATAATAGTATAAAATGAACAAGGAAGAATAAAAGTCGTACCTTTATCATCTCAAATTCCGAAATAAAAGTTGAAACGTTAAGGATCGAGCGGTGAGGAAGAGGACATTGAACTAAAATGGAGATTAAGGTTGTAATAAAGTGTGATTAA
Source organism: Linderniella brevidens (assembly GCA_004919715.1). NCBI lineage: Eukaryota > Viridiplantae > Streptophyta > Magnoliopsida > Lamiales > Linderniaceae > Linderniella > Linderniella brevidens. Next base: position 1,748,112 of record SWDC01000146.1, read on the forward strand.
TCCTGTTGGATATTTCTTAGTAAATGTGGGCCGGAAAAGCGGTCTTGAAGGTCCAGGCCCACGTAGGCCCAAATCGTCACGAAACCTCTGTCGCCCTGTTTTTTTTCTTCCCGAATCTGCCTCATTATTCTTTTTTTTTTGAAGCACCCTATTTATTCTTTAAATTAGTTTTATTCTTTCCGAATAAATTAAGAAGTTTGAGAGGGGTACTATGGTCAGTACACAATACAATAGCAAAGAGCTGTAAGATTAGAACGTGATCGGTGAAACACGTGACACAATACAAAAACAATCGACACTGTGAAATTAAAGGTTAATTTCAATTTTCGGACGGGATCGATTCTTCGTATCAATCATCTACATAAGGCGCCAGCTCAGGAGCTCAACTCCGTCTTCGTCTTATCGACTCGTTGATTCCCGGATCCGTAAGTGATTTACTCTCTGAACAGTTATCAAATTAGGTCTAGATCTCCGTTTTGTTGCTTTCGATTTCTGCTGTTTGGATTCATCCCGGATTCTCTGGTGCTTGATTTCAATCGAGACGATTTCATATACGATTACTGATGTTTGCTTGGATATAGACTTGTTTCGTGATCGGATTTTGAGCAAATCGATGATTGGTCTGATATTTATTTGCATTCAAGTATTGAGATCGGACAATATTTCAATTTTGTCCTAATTGTTTTGAACTCTGTGAACGTGAGGAAAGGTTCCCGTGAAGGTGATGAAGGTTTTTAGCATTTCAGTCATTGTAGAAATTCCTGGGGAATGTCGTTTAATATTTTCTAGGACGACGATTGAGGTCTTCTATCTTTTTTCTGGGTAATTAGATGACACCTTCAATTGGGCGAAATGTATTTCCTCATTGATATGCTATTCTTATTCCTTTTGAAATTGCTCAAGTTTATACTGTTGTATGATCTTTTGATTATCGAAGCCCTAATGAGCATAATTACAATCTAAACCCTTCAAGACTTCCTACATTTCAATGCTTCACCGTCAAGAAGATTTTCTGTCCCACTACTCCTGGCCTTTCAGCTGATAATTTGTGCTCAGAGATGCTTGTTTGTCAAAAAGTTTACTGGCCTTTTCTGAAAATTAGTCGATGTAATGCTCTGCTTGGTAACCCCTAATCACCGTAATGATTTATTTCATTTCATCTTGACGGGATCCTCTGCGAATTACGGTTAAAACTACATAGTTTAATAAGCTGACATCAATCTAGATATAGATTAGCACTATTTCATTTTCTTTGTGCCACACCATGCAACCTAACATTGCATGCTCTCCTCCGTGGCCTCTCCTCTGTTATGTCATGTATGGCAAGAGAAAAAGTGTGGATAACTATATTTCCGTATATGACCCTATAAGAACAGAGTTTCGTTGCTTTGCCTCACAGGTTCCAAGACTTAAGAAACACACACCGCTCAACACGCAATGTCGGGCCAATCCCAGCGCTTGAACGTGGTCCCCACCGTGACGATGCTCGGGGTGGTGAAGGCCCGCCTCGTGGGTGCCACCCGTGGCCACGCCCTCCTCAAGAAGAAGAGCGACGCCCTCACCGTTCAGTTCCGCCAGATCCTCAAGAAGATCGTCTCCACCAAGGAATCCATGGGGGACGTGATGAAGGCCTCCTCCTTCGCCCTCACGGAGGCCAAGTACGTTGCGGGGGAGAACATCAAGCACATCGTTCGCGAGAACGTGCAGGCCGCGTCCCTCAGGGTCCGGTCCCACACGGAGAACATCGCGGGTGTCAAGCTCCCGAAGTTCGAGTACTTCTTCGACGGCGGGGAAACCAAGAACGACCTCACCGGGCTGGCTCGGGGCGGTCAGCAGATACAGGCCTGCCGCGGGGCCTACGTGAAGGCCATCGAGCTCCTCGTGGAGCTCGCGACCCTGCAGACCTCGTTCTTGACCCTCGACGAGGCGATCAAGACCACGAACCGGAGGGTCAATGCCTTGGAGAACGTGGTGAAGCCGAGGCTGGAGAACACGATCACTTACATCAAGGGGGAGCTCGATGAGCTCGAGAGGGAGGATTTCTTCAGGCTGAAGAAGATTCAGGGGTACAAGAGGAGGGAGCTCGAGAGGCAGAGGGAGGCTGCAAAGGCCTACGCGGAGGAGAGGGCTGCTGAGGAGATTTCCCTCAAGAAGGGGGTGACTGTTGGTGCTGCTCACGAGATGTTGTCGCATAAGGATGAGGACATAATCTTTTGAGGTGACTGATGGGTACTATGCTTAGTTTTTTTTGCTTTGAATTATGTGTGTTTGAGTACACACCACTCTGTGTGTGTGTGTTTTGGTTTTTTATGGGAAGTTATGAGAGTATCATTGGTGGATTATGAATACGTTTATTCTCAGAATAAGAGAGGCCCTGTGTGTTTTGTATCTGAAAATTGGCCGTTTGTTTATGATATGATAGCCGTGTCGTGTAAACTATCGATCATGTTTCAACTTGCATCTCGTATTGAAATGGGCAAGGGCATATTTGTCATATCGGTGTCTAATGGAGGGTAATTGAGGTAATATACTTTTTCTCCCCAATCCGCAAGAAACAAGACTTGCTCTTTTTGTTCTCGTGAATGCAGATGTGTTTCAAACTCTATTATCCCGGCAATAATTGGAGTTATTACAAAAACGACAAACTTCAAACAAAAATATAGCCACAACACAATGGTAAATAATAATCCTACAAACGCATTTATTATAAAAAAACTCCTAATAAGATACAAAGACTCAACAACCTCCGCTCATCTGCCGCCGGCGAGCTGTCCCCGGAGAAGCTTAGCAGCAGAGACCATGTTTTCAAGTGCGGGCTTAACCTCAGCGTACTTGCGAGTCTTGAGGCCACAATCAGGGTTCACCCACAACACATTCAATTCAAGCACATCAGCCATTTTATTGATCCTCTCGGCGATCTCCTCTTTCGAGGGTATCCTCGGGGAGTGAATGTCGTAGACCCCGGGCCCAATCCCGGCTCCGTACTTCACCCCCTCGCGGAACACCGAGAGGAGCTTCTCGTCCGAGCGGGAGTTCTCAATCGTGATGACGTCGGCGTCCATGTAGATGATGGAGCCGATGATGTCGTTGAAGTTTGAGTAGCACATGTGCGTGTGGATCTGAACAAATTCGGACCCAAAAAAATAAGTGTGCATAATTGTAGGGAGGATAAATTTACTCACATCCAAGAAAAAACAAACCCATGCGTGTAAGGGTTTCAAGAAGGGGAATGGAAAGGTTAAAGAAGTGAGCATAAAACAAGAAGGGTTACTTCCGATATATCATATACTCCCACACTGAAATGCGCGTTATTGCCTTGTGGTTTGGTTATTAGGAGTACATTCATGGACAGAAACAAATGACCGGGGGTATTGTGCTACATTTTAGAAACATAATGGAGTTTCGCGTAATAAACTAATTAATGTGCATTTCAGTATAACTACATTGCGGAAAATTACCCAAACAAGAAAGCAGAGAAATAATGATCACCACTACCCTAGTCATGTTGTACACCGCCCAACTCCGTTAGATTTTTGACACATCATCGAAAATCCAAGTTTTAGATGATGTGTCGAAAATCCAACGGAGTTCGGTTACTATCCAATTGGGTAGGGAAGAATAGACCGGAGATAATAACCTGAGTGGTGTCTTGGACTCCGCAGTTGGTAATTCTAAAACCATGGACAGCCCAGTCCAAATAGAAACCGTGCTCCGCTCTTCTAAGGGGCAAGCCTTCTCTTAGGGCGGCCTCGTCGATTTGTATTACGGTGATTCCCGCCTTTTCGAGATCTTCAACTTCGTCCTTGATGGCCAATGCAATTTGATAGCAAGTCTCAAACCCGTATAGCACAAAAAAAAAATATTCATTAGCATTTCTTGTTTCGTACTCGAAAGAAGAAAAAGTTTTTTCTTACAAAGCTGATTACGGTACCTTGGTTGATCGTTTCTTACAAAGGACCAGTTGAGAATCGTGACGGGGCCGGTGAGCATTCCTTTCATCGGACGATCGGTCATGCTCTGTGCGGCGCTGGACCAGAAGACCGTCATTGGCTCGGGGCGGCTCACGTCGCCGTAGATGATCGGTGGCTTCACGCAACGAGAACCGTAGGATTGAACCCATCCGTTGGCAGTGAAGGCAAAACCGGACAATTGCTCTCCGAAGTATTCCACCATATCATTCCTCTGATATCCAAGTCAAAGAAAATTACCAACAGAAACAAGAAGTAGAACGGGCTTCTTTGTTTTGAATAAAAATTGGCTTAATTATATTTTTAGTCCTGTTTATTAGAGGGGGGTGCATTTTAAGGACACTAAAGTTAAGTTAGCAATTTTAGTTCTGTAAGTATCAAAACTGAAGCAATTTATGGGCCCTTAAGTTAAGGGTAGCAATTTTAGTCATTTAAGTATAAAAAATGAAGCAATTTTAGGATAGTTAATTAAATAATAAAAAAACAATTAAATATTTTTATAGTTACTAGACTAAAATTGCTACCTTAACTTAAGTGTTCCTAAATTGCTTCAATTTTGATACTTAAAGGACTAAAATTGCTACCCTTAACTTAAATGTCCTTACAACGCTACCCCATCTAAAATACAGGACTAAAAATATAATTAAGCCCACAAAAAATTTACAAGATTGATATTCCAGTTGGCTTACCTCTGGCTCCCCGTGAACAAGAACATCGATATCTAACTCTTCCTGAAGCTTGACGACTTTGTTGATCTCCTCTTTGATAGACGCAACATACTCCTCTTCAGAGATTCTATATCAACACAAGCAACTTCTGAAGAGACCAGAAAACGAGGAAAAATTTTATTGACATAAAAGCAAAACGAAGAAACGGACTTGTTGGCCTTGTATTCACGACGAACTCTTCTGAGCTCAATAGTTTGAGGAAAGGAACCAATGGTGGTAGTTGGGAGGGTTGGGAGGTTGAGCTTCTTTTGTTGTGCATCAAGCCTGGCACGAACATTCGTTGCACGCCGGTGATCGGAGCCCTTTAATGCTGCAGCCTGATTCGATAACATAACATATGGATAAGCACAACAAGACACTTTTTATTGGGATTTGGGAGGATTTAACGTTGAGCAATGCATGAAAAATTACTCACAGCGTTTTGAACAGCTGCGTTTGTCACCCTTGGAGAAGATTTTCTCGATGCACGAGCAGCAGCGTTAGCAGAGAATAATTCCTGAACACAGTTTGAGTAACCCGGTTTACTCGCTAACTTCATGAAGCCAAAAATACAGTAAGGAACATCATATAGAAAGGTTTTTGCAAGAATTTTACAGAAATTAGTACCAGGATTCAACCAGTATAAGAAAATAATAGAAATCGCTGCCCTAATAAGGCATTAATATGGGGACATACCTCGTCCTTCGTACCGGCCAAAGCCTTAGCCAAAGCATTTACTTCAACCACCTTTTGCGCGGCAAATGCAAGCCAAGATCTGATTTCTTGATCAAGCTTATGCTCATTGACCAAATCCACCGCGGTGTGAAGAAGCGAACAAGAGGTCGACACGACGAGCCTTTCTGTTGTGAAAGAGATGAAAAATAAAATATACATTACGGGCATAATAACAAAAACTTAGCCCAATTATATACCTTTTCCAACAAAGTCTTCGAGGGACTTTAAGGTGATTAGAGATGCATCCAAATCATTAGCCCAAATGTTCCTCCCATCAACAACTCCAGCAAAAAGGAACTTTCCGGAAGGAAAATGACTTTTAATCAAATCAAGCGTGTTGGGTCCACGAACGAAGTCGAAACCAAAACCAGAAACTCCGGTCAGTGATGTAAGAGTTTTGAATGCTGGCTCAGGGACATCAGCGAAATATGTCTCCACTAGAACGTCGATTCCTGACAGAGATGATGACAGGTCACCATAGGCCTTCGTAAATGCTTCCAATTGGTGGGACTCGAGATCCATAACCAAGCTGGGTTCATCAAATTGGATCCATGAAGCACCAGATGCTTTCAACTCAGTGATGACTTCCCTGCCAATTGAAATAATCTTAAAGTCTTCATGTATGCTTCATTTTACAGTACCATACACTATTGGGAACATAAAATACTAACTATATAAATGATCTCAATAGCTAAATTAACGTGTTTACATCTCCCTTACTTGTAGATGGGAAGAATTTTGTCCAGCAGAGAAAGAAGTGGGAAAGCTCTTTCAACACCTTTTGCAGGTTTCGATAATAGCAAGTACGTAACGGGACCAACAATTACCGGAACAGTATCTACCCCGAGCTGAAACACCAAAAGCATCAACGGATCAATGATCTAACAACCTACCACATAACGAAACAATGCATGTAACTCAAAAAGCACATAGATGATACCGCTTTAGCCTCCTTGTACTCGTTCACCGCCTTGTGGGAAGCGTAAGAGAACGTAACATCAGGTCCCAATTCAGGCACAATGTAGTGGCTGCATTTTTTTATTAAAAAGAAAGAAAGAAAACCCATGATTACAATTATATGAACACCAGACACAACAAACAGAAGAAATCTACGAACAAAATCAGATCCCTCACTTACTAATTGGTATCAAACCATTTGGTCATCTCCATAGCTGGAACAGAAGCATTTCCTCTAGCCATAGAGAAGTAAGTGGAGAAACCAATTTCGCCACCCGTCCAATTATACCTCGGAGGAACTGCACCAAGCATCGCAGTTGTGTCAAGAACCTGATCGTAGTAAGAGAACGTGTTGCTCGGAATGTATTTAATTCCAGTTTTAGACATCTGCTTCCAAATCGATGCTCTGAGGTCGATTGCAACTCTTTCTAAATCTTCTGCACTGTTCTTTCCATCCCAGAATGATTCGAGGGCAAATTTGAGCTCCCTCTTCGGACCTATACGGGGATACCCGACAATGTGGGACGCCATTGTTCTGGTAGAAGAAGTTCAGTAGAGCAAATCGAATGTTATTATTGTTTTGAGGAAAAGGGCACGGCATTAAATATCATATGAACAGATTATCGGCAAACAAAATGCCGCAAAACAGAGACGCAGCTGCTATATATAATCCAAGATTTCAGAATGATAACAGTTGTAGAAGAACTCGTATGCAGCATTACTTTAATGGGTGATGCATTAAAAGAAGACGAATGCACCACCCACACAATATTACAATAGTCAGCAGCAGAAACTTTCTTAGACAAATTAACAAGGCAGGCAAAATCAGGTAAATGACATGATACACGATTTCAAACGAGAACCTACTCCAAGATCTATGCAATCATGTCCATTGAACTACACCAATTCTCAATAAAAATAAAAAATCGAAAAACAAAAAGGGCCATCATACACGATTGGAACGCGGGAACGTGAAACAATGCAGACAGACGTAAGCTTCACAACACTGAACATCCACTTCATGTCGGATCTACAATTCTCCAAAATTGAGTTCTCTCTGTTACATATCCGCGAAATCTAAACACGAACATCATCCAACCACTCAAACCCTATCCTCAAGCTCCTAAAGCCACATCAGCACACGCCAACTATTCTATAATTAGAAAAGATCACAAACGAGAACCAAAAGCATCTCATCGATAATATCAGCAGCTAAATTAAGAATCCAACACCCGCAAAAATGATTGGGAGTGGAAACAGAAAAAAGGGGGAAAATCATTAAACGAAGCATAATAAGATGATCAAACCTTTATATATAGACAAGGCAATAACACGGCCAACGGTCGCCACCGAGTAAGCTGAGATTATCACTGAGAATACTAACTAAACTACTGCAGCGCACGAGTTTCGCGGGATTGAACGATGGTGCTTATTTTTACAGCAATTTCTTTTCCTAAATTACTTAATTTAACCGTGTTTTTTGTTTTATATATTTACTCCTTCCATCTACGAGAGTGAAAAATAGCGCGTCGTCTTCACGCGCCAGTGTCTAGCAGATTAACAAATACTCAGGTACTGCCGATGCCTGAGGTCAAAGTACAGCCCAAATGTGTTTTTAAGGGAAATTGATATGGGCCCGAAGCCCAACAAGCAATATTTGGCCCAGTCATATGTTGGCTAGTGGTTTAGAGGGTTAACTTTTGACAGAGTTCAATTATATTTATATAGAATTGGAAACTAAAATAAGATGATAGCTTAAATATTTTTATATAGAAGCATAGGATAACAGCCGTAAGTACAAAGTCAACAATCCAAGAACGAAACTACTAAGATCTTGAGTTTTTTTGTTTCCTTTTTTTTTTTAACACAATTATCACAGATTTATTTTGAATTACTGGGAATACATATTATTATAAAAACACGACACGCATCATCAAGGCTGCAGCACATCGGCGGTCTCCGAGCTCCGATCAGTCGGAGTCACTGTCGCTGCTGCTGCTGTGGCCGTGCTCCTTCTTCTTCTTCTCTTTCTTCTTCTTTTCTTTGCCTCCGTCGTGTTGCTCGCCACCTTCGCCGTGGATCTTGTCCTTGATCTTCTCCACTAGGCCCTCTTTGTGCTCAGGCTTATGCTGCTCGCCGCCGTAGCCGCCGTGTTCGGGTGCTTTGTAGTGCTCGCCGCCGCCGTAGCCGCCGTGTTCCGGTGCTTTCTGGTGCTCGCCACCGTAGCCTGCGTGTTCGGGCTTGTGCTCTTCGCCGTGCTTCTCACCTTCCTTCTTGCCACCCACGCCGAGCTTCTCCTCGATCTTGTGAATGATTCCTGACATTTTTTATTATCTTATTTAATTTTTAATATTGAAGTAGTAATTGAAGATTTTGGGATGGCGAATGAGAATTAGGGTGTCTCCTATTTATAGGTGGTGGAATAGAAGATTTGTATGACTCTACAATGTTATCCAATTATATGCATATTAGAAAGAAAGAAATAACTTGATTTTTAAAGTTTCCATGTATTATATATGAATATTAAATTAAATATCGAACGATGCATGTACACTATATTTGCAATATTTGTCCGTGGGAATTTAATTTCTTGCCGAATTGGGCGATTTATTTATGTTTTTTAAAGTTGGGCATCGGTTCCATTTCTAAGATTGAGCCTTTGTGCATATGGTACATCATTACGCGTGTAAATTGAATGTGTATCTTGAAGTAAATGAGTCAAGGAGAATTCTTTCTTTCCAAAAAGAAAAACTATGAATTAGGTACAATTTCCTAGCAACATACATTTTTTAATATATTAGGTAAATATATATGGTAATGGGACACCATGATGTCTCTGCCGACCATATTATTAAAGCAAAGCATGGCCCACGAAAGACTTGTGAAAATGAAATAAAGAAAGAAGAGAAGAGATGCTTAACCACGTGAACGTGGCAGTGTCGACATCTATCGAGTTCTTGATTCGTTCAATAGTTGGGAGCAATCTACGGAAGCTCACATTCAAGCTCCTAACTTTTAATAAATGCAGTTGATTTTTCTTTTTATTTATACTATTCTTTGATTGGACGAAATAAATTGGCTAAAATCTACCCGCATTTGGCCTTTTCTTCCGATGATTTTGCTTGCCGACACAACACTTGGTTGTATGGCGTGGCGGGGTCTTCTGTTGGGACCATATAGGCTAATATGTTAAGATTATTTTTTACCCACCGTTAAATTAACTTTATCAAACTTAATATATAAATTAAAAAGACATATCCATGTATCAACAATTAATTTTATGAATGAACTCTCAATTTAACATAATCTTTATTTTACTTACGAGAATTTGCAAAACTTTAATTAAATATCATTGTATATATATGATTAATTATTTATTTGGTTATAGGAGAAACTTAAATTAAAGAGTTGAAATATTATAACAATAAATTTCATAATTTTAAAACTTATAATCCTTAATTGCTCCAATGATTTAATAAGGTGTTCGCAAATTGGTTCAATGCGAAACTTATGGTACAAAAATTGTCTTCCAAAAATATACTACATAACCAAACAAATAATTAAGACTTGTATATAACACTCAAAACAAATGGTAAGATTAGTCCTTGCTATTAGTTTAGGTACAGCTTCAAATTTCAAGGGCAATTGTACATTGTAGTCCCATTTTCGTCCACACGCAATGCATCATTAGAATAATTTAGTTCCCAACAAGGATGAGATTATTAGTCTCTCTCTCCGCATTGAATATCATTAAATGCAGTAACTCACCAATATCGATATATTTAAGGGTGCTACTATTTACACCCGGGGTGAAAAGTACCTAAAATTTGTAAAAATTAATTAATGTGTATAAATTTCAGGTGATATTTATAAATTTCATGTAATTATTGACAAACATTAAATGCGTAATTTCTTGCAGATTAATACATTCGTTTCAAATTAGTTATTTAATTTTTAATTTATTTTTATATATTAATTTACATTTTTATAAGTAATTAGATTTAATATTTTTGATTAACTATATTAAAATTTAACTTACTTTATATAAATTTCATATAATATTGATGTTTCTTAGTATTTATACAGATAAGAAAATATCATTTAAAGTTCCTATAATAATAACATATATATACACATATGTTATTATTTATTGATGTAGCTTATGTTTTTTCTTATGCGTCTTTTGCCAAAAATAATAACATATATATACACACATATCTAAATCAACAAAAAAGAAAAAGTATCATTATTACAAAGCTAACCTAGAAAAGTCCATAATTTATATATAATAAATATATATATATATATATATCAATTGAGTTTCAATTTATATGTAATAAAGAGCTGAAATAATAATAAAAAAAAGAGCTGATATAATATAATAATATTGTTAGTTTCGATTTATATATAATAAAGAGATGAGATAATAGATAAGTAATAAATGAATTTAAAAGAAAGTAATGAATAAAGTATGATAACTAATAGGGGGGTGTAAATAGTAATTGAGTGGATGCCAATAGAATTTCTCTTATAACATATTCTTTATCAAAAAGTAATTAATTAACTGTTTTTTTCATTAATGCACGAGTTCACACGTATCTAAGTTATCCAATTTTATTAATTCTAAAAAAAATGTTATCCAATTTTAACTACTATCACTTATTTATTAAGTAATGTCATATATATTTAGTTATCTTAACTATATCTTAAACTTAATTTTAATATACTATATTATACGACATGAAAATAAAATTTATCAATATTAATATTTAATTTATCTTAAAATATATGAAAAAACAGATGTTGCAATAGAAATCTTTACAAAATATATACAATTAAATATTAAAGGTAATAAATAATTATTGGTAATATTAATGAATTGGTTTCATCAAATACAAAATAATATATAAATATTATTCAACGTTATTTACTTACTAATTTTTTAAAGTTAAATATAATAAATTATTTATTTAGAGTTTAGATATTTTTGGAGACAATAATTAATAAAGGCTTGTTCAAACCTTAAAAATTGAAGTATTTACTACCCTAATTATTAGGGGGTGCAAATAGAATTAAGAGGGGTGCCAATAGAATTTCCCTATATTTAATTAATACAAATTTACCATTAAAGTTACACCGCATGAACGAAACGAATCAAGCCAAGACCCAGCAGGTCGCCGGACGGGCCAAATATTTGGCCCGAGAAATATAGGCCCGGATGAAAACGGAGTCGGACTCCGTCGAGCGCCATTTCGTGGTTACACACTTGGAGGAACAAACAGAATCCGGTGGTAATCGGAGGAGTAACTCAAACAAAAGCCAATCAGGGATGTCCACGAAATTCGAATTCGAGTGATCGTCGGTCGAAGAATTCCTCACTTGGGATGTCGATCCCTGGATTTCCATGGCAAGATTCGAGAGAAGCATGTGCTTGTTATCTCCCAAAAGCTAGGGTTTCCAGAGGCAGGAGCAATCGGATTGCAAAACCCGACAGAGCTTAAATTAAGGGAAAAAACCAATAAGATCACAGTCGACGATGCTGCGGCATCCCAAATTAGCTTAAGATAACAACGCGATCGGTTTGTGGGTCCGGTGAATACGTCCCAAATTCATCTGACCACGATAATCATAGGATAATGACAACTTTTTGGGATAGGTCGTGAAAATCGAAGCCCTTCCAACAATTTTCTTGAGTAATTCCGGTGGGCTTTATGGTTCATGATTATCGTTGTCCATGAGTGTGTGATGCAATTAAGGCTCCGTCAGGTCTGTGTGGCGCAAGCCCACGTCGGTAGTTAGAGACTAGCTCATAGTCAAGTCGAATGAAGATACCTCGAGATAGAAAAAAAATAGGAACGACCAAATTAGGGTTCGCATTATAGGGACATTTTAGGACATTACACAATCGAATCCACTTCAAATGGGACTGCGTCGCATTTCCAATAAGTTTAATTTGAAATGAATTTGAACCTTATTGTCGGCTATGGACGACTCCGCTTCTAGTGGGACTAATACTCCTGATTCATGTGACATAATCCAAATTTCACAAAAAAAGACAGTCTCATGATTCAAATATGTTATCAAGAGAAGAAGGGCTTAGTAAAAAAATAACTATTTACAGATAAAATAAATATTTTATATATTTATATACCAGTTATTATAATGGAATATAACGAATTCATATAATAACGAAATACAAAGAAAAAAAGGTAATAAAGTGTACGCGGGCACACTTGATTACATTGGAATGAACGATATAGAGAAAAAGCGAGGTGTTTGTTTTCATCAAATCGTCAAAGATTGGATCTTTATAACGGGATCCAGTCATAAAAGCCGATGGGTCGGTGGAAAAAATGCATCGACTATGAATGACGACGTTCTCTAATTCTTAGTATCCCTTTTCTTTAAATAGAAAATGAGAATATTCTTCGAGCAACGAAAGATGACTTCAAAGCATGCGATGCAAATTTTATTGATATACGTCTATAATTGATATATTGCGAGACAATCAAGGAAGTTGAGATGCTTATTAATTTTTCTCAACCAAAGTTTCATTAATGTAATAGTGACTAAAGAGCTCAGCTACACCCCAAGATTCAAAGTTTGAAAAAATATCCAATACAAATAATACTAAAACTCCATAATAATAATGGTTCAGTCCAAATTTACAATACTATCCATTCTTTTTCCTTCTTCAACTGCGAGCTTGCAGAGACATGTTTCTTAACGAGGTGAACAAAACCTACTATACTATATGTTTCTTAACGAGGTGAACAAAAGCTACTACTAACAAATGAAAAAGAAGGGAAACTTGTGAAAAATGTTATTACACACTGACAATAAAAAGAGTGCCATGCACTGGCACAAAAAAAGACTTATTGCACATGAAGTTTCGCACTTTTCTCACTTTTAAATTCAGGCAAAAAACAACTCCACTAACCTCATTAAACCGCAAAGCACCCACTAAAACAACCTTAGACAACAAAGGAAGAAAAAAAAGGTGAAAAAATGGCCATTAAGACGCGTAAACTTATAGTCGAAGTCATCGACGCGCGCAACCTCCTCCCCAAGGACGGGTGCGGCTCGTCGAGCCCGTACGCGGTCCTCGACTACCACGGTCAGAGGAGGAAGACGAGGACCGTGGTCACGGACCTGAGCCCCGTGTGGAACGAGGCGCTCGAGTTCACCGTCTCCACGAAATCACCCGAGCTCTTCGGGGACGTGCTGGAGCTCGACGTCCTCCACGACAAGAACGCGGGCCCCACCACGAGGAACAACTTCCTCGGGAGGGTCAGGCTCGACTCGAGGCGGTTCGTGAGGAGGGGCGAGGAGGTGTTGATCTACTACCCGCTGGAGAAGAAGAGCCTCCTCGGCTGGATTCAGGGCGAGATCGGTCTCAAGATATATTTCGTCGACGAAGAAAAAGAAGATGTTACTGTTGTTGCTGCTGTTGATGCTGTTGCTGCTAGTAAGGCTCCCGAAGGAGGAGTTTCCGGTGAAAAGACCGAAATGCCCTCCACGGGTGGCGAGGCCCCGTCGGAGAGAAATAGGTAATTGTAGGCAGGGCCGAGGATTTGAGCCCTATCACCTGATCTAATGCATAGGGCCATATTTTTAGGGCTCAGTATCACATGCCCCACAGATTTTTAGGGCTCAACATCGTGAGAGTCTCACTTTGTTACAAGAATGGAGCCACAAAAGTTTAAAAAAAAAAATGGCCATGTTGTAGGACATTGTATATTAACATTGTATGTGTTCGCTTAATGCAGTGACGACAAGCCGAAACCCGAAGCTGATCCCGAGCCTCCATCTAGGGCCGAAGCTGGAGGAAACGAAGAGGCTAACAAAGACACAGAGGATCAGAACCAAACACTGCGGGCCCCGCCTCTCTCGCCCGGAGGAGCTCGAGCCTCGGGTAATATGTCTGCTTCGGTGGCAACGGCCTCTGTTCCACAGGTGAAGCTCATGGATCGTAGCGCCGGCAATGCGGTTGCACCCATGCCGATTGGCCGCGTGTCGTCGGTCGGCAGCTTTCTCTCGGAGAAATCCGACGCGTCGGCGATCGAACGGTCCTCGTTCGATCTCGTCGACAAGATGCACTACCTCTTCGTCCGTGTGATTAAAGCTCGCCACCTCAGCGCTTCAGGTAAAAACATATTCAAGACTTTTACATGGGAGAACGCCGATTTTGGTCCCCCCAATGTTTGAGGTGTGAGCGTTTTTTTGTCCCTCGTGTTCTGAGATGCTACATTCAGTCCCCAGTGTTACTGATTTGGGGCGATTTTGGTCCTCCGATTAATTTAAAAATTAAATTAGACTTAATTACGTGTCGGACGGACCGGCTCGTAACTCTGTCCAACTTAACAGTGAAATTAACTGAAGAATCAAAATCGCCGAGTAATATTTGAGATTAAATGCGACATTTTGGAACATGGTGGAAAAAAAAGCCTCTACGACAAAATTGCGGACAAAAATGGTGTTCGTTTTTTTTTTTTTGAATCAAACAAACTCCATGTCTTCGAACAGGTAATCCCGTCGTCAAAATCGCGGCGTCGGGCCGCCACGTCATTTCCCGGCCGGCGTCGAAGACGCCATTATCCTTCGACTGGGACCAAACGTTCGCCTTCAGCCGGAACCTGCCCGATTCGTCCCCCTTGCTCGAGGTCTCCGTGTGGGACCCGTCGGCCGGAGACGACGTGGCGGAGGACGGCAATTTCCTCGGAGGGGTCTGCTTCGACGTGGGCGAGATCCCCGTGCGGGACCCGCCGGACAGCCCGCTGGCCACGCAGTGGTACCGGCTCGACGGAGGCGGGTCCCACCGCACCCCCGGGGACCTGATGCTCGCCGCGTGGGTCGGTACCCAAGCCGACGAGTCTTTCCCCGACGCGTTGAAGACCGAGTCCTCTCCTTCCCATTCTTCGTCGTCGTCGAGGTCCAAGGTGTACCAATCGCCCAAAATGTGGTACCTCAGGGCCTCGATCATCGAGTCCCAAGACATAACAATGTCGGTGGCATCGTTCAAAGAATCTTCTTACCAAATCAAGGCCCAGCTCGGTTTCCAGGTCCTGAAGACGAAGCCCGTCAGGACAAGAACGGCTAACCCGTCGTGGAACGAAGACCTCCTCTTCGTAGCTGCCGAGCCGTTCGCAGACGGCGACCTCGCGTTTTACCTCGTCGAAAACACGAAAAAAGACCGCGTTACCCTCGGAGCCACCAGGGTCCCCCTCGCAGCCATCGAGAGGAGAGTCGACGATCGAACCGTGGCTTCGAGATGGTTCCGTTTAGAGCATCCCGAGGACCCGAACCGTGCTCACAGAGGCCGGCTACACCTGAGGCTCTGCTTCGACGGCGGCTACCACGTGATGGACGAAGCGGCTAACCTCTGCAGCGACTACCGCCCGACGGCTCGACAGCTGTGGAGCCCACCCATCGGGACGATCGAGCTGGGGATTGTCGGGTGCAAGAATCTCCTTCCTATGAAGTCCACGAAAGGTTCAACCGACGCGTACGTGGTGGCCAAATACGGTAGTAAATGGATACGAACCCGTACGATTCCCGATAAGTTGGATCCGAGATGGAACGAGCAGTACACGTGGCGAGTCTACGACCCGTGTACCATTTTGACCGTCGGGGTCTTCGAAACCCGGGAAATCTCCGGGTCTGACGAACCCGAGACCCGACCCGATTTTCGTATCGGGAAAGTACGGGTTCGTATATCTACGCTGACTACGGGGAGAGCGTACAGGAATACGTATCCCTTGCTGCTGCTAACCCGGGCCGGGCTGAGGAAGACCGGAGAGATCGAGCTCGCGGTTCGGTTCGTGCGATCCTCTCCGGCCCTCGATTTCTTGCACGTGTACTCGCAGCCTCTGCTTCCGATCATGCACGTGGTGAAGCCGATCGGCTCGGTGCAGCAGGAGGGTCTACGGCTAGCCGCGGTCAGGCTCATCTCGGGCCATCTCTCCCGAGCCGAGCCGCCACTCGGGCCCGACGTGGTCTCGTACGTTCTGGGCTCGGAGTCCGACGGGTTCAGCATGCGAAGGGTCCGGGCGAATTGGTACCGAATCGTGAACGGGGTCGCCAGCTCGGTCGAGGCCTTCAGGTGGCTCGAAGCGACTCGAGCCTGGAAGAACCCGACGGCTACCCTGCTGGTGCACGCGGTGCTGGTGGTGCTCGTATGGTTCCCGGAGTTGGCGGGCCCTGCGCTCGCGTTCTACGCGTTCGCCGCCGGCGCTTGGAACTACAGGCACCGAGCCCGCGGGTCCCCGTCGTTGTCCGGCTTCGACCCGAGGATGTCGTTCGCGGAGGCCGCTGACGTGGACGAGCTGGAGGAGGAGTTCGACGCGGTGCCCTGCGTCAGACCGAACGAGCTCGTACGGGTCAGGTACGACAGGCTGAGGGTGCTGGGGGCTCGGTTCCAGGTCCTGCTGGGTGATGTGGCGGCTCGAGTCGAGAGGCTGCAGGCACTGGTGACGTGGCGGGACCCGCGTGCCACGGGGATCTTCGTGGGGTTTTGTTTTCTGGTGGCGGTGGTGCTCTTCTTGGTTCCGATGAAGATGGTGGCTATGGCTTCCGTGTTTTATTACATGAGGCACCCATTGTTCAGGGATAGGTTTCCTTCCCCGGCTCTTAACTTCCTCCGGCGGCTCCCGTCCCTGGCCGATCGAATGCTGTAGGCTTTGCTGGCTCGGGAAATTCGAGCTCTAACTATCGAACTTTCTCCGATTAATCTACAGTAATGGGCCAATGTAGCAGCAACAAACTCAAATTGTGTGTATCAATTACCTTTCCTCTGTAACCCAGAAAAAAAAAAAAAAAAAAAAAAACCTGAGTTTCTTCAGCTACCTGAAAGTTTCTGAGATTTTCATGATTTACATTTCATCACATCACCTGTAATAATCTAACTCACATATATATGACTAATCCGAAACATTTCAATCTTCGAGCCTCAAAGAGCTCCTCCGAATCCACAGCTCGTACATAACCATGTAAAACGCATCGTAATCCACGGGAGGAAGATGCCACTGAAAGTGCTTCCTCACCTTGGAAACGTTCTCCCTCAGATTCGAGTACTCCTCCTCCGTCACCCCCCGGAGAATCTCCTTCAGGAGAGGAATGTCCAAGGTTGCCACCACGATCGAGAATCTCCTCCAGTCGAGGATGTCTTGAAACGGGAGGTCGTAGTGATTCGCGATTATTACGGGGACGCACCCGTAGTAGAGAGCGTCCCCGATCCGAGCCGTGTTGACCTCGTAGCCTTTTACGTGGAGGCAGAATTTGCTCTGCAGGAGGGCCTCGGAATACGACGTCTTGAGTCGCCCGGAGTAGAAGGATAAATCGGGATCGTTCTCCCACGCTTTGAGGAGGTTCTCGCGGACCGGAGAGTTCACCGCTCCGGCGAAGAAGGCAAGTTTCGTCCTGGAGAGAAAGATTATAGAGAATATATCAAGCTATATGTTGAGATTTAAATATTCATCATGGGACAATTCAGTTTGCTTGATTTAAATTAATGTATCAAAGAGACAACTTCCTCTATCACCTATTGATTTTAGGGTTGAAGACCTTACTTTGTAATATGGTATCAGATCGGGTTCGATCTGCGCGTGTTTCAGTCACTGCCACCCGATTCATATGTCCACGTGTTAGGCCTTATTCAGTCATACCACAAGTGAGGGGATCCCGCATCGGATAATTCAACACACACACACACCCATTCAAGTAAAATATCAAAGATGCAGCTTCATCTATCACCAATTTGTTATAGGTTGAAGCCCTCGATTTCTAATATGGTACCGAGCGGTTTCGATCTGCGCGTGTTTCACACCGTCCCCCGAATCATATGTGCCTTCTTCAGCCATACCAAGCGTGAGGGGGCATGTTGATATTTAAATCCCATATCGAATGATTCAACTCACTCGACTCAGTTAATATATCAAAGAGGCAGCAACTTTACTCGTCACTAATTGATTTTAGGCTTAAGCCCCCAATTTCTAATAGAAACGATTAAAAAGATCGATTTTTGGATGCACACTCGCTAACTCGAAGTCACACGAAACATAAAAACCGCACCTTTCGTGCCCAAGAATCGCGGGATCGTCTCTTCTGGGCCAGATTTGGGGCAAGGAAGCATCTTTATGAGCCACGTAGGAAGCAGCATAGTAGCTCGAAGAGCACACGATTTGGATCGCATTGAGCTTAACCTCCGAAGCCTTATCCATCGCACTCCTTCCAATCGAATGACAAGCAACATAAAAATGATCGGCGCCGCCGGTGTTATTCCAAAAAGCGTACTTATGACTAATATTGAAGATGTAATCGGCCACGAAGTCCTTAATCCCGTGGGTCCCAACACGAGGGTCTTGTCTGAGCCTCGCGATCGAAAAGGGCAGAAAGAAGAGATCCGCCGAAGAAGGGTCCTCGGTGATGAAATGGCTCCTCATGAGCACCTGCTTGAAGTAGCTTTCGCTGGCGTAGTTGCCGCTGGGCTCGAAATCAACGGGCAAGAGAACGTTAGCGAAGGGATCATCGCGGCTGTGTGGGTAAACGTAGATCTTCAGGGATTTTTTCATCTGCTCGTAGTTGTCGAAGAAGATTGCTCTGTCATGGAACAGTTGTGTGTCGTTAACGTAAACCTGGGAACCTAAAAACGTTCGAGAGAGTACAAATGTTATACGTATAAAAATTGTATAAAAAAAACCCAAAAATTGAGCGATCGATGGGGCTAAATCACAGAGCATTACTGGGTTTTCCATGGCTTGACGAAGAGCCCTTGAAGCGTTGGCTTAAGTGCAGGTTTTCTGGACGAACGAAGAAGAGATTGGAAGTAGACGACACGTAGATGAGGATCAGAAGCGAGGTTGTAAGAGCTAAAGCTGTGGGTAAGAAGTAGAACAAAGATTTCAGGTTGTGGGTGTTCGACGAGGAGTGTGGAGCTTGCCGGGTAGTGAAGGCATTGTAGAGTAGGTGTAACGAAGAAGCAGCCATTTTTCAGCTGTTAATTCGAGGAATTTCGTGTTCGTTGGAGGACATTGAAAGCTTTGAATCTTTAATTGCGATAAAGGTGTGATTTTTTGGGTCGTCGTTGGATAGGTGGAAAGTTCGATGAGAATGATCCCTCGATGAAATTAATATATTACTTTTATTATTATTTAATCAACAATGCAAAATTTCGTATTCAATTAGGGCCAAAAAAGTAGTATTCTCTTACTGTTCGAAAGGGAAAAATGCCGTCTTTGTATATTATATAACATTGCTTATTATATTTTCAAGAATTGGTTAGTCTCATTCCAAAGTATTGAATGATTTTTTTTTATGCCGAATGCTTTTAAAATAGGGTAGGAATGAGAATACCTCAGATTGGTCCTGATGTTTATTATATGGACAAATGTAGTCTAAGATGTTTCATGTGGATCAATTTAGTCCCTGATGTTGTCGAAAATGAAGTTCATCCGTTATTTAGACTGTCAACTTTGACGAAAAATGGCATCCGATGATTTCCCCCCTAGACGGGCTGTGCTAAAACGTGTTATTTTCTGTCTAAATTGACGCCCTCGTTGATGGATGGATCATTTTGATTTATTTTCGGGAGCATTGAGGACTAAATTGGTCCACACGAAATACGAATGACTAAATTGACCTATAATATAATTATGGATGATTATCGGGACCAACAAACGAGACATGTTAACGTTACTGCGATAGAGATGTGAAAAAGGTTATGTGTAGTCTTGCCTAAAATAAACCGGAACTGGCGGTTCCGACCGGCCAACCGCCGGTTCCGGTTTCTAACCGGAACCGGACACCAACCGCGACCGGCGGTCGCGGGTAGCCGGTTCCACGCGGTTTGAGAAAATCTCAAACCGCAAACCGCCGGTTCAACCGGCGGTTATATATATATAATATATATATATATTTATATATCTAATATATAAATATATAATTATAATACGAAAAAAAATATAATAATATATAATATATGCCGGGAACCGGCGGTTGCAACCGGCAACCGCTACTTACCCAAAAAAAATTATAAAGACGGTACTCGCGTATAAACGCGAGTTAATAGATCAATTAGGAAATTTAGAGTGTAAAATGTCAATTGCCTCCGATATATGGAGCGATCACTGGCAATGTTATCATTACATGGGCGTTACATGCCATTGGATTGATGACTCTTGGCAAGTACAGAAACGCTTAATTGCGTATAGGGAATTTGACACAGCACACACAGCTCAAAACATCCCACTTAAGCTTATGAGTATCTTATCGGAATATAGGATACTCGAGAAGATTTTCTCGGTATCCTTTGATAATGCTAGCGCTAATAACGCGAGCATTGAAGATTTGATTAAGTATTGTCGACCGTCATTTGGCGGTCGATTCTTTCATGTCTGGTGCTTCTGCCACATACTTAACCTATGTGTTCAGGACGCACTCACGCATCTAAAGACACACGTTACGCCGATACGAATGGAAATTAGTTACATGATGCGTCACTCTTCTGTATTGAAGAAGTGGAAGCGTCATTGTAAAAGTTTGGCAATCACGCCCAAGAAGTTTGCCTTAGATGTACCCAACATGTGGAATTCCACCTACAAGATGTTGGATACGTCGTACGAATATCGCCACACCTTGAGCGATTTCTACGACGAAAACCTCGAATTCGGGGTAGCATTACATCCTACGATGTGGGACGGATGCAACGGCATATGTGAAATACTTCAAGTATTTCACGATGCCACGAAGGATATGTCAGGAACATATTACCCGACATCAATCTTAGCATTAGATCATTGCGTTAAAGTCGCATGCATTATAAACGCTTTTGTAAATGACGAGATTGCGGGCCCGGCCGTTTTATCCATGAAGGCTAAATGACTGAAATACTTTTGGGAACTACCCGATATCTTCATCATTGCGAAGATATTAGACCCCAGAATACACGTAGAGGGGACAGATAATTTTCTGGCACTATACTACCAGTTCATTGCGGCTGATTCTAGTGTTATCCCCGATAACTACAATATTCAAGTTAGGGGATATAGAGTATGACGCTCTAAATGCAGTCTTTAGAGCGTATAAGACCGATATTGGCCAAGACCCAACTCGATCGAGTTCGGGTCAATCCACTAATAGTAGTAGTGCTAGTGGTGGTGATCGCTTAGCCTCCTACTACAACCTCCTCAACACGAGCAAACGCCAAAGGTCGACGAACCCGTTCATAGAGTTAGATAACTACTTGTCGACCACTTTTAAGTTCGCCGAGGACGAGGATCAGTTCAACGTCCTCAGATGGTGGTCGAAGATGTCGCCAATGTATCCAACGTTGGCGAAGATCGCTAGGGAAATCTTTGTCGTCCCAATTTCAACCGTCGCGGTTGAACAAGCTTTTAGCATGGGCGGCTTAACTTTAAGTGAAAGGCGTTCGAGGTTGACGGTAGAAAACGTCGAATACCAATGCCTTCTCGATGATTGGACGAGAGCCGAACATCGGACACAAGATTTCACGAATACCAATTCGGACGACGACGTGTTCGACGACACCACCGGCACAGAGACTAGTGGTGGCGGCAATGGCGGCGGCGACTAAGAGTAGAGAGACTAGAGAATCTCCGAAAATGGCGAAAGATTCAAGCCCGAAAAAAGATAAGTCCTTAATACTAATCTCATTGTATTAATTTTTTTATTTTATATTTTTAAATAATTACTTACTCATACAATCTTATTTTTCAGCCAACGTCTCCAAGAAATCGCTCGCGTGATGACATCCAAGAAAACGACAAAGTCCAAAAAAGATAAGTCCTTAATACTAATTTCATTTTTAATTTATTGATTAAATTTTTTATGTTAAAAAAAATTATCTAACTAACTTCTATTGTACATTTTTTTTCAGAAACCGATTATCGACTGGCGTTGGCAAATGGCGATTGCGATTCAAGTATTCAACGAACAACGAATAAATTTTTTTTCTTGCTTTGTATTTTCGACTTTGTAAATTTTAATTGTATATGTAACTTCATTTTTGTAATGAAATTTATTTATGATGATTAATATTTTTAAATCGAAACCATTGTTATATACCGAAAAAAAAAACATAATTGTGTCTGGAAAACTATCGAAATATACACTATAAATTTAAAAAAAAAATTAACAAACCGGCGGATGGTAACCGCCGAATACCCTTTGACCGGCGGGTTGGTCAACCGGCAACCGGAGACAAGCCAACGGCAATCCGTCTCCGGCCGGTTGTTCGACCAACCGGCAACCGCCGGTTCCCAACCGTCGATTAATTGAAATCGGCGGTTGGGCAAGTCTAATTATGTGAGCTCTTTGCCCGATTGTACTCTTTTCGAGAATTTTTCTACGAGCTATCTTTTAGAAATTATTATTATTATTATTATTATTATTATTATTATTATTATTATTATCCAAATGAAAAGTACGGTCACAAAAAAACCTAGCTTTAATACGCAGCAGCCCCACGCTTTTTTTTCCCTCTCAATTTAGTTAACTCTCTCGCTCCATCTCCCTCTCTCTCTTCTCTCTCTCTCTCTCTCACACACACACACACGTGCGCGCACCTAATGGGAAAGTATATTCGGAACGCGAAGGCGTCGGACAACGTAGCAGCGGTGGCGGAGACGGGAGTCCGCACGCGAGCCAAAACCCTAGCCTTGCAGCGCGTGAATAAGTCCGAGTACATGGAGCTTCGCTCGAGGCGTTTGGTGAAGCTGCTGCCGGTGCGAGATTCCCGAAAAGCCCCCGTCCCCACACCGCCAAAAGTCAAAATTGAGGAGGACGAAATGGTCAAAATGGACCACGAGCATCAAATTGGGTTTCAGGGCTCCAACGAGGTCGATGGGTCGTGTGGGGGGAACAATTTTGACCGCGAAGCCAGGGACGGGTATGTAAATAAATTAGTGTTTCCTCGTGTATATGTGCTCTCATCGTTGTTTAGGCTTTTTAATTTGTCTTTGTGTATTTCTTTATAGTCCTTTTTTTCTTTGTTCTTTTTGGATATATTGTCTGAATTTGATGTATGGCTCTGTTCGTGAGCTTGGAGTGTCTTCTTTCTTATTCTTACGTAATTCTTGTTTCGTTGTGCAAAAAGGCTCTGTGAGAATAATCATAGTTTATTTTATAAGCCAGACAAATTTACATCTCCGAGGTGAAAGATGAGGGGCTTTGGTTTGTAATTTATGCTTTTCTCCCTTTTATCTTTCGCTTGGGATAAGATAGATTTCTCTTAAAAAGCTTCAAACTTGCATTTTCTTTCTTTTTTTTACAATTTTCTCAAAGCATAAATCTTTTATTTTACACTTTCTGGAAAAAAAACCACATTTTTTTTCTGGCACCAGCAATCTTGTGTCTTTTGTCATAAAATTATTTTTAGCAGCACAAGTTTATGATAGCATTACATCAGCAGCAAGTCTCTGATATTTGTCTCCTACTTTGCAACTGAATTTTTCATGGAAAGCCATTCTTTTTGTTTTCAATTCGTTTTACATATAAAGAATTAGATCTCGATTTTTCATATAAAGAATTAAAAATCTTGATTTTCCGGCGGCAAATTCAAAGCCTTGCGGATGAATCACATTTCTGTTATCTTCAGTTTTAGGTACCAACATCACAGGATCTTACGTTGCATTTTTCTCTAGAATTTTATTCCCCTGTACAATTCTATTACACGGGATACTTTTTTGCTGCATCATAGAAACCTCGACCACATATTTTGCTTGCAGGAACACAAGAGAAAGCACACCGTGCAGCGTGAATCGTAGGAGTCAATCTTTTCCCATTCAAAACGAGCTTCAAAACAGAATTATGCCCACCGAAAAACAGTTAGAGGAATTCTTCGCCCGAGCAGAGGAGGAAATTCACCGCAGTTTCATCGAGAAGTAACTCATTTTCATTTTTTCATCAGTCTCAAGCTTTTCTTCATTAAAGTTCAAATCTTTTAGCCATTTATATAACAAAAATCGGTGTAATGTGTGTAGGTACAACTTCGACGTTGTGAACGATGTGCCCCTCCCGGGCCGCTACGAGTGGATCAAAGTGGCTCCTTGATTAGCTCATCGCTTTAGTTAGGAGGTAGAATTACTATGTTGCCCCTGCAACTTCTCGGTTGCTGTAAAGTGGAGCATGGGATCTTTAGGTGTTATGTGTAGAGAGGAAAAAAGCTTAGATTTCAGATTTCAGACCTTTTCAAATCATTTAGAAAGTAGGAAACCGCACAGAATGTAATGTTAAGGCTTTCTCAAAAAAGAAATTGCATCATCGTCCTTGTAATTTCTTAGTCTCTCAGTTAGGTACTGAATCTTACTTTCTTGTGTCAAAACTGTTTGCTTAGTTAGTCCTCTTCCTACCTTTTTACCTCTCTTTCAGTTTTCACTCTCTGAATGAAGCAGCAGCATGGATTTATTATAATTTTTTGGACGTAAATAATAATAAAAAGCATTAATATTTCGAAAATAGAGATGCCTGATTAGATTTTACTAAAAGACACAGCTTTGGAAAAGGAAAAAAAAAAGATGGATTATGCAGATGCTTCATATAGCAGCTGAAAATCTGCCAGTTGTTTGTCTTCCTTCTTTGCACATATGTTAGCACTCTTTAACTCAAAATGAGGATTTATTGTATTGTCAAATACTTTTGCATGTGGTCCATAACTATTGCATTTGTGTCAAATGTCTATAATCCTAAGCAATAAATCTCACTGAGGGCTTCATCAGGTCTCTATCTACCTATCTATCTATATATCTATCATGATCATGTTGTGAAATCATTGTCGATGATCTGAAAAAAAAAAAAAACACAAGTGGGCATTGATAGCATTTATTTATTGAACCTGAGTTGATTGACTTATAGGGCTTTCTTTTGTTGGATTCTTCTTGCAAGCAGACGCTGTCTGCTGTGATTCACATGGGGGCATTTTGCACGGCTCTGTTATCTTTTTCAATAACTTCTTTTTTTTATCCTTCGTTGAAATTGTAAATTTTGTACGTTTTTTTTTTCTTTTTGTGTGTCGGAAACTCGTGAGCGAAAATGCAAATGTCGCTCTAGATTTGTGGGGTCTCGTCTCATTTTGTTTGTTCTACACTACAAGTTTCGATGTTTCAATATAATGTAATTAATTTGCTTGTTTTGATTAATTAGATTCTAATTGGTCATGGAATCACATTAAACATATATCAAACATTGTCCTCTTCATCACTAAACTTGAACAAGAAAATTGAGTTTGAGTAGAGCCCATTATTCTCTTATTTCCACACATTGATTGATTATTGTCCCTGATAAGAAAGATGGCGTGTTTTATTTTTTGTCAGTGTCTTCTTGGAACTGTGTTATATTTGGACATTATTAGATTCTTTCAAGCCACAATGACAACCTTTGTTGAAAATTGAATTTTTCTTCCATAGCAATAATTCCACTGCCCACTTAAGATGCCAATATATGCCAGAAAGAACACAAATACAATTAATTCACTGTTTTCAGGCATCTTCACTGTTGCCCTTTTTTTTTTACTTGAAAGGTATTTAACTTCGATTTGCATAAAAATATGTTTTTTTTTTTCATGTTGTGATTACTAATTATACCATCTCTAATAACTCCTTTTACAGTTATAGATCTAAACTGCAAACCACATAAAAGCATTTATTTCGAACTGAAAACAACAAACAGAGATTTTCATTCTATTATTCTTCAGCAGCAAATCTGAGGGCATTTGCCCAAAAAAAAAAGAAGGAAATCAAACAACAACAGCAAACCTTAAGGCCTCAACGATGTGATCTTTGTATTTTATTGTGTTGAGTAACAGCTAATCTACTTTCAACCTATAACAGCACAATCATTTACATCCTTAGCAGTCTTCTGCAGAAAACAATACGAATAAGCGAAAAAGGAGACTCGAAAAAAGCTTGCATGGTTGCATTCATGTAATCATATAGAATATTATTGGAACTTACCTGGGAAAATCAGATATAAGGATTACAAAACTCCCATTCTTGTATCGATAAGTCAACAAACTCCGAACTCCCGTTGTCAAACATTATCTGCGAATGTTGGATGGCAAGAAATAATAATCCGATCTGAAGAAAATGTGTTCATAATTAAGTAACAAGAGGAGGAGTGGATATGAATTTTGTCTTACCAAATGTTTTCTTGTCATGGAATTAAATTGCCTTATAATCCCAAAGGCCCTAAGAAAGGAAGATGCAATATGAATGCACAAAAACTTTTGAAAAGCTCACATGCCATCAGAAAAACTTGACAAGAAAATATAGCCAAGAAAAGCAAAGCACACTCTATTTGAAGTGAACCTTTTATCAGAGAAGTGAAGAAATCTTATGATTGAGCCACTGCAATTCTTTCTTCCACTCTTTCTTCTCCGAGGAGGCTTATTTGAACCTCCTGAAGTAATAGAGAGAGAAAAAAACATATTGACACAAAAAAAAAACTATATAATAGTCAAGAAAGATGAGCAATTCAGAGGATGGAGAAGCAGACCTAAAACGGGAACCTCTTTAGCATTCGCCTTCAGAACACACAACGCAGTTAGTTAGAAGTGGAAAAAAAGGGCGAAATCAACGATAATTTTCTCCAAGAAATTACCTTTTTCGGAAAATAATTGATTTTGTTGGCGTCGGAAGATTCGGCGGCCACTTGCTTCACTCCCAATTTCTGACGACATTGTACGGCGCCACAGTGGCAATTCTCGTCGGCACCGAACTGCACGAACCTGCCATGAATGTCACCGTAATATTATTACAAAGATTACATCAATGCCGAAGAAAATTTCTAAATGACTTTGCAGAAAACTCGTACTGATAATCATATGTAAGGTGTTCGCCCTTTGTAATGTCGCAAGAAGCAAATATCCCGATTCTTACCTCACCATCAATCATCCTGTAATAGAATCATCGGTAAGAAAAAAAAACGCGGAAGCTCAAATATGATAAAAAAAAATTAAATAAAGATATCAATCATCTAACCATTTCTGCATTTCAGTATTTGGACTGCAGCTGTGGTTTATGTATCTCGACTTGTTTCCCTTATAAGTGGCATCGATCACCATGTCCCGGTTGATTTCGCACAGGTAGAAATTCGTTTCTCCGCGGTGCTTCATCTTCCAAAGCCTTTCCTCGCACGTTTTATCATCAATAACTGCAAATGCAACGTAAAACTTTCACATGCAGCTATTTTGATATAAACTCTCAATGAAAGGCATAGAGAGCTCCAATACCTTCTCCGACATATTCAATTACAAAGTCTCCTTTATCGATATCTTCTTGTGCCACAACTCCCAATCCACATTTATCTGTCTGAAGCAAGCACTCCAAATTTTTTTAGGAAAAAAATATGACTTTCCAAATTAATAAAAAGCAAGAAAAGACTTGAGTATCTATCTACCTTCACAACTTTCATTTTCTTCATTATTCTTTGGTGAAACGGTTTGTTTACGCATGAACTCCCGCATTTACAGCCACTGTTGCAGCTAGACATAAGCATGCTGTAATAGAGAGGTAAAATGGTCACATTCATCATGTAAGAGTAGCAAAGCCCATTGTGAACAAGTTGAACATATTCCATTGAATTTAAAAAGACTTTCGTGAGATCATTATATTTAAAACGTAAACATGTAAAATACAGTATATCTGACTATGGGAAGTGTGCATTCCTCGTTTCAATTTTTGGTAATAATTTGTATCAAATGTTATAATAACATGAGAATATTCCCAAATTGCCTGCTATGCATCAATTACATGCCTTACCTGCATTGGCAATCTTCACCACAAACACCAGAAGATTCAGCTGATGTGCTACACAAACAAAAAATCCCATCGTCTCCTAAACGCTTTTTAGTCTTCTTGGTGAGATATATATCTATTATGGAAGTTAAGCTCAACAAAAATGAACTCAGAGGCTATTGCAACGACGGAAGCAAAAAATGATTAGAGATCAAATGTCAAATGAAAAGAAAAGACAGAGCCATGTAACTAACTGTAAATGGAGGATAGGATAGCAATATTTTTAGCAATAGAAAATTGCTCATACATAAAGAGATAATAAAAAATAAACTCATTTAATGCCAAAGAGTAATGTAAATTAAATCATATGTGGATACTTTTCCTGATGGAAGAGTAAGGCAGAGGCTCATTCAATGATTCAGGGAGCTCAAAGTCAACTGGGCTTCTAAGCTGCTTCGTTAATCTATGGAATAGCTGTTCAATGCCAACGCATTTGGGATTCTGGGGAGAGATAATAAAGGAAATAAAATACAGTTAGACAAGATTAAGTTTTGGTATACGAAAACACATAAATGCAACGAAAATTAATATTTAGAAATAGTTTGGTAGTTTCCCAGATAAAAGGGAGTATAAAGCTCCTCAGGGGAACGCATTGAGCACAACATTGAATGCTAACGGTGAAAGAAAGATTCGAACAAATCGATGAAACGAAAGAAATGCGGAGGAATACGAAAGTCCCACATGAATAGCACTACGAGCGCAAATTCTTGCAAATTCGTCCTCCCCTCACACTGCATTGTCCTCAATTACAGGGAAGGCAAACAGAAATTTATAACCTCCATCTTGAAAAGCAGCAACATATATGAGACTTCATGTTATAAAAAAACACATCCCTTTCCAGAGATAGTTAACATTTTATGCCAATGTACCCCAAAAAGAGGGCAGATGTCAACGAAGTAATAAAGTAGAATTGCAATTATATCATGCATTTTAAGCAACAGACGAGTGAATGTATGATTACTCTACCCTTCTCGAAGGCTTCATCCTATTATCCTTCAGCGATCCAAATTGTACTCAGCGTAAGACAATTCAAATATCTGTGTCCCGCCCAAACAAAATCGCCTTTCTTGGTCCAAACTGATTTAGCATAGTAACACAATTCTGGTTTCGGTCTGTGAACAGTGAGTGTCTACGTGAATTGAGTGGAGAAGAAGGAGATGGCTTCGCCTGGGAATTGTTGGAAGGAGTTGAAAGTTTCTTCTAGAGTTCGGATTTGGGCTCGAAATTATCAGGGAAGAGAGAGAGACAGAATTAAACAAGCAACTCCTCTCATTTTTTGAATTAAACAAATATAACCGCTGGACTGGATCTAAAAGATAGTATTTATTTATTTAATGAGTAAAGAATATTGTGCACACTAAAGTAGAAAATTGGGGATGTAGCTCAGATGGTAGAGCGCTCGCTTAGCATGCGAG
Source organism: Linderniella brevidens (assembly GCA_004919715.1). Classification (NCBI taxonomy): domain Eukaryota; kingdom Viridiplantae; phylum Streptophyta; class Magnoliopsida; order Lamiales; family Linderniaceae; genus Linderniella; species Linderniella brevidens. The sequence goes on from SWDC01000146.1 coordinate 1,777,700, forward strand.
AGGTACGGGGATCGATACCCCGCATCTCCATTTAATTTTTTATTCTTTTTAATTCTCTTATTATTTTTCCTTTACTGCGTGGTATTATATAATACTTCCTATATTATGATTTTCCTCGGTTTTCTTATACTTATGGAATTTGCAAATTTAAATTTAGGAATCCATTTAATTTTTTATTCTTTTTAATTCTCTTATTATTTTTCCTGTACTGCGTGGTATTATATAATTCCATTACTCTTCCTATATTATGATTTTCCTCGGTTTTCTTATACTTATGGAATTTGCAAATTTAAATTTAGGAATAAAACAATATCCACGTGGCGAATTTCTACTCGCGACTCCGTCCAGTGCCCATCGGTGGACATTGATTGATTGACTATATTCGTTGTATGCACCTCATTAGTCTTAAATATTATTTTAGTCCCGTATGTTAAGAGAGTTGGCGTTTTAAGGACACTTAACTTTAGGGTGATAATTTTAGTCCCGTAACTATAAAAATTGGAGCAATTTTAGTCCCATAAATCTGAAAACATAATTTCTAATTTATGTCGAAATTTGTACACGTAGCTGCCGGAAAAGCTGACATGGACTGAATTTTTTTCTCAATCGCCACCAAACGCCACATAATTAATAAGAATATAAATAATAAACTAATTCATAATAAGATAATTAATAAAAAATAATATAATAAACGATGAATCAAGTTTGCACTCAAAAGTTTGCCCTAAATCGATTTTCTCTTCAAAAACCCATATGACAATCGTTTATTATATTATTTTTTTATTAATTATCTTGTTATGAATTAGTTTATTATTTATATTCTTATTAATTATGTGGCGTTTAGGTGGCGATTGAGAAAAAAATTCAGTCCACGTCAGCTTTTCCGGCAGCCACGTGTACAAATTCCGGCATAAATTACGTTTTCAACTTTATGGAACTAAAATTGCTCCAATTTTTATAATTACGGGACTAAAATTGACACCCTAAAGTTAAGTGTCCTTAAAACACCACCCTCTTAGCATACGGGACTAAAATAATATTTAAGCCCACCTCATTATTTGTGCTCGCTCTGATAATCTGAATCTGAAAGAGAGACCTTATCATCATCGTCATCATCGCCCTCTTGATAAACGCCATTAATTTCTGAGCATGGGAAAGACAGTGAGGAAGCTAGAGGTATTGGCCCAAGTCCCCGCCGACATAGACATAGCAAATTCAGTGGAGCCACTTCACATCTCCGAGATTGCGCAGGAACTCGGCCTCAATCCCCAACACTACGATCTCTACGGCAAGTACAAAGCTAAGGTAATCTAATCTGGTCTGTTGTGCATTTAATCGTTGATTATGATTTATTGGCGTCAATGTTTTGCAGGTATTATTGTCGGTGCTTGACGAATTCGAAGGAAGTGGAGATGGGTATTATGTGGTTGTCGGTGGGATTACGCCGACGCCTCTCGGCGAAGGCAAATCTACCACTACTGTTGGACTTTGCCAAGCTTTGGGAGCTTTTCTTGACAAAAAGGTGTTAGTCTTTTTTCCCTTATTGGTTGGAAGCGTAACAATGGAGTTGATTAATTTAGTGTTCAATGTTTTGTCTGAACCAATTTAGTCCCCGATGTTGTCGATTTTGAATATTTTGGTCCTTTCATCACGATTAGCGGAAATCATGTACCATACTTGATCCACGTGTGGTCTCTTAAAAATTCACGAGATCGTATTTGGTCGACAATTTGAAAGGGTTACTGCATGATTTAGTGAGTTCTTGTGCGAATTTTCGAGGAGTACTTTTTAGTTTTGTGCTCTGATTTGAGTAACCTTTTCAATTTATCGATCTCGGCATGATTTAGTGAGTTCTTTGGAGACCACGTGTGGGGCACGTGCGAAATCAAATCCCCGCCAAATTGGTGCAAAATCGACATCGGGGACCACATTGGTTCAGGCAGAATTATGAAGGCTAAAAATTGGTCCACATTATAAACATTGAGACCATTTTGAGTTCTCTCCCGTAATAATAGTTTTGAAGTGATTCTTTCGATTCACTGACCGTGCATTTTCTATCAGGTGGTCACGTGCCTCCGTCAGCCGTCGCAAGGGCCCACCTTCGGGATCAAAGGGGGCGCCGCCGGAGGCGGCTACAGCCAAGTGATCCCGATGGACGAGTTCAACCTCCACCTCACCGGCGACATCCACGCGATAACCGCCGCGAACAACCTCCTCGCTGCGGCCATCGACACAAGAATCTTCCACGAGTCGTCGCAATCCGACAAGGCCCTCTTCAACCGCCTGTGCCCTCCGAACAAGGAGGGCAAGAGGGCGTTCAACGAAATAATGCTCCGCCGTCTAAAGAAGCTCGGGATCGCAAAAACTAGTCCTGAGGACCTCACGCCCGAGGAAATCAAGAGATTCGCCAGGCTCGACATCGATCCTGATTCCATCACGTGGCGGAGGGTCATGGACGTGAACGACAGGTAGGAAATGGCAAAATTGCCCATTAAAGACCCATTTGAAGATCTGTCTAAGTCTAGATTATAAACATTAAGGGTGCGTTTGGTATGCGGAATTCGTGCGTGGAAATTACGACGGAAAACTAAGTTAGTGCATCAAACGATTGTACTTCACTCTTCGAATGTTGTACCTCTACACCTTTCCTTTTCTTTTCCTTACCGAATTCCGCAAACCAAACACACCCTAAGGACTTGTTTGGTAGGCCTATAGGAAGGAGGGTTTAAATTATTAAGGTTTATATAAAATTAATTTATGTGTATAAAATTAATACATGTTTGGATAGTGGGTTCACAATAATCTACCTGAATGGTGTGTCTATCTAAATCCGTATACATGGTTTTAGAGTTGTTATACATAATCACGTGGTTTATATAAACATACCTACCAAACATATCAACATGTCATAAATAAAATTATTAAACCGACCAACCAAACAATCCCTAACACTTCTATGATTTTGAGTTGAATCTATACCAATTTTTCAACCGAGTCAGGGTCCGCATCTAACTGAATCCACCCATTGCCATCCCTAACGACAGGTTCCTGAGGAAGATCACGGTGGGCCAGGGCCCGGAGGAGAAGGGCATGGTTCGAGAAACGGGCTTCGACATCTCCGTGGCCAGCGAAATCATGGCGGTCCTCGCTCTTACCACCTCGTTGCCCGACATGAGGGACCGTCTGGGCAAAATGGTGGTCGGCAACAGCAGGTCCGGCGAACCCGTCACGGCCGACGACCTCGGGGTCGGCGGGGCCCTCACCGTCCTGATGAAGGACGCGATAAACCCGACCCTGATGCAGACCCTCGAGGGCACGCCGGTCCTGGTCCACGCGGGCCCGTTCGCCAACATAGCCCACGGGAACTCCTCGATCGTGGCCGATAAAATCGCGCTGAGGCTCGTGGGGCCCGGCGGGTTCGTGGTCACGGAGGCAGGCTTCGGTGCGGACATCGGGACGGAGAAGTTCGCGAACATCAAGTGCCGCTACAGCGGGCTGAGCCCTCAGTGCGCGGTGGTGGTGGCCACGGTTAGGGCCCTGAAGATGCACGGGGGCGGGCCCGAGGTGGTGGCGGGGAGGCCCCTTGACCGGGCCTACACGACCGAAAACGTGGCCCTCGTGGAGGCCGGGTGCGTGAACTTGGCTAGGCACGTGGCGAACACGAGGGCTTATGGGGTGAACGTTGTTGTGGCGGTGAATAAGTTTTCCACGGATTCCGAGGCCGAGTTGAGTGCTGTGAGGAGCGCGGCTTTAGCTGCCGGTGCTTTCGATGCCGTGATTTGCAGTCATCATGCGCATGGAGGGAAAGGAGCGGTAATTTTCTTACAAAGATTTCGACTTTTTGACTTTACCCTGTCGAAATAACATTAAAGATCAAATGATGCATACCTTCTTAAACTTCAGCTTTGTTGAAAACAAAGAACTTAAATCATTTACATGTGCAGATTACTTCTCTTGATTGATTTCCTTCATCTTGCTAATCAAGACCAAAACTTTAATATGTTACCATGCAGAAAAGTTACTTTGCTTATTATTTTTTTTCCAGGTGGATCTTGGACTTGCTGTTCAAAAGGCGTGTGAGAGCGTTTCGCAGCCTTTTAAGTTCTTGTATCCCTTGGATATAAGCATCAAAGAGAAGATAGAGGCGATTGCGAAATCGTACGGGGCTAGCGGGGTTGAATATTCCGAACAGGTACATTTATATTTTCAATATGGTTTCTTGATTTGCCTAGAGAATCTCCTTCACTCCCTCTTTATCAAGTTACCCTAGTTTTAAAGATCCCATTTTTATCTTACACACTTCATTTTTCTGCAATAACAATACAATACAATGTAGAACGTCTGATATCTAGACATCTTTAATAAGTTTTAGGTCCTTAGGGACCGAACAGTATTCTGAAACTATAAAAGGGTCCGAAACCAAATTAACCCTTTTTTTTGTTTAATTCATCATTACAAGGCAGAGAAGCAGATAGAAACGTACACGAAGCAGGGGTTTTCGAAGCTCCCGATATGCATGGCGAAGACGCAGTACTCGTTCTCACACGACGCGTCGGCCAAAGGAGCTCCTTCGGGTTTCGTGCTGCCCATTAGGGACGTGAGGGCGAGCATCGGGGCGGGATTTATCTACCCGCTCGTGGGGACGATGAGCACCATGCCCGGTTTGCCGACGAGGCCTTGCTTTTACGACATCGATATCGACACCGCCACAGGCAAGATTGTGGGACTCTCTTAGTCGGGATTTGGTTTCTTTGTTTCAACATTCGTCTGTGTAATAACAGAGAGAATAATAACACAAGCTGTAACGTTTTTCTACGTGCTACGAGTTTTAAAGCTTCCCTTTTCCATTTTAATTGGGTATATGATGATAACACCCGTAATCTGAAATGCAGATTTGTTACTGCTTGAAGTTCTATTAACAGTGTTAATTAAAATGCAGAAATAAGCTAAAAAACGTTGAATTTATTTACCTTTTATTTATTCTCACGCACGCGCAAATCAGAACTCCTTTCTTGTCCAAGCTTTAATTAGTGTTTTCTCTCGATTTTTCTTGTGTGTTTGGTAGAGATTTTGTTTCCACGTGATGTTCGATATTATATCGAGAAGGTTTGGCGCTATTTAGCTCCACATCTTTACTCATATAAAAATATCACTTAAAAAAAAACTAAAAAAAAATAGGACGATGATTTGTAAGATAATTATTATTATCCGGTGTGCTCAAGATAATAAATCCGGATGTACTTGATCTCAATCATCTCTTTAGGTAAGAAGACAATCAAGGCTTCTGTAGAATCTGGTACTTCCCCTACTCCTAATATAAAGCTTATACATAATATTTCGCATGTAAAATGCCCTTGAGGCTTCATAAATGAATCAACAGCACATACGAAGAACTAATCAGATGGGAACTAAAAAATGGCAATAAAATGCTCAACACTAATAAAATCAGCACACTCAGAAAACCTGAGAGGAAACCTAATAAATCTAAAGCACATGAAAGGTCACTTCATCACAAGCAATGAGACAAGTTTCAAATTCAAATAGTACTTTGAATTCAGCAGTAAAATAGTACACAATCAAGATTGCAAAACGAACCAATATCAAACATCTAAGACCAATGCAAGAAGCAGGCAAAGGTTTAGAAAGAAAATAAGATACGGATAATGCACACCAGGCACAAGTCATGAAGAGGAAGAATAAGCCACAAGTGACCTCTCTTCTCTCCCATTTTTTGCTAGCCAGCATGCATCATTAGGACAAGAATTCCCTACTTTAAACTAAACTATTATTCGCTGTACAACACACCAAGAGGCTGAATCATTTTGGGGAAAAGTAATTCTCAATTAGGGTTCGACGGTTCGATAGTAGCATCGTCCTTCGCTGATGTTAAATCAGACGAATTTTCGGTTGCTTCACATTTCTCCTCCGCCTTAAACTCCTCATTTGTATGGCCTTTTCTATCTTCATCTCCGATGACTTCATTAGCATTATGTCCTATAACAGTAGCATTCTTGTCTGCAGTCATCACCTCACCGAAGCCCTCACTGGTCCTTTTCACTTTGGAGCTCCCTTCTCCATGGATAATATTATCTTCACTTGACTCCCCATTATTGTCCTCCATGGAATGTACTTCCTCCTCGTGACTCTCCGTATCGTTCTCAGAATCATTCTCCAACACCTCCTCGTTCCCATCTCCCCTACTCTCCAAGAACTGCAGCCTCCTCCTCAAATCCCCCAACTCCCTCTCCATCAAGAACAACCTTTCCTTCAAAATAAGGTTCTCCTCCTCCAACTGTGCTATATGAGTATCTTGATCATCAACCCTGTTTTCCAGCACGTTGTGGTACTCAATCCCACCGGCATTATTCGGGTTGAAAGTCATCTCGAATCTACTCAAGTCATGGTCCAATCTCCTCTCCACCTCGAGGTGCTCCTCCACGTCGCTCTCGCTCGATCCTCCTCCATCTTCTTCCTCATCATCCTCGTGCCCGGGGGAAGAAGACCTCAGCCTAATGAAGCCCTTCATGGATCCATACCCATCAACACCCCACTCTTCCTTTGCAGTGTCCACCAATGCCTCCCTCGACGGGGAGAAGATCGGTGTGGGCAAAACTGCTGGAGTACCCGGAGATGGAGACACCAAAGATGCGATGCCGCCGCTCTTCTTAGCCCTGATTAAGAAAGAAGTTGTGTTCCTAGGAGCAAAGGGAGCAGATCTATTACCATAATAGTTGTTGTAATTGTAGTTCCTGTTACTTGCCCCGCCGAAAGCCATGTTATTACCCATGTTTTTGTTGGTGCTGTTATTGTACTTCTTCTTTGGAAAGAACTTCCTAGTCTTCAATCTATTCTGACGCTGCAATTCATTCAAACCCGGAGGCTGATAATTTCCAAAATTCACATTCCCAGCACCGCTAACAGCTCCAATCATATTTCCAATGCCACCACCAGGAAGTCCACTGGAACCAGAAATCGGGTTTTGAGGGAAGTCCTTTCTCCTATTATCATTAGATTTATTCAACCTTTTACCCTTCCAATTACTCCTAGGTCCTAAAGATTTATGATAAGGTGCTAGTGGCTTAACTGAACCGGGATTAGTGTTAGGGAAGTTAGGGTTCTGAAATTGCGGGAGAGGAGCTGCCCACATACCGTAGTTTTGATTCATCGGTACCATCTGCAAAAAAAAATTAAAATGATCAGCAATCTAAAATATATTAAAATAAATAAAAAAAGAAGCACAATAACGAGGGTTTGGGACTATTATTAATTACCTGTGGTTGAAGCTGGGAATTCATCTGATTCATTGTCATCATGTTCTGATTCATGCTCATCAATTGCGGTTGCTGTTGCGGCGGTGCTTGTTGATTCATCATTGCTTGTTGCTCGTTCATGTCAGCTTCGCAGACCGACTGTAATTAGTTCACAAAATAAATCAATCCAAAACCCCTAAAATTACAGAAAGATATTTAGGCGAAATTAATATGCCGATCCGTTCACTTCCAGACTTACCAGAACGTTAAGATTTCAGATTCCGACGACGAGTCGAAAGAGAAAACCCCGATCAGAAACTCAAATCGCAATAGACCCCTAAAAATGGAGAAAAACAGGAAAACAGGAACCGCAGGCTATCTGAGATTGAAATCAGATCTATGATAGGACAGTTAATCGATTTTCAATCTGATTTCCGCTGGCGTTTGGAATCTTTTTCGTTTAATCTTTTTTTCCTGTTCTAAATTTCAGATCGATTTTGTTTCTGTTGCGTGGTTGCAGGAGGCTAGGGCGCGTTATATAGAGGCATGATGGGCAATGGACGGCTGAGATTCTCATCTGTCTTTGAACGGTCGAGATCGAGAAAGCGTGGCAGATAAGAGCGGTTACGAGTAGAGTAGGGTTCGGTTTAGTTTTATTAACATAAAAACCACCTCAGATTCATGATTATTTACGTTTGAGTGCCATTACGTCCGATACGACGTCGTGGTGCGCTTTCACGATCTTTTTGTGAACTCATTGGCACGAGAATCGTGGAATACGTTTTATCTCGATTTTGCTTTTGTTTTGTTCTTTTCTTTTTTCTGAAGGCAAAGGAATCATTTTCTTATTTATTTAGTGGCTCGAAAGGGACACTCATGTGAGGAAGCAAACATATTATTTTGATTGGAAAATTTGACACCATTACATTAAAATTCTTCTTGAATTCATTCAATTCCATTCACATAAAATACAATAGAATTATCTGAATTGTAATACAATGAAAAAGTAATATTTAGCCTTAACAATGGGGCGGAGATTCCCCTTCTCCAGGATAATTCGCCTTGTGTTGGGGGTGAGAAAGTTTCTTACGAGATTCGTCTCACTCTAAGTGGGCAAGGACATGAATCATATTCCAAGGTAGTTCCAAAAAAAAACTTATTATATAAGCTTAATCTTTATATACTACATATGTTTCTATTATGTTTTATGATAATCTGGTCGAATGCAATTTATTTTTACTAAGTTAATGTATCAAAAAGACAAAACGTAAGATGAAGCCTGAGAATCCGACGGATATCCACATAAACGAGATGGAAATCTTCGGATAAGTGCTGGTTTGGGGATGGAAATCCACCATTCCTGTTCCATTGTCAAGCCTAATATTATTTCTTCGATTTATTATAAAAGTATAAATTATAATAAATTAATAATGTGTACATCAAAAGTATCGGGTCAGAACCGCGATAAAAAAAGTAGAACCGATCCATATTACCCCGGTTCAAATCGTCGGGTATCAACCCGGATTATGCTTCCTCGCCGTCACTTGGGTCTGACTCTGAAGGTGTTTTGTGGCCCGAAGGTTATGGGCTTGGGCCCAGTTTGGGGCTATTCGCTGGAGGAGTCATAACAACTCCTATATATATGATGTTTGACTTGGTCTGCTAAAAAGTCAACAAATTATGCCTACCAAGTTTTTTCATCCATTGTTCTTTATATTTTAAGAAGCCTGCCAATTGTTTTAAATTTTTTTTTACGTAACAAGTTGATGGAACAGCTGGAAAAATTGAATGCTTACAATAATGTCTCAATTACAAGATGTCGTTGCGTGTATAATTTGAGCATTTCTCTAAGCTATTAACTTACCCCCAACAAACGATTGGTCATCTAATTGATGAAGTCTCACGAGGGAAGTAATTGTTGTCTCCTCATCATGTCTCTACATACTACCGTTTATGTTTGAATTTTAGTTTCCTTTTTTTTTAATAGTTGAATTATAAATATATATTACGTAGTATAGAATCTCTTATGCGGGCAACGCATCATTTACTAATAATTGAGTTTTCTTTTTATGCAACGTGCGAGTACAGTGTATTAACTAGCTATTCAACTGATTTGTAATAGCATTATCTCTGTCAATTTCCCCAATATTGACTCTTATAAGCTAATTATTGTTTTATTATAAAGGAGCATATATTAGTAATTAAATCGGGGTCCAATGCACGTTCCTTCCTTTTTTTCTTTTAGAGACAAATAAATTAAATTAAATTAAATTATTAAAACGTCATGAAATGTTTTTAAGCTGACATCACTGATTCACACCCTTTTCTTTTTCTCCTAAATTTTCAATTTCAGAAGCGCCAAGGAAAATGATTGAAGTATTATTTTATGTCTTTTGTGTGAATTAATCCAAGAGAAAGGGGTATTATTTCTTATACGTTTAACCGGTCAAACTTAATCGGTTTTGTAAATAAATATAGACACGAAATGAAGTTATCGCCTTTGAATAATAAAAAAAAACGTTCTTTGCTAGATAAAAGTGAAACAAGAATCATCACACTGATGAGATTAGATGAATCTTGCTTCCAAATAAACTCAAAACACTTTTGCACCGAAACCTAGTTTACGTTCACATTAGCTTCTGTGAAAGAATATTATAGTATTATACAATTATAAAGATAGAAACCCTTTACTGTGCGCAGAGAGTCTCCGAATACTTAAAACCAATCACACAAAACATATCTTCACGCGTCTCATTTCCCTCTCTCTCTCTCTCTCTCTCTCTCTCGCTTATATTCTTGATATGAGTTAACTTCGTGCCAGTTGTTCATTAAACACTGCCCACTGATTCAAATCTTGAAGTTATCTCTCTGTGCTTGTGCTCTGTTCATATTCTTCTCAGATTTCTTGATTTGGGATTCTTTTTCATTCACTTCCGAGCCTTTACTCTTCAACTTCCTAAGCAAGGAGAAAACAAAGGAGCAATTTTTTCAGTTGGGTTCTCATCGAAATCTTGGAAAAGCGAGTCAACAGCTAATCTTTGTATTTTGAGCAGCACAGATATTTTTTGCAGTTTCCCTGGTGAGTGAGCTTTATCTTTCTTTCATTTTATCTTCATATTTGTCTGAAACTCAAGCAAAAGTCCCTTTTTCTTGTATTGTTCGTCTGCTCATTATTAAAAGCGGCGATTGAGAATAATATGTAAGCTATAGAAGAAAAATAGTCTACACAGATCTGTTTTGTGTTTGATTTTCTATTGGCTCCAACACGCTTGTGGCCCGTTAAAGATTTGGTCTTTTTTTTTCCTCATCTGCACGTGCTTTATGGAGCGCTGATTGTTGCTGGTAAATCATTACCAGAAGAGAAGAGATTTACAGCCTGAAAATTGATTTTGCACTTCTGTTAGGACAATAAAATTCCATCAGAAATTGCTTGCGATATTCCCCCGAAATAAAAATTGGATCTTTACAATTTCCATCTCCGGTAAAGCTAATTATTGATGCCATATAACGTGATTGCAACTTTTCTTCTTGTCTTCTCTCTATTCCTTTTTCCTTACACGATATTTTCTAACACATACTCATGTGACACGTCATCACACCTCAGTCAAGAACAGAATGAGGAGAGTTAAATCGAAGGGCAAAAAGCTATCGGCGGCCACAAACCACGACGAGCCCACGAGCGACGAGGAGAAAATCCCGACCCAGAAGAGGAGAGGAAGGCCCCACAAAGCAATCAAGGACGAAACCGAAGAGGACAGCGAGGAGACGGCAAACGGCGGCGGATCCGAGAACAGGGAATCGAGGGCTAATTCGATCGGTAGTAAGAAGAGGAAGAACAACGGAGACACGAAGGGGGAAGTCGTTGAGTACCCAAAAGACGAAAAACTCCCCGGCGATGATGAGAATAATACGGGAAGATCGAAGCTGACGAGGCATCGAAGGAAAGGGAAGCCTTGTCGGGCTCCTGAGGCCGTCGTCGAGTGCACCTGAGAAATTTCTCGATTTTTTTTTTTTTTGCAACTTAGTCCCTCGATAATTTTTGCACGTTTTTTTTATTATTAGAAATTCTTAGCTGAGAGACGAATGCAGCCATGTGATGTTTAAGGATGCTATTGCTATATTTCGTGTTCTCGGAATGAATGACTCAGACTTTTTTCCCGGAAAAAAAAAAAACTTGTGGGAAAATCACTTTTTTTGTCCCCAATGTTTACCGGATGGATAATTTGGTTCCTGATATTTTCACTTGACAGATTTAGTCCGCGTAGTTGTCCGGTTTGAACCAATTTTTTGGTCCCCACCTAGATTAAATGTCAATTTTTGCGTATGATGTCATGTGAATCGCTCGTGATATGTTACAATTCTTCAAAATAATGTTGATATGTCCATTCTTCTTAAAATCCTCTAAATTGTGTCGTTCACTGCACAAACGGGCATCTAAACTGTATTTTGGCGTGTTATTAAATATTAAGTGTGACTCACATGGAAAAACTACGTCCAAATTGACGTTTAATTTAAATGAAGGACAAAAATTGGTTCAAATCGACAACTACATGACTAAATATGGCAAATGAAATTATCGAGGACTAAAATTATCCATATGGTAAACATTGAGGACAATAAGCGTTTTTTCCCCGAATAACTTCGACTTTTTTATCTATCGATAGTAGATAAATGGGCTGAGATAACGCATAGCTGTTATTGGGCTAACTTATCATTATTGGGGCCCAAATCCTATGGACAACTGGGCCGTCTGATAATTGGGCTATTGTATCATTTGTTATGTTCGTCATTTTCAGCGGGATTTACTCGATTATTACTCCAAGATATGTCGCTCTTCAAGTAGACAGAGATTGTGTATGTCTTAATTAAGATGCAACCTAATATTATTTGAAATGGGAATGATGACTGAACTAAGGAGTGATTATGTTGATTACGTGGGATTTGTGTAAAGCAATTGATCACATCACTAAAATATTAATACATGATGATTTCATTGCTAGGGATCTGCTGAAAATCTTTCCTCATTATTCCCCTTGTTTGCTTCCAACGGCTTTATTTTAATAGAAAAGATAGAATGGTTGGATAAGTTAAGACCTATAATCAGATTTGAAAAAAGCACTAGCGTGTGACAATATACGTTGAGCAGTTTACTTCAAATCTAGAAGTTAAATGCAATGACTTTATTAATATTTGATGAATGTTTCAATAATGACTGATATCATTTTTCTCTTCAACATTTATGATTAGAGCAATTTATGGGCAGATGCAGATGGATCAACTAGATGATATCGATGCAGTATATATTAACTTCCACATGGCATTTATTTTGTTCTTATATCCTTATCACTTTCCCATTACCGTAGAAGGATCATTTTAATTGTTTTTTGTTTAAATATATGATGTGTGTGTATCTATGTATATATTATATAGTTGCCATATATTACGATCTAAATGTGCACCATGACACAAGCAAAACTTTTAGTAAGGATTTGGCAAGCATTTATTTTAAAATAATGAACTAAGATTTTGTTTGGTTGGAGGAATGAGTTTAGATGATATTAGTTAAAGTTGAGTTTATTTAATGGGGGTATGAGTACTTTTTGGGTGTTTAGTTGATGGGATTAAGTAATGATGTATGATATGTTTGGTAGATGGATTTAGATGGTATTAGGTTTAAATAAATATAATTACATTTTTATCATTTTCTTAAATTTTGTAGAAAACATAATCATGGTCTAGGGTTTTGCCGTTCGTATGCAGAGTTCGTCACACGATTTGCTTTATTTTTTTTCGTTTTTGGTTCTAAATAGCTAGTATACACATATGATCTATCCATTCGATTGATTGCTTACTTAATTTAATTTCGTCTGCACGTTCACAATTTGCTTTTATTTTATTATTTTTGTATGTGATTCAGCTTTCTTGTTCAGCACGTTCGTTGCCCAATTTATCAATTAATTTGCTTCATTTATAAGTCTAACCCCTCTAATACTCCCTAATACTACAACCAAACACACTCTAACTAAATATAGTGTAACAACTTTTTATTTTCATGCATGGTCTTATAACGTTTCTATTTATTTTTTACGTAAAAATGGATTTCATATATATAGATATATATATATATATATCGACACAAAAGATATTAGATTTGAACTATTGTGAAGATACCGCATTCGGTATAAACCGAGATATACCGAGACTATTTGCTTAGATATTATCGCGTTTGTGTATAAAAATGACCTTACATATGTACATTATTATAAAATGGATTGAAAAATACAATTGACGCGGTTTGAATTTTTATTTTACTCATTTTCAGTTTGTTCTGTTTTAGTCATAACAAACACAAGATAATCCATGACGAAATGCCCGAGAATACTTATTGTTTGTCTCCATTAATGAAACTGTGATATTTCGATGGTTTTCGTTAATGTCAACTGAAATTTAATATTGAATAGTATTTAATAAGATTCCATTTTTGATCACATACTCAGTTACACGTAACGGGCAGAATAAGCATCCAGTGATTGTTAGGGGTGTGGTTATACAACCGCTCTTGGAGTATGGATTCAAATTTTGTGACTTACGATGTTTGGTGGAATTAGGGCATATAATAATAATAATAATAATAATAATAATAATAATAATAATAATAATAATAATAATAATAATAATAATAATCTCTTTTTTTTTTTTTTTTCGGTGCAAGAAAATAGCATTAGGCTACAAGTATAAACTTCATTGACAGGTTGTGGGACGATCTCTCCTTCAAGCAAGATTTCATTGACTTATATATCTTTTTAAGTCCACACATGTTATCAAGTGGTCCATGTGGGATTAAATTTTTTACATCCACAATAAGATGCACAATTTATGTCCCTTGACATATCCTTTGGTGACAATAATATTCCTTTTCAATCGACAATACATCATATACTTAGAAAAAAAGAATCTCTTCTATTAATTCATTGGAAATTATTTAAAAAGGAGCAACACTATTTGTTCCACACAAAAAAAAAGGAACAACACCATTTGTTCATAGATTGATAAGGGTTTTTATTTTAAATTCTTATTAAAACATGAGACTGATCAGTTAGTTACCATTAATCCCACATGTCACATCATCACATCAAACTAATCAAATTCATCAAAACCTAAGTTACTCCAATTGTTTACAACGCTAACGCACTAGAGAGAAATAAAAAAGTTAAAAAATTACAACTTTATACCAAATCAATGCTGGCCACCTCATCTTATGGTATGAAAAGAACAACAATTAAAAAGCATAACATTTGGAATATCTCCTACAAACAAACGCATATACTAAGTTTGTTCTTTGAAATAACCAAAGACTACTCATAGTTTTAACAATTCAATCCACAGTTAAAAACTTAAAAATGGAGTAGTTTGTCACATACCATTCGGACTATAAAAGGCATCTCCATGATGTAAATTCCATAGTTAAAATAAAAGGGGATCATCAACACAGAAGTGACATTGGTCAAGGTTGTAAGAATTATAACATAAACAATGTACCTTTTTCTGCCATTTGGCATTACAAGGTTCTTTCTTTGAAGCACTTCATGCAAAAGCCACTATTGTCCTTTCATGCTTACATCAGCTCCCTTTTCACTTGATTTAACCCATAAAACAAACCAGAAATGCATTATATTACTAGTTCCTAATTGTTTAATTCCTTATTCATTACATAAAATTGTTACATTTCATGCCAAGGCTTCTTTTTTCTTATTCTTGCATAGATGTAGAGTATCTATAAGCAGATATGTCCTAAAGTTTTGATTTTTTTTAAATCCCAGGACCTGCAAATCAAAGAAGGATCAAAAGCAGCTCCCAAATGGAACCCGAGAAATCTTTCGAGGACCAATTCGCAAAGTTACACCCGAGACTGCCCGTGGACACGAGGATCGCGATTTTAGGAGGCGGGCCCAGCGGATTATCGGCAGCTTACGCTCTATGCAGGCTCGGCTACAGCAACGTAACGGTGCTGGAGAAGCATCACACAGTTAGTGGAATGTGTGAATCTGCAGAAATCGAAGGTAAAAAGATAGAAAAAATAAAGATCAACATGCCTCATTACTGTAATAATAAATGATCACCTTATTACATTTTCTTGATCTGACAGGAAAAATTTATGACCTTGGAGGACAAGTCCTTGCAGCAAATAGCTCTCCCACCATTTTTAACCTTGCAAAAGAGATGAAATGTGAGCTCGTTGAAATGGATTCTCACAAGCTAGCACTTATAGACAGCTCGAACGGGAAGTATCAAGACATTAAAGTAGCAGATGATTACGTATCAGTAATCTCAGTAACGTTAGAGCTTCAGGTATTGTACATGTTTGTCTGAAAATGAACAAATTCATTACATTTTTAGAATTTTCGTAAATCTCTTACGGGTTCAAAAATTTCGTACCGATGAATGATGTAGGAGAAAGTAAAGGAATCCGGTAGAATCGGAGTCCACGCAGTAAGTGACTTAGCATCGGATAAAGCTCCCTCTTTTCTCGAGGCCCGCGGGCTAAAAACGGTTCCCAAATCGGTACAATACGGTTTTACAGCCTCGGGATACGGATTCGTGCAAGACATGCCTTATGCTTACGTACACGAGTTCACGAGGACATCCATGGCTGGAAAGATCAGAAGGTTCGAAGGAGGATACATGAGTTTCTGGGAGAAGCTCAGTGAATCTATGCCATTACAAGTTCTCTGCAGCACGGAAGTAGTTGAAGTCAAACGATGTCCCTCGTGCGTAAATCTTGTTCTGAAGAAACACGGAGAGGATTTAAAGACATTAGAATTCGATAGAGTTATTATATCGGGAGCTTTTCCCTTCAAGAACGGGAAGACTTATCGTTCCCCGTTAGTCACCTCATCAGGTTTTGTTAGAATCATCTCCCTCTGAACTTTTCTTGATCTTTTCTTTATCTTTTGAGGCTGTGTTTGGTTTAAGGAAAGTGGCGAGGAGAGGAAAAAGAAATGGATAAGAAAATTTAAACTAAGCTAAAATTATGGAAAGTCAATTTCTTCACCAAATGGGAAAAGGAAAGAAAAAGCCAGTAAAACGAAAATCATTTTCTCTTTAGTTTTATTCACCTCACCACTTTCATCGATCAAAACACAGCCTAAACGTAGTTTTCTGTATCTGCAGATTCAGAGAGCGAAGCGATGGATTACACCGATCTCGAAAAGGAACTCTTCAGCAAAGTTCAAACGATAGATTACTACACCACTGTCTTAAAGATTAAAGGATTCGAACACATACCTGTTGGATTCTATTACTTCGGAGAGTTCATGGAGGACCCGAAAACCATGGGAAACCCCGTGGCAATGCAGAGATTTTATTCGGACACGGATATCTTCTTGCTCTGGTCCTACGGGAACTCGAGCAACATCGAAGGAGACAAAGTTACAGAGTTAGCAAAGGAAGCAGTCACAAGAATGGGAGGAGAAATAACACAAGTAGTTCTTCAGAGGAGATTCAAGTACTTTCCCCATGTTAAAAGCCAAGGTAATAATAAAGTCTCAATCTTGATATCTTCTTCCCTTCCCTCGATTAACAGTTAATCATTACAGACAAAAACAACTTGTAATAACTGAAATGCAGATATGGGAAACGGGTTCTACGAAAGAGTAGAAACCGAACTTCAGGGACAAAACAACACTTACTACGTAGGTGGACTCATGGCTTTCGAACTCACAGAACGAAATTCGAATTATGCAATGGCTTTAGTTTGTAAGCACTTTGCCTCCGATGATTCGATCCCGAGATTTCCTTACGTAAAGGTAGCTTCATCTCAATAGCTTCATGGTCCTAAGATCAAAAGATATATATATATTAAAATTTTTATGCTGTTCACCTTATGTGAGCACCTGTTATGTGGCACTTCCTGGTGCCACATCAACATAGGAGGTGATGTGCCATTGATTGACACCTCCTATGTTGACGTGGCATCGATCAGTGCCACATAACAGGTGTTCACCTCCTTGTAGTAAGTATAAAGATATAATCTTCCAACTTCTTTCTATGCAGAGACTGATTCCACTGAAATCTCCACACTTCGATCGAATCCCTCGTGAGCTAGAAGAGACCGAAGGTGTCGAATTTCGAGATCTCCCGAGCCTCGACTGCTACTTAAAGCACTGGGGAACGCATGAGATCATCAAAAGCAGGGTTCTCTACACATGGCTGAGCGACGAAGGAGAAGTTTTAGGACAAAGAACCTACCAAGAACTCCACAAAAACGCATCTTGCATAGCCGAGAATCTCGTCTCCAGCCAAAAACCCGTAATAAAACCGGGAGATAGGGTCCTCCTCGTGCACGTTCCCGGGCTCGATTTCATCGATGCCTTCTTCGGTTGCCTGAGGGCGAGGGTCTTGCCCGTGCCCGTATTACCGCCCGACCCGCTCCAAAGAGGGGGCCAAGCACTCCTCAAGATTGAAAACATTGCAAAATCTTGCAACGCGGTGGCGATTCTATCAACCTTAGGTTACCACACCGCTGTTCGAGCGGGTTCTGTAAGGAACCTGATATCTCTCTCCAACAGAAGAGGGAGGTGCAATGCAAAGTGGCCCAATCTCCCATGGATACACACAGATTCCTGGGTAAGAAAATCCAACAGCAACCTTCACCACGGTGATGAAGACGTGCACGTGCCTCCTCCTCGGGACAGTGACGTGTGTTTCCTTCAGTTCACGTCGGGCTCCACGGGAGATGCGAAGGGGGTTGTAATAACGCACGGAGGCCTCATCCACAACGTGAAGCTGATGCGGAGGAGGTACAAGAGCACATCGAACACGGTCCTCGTGAGCTGGCTCCCGCAGTACCATGACATGGGCTTAATCGGGGGGCTCTTCACGTCCCTCGTGAGCGGCGGCGCCGCGGTTCTCTTCTCCCCGATGGGTTTCATCAAGAACCCTCTTTTATGGCTCGAGGCCATCACGAAGTACAGAGGAACGCACAGCGCGGGCCCCAACTTCGCGTTCGAGCTCATGATACGAAGATTGGAGCTCGAGAAGAACAAAGACAAGATTTTCGACCTCTCTTCTTTAGTCTTCCTCATGGTGGCAGCCGAGCCCGTAAGGCAGAGGACTTTGAAGAGGTTCGTAGAGCTCGCGAGCCGCTACGGGCTCTCTCAGCGCGCGTTGTCCCCTGGCTACGGGCTCGCTGAGAACTGCGTGTTCGTTTCGTGTGCTTACGGGGAGGAGAAGCCCATTTTAGTGGATTGGCAGGGAAGAGTCAGCTGCGGATACGTAAGAAAAAACGACCCCGACGTCGATGTAAGAATCGTGGACCCGCAAACGCGTGAAGAGATTCAAGAACACGGGAAGGAGGGAGAGATATGGATAAGTAGCCCGAGTGCGGGAATCGGTTACTGGGGAAGAGATGAGCTCAGCGAAAATACCTTCCGGAACGTTCTCAGCGAGCCCGGTAAGATATACACGAGAACGGGGGACCTCGGGAGAATCATCGACGGGAACCTCTTCATTACGGGGAGGATTAAGGACCTCATCATCGTTGCGGGAAGAAACATTTACTCCGCCGACGTGGAGAAGACGGTGGAGGGCTCCTCGGAGCTCCTCAGGCCCGGCTGCTGCGCGGTGATCGGCGTTCCCGAGGAGGTTCTGTCGGCGAAGGGGATTCCGATTCCGGAAGCTTCCGATCAGGTGGGGCTCGTGGCTATCGCGGAGGTTAAGGACGGTAATAAACCCATGGATAGAGACGTTGCGGAGAGGATTAGGGCCAAAGTTGCGGAGGAACACGGGATTCGTTTATCTTCCGTGAAGCTCATCAAGCCGAGGACCATCAGCAAGACGACCTCGGGGAAGATTCAGAGACACGAATGCTTAAGACAGTTCGTTGATGATAAACTGAGCTCAGTGCCCGAAAAACAAAATAGGCCTAAACGTCTCTTCGTGAGGTCGAACACCACGGGAACTTGCAGAGAGGGCCACACCCCGAGGCCTCAGTCCTCGAGGCTGAGTTACGCGGAAATCGTGGAGTTCTTGAAGAAGCTCGTCTCCGAGCAGACGAATATCCCGAGCAGCAAGATTTCCATTACAGCGAACCTGAATTCTTACGGTATCGACTCCATCGGCGTTGTAAGAGCTGCTCAGAAGCTTTCGGATTTTCTCTGCGTGCCCGTCGGTGCCGTGGATATCTTCACAGCAACGAGCATCGAAGATTTGGCCAACTTCTCCGAGAATCTCCTGATAAAGTCTCAGGAGACGAAAAACGCCTCTTCTTTGCCCGAATCAGACACGATCTCTCTGCCCGAAGAAGAAGAGGTTGTTATTACCTTGTCTCATCAGCTCCGCGTCGTGTCCCTTCAGTTGCTCGTGCTTCTCTACGTCTCCTCCTTGCTCGTGCTCCCTGCGTATTTCACCATCTCTTCTTACACGGAGCTGATATCTTCGAAGCATCCTCTGATGACATCAGCTCCTTTCGTGCCATACTTAGTGGCCTTAGTTCTTGCACCCGCAGCTTGGATGTTATGCATGTTCGCCACGTGCACGTGCATCTCCCTCCTCGGGAACTCGTTTCTCCAACCGAATTATGCCCTGAGCCCAACAACTTCGATTTGGTCCTATGATTATGTAAGATGGTGGGCACTGTACAAGGCTCAAGAGGTCTCTTCGAAGGTGTTCGCGGTCCACTTGAAGGGAACCGTGTTCCTCAACTACTGGTTTAAGATCTTCGGTGCCAAGATTGGTTCCTCGGTGGTACTCGATACAATTGACATTACTGACCCTGCCCTCGTTTCTGTAAGAGACGGATCCGTTCTTGCGGAGGGTGTTTTAGTGCAGAGCCACGAGGTCAAAAACGGAATATTAAGCTTCCGTCCGATCAGAATCGGCGAGAACTGCTCCGTGGGCCCGTACGCCGTTTTGCAGAAGGGAAGCATCATCGGAGATGGCTGCGAGGTGCCTCCGCTGCAGGCCGTGGAAGAGGGAAAACCCGTCTTAAAATCAGCGAAAAGAATCGAAAAGGTAAGGAAAAAAAAAAAAAAGCTACAAAGATTCTCTTACAGTGCGTCGAATGAACTCCTGTTCTTGTCTCGTTTCAGGGAACAGAGGCAAAAGATGTCGGAGAAAACAGCGGCATCGAACGAATCCTTCACCACCTAATCGGGATTTACACCGTCGGCTTTATAAGCAGCCTCTCCGCGGCAATTTCTTACGTGCTATTGCCTTCGAAAACGGGGAGCATCGAGCAATTCATGCTCCTCTGCATCGCCGGAGCTTTCCACTGGTTTCCTTACACCATCGTTGCCTTCGCCATCGTCACCAACGATGCATCTTTAAGCCCACTGAGCTTTTCGGTCTCGTTCGCCGCTTTGTACACAGCCCACGGCTTCACACTGAGTCTTCTAACATCCTTAGCAAGCAAAATCTTGTCCGAAAAAAACAACCAAAGCCCGCAAAAACCATTAACAACGGCGTGGCTCCGCCACAGGATCATCGTTTCCTGTCACCTCAGGTTCGCAAAGCTCCTCTCGGGAACGGAAGCTTTCTGCGTGTACCTCCGTTCGTTAGGGGCTAAAATCGGGAAACACTGTTCGATTAGGGCCATTAACCCCGTTTTGGAACCGGAGAGGTTATCGCTCGGGGAAGGAGTCCATTTAGGAGACTTCAGCCGAATTATTACGGGTTTCTATACCCGTAATAACAACGGGTTTACGAGAGGAACAATCAAAGTGGGAGACAACTCGGTCATCGGCAGCCAAAGCCTCGTACTACCGGGAGCCACCGTACAGAGGGACGTGATCCTCGGTGCCCTCTCGACGGCTCCGGTGAACGCAGTGCTCCAGAGAGGAGGAGTTTACATCGGATCCCAACGACCCATCATGATAAAGAACACGAGCCACGAGCTCGATGAGAGGATCGAAGAAATGGACGCGAAATATAAGAAAATCGTGGGGAACCTCGCGGCTAATTTGGCTGCTACAACCTTAAAAGTACGAACAAGATACTTTCATAGGATCGGAGTCGGAGGAAAAGGGGTGTTGAAAATGTACGACGACATCAAAGGGATGCCACGTCACAAAATATTCAGACCCGGGAAAATTTTACCGATCGTAGTTCGCCACAGCAACAGCTTAAGTGCTGATGATGATGCGAGGATCGACGCGCGGGGGGCCGCCGTAAGAATATTCTCGGACGAGCCCGGCAATAAAAAAAATCCGATCTTGGACCTGACCCTGAAAACGGGGAACGCATTCTACGCGCGGACCATCTCCGATTTCGCCACCTGGCTCGTCTGCGGGCTGCCCGCGAGGGAGGAGCACGTGAAGCGGGCCCCGCACGTCCGCGACGCCGTGTGGAGGTCACTGAGGAACGCGGATTCTTACGCGGAGATGCACTACTACTCCAACATTTGCAGGCTGCTGAGGTTCGAAGGCGGCGAGGAGATGTACTGTAAGTTCAAGATTAGGCCCTTCGATGAGGCGATCGGCGAAGATTCCGGCGAGGTGGAGCCCACGGGGATCTTGCCGCCGGAGACCGGGGCGATCCCGAGGGTTTCCGGCGACAGGAGGCCGCTGCTCTTCTTGGCCGAGGACTTCAAGAGCCGCGTGGGGTCCGCGGAAGGGGTCCGCTACGTTTTTCAGGTGCAGCTGAGGCCCGCGGAGAGGGACGAGGCGGTGAGAGAAATCGCCCTCGACTGCACGAAGCCGTGGGACGAAAACGAGTTCCCGTTGATCGACGTGGGAGAGGTGATCGTCGACGAGAGCCTCACGGAGGAGGAATCGGAGGAGCTCGAATTCAACCCCTTCCTCAGGTGCGATGAGGTGGACGTGGTACGCGCCACGTCAGCGTCTCAGAGCGCCTCGATCGATCACGGCCGTTCGTTGGTGTACGAGATCTGCCAGCACCTGAGGAGCGGCGAGCCTCTGCCGCGTGCTTGGAGGGCTTTCGTAGAAGAAGCTGACGTCAGCGTGGATCTCTCTGGGTGTCCACTTGCGGCGGAAGTACCGGAAAAAATGGAGGAGGAGAAGGTGGCGCTCGCAAGAACGGGGAAAGAGACGTCGTGGGCTTTTTTCGTGCAACCTCTGCTGCAGACGTTTTTGCCGTTTCTCCTCTTGGGCTACTCCGTTTCCGCGCCGTTAAAGTGGCTCCTCTACGGCGTTAACGCCGTGAAATTGCCTTTACACTGGCTCCTCCCGATTTTCTGGGTCGCCTCGGGGTTCTCCGCAGCCGTAGCGTGCGCGGCGGCGAAGTGGGCCCTCGTGGGGAAGAAGAAGGAAGGGTCCGCCGTTCGCATGTGGAGCACGTCGGTGTACGCCGACACGGTGTGGCAGGCTTTTAGGACGGTGGTGGGGGAGTACTTCATGGAGGTCACCGGAGGCTCGGCGGTGTTCGCCGTGTGGATGAGGATGATGGGGTCCCAGGTCGATTTGAGAGGCGGCGGGGTGTACGTCGACAGTATGGGGGCTCTGCTGAACCCGGAGATGGTGGAGATCGAGAGAGGGGGATGCGTGGGGAAGGAGGCGTTGCTGTTCGGACACGTGTACGACGGCGGCGAAGGCGGTCGGGTGAAGTTCGGTAAGATTAGGGTTTGCGAGGGGGGGTTTGTGGGGAGTAGGAGCGTGGCTATGCCCGGTGTGGTTGTGGAAGACGGTGGGTGCCTCGGAGCTCTGTCGCTCGCCATGAAAGAGCAAGTTGTCAGGTGAAGTGACGTGGCGTCGCAGATGCCAATCGAATCGTAGTGAGACACGTGGCCTGCGATCTCATCGTAATATCGTACGTAATATAATATTACAATAAGTTGGAATAATTACCGTGATAGTATAATAATTATTATCCACCATCAATATTGTGCCCATTTGATGATTTTAAGATGCGAATTTCTCAAATATGAGATTGGGATTTTCACAATGTAGAATATCCGATCAAACTACTCGGTCATGGTACGCATACAATTTTTATTTTTTTTTTTAAATTTCATTACATGCCCATGGTAATACATAAATGTAGCTTACTTCACTAAACTAAACCCATCTCTTAGGCTTTGATTTCGAACAAGGCACTGAATTAGTCGCCACCACGTTCGACGATTTCTCCTTCAGAGGCTTCAGCTTCTGCAAACTCGAACTCTGCTCTTTAGTAGCTCTTACCTTAACAACCCCATCAACACATTCCTTCCAAGCCACGTCATCACCCACCTTCACAGCAGAGATTTCTCGTCTATTCAAAGTGGGACAGCTGTCCGAATCTGACGAGGATGGGCTCGTCGTACAATCCATGTCGTAGAGTAAATTATCCGCCATGGCCGGAAAATCCCGTGCTTGTTGTGGAGTACTAGGTGGTTTCGGGGAGTACGAGGTTCTCCGAAGCCTCGAGAAGTTCATTTCCTGCTCGCGAATCATAATAATTAAAAATCAAGAAAAATATAAATGATCACATAATCTCAATCATTCATCAACCTTCTGTTCGAGGACAATTAAATCCTTGCGGAGCTTGTTGATGATCATATTCTTCCTACGTATAATGTCTTCCAGTTCCGTGATCCTCTGTGTAAGGAGTACGAGTAGCATACGATTACTACAACAGGTAAAAATATCGAACGCAAGTAAACATCGTCATCAGGGCCGTTTTTCTAATTTTTATGGTCTCGTTCTTGCAACATAGTGAGATCAGCACGATATTGGGCCCTAAAAAATTGAGGGCTATGCGATTTTGGGCCTTAAAAATGTGGCCCAAAATATTGTGTGGCCCTGTGCAACAGGTCATGATGCACGGGCCCAAATCAGAGAGTACACTGATCATCATTACCTTTGAACTCAAAACCTCGGATGATTTGATGAAAGCAGACAATTGCTTGATGGTAATATCCTTCTCTTCGCCTTCTTTCCTTAGGATATTGATTTGGCATTCACTTGCTATGGAATCCAACTGCAAATCATATGTATTATAACCGTAAAACCGAATGAAATTTCGTTTAATATATGTACGTAATAAAATTACCTGAACATCAACAGAAGAAGCAATACTCGGAGCCCAATCAGACAAATCAGACATTCTTCGTTCCTCCGGTCCGAGCCCGTTAGAAACTCGGGGCTTATTGTCCAAAATTTCGTCTTCGTGCATTCCCTTAATCGACGTATCGACCTTGTAAAATAGAAAAAAAATGAAACCTTTATCCCAAAAACTATTTTTTTTTTCTTGAAGAATTGCATTGCCTTCCAATGTAAAGCACGTAAGCTTTCTTCATCGCATTATTTTTACCAGGGAATTGAAAGACGAATCGATGCTTTCGTTAATGGGAGCTTCGATTGTAGTGAAACCATAAAGAGGATCCTTGCAGCAATAGTTGCATAGGTTGTCTAGTTTTTCTTGCATGCTCGAAAGGATTCGATCCTGCGAAAAAGTATGCAAGTGATAATTGATAAAATTGTAAGCGATCGCTTGAGAGAAAAATAATGTGAATTCATTGCAAACATTAAAAAAAAAAAAGCATCATAAACATATGATTTACACAAACGTTTAATATTTGTCGCTGGTAAGACAAGAACATCGTGAGGTGGATGAAAAACATGGAGCCCACAAGCTAGAAGTTAAAAAGAGGGCCTTTCTTTCTGAAATTCAAATTCAAAAGGGGCTTTCATTCACCAGAAAACTACATTTGAAAATTTTTCCAAATAAAAAAAAAAATCCCTTAATAATACGTTAAAATAGATGGAGAATTAAGTGTTGTGAGGCAATAATGCAATGAGCAACCGGAAATCATTGAAAAATCGATATGATGGCATTATTGAATAACCAGATTAGAAAAATCACTTTTAATTTATATATAAAAAATATAAGAATAAACGAAAATTAATCGAAAAACCCACCCTGAGTTCAACGGATTTCTGCAAAGTTACGATCTTTCGATCCTTCTCCGACCTGATGTAAGCAGAAGCCGCCACGGCCACGATTAGAACCCTCTGCATCGGCGTAAACATCTCCCAAGCCAGAGTCTCTTCAGCCCCAAGCGTGCCATTTGGGTCCACCGTTTTCGCCGCCGCGGCTTCGTCGGCTCCGACGAGCCGACCCTCGAGGGACACCCAGGCTAGAATCTGCCTCCTGCTTCGGCGCACCATCGGCGGACTCGGCTTGGCTAAGCGGCTCGAGACCAGCCGCCGTGAGGAAGAGGACGGCGTGGCGGCGAATGGGGCTAGCGAGATGAGTATCGGAGGCTGAGATGGACTGAATCCGAGCTGGTCTTCGTCGGGGTTGCTTAGGGACATGGTGTCGTGTGGATTTGAACTTCGGAGCGTTTGAGGTTTTGTCTGTGTGTGACTGTGTGTGTGTGTGTGTGCGCAATGATAGAGACAAACGGGTCTTTCTATTTTGATTTTGTCCTTTTATGGGAATTGTTTGAAAATTTTACTTTTTGAGAGGGAAGGGAACTTGGAACTGTAAGGATTTTTATCTTAGTAAAGATTATAAGTGTGTGTCTGTGTGAATTTCCTTGCGGGGAAATAGCATTTTGACCAAGAAAAGTTGAATATTTTAGGAGCAGATCCATGATATTTCAACTTAGAATAGGCAACAATATTTTATTAAAAACGAATAATATACTTAATAATTAAATAAATTTACAATTGAATCCAATACTTTATGGAGTATCAATTGAATCCAAATTAAACGCACATGTTTGTGACCTCGTGAAATCCAATTTGGGCCGAATAGGCCCAACTAGTCCTATAAAACGAAACTAATCACATAAAAAGGAGAAAAAAAATTAATTTAAAAAGAAAAAAAAAAGAAAACCTAAAAGAGGGTAATAATTGTAATTTGTAAGGGATAACAAAAAATGGTAAAAATTACGATATTAAAGAGAGAAAATAAAAACATATTTAAGAAAACCAAACATCATCGAGCCGCGCTACGAAAAACTAATCAATCCGCCGCCCCCAATTGATACGCGCCGCCGCTGATTGGGGTAACAGACCGCGGTGGGCAGGAGCGATTGAGGTAGCTACGATTCTTTCAGTGTCTTCTGTTTGTGTGCTTGATACTTTTTTCGTTCATTTGGTGTTTGATACCTTTATCGAATCGAAGCTGCGAGATGTAAACAACAGATTGTAATTTCAGCTGGAAGTGTTATGCTTGTTTTTCGTTGCGGGGTTAGGTGAATCCTTAGTGTGTTTATAGCTTCCCATTGTTCTCTGGGGACTCGTATTTCGCAGAGATTTTATCTCGAACAACTTCACACGGAGTTGAATAGCAGTTTTTTTTTGTGTAGGATTTAGGATAATCCCCTTGCAGTAATATAGCAGGTTTATTGATTGGAAAATGAT
Source organism: Linderniella brevidens (assembly GCA_004919715.1). Classification (NCBI taxonomy): domain Eukaryota; kingdom Viridiplantae; phylum Streptophyta; class Magnoliopsida; order Lamiales; family Linderniaceae; genus Linderniella; species Linderniella brevidens. The sequence goes on from SWDC01000146.1 coordinate 1,804,257, forward strand.
TTTTAATTTGTCTGAAGGATTTAGGATAATTCCTCCTACTGTTTCTTGCAACACTTACTCCTTTCATCCATAACCATCTTCAATGCCTAAACTTGCAGGCCTTCGAAAAGTTTTCCCTTCAAAATGCCTCACAAAATCGCCCAGATAAAGCTCGTGAGCTCCCACCCCGAAGTGTATGACCCCTGCGACGATTCCTTCGCGTTAGTCGATGCCCTTCTCGCCGACAGAGGCAATCTCTTACATCACCAGCCTTCGATCTGCATGGAAATCGGCTGTGGCAGCGGGTATGTAATAACCTCACTAGCACTTCTCCTCGGGGCACAATCCCCTTATCATATTGCAACCGACACCAACCCTCACGCCCTAACCGTGACCCGCAAAACCCTCGAAGCACACAGCTGCCACGCGGAGCTGATAAACACCGACATAGCCTCGGGCATCGAAGCCCGTTTGGCCCGGTCGGTGGACGTGATCGTGGTGAACCCTCCTTACGTCCCCACCCCAGAGGAAGAAGTGGGCTCGTGTGGCATAGCTGCGTCTTGGGCCGGTGGTGAAAATGGGAGGAGCGTGATCGATAGGATTTTGCCTGTTGCTGATGGGCTTTTGTCTGATAAGGGGTGGCTTTACATGGTTGTGTTGGCTGCGAATGACCCGTTGGAGCTGTGCCTCTTGATGAGGAAGAGAGGCTTTGCTTCTCGAATCTTGCTGCAGAGATCTACAGAAGAGGAGAGCCTTCATATTATGAAGTTCTGGCGGGATTTGGAGACCCTTTTGGAGGCGGGTGAGTGTGGGGAATCTGAGGAGAAGGAATGCGGTGGTGGGTTCGCGGGCTCGCTGCCGTTTTCTCCCTTTAACCTTTGGGGATTCGGGGATCGCGGTGTTTGATTGGCTAACTAGTGCAAGGCAATGAGTGTTAGTTATCCAACTTCTTGAGTTACTTTCGTGTTGTTGAATTTGAGGATTTTATCCCGTAAGAACCGAACGGTATCGGGTTTTGCCTCGAATGCATTGCTTTGCAGGTTCAGGGGTTTCGTTGGGGCAATTCATCAAACATGTAAAGAGCAATAGTTACATACAATCAGAAGCTTCCAAGTTCGAGGTTTTGTATACTTTCGTCCCCTAATCATAGGCTAAGTTCTATGAACAAGCAAGAATTGTGGATAAATTCTATGAAACCTTATCAATCAATCCAAGCGTGAATTTCGCATTCCATGTGCATATAGTTCTCTAACACGATAGCATATTTGTTTAGGACACATAGAATGTTGTAGTAGTTGGTAGTTACTTGAGAATCACGTGACACTTTTCTCCTTTTGTTTGTTTGCTTGTGGAAATTAAAAGTGGGACATAGTTGGAAGAAATTTGACGTCAAAGTAAATAACAAAACATGGCAGGAATGTGGAAAATGCCAATCCCTAGTGAGAGTAGGTTTGTTTTTATTCAATATGTGAAAATGCAAGACAAATTTAGATGTATTATATATGGATTAGTGTGGGTGGACTTGGAACTGTATACACAGTCTAAGCATATTAGTTCCGCGGGAAATCGAGATTGTTATATTGCCAACATGAGGTTCAAATTCAGGTGTTTAATCAGAAGGGAATCGTTGTCCCAAAAAAGACAAATTTAGATTTTTAATTATATTTTATTTAAGAAACAAGGACAATAAGTGAAAAAATCCAAAGCTTGTTGAAGGTGTAGAAGGATGAGACACTGTACTAGAGAATGAACAGCAGCACATGTATAGTTTTGGATGTAATGTTAATATTTGAGATGAAAAAGGGAATTTAGGTTGGAAAAAGACGCTGTCTCATTAACATCCACGAACATTATTAATCGTTGATTGGAGTTTATATGAAATTATTAATTAAATGTGGAATTATGTGAGCAAGGGTTTAATTAGTACTGTCCCATATGTTCAGCTCTTGCCTGCTGATCGTATCCATCCAAGGAGAAGAAAAGACAACACAAATGGAGCATCTTTTATTATATATAATATAATATATTATTTAATTAATTAAAGCATAAATTCTATTCGTTTATCACACGATATGTTAGCTTAGAATATATCATGATGATAAGGAGGAATAATAATTCAAATAGAATAGAATAATAGAGTGCACGAGGCTTTCTTATGACTTCCTCAACATGCAACTATCAAATTGCAGTCATAAACTATTTGAATTTACGCAGATTTTCAGGAAATTTAGCGACTGAATTCATGAGTAGATGAGATCTAAATATTAGTTTATAGTTTTGGTATGAGCACTTTAAATTTGGGTCCCCTCTTTGTCGAAAGGTTAACTTTATCTAACGCTTCCGAGGTCCCCCAATGCTTTTTCAACATTTTATTACTACTACGCTCCAAGAATAATTCCATGAACTACCACCTTAATTGAAAGAAAAATTGTAACTAATAATGACCTTAATTGCAATCAAATAGGGTAACTAAATTGAAGCTATATCGTATATGTCTCTTTAACTCCACGTGAAGAACCCACAAAGCAAAATAAAATATATAAGATATCTAGAGTCGATAACATGTACGGAGTGCAAAGTAACTAAAAAAGCAAAAAACTTGACGCCCTTAGATTCCAATGGTGGACAATTAGTTAAATTTATTGCTAATCTACATCGATGTACCGTTACCTTCATATACATATACATGCATACAAGAAACAAGAGGAATTATTTATGAATAAAATAAAACCCTTTTTTGCATGTATGTGCATCAAAACTCCGTTAAAGAAACGGAGCAGCTAAACTCCTCCTCGTCATCACGTGACGGAGAACTTAACGACAGAGACGCCTTCTGCCTCATCCTCTCGAGAAACTCTCTCACCCCAACCCCACTTCCGTCGACCTTCGTCACGTCCTCATTTAACGGCACAAACGGAGGCCGCAGAACCTCCGTCAACAAATCCCACCTCAACCCTTTAAAAAACTCATGCTCCTTAACCTCCCACGCGCCTCTAAACCCCAGCCGGCGCGTGGGATCCTTCACCAGCAGTCTCTCGATCAAGTCCGTCAACGCGTTGGGCCTCCCCATATTCTCCGGGTCGCCGAAGACAATCCTCTGAAACGTTTCTTTCCGGCTGCGGCCCTTGAACGGCGTCGTTCCGTACATCATCTCGTAGCAGAGAACTCCCAGGGCCCACCAGTCGACGGCGAACTCGTGGCCGTCGCCGCGTATGACTTCCGGCGCCACGTATTCCTCCGTTCCGACGAAGGAATTCGAGCGTTGGCCGACGGTCGTCGCCGCCGTGTACGATGAGCAGCTGCTGGTAGAAATAGAATTCAAACTGTTTTTGTTGTTCTTTCTGTTAACGGGCAACACACGTGCGCTGCTGCTCTTTATCTTCCTTAACGCTTTGTTCTTGAGGAGAAAAGGAAAGTATTTGAACGGATTTTTTGTTTGCGCTTTGTTATTACCAAAATCGCCGCCGTCGTACTTTATGTAATAAGAATCTGACGGTGGATTTGAGCTCTTCTGCATGTCACGTGACAGGTCAAAATCGGTCAAAGTCACGTGACCCGATTCCTGTACAAGTAGATTCTCCGGCTTCAAATCTCTGTACGCTATGCCCTCGTCGTGTAGCCGCTCGAGGGCGAGAATAATCTCGGCCGCGTAGAAGCGGATGGCCGCCGGAGAGAAGACGTGGTCGTTCTGCTTGTACCGGAGGCTGTTCAGGTCTCCGCCGGAGCAGTGCGGCGTCGCCCAGCAGATGAGGTCGGGCGCCTCTTTTGAGCCGATGAAGCGAGGGAGGAACGGGTGGTGGTGGCGGTCTTCGGAGGCGGATAGGCGGCGGAGGACGGAGATTTCGCGGCGGGCTCTGTGGCCCGCGTTGGAGGATAATTTCTCTTCGACGACTTTGAGGGCGAAGTGGTGGTGGCGATGGTGGTCGTGGTCGTGGACCAGGAGAACCGTGCCGGTGGCTCCTCGGCCGAGGAGTTTTAGGACTCTAAGGTTCTCTATGTTGAGCTCCGGCGAGGGATTCTCCATGGTAGTTTTAGGGACGGTGGAGAATGATATTATAGAAGATAATAGAGAGAGATAGATATGTATGTATTTATATATGCGCGCACACTAAATCCATCTAAATCCAAAATTATAAATTTGGATCGAATAACTATGTTTGATAATTACAAAAATAGATCATTAATTTTGTATGATTTAACAAAATTTGGTCACATGTTAATTTTTCGACCAAAATCGCAAGAAATTCGACGTGATCGACGATATGTCATTCGCCACGTCAGATTTCCGGGGACTTTAACCGAAAAATTGATCAGTAACCCAATTTAATGAAGACATATAAAATTAGTGAAGTATTTTTTCAATTATCTAACATAATATATAATTAGTGGTTTAATTTTATAATTTTCCAATATTTTATTTCGATGCGTGACGTGTCCAATTTAATCATTCCGTTCGAGTTTTCCATTAGAATTATTTTAAACACAAAATATATAATTAATAAAATACAATTTGCTCGACAAACATGAATTTACAACTCCATTGGTTCATTGCTCCATGTTAGGTCATTTAGTACGTTGGTATCAGATGTGAGTTGTCTTAATAAATAAATGTCGCGCGTGTTTTGTAAATAGGGGAAATACGAGGGCCACACGTGGAACAAGTCTCTGTTTAATTTTTTAAACGGCGAGATTTATCAATTAATCACATGGGTCGCCCCACTATTTACGGAAAATTGCATGCGCGCCCAATACGTCCACGGGTTCTAAGAGCTTTGTTGGAATGTTGTTATCTCGTCGTTTTCTGTATAATAACATTCTTAAAATAATTAAATAGACTGATTATTCGTTCCTCTTTCATAATTGATAGTTTTCAAAAAAAATATTATTTTCTCCTAATCGGCGCATTTAATGCGGGCATGTGAGTTTTGCTCATTTTATTTTACAGTAATATTAATTTAATAAGTTATGAGGAATTATATTTGTTACATCTCAACGAAAGTAATAAATACAATGCAACTAATTCATTTGATATAATATACCTTTCTGACCACTCAACGATGATAAAGCTTCTGGTTGCTTAATTGAAAGGTGAGTAACGTTAAATCTTACTCATGATAAGTATATACGCTATCTTTAATCATTTAACATTTTACCACCACAATCAAAAGAATACTCATTTATTACACTATAATACACGATATTACATATATATATATATATATATTTAAATGGATGTGGAATATTATCCTAGAAAAGCTAAAGGCAGACCTAGTCGTGGAATTTATTCTCCCATTGGGTTAACTTTTGTATAAGTGTCGTTCTTTGGTCTATCATGATCGATTATTATATTGAAATAATTAAATAAAAAGTAATTAGGACACGAGTGGTGGGTATGATGCAGCTAGCAATCGAGTAACATCATAAGATACAACGGAGACGAAAGATTTGCTCTCACTACTGTTGGAAAGCAAAATGGTAAATAGAGAAATTAAAGTATATAATTATAAGAATTATGTGAAAGACTAATAATATTGCGTAAATTATGGCAAGGCTTAAGAATCGCCTGGCGATTTCTCAAATACACAAATTTTTTGCTCACTTTTCTATTTTTACATGATTTTTTACCTTAATTATACACCTCATTTGTTAGAATAAATGGTTATTGGGAAAGTGCAATAGCACTTTAAAAGTCCCATGATTTTCTCACTTTAGGTAGCATAAATTCTTAAAAGTAATTTATTTAATTATATATATATATATATATATATATATAATGGAGAGCCTCAACTAAGTATAAAATTGTATGCCCTGCCCATTAACAATTTTATAAGTACCAAAACTTTTCAAACCTCTTTCAAAAAATGTGTTCTTGTCTGCCATCATCATTAGGCAGGAAAAAAATGAAACGCTCCAACTAAGTTAAAGGTAAAAATACAGAGAAAAATAATAAGATTTGGTTTATAAATCTTATTTTGGTATATATATTGGGTGCCGACACTAATGATGATGCCTGCCGGTCATGATCGTAAAACGTATAGATGTCGATTAGTTAAAAACTAATTAAAAATATTGAATAGTGAATTATGAACTGATTAGCATAATGCGGAATAGAAATGTGACTCACCATTTCATGTTTCTATTTTTATATAAATGTTTTTTTATTGCTATATATGGAGGTAATACGTGGCATCAAAATATAATGGATGTCTAAGGGAAAAACCCTTTGCTTAAAAATAATAATTGGTCGGGGACAGTTTCATCCCATTCGTTTTTTGCGAAGTGTTGTGACGAAACTTACAAGGAAAATAAATTGTTCCTCTATAAACGATGGTGTTGCGATTATTTGTTCCATGGAAATTTAATTTCACCCGACTCAATATATAAATAAAAGAAATCTTACTCCTATCACCATTAATTTTAGGAGAAACCATCAATTAAAAAATAAATTATATCGTCATTAGCATAGCATCTCAATTCCAATAAAACAATCCCACATAAACTCAACCCACCTTATCTGATTCTGAAAATTGCTCACCCCACTACCCATCTAAATGAAAAATAAATTTATTTCATTCTTCCTTTTTCAGATAATGGTTTCTGGCAGTGGCATACTGTTATAATTGCGAATCCCATTAATTGGTGCCTCGTGTGAAATGAAAATCATAGCTATTATGCCCTTCTTTACTTTATACGTACGTGAAAGCATCATTGAGTTTAGAGATGTAAGATTTTATTTTAAATATCAGCGCTGCTATTTTCGAGCTGAACATTATTAGTAAAGCTGCTTCGAATCCAAACTGATTTAATATTTATATTAAAAAAAATTAAAAGATAATGGTATATTTTTACATTTTACATCCCAACTCAAATATGGGCCTAACGACTTAATAGAGATGTTAGTGGACCGTTTTCAATTGAGCTCCATCCATCATCATTCCGAATTGGATTTTGCTTTGGACGTCTCCTGATTTTGATAATGAATCTCATCATATATATTTGATTGATTATAGTATCAACTTTTGATTAAAGCCATATTGCTTTTATCGCCATATTTGACGAATATCCCAGTCTTCAAAGGTGTTGTAATTAATATATTCCCTAATTCGCTCACCTATCACGACTCTCCGTGCAAAATAAATTGGACTTGTTCATGCATATTTTTAATTTCTCCAATAATAAGCTAATTTAATTGATACAGCTCAGATACAACCACTCTTTTGTACACGCGCTTCTTTGTTCCCAAACATCGAGAGCGGAATGAATTATTTATATATATTTAATAATAATTAATTTTCAAAACTAACTTCAACCATTACACCGTCACCAAATTTATATGTTCAAATGATGTTTTAAGATTATTTATCCCACAAACTAAATACACATGCTCAGTACGTAAATCAAAATGAAATCTCTTAGTAAAAGTTAATTTAAAAATTATCGCAATCAAGAATCACATAGGACCACTACATCCCAAAAGTTCATCACCATCATTCATCACAAAACAATTATATTAAATATAATAACTAGCGCTAATAGCTACTAGCAGAAGGCGTAATATATAATTTTCAAGTGAAAATGACTGAAATACCCTCCCTACCACCCTCACGCCGGAAATGACCTTCCTACCCCTCCATCCCCATCACACCTTGACCAGCTTCGCCGCCCTGACCACGGGATTCTCTCTCCTTATCGCCTCCCTGCCGGCCGCCTTATAGTCGTAGCTGCACTCGTGCCGATCGGAGTACCTGTGCTCCGAGCAGAAAACCTCGCCGCACCGGCATCGGAAGCCCATCAGCCCGACCCGCTTCCTGCATCCGGATCCGGAGCATCTCCCGGGGCTGCTGCTGCTCCCTTCCTCCCTCGTCCTCTTGAGGGGCCTCCTCTCCGCTTCTTCCGCGGCGCGTGGGGAGCACGCGCCCTCGGGCTTTGCGTCCGGATCTGACGACGCGCTGGCGCGTGGGGTTTGGGACGGGATCGCCTGCTGCGGCGGCGGGGCGCATCGGGCCGCAGGGAGGGCGGCTTCGTGGGATTTGAGCTCGGTGGCTTCTTCTTTGATGTCTCCGTTTTGTGCCATGTTATGTGCGTTGTGTTTCCTTTTTTTCTGTCGTTGAATATCTTTACTTTATCTTTTTTTTTTTCTTTTTTCGGTTTTTTGTTTGGTTGGAGCGATGAGAGGTGGGTTTGATTTGGTTATGTGGAAGAAATGGAATGAGTGGAGGTGAGAGAATTTGAAGGGGGTTTGGGTATGTCGGAAATGTCAATTATTTTCAATGTTTATGTTAGTATGAATATAATATTATACAATTTTTTGGTGGATTGAGGTATAATTTATTTTTCTAAATTATTTATTTATTCGTTGAGTTAGGTTTTGGTGTGTGGCATCGAGTGATCATGCGTTTCATGGAAATTCAATGACTCTTTTGCCCTTCTGACTTTTTATCATGGCTAATTGTGTATTTCATTATTACATTATTTTCATTTCACTGTGGTTGTAAGTTAACCTTCATCGGGCCCAATTGTAGTAATTGGGCTCACTGCAAATAAATGGGTTTAGAATTTAATATTTGATCGTTTGAAAATCATATATTGCTTAAAGCCTTAGTCGAGATCCTTTTTTCACTATTATACTGGGAAAATTATAAGATTAACTCACTAATTAAACGTATTTTTGTTTTTAAAATACTATGTTTAATAATTGCAAATATTATTAATTGTATGTCAAAACAATTTTGGGTTATATTTTCAATTTTAGGCCACTAAGTATATATTTTTCAATTTTGGATCACTAGGTATACATGTTTCAATTTCGGGTCACTATGTTTACAAAGTTAGTTATCAAATGAGTGACCCAAAATTGAAAAAATATATATTAAGTGATCCAAAATCGAAAAATATATATACTTAGTGAACTTGAAAGTGTGACCCAAATTTGTTTTGATATACAAAGTTGTGACCTACTTTTGAAATTATAAAAGATAGTGATCCAAAAACGAAAACACATATGCTTCGTGACCTAATCTTATAATTTTCCCAAAACAATTAATATTATTATAACAATAGTACTATAAAACTTAAACGAAATTATAGTTCATATTACTTTATTAATAAATTTTCAAGTAGAGGTTAAGCTATCGCGATTAATGGAAATTAAATTAGTGAAGAAAAGAGAGGAAATTATGATTCATATAAGAAAAAATAATTAAGGAAACATGGATTCGACTATCGAGCTAAGGTTAAGGTCAAACACAACACGATTACTTTAAATAGTTTTTTCTCTAGCAGCTTCTCCTCACTCTCTCGAAGCCCTAGCCTAGACACCAAGAAATCATCGCCACCGATCGCCGACCGACTTTGAGCCCCCTTTTGTTGAGGTGATTTTCCAATTAAATTCGTCATCTACGGCGTTTGTTTTTTACCGGAGATTTCAATAACCTCGCACTCATATCGTTTGTCCCTTGTTGGTAACATTTTGGATTCATTTTCTCACTTTCCATTCGATTACGATTTTTTTTTGTGATCTTGTTTGAGAAATTGATGTATTTGGCTTAGATGATTCGAATTGGATCGGGTTTTCACGAAATTTCTCGATTTGGGATTGATAGGAAAGAAATGTATGCTATAGAAGATGCAGCTAGATTTCCGATCTGTGAAAGCTGATCATTTATCTGCTTCAATTGCTGTATCTTATTTCAATCCTGCTATGTTTTTCCTTTTCTGTTACGCAGCTTAGGCAGATTAAAGTTTTTGATTTTCTGCATCTTTTAATTGTTCTTGATTTCTGCTCCTCCAATCCAAGTGATGAAGCTCCACGTACCATATTTTGTATAGGAGCCCTTACACAAAAAAGGCCACAATGGTTCGTGCTTACTCTCAAGAACACACCTACAAGCACCCGTGGGAGCGAGTGACCACCGCGTCCTGGCGAAAATTCGCTGACCCCGAGAACAAACGGAGCCTCTCCCACATCCTCGAGGTCGACACATTGAGCCACAGGCTCGAGCCCGGCTCGGGAAAGCTGCACACCACACGAGCCATAACGATCCACGCCCCGGGCCCGTGGTTCGTTCGCAAGATCATCGGGCAGGACATCTGCCACTGCGTGGAGTCGACCGTGGTGGACCCGCGGGCCAAGTCGATGCAGCTCGCGACCCGCAACATCAGCCTCCAGAAGTTCATCGAGGTGGAGGAGAAGATCAGGTATGAGCCCCACCCCGAGAACCCTCTCGATTGGACCATTTGCAGGCAGGAGACGAGCATTAGGATTAAGCCCTTCTCTGCTTTGGCCTCCATGGCTGAGAGGATAGAGCAGAAGTGCGTGGATAAGTTTCAGCAGAACAGTGCAAAGGGGAGGGAAGTTATGGAGAGGATTTGCAAGTATCTCGAAGATGAATCTCTTGGAAAAATATCGATTTGATTTGATTGTTATTTGCCTGAGTAATTTTGGGGATTTTATTTAGTTTCTTGTTTCCGGGCATAACATGACATTGCAGAGTTGCATAGATAAGTTCGAAAACTGTGTAATGGTTTTAGCTTCTTGTTATGTCTCCGTGAGACTTCGCTGAGTTCTTTTATTAGTGGGAACCTAAATGCTTCCTCTCATCGTAGTAATAAAACTTTCGGACTTGCCCGTGGAAACGATTAAGTTTTTTCTTTTTTCAATATTTTAGAAAAGGAAGAAAGCAAGAGAAATTTCTTTTTTCCTTCTTTAGAGGGAAGGTAGAGGAAATGATATAGTTGGAAATAAAGATTGTGAAACATCGACAACAAATACCAAAACCAACACCAACACATTCGAATTCAACTCTTAGGAGGATAAAGTTCCCACAACGCCACGGTAGCATCCTCAGAAGCCGAAGCCATCACCTTACCGCTGGCAGAGAAAGACACAGCATTGCAAGTACCGTGATGGTACCTCAGCACAGCCAAAGCACTGCCCCTGCGATAATCGTAAACCCTCACCCTACGGTCCCAACCGCCCGTTGCAAGAATCTTACAGTCGGGCCTAATAGAGGTCGTCGAAATCCCGGGCCTCTCCAAAACGATCTCTTTCTTGATCCCGCAAGTTCCCGTTGAAGAATTCAACGCAAAGATCGCAATTTTTTCGTCAGCAGAACCCGAGATTCCTCCCTTAGAAGCACCATCGATGCATAGAGTTAAAACCGGTTCTGAATGGTATTTCACGGATGTTAAAGGCAGTGATGGGTTCCTCACGTCCCACCAAAGAATGGACCCGTCTTCATATCCCGATAGAACGTTTATGTAGCCTTGTGATTCGGGTGGGGAAAAGGCTTTAACAGACATGCACATACCTCTCGATTTCACGGTAGCTGAGGATTGAGGAAGATTTATGATCTTTTGGGCATTTTCGACGTCCCAAATCTCGATCGTTGACAGGTTTTCACCGGCCAGTGCAGCACGGTCGGGGCCCACCTGCTCCAACTCATCAAGAACGGTGCTTTCTTGATGGAACAGCGAGAGTTTGCAGAAGTGGTAAGCGTTTGTTTTGAAAGAAGTGATGGGGCTACAAGAGAAACTTGATTCTCCGAAGTCCCAGCACTTGACGGTCCCGTCTCTTCCCTGAGTGACTACTCTCTGCTCGTGGCGGCTCGAGGCGACGCTCACGATCCCGTGGGCGGCGCTGTGGACCCAGGAGGAGGAAAGGGTTCGGTGCTGTAGCGTGTCCCACGTGCGTAGCTCGCCGTCTGTGGAGCCTGTGAACAAGATGTTCTTTGTCGGGTGGAAGCAGGCGTCTGTGACTGAAGCACGGTGGCCTCGGAGGACGGCGACGGGGTCTGGTGGAGGACGCTTGCTCATTGTGTTTCCTTTCCCTTTTCTTCAGTAGAGTATCTCTGAGACAATTTATCGAACAGTTTCACTACAAAGGATCGAAGATCATTTCTTTGCTGAAAGGTAGAACGAGGAATGCAACGGAAAATCTAGAAATCGAAGGAAAGACTGGGTTTTTCAAGGTGGGTAATGATCGTGATCAAGCTTTTCGCCAACGAATTCGCGAGTTAAATCTTAATCCACCAGTAGCGATTTATCTCAATCGCCGAAGTAAACTAATCTCTTATTCTCCTGCTTTCTCCATTCTCCATGTTTGACAATCAATCGATAGGATATATTTCGAACGCCACAAATAAAAATTTCATGTTTTCCGATAATATCTTTATACAGAAGAATTATGAGTATTAATTGCAAAATAATATTTTGATGGATTCTTTCTAGTCAATTTGTGTACTTGTCTTGTAGTATATCTCAACAGACAAGGGGTAGATTATTTTATTAGGTAACAACCTTTAATTTCAACAAACAAGGGTTGTCTGATAGCAATTTCAATTTTGAAATTTAATATACTAAAATTAGAACCTTTAATTTAAGTGTACAAATTGCTTCAATTTGATAATTAGTGTCTTAAAATTGCAACATAACATCATATTACTTCAATTTTAAACTTATTGTCTTAAATTGCAAACCCTTAATTAGGTATTGATTAGATATGCTCCATAACACACCACTAAATAAATAACTAAGCATAAAATCAAAGACCATTTAAAGTCAGATGAGAAGAAGCAAAGCAGCAATATATTCACAACTGGGAAAAGCATAAACATGGTGCACAGTAAATCACAATTAAAAAGCTGGAAACGTCTTCTTCAAGCACACACCAGACCACACACAAAGCAGCAACAGACTCAAATCTCCACTTACACAGAAAAAAAATTACTATTGAAAATCACTTTCAAATCAGCCCCGTGACTCAGATCTTATCGAGCTTCTCCGCCTTAACCACCGGGTTAGCCCTCGCGATCGCATCCCGTCCCGCACCTCGGTAATCGAAGGGACACTCGTGCTTGTCAGCGTATCGGTGGGACCCACAGAAGAGTTCACCGCACCGGCATTCGAACCCGGTTAGCCCCACCCGCTTCTTGCAGGCACTGCACCTCTTAGGGGCTTGCTTAGCCTTGGGCTCGCTGGGCTCGGTCGAATCGACCGAGGGCAGAGATAGGGATTTGGGGGCGGTGATGTCGGTTTTAAGGCTGATGATCTCGTTCTGTGAAGGAGCAGCTACTTGCTCGTTGTTGGCAACTGATGAGGATCCGTTGACGAAGCTTTCGATGGATGAAGCTGCACGTTTGGCTTGTTCTTGTTTTAAGATGGAGTCCTTGTAGCATTTCGAGCACAGGTTCATGTTTGCTGGGCTGCCGAAGAAGCCACAGTTGTTGGCACACAAGGTGGGTCCCTCTGGAGCGGGTTGGCATCCGGTTTCGTCGTGCTCCATGGTTTTTTTTGAAGCTTCTGTTGAATAGGGATGCAATAATAAAAGTCATCTCCACACATAATTATTGTTAGTATGTCATGAGTTCACAAATAAGCTCCGTATGTAAGAACAATCCGGAAAGAATATGATAATCCACTGTCACTTTTATTGCAAAGACTAAGCATTAGCAAGAGCTGGAACAAAATGCATAATCCGAAAAGTGATGACTTGGAAACATAGAAATCCTCAAATTTGGGCAACACATTTATATATAAGAAAGGAAGCTGAAACCTCCATGGACACAGAAGCTTGAGCAAATGTGCATGCTTATGTAAAAAAGGCAGTAATGTGTTTGCAGGCAATCTGTGTACCAGAAAACCGAAGAATACGTTTTCAGATAAAGCCACTGGGAAAGATTTGTTTTTGTGGCAGAATTCGTTGTCTACTATGGACAAAAGAAAATAATGGCCAACAATTTAATAGAAACTGCAGGAATCATCAGAGGAAGAACGAGAGAAATGAACTCAGCTTCACAAAATATTCCCTGATTTCATCGTCACATCCGCGCATTGAGCACTAGCAGGAACATAAAATAACGAAATCATTGTAATCAATTGCCAGAGTAGCCTTCCACATAAAGAAAAGGAAGGAAAAAAAAAAAAGAGATATATGAACGATATAAAGGAATACACGCAATTAATTCAATTGAGCAAACGCAACCACACAAGTCCTAATCAGGGATGGATATCAACGAAATTTCGGGGAAAAAAAAATCAATACACCTATCACAAAATAGATCCGTATACAACAGATCCACGACGTTCACAGCAAATATATATATATATATATATATATATATCGCGAATCGAAAAGGAATCAAAATTAGAAAATTATGGAACTAACCCAGAAATTGATAACGGCGACGAAAGGAGGGAGAGATTTTGTGCTTCTTTGTTCCCTTTCCCCCCTTTTTTATGATGCCTCAGAGTTCTCCTCTCCTTTCTTCTTTCTATTGTTTCTCCTGAGATTCGAGGTTAGAGAGAGAGAAGAGAAGAATGAGAATCGTTTATTCCTTTCTGCGTAGCTTTTGCAAGGAAAATAAAAAAAAGTATATAAATAGATAAAATATGCTTCATAAAAAAACAAACTTTCCTGTTTAAGCGAAGTGAATTGTTGTGGGACCTTCTTATTTGTCGATTTATTTTATTATACAATAAAAAATATCTTATAATTTGGTCCGTATCATATATTCGAGAGATTTAGATATTGTCCCCGTGAATATATAAATAAGATTTATACTATCGAACCTATGTTTAAAATAATTTTTCTTTTGGACAAGTGATTAAATTTTCGACGAAGTAACAAAAATCCAATCGAGTTCGGTTACTATGAAGTTGAGTAGAAAAGTATAGACATTAGATAGAGCTCTAAATCATTGAGAGAATTAAATAAAAGAAAAATGATTTCTTTGTTTGTTTTTCTCTTTCTACTTTTTATTTTCATAAAAATAAATAGCAATAGCCAATGTGATATCATTCAATACAATGAAAAGAAGGGGCAAAAACATATTATTCATCTGCTTAATGGGCTTATTAACCACTATGGGCCCATAATAAGAAAGGCCCAGATCATGGGCTGAAAGTCATTTCTGGGCCTACTTGTATGAATTTGCGTTCTATTGGTAGAATAAAAATTAAATACTTTTTACTATTTTCGGTGGCATTCCCAAATAATTCAAACAATTTTTTTTAGGGAAATCCGACCTATATGTAATTAGCATTCAAATTATAGACTTCTAGCAGGATGTTCGGCATTTAAATCTGACCTAAAATGGACAAGAATGCCAAAACAAGTGCTTAATAATTGCCCAAATGTTCAATTGTCAAATATCATTTTGAAAACTGTTCGTAAACGCCGGAAATAATTATTACCTAATTAAATTGATTCCGTTGCCCTAGTCAAAGAAATAAATATTATATTACCTATAACATTGACGGTGACACGCCAACCACCACGTTTGGTAATAACTATTATTATTTCAGCAAGAATCTGCAAGTGCAAGCAATGTCTTGAGGAACAATATCACCTCATGGTCCCTTGTATTTTTTTTCCTATTTAGATCGGATTCCTTGCAATGATAAAGATTTGTTGCTCAATATGATCGATTCGTAACTTCATGGACCAAATCTGAAAAGGGAAGAACTATAAAGATTACAAAATCAAATAATAAATCACCACCTTTCCATTTAAATTAAGCAATGCACATCTGTCGCAAGTCCCTTTTCCCATTATTTAGTTTCCACTTTACTTTGCCCTCAAATCTTCCCTCCCTTTATAATTAAAATTCATATCGAAATGGCTCCATGACATCATTTATGTGGGCTTGATCTTGAGCCCCACTAGAGAGGCAATTCTTTCGAAATCTTTAATGGTAATAATAATATACCTATTTAACGAAAATTCAGTTCTTGATACTATTATTGCATGCGTGTGTGTGTTTTGTGTTTCATCCAATTTACCGAGAGACTCTCCGTTCATGGTTCCTTCGTGATCTGTAAGAATTTAATGCAAGCCCACCTCACAAAATCCTTCAATTCTTTTTCGGTTTTTTTCGTATATTAAGTTGAGATTCTTACATTAAGTTTAACCTCCTTATATACATCCCACAGCTTCTTTTTTTATTCTTACATAAAGTTGTTTTGTTTGTATTTTTCTTCCTCAAGCATTTCAATGGAGGCCACGAGCAGCACCAGAATCAGATCAAAGATGGAGGATTACGAAGTTCTTGAGCAGATTGGAAAGGGAGCTTTTGGTTCTGCGTTTCTTGTTCTTCACAAGACTGAGAAAAAGAGGTTTTTTTCCATCTTCTCTTATTGCATTAATATTTTAATTCATTTCTTTCCACCTTTTTTTAATGTTTTGTTTTCTTTCCCAGGTATGTCTTGAAGAAGATACGCTTGGCTAAACAAACGGAGAAATTCAAGAACACGGCACATCAAGAGGTAGTTCAACTTAACCTTGTCTTGTTTTCCTCTATTTTCTACTCTCTTTTTTTTTTTTCCAATTGAGACAAAATAACACCGTGGATGACAAGTACACAAGATTGTCTTCTTAATGTTTCAACTACTTAAATGCAACTTCTACATCTGCATGATTAATATAATTTTATTTTACCTAACACAACGTGTGTATATAATAGTTTTCTTTCTAAGAACTCATAATGTGTCCTCTTCACTCCCATCATGTCGACATGTGTGTTCATTGAGTAAATAATAGACAAAAACTTAGATAGCGAATCAGCATTTTGTAGTAAATATATAAACTGAGTCCGATTTTAATCTTTTTTCTCAGATGGTTTTGATGGCAAAACTAAGCAATCCATACATAATCAAGCACAAAGATTCATGGGTAGAGAAGGTATAATTTGTTCTTCACTAATATCTTGACTTGCAATATATTCACTGATGAGTTATCTCAGTCCAAAAATCAAATGGGTATTACCAGGATTCGTTCGTATGCATCGTTACAAGTTACTGCGAAGGAGGAGACATGTAAGATCTCGTGCTTAAATTATGATTATCACTGCATGTTCACTAGCTAATAAATGGTGTTTTCAGGGCTGAGATGATCAAAAGATCGAGAGGGATACATTTCTCCGAAGATGTAAGAATATGCAAAAAGACTATATTTTTGGATGTCCCACATTAGTCAAGATTTAAGATACACATTCTTTTATTATTGCAGAAAATCTGCAGATGGATGGCTCAGCTTCTCCTAGCTTTAGACTACCTCCACTCGAATCGGGTCCTCCATCGAGATCTCAAGGTATACATATAAAATAAACACGAATCGAACTTATCTGCCATTGGAAAATAATTTTACAAGATAACTTTGTTGTTATTATTAATGCTGCAGTGCTCAAACATTTTTCTTACAAAGGATAACGAAATCAGGCTCGGTGAGAAGATTACCAGAAATGTCTGAATTCGTCATCAACTACTACGGTTAAATCTAACTACAGAAGTTCAATTAGCAGGTGATTTCGGACTAGCAAAGCTGCTCAGCAGAGAGGACCTTGCTTCATCAGTAATGCTCCTTTCATCTCCTTCAAACACACAGATACACACATGGGTATGTGTGTTTAACTCATGAAACCTTGATGTATTGATTGAATAGGTTGTGGGAACACCGAATTACATGTGCCCAGAAATCTTATCGGAGATTCCGTACGGCTATAAATCGGATATATGGTCTTTAGGTATGAAAATGCAATGAAAGCCAACTTTCTAAACAGAAAATTTTCATTTCTTGCACTTACAGAGAAATTCTTGTTCTCAGGCTGTTGCATGTTTGAAATTGCTGCCCATCAGCCTCCGTTTAGAGCTCCGGTGAGTCTCCGAGCTTCAAATTCTCAGCTCCACCGACGAAGAAATATAATTCAATTTCCCCCCTTTTTTCTGCAAATGATCAAACAGGACATGGCAACACTCATCAACAAGATAAACAGATCAAGCTTATCTCCTCTCCCCACAGCATACTCTTCTTCATTGTGAGCAAAAACCCATTTCCCCTGCAATGAAATTTCTGCTTTTTATCTCCGGCGCTTAAGAACAACACTTTTGAATCGTTATTATTACAGGAAGCAGCTCATCAAAAGCATGCTCAGAAAAAACCCAGAACACAGACCTAATGTAAGTGATGAGAGCGTTCATAAATCATAATCCCACATCGATCCTTTTCAGTTTGTGAAATAACAACAGAGCCCGAAAAAAAAAATTACAGGCTGCAGAGCTCCTGAGGCACCCACATCTTCAGCCGTACCTCGCTCGGTGCAAGGAGCTACCTCCGGTTTACGTTCAAGTCAAATCGAGAGTCCCCTTGTCGGAGAAATACTCACGCAGCAGCAGCAGGAGCCAGAGCAACAGGAATGGGCCCGTGCATGAATCGGCTCAGAAAGTGAACCCTGAGAAAAAGAGGTTTTTGATCGACGCTAAGAAGGCGGCGCCGGAGCCTCCGCCTCCGTCTTCTTCTTCTTCCTCGTCGGGATCGAGTACGCTGACGGATCAGCGCGAAGAACAGCCCATGGAGAAAGCGGAGGAAAATCGGAGCGTTTGCGTGAATTGGCTGCCAATTGAAGACAAATCCGAGGCGGATACATCGAAATCGGAGCTAAATCCGTGTGACGACGGCGATGACGGTGGTGATGGGAGGGCTGAGGCTATGGAGTCTCTGCTTGAGCTGTGCGCTCGGCTGTTGAAGCGCGAGAGGATTGAGGAGCTTAAAGGTGTTTTGAAGCCCTTTGGGGAAGAGGATCTCGCTGTTTCTTCGAGGGAAACTGCGATTTGGCTTACCAAAGGGTTGATGAAGATTCAGGGATGCGATTCTCGTGGGGTTGATCTGAGTACGACGTCGTATCGTAAGATGGGAAAGGAGACATGATGCAAAGCAATTAAATATTCGTTTTCCATTTTATTTCGTATCTTATCCTTATGGGAATTCTCTACCTACATGCATCATAATTTATTTTTTTTTATTTTTCCGATGCAATAATTAAACAAAACAAAAATAAAACAGTTGTGACTATATTATCGTACATCATAAATAAAAAACATGGGTACGACATTCATAATTTGAAAACTGCGACATCCGTGAGAAAATGAGAACAAAGAGAGAAATTATGAAAGAATAGTAGGGTTTACAATAATAATAAGGAAAATTTAATAATTTAATGTACGTATTAGATACCCATATAAAAACATAGATCCAATGGGGAACGAGATATCTCCGCCCCGCTGTTAAACCTACTTTAAATAGTGATGAGCAAAAAAAAAGATTAAATAAAATAAAAATGAATTAGTATTGTAAATATAGGTCAAATAGAGAAATCATCACAAACACTGTTGTTTAGGCGTCGACTCCACAAGCTTACTGCTGGATTGAAAGAGATATCAATTAATTGCTTGTATTATTATTCCTTTTTTTTTCGTCGATACGTGATAAGAAATAAATGGAGGTATAAATAAATAAATAGCTTAAGGTCCCATTAATTCCAGGCGTATTTAATGATAGGTTTCAGATAGTTTAACTACTGACATGCGAATGTCTTTACCCTCAACAGTATATTGCGACATGACGTCTCATCTCGTCAGATCCTTTGACTCATCATCATCTCTCTCTCTCGAGAGAGAGGCATTGATTTTATATTTATATATATATATATGTGTGTATTATTTATTTGTTTTTGCATACTGGTTTTTAACTCTAGTCGTTGGCAACGTATAACATATAAGAAATAACAATCAATTGTTAGAAGAAATAATAGTGTAGAATAATAACTATGGTCGGAAGTTGATTTAATGCTAACGTACATGTCGCGTCCATCAATTAACGTTCCGAAGTGTGAAATATATATCTGATTGGAATAGGATCTTTATACTTTTGTGCGTACTAACTGATGATGCTAGTTAATGGTACTTTTGCATGCTAACCTTGAATTATTTAATAAGCTAGTGATGAGATAAAATAATGAAAAATATACGACGATCGATTTTCCAAATAAAATGGGATCCTTGATGCTACAAAATAAAAGCATGCAAGTACGAACAAGCCTATCATATAATCCCACTCACCCAAATAATAAATAAAAGAGCCAACTTTACCTATAAATCAATTTAGTTCATAACAATTTCTAATACATTAGGACTTTAATTTTTAAATTTAATTACTTTCTTAACTTATATAAACTACATCACTCCATATATTATTTTCTATCCATAAATAGGAAAAGAGAGCAAAAAGAAATTTATATAAAACTGCAACATAATTTTTAGAACATGGTTGCACACTAAAAAACAAGGACACCAAACCCCAACATAAGAACTAAAAACGTACACTTAACTAAACAAACCCTCAAAACTAAGCATTATCCTTAAAAACAACTCGATCAATCCCCAACTCAAAGAGAACGACGACATAAAACTCGTTATCATCATCATCATCATCATCATCATCATTCATTTAATATCCAGCTCAATCTCCGAAGCCGGCTCATCATCTTCCTCTAATTCGAAGCAGCAATCCACCGCCGAGTGCCCACCACCGAAGGCCTTGATGTGATCCTTCAAGGACCTCTTGTGCTTGAAATCCGAGCCGCAAGAACAGTACCAAAGCCTCCCACAGTTCTTCTCGTGCGTCCTCCAATCTCCCCTCACAGCAAACGCCTTGCCGCATCTCCTGCACGCGAAGGGCTTAATCCCGTGCTTCCTCTTGTAGTGGGTCTGTAGGGTTCGGAAGTCCTTCAAGGGCTTGGCTCGCGGGTGGTCTACGTTGTTCCTGCACCCCGCCGCGCAGCAGTAGCAAGGGAGCCTCAGCATGGCCGTGGGCTGCGTGCCTCTGAGCGACTCGGGGCCCTTTCTGTATTGCGAGCCGTGGCCCCACATGTGCATCTGTGTAGGGAAAACAAAAACGACAAAAGATTAGTAATCATGAATTTTTTGTGAGGTGGGTTTTTGCATTGATGGCTGCTATTATGAGGTGGGACAAATTGTATAATAAGGTTATTAAAATGAGTCAATTATTCGGGGAGTGAAAGCTTACAAAGTTCAAGAATGTAAAAATGAAATAATGATGTGAATTGTGTACTGTGTGTGAGGGTTTGTTAGGATTGATGATGTCCTAGGATAATATCAAGAAATATTATTATACCTTTGCAATGATTAGGGTAAAGCAGTAATGCAATCATCGTAATCATGAAATAAGATAAGTATTATCAAAAGCCTTAGCAGTTAAGATGAGGCTAAAGTTGTTGAAAGGGTGAGAATAACAGTCATAGTAAAACAAAAGAAAGGAAGATAAAATAGATTTGTAATGAGCATAAAAGCGAGCTTTGGGGTAATGAAATACTTAACTTTTGATAAAGAGAAAAGAAGGGAAATGACAGTGCTTTTTCTGCTTCTCATGTTCCTTTCATTAACGAAGGGGGTAATACTATGTCTCTGTCAACATTCTGATTCATGTTAAGCTTATCAGTGTCTTTAAAGAGTCTTCTTTTTTACATATATAAAATATTATTGGCAAATGCAGCAGAAAGCAACAAAGGTACGACGAGATTTTCCAATGTTAAAATGCATAATGATTCAGTTTTTTTTTTCTGATGCATTAAGGTTGAGTGTGCACATTGGGAACCTCCTTAATCTTCTCTCTCTATCTCTCTCGTTTTTTCGTAGTTATTTTCTTTCCATCGTCTTCAGTGGTGAGAAATAAATTGTTCCCAATCCCATGAAGAAAGAACCACATGAAAACGTTTCTCTCTTTTGACACATCTGCCAATGTGTGTAATTACAAATTTCAAGGGCAAAAGGCATATTTTCTGTGTGTTGTTCAATCAAATAAAGAAGGTGTGGTGACTGACCGGGGTAGATTTATGCAGATCCCCAAAAGAAACCCGCCCAAAGTCATTCATTAATTGATTAAAAAAGAAAAAAAATGAAAACCCTAAGGACCCATATCTACAAAAATCCACGTACCAATCTAAAACAAACCCAAGATTCCAAAAAAAAAAAGTGAAAGTTTGAATTTTTACTGGAAAAGATGGGCATTTGCAAAGAAAGAGGGTGGTGGGTCTTCTCTCTTTTTCATCATAATCATAAAATTAAAAAAAAAACATATAGAAAAAGCTTATCCGATGTAAAGCTTCATGAAATAATTAGGGTGGAAAAAAAAAAGAATATAAAGCTGCTGTCTTGTATCTATCTTTTTACCATACCTGCATATTATTATATCTGTTGAAATTCTTGAAGCAAAGAGGGCACGAAAACTGAGTGGGACCAATCAATATCTGCGCCGGCGTTGGGATCCAATACTGACCCTTATTGAGAGGAGCCGTAGCGGCGATGTACGACGACGACGAGGATCCGCTGTTAGCCACAGCGACTTCAGCTTCCATGTTAGCACTGTTATTACAGTTCCCCGTGTCCGTAGAGGAAGCTGAGATCCTTGAGATGAGATCACAATCGCTCTGGTAATAACTGCGTGGCGTCGAAGAAAGCCCTAGGTTTAGGGTAAGGGAGACCTCGTTGTCTTCTACATCATCATCGTCGAGTAGATTCTTGTCACTAACCTCCGTAGAAGCAGCAGCAGTAGCAGCAAACGGTGAAATCTGAGGAAGATTTCTCTTACTGTCGTCGTCCTTGGGTGGCTTTGATGGGCTTAAGCTTAACAAGGGAAGAGCCTCTTTCAGTGGTGGAGGCGAAGGAGGTGAGTGTTCATGGTAGCTCCTTGTGTAGAAGAAGGAGCTGTTGTTGATATTGGTAGCTGAGGAATTGAAATAGGTGTAATTAGGTATGAATTTTGAAGACGAAGTTGAATTAGGATTGAAGTGGTGGTGAATGGGGTTGTTGTTGAAGTAACTGGAAAATGGATCAGCCATGATTGATGAATCTACAGGAAGAAGATTAAGAGGAAAAAATAGGGGAAAGAGATTCAATTTAATTATGTGAAATGCAGGAGAGGAAATGAATTATGAGAGTATAGCAGCAGCAAAAACACAAAAGAAAAGAAAGTAAAAATTGCCAGAAAGTTGAAAAGGTTATGAATGACCTAACAAGAACACTAGTGGGGAGATAGCATGTTGGTTAAAAAAGCTATTTATAATGAAGCAGATATAATTGATAAAAGAAAAAGAAAAAACTCAAGAAACTGAGTAATTATAAATATTAATCGAACAACTGAGACAAAGATATCACTTGTGAAAGGTGACTAGTTCAGGGTAGAATTTAAAATTATGCTAAAAAAAAAAAGAGGAAGAAAGAAAGAAACAAAGATTGGTGTTATGGGACTAGTGAGAGAGGAAAGAGATATACACACAAACACACACTGTTCTAGGGAATGTCAATGAAACAAGATGAACCCTTTTCAACAGTGATAACAAAAAGTGAAACCAATCCATCAACGTAAAAATAAATAAAATAAATTGCACTTCACCACCACCCTGATTAAATTATTTATTAGCATGGCCCAAGATTTTAACCAAGAACCAAGACAATGTGCATGAAATTAGGGTTGTCTGTTGCCTCCCTCCCTACAAATAAGTATAAAATGAAGAAAGAAGCCGGCAAATGCTTTGATAGCTGAGCACTGGTCGGGTTTTTTGGCATAGTTTACACACATTAGTTTACACAATATGATTTTCTCCGAAAAAAACTTAGACAATATGAAAAAAAAAAAAAAAAGAAAAGAACAAAAATGCTGTCGTCCCTACATCTCAATATTCTTTTACATTCACATCAGAAACACTGTTCACTCGTCACCTTCCAGCTTGGCCCACACTCGCTTTTCTTACACACAACGTACTGTTCATACTGCATCTATGTATTAATTAAAACTACATTTGCAAATATATTCATGGAGATGTATTATTGCTTGTTTGTATTTGTTGCATGTGTGGCTCTGTGATAAAAAAAAAATATAGGTCCACCAATGGGTTATAAATTAGTTTTAATACCAGAGAATACTATGATGTAGTAACTATCATGCAGTTACTTACAAGTTACATTGCACTGTCTTTCGTTTTCGAATCCCCACCTTCTTTCATCTTTTTCTTTTCCCCTTTTTTTTTTTAAACTCACGTAAAAAAATATTTCAAATAATTTTGAGATTAGAAGAAAAAAAAGAATATTACGTGGTACGAATAAGAAAAGGACAGTTAAACAACCTTAGAAAATGACTTCCTCACTGCTTATCCTCCGACGAGGGACTCCGTAGTAATTAAAACAGAAGACTAACAAGTGTAATTTGGGAATGAGAAATGCGTATTTTCTGTTGAGGGCTCCACAAGATTACTACATATTGAACTATGGAATAAATGAATATTTATTAAATTGGTAAAACGTGTGGATAAGAGAAAGGGATATAATTGTAATGGGGACAATGTGGATGTCTTGTCTGGCTCTTCTGAAAAAGCTACAGCAAATGAATTGTCCTAAAGATTAGGCTTTTGCTGATTAACAATGGTTGACTCTTTCATTATATTTTGCCTGCAGGAAATATGGGGTACGGTAATATATATATATATATATATATATACATATATGTGTTTGTGTGTGTGTTTTAATTATTTTTTTATATATCTATCTTTTCTGATATGATCAAACAGTGGTCAAATTTCATAACTGGTGATCGCAATGTTCATGCTTGGCGACCACAAACTGCTTTCAGGCCTAATCACACGATGCATGTATTAGTTAATTATTTATATAGCATAAAATACATATATTATAATTATGATAGTTTGATAAATAATTGATTTGCTTCGTGTGAGTTATATTTGCGAAGATTAGTTCTATCAACCTTTTCAACTAATAAATAACTTTAAATTTACTCCAAAAAAAAACTTTAAATGGCCGTGAAATTTCGACTCAATATATATATATATATATATGTGTGTGTGTGTGTATGTGTGTGTGTGTGACATTAGATATTTCATTAAATATTCTTTATATGTTATTGTCATTCACAAATGAATAGCGATACCGATAGGATGAATAGTGTATTTGTACGTCTTGTCGGGATATGTACTTTGCGTTAATCAAACTAGTTAAAGCATTGAAGTATTTGAACGCCTAAATACTGCTATCTTTCTTTAATTGATATTAGTTCACTATTTCAAAGTATACTAACTGATATTTGTAAGACAATTGGAAAAAATCCAACCCGGGCAGATTCTATTGGATTTCATCAATGTTTTGTATTCACTGCAAAGATCTCACGTTGAAAAATACGGTTCATTATTCGGATACAATATGTTTTCTTTCTATAGTCGAATAATTATTAGAATTATCATAGCTTCAATGATTTTCCAAACCAAAAAAGGTTATCGGTGGAGTGATTCAAAATCTGCGAAAGGCCCCTATGAGTTATTTAATTTATTAAAAAAATTAAGTCTTTCAGAAATAAATAATAATAATAAATTGTAATGATTATAATAGATAGAGCCAAACGAAATGAATTCGTTGTTGTAGTCTTTCACCACGGACGGAATCTCTTTTTTTTTTTTTTTTTTTTCAGGTGACCGAAGAACGTGAAGATACTAATAAATGCTAACATGGTGTCGAGAAAGGCGATCGAAGTGAGCTCGGCGATTAGCAGCACTGCGGAGAGAATTGATTCGGAGTAAAAACAGATACGATTGAATAGAAATTGTATAACTGTATTACTCAATATGTATACACACTTTATACCAAGCTAGAGTACTGAAGTGAAAAGACCTAACTACCCTTAGTATCTACACGCTACAAATAAACGCTAAACGAAGCTAAACAACTTATACAATGTTCAGCTGCTTAACAGATTTACAGAGAACATGATTGAGCCTTATTTCATCGTCCTCGACCGTTTGAATATATTGATTCCTCTTCACATGGTAAGGCTTGGAGACGAGTTAGGTCGAATAAATTTAATTTTAAAGTATTATTATCAACCATAAGTGAATTTTTGAAAGGAAATTTTAATATTTATAATATTCTTAATTATATACATCCTAAAAATGATTTCTTATTTCATTTTATGCGATTTTTCGGAAGCATGCTTAAATTAATCAAACAAAGGCTCGTGGGGATTGATGCCAAAAGTTTACGTCTCATATTCAAATTATAAATATTTCCTCAGTCAGGCAGCACATCACATTCTTTCTCAATGCATGGGAAAATTAAATACCTTTTATGGGAGACAATAAATGCATATTTCTTTGCATGTTGGTCTTATAAAAGACAAAACAATTGAAATAAGTGAAACTACATGAGTTAGTCATTTTTTTTTATTAAATATAAATTCAGTTATCTCTTACAATACCCTTATCTGATACTATTATTAATCTAGGATCAATGGACGAGATTGAATGAAGAGATGTACGTTGAATTTCAAAAAAGGACGGGTCAATTACTAACTAGTAAATATCTTATAAATCTGATTATAGACTAATCTGAAATAACACCTCGAAATATACGCATGCAAAGATAACTTTTTGATCTTCTTTATTAACTTAATGGTCCCGAGATTGCACGAGGGAGTATGTAGCGTGAAATTCTCTACCATTGTTCAAGGAGATTAATATATATAAATACATTTAGTGTTCCGACTATGTTGACCTTTGTTTGTCCAAAATCTGTCTATAGATTTACAAACATAACTGTCGTGTTATCTCTCATTCCAAGACACAATTCTAAGTATTAGTTACCTTCTTTTCTTCGAAGTATTATAATAATAATTTCATTTCACCGAGTGAAGCGAGGACTTGTACGAAATTTCATTTAAGCACCTTTCATTTACATCATATTGGGCTATGACGAGAAACTACGGCCCATTTACTTGTTATTGGGCTTGTCCCAAGACTTACTCGGTCCATTTTCCCTGCATTATATTTATTTAGTATATAATTATTAATTATACAGTCTACATTTCGTGATTTCGTTGAGTCCTTGCCTGCGGTTTGCAAATTCAGCTCGTGTGTGTGTTCCCCCGTCCATCCGATTGAAGCTTCTCCGGCGATTAACCTCCGATCGGCGTATTACCGTTACGATCCGAACGTATACGGACGAGAATGGTTAGCTACCTTCGTGTTTCTGCTTTTGCTAATCTCTGATAGCAGCAGTCTTCAGATCGGTTATGCGTATTGCGTATTTGCTTGTTGATCTCATGTTTTTTTCCCTTCCAGATCCACTTCGTTCTTCTTATCAGCCGGCAAGGAAAAGTCAGGCTCACGAAATGGTATTCGCCTTATTCTCAGAAGGAACGAACTAAGGTGTTGTTTCTCCATTCGCTCGTTAATTCAGCTTCTTGTTCCGTCCAATCTGTTGTCCAATTGATGATTGATTTTGCACCATTGATCGAATTATCATGTGTAGATTAATTGTTTGTATGCATAGGTAATTCGTGAGCTTAGTGGTTTGATCCTCACACGAGGCCCCAAGCTGTGTAATTTTGTTGAATGGAGGGGATACAAAGTTGTTTACAAAAGGTAGCAATGTTGTCCTTTGCCACTTAACATTTGATTCTCTGCAAATGAGTTTTTTGTTTTTTAATTGCAAATGTAACATCCTGCAGATACGCTAGCCTTTACTTCTGTATGTGCATCGACCAGGATGATAATGAATTGGAGGTCCTCGAAATCATTCACCACTTTGTGGAGATACTTGACCGCTACTTTGGAAGTGTGAGGCCCGAGTTGGAACTGTTAATTTTGATTCTTGAATCAGTTTTTACATCGTTCTTAACTATCTTTCATATTCGATTAATTTATTCTTTTGTTTTTTAGGTCTGTGAGCTGGATTTGATCTTCAATTTCCATAAGGTGAGTTTCGTGGCCTATATTCCATCCCTCTTAAACTGATTAACTAGTCGGTGCAGATTGTTTTTGCATGAATTGAACATCTGATTGCTTGCCTTGAGAAAGGTATAAACAAAAATAAGTTCCAAATTTATGCTCATTCTTCTTAGTCTTACAGTTTTTGTTGATGGGAGGCAAGTTTAATTGTAATTCCCGTTGAACTAAATCTACAAAAAACCCTATCTTGGGTATCACAATGTACATTTAGTTTGAGTGCATTGTTAAGACAGTGTAATGTAAATCAGTTCTGTGTAATTTTCCTCAATAAGTCGAAATTCACCCTTTCATATGGCAATTCAATTTTCTTTTCCTTTTACAGTGTAAGTATGTTTGTTCATAAACTAAGCTTTGCAGTTGACTGAAGAACACCACTTGGTTTTGTATTCTTTCCTTAACCCTTGTTTTAGTTCTGTAAATCTCCTTGTTATAATCGCAGGCTTATTACATCTTGGATGAAATTCTGATTGCTGGAGAACTTCAAGAATCCAGCAAGAAAACCGTGGCGCGTCTAATCGCTGCACAGGTTCGGGAGTTGTACACCATTTATTAATGCATCGAATGTGATGCAAAATTTAAAACTTTTCATTAACAAGGAAGATGTAAGGCTAAATAACTATCTAACCTGTTTTAGGATTCTCTGGTGGAGGCAGCTAAGGAGCAAGCAAGCTCAATTAGCAATATGATTGCTCAGGCCACAAAATAGTAACAAGTTCTGTGATACTTTATTACCTCGTTTTTTTTTTATGTGTGTACTATGATTGAACTTTTCGGTGAGAGCTCTGTCATCTGAATCTGGGAAAAGGGCAAATGTTTATCGTATAAAAAGGGTGAACACTGATTATTTTTTAAACCTTTGTCAAGTCTCTATGATAATTGCTTTTGTTTCGTATAGAAGGGTAAATTCCTCTCAATACCACGTACGTGGTTATACTGAAATGCACGTTAAGGTATAATTAAGAAACTCCCTTATAGTTTCTAAATCATTGCATCGTACCCTGTTTAGCAGTTTCTGCCCGTGCTAAGGGATAAATTCTGACCACGTTTTTATTTATATGAAATGACTATAGTCGACATGAAAATTTATTCTCCTCTCAACGCATATCATAGACAAATTAAGTCGTACTCCCAAGAGCGATAAAAAAAATGTTTTTCCAGACGAGGTTTTGGTTAAGTAGCTGAGCAGCTTAAGTCATACTGGGGCCCAGTTAAGGCCCAAAACTGTTCAATCTATTAGGCCCACTTAAAGGTAGGATGATAGTGAAATTTAATATAAACTGAGCTAGAACGAAATATAATAAAGTTGTGGGACCAAAACGTGTAGTTTTCCACCCCATTCAACAAATGGCCACAGAACAATCATCTCCACAAATTCACTCGCATTCGCGGGATATTGCTAGTATCTTCTTCCACAAAGCCATCTTGCTGTGGCTACTATGGAAAGTGCTGTCTTACGCAGTGCTTCCTGCTTTGTCTGTTGCGCCCAACGTGAGTATCTATCCAATCTATCTCTTGAGTATGGCTAATTTATCACGATTCTGATTTGTTTTACTGGTATCAGATAATGGCAGAGCTGGAGCTCTGAGGAGAAACTTGCAGGCTTCGTTTGTAGGGAAAGTGCAGGATCTCGAAAATCTTCGATCGGGGTCTAGAAGCATCACGACGGGAGCGAGAAAACGTGCTGTTATTTCCTCCTCGGTTCATATCTTTTCACCTCAGTTTACCTATTTCATTAATTTGTCTTTCACTGTCGATGCGATGATCGAATGCTGGGGCGATGTCGATTATCCCCAATATGTTGTTGAAATTGAGAAACCGCACCTCTCGATTCAATTTACTCTGATTTCTTCTGAAATCGACTGGGAAATACGCATTTCATCTCTCGATTCAATTAGTGAATTCCTCTTTGTAAAGTGAGGAAGAATCCGACACCTTCTTACGTTTTGTCAAGAACTTTTTAGAAATAGTATACGATTTTCCCATTTTATGC
Organism: Linderniella brevidens; assembly: GCA_004919715.1. NCBI lineage: Eukaryota > Viridiplantae > Streptophyta > Magnoliopsida > Lamiales > Linderniaceae > Linderniella > Linderniella brevidens. The sequence goes on from SWDC01000146.1 coordinate 1,833,864, forward strand.
ACAGTGCCCCTTCCACATTCCTCCGGCGAGCAGCATATAATTCAACGCATATTTCTTTTCCTGAACTGGATAGTAGTGGATACTCGTGCTTCAACGATCACAATGTGACACGGGCTTCTTTTGCCTTTGCAGCTGGGGAGAAAAGTTAAGAAGGAGACTGTAATTCCCGATCCCGACTACCGTATCCCAATCGTCCTACTAGGTGAGTAAATCTCGTATCTTGGATAGTGAAAAAAAATTCACGCATATGGTTACAATATATATGAATTCTAAGCCTCTTTACACTGGGATAGGATCTGCTGGAGCTTTTGCTTACGCGGATAACATAGCTGCAGCTGTCCCCTTTGGCCTACTTGGACTCCTCCTCTTAGTCCAGGTAAAATTTCCAAATCCATTTGAATGGATTAGTTAATTTATACCGATCAAACATCAACATCGATGCTTACTCCACATACCTTTTTTACACATAAGTCCTTATTCGATCTCTTAAATGGCCACTTTGTTCTTATTGCAGACAACCAGAGTGAGATTCGTCTTTGATAATGAGGCACTGGTTAGTTCACTCACTCATGCTGTAACGAACTAATCTGTTTTTTTTTTTTTTGTACGATCTTTATTTTTGTAGAGCTAACACATTTTTATACAGGAGGTGAAAATTGGAGACCAGCTTCAAGAATCGGGAGAAAATGTGTTCGTAGGTGGAAGAAACCGTTGGAAGTAAGTAATCGAAAAACAAACGCGTGACACCCGCTATTTTTTATCATCACAAAAGTAGCAGCAGTGTTGTAGTTAAACTTTCATTCGTCAGGTACTCAACGTTCATCAACTGGGAGCTATGGTGGCCTAATTTCCCAATCTTGGTTTACTTCAAGGAAGCTCAGACGAAGCCCGAAGGACAAATTCACTTCTTTCCAGTAATCTTTGTAAGTATTCATTAATGTCTGTAATCTTTTGATATATGTGGTTGGTAACTTCATTGAAACCCTACTTTCTTGTGATTTATATGTCTGAAGAACGGAAAACAGCTCTACAATGCTATGGTCGAAAGATGCGGTCCTTCGAAAACCAGTGGGCCCAAATAAATCTCGATCGAGCAGAGGATGTGCATTTGCAGAATTGGGATGAATTTTAGTAAGATCACTAGCATTTGGCCTTAATTGTCTGAGTACATGGTAAATAATACTCTTTTTTAGTGTTAAATTCTAATTTTGATGCATGTAGTTGCTCCTTTCCATTTATTCTATTCTATTCGCAACCAACCCAATTCATTAGATTTTCGACGCATTATCGGAAATTCAAATTTTCGACATTTCTAAAATCTCTTTCCCACGCTAATAGGGAAGAATAGACTATTCGTTTATTTTTTCCTGGGAACTAAACTATAATTCCCCGAAATTCCGATGAAAATATTTTTTAACCCCAAAATAACGAATTTTTGCATGAATTTAGGCTAATATTCATGCATGATCACAAATAAAGACAAGATTCAAACCCATAAAAACTTGTATAAACTGATCTCCGAAGTCATTTACTACATTGAAGAAAGATTAGTCAAGGAGAAAAGCAACGTTCACTCTACAAAATACCAATTTTACCCCTCAGCCACTCGTGTCTTAAACGTCCCATCGCTCAACACCCTACCCTACACTACTACAAAAGCCGTCCCATCACCGCCATCATTACAAACCCGGTCCACTAACGCTAGAAAAGCGGAGCCCGGTTCGGCGTCCCCTTCCTCCGGCTCACCGACGCACTCACCGAGACATCGCGACAAACCGGCCTCACCATGCTGCTCCGCTTCTTCCTGACGACCTCCGCCGCCGCCGTGCTGACGAGATTCCTCGGACGGCTCACCAAATCGCTGCTGCAGGAGGACTCGGGCGGTTCGATGACCGAGTCGGGCGTCATCTGTCCGTCGTCGAGACCCGGTTCGGACAGAGAGAGGAGCTCGCATGTGCGGAGGTAACTCGAAAGGTCGCCGCTGGTTCTCAGTATGTAATGAATCTGAGAGAGTATGAAAATTACAAAGAAGGATTAAATAACGCAGAAGGAGGAAGAAAGCGACAAGACAACGACGACCCATGGATCGTTAATTAATTAATTATTTAAAAGGGTTTGTAGGTTAAAAAGTAGGGAACTGCATGGAACCTTGCAGGAGAGCGAACAGTAGAGAAAGGTCTCTTGCAGGTTTCTGTCGCAGGTGAAGCAGAGGTTGCCTGAAGAAGCCCTCGGCGCCCTTGTCTTTGGCCTCTGATTTATGAATATCACTTTCGCACTGTTAGTCGTGTAGCACTGCACCCAATAAATAAAGCTATCATCAAAAAACGAGAAAAAAAAAAAAAAGAGAGAAAAAAATTGAAGAAAAATTTCGAAGAATTTTCAATCTTTGATGAGCAGTGTAACTTACCTGCACATGAGCACAGTCCATGAGCCTCTCTGCATCCATAAGCCTTATAACATCATGGTACACATACCTCCTTATCTGCAGAGAATCGGAGGAAAAAAAAAAGAACAAATTAAGAAAGAATATTATTATCAGAAAATTAAATTGGAGAATAATATATATAAATATATAAGACCTGCAAGAGCCTGTGGGAGCGATGATACTTGAAGCAATGGGGGCAGATTCCTTCGCAGCAATCCAAGCAGAAGACGTTTTTCTCGTTCTTCTTCGCGTCTTCGTGAATTATGCAGGCGTTGAAGTACTTCTCGCTCATGAGTGACGTCAGCCACCGTGGTGTTGCGTCGATCTCCGACGAATTCGACTACGTAATAAGAAAAAGCCCACTGTTAATTAGAGAAAACCCTTGTGCAGAAAAGAAGAAAAAAAGAAATTGAAATAAATGGTAATTTAGAGAGAGGAAATTATGACCCACCATGATGATCTTGAAAGGAATGAGAGGGCAGTAACTGTGGGGAAGGGAAGGGAAGGGAAGGGAAAAGAAAAGACCAGTGAGGAAAATAAGATCTTCGAGCCACTGTTATAATAATGGCTTACATTTATATGACCATATATTGTACAGGTGTATATAGAATATATATATTTGAATTAAAATAAGATATTAAATTAATTAATTAATTAATTAATTAATTAATTGTAGGGTGTGAAAAAAGAGAAACGGCGCCTGCAAAATCTGAGGGAAAATAGCGAGTGGAGAAGTTGGATACATTTATTGAAGTACTGTTCTTAATCACGAATAATAATTACGTAATAAAATTTTGTATGGTGATAAGTATTTTATGATTAATTTGTGTGATTTGCTGGAGACTAAATGGTGGTGGTTATGCTATTTTTGTGAGTGTACGCACTGTACATTATTTATTTTTTGTCTCTATCTTTGGGATTTTATAGTATACGGCCAATGGGGTTTATGCTGTGTGTGTCTGATATATAGTACTGAGGCACGACGACATTTTGTCGTGTATCTATCCATTCTCTATTTATATGTAAGTTGGATTAAGTTTTTTTTGGAATATTGTTTTTATTTTCTGTATATTAAAATAGTATAAATTCATTAGCATATAAACGTATTCACAAACCCTAGACTACTAGAGGAGTGCTTGCTTGTACGGATTTTGGTTTGGTTGGCTTTTTGCTTATTTTAAGCGGGTGGACAACACTCAAGATTGTGACTTCTGCTCGATTATCAAAGAAAATTCAATATATATATATATATATATATTTGCATATATATACAAAAATAGGTGACTTATGTGCCTGTAAATATGAGACTACAGGGTTGCAGTGTTCTTTCAAGTTATCAACTTGGAAGTTTTAATATGTTAAGCTCATAATATAATTGCTATTGCTATTGTTGATCACTTTTTAAAATTTGAAATATAAATAAAATGTCAAGGGAATTAAAAAAATTAACTAATCTATAGTTTGACAAGTGTTAGTCTGTTAGATGGGAGTTCAGTGACGTGGCCATGTTTTGAAGGAAGGGCTTATCCATATTGAAAAACATACAAAAGAAAAATTATAAATACAGCCAGATTATGGTTTTGTGATCTTGAATAAAATGAATGCAAGTGACTATATATATTCTGTCAACTAATTGACTCTAGAATAAATGTTCTAAACGGCTTCAATGGCGACTATGAAGGCAGACACCTGCAACTTAATATGTAACACGTTGGGAATAATGGAAAGAATATTGAAAATAGTTTAATCCGCATAGGTTTTTACTAGTCATTGATTATTAAGGAAAATAATTTCCAAGATTTCAAACCAATGCTTTTTGGGGCAAATATCACTATCAATATTATTGTTTTTTTAGTTTGAGTCACTAATTATTATTTGATACTGTTTACATTACACCTAGTAATTGCTCAATTAATTTGGTCACTCACATAAAATTACACTTTTACTATTTAGTTTAGGTTCCTCTTGTGTAGCTATCTAACAAGTTTCAAAATTTGAATTTTTCATCGGTGTCGAAAATCGGAGTTGGATAGCTATATAAGTGAATAAGATAGAACTAAGTTTACAATTAAAATTAAAATTTCATATTTAAACATTTTAAATTAATAATAGCAACTCGTAAAATAAATAATGTTATATATTTATATGTTGTTGCATAAGCATACTAGTTATTATAATAGTAGCTTTATGTCTGAAAAGCAAGAAACAAGAAAAGCGTTGCCATGCCCCTTTCAGCTTTCCAAAATCCCAAATATTTAATAACTTGAAGTTCTTCTCTCTGATAAAAAAAGCAAATCATGCGTAATTCATTTAAAAGATTAGGGTTTATATAAATTATAGTTAATGAAAAGGAGCAACTTACATGTACTCCTGCTAACCTCAAACTCCACTGGAACCGTGAGCTACTTTGATCGTACGAAAGTGACACAATTCATGTTTAAATTTCTCTCTTCATTTCTAGCAATATTTACCTTTTTCTTTGATCTCCGGGAAAAAAAAGTTCAAAAAAAAAAAGATTGAAAATATTTAGACCCTGTTGGCAGAAAAAGTGCCAAAACACTAGTAAAGCATAATTGATACTAACACAAAAGAAGCAAAAACGTATGGTCTCGTGCTTATATGGTCGTATAATATATATAGCAATAATTTTAATATATATATTATATATGTTTTTAAATCAGACAAAGAGGCGTTTGGGGAAGATGCAAAGATGATAACACACTGAGGGTCACGTAGTACACTGAGCTGCTGATACTCTGCAGCAGCATTGTGTTTTGTATCGTAGTGTAATAGGCCAATAGATAGGCACACATGGCCTTTGATAAATAAAGAATTATTTGAAGCCATATGTGTTAATAATTACAAATGAAAACAAAAGTAATTATTTCCTTTTTGGCTAACACTTGTTTGTGAAAGTTTTTAGGGGTGAATTGTTTTTTAGTGTAAGATAGTTGAAAGATTGTCTTGAAATGGTTCACTTTTTAGTTGGCTTTTCGAATTTGATGAGAAAGTCAAAGATGGACAAAAGCGTAATAACTTTCGTTGGAATAAAAAACCCTGTCTGTCTATTAGGTCAAGAATTTTATTTCTGTTGGCATGTTAGTTGACTTGTAAATATTGAGAAAATGTTATATGATATATATAGCAGAGAGATTAAAGAAAATTAAAATTGAATTTATTATTAACCATTGAAAGTCCAAGACGGACTAGTGGTTGATGGGAGGAGTATTTCAATCCTTGATAACGGTTTTAAAATGTGTCCATCGGATATTGGATTAACTTCGGATGTATATACGCATGCCTCGAAAAATAGTCCATCTTCGAAAGTTTGTGGTAGAAGCCGATTGATAGTTTAGGGATTTATTGAGAAAATATAACCATTTGAAGAAATTTAAATTGGGAAGTTTGATTTTGAAGTGGGCTTCACCTTATAAAATCGGTTCATGGGCCAAGATTCTTGAAATTGTGTATTCAAAACCAAATGCTATAATTTTCATGTAAATTAGTTGAAAGTAGTATTTCAAGCACATAACATTATTTTATATTTGAATATATGAAATTATAGTTCTATTTTAACATGCTATACCAAATTGACAGACCAATTCAAGTCACATAACCTTTGTTCATGTTAATAGATTGATATATTTTCTTCTGTCTGTTTGTCGTTGGAAAATAAGATTTTTCTTTTTCAAACGATAGTTTTATAAATAAATAATTTTTTTACATGTGGATTAAGAGCCAAGAGCATTCTTCTGAAGACATTCAACAATCGAGTAGGAAAGAAATCTATCATACACCCGAGAGAGAAAAAAACAGACTCATTCGTCCAATGAGATGTAAGAATCTTGAGATGCCATTTTTCTCAGTCATGCAAGAAAAAAAATACGAAGAACTGATTAGCCCAAAACATAGAGTCATCGTGCTTTAGCATTTTTTTATCGGAAGCAGAAAGTGTTGGATTCACGGAAACCACCGACGGTGATGGTCGAGTTCACTAGTAATCCCGGGATTTTAAGTCTCTAAGGGCTTGTTTGGTTCCTCAGATTATATTAAAGAGGGTTTAAATTAGTAAGGTTTATATAAAATTGATTATTGGGTATAAAATAAAATGTATGTTTGGTTAGTGAGTTTATAATAACCCATCTGAGAGGCGTGTTTATTTAAACCCGTGTATATGGTTTAAACCTATTATATATAAACCACTTGGTTTATATAAACACATGAACCAGATACATTAAAATTTTATAAATTTACCTTTAAAACTATTAAACCCATGAACCAAACATATGTATTAAACCATTGGTCCAGTTGCGTAATAATAGCAGTCTTAAATTCTATTTGGATTTGGCCCAATACATATGTATTATTGCGCTCTTTATTTCATTGTATCTATTATGTTTCTACGCACCAGTGTAAGAATAAAAGACAATTGTACAAATCATTTACATCAATTTAGTTAAACTCCGGACAACAAATCCTCAAGTCATTTATTGCGAAAAGCATGTTCGTTCTCTTTCTATTTCCTGTCTGATTAGAGGCTATATATTATGTCTCTTCATTAAGGTGAGCTTTGATAAAAAAAAAAGTGATATTTTTAAAGAATGCCATGCCCGTATTACATAAAATTAAACTTAGGTGTTAACATCCAAAAAAAAAATACTATAACTACTCGTCAAAAGCTTGTCATAACTGAAAATGTTGTGTATCCCTCGACCCTAAGAAACAAATATTATTTTAAATGAAGAATAAAATATGGCAATTTTTTTTTCGTAAGCCCAGAACCCACTAAAGATAGGTAAATTCACAACCATTGCAATATCATGTGTGACAGGGCTCATGTGAAATGAGGATTGACAAATAGATGTGTTAACCTTAATAAACTCATAGAGTGACTAATGCTTGGTCAATTCCTATTTTTTTATGATAGAGATAAGAATCGAATCAAGACCTCCTCTTTTGACTATGGTTTTAGTACTACAAACACCTCATGAAAAATTCTTGCATTGGTCTTCTAAGAAATTTCTCCGATGAGATGCTCAATAGTAAGAAATAGCACATGTAAACACAATTCACTATCCATATAGTAATTATTTAAAACAAAGCTTCATTCAAAAGCATTCAATTAACGTTAAGCAGCAACACACGAACAACCGACGCCACAAAATCATAATCAGTCTTTTTTTGCAACACAAATAACCATTAGAACCCTAACTACCACAACGAAAAGTTCGATCGATCACAAGAGGCAGCATAACACAGAAAGTAGTAAACATAAAGAGGACAATAAAGGCATAATTAACTTAGTAGGGAGCAACACCAACGTTTGCAAGAAACCCATCTTTCATGAGCGCCACTTCATCTCCTTCCTGATTAGAAAAAAAAAATATAGAATATACATAAAATATATCAGAGTGTGTGTCTTTTTCACTAATCTTATGCAATGCAAATCCCAGAAAGATTTAATCCAGGTTTATTTTAAAAAATGTGTCAGAATTTAAGTGGTCAAGAAAGTAGGGTTGGAGATATATATAGATAGATATATATGTACCTGTTGACAAACGTTAGGTTTCTTCACGGGTTGATGATCAGGCATGAGGCCGAAGTGAATGTGTGGAAAGTGGGCCCACTGAAGAAACACGAAAATATTTAAAAAGAAAATAAAAGATTAAAACATGGGATTAGGCTTTCTTACATTTTTTGCTGCTGCACTGAAGGCCTCCCTGTGACTTATATCAGGGTTTCCAGCTTTAATACGTTGGATCTCATCCCTAGAAAGTTAAATATATTTAAATCAATTTTAAACCATACATTCTTCTTCGATTTTGTTCATAAAAATCCGCGTGCAGATGTGCATTATTATAAAATAATATAATTGTTTCAGAATTTGCATTAAATCAAACCAGCCAGCAATTATGTGTAAAAAGAAGCTGTTTAACAACTAAAGCTGCACGAAGACATGAACATCTATCGATACAGACATGTAGGTATTCTTCGTAGCTGTATAAATATACATAAATATATGGTATATTGTTTTGTAATAATGATATTTACTTACTTGATGAACCGATTGTAAGCAGAGGGCACTCTTTGTCTTTTCTCCGGGGCTGAAAAGAGAAAATTATAATATGCAAACAACTAATAAAACAAAAAGTCGAGAAAGCATTAAATCATTTTGGCTGACTTTCTATATAATTGTACATTTATCATTTCACTGTCGCAATCTCCTTTATTTTTTTTCCTTCTCATCACCACTTCATCATTATGTAATGATTTTGCTTTTTGGTAATTTCCTAAGATTCCACTGATCCCAAACTGTCTTGATTCCCGGGGGAAAAAAGAAATACAATTACCCTAAGCTTTGTAAAAGAACTCAAACCATAAAAAGGAAAAAAAAATATTTTAACTGCCCCAAAGAAAAAGTAGGTTTTTTATTACTGTAAGAATACGTTGAACAGGCTATGAGGAGAGAAGGGAAAAAGGGCAAACAAGAATAGGGCTGCGAAAAAACAATTGGGAGAATAAACCCTTAAAAAACGGAAGAGGGCCACATATTAAGATTCTTCGTCAAACGCAAAACTGCTGATGAACATGGTTCACAATGAGCTTTGCCCTATGAAAAGTAGAACTGTTTCTCTATGGAATAAAGTCTTATACCCTCTTGAAAAATAAAAAAAATAAAATTTTCTCTTAAAAAAGGGAAAAAAAGGAAGAGAAAATCTTACTTTGGCTAACAAGCTACTGTTATTTTGAAAGGCTAGTGTCGAAAATGACCGAAAACATTCTTTACAACACTCAAAAGCACAAGGGATAGTAAAATAAAAGCAACAACGGGAAGACCCGTGAAGAAATTCCCTGTGATAGCATATGCTTCTTCATCAGTAATAGTTCGGTTAGCTAATTTAGTCTTATTTATGTATAGATTTATATCAGTAAGGTATACGTCTAAAATATATTTTCTTACGCCTGTTAGCCACTGGAGGCTTAGGTAGCTCATCAATGGCACGGAGAGGCGTGAAAGAGTCGTTTGGATTTGGCTGATTCATCAGCAAATTCGTGGGTGTGTTTCGAATTTCCTCCTGTGCAGACAAGTAAATTGAGACATAATTAAAAATATATACAAACCAGAAAAAGAAAGAAATAAGTTAACACGGGACCAAGAAAGCGAGGGTTTTCATGATATCAAGAGGGAACACTTATCTTGAAATGAAAATGGTCCCGGAAAAAGAAACCCTAATATGTACTGAAAAATGAGGGAAACACAAGATTATTACCAGAAGATTCTGAGGAGAGAAGAAAGAGTGTCCGAGGTGAAGCTGATTTGCTGGAGGAAGAAGCAAAGCGCGCATATTCACAGAGAGAAGGTTGGTGCAATGCCCACATCTCACTGTCACATTCTTGAAGAAGCTCGTGCAAGGTACACTCACCTTATAAAATTTCAAGCACAAAAAAAGCCCTATTAGCAAGAAAAAATAACCTAGCTAGCCTTAACGAGAGGAATCAAAAGAGATTATTATATTATATTGTTATGTACCGCAAGGACAGTGTCACAAAAGTCGCAGCGGACATAGCAGAGCTGCTCCGAAGGAGAGATGTGGTGGTGGTCCGGTGCAAAAACAGATGAAGACGACATCGTTTCTCTGTTCTAATTTTCTTCTCCTCCCTTAATGGATATTGTGTAAATTTTCTCTCTCTTGAGATTTGATTTGATTGATTGATGATTGACTGATCAAGGTATGTAGTAATAATATATGCGGCAACCTTGGATCTGATCCTCTGATGAACTTTTGGGGCTTGAGAGATTATGCTTTTGTTAGAAGACAAGAGGAGTACTCTATGAGAAGGAGAGAGTATCAAAGAAAAGAGTGGGTGTGGTTATGAGTTGTGTAGAAGAGGAGAGCTGTGTATGTGTGCCCACTAAATATAGTAGAGATGACTCAACACGTGAGAAAGTGAAAGTATGTTTTATTATGTTTAGAGGTCCAAGATTTTGTTATTTGCTCACTATATTATTGTTATCCTCATGGAATGTTATTTGATTTATCTTGACAAAATTGCAATCATATACAAAAATATGAAATTAGTGAGGTCTATTTATACATGTAAACAAATAATATATTAGTTATTAATAATGGGGTGCAAAATGTTCTCACAGCTGATATACAACTCGAAATGACATATTTAAGCTATTATTATGCTGAAACTTGAAAGCACTGGAGCGATCTCATAATTCTCAAATCTTTCGATGATTTTGTTTAGGTTTAATAGTATCAAGTATCAACGAGCTTTATTTGGCTATGGCTAGGAAGAATGAGTAGAAGTTTATTTTATGTATGTAAAGACTCAATGATCGAACCAATAATCACGTTTTCTTACATATCTCATATGTATTCGAACAACATCGGTATTGAATTGATAGTATAACTAACGTTTTGTCGATTGCATGTTATGATGAGTTACACATTAGAAAAATATCAAAACAGCTAGATGATCATCATAAGTACCGTTAATAACCGATGACTATATATCTCAAGTAATAGACGGTTAACACTAATAACCCATTCATCTTAGAATATACACCCTCGAATTATGAAAATGAAATATATACATAAATATACATATTGAAGTAGTGTTTTGCACAAATTGTATGATACATATATCATGGACCATCTTTACATGCATTTGTGCACACTAAAATCCGTAGAAAGGCTATGTATGGTTGGGATTCTCGATCTCTACTGAGAGAGAGAGAGAGAGAGAGAGCAGACGCGGCAGAGATGGGGGAGAGGACTGAGAAAAGGACGTTTGCATGCCCCTCATTAGCTTTCACTCATTCACCAGTTGTTTTCGTAATTAATATTAATGTCTAACTCTCCCCTTTTTTTAAATTACTTTTTTTATTTGGTGGTATCTGTTATATTACATATGTGTGTATATTAAATTTTAGGGATAGCCTTTACTCTTTCTTTACAAAGCCTTAAATAGCGGGCACCTATCCTATGCAGTTAAAACTGTGGTCTTGCAAGTCAAAGTACTTTAGGATCTTAGGTCAGGTTTTAACTTAATATATAGCTATCAATGATCTTACAACATTGTTGTCTTCGCATTTAGTTGTAAACTTAACGATGGAATTTTTTAATCGAAATACTTTTGGGCATAAATTTGTATAATTTGTGATTCAAGGATGCAATTTAAGTATCTTATATCTATGGATACCATGTTAAAATATATATAATATGGAAAACCAAAAAATATTGCCTACCATAAAAAATTCCATGGATCAAATCAAATTTCGTTAACAATATACCACTATCGTCTTTATCTGTCACGTATTATTTTTTAACAAAAATGTTGATGAGGGTTATTACAATTTTATTTTACAGTTTATTTTATTTATTTATTTTATGATTTTACTAATCGTGCAGGCTGCTTTAACATACACACACAAACACACAGATACGTTATTTTCAGTGAAACCAGAAAGACAGATATCTTCCATTTCTTCATTATGTAGCCACTTGTCCTTGCATTACATCCTGCAACTATCTCTTTGGCTAACATACAATGTGAATGAAATTACCATTCAAATAATAAAATTTTATATCCATATTATTTAATTTTTCTCGTAACCTGTGCCATGTATGATGTACATGATACATACTGTTGTAGCAGTTTTCATGTGTATTTATGTAAACCATCGTATGTCACATGCAGGTCAATTGTAAAGACCCGTTTTTTGAATTTCCACAATATTATTGACCATTTAATTAGGGCACAAACAACCCTAGACTCAGCTGAAAGAGATGGCTGTCACGTCTTCTCTAAAATAATTGAAAACTATCACATCTTCGAGTGTTTGAAGAATAATTGCAAGGAGAATGTCGTATAAAGATTAATTTATAAAAAAGAATATAAAATGGGATTTCAATAATCTAATGTTTAGACAAGTCACAACATAAGCTGCTGTGGTGGGCAATTTATGTTTTAAGATTCGAAAAAAAAAAAGAGTTTTTTTTTTTTTTGAAATCGGATTGTGAAATTGCATCGATCAATGGACATGTTCATCAGTCAAATCGATCCCTTCAATTTTCCAAAGCATGTGGGACAAGGTTTCTGCAATAAATTGCTCAAATTTAGCTAACGGTACAATATTTATTTATTTTCTCTAATAAGTACATTTCACAAACAAGCTCTTGGTTTCTTGGCTTGATGTAATTATGTCAGCTTGCAAACATGCATTATTGACCTGAGCAACTGTTCTCTCTCAAGGGCACAGACATGCAATATTTATTACTCGTATATTCGTATGTAGTAATCGGATCGGATGGATATGAAAATACTGTGACAATATAATAATTATATATAAAAACAAAGTAACCGCGAGAGGATTTCTATGGAGGCAGCCTATTAACCACACGAAAAAAAGGAGGAAGAATGCTTTGGCCTGCGGGTTTCTTACTTCATAGCCACAACACAATATACCTACCTAAACAAAAAAAATAAATTATTTTATTAAAAAAATAAACAAAAAAATGAAATGCTGTCCACCAACACCACGACAATCAAATGATATAGATCTCATTGCTTTTGATCTGTTGAGGGATCGTAGATGTAATCTTTTTAATGTCAGCCTCTGTGTAGGTTGACATTAAGTTTTCTTTTTTTCTTTAATTACTTATGTTTGTTTTTTCGTTTATCTTTTTTTTTTATTACGAAATCCCATGCCCGCTTTAGGCACGAGTCTTTTCATCTTAGTACTACACTGTACTACGTAGATAGATTGACTGTTAAATCATAATAGGTGCATGTGTGTCTACTATATTACTTTGTAAGTATCTATTTGCGTGATATATTAATATAGATGATATTAATATAATTGTTGAAAACCTTAAATTAAAAGCAGGGCTTCAAAAGTAGGTGACAACTTGTTACTTTCCATGTGGGCTTTGATTCTACTTTTTCAATTGACCTTTTTAGAACATGGAAGAACTAAGTTTTAAGTTGAGTCCATATTTCAATCTTTGTGTGTAAAATTAAATGCTACAGCACAATCTTTTATGTTCAACAGAAGATCATGTAATATAATATAATTAAATAAAGTTTCTATCTTTTATGTTGTATAAAGCGTACTACACACAAAGCAGTAGGTACCTATATCTAATTAGGCTGTTCTGTGGTGGTTAAGTCGCATACCCATTGGATTTGAAAATGTGTTGTAGAATAGAATCTATAATTTAGTAGATATTTTTGTATTTAATTGCATATAGATATATAGGTCTATGGGGGTAAGATTCATGGTTTTATACATACAGCGCCAGTAAAGGGTTTGCTGAGATTCCCCCAAATAAGTGACAAAAATCAGAGAATTGTATCTAATCCAGGTACTATATATATGTAGACAGTAGACACATAGGTTTATTATATCATTTTTCTGAAGTCTTTTACATATATATATAAGCGAAAGGCCCAACATAGCCCATTTTGTTCAAATTCGAATCAAGAAAGGCTCGCAATGTGTGGCCCAATACATATGGGCCGACATAGAAACAGCCCATTTTGTTCTAGAAAGAAAATAACAAGGAATTGAAAAATGTTGAATAATTATTTTGCCTGAGCAAATCAACTATTTCCATTTCCAAGTTTGACCTCTTGATCGTTCTTAATTTTATTTGCGACGAACCCTAGCTGAAGACTCCAGGTAAAGGTACTTACTTCCACGCAAAATTCCAATGTGAAATAATTTTTGTTTCTTCAAAGTTGCTGATATAGATGAGCTACTTCGTTGATATTTCTGTCGGTGCAGTGTTAATGGCCGGTGGGTCAGAGGCAGCCGTCGATAGCACAGTGTTATCTTGTGCGAAATGTGGAAAACCAGCTCATCTTCAGTAAAGTTCCTCACCCTTTTTCTTTGAATTTTTGCTTTTTTTAATTTGGTTCTTTGGTATTTCAGTATAACTTATGTATTAGGTATTTGAGGTGAAAGATTAGACTCTTTTAGCTATTTTATCATCTTGTTTAAGCATATGAGCTGTAGTTGTTAATATCTGTTGCATGGGGTGCTATTTCGACTATTTTGATCTACCATAAGAACTTATTCGATGTAGAATGAGAGCTGTATGCGTCATCTCATGGTGTCGAAGACATTGTTTCCTATGATTAAAAGTTTTGTTTTCTATGGTGTTATTATTTTGGATTGAATCATATAGAATATTTACTTAATTCTCTCTAGAATTCCTATAAGTACATACGCTGTATATGTATTTCTTCGAGCAGAAATAACAAGAAAGATCAGTTTTTTGGTCTCTTGAATTTTAGAAATCTGTTCTCTAATTTTCGTAAAAAAAAATTCGCTTCTGCTCCGTCATTATGTTTTGTGTAGAGTTTAATTCGTGTTTTTCTCGTTATTTTATGGGTCGTTTAATCTTCAAAATGTTGCATATGCTGGTCGCCAGGTGCCCGAAATGTGTGAAGTTCAAGCTTCCTCGTGAGGGAGCTTCTTTCTGGTTGGTTGATTTAGAGTGTTTTTTAATTGCATTTTATACTTCATTTCTTGTGAATTTTGAGCATTGGAAAACCATTTTCTCAAACTAAAAGGTCGTCACTTATAATAAATAAAATAAACTGCAAAATATTTTCATTACCAGTTCACAAGATTGTTTCAAGGAATCTTGGAGTTCACACAAATTGGTTCACGCTGAGCAGCAACCTAATGCTGCTTCAGATAATCCCGGGAAGAACATATCTCCAACAGATGGATGGCTCTATTGCTTGAGGAAAGGACAAGCTCGAACACCCAAGCTTCCGGATTGTGACTGGACCGGGTAAAATAGTCATTGATCACTTCATCTTCTTGCTTATATCCCTTTTTTCTTCTCGAATTTTGTTTCGAACTCATGGAATTATATTGCTTAGCTGTTTCCTTACCAATTTTTCTTTTCCTTTTAGATCACTAATACCATATCCTATATCGGAAAAGCGTCTGGTTCCTGCTCACATTACTCATCCTGATTGGGCAATTGATGTAAGCTGATCAATTTGTGTTTTTCGTCAGAAAAAAAATGAATAAGATGCAGCTGATAAGAAAACCTACTTTATTGGTGTGATTTTTTAATTTTATTTTTCAGATTTAAGGTGCACTGACATCATTAAATCTGAATTTTTTCAGGGGACTCCAAAAGTTGAACCCAATAGCGATCTGCAACGTGTTGTTGAGGTAGGCTCTTGATTTTCATATTTGCTTCCATATTGAATACCGATATGATTGATTATAATTTCTTTTTTTTTCATCAAAGATCAAGACTCCAGAGCAAATAGAGAGAATGCGCGAAACCTGCCGAGTAAGATTTCTTGTTCATTTGTAATTTAGATAAATATACTTATTTTTCGTAATTTTTTTGGTTATCTATGCTTTCTTAAGCAATCTGAAGTTTGATATCACTCTTCATCTCTGCAAATGTGTTTTGCCTACAGATTGCACGCCAAGTTTTGGATACCGCTGCCCTGATTATTCGACCGGGAATCACTACTGATGAAATAGATGCAGTGGTTCATGAAGCTACAATTGCTGCAGGTATTATTTAAATTCATCATGTCATTAATCTTTACTAAAATTTAACATCATTAAAGCCCTATTAATTTTGCTGGATGTGAACCACTAATAATACTAGCATATATCGTCGAAAATAATGCAATTTCTTTATCTGCAGGAGGCTATCCATCTCCATTGAACTATTATTTTTTCCCCAAGTCGTGTTGCACGTAAGTATTTGTAATCCTAATGAGTTTCCGTTTCTGCAATTGTGTACCTAATTACTGGACCGTCCTTTCTTTTTTATATATTTCAGGTCTGTCAATGAAGTAATATGCCATGGAATTCCAGATGCAAGGTATCTTTTTACTACACATATACTTGATTTACGGTGTTTGTGATGATGTTTCCCAATTCTGTTGATGTTTCCTATTCCTATACACGAAATGACATTGTGGAATAATTGACATGGGTTCTTTTAGAAAATGGCCTTTGACCCAGTCAACTTCTAAAAACTAGACTTCTTGACCACATTTTTAAGTCAATGGGCTCCAAACTTAAGGGTATTTCGTCATTTTTAATGGTTGCCTTGTGTGTGTTTAACAGGGGACCGTGCTATAAAGGGATTATTTAAGTAAATGACCTTTGAATGGATCAACTTTAAAAAAATAGCTTTCATATGGTGAAATTTCGATTATACCCTTACTAATTGGACCAATATAAAAATCAATATATTAAATGCAATCCGCGTTAGGGTGGGCGGTTGGGGTGTAGTCCAGTGGTTGTGTGTCAGGCGTTTGTGTAATAGGTCTTGGGTTCAAATCCTATTTGCAACATTTTATTTACAGTAGAGGTCGCATGCTCCCCATATATAGCAAGGGACCCATGCTATAATGAGCAGGGGACTCCTGCATTATAGCAACCCTTGCTGTTATACAGCATGGGACCCGTGCTGTAATAAGCAGGAGACCCCTGCATTATAGCAGGGGACCCTTGCTGTTATACAACATGGGACCCGTGCTGTAATAAGCAGGAGACCCCTGCATTACAGTAGGGGACCAGTGTGCTGCAGCACGGGTACCATGCTGTAGTGCAGGGGTCCCCAGGGGTCCCGTGCTGTAATAAGCAGGAGACCCCTGCATTACAGCACGGGACCAGTGTGCTGCAGCACGGATACCATGAGTAGGAGACCCCTGCATTACAGTACGGGACCCTTGCATTACAGCACGAGACCAGTGTGCTGCAGCACGAGTACCATGCTGTAGTGCAGGGGTCCCCTGCTGCATAACAACACGGGTCCCCTGCTATTTACAAGGGTCCACGAACCAGGCTATTGACGAAAATACCCTTGAAAGTGACAGCTATTGACTTAAAACCTGCAATCAGAAGGCTACTTTTTTAAAATTGACCGAGTCAAAGGCTATATTTTAAAAAGACCCGCTATAAAGGGGTATATTGCAGGGGATCCGTGCTGTATATTTGGGTCCCCTGAATGGACCCGTGCTATATAAGGGGTCCCCTTATGTTACCTTAAGTGCTTAACATATCTCTTTCTATGTGGGGCCCAATAGGGTATAATAGTCAATTTACATTTGGAGGCTATTTTTTTAAAATATGTCTGATGAGGTCTAGGTCTATTTACCTAATTGATCCTAATTGACACGTGAAATCATCTATTAGCTTTGAGATTATCACAGCTATATTCACCTGTACCTTCCACCTTTGTACTTCTAACCTCACTCCAACTGAAATTTTTTACCTTGTAGAAAATTAGAAGACGGTGATATCGTAAATGTCGATGTTACAGTGTACTACAATGGGGTGCATGGTATGCATATGATATCATCTAAAGCTTTGGTTAACACAATGTTTTGTCCCATTAACCGGAACATTTAATCATGATTTCTTTGCTAATTCGAAGGTGACTTGAATGAAACTTTCTTCGTCGGTAATGTTGATGAAACATCTCGACAATTGGTTCAATGTACTTATGAATGCTTGGAGAAAGCAATAGCAATTGGTAAGTTTTCCCACTAAACCTTAATTCTTTGTCAAATTTTTTCATACATAACCTTGTAGTCTTTTACTACAATGTTCCATATACTTTCATGACTAATTCCTTCACCACGTTCTTCCCTTTGCTAGTCAAACCCGGAGTTCGATTCCGCGAAGTTGGGGAGGTTATCAACCGGCATGCTTCTATGTCAGGGTTCTCCGTGGTAACAGAATTTGTCTCAGATATCACCGAAATTTATAAACATCTGTTATATTTTTTCACTTCAAATTTTTTTTTTTTTGGTCAACTGCAGGTGAAATCTTATTGTGGTCATGGCATTGGTGAACTCTTCCATTGTGCCCCTACTATACCCCATTACTCAAGTATCCTCAACTCTGTGTTATATATGCTGCTTTTATTCATTCATCCTCCTCCATTTTTGGATCGAAATCATTTTTATCTCGAGACCCGATCCTTGCTTTTACGGACCCACATTTTACCTTAACCACGGTCAATCAGAAAATAAAGCTGTCGGTGTGATGAAAGCGGGCCAAACATTTTCGATCGAGCCCATGATCAATGCAGGTATATATTACTGTCTTGTTTGCTAAGCTTTTGGAACCTATTTTCACACACACACACACACAACACACTAACTAACTTAATAAAAATCACATTTTTTTGTTAGGTGTGTGGCGAGATCTAATGTGGCCCGATGGATGGACAGCTGTAACAGCTGATGGAAAACGCAGTGCTCAATTCGAACACACTCTTCTGGTAATGGATATAATATATATATATATATATATATATATATCAATGCAATAAAATTAAAAGAGAGAATTTGGCATCTTTGTAAAAAATCTGAGGATATTAGAGGATAAATGTTTCTTTCCTTGCAGGTGACAGATACAGGAGTTGAAGTCCTCACCGCACGATTGCCCTCTTCTCCGAAGGTTTTTCCTTGGCTTAATTGATCATTAATTGGATGATACAGAAGACCTTATCATGGTAATAAATTGTTTCTCGTTGTTTGCTTCGTCGGAGTGGGAAACTGTTGTATTTTTATATTTACATGGAGGAGTGTTGTTTCCTTGGTTTGGATTAAAATTAAATGATAATTTGTCCATCTCTACAAAAATTAATGGTTATACACGGGGCTTAGATATTTTTTAGTCCCTAATAATATTTAGGGGAGTGCCATTATAAGTTAAGTTGTGGTAATTTCGAGATTTTGAAATTTATAGCAACTTGATGACATGTAACTGAAATGTTGCAATATTATGATAATAAACGCAAATTGATGCAATTTGAGTATAGCAAAGTAAAGTGAAAGCAGTTTCTAAATTCTTGTTTAAAATTGTAACTTTCAATGTATGTAAAATTAAATTGTTTCAATTTTGAAACTTTAGCGTCGAAGAATAATTTAGCTAAATAATTAGATAGCTGGAAACTCTTCATATATGACAAGAAGATGGACTAGTTGATTCTTACAGCCTACAGGATAGATGGATCCCGACAAACAACAACATTCGAAGCCGTTTTTTGTTTAAAACGCCAAATTCTTATCAGATATTATACGGAAAAATCACAATAATGGGAAAAGGAAAGCAATATGGGATAATTTTTTTATGTAAATTATGGTAAAAAAGAAAGCAATATAGAAGTATCATTTCATTATCCCTTCGGCATCTACAAGAATAATATCTGAAAACCACAAATATTTTTTTTCTTGTTATCTCCTCCCACACCTTTAAATTCCTCGTTTTCTTCACTCCACACAACACACACATACACTCACAGTACACACAGAACGAACCATGACGTCATCTTCCCTCACGCTCTCCCAAGCCCTCACGCTCCGCCGGGCCACCCCCACCAACCCATCCCTCCCCCGCAATGGCCCTGCGCCGCCTCTCTTCCTCACCCACCAGGCCACCCCGTCGCTCTCCCTCAGATCGACGCGCCGCCGCTCGAGGAATCTTCCCGTCCGACCGTCGGCCGCCGTGGAGGAGGCCATCGAGACCGCCGCAGACACCGAGCTGATAGACAAATCAGTCAACACGATCAGGTTCCTGGCGATCGATGCGGTGGAGAAGGCCAATTCGGGCCACCCCGGCCTGCCCATGGGCTGTGCTCCGATGGGACACGTGTTGTACGATGAGGTCATGAGGTACAATCCGAAGAATCCTTACTGGTTCAACAGGGACAGGTTCGTGTTGTCGGCCGGCCACGGCTGTATGCTGCAGTACGCGCTCCTCCATTTAGCTGGATACGACGCCGTTAAGGTTCGAGCCCTTTTTCTTTGTGTTATCGGCCCTAAACTACTTGACGATTTTGTTCTTGTATCCCTTCACAATAAGTAAATAACTCTTTCTATTTGATTGTTGTGTATGGGAGATGATAATTGTGAATCTGCTATTCGATTTACTATTTTTCGATCCGGGTTTTTTTTCCTACTTGATTTCGGTTTTAGGGATTTTTTTTGGGGGCATTTCTTTAGTTTTTGGTTCTGGTTTATGTTACCGTACTATTTAAGAGGTCTCCTTGTTTGTTTATCTCTTCTTTGCTGTATTCAAGCATTCAATTTTTTCATGAATTCATGTTTAGCTTGTGAGATATTTAACTGCTGTATTATGCAGGAAGAGGACTTGAAGAGTTTCAGACAATGGGGAAGCAGAACACCTGGGCATCCCGAGAACTTCGAGACCCCTGGAGTTGAAGTCACAACTGGTTTATTATTATTCTTGAATTTCTTTTTCATCTTATTGCTCACATTGCATAATATTTTATGATCTAATTCCAATTTCATTGCTCTCTGTGTAGGCCCGCTTGGTCAAGGCATTGCAAACGCTGTGGGCTTAGCACTTGCAGAGAAGCACTTGGCTGCACGTTACAACAAACCCGATTCCGAGATCGTCGATCACTACACGTAAGACCCCATTTTTTCATTTGTTTTATTTCATCATTTGTTTTATTTCATCATTATGTAAAATTATTTCTCCTATTTGAGACAATTTTGTTAATGATGTAAAAGTTATGTCATCCTCGGTGACGGTTGCCAAATGGAAGGGATCTCCAACGAAGCGTGCTCGATCGCGAGCCACTGGGGGCTCGGGAAGCTCATTGCTTTGTACGATGACAACCACATCTCTATCGATGGAGACACCGAAATTGCTTTCACCGAAGATGTTGACAAGCGGTTCGAGGCCCTCGGGTGGCACGTGATTTGGGTTAAGAACGGTAACGACGGTTACGATGAGATTCGTGCTGCTATTAAAGAAGCACAGGCTGTTAAAGACAAGCCCACCATGATCAAGGTGTTTGATATTTTTCTTGTCCCTTCGAATAGTGATTTTTTTTTTTGAGCTGCTACATTTTTTTATTTTTGATTTTATTTTTCGTTTAGGTCACCACGACGATCGGTTTTGGATCTCCGAACAAGGCCAACTCTTACAGCGTACACGGAAGTGCGTTGGGTGCCAAGGAAGTGGAAGCCACGAGGCAGAACCTCGGGTGGCCCTACGAGCCTTTCCACGTCCCCGACGATGTGAAGAAGTGATGATTTTTTTTATTTTTTTTTTTCATTTATTTTCGACATGTTGATGCGAAATTCATTTTTTTTCTATATGTTTTTCGGAAATTTATGTTATTTTTTGTGGCAGGCATTGGAGCCGGCATATACCCGAAGGCGCTTCATTGGAATCGGAGTGGAACGCGAAGTTCGCCGAGTACGAGAAGAAATACCCGGAAGAAGCGGCCGAGCTTAAATCCATCATCACCGGCGAACTACCGCTCGGATGGGAAAAAGCTCTTCCGGTGAGTTACTTAAACTCTGCCCGAAAATCGAATTTTTTCGTGACCCTTATGATTGACAACACTATTAAGAGATCATTTGGTAAGAAGGATGAATTTAGATGATATTAGTCGGTTTTGGATAATGGGGGATATTACGAGTTTTTTTGGGTGTTTGCTTGATGCATTTTAATAATGATGTCTGATGTGTTTGGTAGATGAGTTTAGATATTAAATTATAATCTTATCCTTGGTTTATTTGTCAAAAAAGACAGGATTAGATAAAGGAACAGCTGATTTAGTTAATACATTATTCGGGGTATTAACTAAAAACCTACCATTAGAAGAACCTTCCAAACAAAACGCTAATTTTATTAATTCTAACACTTCTAATCCCTCTTAATACTTCCAACCAAACAGGCTCTGAGGACAAATCATAAAACCTCTCGAATTTGCAATTTCTTTTGCAGACGTACACTCCCGAGAGCCCCGGGGACGCCACGAGGAACCTCTCGCAGCAGAACCTCAACGCGCTCGCGAAGGTCCTCCCGGGCCTCATCGGGGGCAGCGCTGACCTGGCGTCCTCCAACATGACCCTCCTCAAGTCCTCCGGAGACTTCCAGAAAAACACTCCCGAGGAGAGGAACGTGCGGTTCGGTGTCCGCGAGCACGGGATGGGGGCCATATGCAACGGGATCGCCCTCCACAGCCCGGGGCTCATCCCCTACTGCGCCACCTTCTTCGTCTTCACCGACTACATGCGGGCCGCCATGCGTATCTCGGCCCTCAGCGAGGCCCGCGTCATCTACGTCATGACCCACGACTCCATCGGGCTCGGCGAGGACGGGCCCACCCACCAGCCCATCGAGCACCTCGCCAGCTTCCGCGCCATGCCCAACATACTGATGCTCAGGCCCGCCGACGGGAACGAGACCGCCGGTGCCTACAGGTAAAGGTTGCAAACGAATCGAATCGTATCCTAAAATCGATTCTGTATTCGTATTCTATTTCTATCCAAATTCTAAAATCGAATTGAATTCGAATCGCGTATTATTTATTTTTTCAAGTAGAATCTATTTAGTAAGACAATATAAATAATATTATTATTTAAATCTATATTGAATAGTATATTATAGTTACATTGAATTATTTTTAAAAATATACAGAATTATAATATATTATACTTAGAGAAATGTCGAATTGTTTTCAAATATGTATTGGATTATGATATATTATATTTAAACAAATAATTAATTACTCAAATTGAATATTCGATAATATTCGAATCTATTATATTTGTATTTTTATTTGGATTCGGTGTTCAAATATTTCGAATTCGAATCGAACAAAAAACAAAATTCTGATTCATTTGCAACCCTACCTTTATAGGGTCGCGGTGAAAAACCCGAAGAGGCCCTCGGTGCTGGCCCTATCCCGGCAGAAGCTCCCGCAGCTCCCGGGGACCTCCGTGGAAGGGGTGGAGAGGGGCGGTTACGTAATTTCGGACAATTCTTCGGGCGGTGAAAAGCCCGATGTGATCTTGATCGGTACGGGCTCGGAGCTGGAGATCGCGGCCCGGGCCGGGGATGAGCTGAGGAAGGAGGGGAGAAGCGTGAGGGTAGTTTCGTTCGTTTCTTGGGAGCTCTTTGAGGAGCAATCGGAGGAGTATAAGGAGAGCGTTTTGCCCTCGGGGGTGACGGCTCGGGTTAGCATCGAGGCGGGCTCGACCTTCGGCTGGGGGAAGATTGTGGGCAGCGGAGGGAAAGCCATCGGGATCGACCGGTTCGGTGCGAGTGCGCCTGCGGGAAAGATTTACGAGGAGTTTGGGATTACTGCTGAGGCTGTTGTGGCTGCGGCTAAGGAATTGCTTTGAGTTGTTTCTTTCTTTTTTCTTTTTCTTTTGTGATTTGGGATTTTTTTTTTGTAATTGTTTTACACACATTAGATATTCTCTAAGATTAAAGAAAATGAACAATTGGGATCTCCGTGTTGGTCGCCGGAGCCGCCGGTTTTGCGGGCACGCTTCTCTCCGGTTAGAAGCCTACCACAGATCTGCGTTGAAGAACCTCGTGAAGTGGTGGGTCGGGTCGGGCAAAATGGTAACGGGTTGTAAGCCGATGGGTCGCTTATTGGTTGGGCTTTGGGTTTTGATTATAGCTAGAGGCCCAAATATAAATTATTCTTTTAAAAGGTCAAAAGGTTCATTTCATAGTTCATGTATTATTGTCCAACTTAGTGGATAGGTTTATGATTAAATTGGAAGTTACGGTTCGATTCATTTAGTGGTGTTGATTGTCGTTGTTGGATGGAGTATTTTGGTATTATAGCATGACCTCTGAAACTATTCCTGTAATCAAAAGTGTTTGGTGTGCAAGCCCATAACCGACCCCGTGGGGACTTAAGGGTGTATTTGATTTGTGAAAAAAGAAAGAAAAATGAATGGAAAAGAAAAACTAGTTTTTATGTTTGGATGGTTGAAGAAGTAGAAAAAAAAAAGATATGAAAATAAAATCTAGTTAAAGTTTATACTTAAAACTAAAGAAAACTCATTTCTTCGGCAAATGGTGAGGAAAATGAAAGAAAAGCTTATGAAAATCATTTTTTCTCCGATTTTCTTTTCCACATCACTTTCGTCGTTCCAAACACAATCTAAGAGTATGTGGTGCAAGCCCGTAGCTGACATAACGGGCCCAAAGTACTTGACGTAAGCCCATAACTGATCATGTGGAATACTTCGGGCCGGAAAGAAAAGAGTTAGATTTTTTTATTTACTTTATCGCCACGTGCTATGTATCCAACCCGATCAACACGTCCAATATAGTCAACCTAAAACCTCGCTCGTGAAATTTTCATTGACTCACAATATTTATTTTGTAACATTTATTGACCTCCATCTCTCTCTCTCGTGGTTGATGTTGACCGTTACTTTTGGCTGGCTAGGGTTTTTTCTAATGAGATAATTTTATTATTGGAGAAATAACAATAGTAAAGAAAATGAGATATTTGTGAAGTAATGTTCCCAGTCTTAGCACGCATTTATAGAAACAATGTGCAAATGGTATTCAATTATGAATTTTCCACCACAATGATCTGTCTAGAACGACCTCTTGGTGAAGACTGTAATCAAAACCTCAATTCCTATATAAACTTATTACAAACTTTACTGCTCTATTCATGTAACATGAAATTGGATTTTCGTTTTTTTAATAAGAATGAGAAACTTAAAAGTTTTTTTCGTTTATCCTATAAAAAAGATTTGACTACTTCCGTTGACAATTGACCACGTGTATTATTTCCCTCTTTTAATACTATTATTTTTTTAATGAAAAAGAAGGGAGATAAAACTTATTTTTCAATGAATTTGTCCTAAGCAATAAAACAATTTTAAATGTGAATCACAATTACCCTTTATCATCTCTCTATGACGCCATAATGTGACATCGTTTAATTGGTCGTTCCAATCTTAATTGTTATTATATCTGTCTAAGTCAATAAAAGCATGAAAATTACTACAACAAAAAAAAAAGAAATCAAAAAATGGAAATGTCACCAACGATTATAATATATGTGCAATAAAAACATCATTCTGTATGAGTGTCATCCCGAAACACGTGTAAGTTTAAAAAGCTGCCTTCTCAATGACTCCGCGATTCAATTTATTAAATATTATCCGTCAAAATTAATAAAAAACTCGATTAATAATTTAATAATCACCGCATAACAAGTTCTAAAATCAATTCTTACACAACCGAGTGAAACAAACAAGTAGGAGCATTATTTAAAATATGTTTTTTTTTCTCTATTCGGTGCCCGAAATACCACTTTTAAAACTGAAAAAAAAAAAAAGAAAGATTACATAATTCTGACGCTGGCGTGGTGACGTCAACACGATGACGTAAGATACCGAATTTCAAGAATTCTGTTGAAACAAATACGTCAGAAGACTGCAACACGTTGAAGTATCTGCTCCTCCTCGTTGTTCATTAAATTCGCAACTCTTGGATCCATTTGTACAACATTCATAGCTCTTCTACATGCAAAGTACAATCGACATCTTTATAAACACCTCATTACAGTAGTTTTTTGCGTACGAGGTTAGTTCGCGAGAGCTGTCCAAAATTGTTTGCTTCAGGTAAATTACATAGATATTTTATTATCATAATGTCTCCATTCTTCTTCCTCAGCATTCTTTCTCCGACTTTCTTTAATATTCTTTAATCGATGTCTAATTTGTAAAGAGTGTCTGCTTTGACCGATCCTTGAGAGCCCTTTAACGGCTTTAATTCGATTAAAAAGAAAACAACCCGTTGAATAATTGAGAAGAGTTCGATTTCGAAAACTACTAATATCCCATCATTAAAGGTTTTCAGGACTAAAACCCGAAAAAAAAAAAATAGAGACAATGGAAGCAACGGTCATTAGTGGAAACAAGTTCTCAACCCTACCGACCCATTACATCCGACCCGAGTCCGACCGGCCCAACCCGTCCGAGGTCGAGGAATGCATCGACATCCCTGTCATCGACATGAGCTCCGAAGATCGAAGCCAAATCGTTCGAGACATTGCCAATGCTTGTCTTGAATTCGGGTTTTTCCAGGTATCATCAATGTTTGAGTATATCAAATACAATCTCACACTTAATTAGACAGAACAATTGTGAACTGCATAGTTTGTAGTATGATTTTAGAGCATAATCCCACATGAGCTTATGTATTAACTTTTAGGCATAACCCCACATGGACTTATGTATTAACTTTTGGGCTTGGGCTTATGTATTAACTTTTGGGCTTGGACTGATGGAAATTTTTATCAAACCTTAAATGTCAGTGCCTATATATATTTCATCTAATTTGTATTGTAAGGCTCCGTTTGCTTTCCTCTATTATGCCATATAATATTAATAATAGTATGTAATATAGTGTTTGGTTTGTTTATTTCAGTCCGTTATTACGAGGAAGCCTAATATTAGATCTTTAGACCCGAGTTAAATAAGCTAAGATGAATGGCTGAGATAAATAATACTAGGCTTGCTTTACTTATTTAATCACGGGTCTTTTATCTTACCCCTCTTATAACCAAACGGGGCATAAGGTGATAAACCACGGCGTACCGCAAGAGCTTGTAGACGGAATATTATCGGTGGCCCACGAATTCTTCAGCCTCCCCGTCGAAGAGAAGATGAAGCTATACTCGGACGACCCTTCAAAGGCCACGCGGCTCTCGACGAGCTTCAACGTGAACACGGAGACGGTTCGAAATTGGAGGGATTATTTGAGGCTCCATTGCTATCCCTTGGAGAAAAACGTACCCGAGTGGCCACATACTCCCTCTTCTTTCAGGTCTTTTAAAATCCTATGTTAAATCCCATATACGTTTTCGTATACATAAAAAATAAGAGATGTAAGAAACCGCATTTCCACGACCGCAGGGAGATCGTGAGCGGCTACAGCAAGCGGGTTCGCGAGCTCGGGTTCAGGCTAGAGGAGGCCATATCGGAGAGCTTGGGGCTAGACAAAGACAGGCTCAAGGACATCTTAGGACCGGACCAGGGCCAGCACATGGCCATGAACTACTACCCCGCGTGCCCCGAGCCCGAGCTCACCTACGGGCTCCCGGCTCACACCGACCCCAACGCGATCACCATCCTCCTCCAAGACTTGCAAGTAGCTGGGCTCCAAGTCTTGAAGGACGGTAAGTGGCTCGCCGTGAAGCCCGTGAAGGGCGCTTTCGTAATTAACATTGGCGATCAGATTCAGGCACTGAGCAACGGGAAATACAAGAGCGTGTGGCACCGGGCTCTTGTGAACTCCGAGCACCCGAGGCTCTCGGTGCCTTCATTTCTCTGTCCCTGTAATAACGCGGACATCGTGGCTCCTCGGGAGCTCACGAACGGAGGGAGAGAGAGCGTTTACAGAGGCTTCACGTACGCGGAGTACTACGAGAAGTTTTGGAGCAGGGACCTGGAGAAAGAACAGTGCCTTGAGCTGTTCAAGAACTGAGATTCAGTAGTTGTAATAACATTATATTGAATAATAAAGGCTGTATTTGATTGTAATAATTGAATAGAATGTTACATTACAATCAGGGTCAACACAGAGCAGCCATTGATTGAATCCCATGCAGAGACAGCAATAAATAACCAGAAAAAGCTCAAAAACTACAACTATGGTCACACAAATGTAATATACATCCCACTTTTCAGCAGCAGATTATGACGAAATGGGACAAATTAAAGAAACTTGAAAGCCAAGGCAGCGAGTGGCCTTCTTCACCGAGATTTTAAGGCTCAGTTTGGTATAAAGATTCCTATGTAGAAAAGGAAAGGAGTAAGATACACTGACGTTGTTTTCCTTCATCTTTTCCGTATCCATGCACAAATTCCGCGTACCAACCTGAGCCTAAAAGAATCTCTAACACGATCGCTCTCCATGTCTGAAGCCAACCACAAAGTCAGTCGAACCATTTTGGGTTCTCCGGATAGAAGTTATCTACCTGTATACCCGTGAGCACAACATCTGAATCGATAGCATCGACGTGGGACCCGTGCCGTAACGATTTGGTCAGCTTTTCATCGTACCCTTCACCGGGCTTCAACCACTTGGCTTCCTTATTACATGGCTCCCCGAGCATGTCCTTCTCGTTCCTACAGCCCACTACCCTCATTTGATCCCACGAAGCAACCTCACCGAGGGTTCTTCCAAAGCTGTCCTCGTCATCTTCGATCACATCTGCATCTTTCCCGTCGCCGTAGAGCCCCTGATGGTGTTCATCGCCCCAATCGGGCAAATCGTGCTGCACGACAAGCATGTCATCGAGGTGTTGCTTTCCCACGAGGGACCCGGGGCCGTCGTTGGCAATGCTTTTCACCCTGTTTAAGATTTCAAAGAGCTCACGCGATACGGAGCCCAAATGCTCGTGTGGGGTCTTCCCTATCCTTCCCTCGAGAAACCCTAACTCGTTTTTCAGCTCGTGCACTTGCTGACGAACGGTGTGGCGTGAATCTCCCAAGGTTTGTTTACCCCAAAATTCGAAATTTTCACCGTCTCCCTCCTCAGCACTGACACCGTACAAATCCTCGCCGTCCATCAAGATTCCTCCTTTGTGCCCAACCAATCGATGCATTATCCTCGCGTTCCCATCAAGTGGCCCCGGTTCGTGACCCGAATGCACCGCATAGAGCTTAAAAACTGCGGTGCCCTCCTCCTCGTAGACAAATGTTTTGTCCTTGTCGTTGTAATTCGTTATAGGAACAATTGCCCTGATCCTAAAGCCACATCCGCATCTCTTAGACAGATAAGGCTCCCTCTTCAAGATCCTACTCTTCTTTGCTGACGCGGGCATACCTGCTCTGTGGCATGCATAGTCCTTCACCTCCGCCATGAAGGGCTTGTACCTTATATACTTCTGCCTGATGCAGAGCACCACCTTGTGCTTCACGGCCAATTGCTGCAGTTTCGTGGCCACTTCTTTAGCAGGAACATCGATTGATTCCGTGTACTCGAATCTCCTTCTCTTTGACCTCGGGGCACAGCCACTTGTATCGTCAGCACAGATTCTGCAGGCGTCTAAGCAGGTTCTTACATAGCTCTCGGGAATCCCGTAAAATTTTGCTCCGACGGTCCAAACCTGCTTGATCCTCTCCACGGTTTCTCTCAGCCCGAGGTGCTTGAAATCGGCGTCGCTGTGGAAAGACATGACTATGTCCTGCCACTGATCGACGTGGGACACGAACTGATTCGAGTTGTTCTTGAAGCACAGTAAATTGTTACCGGTGAGGTTTCCGCCGAGATTCAAGGCGGATGCCTGAGAAGGAGACGCGTGTTGTACGACGGCGAGCTTGTCCTGAATCCGCTTCCAAGCGGTGACGTACGCGGTGTCCTCGTTCCGATCTTTCCAGACCGATCTCCAGCTGGCGAGCACGGACGGCAGGGTCGCGGCCTTGATCTCGTCGGGGGTCGCCAGCCGCCCTTCGATTAGGGTTTGGATCATGAGCGCGTGGGACTGCTTCGTGAACGTGTAGAATTGAGACGAGACGTGCGGGTCGGGGCTGACGTGAATTTGGGGAGAATCGCCGAGCTTCAAGAAATTAGGGTTCGGCTGATCGGGGAGAAGAGCGTCGCTCGCGGGGCGATTGTGCTGCTGTTCGGCGTCGGATGAGGTGTGGCTGACGTCATCGTCGTCGAAGAGGTAGAAGGCGGCGTCGTCGTCCAGCTGGGGCTGAGATTGGCCGTGGTGAGGGTTCAAGAAATTGGAATTGAAGAGGTCCTCTTCGATCTTGTTTGGACTGTTCTCGTTCATTTTGAGGCAAAAACAAAAAAAATCTACGAACACAAACGGATCAATAAGGATAACATGAGACTAAGATTTCATCGAAAGGGTTTCTATCTGAATTTAGGGAACCGAGTGCTGCTTCAAATTGGGGAAGATGAAGGAAGGATGGAGCAGCTTAGTACTTTCACTCGCCGTGTCCCCACAAAGCTCGAAATTAGGTCCTTTTTTAATTCGTAAATTCGAATATTATTTTCGAAAACAAAAAATACAAAAAAAATGTTTTTCCAATAAATTAAATATCTATACTTGTAATCGCTGATAAAAACAGCCTTAACTGGAATTCCAATTTAACCTTTTATTCTAGTTATTTATTTAAATTTAAGAAATTATCATTTTAGCCTTTAATTTTTCGTTTATTATATTTATTTCCCATAAATATTTTTTTTAGAATTCAAAATTGTACACTCTTAAATTTAAATTATAATTTCATTATTAAACTTTAAACTAACTGTCTTTAAATTTATTTGGTATGACAATTATAATTATCACTTTTATCCTCTAATTCTTTTTTCCACTTATATTCTACTTATTAATTAATATTTTTATGTACATATAATTAATCAACAATTAAAATTAAGGTTACAATTTCATAGATAAGCCGAATTCTTAAGCAGTATAATATATATTTAAATACTAGTATTGTATTAGTAATTTGTCATAAGCTTTTAATTAATTACATACATAGCCCAAAAAAAAGGAACATTCATTTTATCAAGCTTACAACACACTACATCACAATTCACACAATACCGAATCAAGCTACAAATTTAAAGCATTCACCACCTTCATCATCATTCATCAGCTTCTTCCCGTTCTTGAAGATCAAAACAAGCTACTTTCTTGAGACGTTTCATCAGATTTTGAATATTCGAAAAGACTCTCCATTTGCGAACACATCGAGCAATCGTACGGAATATTCTGCCGTAGTGTTGATATACGAGCTTGGGTGCAAGCAAGTTCCGCCTGCAGATTCACAATCTGCAAATAAATATAATATATATATATATGTTTATATTGTCATCGTCAATATATTCACATACATGTTTTATTAATGAATCCATATATTGCCTGTTGCTGCAGAGCGAATATATGAGCAACGCAGCCGTACACAGGGTCGGAAACCCTAGCGAGCGCCTCGTAGCAGAGCGTCACGACGGCGTCGAGGCGCCTCTGCGGCGGCAGCCTCATCAGCAGCTTCGAGGCGTTGCTGGCGCCGAAGACACGGTGGACCGCCGCGAAGTGAACCGTGCCCTCTTCCGAGTCGAAGTAGGGAGCGAAGACGCAGCCCACCACGCACTTCCTCCTCAGGAACTTGCAGGCGCCGCACGGACCGTTGCTGTAGAGTACATTACTACTTGCATTGGTTATATTAGAGGAGTTGTCGTTACTCATTTTTTTTCCTATTTCTTGAAAATATAGTACGGCTTAGGTTGTAAGAGTTGTTTATTTATACACCAAATAGTATTGGGGCGATTGTGTTGCACAATGGGTAAATTTAGGCTAAATACTATTAGACTCTACTAGTATAGCATGAAGCATAGGACTAATTTGTAGTCTCACATTATGAGAAAATGAAACCATATGTATATATATATATATATATATATATATATATATTTATTTTTAAAAATTAAAGTCGTTTAATTGATTAGTAACAAGGAGTATTAAGTGCGTAGTTCGCCAGTAAGGTATGGGTAACCATTATTTCTATCAAAACATATATAATTATATTATCGTCATTTTATTTCGTATTCATATAGTTTTTATTACGAAAACATACATATATAGGATGGCTGAACCAAAAGATTCGTAAAAAATTATGTCAGGTGGTCGAGTATATGATATCTTAAGAATGTATCGTTTCGGCACAGTTTGGATCCCTTTTGACCTCTATTAAAATTAAAATTCCTCTTAAAACCAATTGCAAAAGAAATAATTATCTATTTGATTTATATATTGAGTAATGTGAGACAAATAATAGAAAACATGGTTAGATTCTAAACCTAAAAACATGCGCATCGAAACCGCTCTGAAGTCAGAGTTCCAACCTAAAACCAATTGAACGTATCTTTGATTTATATCTAGGGCCAGGTGAATCCACACGTGAAAAAAATAATCTCAATAACTTTTATTATTTGTGTGAACTTAGAACGATACATACTGATCATGAGAATGCTAGAAGTCGAAATCGTTTCATAATATCCGATCGTAGAGGTTCAAATTCACATAGAACTTAAATTAATTCGAGTACAAAAACTACAATGGCGCTTGTAACAACGTGTGGAGAAAAAAAAAAAGAAGCAAGTGACGATAGAATAAGAGAAGGCCTTTTTGCGTGAAGCAAAGATATTGTAATTATAAACCTACATATGATACATCACATGCAATAATTAATTACTGTATTCAATAGTCAAAGGCAATTTTTTCCTCCAAGACATAACCACCATGTATGTGTGTCTGTGCTTCACGCACGTGCGAGTCGTATGACAATTCTTTTGGATTTCATGTTCAATTAAAATACCTTTCTTCTTTTGTCATATCCATCAGTCACCATCAACATTCGCTCCCCAGTGGAGTGGATGTGCTCTGAAAACCCTAGTTGCTACCTTTCTTGAAAAAACAATTACAATTACAATTTTGGCAAATTTTAGTTCTACATTGAATTTGCGAATTTCTCGACAATGTAAGAGTAAATCACACGTCTCATCAAATTTTAAATATTATGTTGATGTAGATTACAATTTTTTTTTTCGGATGTAGATTACAATTTTACAATTATGTATATGTACTTTGTATTTATTTACAACTCAATTAAATGGTCCATAAGTTGTTCGTTCCACGAATCAACGGTCGGAGAATTGATGTAGCTAGAAAAAAGTCAATGACTGGGCCCACTCAAGCCCGCAATAAATGATCTCGTTTATCAAAGCTAACAATTGTTGACCGTGGGCTTGGCCCACCTTCACTATGTTTTAATATTTTCTCACATTTTAATCAAACTTGAAATTTTTTATAAATGTATTTAAGTGTTAAAAAATGCATTTATCATTTATGTTAAAACCGAGGAGTTGGTACAAAAACTACAATTTGTGTCTGATAGGAAAGAACGTGCTCTGTTTCTGCAGTCAACTCGTAGGGTTTTACCAAGTCTAGCTTTGACTTACAGATATTTGATTTGAAATTGTAATAAAGTTTTTATCAAATTTTAAAATATAAATACATAGCCACTGTAAATTTTGTGTCGACGCATTTCAACCTTATTTCTCTACAAATTTAAATTGCTACATTGAATTACGCTTTGTTCGTGCGGAGGTCCATAAAAAAATTTTGTAGCACAGCCCAATAACAATTTATTAACCACACGAGTGCATCGGGGTGACACTCAAATTCAAATTTGATGCTTATTAGTTTAATCTAATTGATAATTCCTTTGAGGGTTTGGAAAAAAAATAAAATTGTTTTGACCACTCGAGTGCGAAAATTATGGGCTACATGATTTATTCAGAATTATTACAAAAAAAAAATCTAATTTCACAAGTGCCATCAGTCATGCAAAGTCGTCTATATTTATTATACTATTAAGGGACACAAAATATTATGCATTATTAATAAGCAATATTTTCGATTGCTTCCTCTTCACATCACACGCTTAGACAGAAAGCGGACGGCGCGGTTATATATATATATATGTATATGTAGGCGCCGTTACGTACTGTTACTACTAACCCGAACTACTTTATTAATTCCATATCTCTATATTTGTTATTTATTTACTCATTTTCCTATTCCAAGGACTTTACGACATGTGCATAGGCGCAGCACAAGCGGTTGTTTATTTTCTTTGTTTATAATTTATATATACATATATATGAAGGTAAACTAGTTCCCAAAGAAATGCTGAGGTAATCATTGTCCCCTTCAGTTACGATTGATATCATCGAAATCCTACGTGGCAGTCCAAGCTGCAGAAAGACGTTGTACATGCTTTGCCTTTGACGATCTGTCAGTTCCTTTTTAAACAAAAAAATAAATAAAAATAAAAATTTTGTACTATAGTTCGATGTATTTGGCATTTAGATGATTTTTTGTTATAAAGTTATATTAAAAAAAAAACTTACATAAGAACATTTCTATTAGGTTACATATGATTGATTTTCCCCTCTATGATCATATTATTATAGAAATGAAATGATACATCCAAATGAAATACAAATATTAGCATTATTCATACTTACTAAAGAAAAGACATCACATATGAATTATGATTATCTCATTAATTTTTTTTCGTTGCAAGAATTCTTAGATATTCATTATATACTCTCTCGCTATAGAGTAAACATACGTACGCTAAGTTACAATATTTAATTTTACATCGATCGCCCTCGGTCAACGAGAGTTGACCAGTCACGTTGAGGGCTCAGAGTCTTCAGATTTACTTGGTCCAAAGTCCATGATTTTCTGGGTTAAAAAAAATAAACAAATAGGCATAAGGCCCCAATAGTCAGAGATTACGAGTTCGATCGCTATTGGTTCCCTCGATCGAGAGAAAACGAAAGACGAAGTAACTTCTGGCAAGTCTTAAATGGTCATAGAAAACGATCATTTATTCGTCGATTTGATCCGAAAATCACCGACTATTCGTCTTTAAAAAAAAATAAAAAAATTTATTATTAGATAATGATTAACCATTTATATCTCTCGAAAATTTGCAGTATATGAGCTTTTTATATAGCAAGCTAGTTGCAAAAAAAATAGATCTACATCCTATATAGGTTAGAGTTTTACATTATCAACGTTGGTCGAAAATAAATGTTTTCTCGAAAAAACTTCCACGGAGCCATGAATTGGATTTTATCTATAAGATGTAATATAGATCCTTGATAAAGTATGCGAATGGTGAAAATTAATTTTATACGAAATCTGACGACATCTTAGGAATATGGCAATTACAGTGGCTTGTAATAAGATTTAAGTTTCACTCGAGGTTGTGATTAGCTTTACACAATCACTTACTTTGGAAAGAAAAAAAAATATACAAGTTGGGAGTTGAGTAGTCGCTATTTATTTTTTTCCCGATCTTTAATTTATATATTTGTTAAGTTGGTAATAAAAACAGCAAACCCTTCCTAAAGCATAAAGAGGTTGTTAACGACGGTGACAACCACAAATAGATAGTTACACCACTAGAAATCGAAAATCTAATAATATTAATTTCCGGGCCCTATTTGTTTTCAACTTTAAATCGATCTATTGCTAAACTTAAAAGAACCTAAGATACGGACCAAGCATTATTATTTGGTAATAATGTCCTTGATTCGTTACACGTGATGAATTAATACTCTTTCGGAAGGCAAATATGTCATATTTTATAAACAAAACCCAAAGCCAAACATAAAAAGATATGGAGAACAAGATACGAGATTAATCTCGATATTTTTTGTCTTAATTTTTTTTTTCTTCTGGATTTATGAACGTACTCAAATATCACCTTTCGGTGGAAACCACAGGTAAACGATTTGATCAGTTTTCGTTAAGCCAAAACATTCATCACGAGATATATACAATACAAATACAAAAGAATTGATATACATAGTTTTTAATTTATAAAGGAAGGTGGCTTATCGCATGTTTGCTTCACGCAAGCAGCTATATGTGGTTTGCTTCAACGCGTGGCTTCAAAGTATTCACTTTAGCGTTTAATATCAGCCCAATTCATCTTTCTCACGACTCAAAATAATTAATCCAAACCCTAAAGCCAAAGATCCCACAATTTAAATCCCACAGTAGCCATCGATTATAATCTCTCTCTCTCTCAAGAAACAAACACTTTCCGATCGAGAAAACCCTTGTGGCATAGATGATCACAAGCCTTTCCTTCATGCAATTTTACCGACGATGACGAGTACCAATACCATCCCAAGCAGTAGCAGCTCGGCCACCGCCGGCGGCGGAGGAAGTAATTCCGGGGGAAGTGGAGGCGGCGGTGGCGGCGGTGGCGGCGGAGGAGGCGGTGGGCCCTGCGGGGCATGCAAGTTCCTGAGGAGAAAGTGCGTCTCGGGTTGCATATTTGCGCCTTACTTCGACGCCGACCAAGGCGCCGGTCACTTTGCGGCGGTTCACAAGGTTTTTGGGGCGAGCAACGTGTCGAAGCTTTTGTCGAACGTACCCGTGCACAAGAGGCTCGATGCGGTGGTTACTATTTGCTTCGAGGCTCACTCGAGGCTCAGAGATCCCGTTTATGGTTGCGTGGCTCATCTCTTTGCTCTTCAGCAACAGGTAAAAATTACTGTGTAGATCTATTTACGTTTTTTGCTTCGTAAACACTGACTTTAAGGATCTATGTTGTCAGAGTTTTGGTGAACTAAAGACAAGTCTTCTTTTCTTCATCTTCCCTTTTCTTAGTTACAAATTTTTCTGGTTTCGTTTTCTTACATGTTTAAACGGTTAGATTTTTACCAAAGTTACTCAATTTTTTTGCTTGTGCTTTAACGGTGTGATCTCGAGCCTTTTGATCAAGCTGTTGAAGCAACAAGAAGCCATTCCCTTTTTTTCCTCTTAATCTTTTTCTTTTTCGAGATAGGGACAAAATCTAATCCCTGACAATAAGAAGAACAATTTCAGCATTCGGTTGACACGTGTTAATCCAATCCCATAATTCCTAAATCGAGCGTCGAAAGCATCAACGAAAGTTTTAATGAGGATGAAGAATTGGAATCTGGGGTTTCTTTTGAACTTCATTAACATGTAAAATTCACTTTGACTTCCCTCGGCATCGAGTTCGAGTGTTGTAATAACCTATCTTTTTTATTTAAATAATCTTCATTTTTTTATTAAGAAAAGATATATACTTCGATGATGTGTTGTAATGAAGGGAACAGTTATTAGCTCTGCTGAAATCAAGAAACCTAACTCTGACTAATTTAACTACGAGACGATGTTATTCTATAGAATTTATGCATACTATTTACTACACCGTCTCTATGTTCTTCTGTGCCTCTTTGTTCTTCCGCAACAGTCCCTAAAAGTTTGCTGCTATTAAGGAAACTGTCCTTTATTTTTCCGTAACGCTTGAGGAGAAAAGAAATAAAATAAATAAATGAGGTCCACAAGTTGCGTGCATATGATAGAATGTTATGTACGATATTAAAATATTTCTTAGGTTTTCAACATATTTTTCAACCGCAGGTAGTGAACCTGCAAGCGGAGCTCGCCTACCTTCAAGCCCACCTCGCCGCCATTGAGCCACCACCACCGCCGGCGCCGCCACAGCCACAGCAACTCCACTTCCCGCAAACCCTAACCATACAAGACCTACCAACCGTACCTAATTATACATTATCATCGATAAACTCATCGGCCCCTATTACATCGTTTGACCTGTTGTCGTCACTGTTCGACCCTAACCCTCCGAGGACGATGCATCCACGTCATCATCCTCCTATAAACACTGCTTCAGAGATGGGGTTGCCTCCTAATACAAGCAGTGGCGGCGGAGGGGATCTTCATGAGCTGGCGGAGATTTTGAACAGGAATAATCAGAGGTCACCGTCATCATCAGCTTTGCCACCTCGTTCTAGTTGAAAGGGAATTAGTAGTAATAAGAAGCGTCATTTTTGTTTATCTGGATTTTAGTTAAGTAAGTTTAGTGAATTGGATCGAGTGGAATCGATCAATCTTGGAATATATAACTTATATTAATTTCTTTTTTTTTTTCCTTCTTATGATGTGCTATTTTGGACTCTCCTAAATGCAATTCTAATGTTATGATCTTATAGACATTTTTAAATTTGAAAATGATGGCTTGTATTCTTGATAATAATCTACTATAGGCTCGTTTGTTGTCATGATTGGAACAAATAAGACAAGTAATAATTCATTTGCTTCTTTATAGTTTTCTTTTAGCCAGAGATTTATAGAAAGCTCACTAGAATATTAGTGGTTAATATAAATAATATGATGAAAATGGGTGAGATATATATTATGAGCTTGATTTTATTAACTAATTTATTGGACCTTACCACGCGGCGAAAACTCTTTGGTCATGATAAAATATATTATGACATGTTCTAACAAGTCAACGGACAAAATATGGGCGAAGGGAACCAGATACTCTGTCCCACTTTACAGAAATATTATTATATTCCGCCCGACTATTGTTAAAACACCCGTAAATAATATTATACAATAAATACTATTATACTGAGTGCTAAACACACAAAAAATTATATAACATTGGTCGGAACACAAAAAAAGTAAATATAACACAAGAAAATATGTATCGAGTGTTTATTAATGTTTTAATAATTTTTTTTTTGTGTTTAAGCACTCGTTATAATAGTATTTAAGGTGTAATATAATTTATGAATGTTTTAACAATGATCGGGACGAGATATAATGATATTTTTATAAGTGGCACAAAAAATAGCACACTAAAGTGGGACATAGATGCTGAGAATATTTATGAAGGTTTTGTATAATGGGCCGAGTATTGGACAGCTCAAAGGTCATATGGGCTATGAAAATTTAATAAAGGATATACAAAAATCGTAGACAAAATGGAAATTTAATTATATACAAGGGACAATTACACTAACATCACCTTTAATATTCATATCTCAGTATAATCATTCACTTATTCTTCTTTTAGTTTACTCTTTTTACATCCCTCTCACGCATTTATATTTATTTGTTGTCACCTACACTCGCCCATTTTCGCTGCATTGAAACAGCTAAATTTCAACGCCATTTTCCATACCTCGTGCCATAAATTCCACATAAAATCAGGAAGTCAAAAGAACGAAATGAAGCAACTTGGAATTTTCATTATCTGAAGTTTTACCTAATGATGCCATGTTTGGAAAATTAATATTCCGACCTGGACAATTAATGGCTTTGTCTACTTGAGACATGAGGGCCATAAAGCTACAGATTTTCAATTTAATGATATGTTTTTTTCTTTCTTCTTTTTTTTTTTTCCCTTCTGAAATGGAAACAAGTTGATTTGTGATGATCATCGTCTCCACATTCGACTTGATGCATGAACATGAAGACTTACTTAAAGTCAGCTGTTGTACGTCTATGTCTTGGTATAACCTCGACTTTCCAATAATGTCTTTATTTAATGATGTTTAGATATTATGTACAAGAAATCCGAGTTTGAATTTAACCTCAATTTCCACGAGGGGTCCAATTTAGTGTGCTTCACCTTATCCAACTTGCTATAATTCATACAAACAAACATTCAATGAACAATACGACCTCGACCAGTAAAATCCCACAACCTCAATTTGCACAAAAACTCCAAAGGATGATCAAATTATGAATTAATTTTCTAAATAACTTCATAAGTATTATTATTACCCATTGTGCATTGACTTAACAGTAACACCAAGCCCCTATACCAAAATCTCCAATACCTCTCTCTCTCTCTCTCTCTCTCTCTCTCTAGCTTCTCTTCAACTTCTTAATCTACGGTACAGATCTTTTTTGAACTTCTATTTTGGATTGTTATTGAAGAAACTAAAGGAAGACGAAATTATCATGGACCATTTCGCTCACAGCCGCCCTCTGCCGCCACCGTTCTTCGCCGGAGATCTCCAACTCCACCACCAATTCCACCCACAGACGTACGAAAACGCCACCAGCGACGACGATCCTAATCCCAACGACAACATCGCCCTAATCACGAAGAATAAGTCCGCAGAACTAAAACCAACCACCACCACCCTCCACAGCACGCCGCCGTCGAACCGCCGTCCACGTGGCCGTCCATCGGGATCCAAGAACAAGCCGAAACCCCCAATCGTAATCACCCGAGACGGCGCCAACTCCCTCCGTTCGCACGTGATGGAGATCTCAGCGGGCTGCGACGTCCACGAGAGCCTTTCCTCGTACGCCGCTCGGCGCCAGCGAGGGGTCTGCGTCCTGAGCGCCACGGGGACTGTGGAGAACGTCGCTCTCCGTCAGCCCACGCCTCCGAATTCCGTGGCGACGATTCGTGGAAGGTTCGAGATTATTTCTCTCTCCGGGAGCTTTCTTCCGGCTCCGGCACCGGCGGAAGCTTCTGGGCTGACGGTGTACCTCGCGGGAGGGCAGGGGCCAGTGGTGGGTGGCTCGGTGGTGGGTCCACTGGTGGCTGCTGGGCCGGTGGTTGTCGTGGCGGCCTCTTTTGGAAACGCCGCGTACGAGAGGCTGCCTTTGGTGGAAGAGGAAGATGTCGTCACGGTCGGCGGAGGGCTTGGGGCCGGGCAGGAGGAGGTGGACGGTGGTGGTGGTTCGGGTAGCAGCGGGTGATCACAACGGTAACAACGTTAGTGGTGGTGGTGGTGGTAAGAATAATGTGTTCCATGCGGTGGCTAACGTTGCTGATTTGCATCATCAGGTGGCCGGCGACGGTGGTGAGGGGTATTGGTCGGTTGGTGTCAGGCCACCTTTTACGACGATGAATAGGTTCACAGCGGTGTAACACACGCGCGTTTATGGTCAAGTGAGGGTTTCTTATTATACATTGTGAGTGAATACTTGCTGTAATTTGTAAAAGATTTCCTTGTCTAATTTATTTTCTTCGTTCCCCTTAATTTCTTGAGGCTTCTCAAGTGATTCCTTCATACTAGTGTTCGGTACGAGTTGGGTTGTGCGTGGAAAAGAAACAAAAACAATTTTAGTGCATCAATCAATGGTACGTACATAACATTAGACTTTGAATGTCGTACAATTGCACCTTCCCTTATTTTCCTCAATAAATTTTTTATACCAACTATCAGGCTTAAATCAACGCATTATGTACACTGATTCTGCAATTGCAGATTGAAATTGAATTGAGTTGGAGAATAAGTCAATAGATGTATAATCCACGTAACGGTCCTGGCCACTATGTGTTGTTTCACAAAAATCATAAAGATTCCAATTTTTTTTTTTTTTTTTAAGAAATTGATGTTTCTTGTTGAATTTATGATGACTCTTGTTATTTTGTTCATCATTTATTTTCTCTGTCCCAAAGTGTTCGAGCTATGTATTTGCACATCACATATTTGAGAGTGTGAGAATAACACACTCCCCATCTAATAACGAAAGTTAAGGTCTCAATGAAAATTAATATAATAACCTCCCTTAATGAAGGTATCATTCTGACATATCTGCTACATTATGTCTTGGGTACTGCTCTTGCGATATGCTCTTTGTGTGGTGTCAGCTGTCTCATAGACGATCATGAGGTTTGAGGATTCCTCAATTAAGGTAATATTTTGTATTTATTTAAATTTCAATTCACAAGTCGATCACAAACAAATATACATATAGACTAGTTGTTCTTTGTCTTATGTAATAACACAACAGACGTTTCATAGTCATGCTCATCTTGTCACGTGATATAGGCCCAGCCCAAACGAAAGTGGGCCTATCCAAGTTGCATGGTAATGCGATTGGGAGATGCTAATGGCGATAGGCTTATTATATGTTAAAATAAAAGTGGCTAACCGATTAAAAATAATATTATACGAAGAATATTATTTTAAACTAAAACTAAACAATCATTAAAATTAAAATATTCTTCTGAACACAAGAAGTACAATGTATACTAGTATTTCTTGAACACTCAATGCGTGACTAAATATAAATATTTAATACTAATTTATATTTTAAGTTATTTTTATTTTATAATATTTAACTGATGAAATAATATTTTTAAAAGAATTATTTGTTAGGATGTAATTGTAATAAATAAAAGATTGAGGTCTAAATACATATCAAATAAATTATAAAAAAAAAATGATCAAATTAAAATATATTTTTGATACACCAAATTGAACATTTTTTAGGCACCCCGTTAATTAATTAAAAATATAAGAAAGAACTATATAAACGTAAATTAAACACTAAACGACAAAAAACAGCGACGTTTCCAAATCGGTGTGATGCTGTAGTATTTGACTTATACGAACGATGCCTACTATTTCATCAACTGATGATCGAAGATTCGGCATTGATGATGCAAACAAGGAGACTCGCTAGATAGAAATCCCATCGTTTCCTTGACCCGTCTTTGTATGATCAGACATTGTTTTGCTCATGAGAAAGAGATGAAGTAATCGAGCATTTAAGTGTCGTCTTCCAAGTCCTTAATCGCCATTAATAGCAAGCAAATGCACTATCGCTTGTAACGCTTGCAATCAATTTTCTTTATACGGAGAAAAGGGTGACGAAATTTCCTCTAAACAAGGGAAAAAGGAGGAAAAAAGGGAGAAAATGGGGTTGATATCGGGGATTGTGATGGGGATGTTGTTTGGGGTCGCTCTTATGGCTGGTTTGAAGCATATGATGAGTTATCGCAGTAACAAACGCATAGCGAAGGTATTGTTTTGTTCTAAATGTAATTTATCGTAGTACATTCACTATGTATTACT
The DNA here is from genome assembly GCA_004919715.1 of Linderniella brevidens. NCBI lineage: Eukaryota > Viridiplantae > Streptophyta > Magnoliopsida > Lamiales > Linderniaceae > Linderniella > Linderniella brevidens. Next base: position 1,876,337 of record SWDC01000146.1, read on the forward strand.
GCAATCTGGATCCTGTTGGCCGATTGTTTCTGATATATCTCAATTGATTGAATTTCATTATTCGATTTTTGGTCGTGATGTGGAAGTTTTATTGGGTTCTTGCTTGAAATTAATGACTTTTGGAGTTATGAATCCTTTCGTTGGCATTTTTTGGTGGCAGGCTGTTGATATTAAGCTACTGAGCTCACTGAGCAGAGATGATTTGAAACAAATTTGCGGTGATAACTTCCCGGAGTGGATTTCATTTCCTGTTTACGAGCAGGTTTGAAGATCTATGCAAGCTCATTGGGATTTGTTTGTTAAATGGAATTAAAAATGTTTGATATCAATTGTTCTTCTTTTTCATTCCTTCCTCATTATCTTCATGTGCCTTGTCGGAAAACATTGAATTGTTTTTTATCATATATTTTGCCACTCACACATTCAGGTGAAATGGCTGAACAAGATGCTGAGCAAGTTATGGCCCTTTATTGCAGATGTAAGCTTATCTTCTTTCGCAGCGGACCCTTTTTCTTTATCTGAGATTCTTACACGATCTCTTACCAGGCAGGAGAGGCAGTCATCAGAGAATCTGTTGAGCCACTGTTGGAAGATTATCGTCCTCCCGGGATAACTTCCCTGAAATTCAGTAAGTTGTCTCTAGGAACCGTGGCTCCAAAAATCGAAGGTGCCCTCTCTTTTTATGTATATACTGTTTACAGTTATTATAATAACTTCCTCTCTGTTATCTTTTCAATATTTCTTGGCCTCAAATTTAGTTGTGCTTCTTTATTATGCATATATGTCTAATTTCATGCAGGGATTCGTGTTCAAAGCCTTAAGGAAGGTCAACTAACGATGGACATTGACCTCCGTTGGGGTGGGGATCCAAGCATCGTGCTAGCTGTTGAAGCTGCACTTGTTGCTTCTATACCCATTCAGGTTTGCATTTCCTCATTATTGTCTTATTGTACCATTTGTTGCTGTAGATTTTTATTCGAAGAATTTTTTTTTAAATTTGAATTTTTCTTTATGGGAAGTATTCATTTTTTCTGTTTCTTCTTTTTTTTTTCAGTTGAAAGATCTTCAGGTTTTCACTGTGGTACGAGCTATTTTCCAGCTCGCTGAAGAAATTCCCTGCATTTCTGCAGTTGTCGTTGCTCTCCTTGCTGAGGTACATTCTTCATGTTCCATATAATTTTCCTATATTAGCCTTTAATCCAAAGTCAGATTGTTTTTTTTTTTTTGGAATTCAAAACATCCCTTTTTAAACCATTAACAAGCGAAAAATATTCTGAGATGAAGACTAATTTGTCAGTTATCCTCCTGTCTTAATAATTTGTTCGATTTCATGTTCAGCCAAAGCCACGTATCGATTATACCCTGAAGGCCGTTGGTGGGAGTTTAACTGCGCTCCCCGGGATTTCTGATATGATTGATGTAAGCTTTGTCACCTTTAATCTTACTTTGTCAAATCATTTCCCTCATTATTTAGACTGATTCATTTCGGTTTCCGTTAGGACACCGTCAACACTATCGTGACAGATATGTTGCAGTGGCCCCACAGGATCGTCGTCCCCATCGGTGGCATACCCGTGGACACAAGGTGATTTCATCATCTTGCTGTTTTTTCACCCTTGAAGCTAACTTTTTGTGTCAAATTTTTATATTTTGGTACCTCATGCAAAAGTTTAATTTTGTTGATTGTCTTCAACAATTGTTTTTCAGTGAATTGGAGCTCAAGCCAGTGGGAATGCTAACTGTAACCGTGGTTAAGGCTAATGACCTGAAAAACATGGAGTTAATCGGGAAATCTGATCCCTACGTTGCACTGCACGTTCGCCCTCTGTTTAGGGTCAAAACTAAGGTTGTTGACAACAACTTAAATCCCGTTTGGGACCAAAAATTCGACTTGATAGTTGAAGACAAGGAGACACAATCTCTGATTCTTGAGGTTAGTGTATCTCGTTCTCTTACGAGTACCCCCTCGAACTTTAGATTCTGTCTCCATTGGCACTTATAATTGTGAATTCTCAAAACAAGGTATTCGATCAAGATATCGGACAGGACAAGAAATTGGGCATTGCGAAGCTGTCTCTGCACGAGCTCGAAGCCGAAAAGTCGAAGGAAATAGAACTTCGGCTGCTTCCATCCCTCGACATGCTTAAAATCAAAGACAAGAAGGACCGAGGAACCATAACAATTCAGGTAATTTTATCATAAAATTCATAAACTTTTCTTGCATTCTATGCTTGCATGAGATGGTGTACTGAATAGTTTATCGAATATTGGCTGGCGTGGAAAAGAAACGGGCTTAAGTTTTTTCCTCCTGAATCCTGAGATTTAAACAACACTGAATTTTATTGCTTTATCTACTATCCTACATGTTGACTGATCATTTCGCCTAAAAGATTAAGCCCGAAGGGAGTATATAATATTTTAAATATATATTATATTTCCAACATGCCTCAATACGTCTGGGTTTTGAAAAGCTTAGTTTTGAAGGGAGCATCACCACTTTTTTCTTTCATCGTATTTTTCAGGCATTTTATCACGAATTCAACAAGGAAGAGCAACACGCGGCCCTTGAAGAAGAGAAACAAATTCTTGAACAAAGGAAGAAGCTCAAAGAAGCTGGAGTAATCGGTAGCACGATGGATGCCCTCGATGGTGCAGCCTCCGTGGTTGGTTCCGGGGTTGGCATGGTGGGAACGGGCATTGGAGCCGGTGTTGGGCTCGTGGGCTCGGGCTTAGGCCACGGAGTGGGGATCGTTGGCACGGGCCTTGGAGCCGTCGGTAGTGGTCTCAGCAAAGCCGGGAAGTTCATGGGCCGAACCATTACGGGCCACTCGGGTGCTTCTAAAAGGAGTGGGACTACAATGCCTGTTGTGAACTCATCTGTTCAAGACAATGGTGGTGCAAAGCCCTAGAGTCAATTTTTGGGTGGTTTTTTTTATTTGTCTTCTTTTATTTTTCAAGAATCTGTTGTGCTATTGAGGTTTTCATGTGTTGAACACTCAATTTCATTTGATAGTGAACTAACAAACTTGAAGTCCATATGGGAAATTTCATTGTACATAATTTTAATGCCTAGCTGGTGAACAAGAGTCTAAAAAATGTCATAATCTTTCATGTTATCTTGAAAATACGTTACAACCGCAAAAGATGTTTTGTAAAGAAGGCCTTCATATAGTAGATTTGTCATCCGAAGATTAGGTTTTTGCTATAATAGTTCTTTCTTTGATGAACAAGTAAATTCCACACTGTATAAAAATGTGATATTATCTATTCCTATAGTATGTAGTAAATATATTCTCAAGTCACGATTTTGAGAAATGGGATTCGTTAAGTTGTTGTCGAAACGTTGTTATATTCGTTGTACGAAGACAGAGTTTAGTACTTATTGCATTAAATTTTAATTTGTCCTTTGGCCTATTGAGAAAGTACCGTAAAGGCGTAAAAGAAGGAAAATGTCTTATGTTTCTAACATATTTTATAGAATATTCTTATCAAAGGCTTCAATTCACGTGAGATCATCTGTCGAAAGAACACCGGTGAGGGGTGTTGTGTTGTTGGAAAAGAATTCAATTCAATTCAATTCAATTCAATTCAATGCGTACTAAGGGAATGAAAGCAAAAGGAATTGATAGCTAACGTACTTGTCTTGAAGGCGCAACATTGAATATGCCTGCCTAGTATAGTACTATGTAGAACTATTCTAACCATATATCTAGGTTATCTTAATAATAACAAAAGTATAGTCATAACCCTAATTTCTTTATTATAAATTCAGATTCATCCCGGAATATGATGATGATGATACACGAAGTAATTCTTCTTTGAAACTCTATTAAAAAGGTCATCGATTTAGATAAAAATCTCTTCGAAAATCCTCACCCCCTAATCGAGCATTTAGGCTGTGTTTGGATTGAAGAAATCAGAATGGAAAAGAAAATTGAAGAGAAAATGGTCTTTAACAAATTTTTCTTCCGTTTTCTTCAGCTTTTGGTGAAGAAATTAGTTTTTCTTAGTTTCTAGTGTAAACGTAAGCTATGTTTTCTTTTTTTTTTTCACTTATCTATTTCATCAATCACTCAAACATAAAAACTAGTTTTTTTTTTCATTTGATTTTTCTTTCCTTACTAATTTCGTTAAACCAAACACAGCCTTAGCGAAACAAGAATACGATTTACTGATAATATTTTTCAGGTCTCCGTCCCAATTAACTTGATTTAACGAAGGTGAAATACATTTTTCACATATAAAATGATTCCCCAAGAGGTAGCTTAGGAAAATGAGCACTACATTTTCAAGTCTACATTTTTCATATAGATGTACTAGGTTGATATCGAGTGTAATAACACGACACTCTCTCCCAATTAATTCTACCTATTACATTGGTCCCCCTTAGCTTCAATTCCCATCAATAAGAAATATGTGCCATTTATTGAATAAAGCGCAAAGTCGTATGATAAAAGTGGAAAAAGGGTAATTAAAACTCTCACTCGGACCATAATCAGTTCATAAAATCGCCATCTTTGGAAATAACCTATAACACCAGCCTATTAACACCCCACTAACGATGGGCTGAGTATACACAAGGAATTCATATTAATTTATATATATATGTATGTATCAAGACCATTTCAAACAATGTATATATGTGGAAAAAAGATAAGCATTGTGGGCAAGCTTTTAAATACGCCTCAAATCATTCTTTTTGTTGACTGTTTACTGCTTTCTTCTTACATCCCTATGTACATCTCTTTGTAGTAATATTTATTCAGAAAATTTTCCAATGTAAAATGATAAGAGAGGCGTAGAATAGCCTTGCCAATTATGTGAATGTTCATCTTTTTGTGGAGAGTGTGTGCATGTGATTGTACTCTAAGGTTGATCTATCCCTATCCCTCATTAAATTGTAATATATATATATATATATATATATTGTCTCCTAACATATATATTATCGGTAAATTAAACTATTCTTGAATAATGCAGATAGCTAATAACTAAATTTTCGCAATGTCCCGAAAATATGCATGTATATATCATAAAAAACATCTTATATATCTTTTTCTTAATTTACACTAAACATATTGAGGTCATATCAACAGGAAAGTGCATCCCATATTAATTGATATGGGGACATATAGATTAATCATCGATGTGACGCTATGGTGATTTGTCACCTTTGCATCTCAGATCTCAGTGGGCACCGATTCGATCTTATTGTACTGCTGCAACAATATATATATATATATATATATATATTTTAAAATTAATTAGTCATTATTTTTCTTTTTCTCATTATATAACCCTTTTTTCTCCTTTATTTTATTCTTGAGATTGTGACAGTACCCGCTGCTTAGTCATCTTCTTCAGTGATATTCAGCAGTCACCAGAAAAACACTGTTTCATTGCTTATTAGGAGTGGAAATGCCAAACAAGTCCTCGTCTCAGTTAACTGACACTGTCAAACAATAATTTAGAAAGGGTTTAACTTGGTAGTTATCATGTCAAATAAATTTAAAGTAGAGGTATATATATATATTTAACCTCGTTAACTTTATAACAAAATTGTACCACCACAAGACATGATATTACAATAAAACCTGGTATAGTATCATACTAAATTTGCAGATTTCTTTTGTTCAATTTCAACATAGGGATGAGAGTGATATTACAGTGTGAACAGAATCTTCGATATATTGACCCTTCGGACACATACAAGAAATGAACAAAATTCTTGCAATAAACCTTTTTTCACCCCTCTGTATGGTAATTATCACAAAAAATTGCTAAAATGGTAAAGTAAATAAATAGGTAAAGGTAAATTGAAAAGGGCATGACGAGAGAATATAAGCATCGAATTAGCGTTTTTTCTTGCTAGAGGAAAATCCAAGATCTGAGGTTTTTTGCAAATAGTATTTATAGTAAAGCGAAGGAATTTTCAGTACGCTTCTTACTTTATCACCCACACACACCCACACACACTCACAACCACCTTCACCTGATCTCTGACGATAACACGCTGCTACATATATATAATTTATAAAACATCACAAACATAAATTACAAACAAAAAATGGGTAGAGGAAGAGTCGAGTTGAAGAGAATTGAGAACAAAATTAACAGGCAAGTAACGTTTTCAAAGAGAAGAAATGGGCTGTTAAAGAAAGCATATGAGCTCTCTGTTCTTTGTGATGCTGAGGTGGCACTCATCATCTTCTCAAGCAGAGGCAAACTCTATGAGTTTGGTAGCAACAGGTAAACAACACACAGACACACATAACATCAAGTAGTCGTATATATGAGCCCTAAATATATATATATATATATTCACGAGCTTATGGGGATTTAAATCTTCTAAAATGTTAGCATAAATATTTGCTTTCCATATTGTTTAAACTCGTTTTATCAAGAAATTTACGCGTCATTGTAAACTCGGACTTTCTGTTATTTGAAGGCTGTGCTCTTAGCGACACTTTTTCGGTTTTCATATGTTTTTCATAAAATGTTTCTTGATTTGCTCCAAGATTGTCTTTCTTTTTTAATTTCGGGAATGAATTCTCGATGAAGAACAGTACATGTTTCATGCTTTATTTTCTTGTTTATTATTTCGTTTTCCGGTTCTATGAGTTTATTATTACAATCATGGAGAAGTCTGAAAATAAAATATGAATGATTAGGTTTTGTTTGGTGTCTGAAAGGTATTACCTGTTATATTTGCTGCGAATGTAAGCTTTTCTAAGACCATTGCTTTGACCTTTGGGCAACATCTAGGGTTTCTCTCTCCTTTTCTTAATTTTTTTTCTCATTATTACTCTTCACCAAGATTAATATTTACGAGCATCATCTTGTTTAGACCCTCATATGTAAAGCTCCACCCTTTTTGTCTACTCGATGTGTAACTCACGTTCTTGGCAATATCTTGAAAACCCATTCAATATACTTAACCTCCTGTATATCACAATATGCAATATCTAATGTTTTTATGATATTTGAAGAAACGGCCACATAGGTAATTCGTTTTTATTATTGTTATATTTCTTTTTCCAATTACTGGTTTGGTAGGGTTGAGTGTGTTTTTCAAATTTTCAACCTTTGCAGGCAAAAAAAAAAATGAAAGACAGACGTATACCAAGGACTTGTTAAAAGCCAAAATTTCTCTTTTGTTTGATTCGAAATTGTTTTCCTCTGCAAATCATTCGCTGCTGTGAAATAGTTTTTTTTTCCACTCATTACTTGCTGCAATAATCGTAGATTTAAATTCAGCTCGGTCAACTTAATTGCTAAAACAAGAATTTCCTCTCTTCCGTCAAAGCCCTCCCTTTCTTTACTAATCAGAGAAATTAAAGACTGACCGTTTTGTAATTTTGTTTTGCCCAGAAATAATCATCTCTGATATATCTGTTTCTCACAGATGAATTCCCTTTATTCTCTTCAGGATTTTATTTGTATATTATATATATTATAAAGGAACACACACGACTAAATTTGTTAAATTTTCAGCATTACTAAGACCCTCGACCGCTATCAACGTTGCTGCTTCAATCATCAAGACAACAACACCGCTGAGAGAGAAACGCAGGTTATAATTATTTCATTGCTCGAAACATAACCATCATTTGACTGAATTTTCTTATATATCTACACACACACACACACACACACACATATATATATATATATATAAACAGAGTTGGTACCAGGAGGTAGCAAAATTAAAGGCCAAGTATGAATCCCTTCAGAGGACTCAAAGGTTATTAACTATTTATTACCAGCCACAAAATGTCAATTATTTGCAATTATATACTGACAATGTACGGTAATGAATGATGAGGGAAGGCATTTGCTGGGAGAAGATCTTGGACCGCTGAGCATTAAGGAGTTGCAGAATCTTGAAAAGCAACTTGAAGGAGCTCTTGCTCAAGCCAGACAAAGAAAGGTTGTTACTGGGTTAATTATATAAATTAAAACATATATTTATTACATATACATTCTCAGCTTTACAATTGATACACACACACACATATATATAATTGATAATATGAAAACCACATTATATTCGTCATAATGTGATATGGGTTTTGTAACATCCAAAAAAAAACTTGTCCCTTGATGAAGAGACGACTTTCTTGGAATACTGTCATATATAATGTAGATTTGCGTTCGTACGTCATGAATCTTATTAATTTTCAGACACTTCGCGATATTTATTATTGCAGACGCAGATTATGACGGAGCAAATGGACGATCTTCGAAGAAAGGTATTTAAATATGACCTATTAATTAGTGGCCTTATTTTAAAAATAACGTGAATAGTCCATCATATGACATTGAACATAGTTATAATCCTATAAAGTTAATACTACATGTATATATAAATATAAGCAAATAATTTATTAGCTTTTAAGTTAGGTGTGTTGATCATGAATACTTCCTTTTTCTATATAGGAGCGCCAACTTGGAGACATGAATAAGCAGCTCAAGATCAAGGTTTCCCTAGAGATATCATCCGTACGTAGTAAAACACAATCAAACTTCACATATTATATGCAGTAACCTCTTTTCTAAGAATAAAATAAAATATACAATATTTTTTTGTAGCTTGAAGCAGAAGGACAAAGCATGAGAGCCCTATCTTGCCCGTGGAACATCGGTGGCTCTTCGGCTGCTGGCTCCAGCAATTTCCCGTCGGTGCAAGTGCCACCACCTTCAAGCAACCTCATGGATATCGACACCGAACCCCTCTTACAAATCGGGTATTATATATGCTTTAATCAAATTTATTCCAGTTTCAATACGTAAATTGATCCTACTACTTGAATGTCATAAATAGCTAATTTCATGTGATCTTCAATTATAGAGAAAATAATTTCAAGAAAAAGGTGACCTTAGGTCGACGCGTATTATTTTTGCAGGTATCAGCATCATCATTATAATAATCTTGCTGGTGAAGAAGGATCGTCATCTGTCTCAAGAAGCATTATGGGTGTCGACAGTAATTTCATGCAAGGATGGAGCCTCTAATTGATGATCCCTTGAGACATCAACTTTTGTGAATGATAATATATTATTATAATTAATCTTCGCCTGCTGAATTATTATTATATAGTTGTCTTTGTTCTTCTGGGATTTACGAACAATACTAATGAATTATCATGATGCACAAATGTATTCGGTAGGAAATTCATTTATATGCATCAGCATATATCAGCATTCACCATGTACGAGAAATTGTCTACAAGATTAAGATAGTGCGCTGTTAAAACATTACAAATGAATTATCACACAAATAATAAACTTTATTTAGTTACCTGGTTACAACAAACTACTTACAAACAAACAAGATCCACAGAATCAATCATAAAATCTTTGATACGTTAAAAACACAACTCTTGTTATGACATCACTACGAGTTTGTGTTTTGGGAAGCACACAGAATCAATCATGTCTTTATATTAACAAAAGGTTCCAACAATTTTGCTGTTATTTTCATTTGCATTATACCCCTCGAACTAATGACAATTTTAAATAACGCTCAACCCGGAGCCCATTATGGGCCTATTTATATTAACTGATAGCCCACTATGTGGAATCTTCCGCCCAATTATTCATCAGCTGCTAATTCTTTGAATCTTATCCGAAACATTAAATAGATCTTCTAGATATTACCTGTTATAGATGACGATGTCGGGCGAATGGACTTGTCTAATGACGTGAGGCTGATATTACCGTGTCAAATATAAACAAATTGACCCGAGTAACGTTTGCTTATTTTTTTGTTTAGAGAAATTTTGCTACAAATAATCTAATGCGATATATCTGTTAAACATTCATATAAATTAAAGAAAAAGATAAATTAAGCCAAAAAAAATTTGTAAATTGTTAATATGCGTGACTAATCTCAGAAAGTAAATAGAAAACGACATTGAATGCCCCTGTTTTAAATTTTTAATTGATCGGGCAATCCCTTCTCATATCCCCCGAGCTACGTAAAAAAATAAATAAATCAAAGTATATAATAAAACTCGCGTTAAAAAAATAATTAGAAATAAAACACAGAAGACCCCCCACCAGCAAAACGTGTCTGTGCATAATTCAACAAACTGAACATTCCGCGAAGAACCAACATATTTTATTTCCTCCGGCATTCTTAATTTATCGGTAACAATAGGGAGGAAAATAAATGAAAAAAAAAAAAGTAAATTAAATTAATATACGTATTGTTCTTGCCCGCTGCTACGCATTCGGCACGATTGTAATCGTCGTTTTCGCCCTTCGGCCTCAAAAGAGTTACGATCGGCTAATATTCATTGATTTCAAATCAGAAGGTAACCCATTATTAATTAATCTTCTTCTCGTCACCTCCGTTTCTTGATATATTTACATAGAAACGATCGAAATTATGCATGTTGTACTGTTCTTGAAGAGAAATTAGGAAAAACCCATTTGATATCGTAGCTTGACGAACATTCTTATCGCCTAAGATTTCATCTTAACTCGTTTAATTCGTTGTAGTTGCGTGTTTCAAGCTGATAAAAAGGTCGAATTTTTTGCGCATGAGGCCCCTGCGGTGAATGAAATTTGCAGCCTTGTTGTGCTCTCGCTGATCGAAACAGTATTTGGGCTCTTGAAAAAGAAATCTCGGTGCGAAGAAAATGGATCATAACAACGGTGGTTATCCTCCACCGCCGTACGGCTACGCCTATCCTCCACAACCATACCAGTACCCACCGGCGACCGCCGGTCCACAGCCACCTTATCCACCACCGAACACCGGCGGCTACCCTTACCCACCTTATCCCCACTATCCTCCTCCTCCTCCTTACACCCATCCACATCCCACCTATCCAAATTATCCCGACCCCAATAATCCACCGCCGCCCTCACAACCACCACCTCACCACCACCAGCCTCCGAGCTATTACCCCTCCTCCCCTTATCAGTACCCTCCTCAGCCTCAGCCTCAGCCAAATCCTCCTCCCCCTCAGCCCACTTACGGCAGCTTCCACCCGAACCCTTACCTGCAACACCAGTCATCTTCCGGAAGATTGAATCCCCCCAACACGAAACCCGAGGAGCTTCTTCAACCTCCGATGGCGAGCCCCTCTCCTCATCCCTCCATTGACAGCCACTTCGAAAACTTGCACGTGTCTGATAATAACAGCAAGCCCTCCGCTTCTTTGGCTACTTCAACGGGCCACAGATACAGCGGTAGCTTGGGGGCTTTATCCATATACGGATACCCTAATGGCTCCTTCTCGAGCGAGCCTCCGATGACTCATCAGCCGGAGTCTCCTCACCTCCCCGCGAGCGGAAACATGCAGCTCGTTCCCGTCTCTTCCCCCGGAACCTCCCGGAAGGTTCTATTGCTCCACGGGAATTTGGACATTTGGGTCTACGAGGCGAAGAACCTCCCTAACATGGACATGTTCCACAAGACTTTAGGGGACATGTTCAACAGATTGCCCGGGAAAATCGAGGGGCAGTTGAACCGCAAGATCACGAGCGATCCCTACGTTTCCGTGGCCATAGCGGGCGCCACCGTGGCGAGGACCTACGTGATAAACAACGACGAAAACCCCGTGTGGAACCAGAATTTTATAGTCCCCGTTGCCCATTATGCCCCCGAGGTTCACTTCGTGGTGAAGGATAACGACGTTGTGGGCTCGCAGCATATAGGGACCGTTGCGATCCCCGTGGAGCATATCTACGGAGGGGGCAACGTTCACGGGATTTATCCCATTTTAAGCGGGAACGGGAAGCCTTGTAAGCCCGGGGCCGTTTTGAGCCTTTCGATACAGTATCATCCGATGGAGATGCTTAGCTTATACCATCAGGGGGTGGGCGCGGGCCCAGAGTATGAAGGTGTTCCCGGGACTTATTTTCCTCTGAGGAGAGGGGGGACGGTGACTTTGTACCAAGATGCCCACGTCCCCGATGAGAGCCTTCCCGCGGTGAAGCTCGATGACGGGAATTATTACGTGCATGGACAGTGTTGGAAGGATATTTTTGATGCTATAAGGCGGGCCCGGCGGTTGATTTACATCACGGGGTGGTCCGTGTGGCATAAGGTGAGGCTCGTGAGGGACGATAGTTCGATCTCGGGTTATACATTGGGGGAGCTTTTGAAGTCGAAGTCGCAGGAGGGAGTGAGGGTTTTGCTCCTTGTGTGGGACGATCCTACTTCGAGGAGCATTTTGGGGTACAAAACCGTAAGTGCTTCGGGTTTTTTTCTCTTGGCTTATAGCTTTGCTGAATGACCACTTCACGTAAAAGCTTAAGCTGATTTATATACTTTATTTCCAGCACGTCCCCTCACGTCTGGGCTGAATGAGTTGCCTTGAGTATTCGTGCCCATGACCTATCTTGGTCTTAGCACTGATACCATGTTAAATGACTTTAAACTTAAGCTTGGAGGGACTGCATCATATTTTAATTTTATATACTTTATTTCCAACAGACATGGTAGTTATTTTTTTCATTAATGCATTTTATTGGAACTTTTCTGATCGATAAACAGGACGGAGTCATGCAAACTCACGATGAAGAAACCCGTCGGTTCTTCAAGAATTCCTCCGTCCAAGTGCTGCTGACTCCTCGAGCAGCAGGAAAACGTCACAGCTGGGTGAAGCAGCAGGTATATGATTTCAAAATCTTTCCCATATTAAGAGTCCTCGGCATCGAAAAATCTATTTTTTTTTACTCGGGGATCCGTATTTTAATTTCCTAATTAATGATTAAATGATCAGGAAGTTGGAGTTATTTACACTCACCATCAGAAAACTGTAATAATGGACGCCGATGCTGGAAACAACAGAAGAAGAATAATTGCTTTCGTGGGAGGCCTCGACTTATGCAACGGAAGATACGATTCCCCGCAGCATCATTTATTCAGGACTCTGCAGAATCTTCACTCGGATGACTATCACAATCCAACATTTACGGTAATTTTACTCAATTTTTCTCCTTAATCTTGCATATTTTCATCGATTCGTTATTTATTTCGATTTACTAACTTATAAACAGGGAAATTTGGTTGGTCCACGAGAGCCGTGGCACGATTTGCACTCGAAGATCGACGGGCCCGCGGCGTACGATGTCCTAGCAAACTTCGAAGACCGGTGGCTCAAGGCTTCGAAGCCTCACGGGATCAAAAAGCTGAAGATGTCTTACGACGATGCTTTGCTTCGAATCGAAAGGGTACCGGAGATTCTGGGAATCTCTGATGCTCCTTGTGTTAGCGGTGACGATCCCGAGGGTTGGCATGTACAGGTAAGTAACCATACGAACAAATTCGTTGCAAGTTTTTAGTGAATTAAAGAAAGTAGTAATTATTCGACGAATGATATAATTTTTTTCATGCAGATTTTTCGTTCCATTGATTCGAATTCCGTGACGGGTTTCCCTAAAGACCCTAAAGAGGCTACTATGAGGGTGAGATAAAAATCTGATTTTTTTTTTCTTCTTCTTCTAGAAGATTTTTTCCATGGTGATACGAATATTGTTGATTGAGCAGAATTTGATTTGCGGGAAGAATGTTCTTATCGATATGAGCATACACACGGCTTACATAAAGGCCATTCGCGCTGCCCAACATTTTATATATATCGAGAATCAGTATTTCATCGGCTCGTCTTATAACTGGAACCAGTACAAGGATGTAGGTAAGTTAGTTATATTTACACTGCTTGAGAAATCGTTAGTACTATATTAGTGATCAAGTTTTATTAAGGTAAATGTTTTCCCTCTACATACTTAGGTGCTAATAATGTGATCCCGATGGAAATCGCGCTGAAGATCGCGGAAAAAATTAGAGCCCACGAGAGATTCGCTGCTTACATTGTCATACCGACGTGGCCGGAAGGTAACCCGACGGGCGCTGCTACGCAAAGGATTTTGTTTTGGCAGGTAATATAAAAAAACTCTCTTCTCATTTAAGTTATCATATAAGTGCCACGTAATATACTGACATGGCTTAATTATTTTTTTCGTACTGTAAGTTAGTGGCACTAAACTTAAGGGGTTGCAATTTAGGATACTTAACTTTCAATATTGAAGAAGTGCCGACTGGAGGCCACGTCACTTCTTCTAATGACGCGACAGTTCATATTTGAAAGCCAATTGGGCGCCATTTCATGCAAAAGAGGTGACGTTCAGTCCAGGTGGACTGCCACGTCATCTTTTTGAAAGTTAGAGTCCTAAAACTGCAGCTTCTTAAGTTTGGTGTCCTGAAAGTGCCACCCTTCTTAACTTACCTTACAGGACGAAAAAAATAAAAATATTTAAGCATGTTAAGGTAGTTCCTTACATACCTACACATGTAATGACCGTGTTGCGACGTTTCGTCAGCATAAAACGATGCAAATGATGTACGAAACTATCTACAAAGCCCTTGTGGAAGTCGGGCTCGAGGACGCATACGTACCGCAAGATTTCTTGAATTTCTACTGCCTCGGCAACCGCGAGGCCATCGATAATCCCCGAGACTCGGCCGATAATCAGGCCAACGCAGGCACACCTCAGGCACGCATGGCATCGCAATTCTTGCAACGTAGGTTTTAGTTCTTTCTGGGTCAAATGTCAATTTCTTTTTTCCTCAGGGACTCACCAGAAAGAACCGAAGGTTCATGATCTACGTGCACTCGAAGGGCATGGTAGTGGACGACGAGTACGTAGTCATAGGCTCGGCGAACATAAACCAGCGTTCGATGGAGGGGACCCGAGACACGGAGATCGCGATGGGAGCCTACCAACCGCACCACACATGGGCTCGGAAGCTAAGGAGCCCACAGGGACAGGTGAGGCTAGGTCGTTCGAACCGTTGGCTCAGTCTGTCCTCGAATTTGTTGTGTCTTTATTCTATCTTGATTTGGGATTAAATTAGGTACATAGAATAGCCCTGGTCAGAAAAGGATTTTTGAAAAATAGCTTCCAAGTGTCAAAAGACTATTATACCCTTAAGAATTAGGCCCGATAGAGATACCGAATATGTGTTGTCAGTCATCGAAGTAATTCCTTACCGCAACAATCTTTTTCGTCCACGGGTCCCGTGTAAGGAGACCCGTTATATATAGCATGGGGTCCCTTTATAGATTTGAAGCTAACTTGTAAAATGACAAAAATACCCCTAAATTTAGGTCATTCGGGTCAAGGATTTTAAAAGAACTCTTGATTTTGTTTGTCTGCAGATATATGGTTATAGGATGTCTTTATGGGCGGAGCACCTCGGTGTTCTCGAGGACTGTTTTACCCGACCCGAGTCCTTGGAGTGTGTTCGTCGGGTCAGATCCATGGGCGAGGCTAACTGGAGGCAGTTTGCGTCGCCTGAGGTGTCGGAGATGAGGGGACACCTGCTCAAGTACCCGGTGGACGTGGATCGAACGGGTCGGGTCAGGGCGCTTCCGGGTTGCGAGACTTTCCCCGACGTTGGAGGCAGTATAGTTGGATCGTTTCTTGCGATACAGGAAAATTTAACTATTTAGAAAATTCGTATTTGGTTATTCGAGGTTGTAGAAGTAAAGACCTACCTGAGTTTTGAGAGGGAAATTTTATTATTTTTTTAATATTTTATAATGGGAAATAAATGATGCCACAGTTGAATGTAAGAATGCTACGTAGAAATAAATGTTGGACCGCATGCTTTTGAACGTGGTCCTCACTTATCACCATGTGGGCCCCCATCTCTTTCCCAGGTAAAAAGTCAAAACTGACAAAAATTTTGATAGGAAGAGAAATGTAAAAATTAAAGACATACATCACTAATGCAAAATTAGATAAACAATGTCACGCAATTTAATAGTAAACGGCCTATCATGCGAAAAATAAAATATATAAAGTAAAATAAAACAAGTGATTTAAAGAAAAACAAATTTCAGAAAGAGACCCACCCATATTTGCCAGCCCGTTCACATCCACGTCAATGGGCCCCCACGGACTAACCTTTTTTATTTGGGGTCCAATAAAGGGAGGCCCATGACTGGGGCCCACCGGTGGACAGATTGACAAACAGCCAACGCCCGGGGCCCACCACAAACTCCACCGTGGACCCCTTCGGACTGTGCTCAACAACCACATACACACGTGGGCCCAGCATAGAAAGCTATCTAAGCAGCGATTAAGGATAACGAAATTTTAGTTCTAAATCGGATTTATCATATTTCCAATTTCATGATAATACGAATTAATATTGTAAAAAAAAAGAAAAATTTATGAATTGCGTGGACGGGTTCAACAATGTTCATCTCTTACCTCCTACGAGCAAGGCCAAAACCGTTCCCAATCCGACACGTGTCCGTTTCTAGAATAACAATGGGATTGCGAACGAACACGTACATCAGACTATTGTAACACTTTCGAAGCTCCGAAGTCTTACAAAAATTTAACATGGAATTATTTATTGAACACAAGCAAAAAAAAATTAATTAGACGAAGGTGCACGAACAAGTGGGAGCTCCTTATCTCGAAACTCCTTACTCATTTTATAGTGCCTTTCGTCGCTTGCACTGGCTCCCAAACACGGCCTTAAACTCAAGTTAACGTGGCTCGAACCGATCTGAGTAGTCGTGGTGACTGTTTGCGCCACGGTGACGCCCTGATGGTGGTGATCGCCGGTAAAAGCTGATCCGGGCCGAACTGGGCCCGAGACGTTGATTACGGGCTGCAAAGCAACGATCTGCGCCGACTGATGAGGCGGGATGATCAAGAAAGCAGGCGTCGTCGAAGCGGCGTTTGTGATGGCCCACATTGCCGTCGGGATGGGGACCACCGACATAAGCGGAGCTGAGACCGATGAGCCCTTCGCCGACACTATCGAAGCGTTGTTGTTTTTGTTAGAGTTAGGATTCGGCGGGCTTTTAACGTCGTCGGCCGTGAAAGCAATTGTGCACTGCCGTTTGTTATTGGGCCCGTTTTGGTAGCTGCGGTTGTTGGGTTTCCCGGTGTCTGCGACGGCGGCGGTGGTGGGAACTCTCAGTGTTCCGTTGACCGTGGTCGCTATGGAGGGGACCGTGCCGGTTCCGGTGGCGGCGATTATGGCCGGCTCGGCCCTCTCGAGGAGCCAAGAAATGGTTTCTCCGTCTGTCTTGTGGCCGAGCTCGCGGGTGAGCTGGAAGACCCTGGCGGCGCACGTGGCCGGCATGCGGATCCTGCGGCCTCGGCCTTCCACCTTGGTGTGGCGGTCCTTGGTCGACGGTCGTTTGACCGGCGGCGGTTGTGGTGGCTCGGCGTTGACTGCCAAGTCCGGCTGTTCTTTCTTGAGGGCTATATCGAACTGAAAAGTAGGGTTTGATGATGACGTTGTTGAGTTGATATTCGGTTGTTTAGGGTTCGATTGAGTTTCCAAGTTGACACGTTCGTAGGAGAAGTTCTTGGTTTGTGTCGAAGCCATGAATTGGTAAAGAAAAGAAAGTTGTTAGTAAAAGGATTAAGGATGTTGGAGATGAATATAAAGAGTTGCGAGTGCCATTTGTGTAGTGTGTAATATATATTGATGAGGAAACCTAATTGTTGTAAGCCAACCCATATACATCATGGACCAACATAAGGGGTCCATCTACCACGTTTTATTTCATTTTTCTTTGAAACATTTGAGGAATATTCCTTTCATATAAGATTAGTTGATTCCAAAATTTCTTGCTTGCTTGGAATTAGTTTGCACCCTTATTTTTTACTATCCAAACACATTTCGTCTAAGTTCAATTTAGAGTGAATCAGAATCTTACTAATTAGCTATGGGCTGATCCTAACTTTTCGTATGACTAATTTTCTTGACCTATATGTCCCATTTTTAATCCACAAAGACCACCCCTCGCCTTGATTATTGTAGTAAATATTAAACTCAACTTTCTTACATCTTCCTTAATTATAAGATAAAAGCTAGTTAGTGCGTGGGGGACCCTTCTCTATATAGGATGCGTGGGGGTGTAGTGGTGGTGAAGGGACCCTTCCTTTCCAACACCAATTAATTATTGTCTCTACTTATATACTATTATGTGCCAAAATTTAGATTATAGTAATCACACATGAATTCAACCATATTAAATTCAAATGTTAAAAAAAAAAAAGAGACCAACTAAATATGTATATGCGTAAGTATGTGTAATTAGTGTAGTTATGAAGGCTCTAAAGGCATACACTTGGCTTACTACCACTTGAGTAGAGAAGGCTTGTCCCTATCCTACGTTGGCTTGTGTGGCCTGAGCTCAAGGGAGGCTGTGGGGTGGGGGCTCCTCTTTATGGTGGGAGAAATTATTATTACTTGTATTTATGCACACAACAAGCGATAGAATATATATAAAAAAGTTATTAATATTAATTTATAATTTTACGTTATTATATCATGTAAAATATTCAATACATGAAATTATAAATTAAATTTATTTCTATATTATTTTTAAGCATATAAAGATAAAAAATTGGTTTATGATAATATAATTATAATAAATAAAGAATTAAATGGTAAAATATTAATTAATCAGCAAGTTTTTAAACATCTCTAAACGTTTATATATAGTATAAGATGATTATTATTATCATCGTTATCAGTTGTCTTGTTTCGTATTGCATTGCATTATATGATTTGATATTACTTAGTTATTAATAATTAATTTTTTTTTCTGTTACATATGATATGAAAGTATATTCCGAAACAATAAATAACAAGAATTCAACTGATGTCCAATAACAGATGCAAAACGAACCCTTTATTTTTCAGATTGACAAACTAAACTACCAAAGCCTTATTCGTCTCAACACAAACACAAGAAATATAAATTAATTAAAATATCCATAAAAGAAAAATATAAAATAGAGTCCACTCTCAAACCTTTTGTTTCCCTTTTTTGACCCTTTCGAGCTCAGCCTCAGCATTCTTCAGCTGCTCCTTGAGCACATCAACTCTGCTCTCCAATTCCTCAACCGTCCCCCGAGCGATCGAGGCCCTATACGGCGACACAAAGTTCCTCGAAAACGCCTTCAACGCTTCAATCCCGCAAACCTTATTACCGTTTACACACAATTATAGCTGTTGAATAACCGAAAAAATTTAGAGTGTGTGACTTATTATGTAATACCTCTTGGGGAAGAAGTGGAAGCTTAGTGATGTTGAAATCGTCGTACAAAGTGTAGAACTGATCAAGATACTTTTGCTGCATCTGCATTCTCGCTTTCAGCAGCTTCGATTCCACGACTGCAAAGTAGAATACCGTGATAATCAATTTCTCGGTGATGAAATTTTTTTTATTATTATTATTATTATTTTTTTTCGGGGGTACGTTGAAGGAGCCAATGAGGCCTTGGCCCAGTGGTCCAGTCCAGGCTGAGGCCTTCGGGATTATGGGGGAGAGGTCACATGTTCGATTTTCCCTGCCAGTATTTTCTTGCAGGCTACAGCACTGACCCTTGGGGTTTACCTGGTCCCTCAGTCTAGGGTTCTCAATGTGACCCGAAAGAAAAATAATGTTGAGAATCCACATACGAGAAAAATGCCACGTTTTTTTTTTTTTTTTTACCTTCGTCGTCGTGTATTACTTGATTGATGATGATGTTGTGCGTGTCTATCTCGAATTTGGTGAGCTCCTGAACGAGCCTTTCGGTTTCGTAGAGGGAAAGGAACTCCGGGATGCAGACGCAGACGAAAGTCGTCATATCCTTCAAAAAAATTATAGAAACGGAGATCATGAGAAAACATAATCCATTTTCTACCACCACCGTATTATTATTACAACGAAGATCGAAGGCGAAAAAAAAGAATTTAGTATCTTTGACGGCTTGAAATAAGGATGCATAACATTTCTTACAGGATCCTTAAACTGCTTGTTGACTTTTTGAATCACATCTTTCATTCCCTCGAGCTTTCCGAGGATACTTTCTTCGCCGAACTCATCCTCAATACCAAACATACGAGTCATCTGTCACACAAAAAAAAAATCGTACGAGATGAAAAAATTCAATAAAATTACTGAATAAGACAAATACTGTTAAATTGAAGGTTCCTTCCTAAAACCAATTTAACACGGTATCAAAGCGGGTTTGATCTGCGTGTTATCACGCTTGTTTGACTCACCGCCACCCGATTTGATATGTCCACGTGTTAGGCCTGAATCGTGCCACACGTGAGGGGGCGTGTTGAGATTATTGTCCCACATCGGGAAATTAACTTCACCCGACTCAGTATATAAATCAAAGAGGCCCCTCCTCCTAACACCAATTGGTTTTAGGAAGGAACCCTCAATTTAACAAATACGAATAAATTAAGACAAATACGTCTGAATAAAGACAAGGAAAATGAAAAAAAAAAAAGAAGGCGGAAAAACCTGGTTCAACAAGCCGCCGAATCTATTCTTCAAACTCATCACTTTAGCAATCCCTTTTTCTAATGTCGAAGGAAACTGTAGAAGACGAAGAGTGTGACCGGTTGGCGCCGTGTCGAAAACTATAACCGAATAATCCATTGTCTGCACGAGCCTGCGAGAAACAAAAAAAAAAAAATTTGGAATAAAATGATGAGCAAAAAAATCATAACTTCAAAAGTAACATCACTTCAAAGCTTCTACAATCAAGATCGAGATTAACTTACTTGAGCATTTCAGCAAAACTCATAGCCTCATCAATACCGGGTATCGAATTTGTTATATCTGATATTAGTCCATCGGGATCCGAACCGGCCATGTCTTCATTTTCCACATTAGGATCAACTTCCTGCAAGAAACGATTTCCATCAACGAAAAGAAAATAAATCGAAAATCAATGTGAAGCATTAAAATGAATTTCCAAGTTCAACCATATTAACAAACAAATTCTCATATGAATAAGCTCTAATGTGGCTTCAGCTTCAACACCCTCACTAGCAGGTAGAAACTAATCCATCCCTACACAATAAAATCTTGTATTATTATCAAAGTAACCCTATATCAAAATCTTGCAACAGTGTAGACAAACACATCAATTAACCGAAAATCAGGGAATGTATTACCAATTTCATTATCAGATCGTAAAATTGCGGGAAATTCATAACTTCAGAGACGAAAAAAGCAAACAAAACTCCCAATTACGAACTCCACCGAATAAAAATCCCAGCTTTAAACAGAAGAACAAATACAAAAATCAGAAACACATTAGAGCCCACTAATTACAGTACCATGGCGTACAAATTAGGGAACCCATTGACAAGCGTTGGGGACTTGGTGAATTTCTGCTGGAACGCATCACTCAGATTATGCGCGGGGTCCGTGGAGATGATCAACACCGATTGCCTCGCGCTGGCTAAAAGGATAGACAAAATCGAGCTACACGTTGTTTTCCCAACGCCACCTTTGCCGCCGACGAAGACCCACTTGAGCGACTCTTGGTCGAGTATGTTCTTAACGCTCGTCTCGGGCAAATCGGCATTGGAAGCCATTGAAAAAATTGAAAGGGGGCTTGTTTTTCCCGATTTATGCGATGCTCTTCGTGTGTCCTGGTTAGGGAGAATATATACTCGTCTGCGGAGTTGGGCGTTTGATTTGCTGTATCGGCGCCTCGTGTCGGCTTTTTTTTCAAGAATAGATAAATTTGATTTATTATTGGGGTTTTTTTTTCTCTCCCGAAGTTCTTGCACCGCCACCACGTGGTGGTTAATTGCAAGTTAAAGCACATTGTTTGATTATTGCAGAACGGTCCCTATACTTGCGTGTAAGTTAAGTTCGTTTTGTGATGACGTTTCAATTTTATTAAAATTAACTTGCCATTTTAATGAAACTCGAGTTATCGATTTTTCAACGGTATGAGGGCCTATTTAATTATATCTTAGCAAATTTAGATATCAACTCCAAATTCACATGCGAATTAAGTAAATAACACTCCGAAACGTGTTTATACAGGTCGAGAATTCCTAAACACGCATGCAATTTAATTACATCATGTTCTTCTAATTAATGCCTTCAGTCAAGGGATTGATTTAATTACACATCACAGTAATCTTAAGGTTACTTCGAAAGCAAAACATGGCACGACATTGATAAACAAAAAGAAGAGTATTAACATTTCTTGAAGAAGAGGATTGGAATTTATATACGCACGTTCCTTTCTCCTACTATTACAACGTTTAAATTTCACGTGGTCTTGATTATAACGAACCTTCAAAAGCAGATCATACGTATAATATAATTTGGACAATGAACTAAAAGAAAAAGAAAGTGTAACGGTAGTTTATATACGTGTATTTGCATTAATTGAAAACCCTCCACCAATTCAATTTTTAATTCTTATTTTGATGTAGATTAGATCAACAAACTTCTTATATTAATTTGCAACCGATTAGTACGAAATCTTGGATCGAAAAACACAGAGGAATCAAGTAAATGACACACAAGTGTTTACAATGGTTACTTTCTAAGTTAGGAAAAAGAAAAGAGCATTGAGATATATATATATATATATATATATATATATATAATCTTGCTTCCTAAAGACGGTGAAAGGAACACAAAGTGGAGGAGAATGGATGCTAAATAATCATTTAAAAAACGAATTCAATAACTTTCTCGAGAATCCAAAGCTACCCCTCTTCGCAATCGTCATCACAAGACCAGGAAAAACATCGTAGTGCTCTTCAATCTGAGGATTGTTCACCAAAATAAAGGGATCGTCACACTTGGCGCTGATGCTGTGGAGGGTTTCTCCTTCTTTGACTGTGTATATCTCGTCACATAATTCTCTTCCGTAATGAGAAATATAATCATCACCTTGTTTCTATTACTCATGATGTGATCATCAGCTTCACTATGACAACTCAGCAGCATCAGAAACACGATAATGAAGCTGCTTCTACGAGACATACAACCCATATATGAACCCAAAAACTGTGTGCTCTATCGAGTATTTTTCTTTATATCTATATGTTTTGCTGCAGACACAAAGAAACACACACACAACTTATATATAACTGTTTGTTTATTATAACAGCTCGCTGCTAGATATGATTATGGGGTTACGCACGATCAGTTTTGTGGGGGACGTGTTTTGTTTCTTTGGGGACTAAGCAAATGGGAAAAGTGCATTGGTTTTTTTTTTTTTTGTTTAGGTAATCAACTTTTTGTATCTTAAGCGTACGTTTGGAAGCACTTATGAAATGGACTTCTAATCTAAAAATACATTTTGAAAAGTGAAATTCCTTTGGTGAAAATTTTGGGATGGACTTCTAAAATAAGTTACTTTTCTAGAAGTCCATTTGATAGAAGCAACTTTTAATGACTTTTCAGAATTACTTCCTGCAACTTTTGCAAAAGTCCATTCCCACCAAACACTTTAAAAAAATAAATTTACGTTTAGAAAAGCTACATTTCAAAAAAGTCTATTTATCAGACGTGCTTATGAATCAAAAGTGGAAGCGAACTAGCCATAAATATATTTATGGAACATGTAGACTAATATTTGACGGAATATTTCAACATACAAAATTCCAAATTAGAATTTGATGAGACAATAAGTGCTTGTTTCTAAATTATTAGGTTTATATAAAACTGATTAATATGTATAAAATAAAATGTCTGTTTAATTATGAATTCATAATAATTCATCTGAGATGCGTGCTTATTTAAACCTGTGGTCATGGTTTCAAACTTATTATATATAAACCCGTGTTTTATATAAACACATGAACCAAAAACATTAAAATTTTATAAATCCATCTTTTAAACTACTAAACCAATGAACCAAGATTCTATATACAAAAACAACCAGTAAACGAACGCAAAATCTTTTCGATCTTTTCAAGATAACGACATTATTATCGCTTCTCTGTGAACTCGAGGCTCGATTTCGACGGATACGGCGTCAGCAGTACTCCTTTGGTTGTCGTTAGCTGCTGAAATGGGAAACAGCCACCGTTGTTGTCGTGAGTTCTCACTGACAACATCAGAGGAGAACGATGATGTCCTGTCTTGTACGGGGAGGCGACAAACGGGGCAAGTAGATTGCTTCCTCAGCCACGTGTCGATGCAAGAGAGGTGGAAGCTGTGGCCACATTTCGGCATAATCCTCAGCACTTCTCTTTCTTGGTACTCAGCCAAGCATATAGCACATCTGCCGCCGATGAAAAACGATAGAAAAACTAAATTAGCGCATCAAATAACTGTACTTCTCGCTTCGACCTTTGTATCCTTGTACCTTTCTTTTTTTTTTCTCACCGAATTCCACAAACCAAACGCACCCTAAAGCAGCCAATCAGACGAAATTGCAGCAATTTGGATGATTAGGTAAGGACATCAGTTGCAATTTTAGGACAATAATTTTGAAATTAAAGCGATTTGAGTACAATTAAACGCTGAAAAACTAATTTCAGTACGAAATTAACGCACGTGAGTCGTAGGAAAATCCTGCGTGGCGCAGGAAAAAAAGTCAGTCCAAATCAACATCTCAAAGACAAATTGAAGCAATTTTTTTGGACAATTTTTAAAGTCGGAACCTAATTTTAGCCCGAAAATGAACACACGTGAGGTGTGCGCGATTATTAATTTGGGGGAAAATCATTCGCGGCATCAGGAAAACTTCAGCCCAAAACAACGTGTTCGAAGCCGCGTAGGATTTTCCTGGAAATTAATTACCACGTATGACTCATAGATGTTAAACTCCGAGCTGAAATTGGATTTTTTTCATCGTCAATTTTCCAAAAAGACGATTCAATTTCGAAACTTATTGTCCTAAAATTATCTACTCAATTTAGGTACCTTAAAATGGAGTCCCCAAATACAACAATTAACAAAATGATTTAACCCCTATACTTACTGAGCATCTTTCATTGAGCTGAAAGCTTCGCGGTCGTACTTCATCGTCGGAATCCCGGCGACGGCGACGGATTCGAGACCGCCGATTCTATCTTCCGATCGCTGTAAGAAAGAAATAAAAGAACAAAATTTATGAACTAAAGAGCTAAAAAAAATAAAAATTGGAGAAGATGAATATGTATGTATATATATATATACCATCTCGAGATCGATCCGATCGATCTCGAACATTTGGTTCTCGTCTTCGTTTCTTCTTCTTTGGAGCCTTCTGCAAATGAGCCTAGTGCAGATAAAGACTATGAAAGTAGCACTCATCCCAAATCCTATAATCGTTGTTATCAAATTGATTCCTGAGCCCAACATATCAATACAGCTACAATACAATCAACTAAAAAACAAAGATCTAAAAAATTGATCAAGAAAATCTTCTATGAACAATTTGATGTCAAGAACTACACAAAGGGTCTAGTTGGTAGCAGCCCATGTCGGAAATTTTCAAGAAATGGGAGATTTCTTGTCTGAATTCGTAGGAAATAAATTATTATTTGGGGAGACCAACGAAAAGACTCCAAATGAGTGACGACACGTCGTTACAAGGAAAATCTCTTAAAATACCAACTCAAGATTCGGATTTGCGAACACAGCAGGAGCTTAACAATGCATCAAGCAGCGAAGGAAAGATAAAAAATGAAGACAAGACATGGACTTTTGCCAAAAAAATAAAATATTCCAATCTCTTAATTTTAAGTGGGCTAAAAAAAAAATAAAAATTCAAACGGATGAAAGTGATGACTAAGAAAGTCTTGCGCATATACAGTATCTCTCGCTTTCTCCCCTGCTTGTGGACTTGCAATCGCATCCTTGATGGGTTCCACATCTCTTGTAAATGATTGGTTTTGGTGTATAATATATATCCGATAGTTGATTAAAGCTGGGTTTTATATAAATATCTTCCAACTGTAAAAAAGGGTAAAGATTCCGTGTGGTTCTTGCAAGAGGCATGGGATTCTTCTCATACGTTTTGTGAAGTAATTTTTCGTAGCCCTTCGTTTTGGGACATTATTGCTGCTGTAGTTTAGGACAATAGGGATTTTCTTATTTTCGTGTAGTAAAACCTCGGATTTTTCTTTGTAAATCAAATTAACAATATAGACGATTCTAATTTCTATCAAAGGCAAGCCATGTAATTAAATGTTGATATATAGTATTATTTACGCGTGGTTTTCGTAAAATTACATCGGAATAATTGAAAGTGGATATAAAGACTTTCATCAGCCTGACGACGGCTGGCGAATCTTTGATTAAATAATTTTTTTTGGGAAATTCTATTGACACCCACCTATATTACTATTTACACCACCTCATTTATTATCATACTTTATTTATTATTTTCTTTAACTTCATTTATTACTAATATATTATCTAACTCTTTACCATATATAAATTAAAAATTATACTCAATGACAATATTATATTATCTTAGCTCGTTTTTAACTTTTACTCTTAGTTAAATATAGACTGAAAAAAAAAATGAACCTCGATTGATATATATTTATTATATATACATTATCTAACTTTTTTTAGGTTAGCTTCGTAGTAATGTTTTTTTTTTCTTTTTTTGTTTAGAACTTAAGATATGTGTTTGTGTATATATGTTAACTTATTATTACAGGAAAAAGACCATACAAAAACAGTAATAAGTTACATCAATAAATAATAAGATATCTGTATATAATGATATTATTATAGTAATTTTAAATGAGATTTTCATTTCTATTTGTATAAATAATACGAAACATCCATATGATATGAATTTTATACAAAATAAGTTAAATATTAATATAGTTAATTTAAAAATATTAATTAAGTTTTTTATAAAAAATGTAAATTACCCAATTAATTCTAAGTTATTTATAAATTAAAAATTAAATAACTGATTTGAAATGAAACGAATTTATCAATCTGGAATAAATTACCCAATTAATGCTTGTCAATAATTACATGAAATTTGTATGATTCTACTGAAATTTAGATAAAATAATTATTATTTATAAATTTTAAGTTCTTTTCACCCATGGAGGAGGGAGTGCAAATAGTAGCACCCTTTTTATTTTGCACCAACATGTGAATTAACGGCAACACTGTGTTCGCTCTAATAATGTAGACCCACACTTCATCGATCTTATCCTTCACGAATCATTATTTCAACTACCATTTTATGCGTGTGATCTACTAATATAAATCCATAACATATTATTTTATATTTTAAGTTATTTATACTTTGGACTAATATTTCCCTGGATCATATACATCCATCTGATTTTTTTTTTGGAAATTATATTTTATATTGATCCAACACCCATTAACCTCTATCAAGTATCATCTACGAGTCCGCAAAGCAGCATTGTATTTACAACAAGCTAAGAGTTTATCCTTCACAGTCTTCGAAATTTGGGAAAACAATATATCCAAAGCTTCACATTCGTATTTGAATATTCCTGTCGTGCCAAATATGATAAGTTGTAAGAAATATAGTTATCAATATAATGTTGTTCCCCTTACTTTTGCCCGTTGAGTCATCAGCATGATTTTATCTTGATATGTTTAATATATATATATATATATATATATTTGGTATCAGTTACATGGTCCAATTGGGGGAAAAGACATGGCAGAAATACGCCGCCGAATTCTACGAAATAATTGGTCAAACGGGGCTTAAAACCCGAATGTGATTAGGGATCCTGAAGCAATACGCCGCCGTTTGGATTCCAGCATTGGGGGTTTTGTGCAAATCACCTAAATTTGTCCATGGAAGCTCCCAAGGTATGAACGAAAGCTCTATTACCCTCGTAATCTTCGGAATTTACGCACAAAGTTAGTTACTCATAGATTTTAGAGCTGGTAGATCCCTGAAGCTGCATTTTAAGGTGGGTTGAATATTGAAGTACGTACATGAAGAATTTGGGAATCACAGTTCACAGTGTTGATGAAATGCTAAGTTTCTGTCTCATACATGTTCGATCTTGTTCAGGTTTTGCTATGTTTGTCTGAAATATTGCGGTTTTCAGTCTCTGCAGGCAAAAACTGGGAACATGGGGTCGGTATTTTGCGCGAATCTGTGGTACGATGCTCGTCAATCTGATGTCGAACGCCTCTTCGGAAGATACGGGAAGGTTATTAGGGTGGATTTGAAATCTGGTGAGCTCCCATTTTTTTTTTTTCCGTATTTGGTTCTCCTTGTTTTTGGGTGCAAACTTGTGATCTTGTATTGTTTGTGTTTGATATCCCTAACAATATGACTATGGGAAGCAATATTCTTCAGCTCTGAGATCGCTAATATTTGATAAAAAATGTTTGGCTGACGAAGGATGCGGGACATTATTGAGATGAACACTGTAAATATAAAATTTTTGACCCAATTTTGGGAAGGAGTTGTTTTTTTCGGAAGAGAATTTTCCATTTCGTTTCCTCTTTATTGCAGGGGTTTTGTTGGTAGCTGTTAGAGATTCTTTGTCCCACATTGAGAAATTAACTTCACTTGACTCAATATATAAATCAGAGAGGTTCCTCATACTGTCACCAATTGGTTTTAGGAAGGAATCTCAATTTAACAGTAGTTTTATATAGTTTAACATTACATGGTAAAATCTTTCACCGGATGCCTCTTTACTTCCTATAATTCCTAATTTCTTACGCAAAAATCCATCCTTTTTTTTTTTGCATCGTAGGCTTCGCGTTCGTCCACATGGAAAATGCACACGATGCAGAGGTTGCCATCAAGAAGCTCGACGGGATCCAGTTCGGTAGAAAAGGACGCCAGCTTCGCATCGAGTGGAGTAAGGTATGTCAAATTTACATTTTCACGGTAGTTTTTTTTTTTTTTTTTTTTGCTCAATTGTTGGATATTTTTTCGATTTTCTCCTCTTATCCAAAATTAACTCAGGGAGAGCATTATAACTCCAAATCTTCATCCCTTTTGAAACCGTCGAAAACTCTGTTTGTCATCAACTTCGACCCCACCGTCACGACGATCGGAGACATCGAGAAGCATTTTGAACCCTACGGGAGGATCTTGAACGTCAATATCCGAAGGAATTTTGCCTTCATAAAATTTTATTCGCTGGAAGACGCCACCCGAGCTTTAGAAGCCACTCACAAGAGGTTGTTGCAGATAAAATTTGTGGGTCCCACACTCATCGGGATCTTTGCTTAGGTTTTATTTTATCATGCCGTGGTTTTTTATTCGATGCAGTAAGTTCATGGACCAAGTTATAGACGTGAAGTACGCGTGGCGAGAGGAAGAAGAAGATGACCGTAGAAACGGTGGGAGAAATTACGAAGGTGGAGGATCTCCGTGTCCACATGGCAATGGAGATTCAACATCTGAGGGAAGAGAATGTAGCTCCGTTGAAGAAAGACATCGCAGGTAATGTATGTATATATAGGCAAAATTATAAAATTAGGTCACTAAGTATACATGTTTTCGTTTTTGGGTCACTGTGTTTGATAATTGCAAAAGTAGGTCACTAACTTTGTATGTGAAAACAATTTTGGGTCATATTTTCAATTTTAGGTTACTAAGTATATATTTTTCGATTTTTGTTCAGTAAGTATACATGTTTTCTTGTTCAGTAAGATATTTTTCGTGTTTGATAATTGCAAATGAGTGACTCGAATTGAAAAAATGTATACTTAGTGACCCAAATCGAAAATATATACTTAGTGAACTAAAAATGAAAACATGACTTAAAATTGTTCTCACATACAAAGATACAAAGTTAGTGACCTACTTTTACAATTATCAAAAAACCAAAAAAATGAAAATATATATACTTAGTGGCCTAATTTTATCATTTTCCCTATATATATATACATACTTTTGCTTCATTCTTCTTAATCGCATCAACATGTAATTATTGCCCCTGATTTGATTGTGTTTGTTGATGGCTGTTTACATGCAGCCGTTCTCCGTCTCAACGTTAGAGGACTCAGCTCGATCTTGAAATGGAAGACAATAATGGCTGAGGCTCTAACGTCTGTGTAAGGAAAAGGAGCTTTAATTTACAATCTAGGCATCCGCTGAAAAGTGATTTAGGAGAAATAGGGCACCGCGTGCAATGTATTAAAAAAAATTGTCATTTCATTTTATATTTTATTTTCGTAATCTTTTTATTTGCCGTTTATTGGTAACGTATTCCCGATTTAAATTTATATTGTATAAATGATGTTGAATTAGACACGGAATCGTTCTACTGGTTCCATTTCAAGGCCCGGTCCGTCGTTGGCACTGCAATAATTTTCAAGCACAAACGCACCAGTTGATATAAAAATTGAAAAATTATATTTAAAAAAGAAATTAAAAAAACGGAAAGCCATGGATTATCTATCATCAAGCAAATTGACTGATGGTACAAAATGGCTAGGAAATCGCTTCTGCCGGCGGCGATGTCCAGTACTGCTTCGTTGCAATGAGGAGCTTTTCTCTAACGTGGGGCCCGTCTTCGTGATCGACCATTCTACTGTCCCATTGAAGCCCGTCCACCACGCTCTTAACTGTCCCTAAAACGTCGACGTCATCTCTTATTATTACGCTACCCCGAGGCCGCAAGATCCGGTCCATCTCGAGCAGTATGTCTTCCACGTTGCACCTGCAAAACCCGAGAATTATGCCGATTTCTTTTTTTTTTTTTAATAACCCGAGGATTTTTTACCTTGAAGGCTGATGCAATAGCCTTCAAACAGGCTCCTCAAGATATTGGGGACGTTCCAATTTGTGTCTTCTCAAGATTTTGAGACCTCATCATTGACCAGTGGGCCAAGACTTCATTGGCCAGATAAAAAAAAAAATTAATATATATATAGAAAAGATACTTTACCTGTCCTTATAAAGGGTAAATAGGGAGTCGGCGTGAAGGAAATCGTAGGTCCTCGGATAAGTCGACATGGCCTCGCACCAGTTTTGATAAGTCCCGATCAATCCGCGCTCGTAAACGACTCCGAGCGTATTCGTCTCGGCCTCGACAGGGACGACGTTCATAACCCAGACGGGATCGTCGACGAAAGCGGATGCAAAACCGCCCAAGTACGCGTTCATGTCCAGAAGGTTCCGGTACCTTCCGGGCTCCGCCAACTGGGCGTCGATGGCTTTGTAATACGAAACTCTCTTCCTCCATAGCTCCGTGTCCCTCTCGAATATTTCTCCGTCGACCCCGTTGACGCTCCCGGCGATGATCCTCGGCGGAACGGCGGTTAGTCTCCGCGGCCACTTCTCCAGTTCCCCGCCGGCTATTTCCTTGACGTTCGAAACCTCGGGTAGAGGAGTTAAGCACGCCTCCATTTTAGTATACCTGCAAAAATATTAAGGCTGCGTTTGGTACGAGGGTTTCAGTTAGGACAAGAAAAAAAAGTGTGAATGTAGATGAAGCACAAGATATCATTGTTCGATGCGCTAACTTAGTTTCTCGTCGTGCTTTCCACACACGAGTTTTGCATTCCAAACGCAATTTAAAACAAAAAGTCGTCGAAGATGAATTACCATGCACCGTCGGGATCCCGATTGGCGCAGAACGGAGGTTTCTTGAAGATCTTCCGATTCAACTTGCAGTGCACGTGGTTCGTCGCCTTCTGCCAGATTGCGAGGTCGTTCCTTTGGACGACCTTCTTCCAACAAAGGCTCCGGGCCATCTTCTCGATCCCCGTCTGCTCCTCGTTTAGATCCTCCCTCGTTCGGTTCCAGCCCCTCCAGTGGCTTTGCCAGTTCACGGGCGGGCCCGAGAGGATCCAGTACCCTCCGGGCCGGAGGACCCGGTCCACTTCGATCAAGTAAAGCCCGTCTATTTTCCCGAGACAAAAGAACCCACAATAAGTCCACATACAACCCGAACAACCGTGCTTTTTTTTTTTTTTTCAAGTCAGGTAGGTATCCCCACACAAAGCCACATTAGTCCCCACATTTCGGCTAAGTCCAATCTAAAACGAACCCGAACCTCACTGTCGGCTATGGGACGGCCCCGACTTCGAACGGGACTGTCCCTCCCTGGTTCAGGTGACCTACCCCAAATTCTTATAACCAACGACAGTCTCGCATGATTCAAACCCGTGACAAAAAAAATAAAAAAATCCACCCTTTCCAACCAGTAGGCTACACCTATAAAGGTAACATCTATGCTTCTCGACATAGTGAATTATTTACCGTATTGACCCCAAGGGATGAGGCAACGGGAACAGTGAGCGACGTCGAAGGCTCTAGCGGGATAGGGAAGCCTCTCCGAGGCCATGATCCCGATCAGCGCGGGGACCCCGCGCTCGAGGGCGAACTGCACCTGAGCTTCGTGCGTGTCTTTGGGGGCGAACGACATCGGGAGTATGTCTCGTGACAGCAAATAAGCACCCCAGCTCGCAACCTAGGAAAAAAAAAACGAACAACGAAGGGACACACACTTCAATGTTGTCATGAACAAATTAGCAGTGGCTGACGTCAGCTTTTTTGATATTTTTTTTCCTTCACAATTATGTAACATTTTTGGGCACAAATTTGCAAGCTTCCAACTAGAGAGGACCACCCGAAAGGTTAGAAATGTAGAATACAGACACAAAATTGGTTTGGTTATCGGCTACTTTATCCCACACCGGGAAGAAATATGTAAACTCTCTAAGCCACATAAAGGTGATCGTTGATAGTTATCTGCTATAACAACATGCCAACGTAGAGTTATTGGGAAAGAGCGAAAACAGAAAAAAGATGATCTTTTCAAGAAATATCACTGTGTATGCTAAATTCCAGTTTCTTCTAAGTTCGAACAATTCCTTAGATAAAGGGCCCAAAAAAAGAAAAAAAATATATTATTGATATAAAGCTCCATCGCTATCTTTTTCCCAACAATAAATATCCTTGGAGTGTACATGACGAAAATTTGGTTCTTTGGTCCCCCTAAACTACAAGCTACAAGGCAACTACTGGTTCAGTTGATATAACCCTTGTAATAGAAGTTGTCATCTATTATAAGGAATGCTATTTTAGTGACCGTTGTTTGTTGATATTGATTTATATCAACATATATATATGCAACCACCACCTTCCCTCCACTATTATTATATCCTAATAGCTGTCTAAAAAATAGGTAATCTCGAGATCAAGATGAGAATATATGTATACATATATAAGATATAATAAATTATTATTTGGAGTATACAATTAAATACAATTACACACAGTCCCATGTTCAACCCCTCTCGCAAAGACATGGAAAATATTCTAGTGACAAAACAAACCATTGACCTTCTAAACCACTTTCTCATTTAGAAGTAATTGCAAAATCACCTTTTGATAGCTTCAGTTCTAAAGAAAGTACTTTGGGAAATCAAAGTATTAAATGGGGATAAGTCTCTATTTAATTAAAGGTGTAATTAGTGAATAGAAGCTTTTTAGGACCCTTACTGTCCCGAAACTAAGAATTTGTTAATGAAATACATATTCCCAACTAATAGAAATTATGACAATATTCAATAAAAAATGAAAATTAAACAGCTAATCCTTCAATTAGTTACAAAAGCTATCTTATAAATCTGAAAGAAATATTTGTATTCGATTATGGCACTTGAATATTAAAAAAAGAAAGAAAAAAATCCCAATAATCAAGATAAAATAGAAAAAGGAAAAACAAAAAGAACGTTTACCCCACAACCGGTATCAATGGCGGTTCGTATCGAGCCATCTTTCAAGTCAATCAGCTTCCCAATCTCGTCAATGTAATAATCGGCGCCACGTGGAAACATGGTCCCACCGCCGGGGAATTTGAACCGGTCCCCTTCGAACCTGACCCAGTTCTGACCCGCTTTCTCCACCGTCAGATGCTTGTGGGGCACGTTCGCGTACCACACGGCGTCCCTGCTCTCCGGCCACCTGAACGGCGTCTGATATCCGTGCGGCGCCGGCACGCGGCACCTGAGCACCTCTTTCTCCTCCGGGCAGTGCCGTTCGCGGTACTTCAGCATGTCCCGGTCGAATCTGAGGGATCTCTCGGTGTCGTGGCACGGCGTGTACTCGGAGAATTTTGGGTCGCACGGTGGGACGGCGCGGGTCTCACGCGCCGCCGTAGGGATGATCTGGATGAGCGACTCGGCCGTGTGGTGCGGCGTGAAGTCGATGGTTGTGGTTGGAGGGGTAGTGGTTCCTGCGGCGGCGGCGGCGGTGCATGGGAGGTTGGTGGCGGATATGATGGTTCCGCCGCCACCACCGTGGAAGAAGAGGGCCGTTAAGTAGGAGACGGAGCAGAGGACGACGGTGAGGGTGACGTAGTAAAGATTCGTTTTCTTCGATGTCGATGAAATAGAGTATTTGATGAGGTTGAAAAAGGATGACGACGACGGCGGCGATGGGCTCACCATCTCAATCCTTTTTCTGTTTAGTGCGTATTTGTGTGTGTGTGTTTTAGGGATGATGTATATGTATATATATATATATATATATGTGTGTGTGTGTGTGTATCTGTATTTGTCTTTATTGAATACAATTTAGAAGACTTTATCTCTAATATTATTTAATAAAATACAGCTACCTTCCTATGATGTTTTGCTCGGATCGACTGTGCTTATAGTTCTTGCAATTCATATTAAATTTAAATACATTAGACTTTTAAATTAATATTTATTTCATACATTGTATATATTTTTTAGGTGAGCTAAAAATATACAGAGAGCGAGCGAGTCGTGTGAAGCACTCGCCGGTAAGGGCACGTGAAAGGAGAGATGCGAAGAGGCTCCGAAGAGTTATGTGGGTGGTGTGGTTTAAGGCAAGAATATGAGGTGTCGCTGATTCTTCCACTTTATTGATATTACTGCAATTAATTTCTATTTCCCTTATTGCGATTTTGTGTGTGGATTTAGTTCTTAATGCTGGTGGATTTTAATTTGAATTATGGCCAAACCCATGTGGTCGGGTCGAGTTTGGGACCCCATATAGCATACACACACATATATATATATATATATAATATATATAATATATATATATATATGCACACGCACATCCTTTTCCGATTGTTAAAATTAGAAGCCAACGGTGTAATAAATTTACGACTATAGTCACATAAGGTTAGTAAGATTTTAAGTGCTATAATTGAAGCATAATGAAAAATCAGATATTGGAATTTGAAGTTTTGTCTCGTATGTACGTCAGTTGTATCTTTTCCTTTTTTTTTCTCAGAGGAGTCAGAGTTTATATACCTGAACATTTGTAATTTTTGTACAAATAATATGTATCAAGTTGAAATTAAACTCGTTTTAAAAAAAAAATTGAAATTAAATTCGTTAGGCAATAAAGACCATAATAGCACGTAGGTTTAAAAATGTGGCTTCGGCAAGAAAGTATAGAGGTGTGCATTATTACCTGTTTCGTTCATTACCTGCTTTGTACCAAACTCCATGTGCTCCCGTTGAAAAATAATGCCCCGACTTAAATAAAATGATTTTAATTGGACTATGATTCTTGCCTGGAATATCTAAATAGCTAATAATCTCATAAAAAAGTGTTGCCACTTTGTCTTCAGTCTTCGGCCTCCGTAGAGAATGGGCAAGGCTTAAATTGCAAAAGCCCACCAGAAAACTGCGTCGTCAATGGAAGGGCAAGGCTTGGGCTTTTTAGTTGCAAGGCCCAACAGAAAGAAAAACTAAAGTAGAATTTTGAAAAACAGAATTCCATGAGCTTATTGAGAAGTATGGATACTTCAAGTGACCACTTTTTATGGCATCTTCGGGTAGAGGTCATGGAGTCGAATGTGATTGAATTCATTGATTATCGCAGTCTGTGTGGACTGGAGATGTAACAGAATTTCTCCGATTGTTGTGTAACGACATCAAAGTTTTCTTATTTACTTCAAACTGAAATTAGTCAAAGTGCAGAGACTGTGAATATGTGCTTCGACAAAAAAAGAAAATGGAGATACCATCTTTTGATGCAAATTTTAATAAAAATTGTTACATATATTTATTATATAAGCAATGAAACCTTCAAAATAAAATGTATCCACATCATGAGTCACTTTTAGTGTTGTTTTCTTGGGGCTGCTTACAACTTGACTACGGATGGAGTCAAATTGGGTTGGCACAAGGCTTATTAATAAGGAACAAGTCCACTGACTGGGGATTTCAGACTAAGATAGGAATTTACTATTTAGATAGTTGGTCAATTGTAATAATAAATGTATACATACATGTGACAACGAAAAGTCTTCTCATTTCATGTGATTAACCAGAATTTTCACTGCCAAACGCAGCTTTAACAAAGGAAAAAAAAGTCACGGAAATGTGTAACTTAGTGCGTGAGAGTCAACCCATCCTCTTTTTTTTTTCTTCTTTCTGTTTTATAATATTGTGTGATTTATATATTATCTGTATAGTCTACGAACATCCTCCCCACATAGGTATTATCCTCAGTTCACTCCCTCACTCTCTTATTGTTTGTTTTCCTTCTAATCAGCCAAAAAGAAAACTACAAACCTTTCTCTCTCTCGCCTCCTTTTTGTTCTTCAGCTCATGTTGCTAAGTTATACATGCAGATATACATTTGAGATAACGGTGAATAGCAAGCATGAAAAGATGATTCTTTGAAACTAGGGTTTTCTTCAAAACCCATCTACTCAACTTATATAAGAATTCTTCTATTTCTCTTTTTTTCGAGTGAGAAAGGTGAGGCTAATAGGAGGGAGAAAGACTGAGAAAGAAGAGCATCATATAGCATAAGTCCCAAAATCTATTGCTTGGCTTCTTTCTCTTTCTTTCTCTCATCTTGCTAAAACATCAACCATCAAAATTTTTCTTG
The DNA here is from genome assembly GCA_004919715.1 of Linderniella brevidens. Lineage (NCBI taxonomy): Eukaryota > Viridiplantae > Streptophyta > Magnoliopsida > Lamiales > Linderniaceae > Linderniella > Linderniella brevidens. The sequence continues at coordinate 1,912,910 of SWDC01000146.1, forward strand.
TGTCCCTTTAAAGCTCCAAGCTTTTTCCTTTCTTTTGGTGAAAACTACATAGCTTATCTATATAGGGGTATATAGGGTCAACAAGTAGAGCACTCAAAAAATATGAATTTTGGGGATTTTCTTGATAACAACAGTGCTTATTTTGGTGGTGGCTGTGGTGAAGGAACTGTCAACGACGACATATCCGCTGGTGCTGTAGTCCCGCCGTACGTTATCTCTGAATCTCTCTCCACCGCCAACGCCAAGCCAATGATTCGCTCACCTGGGCTCTCTCTAGCACTTGTAACAATACACTTTCCTATAAATTATATATATGTTTTTGTGCATATGGGCTCGTTATTTAATGTGTTTTTAAGCTTCTTTTTTTTTTTTTGGTGCAGCAGCAAACTGGTATAGGGCTGTCAAGAATGGGAGAAAATAATCATTTCGAGCTGTCGAGTAATAAAAACAAGAAAGATAGCGTCGGTAATAATAATGTTGTCGTTGTCGGTTGTAAAAGAAGCAGAGATCACGAAGATCACGAGAGCAGGTCGGCAAGTAATAACGGTGCGTCGGTCGACGACGACCACGACGGCGCTGCCGCCGCCGCCGATGACGGTCGTGAAAACAACCCAACTTTCAGAAAGAAAAGATACCATCGACACACTCCTCAGCAAATCCAAGAACTCGAGGCGTACGGAAACAAATCTCGTATCATATGCTACAAAGATTGGTGTTTGGTGTCGTTTTTAATTCCCTTATTTTTTTTTTCAGTTTGTTCAAGGAATTTCCTCATCCTGATGAGAAGCAAAGGCTCGAGCTCAGCAACAGGCTTCGCTTGGATCCGAGGCAAGTCAAGTTTTGGTTCCAAAACAGAAGAACACAGATGAAGGTAATAAATAATAAAAACACAAATCCTCTCTTTTTACCCGAATTTCTTACTTCTCTATCACATGATGTAATAAACGCACCAGACCCAACTCGAACGCCACGAAACCTCGATCCTAAGGCAAGAAATCGACAAGCTTCGAGCGGAGAACATCTCCATGAAAGAGGCCGCCGCCATGAGAAGCTCCACGTGCGCGAGCTGCGGTGGCCCAGCTTTTATCGGCCAAGCATCCACGGAGGAGCAACGCCTCAGAGCCGAAAATGCTCGACTGAAAGAGGAACTCGACCGTGTATGCGCATTAACCCGGAAGTTTCTAGAAAGATCCTTCGCTGGGCCTATCTCAAGCTTGGAACTTTCTGGAACCGTAAACGATAATATTATCGACCATGGGCTACAACCTTCTATGGCGCCTTTGGAGAGATCATCGTCTGTGTACTTGGAGCTCGCTTTGGCTGCAATGGACGAACTGGTGAAGATGGCTCGGAGCGGCGAGCCTCTGTGGGTCAGGGAAGATGGTGGGGAAGAGAAGTTGAACCGTGAAGAGTACTTGGCCACCACCGTTAGTGCGGCGACAGGTCCTTACATTATGGGACCCACGAGGCCTAATGGCTTTGTCGCCGAGGCTTCGAGGGACACGGGGATGGTTATCATCAACAGCTTGGCTTTAGTTGAGGCGTTGATGGACTCCGTGAGTTTTTGCCCTAATCTTCTTTCATCATTTATGGATTATATAAGGCGATTTAATTTCGTGTCTTTGGTGGGTTTTTTTTTTCTTTTCTTTTCTTGAATCTGTAGAACAAATGGAGAGAAATGTTTCCTTGTATGATTTCAAGAGCTTCAACCAAGGATGTGATTTCGAGTGGATTGGGAGGCACGAGGAATGGTGCACTTCAGCTTGTAATAAAATCCCTTTTCAACTTTCTAACTCGTATCGTTATTACCGTTACTATTTTCTCATCCACTTTATACTTATGTGTGTGTATATTATATATAATTAGATGAATGCTTCAATTCAAGTTCTATCGCCGTTAGTGCCGGTCAGAGAAATGAATTTCCTCCGGTTTTGCAAGCAAATGGGCTCGGGAGTTTGGGCGGTGGTGGACTTATCTATAGACGCGATAAGAGAAGTTTCCGGTGGTGCAACGGCGGCTCCGAACAGCCGGAGACTTCCTTCGGGTTTCTTGGTGGAAGATATGCCCAATGGATATTCGAAGGTAAACTATTTTGCTTTATTTATCTAAAGTTAATTTTTTTCCATATATTTTTAAATATACCAAAAAACAATTTTAAAATGTTGTTTTCCCGAATCCATATGAATTCGAGATGCAAGCGGATACTGGATTTCGATTCAGATGCATTAATTATTTATTTTGAAATATCTATGAAATATTCAAGATGAGACATGATGCTTCTCGTGCCACAGATTTCTATAAAAATATTTAATAACTAGCGCTTCAGATTCTTGCATGATCGATCAAGATCGGGACTGATCCTGTAATAGTATATATTTTATGAAGCAACACGGTACGAATCTATGGTGTGAAAATCGAGGGTTTTTGTTTTCTTAAATAATAATGCATGGAAGCCTCCAATTCTCCTATTTTTGCTCCTTGGGACTCATTAATTATGATTTGATTCCATGATCTTCAGACATTGGAAGTATAAATTAAATTAGAATTTGATGGTTCTATTCTAATTAGTCTCTGAATAAGCGTGGAACGTGTTTTGTTTTTCTAACTCGAATTACAAGACGAAGTCCAAAAAACTGGCCTTTGTTTCGTCGTCACGTGAAGCCACTCCCCGAAGACTTGCATGATTTTTTGTCGCCCGAATACTAGGGTTCTAATTTGTTTGTCTTGTTGGAGCCTGCCATTAATTTTTTACATAGCTCCAATGAATTAAGAATTAATATTTGAATGATAAAGAACGGCTTCAGACGAATTTTTTTTTTTTTGGGATTATCATACGATCGATTTCAAAGCGCCACAATATCTAGTTGTGTCCGAATCTTACAATGTGATACATTTCGACTCGAATTAGGTCACTTGGGTGGAACACGTGGAGTACCACGAGAGCCCCGCGCACCGTCTCTACCGACCAGTGGTTAGGACCGGTTCGGGCTTCGGAGCCCGACGTTGGCTCGCAACTCTCCAACGACAATGCGAGTGCCTCGCTTTCCTCATGTCCTCCAATTTGCCAAACAAAGGTATGCATACATACATACATATTCTTGCATAAATTTCAAAATATACTTCAATTACTATTGAGATTTCTATTCCACATCGGATAATTCAAAGCACCCGACACAATTAATACATCAAAGAGTTAACTTCACATGTTACCAATTGGGTTTTTAGGCTAATAGGCCTTCATTTCTAATATGGTGTCAGAGTAGGTTCGATCTGCATATTATCGCGCACGAGGGGGAGTGTTGAGATTTCTATTCCTATATCCGATAATTCAACTCACCAGACTCAATTAATATATCTAATATTTACCCAACTTATTCAAATTTTTTTATCCTTTTATGCTTATTAAAGCTTCCATAACAACGATCGGGCGACATAGCATGTTGAAGCTTGCCCGGCGAATGATCGATAATTTCTGCTCGGGAATCTGTTCCTCGTCGTCGCACCATAAGTGGAGCAAGCTCCACGCGGATAGTATCAATAATAATGCCCATGACGGTGATAATATAGTAACTCGAGTGATGACCCGAAGCAGCACGGACGAGCCGGGCGAGCCGCATGGGACCGTGCTGAGTGCAGCCACGTCGGTGTGGCTGCCCGCCTCGGCTCAGAGCTTGTTCGATTTCTTGCGGGACGAGCGGTCAAGGAGCCAGTGGGATATACTGTCCAACGGCGCCCCTATGCAGGAGATGGATCGCGTCGTCAAGGGACGAGATCGCCGCAATTGTGTCTCCCTCCTCCGTGCATGCGTAAGTAAAATTTTATGGATAAATCTTATGCCATATATATATATATATGTTTAAGTGTTTGGTTGTTATATCAGTTTCTGCTTAGCATGGTTTTAATTATTTAGGTTTATATAAAAGAGTACGACAGACTTTTACAATTACCCATATCAAAGGTTTTTTAACTCGTATACATGGTTTAAATTTGTTATATATAAATCAATATTTATAATTTTTAAACCCATAAGCTCAAAAAAAAAAAGAAAAATTATGGCAGGACGTATGCATGTAAGTAACGTTGAATTATTTACACTGCCCGAAAAATATTGTTTATCATGTCTCGATGTGGACATAAAAGTCAACCCCACATGAGACCCGCCAACTATTTTTACTTGTCGGCTTTTGGGCAGCTGACAACGTAATCTCCATGAGGCGTCGGTCAATATAGTTAGATGAGTTGACCATTTTACAGTCTCTGTATGAAATGACTGGGCACGTTTTACTTTTTCAATTTACTCTATTTTTTAATTTTTTTGTCCTGAGAAAGGAAATATATAAAATCTTCGGGGTTATTCGTGTAATTTGCCATCGGCAGGGTGCGGGCCAGGGCAGCAGCAGCAGCATGCTGATACTGCAGGAAACATGGATAGACGCTTCGGCGGCTCTCGTGGTGTACGCGCCCGTCGATGTCCCGGCGACGCAGGCTGTGATGAACGGTGGAGATTCGTCCTACGTGGCGCTCCTCCCATCTGGATTCTCGATCGTTCCTAGCGGGCCGGGCCCGAGCCCTAATGGCAGGCCCGGAATGAGTGGTAGTTCGATTCTGACGGTTGGGTTTCAGATCTTGGTCAACAGCTTGCCGACGGCGAAGCTCACGGCGGAGTCGGTGGAGACGGTGAACAGCCTCATCTCGTGCACCTTGCAGAAGATCAGAGCCGCCCTGCAATGCGAGAGGTGAACGCACTGGAGAAAAAAAAAATTGTCATTTTCTGTTTGAACGCACATCGTAATATTAAATATATAGATATATAATTGGTCGTAATTTCAAAAAAAAAATACCAATTATATATGTATATATATACATATACATGTGTGTGTGTGTTTGCGATCTTGATTGAACGTGTTCTGTCTTTTATCAATCTTTTTTCTTGTTATTAATGTGGATTGTGGAAGACATTTTGTTTTGAATAGAGGACTGGTATCGGTGTTGTAATGGCAAAAGGATCTTGTTGATTCACAAAATTTTGACATTTTTATCGAATTTATGTTGGTACTTATTAAGTTTTTTTTTTGGGAGGGCACTTATTTAGTTTTATTTGCATTTTGTTATATTTCTATTTCCATAATCACGATTAGGGTTGCGTGTAAGATGAGTCGAGCCAGCTCGATGCGTCGCTCGACAAAAATTTGGCTCGAGTCGAAGTTGCTCATGAGTGATCACGAGGTGAGCTTTATACACACACATATATATATATATATATATATATATATAGTGTGTGTTTGGAAGCACTTATGAAATGGACTTCTAACCTAAAAGTCCATTTTGAAAAGTAAAATACCTTTGGTGAAAATTTTGAGATGGACTTTTAAAATAAGTTACTTTTCAAGAAGTCCATTTGAGAGAAGCAACTTTTAATGACTTTTCAGAATTACTTCCTGCAACTTTTGCAAAAGTCCATTCCCACCAAACACTTTAAAAAAATAAATTTACATTTATAAAAGCTACATTTCGAAAAAGTCCATTTAACAGATGTGCTTCTGAATCAAAAGTGGAACCAAACTAGCCCATAATTTACTTATTTATTTATTTATTTATTTATCTTTTACTTTTTTTTACATCGAGCTTGAGAATCATATTAACCCTAACCGAGCTCGAGCTCGAAACAAAAAGCTTACGAGCTTCGCGAGCTCAAGCTCGAGTTGGTGAGCCGGGGTCATTTAATTAAAATCAATGCAATTAGTAAATCGACTTCTCTCTCACTTACACACTGTATAATATCTGTATATTGGTAAAAGGTTAGAGTGAATTTCACGACTTGTCGGAAGACTAATGTTAGATGACCACTTCACGTAAATGTTGTAGCTTGAATAGAGTGTAGTATATTTTAGTTTTATATATTTTATTTCTGGCACGTTTCTTCACGTTTAGGCTTATTTTATTTTCCTACATAGCCTTCGACGTATGGATTTTTTAAATGTGTGCTCGTGAGGATTCGATTAGGATAAAACCCTCAATTTAACACGGTATCAAAAACGGGTTCTATCTGTGTGACGTTTGTTTGACTAATCATCACTCGATTCGATATGTCCACGTGTGTGTTATACTTTTAATCGTACCACAAACTAGGGGCCGTGTAGAGATTATCTGTCTCACATTGGGAAACTAACTAATGTGATTCAATATATAAATAAAAACTAATTGATTTTAGGATTGACCACTCGTGTTCTTTAGATAATCGTTAGTTTGATTTTTTAAAACGTGAGGGCCAAGCTCGATGGGCCCAAGCGATAATCGACCGAACAAAAGGCGACGAGCCCACATGTTATGATGAGTATAGAAACTGTAATAAATGTTTGAAGACACAGTCACCTAAATTCATACCAAACTGAGCTCTTATCAGCTGAAGAAATAAATAGCAGACGGACAATAACACGTCATACACACGTCTAAGATCAATGCATGAAATATATATAATGCGCAAGAACATTTTTGGAGTTATATAGTTTTTTTTTTACGTGTAAACATAGTATTGAGGTTGGTTTTCAACTGTAAAGATAATCGGAATTATGAAAAAGTAACAGAATGAATCAGATCTTCTGATTAAGCTACAACGGAAAGCTACTAAATGCATTTTATATGCACAAAGTAAAGTAATAGGCCTACATTAATTAATCAATTATGTATTGGAGGTTTTCTTTTGGCTTGCAGAGAATAATCCATTCCAGCTACATCTAAGTTAATAATGTCTTCATGATCATGAGATATAATGGTAGTAGTACTATGTTGCCGAGGATAATCCCTAATTCCACCTAAGCCTCCATTAACAATATCTGCTTTGTTTCCAACTTGATATGTTCTCTGCAGAGGGTAACAAATGGGGTTTTCAAGAAACGAGAGAGATGTATATGTACGTAACAATAACAGCCACTTACTTGAGTAGTATGCAGCCCACCAGATATAGATATTCTTGCACCTGCATGTAGTAGATTAAATTCGGAATAAAGAAAAACAAAAGTTGAAGTTTTTGGATCACAGAAACTATATCTTGCAAAATGGTTCATTATTAGTAGACATACCTTGAGATTCATAAATGAAGATCGATAGTAGTAGCAGCAACACCATCAGCGAACTCGGTCTACTCATTTTGTAACGTTTCTTGTTTTATGAAATGAATGATATGGAAGAAAAGGGAATGTCAGGGAAGAAATTGAAATAGCAGACAAAGCAATATATAGAATGGATGTGCATTTATTGATTATTCATCTTCTCCTTAAATGCTGTGTGAAGACCTCAAAAACATGGTGAATGGCCTTCACAACAACAAGTATCCTCTTGCAATGGGCCAGCGGCTGAACAAGATAAAAAAAAAATAATCAATTTTATTACCACTAAGTTGGCTTCAAATTGTTCAGATAATTTTATCTGAAGTGCAACCATTACATATAACTTTGTAAGACATTATGGGATTAAATTTGAGAGGTCAATCATTCGTTTTACCTCAATACATATCCAACAAGAACACAAGGGCCCCATGTTTGCTTATCGAACATGCATGGCATTAAATGTGACAAGTGCCATTTTTGAAACTTTTCGGTTGTATGGTTTGTCACATTTTGATCTTGAACTACACCCAAATGGAGGTAAAGCCTTTCTAAGTGGTACCATTGACGAAACTATATATATGATTCAACCAGAGGGCGATGAAATTAACTCATTGGTTTACAAAGTAAGGAAATCCATCTACAGACTCAAACAGTCTTCTCCTAGTGGATACAAAAGTTTGATCAGACTCGGGTTTTGGGCTAATTCTGTTGATCACAATGTTAAAATCAGACACAACTTGTCAAGAATTGTAACCCAAATCCAGTAAACATAGGATACAAGAACTTCATTCATGACATGCTCGGAAATAAACATAAGTATTCGGGGTACAGCTGATCCGAAATGAGCAGTATATGTGAACAAACATTCCCCAGGCAACTTTTTCATTATGTTGCATGCTCTTCGGAAATGAGAGCAGTAGAAGCGTACCCCAAATCAGTGACCATTGTTATCTTTCCACTTTGAGCTTCCCTCTCCACTACTGCTTCTTCTTTCGAAAGTGCATTACAGTGTATAGTATGCGAAACCGGTCTCTCCTCGTGGAATAATCTGAAAGTTGGGGACGATATTTGAAAACCCAGATGAATAACAAAGTGCTAAGAGTGGTATGTGGAAGATAAACTCACGGGTGCTTGCAAAGTGTTGGGCACTGAAACGTGAGTGCATACTTGCACGTTGACAACTCTGTGATCGAACTAATCATGGCTCTGGGCTCAGAGCAGACGAATCTTACCTGAAAGTGGAAGATAGATAGAATATTGATGTGTTGGGGGAGGAAGAATTGAGGCAAATAAATGTTCGAAAACTCACCTCTGTTTCCCGAGGCTCGTTTGTTAAATCGCAGATGGTTCCATTCTTGAAAATGTGCGAGTGGTACCTGCGTAGTATTCACTCAATGATCCTTTCTTTGATGCATGATATCTCTGAGTGTTAAGTGTGAATCATATTTTACCTTTGTGATGCATCTTTTGAGTGCGGATCCTTCAGTGTGGATACGTCAGAAAGGTTTTGATTGTATGCTTCCGTAGCTTCAGCATCATACACACCCAAGACAAACTCTTGCACCATCTACACGAAAAATCGTACGTTGGTGGGCATCATTTAAAATTTTTACATCCAAGAGATAATGCGAGGCATCAAATAACTGCATGAGGAAATAAGGTTATTACCTTGTCATCCTCCAAGTGAATCTGCCGCAATCGATTTTGATAACAGAATTCATAGGACCACCATCCCTCTTGCTGTTAAATATATGCGTAAGAATAGTCTACGGAGTAGAAAAAAATGAAGCCACATTTGATAAGAACTATCAATAATTCACAAAACTTCTAAACTTTGAAAGCCATTTTCGAAATTAGGGCAACAAATAACGTCATTTGATTTTTCGAATTTTCACATATCCTTGTTTTTACAAAAGCTCACCCTGATAAAGCACCGATCTTTAAGAACTTCTAAGAGCTCATCCGGTGTCTTCAACTTCATACGTGTCTCCGATTCCATAATCATACTGCTTATATTTTTCTGAGAAACAAGTTTCCCGCTCTTGGATTTCTCCACTTTAGGCAGAAAACAGAGGAACTTCTCCCCATTCTTGTTAGACATAGTAATAGACTCTTGGTCATCGTCCTGAAAGTATAAAATTAATGAATATAAATTTTACATGCAAACTGCATACAAAACGGATTAAAATATCGTGTTTCATTGGCAGGAAAGATAAGTATTAAGCATATGATAGTTTGTCACTGAAGAGAGCTTGCTCCAATGCAGATCTGAAATGGAACATAGATCTTTAATGTAGCCTAACTATCACAAAGCCTTCAATCTTTTTTACATTCTACCTCCGATTTTCAGTTGTCATCATCATAACCTATCTGGAGTTACCAACCCTAACAAAGAATCATGCTAAAACAAAACATATTGATCTTAAAATGGTCCAGAAAGAGAGAATAGCTTACAATAAAGATAATGACAATTCAGAAGCCAAAATGACACTTACTGGAACGAAAGGTGAGTCTTCAAGATGGTATTCAATTTTAAACTTTGGTTCCCGAGAGCTCCGACCAAAAGTACCACCTTAATCAGAAATAGAGATTAGTTGGCATACAGAAAGAAATCAAAATGACACAAGCAGTTATCAAAAATTACACCGATAAACGCAGTTGAATCATCCATAATCTAAGCAGCACATCGATATTGAACTTTTTCATGAGCACCACTGCGACAACACTATCGAGTTAAATTCAAATGTTCAACGATTGGCCCATTTCTGAGTAACCACTGTTAACAATCTCACAGCCAATGAAAGCCAAAACAAGATTCAATTAACCATAAGCAGGAAAGCCAAGAAAAAGGGTCACAACGCATGAAACTAAATTCATGGCAGCAACCTCATGTCCGGAAATTAAACAGCGATACGATTATAATTGCTGATTCGAAAATCACAATTATGGTAATCAATCACCTGTGTGAGCTGCAACAATCTGATCGGACCTGACGACGTTACAGGATATCATAACGATTAAAAGAACGGATGCCCAACACTGCGCGAGACTCATCTTTTCCTTCAATTCTTTATCTCAATTGAAAAATTCCGCACAAATCCTAACCCCTTCTCTACTTCAATACGCAACTGAAGACGATGACTCACGCAGCATAGCAGTAGCTGAAATCAAAGAGGGGACTGGCCAACAATTTTCACTTTGGGGTACAACCAATTACAAAATGCCGCGTCACCCTATTGTCGATGTAAAAGCACGAGACTTGGCTTTCCCTCTCCCCGTCCTACAAAACAAGATTGTAATATTTTTTATTTATTTTTATTTCAGAATTATAACCCTAAAATAAATAGTCCAATTATTTTCGAATTAGTTGACTTTTAAAGTGGGGACTAGAGAATTTCTTATAAAATTATCAAGTAATGTTGGGCTGAGTTTGGTATCAGAAATTAGTTTGCGGAAAATACGATGGATATGTTAGCACACCGAATGATGATACTGTGCACTCCGAAGTATATACCTTCACATCATTCCTTTTCTTTTCCTAACCGGAATTATCGTGCCAAACACAATCTTAGTGATGGTTTTATGTACGGTGGAAACCAGTAATTTTTTTGTTGTTGTCGCACTCCCAGAGTAACTGCACTCGACTGGCTATGGGATTATGTCCAATCTCCGCACTGGATCGGTAATGAGACTAATCTCTGGAGCCAAGTGAAAATACACACTCTTCACCCAACAACTAAAGTCAATGTTTTTAGAAGAATGGATATGTGACATCTAGAATGAAATATCATGGACACTAGTTCATGCCATTAGGTCTTAAACTAGTGATTTTATGATTTTTCTTAAAAGTGGAAATTTTTGTTCTTTAAAAAAAAATTTAAAAAATGATTGGAGAACGGGAAAAATTAACCGAAACATTGGATCTTCCTTATGCTTATGAGTAGCGCGAAGAATCCCCAATTTTCTATCCCCGTCTCCTACTTATAATTCTTTATTGAGGTTCCATTCCCGCTTCATAACCAGATTTCGGTCCCCTCGTTTGCCGGAGTTGCAGCAGTCTACACCACGGGACTAATGACCCGCATGGAGACATGAATGGGGGGCAAATTTATTCCCCATCTGCTTGGCGGGAACGGGAATTAGGCCCGTCCCCGAACCCCCCTCGTTGACAAGCCTACTCTCTTTATCAATCCATACGAATCAGAAGAAACAAAACAAGCAATTTATTTTCATCAGCCGACAATTTGACATCACATCCATGTCAAGATGCGAATCAAAAAACTTGTAAAACACAAATGTTGAGATTATTCGTCCCACATGGGGAAATTAACTTCATCCGACTCTCAATATAAATCAAAGAGACATCTCCTCCTACCACCAATTGGATTTAGAAAGTAACCCTCCGTTTAAAAAGAACACTTATGCAGAAATATCACGGAAAGAAAGAAAAATGTTTGTAATGACAGCAATAACAACCAGCTAAGGCAATTTTACGGCGCGGAAGATTGCAAACTTGGACGTGACCGAATCCGAATACTCAACAACGTTCTCCTTCAGCAGCTTTTCGATCATCTCCTTCGCCTTTTCGGGCTCGGGGCTTTCGCATTCGATCTCATACATATGGCCGAAATCGTACCTAACCTCATCAACCTCAAGCTTCAGCCCATTTTCCCATTCGTACACGTTCCTCAGGTTCTCGAAGCTTCCCAGAGAAACTAAGCCGCCTTCGACGACTCCGAATTCTTCTCTCACCCTTCTCATGACCCTCGAGTGTTGGGCGGAGTCCATGAGCTTCCGGGGGTCGTCGAGGCACGCTTTGCCTAGTGAAGGGTCGAGGTTTTCTTCGTCCTCCTCGACGCGGCTGACTCCGTTGGTGATGACGGCTTTGCTCTTGAGGCAGAGGAAGCATTCCTTAGGGTCGCCGTGCTCGTCGTTGTGGGAGCGGAGGCGGAGGACGGCCCGGCGCGATCCGAGCTCCGAAGAGGGGCCGTCGAAGAAGGCGTTGTGCTGGCGGTGGGTGGCGACGTGGAACGGTGAGAGTAGGGCGAGGAGCTTTTGATGGGAGGACTTGTTTGGTAGTCGGAGCTTCACTTCGATTTCCATACCTTAAGGGGAGAGGCCGGGAGGCGGTGGTCTATCTGGTGGAGGCGAATCTTCCGGTTGGTTGGTGGTGGTTGGTGGGTGATCTTCGGAGCACGCCGAGGCTTAGGGTTGGTTGGCGTTTCAGATTTGGCAGATATAAAATATTTCGGATTTAATTTAATTAAATTTTCAGATTTTTTTAATGAAATTAAATTAGAGCAAGCCAAACCCACATTGGTTTAATTATTCCTCAAGATAGAAGGTTTAATTATTATTTTTGTCATTTCTAGAAGTGACATTTAAGAACATTTAAATAAAGGAGGTGAAATTTTAGTTCAATAAGCTTTGGTAATTTGAAGAACGTAAAGCTCCATAGTTATTAACTTTCTTCATAAGATTACTTCAATTTGAAAATGAATTTTTCTACAATTCCTGAATTTAGGTATCCTTAAAATACCATTTTTTAAAATATACGTAATTAAAAAAATAAGTAAGCCAAACTGATATCAATATACTTTGTAACAATGTATTAATGATAAACAAAATTATCATGACAGATAAAAAGCACGAGACATTCTGCTGTTACAAAAAATATAAGATAGATGTTATACCGTTCGAACAAGAGAACGAAAAACTACAAAGACCAAAGGCAGCAACAGCACCAGCTTAGCAAAAGCCGGAGACTGAAGATCATTACATAAAAAACTATTTAAGACATCGAATAATCAAGCAGCTCCCATTCAAGAATCCTAACAAAATATCATCTCAGTCAATCAATCTTCACAGAGGAGTAGATGAGCCTTGTGAACCAGAAACAAGCATAGAAACCAATTGCACCCGTAAGAGCAAAGAAAGCATACGAACCAATCAGCATATACCCGAAGTAAAGGATCCCCGAAACGGGCTTCGTGATGTTCAGCTTCGTGAAGAAGTAGAACGCCGCGTAGAGGAAGAGGTACAACGCAGAAGAGCCCGAGGTCAAATAAGACCTCCACCACCACAAATAATCTTCCCCGCACAGCTGAAAGTAGCAGAGCACTATCGTGATCTCAGCACAAGTCACGATCAATATCATGAAGACAAGGAAGAGGAACCCGAAGATGTAATAAAATTGGTGGAGCCATATAGAAGTGAGTATAAAGAAGAGCTCAATGAACACGGCACCGAAGGGCAAAATCCCTCCGATCAGGATCGAGAATATCGGGTTCATGTACCAAGCCTGCTCAGGGACCTGCCTCGGGATCTTGTTGGTCTTCACCGGGTCCTCGATGGCTGGCTTCTTGAAGCCCACGTAGCTGCCCACGAACACGAGGGGCACCGAGATCCCGAACCACAGCAGGACCAAGGCGAACATGGTCCCGAAGGGGACCGCGCCCGAGGACTTCTCCCCCCATATAAGGGCGTTGAGCACGAAGAAGATTGTGAATACGATCCCGGGGAAGACGAAGGCTGTTTTGAGGGTGATCTTCCTCCACTCGGTCCCTTTAAACATTTTGTAGAGGCGGGCTGAAGAGTAGCCCGCGAATATCCCCATGATGGCCCAGAGGAGGAGCATGGCAGTCATGAGCCCGCCCCGGTTCGAGGGGGAGAGGAACCCGAGGGCAGCGAAGATCATGGTGACGAGGACCATCCCGAAGAATTGGACCCCCGTGCCCACGTAGACACAGAGGAGGTCGGGGTTCGAGGGGGGCCTGAAGACATCCCCGTGGACCAGTTTCCACCCTGTTTCTTCTTGGGCTTCCTCTTGGGTTTCGAGCTGGTTGTACTTGGAGATGTCGCGGTAGAGGGTTCTTAGCATGATCATGGCCACCATTCCCGAGAGGAAGAGGACGATCATCAGGGAGTTGACGATCGAGAACCAGTGGATTTGGTCGTCGGCCATGTAGAGGTATGTGTCCCATCGAGAGGCCCACTTGATGTTGCTTTGCTGCGTGCAAGAGGAGGTGAAACCATTAGCTCAATGACAATTGTACAGAGTTTAGTGAAACTTTTTCTCCCTTTTGCCCTAATTTGCAGTTGCATTTAGGCGGTGTTTGGATTGAAAAAAGTAGTGTGGAAAAGAAAATTGGAGAGAAGATGGTTTTAATAAGTTTTTCCTTCGTTTTCCTCTACATTTGGTGAAGAAATTAGTTTTCCTTAGTTTTAGGTGTAAACTTAATTTTCCTTGTCTATTTCTTCAATCAACCAAACATAAAAACTAGTTTTTCTTTTCCATTTCATTTTTCTTTCCCTACTAATTTCCTTAAACCAAACACAACCTCAATATGTTTAGCTCGGTGGGCAGTGGCTCGAAAGGTGCCTCAACCGACTAAAGATTGAACCGTAGTTTGATAAAGATGACAGTTTTTTGGTGACTGTTGAGTAAGGAAAAAAACCCTTACTTGGAACTCCACGTCGTATGTGAAGATGATTCGAAAGGTGCCTCAACCGACTAAAGATTGAACCGTAGTTTGATAAAGATGACAGTTTTTTGGTGACTGTTGAGTAAGGAAAAAAAACCTTACTTGGAACTCCACGTCGTATGTGAAGATGATTTCCTTCTTTTCTTCAACCTCCTGAGGAGGGCCGGTGCCAGTGACGGTGCGTTTTGTGTGTGGATCGCAGGTTGTTAACCGTGTGTTTGTATCCTTATCCTCCCATTTGCCTTCATATTCATGCTTGACGCTGCATGCGTACGAGGATATTCTTGATAAGTTACAGTCCCAATAGGCTTCTTGACATGAAATAATATGTAATCGTACCTGTAAGGCTTTACTTCGAATCCAACGATTCTTGCAGCATCGGTTTCTTCGTCCTTGTGGTACTTTATCGTGAATGAAAGGTGGTTGTGAATGAAATACTTCTCCTCTGGTTTCTATGGTATAAAAAAAAGTTTGAAATGATAAAATATAAGAGTTAAGAGTTATCTTATCAAGTAGACATCGTACTAATAAAGCAATCTCTACTTACTCCAGCGTATTGCCCTTTCAACCCGACTTCGAAACCGTGCTGATAAATGAAAGAGTCCGCATCGGGTCTCTTATAAGGCATCACGAGTGGAAGATTGTCCAAAATCCTGATATTAAACACAAAACCACCATCACATCAGTTAAGTAACCAAAAAAATGGAATTATATGTGTAAAATATTAAATTAATGTGACCTACATGTTCACTCGATACCCATCATCGATCTTCTCTTTGAATTCCTTGGCTTCTTTAGCATTGGGGACAACACGGCAAACAACATTGCACATCTGAGGTTCTCGCATCTTAAACTGCATGAATGATTTCGTTGAGAAGTGGGAAAATGAATTGAAAAAAAGTAAGTGCAAATGAAATGGAATAATCAAATGATCAATGAAGCAACATCGAAACTGAAAACACACCACGTATTGAGAGTTCTCGATTCTATCACCACGAAGAACTTCCCCAAGATTCTCCGCGCTGTCGACAATTTTCTTGGGCTTACAGTAAGGAAGTGAATAGTAAGAGTAAGGAAGTTGAGTTTTCACAGATTCCAATTTGTTCACTTTCACCATTAGAGGATCACCCTGCACAAAAACGAACACCAAAGTATGAGAGCTAACTACAGTTGCCACAAAAAATACAATTCTCATAAGAAAAAGGGGGAAAAAAAAGAACAATCCATGGTTCTAAATATATAAGTTGAAATTTGACAGTCCACATAGGCCAGCAATACACAGGAAATTACATTTCACTAATCACATTCCATGATAGAGAAAAATTAGTCTAGAAACATTCCGCGCATCAACTGTTTATAATGACAAAACTCTACCGATAGAAAATGAATGGGCCAACGAATCACAAGAAAATCTCTTTAACCAGAATCAACACTCATTGACAAATCTATTTATTTTTGCAGATCTATTTTCAATGCAATATTGGTAGGATAATCGTGTTCGGGTCACAAATAAATGTCTGCAGTCGAAATTTTAGACCTCAGCACTAAAACCACCAGAACAATGCATAATGAAGAAGATCCATATTGCATAAAAAGATATCAGAAGAGATCAGAGTTATAAATAGCTAGATACGAGTATTAAAGCTTCAAAAATTATCCCAGCAAGTTACAATTATGAAAGCAAAGCTAAACCAAAATGAGACAACTCTCGATCTACCGTAATAAAACCCGATTCAGCTAACGCACACTCCAAATCAGGAAAAAGGAACAACTTGATTGAATCATACAGAAAAGAATAATACAAAAGATGTACTGTGCTAATTTCTACCTTCATGAAATCCTGTGGAGCAACGCCGGGGAGATAAAACGAGCGAGCAACGTTGAAGATGCATAACAGCGTGAGCAACACGCACATCTGACTCGCGTGAGGCCTAATCCTCACGACCTCCATTTTTTCTCGAGCTTTTCCTTCAATAAAAAAAAATCAGCTGAGGCACGCCGCGAATACGAGATCTAGATCTCACTCGTCACAAATTAATACATTGATTGAATCAAAAGAAAAGCGATCAATTTTGGCAAGCTCTTTTTTTCCCTCTATAGAAACAAAGAACTAATGAGGAGGGGATGATTCGAAGCTAGATGCAACAAGAAGACAACTGTGTTGCCAAAGTTGGGTGAGAAGGTCGTTTTTGTGTATGGATTATGGAAGGTGGGTAAATTCGGACCGTTGGATAAGATCCGTGTAATCCGGCGGTGCATATCGGCTCGAGTTGATTAATCTGACGGTTAGGTGAAGAAATCTTAGTCTTCATTATCTTTTAGTTGGACGAATATAGCATTCTAGAGACATTTAAATTGAGGAATATCAATTTTAGAACAATAAATTTCAATCGAAGCAATTTGATAACGTCGAAAATCTAATTCAGTCTAAAATTGACACATATTTGTGACAATTAATTTAGAGGAAAATCTTACGTGTAATAGAGAAAGATTCGATCAAAATCAGCATGCCTAACGCCACGACTTTTCAACAGTTCAATTGTTAAGTATGTCTCATCCTCATATATTCTATTATATTAATGGTGAGGGTAGAGATGGCGACGGATCCTAATTGGGTCCTTAACGGACTTCGATTTAAGCCTTAAAGCCAATGAGTTCGAATGGACTTAGCTCAAATCTATGCCCATTAAGGACCCAATTAGACCCGTTGTCATCCCTAGTGAGGGGTGAGTATAAACTGTCCAATTTGGTGTGTAAAATATATTCCAATTAGACTCATTTTTTATAATTTATTTTGATATGTTTTTAGACATCAATCTTTTATTTATTACAATCACATTATCAAAAATAATTCTTTTAAAAATATTATTTTACCTATTTAATATTATAAATTAAAAATAACTTAAAATATAAATTAATATTAAATATTTATATTGAGAAATGCATCGAGTGTGCAAGAAAATTTGATTTAATTTCGAACTGAAATTAAGTTTCCAACATAAATTATAATCAAATTACTTCATTTCAATGAAATTATCTTATAACTGTTGTTATTCCTCAACTCAAAATTCACTTCCGAAATATTAAGTACTAAAAAATAATTAAGCTCAGCGGCACTAGTTGTAGTTTTATATTGATATCGAAAACAATTAACTTTTCTAATATATTTCTTTTTACCTGCGGAACCAGTTCTCTGCTTTCTCATCAAGAAACCATTTTTTATCAACCCTAGCTTTAGCTACCACCAGCTATTCTTCCACTTCCACTTCATCTTCAACCAAAACGAACAAATCTTACCATACGGATCTTGTCGAAGAGAGATGGTGGGGTCGAATTTGAAAGCGGAGACGATGAAATTGATGGATCAACGAGCCTTAATGGAGACTGAGATGAACGTAATCATCGAACGCCTCTGCCAACCTGGAGGTCCCGGCCTCTCCGGAAACCTCGTCGATTCCGAGGTTGATTTTTCTCTCTTTAATTTTTTTATCGGCTGATTAATCCTCTTCGAACTTTTTTTTTTTTTTTATCGGCTGATTAAACCTGATAAATCTTTGCAGGGATTTCCCAGGTCGGATATTGACATCCCAGCTGTGAGAGCTAGCCGCCATAGGCTTGCTGGTAAATTCATCACACTTTCGATTGCCATATCTGTGGGAGTATTCTCCTTTAGCATTGCCCTTAAAAGCCTCTGTAATTAGTAGTCTTTTTCGATAATATGAGGGGGCATGTTGACCTTATTTGTCCTACATTTGGAAACTAACTTCACCGGATTCAACATATGTATAAATCAAAGAGGCTTCTCCTCCTATCCCTGTTTGTTGATTTAATAATTTATGCTGAAATGACTTTTCTATTACCGGTGGTGTTTGTTTCTTCATTCACTTTGTTCCTGGTGTTGCAGAGCTCCGTAGTGACCACAAGGAGATTACCGAGAAGATAAACCGAAACATTCAAGTTTTGCACTCTGGGAGGCTAGTATCTGCACCTGCACCTGTGAAATATGCTGGTTAGTTAATTTCACATTCATAAATAAAACCTAATGGAGAAAATCGAAAATGGTCTCGGATGTTTATCATATGGGCCTATATAGTCCCTTGATGTTTCGAATGAACCAATTTACTCCCCGGTGTTGTCGATTCTGGACCAATTTGGTCATTTCGTCACGATTAAAGGTCAATTTTAACGGGAATCTCGCACGTGCCCTACACGTGGTCCCCTAAAAACTCACTAAATCATGTCTGAATCGATAAATTGAAAGAGTTACTGAAATTAGGCACAACAATAACCCACTAACACTAGAACTCATGTTCGAATTTTAGAGGACAGATATTCAGTAACCATTTCGATTATCGATCTAGACATGATTTAATGGACTTTTAGATTCCCGAACTCGACGCTATAATCGTGACAAAAGAACCGAATTGGTCCAAAATCGACAACATCTGGGACCAATGTGGTCCGCAGGGTAAACATTGAGGACCATTCTGGTTTTTCTCCCTTACCTTCATTTACTCCCTTTATTTTCTCGAAGAAACAAGCCTTCGCACAGGCAAAACATAAAAATCTTGCTTCTTCCTCACGCATTCACATCCACGCGATTTCCTTACAGGGACAAATGCTCAAGATGAACATCATATCAGCCCGTCTTCAACTTCCCAGATTCCTATTCCCGTTGAGCCTCTTTCCAATGCTGTGGAAGTTGACGTATTTCCCCCTCAAGCCTTTGCATTGGTTGATGAAATCAGCGAGGCGTCTCCAGCAGCAGAGGACGGTTTACAACTTGGAGATCGGATCGTGAAGTTCGGGACCGTGGAATTAGGGGACAACTTGATTCAAAGACTATCAGCAGAGGCACAGAAGAACCGAGGCCAAGGTGTGCCCTTGACTGTAATGAGGCAAGGTGAAATGATTAATATTACAGTCACCCCTAGAGCTTGGTCGGGCCGGGGCCTACTCGGGTATTGCTTCCTTTCACCATCTTCCCTCATTCTGCTTAATTTTTGTGGCTCCGTTCTTGTGAGGCCCTAAACATTTGGCCCTATGTGATATTGGGCCCTGAGGACTAAATCAGGCCCACGTGAGCACTGGTTTTGTGATATTTTTATTTTAGTGGCCTTATGTGATGTTGGGCCGGATTTGTGGCCCTGTGCAGTAGGCCATGATGCACAGGCCCAAATCTGGCCCTGAATCGGTATATACGAAAGAGGCTACTGAATTAACTCTAATATGATTGTGTTCTGATGTGTGTTTCTTCATGCTATACAACGCAGGTGTCATTTCCGAATGTTGTGATCGATGGTTTACGGTTATGAAGACTCCTCCGTTGATGATGTCAATGATTGAACGTTCTACCGATCTACTTACCGATTGTGTAATAACTCCATGAGACCAGTTTTCTGTCGGGCAATTTGTGTAATAACTCCATAGTTTTTCCTGTGTTGCATGTTTTTCATGTCTATCAACCATAGAAGTCCACTCCACAGCAGCGCATCCCTAAGGGGAATTTCGCCGAACAGCTTCTGCGTGTGGCCCATGACGAGATTGGACGTGTAAAACTCTATCAAAAGCACTGCAAAATTCCAACTTGATTACATGGGCCTGCGATTTTATTGTACCACTCAATAGGGATTACTTGCTGATTGAAAAAAAAAAAAGAATAAGAAAAAAAAAATCTGGTTAGTTTATTTACTGGTTAGGTGGTCGTCTACGTCACTCAATTTTTTAGATGGTATGCAAAACTTAGTTTGATATGTAGAATTGAAAGCTACCAATCATTCGTAGGTATATGTGTATCAATCACAAAAGTTCACTTCTTTTTCCCCACTTTTTTATTTTCTTGACTTCCAACTTTTTTTTTTTATGAGGCTAAGAATATTAGTGACATTTTCAACGCACACAACAGTACGAAACCTATACCACAAGCGCGTGTCGGCCGCCCTATTAATAAGCAATAATAACTCTAAATATTTTTCTTGGAGCTTTGAAGAGATTCGTACGAAAGCTTCGCCATTCCATGCATCAACCACTGCTTATGCCACCAGGTTAGCTAAAAAGATTGAATTTTTTTGCTAGTTTTCAATTGGGGAAATCATTTGTTTATTTATTGACTGTCTTCAATTAATCTTTCCACTCCGAAATCAGTGCATCGCTTCTTCTCCGTGTTTGTTGGGTTTTCTTTAAGCATTTGATATCACTGTATTTTTCTGGGATTTCGCTTTCGGGATTTGATTATTAATTTGTTATATACGCAGTGGCTTCTGTTCTTGGGGGGGACACCTTTTTCTCTGCTTAATTATTGCAACTTGCGGCTTCTGTCGAGTCGCAGGTTTTGGGATTATATTTTCTACCCTCGTTTATTCGACCAATATTCTCTGCAATTATATGGGTATACAACAAAAGATAAATTGGACCGGCGGCGATGACTGTTTCGTATTATAAATTAATACCCAGTGGATGGTAATAATATATTGCGGTGTGTATTATACGTCAAATTACTAAATTAGGTCACTAATTATGCCTTTCGTATTTTTTGGGTCACTAAGTTTCATAATTGTAAACTTATGTCACTAAATAACGGATCTGATTTTTTTTGGGTCGTCGGTGAATTTTTCCGGCGAAAATTGTCGGAAATCCGACGTGACCAATGATATGTCGGCAGCCACGTCGGATTTCCGGCAAATTTCGCCGAAAAATTCACCAGTGACCCAGTAGAAATCAGATATGTTACTTAGTGACCTAAGTTTGCAATTATGAAACTTAGTGACCCAAAAAACACGAAAGGCATATTTAGTGACCTAATTTAATAATTTGGACTGTATTATATTATCATGCTTTAGCATCTCAATTTTCACTAGTTGCGTCCAAAGAACAAGATCGATTTTTTATCTCGTAAGTTTGTAAATTGCCCATTGAAAAACAAGAATGTTTAATTGGTTTGAAGAAGCCTCAAAATATAATTAACAAACAGCTGATCTATAGGCTGAGGACTTAAAAAGAAGGGATATCACTGAGGCGTTCTAAATTTCTGATGTGGATGATGTTGGTGGTGAAATTGGGGTCGAATTACTAAATTAGATCACTAACTATGAGTATCGTGTTTTGGGTCACTAATTTTCCTAATTGCAAGTACATATCTCTAATCTTTTGATTTCCGCAGCCACGTCATCGATCACGTTGGATTTTCGGCATTCGTCTTTGGAAAATTCATTGTTGACCTAAAACTTAGTGACTCACAAAATACGATAATCATACTTACCGACTTTATTAGTAATTTGGCCCGAAATTTCCGATACTCTTGATTCATCACTCTTACGGTTCTTCCTTCAAATCTGTCTTATGCCGAAACTCCAACACTTAATCATCGTCCTCAATTTCTGCCTCCAACAGAAGACATGGAAGCTGCTGCCACGTCATCCAAGAAGAAACCAATCAGAGAAAAGCTCCACGAGCTCCGAGCCGCGGCTTCCACCGCCTACCACAGCAAGCCCTTCTCCCACTGGCTCCTCCTAACCCTCAGCGCCTCTGCCATGCTCGTGGCTTTCCCGGCTTCTTCCCTCCTCTCCCGCGTCTACTACTCCAACGGCGGCGGCAGTAAGTGGATCATCTCTTGGGCCGCCGTCGTCGGTTGGCCCATACCGGCACTGGCCCTAATCCCCACGTACTTCGTCTTGAAAGTCAACCCTTCTCCGCTGACCCTAAAGCTCCTCCTCTCTTACGTCATATTAGGGTTCTTCTCCGCCGCCGACAACCTCCTCTACGCCTACGGCTACGCCTACATGCCCGCATCGACGGCCTCCCTGCTGGGCTCCACCTCTCTAATATTCTCAGCCCTCTTCGGCTACCTCCTTGTCAAGAACGAAATCAACGCCTCGACGGTGAACGCGATCGTGGTAATCACGGCGGCGATGGTCGTCATCGCCCTCGATTCGAGCTCCGACCTGTACGGAAACGCCACGAGGGCACAGTACAAAATGGGTTTCCTCTGGAACATCCTGGGCTCGGCGCTGCACGGCCTAATCTTCGCCCTGTCGGAGCTCGTCTTCGTGAAGCTGGTGGGGAGGGTTTCGTTCCACGTGGTCCTCGAGCAGCAGGCGATGGTCTCCTTCTTCGGATTCGTCTTCACCACCGTGGGGATGGCGGCGAACGGGGACTTCAAGGCCATGAGCGAGGAGGCGAGGGGATTCAGAGGGGGTAAGGGGTCGTACGCGTCGGTGCTCGTGTGGGCGGCGGTCGCGTTTCAGCTGGGGATATTGGGGGCGACGGCGGCGGTGTTCTTGGCCTCCACGGTGTTCACGGGGGTTCTTAATTCGATTAGGGTTCCGATAACGAGCGTTGCGGCGGTTGTGTTGCTGCACGATCCCATGAGCGGGTTCAAGATTTTGGCTCTGGTTGTTACCTTCTGGGGATTCGGTTCCTACGTGTATGGGAGTTATCCAAGGAGTAGAGATCCTCTGCGTCACTGATGACGTCACTTGGATGATTATATATAAGGTGTTGTGTTTGGAAATGTTTATTGTGCAAATTATGGTTGTTGATAAACTAAAGCTGTGATTGTATTGAAATATTTCACATTATGCAAAGAATGATATCATTTCGTTTAACATGGTCAATATTATAAAATTGGATCACTAAGTATATCAGTTTTCGTTTTAGGATTACTATATTTGATAATTATAAAAAATAAATCACTAACTTCGTTTGTGCAAACAAAAATAGGTCACTAGAAAAAATATGTCAGTAACTTCGAAGTTAGTTACCTATTTTTGTTTCAACATACGAAGTTAGTGGTCTATTTTTACTTTGACATACAAAGTTAGTGACATATTTTTGTCCGATATACGAAGTTAATGGCCTATTTTTACAATAATTTTGTTTGAACATATAAAGTTAGTGACCTAATTTTGCAATTATCAAACATCATGACAAAAAAACGAAAACTGAAATACATGGTGTATAATTGCCGTAAAACCTATTTTGTAATATTTCCTTTAACATGGTGTATAATTGCCGTAAAACCTATTTCCACGTAGTTCGATCCAAATGCAAAATGGCCCAAATAAATTATCAGCCCGGCCCGATCTCTTTATATGATTAACATTGAATATGTGAAAGGAATATTAAATGAAACAGCTATTCTATAAGTTTCATTTAGCAGTTTCGTGATTTTTATATTAGTGGCCTATTATTTACATTTCTTGATAGACAGCTAATGGAGACGATTTCGTGGATATTACCTATATACTACTTGATCAACTAGTTTCGTTTGTCTCCTGAAAACACATCAACGGCTCGTATACATCTGCTCTATGTGGGAAACAATGTTTGTTATTTTATTTTACTTTTTTAGGTTGTCATGTTTCTATATAAGTACGGTAGAGGTACTATTTCAGCAAGTTTATTAGGTATGCGATAATATGCAATATATGATAAACATTTTATTGCGACTTCCCGAAAGTGTATATGTGTTTAACCAATTTATTAGATCATATCTATCGACGTGCCTGAAATAATATCATTTTAGTTGCAGAATATGGCTTGATAAACTTAATTCATTAAAAGATTCGAGAAATTATTTAGCTTCATGAAGTTAAAATCAATTTACATTAACTCAAATATATATCTTCTACTTTTAAAAAAATTGCATTATCGCCGTATACAAAGAAAGCTCAGAGGATGTTGGAACAAATAGAGTATATGCTGAAATGTTTAATGGATTAACCAGCGATATATTATAGTCTAATAATCATAAAATACTTGATACACAACCTTTGAATAATTTATTTAGCAAGCACTATTTTCATACTTTTGGAAATTACACACAATACATGAGCTTGGTGTAATTAATGTACTCATTTTTTTAACACTATATGCATAATATTATATTTAGCAAGCATTAACATATATCATAACCACATTAACTTCCACAAACAGAATCTGTATACTGCTAAGACGAATGATTGATTACTACGCAAACCGCGTGTGTTTGCATACGATGAGGTAATAATAAAACAGCAGATAACACAAAAACCCAAGCTGCGACAACAGCTGAGCGAGAGAGAGAGAGAGAGAGAGAGAGAGAGAGATCAAGCACGTAGATATATTAAACTGCATGTTTAGCCGGTTTTTTATCAACATCCAACGGCCAAGATTTAATCAAGCCGGCTACTTGCCTCATTAATTTCCATTTTTTGACAGCCCACAAAATAATAATTCACCATTCTCCTTTAAAACCCTCTTCTCCCCTCTGTAGACTAAGTCATACACTTCCCAAAAACACAAAAATTATCTTCAGAAACCAACCTTTGACATGACTAAGTTATCACAACGGAACTCAAACAATAATGCTTCCAAAGCCTGTCTTAACAACGTGATGAACCCCTGCATGAAGCCCAAAAGAACGAGGAAGACAATCCCGAGAGATTCTCCGCCTCAACGTAGCTCGATTTATCGCGGGGTGACGAGGTTTTAACTAAATATTAGCTCGATTAAATTTCGAATTGCACACAAAACCCTAATGAAAAACGAGGAGTAATTACATATGCATTTTTCTTGTTATAAAGGCATCGATGGACGGGAAGATACGAAGCTCATCTGTGGGATAAGAATTGCTGGAATGAAGCACAGAACAAGAAAGGAAGACAAGGCATGTATTATCTGATTCGTATTAAAGTTTGAATTCTTATAACTCACATTGAGTTCATTTTTATACACATATATATCTGGCGTTGATTTGCTAATGCATGTTGATGGAAACTGCAGTGTATCTTGGTAAGTTCTTATCTAGTTTGACTTTCCTTTCAACATTTTTAAATTAATAATTATTGTAATTTTGTTCTTTTTCATGTGAAAGTAATAAAAGGATCATTAATTGTCACATTTTCTTGTATTCAGGCGCTTATGATGATGAAGCAGCAGCTGCCCGTGCGTATGATTTGGCTGCACTCAAGTATTGGGGTCGAGACACTATACTCAATTTTCCGGTAATTAGTTAACGATATATATATATTATATATATATATATATACATATATCTATTGCGTGTGATTTATACATATATTAGTCACAACGTAAAGGAAAAAAAAACATTTTTATTCGTTACATAATCATGATAGGGACTAACTTTTGTCTTCCGTGTGCATTATTTTTATAGGCATCAACATATCATCAGGAGCTACTTGAAATGGATGGCCAAGCAAAGGAAGAATATATCGGATCATTGAGAAGGTATAAAGTTAATTACTTTTATTATTCATTTTTTAAGGATGTAGCTTAATTAATTTTAATTGATAGTGAGGCTGATTAATCTGATGCATTTGGGTTGAAAATTGCAGGAAAAGCAGTGGTTTCTCAAGAGGAGTTTCCAAGTATAGAGGAGTAGCGAGGTAAATGATTATTACCTAAGCATCAAATAAAAAAAAAAAAAAAAAACTATACCTCAGGTCTTAATCCACGTATATATATTCTTCTAATCATATTTGTTATCCGGAGTGAAATATGCCAATAAACGAGACAATTTGGGTCTATTTTGTATGTCTATACTTAGTTCGACATGATTTCTTCTCTTACCAAAAATAACTACTACACAAACACGTAAAAAAAATTATTAAATTGATCGATGATGGATAATATAATATAATGATCAATGCAGACATCACCACAGCGGAAGCTGGGAAGCTCGAATTGGCCGAGTTTTTGGAAACAAATATCTCTATCTTGGAACTTATGGTAACTAAATACCTAATTTACTTATATAATTTAGTGTCAATATCATTCATCATTTAAAGATATCTTATATTTTAATGTTCGCAGCTACCCAAGAAGAAGCAGCAGTAGCATACGATATGGCCGCTATAGAGTACCGAGGGCTCAACGCCGTCACAAACTTCGACCTCAGCCGTTACATAAGATGGCTGAGACCTAATAACGGCAATAATAACAGTTACGGCGTTACCACCAACGAAGCTAACAACAACATAAACCTAACTCCAACCCAAATGACCCACGACTCCGGCAGCTCAACCGCCCAAAAGCCGCCGGATTCCGGCGTACCTCAGCCGCGGCCGGCCACCAGCGCCACCTCGGCGCTGGGCCTGTTGCTGCAGTCTTCCATGTTTAAGGAGATGACACTGACCAAGGAAGGAACCGATGGAGACGGCGATGATTATTACAGGCCGCCGCCGCATGAGGAAGAGTCTTCGTACTCGGATCCGATTAGCTCTGCCGCTGCTGCGACGACTATTACTAGCATAATGCCTGAGGATGTAAAGGCGGGCTTTGGGGCTGACGATTTCTGTGGGGAGGATTTCTATGGGGATATGAGCTCTTTCATGCAGCAGCAGCAGAAGCCACACGATCATCCGTTTGATTGGATGATCAACGGTCAGGATTTGATGCTGTGAACTGATTTTCCTGCTGATTTCATTCTTTCAATTTTTTTCTCCCAGATATTACGGGATGCAATAAAGAATATATATTTGATGGATTTGCCAATTTTAAAGGCTTCGCAGCAATTGCGCTTGTATTACGTGTTTGATCAAATATCATTAGCACCACGCTTAATTAAATTTGCTAGTATCTTTTTTTTTGTTCTTTATCATATTATGGAAACCAAAAATACAATAAATCAAGAATTCTCTTACGTAAGAAGCATGTACAACTCAAGGATCGACGAGGGGAGCTATTGTACTAGTCAACTTACCATAGTCAACGTTATTATTATTATTATAACTCCAATTCAACTCAATTTCTTGACCATGCCTTTCCTTGCTCTTGTAATACAAGGCCGTGTACGAAACAAAAGTCAAAATCCTTACCAAACAAGAACCGGTCACTACGAAAAAACCGGTCAAGTTGTCCTCCAATGTCCAATATTTCTCACCCTTGATGATCATCTTTGGAGTTAAATAAAAACCCAAAGACAAAAGATTTAAAAGAATATTCAATAAAAACCCTATTAATTTCTGACCCTTCATGATCTCTGCAGATTTCCCCAACGCTTCAATCCCGTAAGTCCCTTCATCGTCAAGCACCGAAACCACTAACCCTAGTACGAAAACACTCGAGAGATTAAGGTAGAAAACGTAAGCAACGATACCGAACAAGAAAAACCATCCAATGTCCGAAAAACTCGAACTCCCCCCACTAAATATAGGAGACACGAAAAAAAACCCGAAGAAAAAGAACCCTACGACGAAAACGGTCGTGTAGAACCCCGTTACGAATGTTCCAGTCCAAATTTTCAATATCAATAAAAACAAGCCTTTCAATGAAGAGGCTCTCTCCGTATCCTTGTAGCTCGCGGCTGATAGTATAATTGTGGCTGTCGTTGGCAAGAATGTGATTACGTTGTAAGAAAATACGAACCCTACATACGTGGTAATAACAAGTGGGAAATCATCCCTAATCTTTGTGAGATGGCCCGAGAATTTATAGTTGTTGGAAGTTGAAATCGGGAAGAACGATTCTTTCACGAGCATGTCGAGCATAAGACAATTGGATGAGGAGAAGCTGAAGATCCAAAAGAAGGCTGCGGATGAGATTAGGGAGATTGTCGTTAGTGAAATAATGGGCTTGAAGTTTTTGGACATAACTATGACGGTTTCTTTGAGGATTAACAGAAAATTAAAGAGATTGCGGAAATTGCCCATGGTGGCTATTTGCATTGCCTAATCTTCGTGGTGTCTATATATATATGTGTGTGTGTGTGTGTGTGTGCGTGTGTGTTGTTGCGTGAAATTTAGGGTTTTGACTTCAAGGTTGGCTTTTGCTGGACAAGGTCTTTGGTGGTAATACTTGGTCAAGTAATACTAGAAACTAAGAAAAAGTAATCATATCTTTAATTGGATTCTATAAAATGATAATATTGTTTTCAGATATCGGATTAACTTGTAGAAACGGTCAACTAAACCAAATCAAGTTGAGATGCTCATTAGTCATATTATATAGTCTACGGATGAAACAGCCAACGGATGTTCAACTGCTGTAATAAGCACAAGGAAAAATTCCATTATTACATTAAACATTTCTATTCATACACAAAATCGACTCCATATCTACACGAGCAGCTAGTGAGTCATATGCATGACAATTGATAACGTTCGGGGGAAATACAAAGCAGCATTAAAATAAAACCAACCACCATGACCAAACAAACCATATTAGAAGGCTATATTATATATATATATATATATATATATGTATGTGTGTGAATAATAATGACTACCATAATGAGAAGGATATTATGTCTTTAATAACCTAGCCATAATATATAATGTTATTCGCTTCAAATTCTTTGATTTTGTTTATAATGCTGGGGGTATTATTATAGGTGTGAAAATTTAAAGTTTTGTTTGTATGTGGATAGTGTCGAAATTGATAAATCGGTTGAAAGTGGGAGGTGACACTGATGATCACATGTAGCTTCTCGGGTCATTCTAATGGGGCAAGATTTAAGAGATAATGCAGTGGGAAAAGCTTGATGGGCTCCTCAAATATTCTTAGTGCTGCCCATTATATATCTTTGTAATACTTATATTTTTTTATATATTGAACTATTTTCAAATATTGAATAAATCATCACTTAATAACAATGAGGACGACGACGACGATCAGTATGAATGAGTAGTGAAAGTGATACTTCGAGATAAGAAAAAAATGGTGGAAACGAATAAAGAAAAAAAATGAAATCTATGTATTAGATTTTTTTTTATTAATTTCATGTTTGTATAATTGACTATACAAGGGTGCGAGGAATACGATTTCGGTTACGATTTGAACCAGACTTATTAATTGTTACTGATAGTTCGATTACGGGTTAAGCCCTTACCCACCTCTACATTGTATTCAAAAAATCGATTTATTTTATCTACCCATATGGAAAATCTGTTAATTTGTTTGAAGAATGGACCTTCTGATGAATAAAGGGCAAATCCCGTAAAGAAAATAGAATAAATGGACATTAGTATAGCCAAAAGAAAAATATTTGATATAGAAAAGGGGGACAGGACAGAAATATTAGAGAAAAGAACAAAAAGCCCTATTTATCCAATTCAAAAGTCGAACGCAGGCAATCCACCAACACCACCGGTGGAGATCCGCGGCGTCGTCACCGTCGTCCTCTCTACATCTGCCTCAATCAGCTGATAACACCCGTTTACTCTTGGGTGGGCCAATTCCCGACCGCGTGGAGCACGAGAAATTCAGGTAACTATAATTTGATCATCGTAGGAAGGATTTGTAATGTTTTTGGCATGAGAACTGCATACCTCTTGACGCGACTGATCAGTTGTCTAATTTTGGCTGTATCGATCTTCTTAATTCAAATCGCTTGACCTTTATTTGTTGGATTCCAATTTGAGCTGAATGACAGTGTTTCTTGCAATACTCAATAAGTTGTATCGTTGAATTCAGAATCTTAGGATTAGCCCTGAATTGACCTTCACCTGAATAGAGATAAAAGTCTTCTTGTTCGTGTCAATTGGTTCTTTGTGCATTTCCAATGCCAAATTAAATGTTTAGTTTCCCTAATCCCATGGATGGGGATGCACATATAGCATAAACTATTGACTTTCTGGTACATGTAGATAGTAAAAGTTTAACTGGCTGTAATGACATTTGCAAGGTTGACCTTATAGATTCAGAAATTTCCGTATTTGTATATATGCAAAATGTTGTACATCCTGATGCATTTTCGGAGTATCCGTATGAGTTATTTATTCGTTTTTGTGGAAAAACAATCCAACATTAGGAAGTCGTTTTTTTAGCTATTGAATGAGGGTTTAAAAGGGCAATGCAGAGTGAGATCCTAAAATAAGCAGTGAAATTATAAGATGAAATTGGTTAGAATCTTAATCAACTGAATGCATATTGACATACTAATGATGTTTGTCCTTTTTACGTAATTCATTCGCGTTTGACTTTCAGTTACCATATACTCTCTTTATCTCGAAAACTTTCAGGAATTTTTTTATGGGTTCGAGAAGAAACAGACATCGCACATACGAAGAACGTTACGTTCGAGAACACGAATCAACTCGTCGACGCCCGCTCCCCGATGCTCTCGAGGATGAATTTTCAAGGCAACCGGCAGAAATCGAAAGGCTCGTATCAGACAAACGCAGGTTAGCCTCCGCCCTCTTGTCCATGAGGCAGGATCTTATAGCAGCACAGCAAGAAGGGCAAAGGATCAGAGAAGACATTAACAACATCAACGCTGAGGGCGATGTTGAGATTAAGATTTTGTTGGACAAAATCGCGAAACTAGAAGCGGATGTGAGAGCCGGGGATGCTAAAAAGAAAGAACTCGAGGAGCTGCTCGTCGAGGCACGGGGCTTGGTGTCCGAAAGGGTGGAGACATCCGAGAAGATCCAGCTGGCGAATCGGGAGCTAGAGGAGCTTCCTAAAATGGAAGCTGAACTCGAGAGCTTGACACAGGAGCATCAAACGTTGCGGTGAGTTGTTGAATTATTTGATTTAAGCAGTTGTTTCCAATAGTTCATCGTGTGGTGTGGCACCAACCGAATTCTCATTTTTTTAGTAAAGGGTTTATTTTGAAACACAGCTATAAACAACCCTTCAAATCTCATATATTAGCAAGGTGTTGGTTTTAGCAATCTTGGTGCATAGTTGCTTTAGTACGTACATTTGATGGTATTGCTCGTTGCTCATTTAGTATGATTTGTTTGAATCATGCTTTCCACAATGTTTTATAGGCTTTTACCTTCTTAAGAGTCAAAGCCTCAAGAGTTTAATATAAAGCAGGGTCTACTTAGTTCATGGAGCATCATCTTGCACCTTTGTTTCTTCATTTGATGTCTTTAATCTCAAACTATCATTTTTATTATGGAAACAACAGCAAAACTTTCGAACGTAAAAAGGGGGTAAACGCCGAGAAAGTGGAGCAAATGAAGAACTTGGAGAAAGACCTCGTTCACCTGGCCAATCAAGTCGAAAGGCAACGTGCTCATTTATCAAGAGCAGAGCAGCGAGCTAACGGTAATTCCCTTTTCTACTAAAAACTTTTGCCTTCAATGGTAACATTTTTACACACACATATCCCTCCATTTATAGGTGCAGTGCCTCCACCACCACCACCACCACCACATAATGGTCCCCCATACATGAACCATGATTACTCATATCCAAAGCCGGCGGTGCACCATGTGGACAGTTACGGTAGACCCATCGGCCAAATTTTCGGTCCCGAAGGTGTTAATCAATACCCCAACGGTGGATTTCCCACAGTAAATGGCGGTGTAGTTAA
Organism: Linderniella brevidens; assembly: GCA_004919715.1. Lineage (NCBI taxonomy): Eukaryota > Viridiplantae > Streptophyta > Magnoliopsida > Lamiales > Linderniaceae > Linderniella > Linderniella brevidens. The sequence goes on from SWDC01000146.1 coordinate 1,944,763, forward strand.
CCCGGGTTGGGGAGGGGGCTTGTAGTAGTAACTCTCGTCCCATGAGTTGCAAAGTGTTGGAAAACATTGACTCAATTGTAGAAGAAAACTACACACATTGAACTCTGGTTAAAACTTGTATATGCTTTTGCCTTGGATTTGGTATAAATTCAGATTGCGTTCGTGGGGGTTTATTTATAGCTAGTTATCTTCGTGTATTTTTTGTATATCTCGGTCATGTTTGTTGACCCGACCCGGCTCCAAATGGGTCAAGCAAGTACCCCAACCGTGTACAGCGTCACACTCCACTCACTTCATTTCTTTGAATCACATGCCTTTTCCTCTTTCCTTTCCACTACTTACCAAGAAGATAAGAACAAGAGCTGAGGAAATTTAAGAAGAAGAAAAAAAGGTAAAAAGAAAATGGTGCGGCTGAGCAATAATCTGGTCGGAATCTTGAACATCGTCACATTCCTCCTATCCATACCCATCATAGCCGGCGGAGTATGGCTCTCGCGCCAGCAGTACACCGAGTGCGAGAGGTTCCTCGACAAACCCGTCATCGCCCTCGGCGTCTTCATCCTCGCCGTCTCCGTCGCCGGCATAGTGGGCTCTTGCTGCAGGGTGACGTGGCTTCTGTGGGTTTATCTCGTCGTAATGTTCCTGTTGATAGTCCTCTTGTTCTGCTTCACCGTGTTCGCCTTCGTGGTGACCAACAAAGGCGCCGGTGAGAAACTCTCCGGCAAAGGGTACAGAGAGTATCGGCTCGGCGACTACTCGAATTGGCTTCAGAAGAGAGTCAACAAGAATTGGGATAAGATCCACAGCTGTTTAGTTGACAGTAAAATCTGTCAGAAACTTCTTGATCAATCTGGGTCAACCACCGTTGACCAGTTTTATCAAGAACATCTCTCCGCTCTTCAGGTACCCTTTCTTTTTCTTGTAATCATTCTTTGATGTGGGACTGTTTTTTTTTTGTTTTTTTTCTAGCATCCGTTGGAAACTATTCTAATTTATAGCCGGATATTTCTCTAGAATCGCGTTTTGAATTCACTTTTCAAAGACAATATTTCGTCTCGAAGACTAGAGAATAATATTCTGATGCGTTTGTAAATTTAATGCGTTTGAGTTGGATGTCTCTGCACTTATTTATAACCCAAGATTCAACCAGTTGTGTCCATTCGTCAGTGGACACAACACCTTTAAGATTGGTGTCTGTTCACCAACATATACCACCTTTTCGAACATACATACCCTTTAGGGTCACTGCACACCATATCGGGTGCATGCGGATTCGGGTGCCACTAGGGCCGCTGCCCCTAGGACCCCGCAAGGGGGCCGCGCCCCCTTGACCCCCGCTTGGTTTTGGGTGCCGAAATAAGCGTTACCCGAGCGTGCACTTCGCACCTCCTAACTCGTGTACGCTTTTATTCCCAATTAGACTAAAATATGTAACAGCATCTATGGTTTAGAATTGTCAGTTAAATAGATGATAATTTAATGATTCAGAGCTTGATCTTCTTCTGAAACAATGTGCTCCTTTCACTTTGTTACGAAGCCGCTTTGTTAAAAGGTTTTGTGCCTTTATAGGGCCTCATAAAAGTTGCTTCCCATCTTAACTTTTCTTTTACTAAAAAAAGGCATAATTATTTTTTATTATGTGTATATATGTGGGGAATGGTGTTTTGAGGACACATAAAATCTAAAGGCCGATAATTTTGGAAAATAAGTTTCCAAATTGAAGCAATTTGAGTGCAGTTAAGGCGGATAACCTAATGTGAATCCGGAATTAACACGCATTTCGCATTAATTGTCCTCAAATTGCTTCAATTCTTCGGCGACGCTGATGCAGATCGAATTTTTCCGTAGGATTTCTTCCCAAAATTAATTGTCACGTCATGTGTGTTAGTTACTGGTTAGAACTAGTTTTTCAGTGTCAATTGTTCTCAAATTGCTTCAATTTCGAAATTATCCTAAAATCGTCGCCTTTAATTTAAGTGTCCTTAAATTGTCAGGCTAAAGATAACAATTGACCCGAATTCGATCAACCCAACAACCTATTGGTTAACTTTGAAGCTTGTCTTTGTTGGATTTAACTCTGATTTTATCGTGCTATGATTTTTTTTGCAGTCGGGGTGTTGTAAGCCATCGAACGACTGCAACTTCCAATACCTAAGCCCAACGAACTGGACGAGCACGGGTCAGTCGTCGGCTGCTATTACGAACCCGGATTGCCGGACATGGAGCAACGACCCGAGCCTGCTGTGCTACGGGTGCCAATCTTGCAAGGCCGGGCTTTTGGACAACCTTAAAAACGATTGGAAGAAAGTGGCAGTGCTCAACGTCGTCTTCCTCGTATTCCTCGTCGTCGTATATTCGATCGGTTGCTGTGCGTTTAGGAACAACATTCGGAGGAAATGATCGTTGTTCCTCTCCTTGCACTGTTAATGCTCTCCGATGTTATGTGATTTCGGTAAGAATATGTAAAGCATGTATTAACGATGCATGCAATATCTCAACCCTCTTTGTTTTTCCTTGATAATCGATGCTTGCCACTTTTCTTTTTTTTTTTTTTAAGTTATGGTTGCCACTTATAAAGGTGATGAAATGACTGGTTTTCTAGGTGTTCATAAAAAGATTAAGTTGATAAGGGCGATAATAGAAGTATATAGGGACACTTGGTTTAATTGGAGAATTACAACGGAAAAATCGCGAAGGGTTGAGCTCTTTTGGTTTTTATTTTTTCTTTTTTATTATGGGTCAGCTATTTAATTTTGATTTTTGGGTAATATTGCATGCTTTGACTATTCTCAAACAATAGAGATTTTATTTTTATTTTTTGTTATTTGCTTCTACTGGGCTTGATGAAGCCGGCAAGAGACTTCCTACGACTGGTTAAAAGGAACATTTTTCGTTATATCGAACATAATATCTCATCATTAATGTGAACTAACTTAGCCCGAACACAATCATTGTCGCATAAAGAGATGATTCCTGACTTTGCAATTAAATTATAGTCCTTCATGAGCACCGGATTCTTAATCCTTCAATTGATTAAGCAGCATCTTGATTCATTGGGCTTGCAATGTATAATAATAAACTTTTTAATCAAGCATCACGATTCATCCTCGCCAAAAGTATGAGACGAATGTTAATATATTAAAATAATTAAGTGCTAGAAATATAAATTCAATACCCTAACATACATAATATCATGTCTAAAAAAATATTTAATCCTCCGTCCATAATCATCGCCTTCACGTGGTCATCTTGTTTAAAGCTATTTATAATACTTCACACACACTAACATACACTAAAAGGTGGTAAGTCGTATTATTTTATATTAAGTATACATTAAGTAAACAACTGTTTGATTAATCCTTTCCGACAACTGTTAGTGAAAGTAATTATGTCTACTTTCAATTCGTTGGTGTCAATTCCTACTAACATTAAGATAAGTGTAATAAACTAAACCACCTCCATTTTAATTGTAGATTGTCTGCAATCATATATCTGTTGCTGATTATTAAAATCAAATATAAGCTAAAGAAAGGGCCATGACAGCTCTATCACTAATTCTGACATTCATATCTCTCACAATGTTAAAAGCAAAGAGAAAATAAAATAAAATAAAATTGTGGCATCAATTTAAATAAATAAAAGGGAAGGGTCCTCATACAATCTCAAGTGCTCTTATCTTTTCGATTAGTATTCTCATGCTTGCATGAGTGGCTTACAGACGTTGCTTCAAACTAGACATTGCATCTTTTCCCTTTAAACACAATCCTTTGATGCCCTCAATGGGTCCTTTTGATTTATTAATTATGCTTATATGTTGCGTGTGCGTGTGTGTGTGTGATTTCAACATAATCCATACTGCAAATCTTTGTGTTTTTTACGACAAAAGATTGGCAAATATGGCGATGGACGTAAAAATTAACCAGTACACTCAAATCCAAATATTGAATCCAACAACTTATCTAATTTCTTTCGAAAAGGCCTATTCGAGATGACATAAAGAAGGCTAAGGCTTCCATGTTTTCACATTCCACACATGCACAAGTTGAAATGATTTGGTGGGCAATTAATTCTCTTTATTCCCTAATCTAATCTACTGTATTATTATATAGAAAACCCTACCGTTACAGCTCTAAATCAACAGCTTTACATATCTGCATGGCCCAGGTGTGTTGGGCAGATATCATAATATATATATATGTATATATATATAAGAGGAGAAATCAATACCTATCAACGCCGATCAACTCATCATCATCATGGCTCTAACAAAGGTGGACTCTGATAATTACGGCCTAAGCCTTTCTCAAGCTCACCCCGAGACGATGGATTTTCTATCCCGTGCGTGGTGCGATTTTGCTCTTCAAGCTTTTCAGCCCGAGGCGACAGCGGAGAAAGGTAGCTCTCTGAATATGTTCGAGAACATTCCCGCCGTGAAGAACCTGCAGAAGATGGACAAGAGTGTCAAGGTTGATGATCATGGTTCTGATTATTTTGTGCCTCCTTGGAAAGCAAACGATTTGAAGGTAAAAAATGTTGTCTCTTTGCATGTTTGCCCGTAATTATTATGGGTTTTATTTATTTTTAGTCTATGTATATGTGGGAGTGACCAAGTAAATTAAGGGACGTTAATTTTAAGGACAATAAATTTCGGAATAGAAACAGTGAGGACAATTGAAGGTGAAACCGAATTTCAGCCTGTAACTAATGCAAGTGACACTTTATTTTGGAGAAAATCATACGTGACGTAAGGGCAAAATTCTATCCAAATAGAATATTTCCGACGCAATGAATCGATTTGAGTACAATAAATGACGGAAACCTAATTTCAGCATAGAACTAACACAAGTTAGGTGCAGATGACAATTAATTTGGGAAAATTCAACGTGATATCACGAAAAATTCGGTTCAATCAGCATGTCCGACGCCACTTAGAATTTTCTTCCAATTTAACTGTTAAGTATGCGCGCATGTGTTAACTCCGGGTTGAACATTAAATTTTAGCATTGACCGTCCCCAAATATACGGAAATAAAAAAATAATTAAGCCAATTCTTATATTGTTCAAAGAAATATATGCTAACCGATGGTCTTTCGAATTTCCCAGTCGTGGATATGGATGCAGCAAGCCATGCACCCGGAAGTGAACTACAGCAGCTGCTTCAGAAAGAAATGGGTAACTAAGGGACGATTAATTAATTAATTGCCATTTGGTTTTTCTCTAGTAGTTCTTCCTCTATTGCATAAAAAAAAAAAATTAAAAGTGATATCGAAACGTTAATTTATATGAATTAATCTACGTGAATTAGATTAAGACATAATTATAAGATTAAGTCACTAAGTATATATGTTTCAATTTTGGGTCACTATGTTTACAAAGTTATTTGCCAAATGAGTGATCCAAAATTGGAAAATTGTATACTTAGTGACCCAATATCGAACAATATATACTTAATGACCAAAAATTGTTTTGACATATAAAGTTAGTGACATACTATTGTAATTATCAAATATAATGACCCAAAAACGAAAACATGTATACTTAGTGACATAATTTATCATTTTCCCTTAGATTAAATATTACCCCAAAATTAACACGTTGTGCACATCACGTACCTGATACACACATGATTAAATACAACATTTACGCAACATCACCCTACACTTCACGGTGACTGCATCTGCATGCAATATTAATTTTCATTTTTTACCCGTCGCAGGTTACTTGGAAAATAGCAGCGCCGTTTAAAGGCGCATCGTCGATAAAGAAGTGGATCAAAGAAATGAGGCAGAAGCGCAAAGACGTGCAGAGGCTACAAAAGGCCGAAGCACACGCAGCACTATCGATCGCGGGCTTAGCCGCTGCTTTAGCCGCCGCAACAGCAGAAGGCACCGACACCAACAAAAGCACTCCCAGAGATTCAGCCGTCGCCTCCGCGGCGGCTCTGGTGGCCGCCCACTGCGCGAAGGCGGCGGAGGCAATGGGGGCTAACCGAGAGCAGCTGAAGAGCGCGATCGGCTCCGCCGTTCACGGGACGAGCCGCAGCGAGATTGTGACTCTTACGGCAGCGGCTGCGACGTGTAATGAATTTTTTTTTTTAAATTTTTTTTTGGGGATAAAAACCCTCACACGTTTTAGCGTTTGTTGCGTCCCGTCGACGCGATACACGAAAAAATGTAATATGCGTTTTTGCGCGTTTCGTTCGCAGCAATGAGAGGCGCCGATGCGTTGAAGGCGCGATCGGGCTGCGGCTCGACGTTGGTGCCGCTGGCGGAGGAGAATAATAATTGCGACCGAGGAGCGGATTTCGGCTTCGAGAAATGCAGATCGATTCTCGCTTTAGGGACAAATCTGAATTTGCGGGCAACGGATGGTAATGAAACTCTTTAGTCGATCGAGTTGAGGCTTAAAATAAGCAGGAAATATCGTTAAATTATAAGATTGAGTCACTAATTGCACGAATTTTCGTTTTTTTGTCACTAACTTTATATGTCTTAACAATATTAGGTCACCGATAAATATTTCGGCAAAAATTAACGGAAAATTCGGACGTGGCCGATGACATATGAGCAGCCAGGGCAGCTGACCGTGTCGGATTTCCTGTGATTTTTACCGAAAAATTCATCGGTGACCCAATTTCGTTAAGACATACAAAGTTAATGACTTATCTTTGCAATTATATAACATAGTATTCGAAATACTAAAATTAGTATAGTTTGTGATTCAATCTTATAATTGTTCCCGAAAAATATCGTTCTGAGTTCGATTTTCGGGCTAATTAACAAATAACCTCTGCAAATTATCGAACAGGAAGGTACCTCCACAGGTCAGTGAAGGTCGTTCTTAATGACGGAGGGAAGGTAATATAACCGTCAAAAATTAACCAACCAACTAACAAAATCTATTACATGAAGTGAAACTGAATTCTTGAGGACTCCGCAGGTTATTCTCAAACTGAAGAAACTCGGTGCCATAAACACATTCTCAAGGCACAGCGAAAGTGAGTTGGATCTTTTACAGCAGGCAATTCGATGGGGGAAACATATATGTAACAAATCATATATGTAAAAATGTTTATTCAGGTGTGATTTTGGATATCCACGTGGAGCTATACAAGTACACAGATGCCGGAGAAGCCGACGCCACCGGCTACCTCATCGTCCTAACGACGACGGACAAGGGAACGGTGAAGCTCGACATGATGAACGACTACACGCGCCACCTTGCGTGGTCGGAGGCTATCAATCGGCTGCTGGAGCTCTCCGCATCTTTCGCCGGCAGGCGTGGTGGTATTCAGCTCTACAGAGATTGAAAGATTCTCACCCTTTTGGGTTTTTATTTTTACAGCTTAATGCATTCCTCGTAACTACTGCAACTTTTGTAATATATATTCATCACCACATGCATTATTTATCAACGGAAACCCTCTTGAATTATCGGTCTTGATCATTTTTATTCAAGGCAATTATCGAGGCTATTAACCATTTAATACGGTCGTTACGACGACAGAAGAAAAATATGCCGATGTGAGGCCATAAATTTAATAGCGTGGCGACGACCTTGTAATAAAGACTACGTATGAAATGTTAAATCAAACGTAGTTAATGTCAGGAAAAGCCTTTTTACCGCATCTTTTTCAAGACTTTGGAGGGTACTTACTTGTGGTCAATTCGTATTTCTTTAATTAATAAATAATACTATATTTGACAATACTTCATTCATAGCATCATATATGCAATTTTGTAATAAAAAGTGGCAATTCGGCAGTATGGGCGGGTTTTCTAAATTTGGATTGCTCATTAAATAGATATATATATATATATAATTATATATGATTATGATGAAGTTGAAGGTAGCTGCAGCAATCTGATATGCACTGTAGATATCTATAGCTATTTTCCTATACGTGCTGCTGAAATTAATTGATTATTTCGTTTCTCAAAAACTTGTAAAAGACAATAGTCTCATTCATTCTCCTTTAAAACATAGATATATAACGTAAGTGAGGAGGTAAAAGATATATGTGTAGGAGCTGCAGAGATGAATGACAGATGAGCAATGGGACTTTCTCTGTTCAGTCAGATTTATCATTTCAGCGGCACACTGCTCTTTCTTTCTTGCTTCCTACTTCAATTTTGTTGACACACACACACAAAACACCTAGTAAGAAAAATTCATCCTTTTTATTTAATACTAAAATGTCCCATGCTTTCTTTTATGTCCCATATCAATACATATATCTATTATCTTGGTTTATTAATTTGAAAAAAGAATTATTTTTTTTTGCCAAAGTTCTCATTTGTTTATCATATGCTTGTTGCAATATTTAATTTCTAGTGGTGTATATTATATTCCCAGGTGACGCATAAATAATAAAACAAAGGTGGCAAAAATTGTAAAACGATTTATTAGCCCCTGCATATAAATACGTTCGAGTCTAGTTTTTGTTTCTATTATCTTAAATAGTTAGTTATAGAGAAAGTATCAGCTTTGTGGACTCCTCACTTATCTATCTCTATATAAACCATGTTTTCATCAGTCTTATTTTAGAAGATCAAACACACAGTAGCGTAGTTGTTTCTTACAAGTTATTTCATTTCTCAAAACTGGCGAATTTCTCATTCCTTCATATTTAATATGTAAAAGTTCTCTTGAATTCCAGCAAGCAAAACTAGCAGGGATGCACATAATCACATTGGTGGCGAGAATGTGGAAAGTGAAGACAATGGCGTTATTAGGGCTTCGTGAATCAATATCATCAATGTTTGTGATAGAAATTTCATGATCTACGTGGTGCAATCCTAACTGAGCTTGTTAATAGTATTTTTTTATAATTTAAAAAAAATTTATTTATTTCTTGACCTTGCAAGGCTTTTATTTTTTCTTATTTTATTTCATTTTTACTTTCGTGCATCTCATCAAGTTTGAATTTCCCGTATCCTTCCTTCTTAGCTATTCCTTCTGAGCTTCTATGTATTTGAATTTTTCTACCGGTGTTTCCTTAGTAGATAGCTCATTGTATGTTCTACCATGCTTGCTATAGCCAAGCGATCAATATTTTTTGTATTTTCATTACTTTACAATGTTGAATAACAGTTTTATCTCAGTTAATGATTTTACTTTGTGCAGCACATAGTAACGCCGTTGTTGTTCTTGAATGATTTCAAGCGTGATATTATTGCTGATGATAAAAAAATGCTATTTATTTTTTTCGTCACGAGGTATCCAAAAAACGCTATTGATAGAATCAATAGTTATTTACTAGAAACTTCATATCGTGAAGATCGGTCGATGGAGTTAATTTGTTTATTAAACGCGTTCAAATTTCGCCGTCTTATTTTTCATTTACGTTCCTTTGGTGTTTTTTTTTAAATGACATCTGAGATTTGTTGTAATAACTGCACAATGTAGCCAGAAATTTACAAAACGATGGTAGCTCGGAACATTTGGCTTCAAACACATTTTCTTGTTTAGTACAGATTTTAATAATAATAATAATAATAATAATAATAATATGGATTTGAGGTCTTATTGGGCCGAATCTGAATTATTCGGTCCATTTATTTAACCTTCACACGGCCTTCCTTCGGTCCCATATATATGAAATATTATAGAAACATTTAAGGCAATTATAGAAGATCCAAAATTAATATAAGATGAAATGTCATACAGAAGAAAAAAAATTTAAGGATTGGACGGGGTGCGTAATGGTCAAAATAATATATATTTAGGTATACCGAATTCATAGTTGTTATTGAATTTTCATCATGGTAAACGTTTCTTTAGATCCAAACTGGTTTGGTAGAGAAATAAGGAAATTGTGCTGACACAGTGAAAACTAATTAAATAATATTAGAAATTGCATTCACATTAACAGTTAATTGATCTTTAAACTATGTCAAACGAGAAAGTGTATTCAAATTTAATTGGAATCTGAATTTGTATCGATTTTCCCCGGACTATGTGGAGATTGAGTTCGCATGAAATAACATATATTAAAATAAAGTCAATTATTATAGATTGGGAAGAAAGTCTCTAATATATAAATATACGTAATAAAAATTAATAATCATTGGGATTGCGAGAGAGATTAAGATAAATTTGGCAGATGGAGACTTCTATTCGCTCGAGCACTGTGCCGCCAGGCCACACGGCCATTTTCTTTGTCGTGTTTAACGCAAGGTCAATAACGACAACAAGATTATTCATTTAATTAAGATCAATGAATAATGATGAACTAATAATATACTCGAAATAAGGCAATTTTCACGGACTATTGACTAATAATTGCTTCTTATTCTTCATTCCTTTTAACGTCAAAAGTCAACGCCAAAAGCTTCATCGTCACCACTTGAGTTTAGGGTTGTTTTACTTATGAACTAATTCATCAGGAAAAGTAACATTTATTTATAAATTAAATTTTAATTTAATTTTAAAAGTCTATCGATCTTGGAGATGTGTTGTCGTCCGTTGTGAGTATTTAGCTAGCTGTCATCTTTAAAGTATTAATAGCGAAAATAACATTCTCATTTAATTTACATCAACACTTCTTATTAATTGCATGTGTTACGTGTACGTTGCAACTGATGTTAAGAAGACATCGAAATATCGTAGATAAGACATGGATGTTTAACGCTGAGGACCTTATGAAACACGCAGCTTGAAAATACGAATAATGCGACTGTATAAAGAATCAAATAATATGACATATTCTAAAATCTATTATTCTATATTTGTGAATTGCATGGGGGAACTTTAGAGCAATGAATGTTGTTGCCTTGGCAAAAATGGATTGGTCAAATTTTTCTCTGCGAGCTCAGTGACTGATAGAGAAGTTGCTCGCATCTTCAACTCTTAACTAGATAGTGAAAAAAAAAATCAATTTTACACCATTTTATTTGTAAGTTCTTATTATTATTTTGAAAGAATTGTATTTCTTAATTAGAAAAAAAAAACCGAAGATGGAGGGAGACACGGAAGAGAAGACCCTTCATCTATGTTTATCAGATAGCATGCACAAAAAGCTAAGAACCCATTAGCACAAGAAAGTGCATAAAGATTTGTCATTTTCAAGACTTAGGGTCCACTCTGAGTTTAAATTAAAAAATATTTATCTCGAAATATTTCACGTTTGACTTTCAGAAAAATTAAAATTTGTCATTTCCCTGGAAAAGGGTCTTTCATTGAATCAGATATAATAAAGGGATGGAATAGAGACACTGAAACAAGAATGTGATATTAGATGTAATAAGATAATAAACAATGTTACAATATGATTCGCTGTTGGTCCATTGACCTATAAGATTGAAGTACGCTACGGTAACAACAAAAATAAAATTAAATGTACATTTGTTTTGGTAAATTACATGTATTTCAACTTCCAATTAAGTCAACCAACCTCCCAAAAGCCTATGAAATCATTAATATTTTTCAAAATTTTTGATAGCCTTCAGAATTAACTGCAGATCAATTACACTACTCACTACTGCAATAGATCCAAACAAAATAATTAACTTCTGCTGTCCTTTTGGTAAAAGCGTATTTATTGCATCATAAATTCAAAAAATAAAAAATAAAAAATAAAAAATAGGAAAAACTTTGAAAAATTCACATTTATTTTTCTTTCCTTCCAGCTGCAATTTTTATTTTTTTATTTTACCTTCTCTGCTAATCTCGACCTTCCCCTTTATATCGTCACAACAAACAACCCAACTTCTCTGTTCTTATGACGACGTTGACACCTGTACTAATGTAATAACATCATCACTGCAATAATAAAAAAATAAAAAAAAAAACTTCGAAATCTCTGTGCCAAAAATATTCAAAATTATTATGGATTTGGTTCTTCTCCAAATCAAGAAAGGTTCGAGCTTTGACGTCGTCCCACCGTCACAACCACCGCCGCCGTACTTCGTCTTCCCACCTCCGCAGGCGCCGCCGCAATCACAGTCGACAGCGAGCAACGGCTTCAATGTCAACAGAATAAGCCCCAGCGTCCTCCTCATCATCATAATCCTCGCCGTAATCTTCTTCGTCTCCGGCCTACTCCACCTCCTCGTGAGGTTCCTCCTCCGACCGCCGAACAGAGACTCCGACCGAGCCGGTGACGACGTCACCGTCCTCCAAGGCCAGCTGCAGCAGCTCTTCCACCTCCACGACGCCGGAGTGGACCAGTCATTCATCGACACGCTCCCCGTCTTCGCCTACAAGTCCGTCATCGGCGCCAAGAAGGACCCCTTCGACTGCGCCGTCTGCCTCTGCGAGTTCGAAGCCGACGACAAGCTCAGGCTCCTCCCCAAGTGCAGCCACGCCTTCCACGTGGACTGTATCGACACGTGGCTCCTCTCGCACTCCACGTGCCCCCTCTGCAGATTCAGCCTCCTCTCCGATTTCTCTCCGGGAGGCAACAATTATTGCTCTTCGCCGATAGTCCTCGTCCTCGAATCCGGCGGCGAAAGCTCGAGGAGTGAGCTCGTGCCTGAAAACAACACCGCGGTTGCGAGGGCGAGCTCCCATTTCAGCCGCCGCCGCGATGATTATTCGGTGCCAGCTGTCGAATCCCAAAAACCCTGCGAGATCCAGCAAGAAAACTGTTGTAATAACAACGACGGCGACGAAGAAAGCACGAAGAAGGGAAGAGAAAGAGTCGTATCAGTGAAGCTTGGGAAGTTCAAAACTGTAGATAACGGCGAAGGAAGTACCAGTGGCGGCGGCGGCGCGTGTAGTAACAATGCAGCTGATGCAAGAAGGTGCTTTTCGATGGGGTCATTCGCTTACGTCATGGACGAAACGTCGTCGCTGCAAGTACCAATTAGGACGCCCATAAAGAGACAAAATACGAAGTCGAAGCCTTGCCTGTTGCCGTTGACGCCTACGCACAAGCCCGCCATGAGCGAGTGCAGCTTCGATTCTTCTAGAAGATACGCCGTCAACGGCTTCGAGGCGTTTAAGGTTGTCGAGATCTTCCCAGGTGAAGACGACAACAGCTTTAGCGGTAAGAAAAGTGTAACTAAAAGCGAAAGCCTTTCTTTTTCGAAAATTTGGTCGAGGGGCAAGAGAGAGAGCTGGGTTCATTCGTCGTCTCCGTCGAGGCGGGCTTTTTCTTTCCGGTTGCCTACGGTGGCGACGAGGGACGAATCGAAAATAAGGAATAGTCGGAGGACTATATCGGAAATAGGGATAAGCAGGTGGGGAAATGGCGGAATTGGATTTTTCGATGACGAAATTGTGATGCGACGGTGCGGTGATAGTTTGGATTCTGGGGAGAATAATAGCGACGATGGAAATGCGGCGGCGGTGGCTTCGGCGCCGTCTTTTGCTCGGAGGACTCTGCTTTGGCTTACGCGTAAGCAGCAGAATATTAGTAGGGTTGTGCATTCATCGTCCTCTGATAATGTTTAGCTGTTCATGTTTTGTCTCATTACAAGGTGTTATTTTTTATGATGATGGTGATGGTGATGATCATGGTGATTCTTGCTGTTGAAAGAAAAAGGAAAAAGAGAAAAAATATTTATAATTATTTTGAAGGCGATGCTGCAAATGTTCTAGTGCATCATTTTTTTTCGTTGATATTATTGTTTTTTATTATTGTCTCCTTTAATTTAGAAAAAAAAAAGTCATGTATGTTCGAATATTCATCTTTGTTTAATTATAATTAATACAATTGGATTTTATTAAAAGAGAGCTATGCTATTGTTGCATCTTGTTTTAAATTGAATTGAAGCTCAACAAACGGCGTGGTTGAGGATATGTATGCATGTGGCATTTAAAGTTGTGTTCTAATATCTGTCCGAGTTGGTTTTGAGCATTTATTCGGATCTTGGTCCAAAGAATTTATTTTTTATAGTATATTTTGGAAACGAGTCGTTACTTTCTACGTAATTAAAATGTTTCTATTTTTATTATGTAAAATTTGTGTTTAGTTTTCGTGTTTTTCCTTCAATTGATCATATGATCAACCTTTGTCTGATTATCGTTGAAGGGCATTTTAATGTGATTAATAACGGCATACCATATATACATATAGTTATCATAATATAACTTTGTAAGACGCGTAAAATTAAGGACCAATAATTTTTAGACAAGACTTTCCATAGCAATTCTCAGTACATTTAATGCTTAGAATTTAAATTAAGGTCGGGATTAACACATTACGCCGTACGTAACAATTAGCGTCCGTTTGGTTGGAGGGATGAGTTTAGATGGTATTAGTTTAAGTTGAGTTTATTTAATGGGGGGTATTAGTTTTTTTGGATGTTTGGTTGATGAGATTAAGTAATGATGTCTAATATGTTTGGTAGATGAATTTAGAAGGTATTAGGTTTAAACAAACAAAATTACAATTTTACCCCTTCATTTACAAAATACGATATTAGGAGAGAGAAGAAAAAGAGAGAGAGGGAGAGAGAGGGGGAGAGGGAGAGAGAGAGAGAGGGGGAGAGAGAGAGAGAGAAAGAGGGAGAGAGAGGAGAGAGAGAGAGAGAGAAGGGAGAGACACGGGGGAAGACGAGAGAGAGGGGGGTGGGAGAAAATTTATAAAAAAGAATAAAATAAACAAATAAAATTTAAAGTAAAAGGATAATTTTGTCCAAAATGTGTGGGATTAGCTAAAGGGAGGGGTGAGAGTTGCTTTTAAATAATACCTTATAGGAGGTATTAAGAGGATATTAATTAAACCTTCCCTTTAAAAAAACCCTCTAACCAAACACCCATTTAGCTAATACTAACCTTCCTAATCCCTCCTAATACCCCCAACCAAACACACCCTTAAAGTATAAGAAAAATTCCTCCACGCGGCGTTGGACATATTGATTTGGACCGATTTTTTTTTTGATGTCACGCACAAAATTTTCCAAAATTAATTATCACGTGCCTAAACAAAAAATTCGAAAATGCAAAATTAGAATTCATTGGATATGCAGCGGCAGAGCAAACAAGCTTCCAGAAAGAAAATGATCCCATAGGCCACATAAATCTAGCAAGATATTGAATCCCACTTAAAAAAAAAAAACAAATATAAACAATTGTGATGTGATCAACGGCAATAAGTCATTACCAAGATATTATTATTTCCGACACTTACTAAGTTACGTCTTTGTAGAGTACGAAGATATGCGTAGTCTTGATTTCGCGGCCGAATATTCACTTATTTATCTATTTATTTATCATTTTCTTGTTTTTCCGTAACAAAGTTGCATTGGTTGATTTTATTTATTATATATTCGTTCGATATTTGGAGTTGGAGACGCATACGGTCTAGATGATTCTTAGTTTGGGATACATTATATAAGTTATATATAGTTACATTTTCTTATATTTCATTTTACCACAAACCCAAATCAACTATCTCAATTAAATGATGAAGGCTAATAGATTAAGAATATAAAGACAAATACAAGATTAAAGTTTTTCTCTTTTCCTATTTTTATCATTCGGGACATTTGGACAAGAATACAAATCCACATAGAAATCTCCTTAACAAAGACAAATCTATGCGGCTAGCAAGATTCCATTTCCTTTAGAAATAAAGAAATTGCGTGTAAGAAAAATTACAAACCACAATGATCTCACAATACCTGACAAATATCGACCCCGCCAATATAAAGAATAAGACAAACAAGATTTCCGATAGTAACTGTAGTAAAGATCCTACAAAATGCCGGTAAGAAGTATGTATAGTAATCTTCGATACTGCTAATTGCGGCTGGCTTCGTTTAAATACAAATCCCATGGACAACAAATACGATGGATTTTACCTGAAATCCACATTTTTTGTATCGAAGCAAGGCGCCGGAGAAACATTATTATAATAAGTATTAATTCCCTTTTCATCAAACAGGATACATCGTTGTATATCTAGGGTTTTCGTCCATTTATAAAAAGGGACATCCTTTCTCTCATGTAAGAAGCCATACAAGACCAAGATAGGAAGAGACTTGTATTATAAGTAGTAAACAGAAGAAAAAGAATGTGCAAAGCCATGAAAATTATTTCACTTATTGTTTTGGCAGTGATGATCTCAATATGTTCGACTGCGTATGCCGAGCGGGGAATTGCCTCTTTTTACAATGGCCCTTACACAAGTATGTCCTCAAGAACAACTATTTGGTATCCCAATAAAAGATGCCGTTCAAAATTAATTTACATGTTGGATGACTACTTTTTCACCTTAAAAGCTTAAGCTTGAAGGGGGAGTGGGATCATAATTCAAATTTTAAAAATATTTTGTTTCCAAAACGCCCCTCAGTTCAATACTGATTTCTTTTTTATCTAGCCTTAGACGCGTAATTTTCTTAAATTGGTGATCGTGAGAACTAAGTACTCATGAGGTCTTTGGCCTGATCTCTGATACTATGTGTTGTATGACCACTTCACCTTAAAGCTTAAATTTATATATTTATTTCCAACATAGCGTATGTTGTGAAATATTAGAATTGGCATGCGGGTACCACAAGCACCAGGGGAACATGATAGCGGCGGCCAGCGACGAGCTTTGGGACAACGGAGCGGCCTGTGGACGCAAGTACAAGATTAGGTGCGTGGGTGGCACGAACGGGTCGCCCCACCCGTGCAAGGGAAAGAAGAGCATCACCGTAAAAATCGTGGATTATTGCCCGAAGGGATGCACGAGCACTATCGATCTCTCGAAACCCGCCTTTGCAGCCATTGCCGATCTCGACGCTGGCCTCGTCAAAATCGACTTTCACCAGTAAGTAATTAAAGAACTTTCTTTCTTTTATTTCTCTAAAGATTGACAACTTGTAATATATATATATATATATATATATATATATATATATATCGTAATATCTTTGTTGACAGAGTTTGAAATGTGATGGCTGGAAGGATGATTAAGAAGAACAAGTACGCCATTACTCGATGTCAAATTGTCATGTGGCTGAATAATTAAAAGGATTAAGATATGATTACAATATATATATTCTCATATTGCTCGCTTATGCCTTTTTATTTTCTTTTGTTAACAAGCGGTTTAGATTTAGGGGTTGTAAGATCGAATATTTGACAGAACAAAGAGAATATCGAAAATGAAATCGACTAAAATTACTTTTTAAATGAAACATCGGCTTTGATTTAATAAGAAATAAATTGAAGAAAAAAAATAGTATTTTGTAATCGAATAATATATTCTTTATTTGGGTTATTAATTTGTTGACTAAGCCCAAAGGCGAGGGGGGCTCGATGGACTAGACTAAGTGCACCTCAAAACTGAAGACGTGTATTTTGGGGATTATCGTCGAAATTGGAGAGCAATAAAATACTGAATCGTCTATTTAAGGCATTATTCATAATGAGATGGAGTTGATCATCGTACATAGACAAGATTATCGACATGACCATGAACAAAACAATAGAAATAAATATAGCACGACTGGTCGTGCTTTTAGTTAACTGTTAGTTATTGGGGCCTTTTATGTTTCTTTTGTTAAATTAAATTGGGATGGTCGAAGCCTAAGCTTTTTTTTGGGTGGATCTTTTTATTAAACAATTGTACTAAAATCATAATAATAAGTGGGAAAAAATCAAATTACTTGGGACCAACTACGAACACGGAAAAGAAACGTGAGGCGAAGTGGGTGATATATACATGTAAACGAGAATTATTGAAAGACAGCGTGAGGACTTTTGTATGATATTGTTTTCGAGGAATAATATAACAATACATTCACTGCTCATTGTACTTTTAATTTCTAACTAACGAATCAGCCCCACATGCAAATAGTTTTTATTCTTAAAATCTAGCGCAAATCATATTGATATAATAAACGTACCATCCAGGCATTAACAGCTTTGAAATAAGAATGGATGATTTGTATTTAGTCATTAGTTCGAGAAAAATGTAACTTTCCCATTTGCAAGTACATATATGTCGATAGAAAGAATTGCGGCTCGTCTGGTTCTAAAATAAAAAAAAAATTAAAATAAAAATCAACGCCAGCTCAGACAACGCTCACGATTTTCAAAGTCAACCATGTGATCTACCACGATTTTCACCACAACATATTACTTAAAAAGTCAACCCTTATCAATCAGCAGCGAATATCTTAGCTGTTTTCCTTTCATCGTTGTAAAAAAAGACAGCTACGAAATCCTCTCTTACATAAAGTCAGCTTAACAAGAGTCGTCTTCTCCACAGGAGGAATAAACTCCATTGTTGAAGAACACAAAATAATTCTAATTTCTCAAAGAAAATCACACATCTACTAAAAAACACACAATGGGACGTGTAGATGTAAATGCAACACAGTACCACCAAGGCCTTCAGCTCCAAGAAGATCAAGGACGACCCAATCCTCCTCCTCCACAATCACCACCACCACCTCCACCGCCTGCTGCAGCGAATCAGTATTTTCCACCGCCACCACCACCTGCTGCGGCTGAGCAACCTTATCCACCACAGCCCTCTCCTCATTACGCCCCACCAGGCCCAAACAACAACAACAACAACCCGTGGTCGGCTGTTCTTCCGGCAACTGCCACCCACCATCAAGACCCCAAAGAATCTCCGAGATCAAGCAGCTCTTCAGAAGAAGACAATGGGAATATGCCACCCCACACGTTTCTTCCTCCACCGCCGCCGCCGCCAGCTCAGCAGCACGAGTACCCTCAGTACTACAACTCAGCCGATGCTGATGACGAGAAGCCACAAATGTTTCCTCCTCCCCAACACGGATTTCAAGAAGAAACCCCTCAGGCTTTTCCTCCTCCGCAGCAGCAGCCGAGTGGCACCGCCCATCAATTCGTTCACCACCAGTTTCCTCCTCCTCCTCAACAGCAGCAGCAGCAGCAACAAATCCCTTTTAATAATAATAATAACCAGCAGCAACAAAACGGTTTCGTAGCGGGAATACCGATGCCACATCAGCCTCAACAATCATTCCTGCAGCAGCCTCACATCCAAAATATTAATCAGCCCGCTTCGCCTTTCATGCAGCCTCTCCCGCAGTTTAACCCTTGGAGCTCTTCTCTCTTCGACTGCATGAATGACCCGCAAAATGGTATACATCTTCCTCCTTCCAATTCTACTGTGTTCTTTTCTCATTTATTTATGTCACAACAAAAACCCTATTCTTCATGGGTACACACAGTTTACTAACATCAGTCTAATTTTTTCCAGCGATCATCACCGCTTGCTTCCCTTGCGTAACTTTCGGGCAGATCGCTGAAATAGTGGACGCAGGCAGCACATGTAAAGTTTAATAATTTCAAACGAATATATATGCAATATATATAAATAAACATTTATGTGTATTTTGGGTTCATTTGTTTGATGGTGTTCTTGTTATTATTACAGCTTGTAGCAGTGGAGGGATGATGTATGCTTGCATAGCTATTCTCATAGCTATGCCGTGCTTGATGTCGTGCGGTTACAGGACCAAAATCAGGAGCAAGTTCGGTCTTGCCGAGTCGCCGGCACCCGATTGGTTCGTTCATTGTTTCTGCGAATGGTGCGCGTTGTGCCAAGAGTATAGAGAGCTTCAAGCTAGAGGCCTCGACCCTTCCATTGGTAATGAGCCAAACTATACATCCCTTACGTGATTACAAATCAATGCTCTATCACCTCTTACGTTTATATGGCATATCAATCAGTGCCACATAACATGTAATCACGTAAGGTGAGCCACCATAAAATATATCTGTATATATATGTATATATACGTAAGAGGTGATAGAGCATTGATTAGCTCCAGTACCTATGTTTAGGTGGCATGTTGATATGACACCAATCAGTGCCACGTAACTGGTGATCACGTAAAGAGAGCTACCAATATAATTTCTTTATGTATAAATACAGATACATGTGTGTAAATAGGCAAGTATCAAATTATTTTTGAAATTGGAATGAATGACTTCTTTTTTTTTTGGGTTTGAATTATAGGGTGGGCTGGAAATGTGGCCAAGCAGATGCATCAGCAGCAGCAGCAAGTCCACATGACACCTCCGATGCAACAAAGGATGATGTAATGAAGGAAAAAAATCAAAAGAACAACAAAGAAAGAAAGAAAGAAACTATCACCTCATGCTTTTTGTGATGTCCGTTTTATCTGTTTTATGCATACGTCGCATTTTCTTTTCAAATACTTTCCCGGCAATGTTGTATAATTTTCGATCGAGTTTTTGTTTTGAGTCTCATCAGAGTTCATGAAAGCTGTGTGCTTTGATTGGTGTGTTTAATTGTCTCAGACAAAAATTGTTTCTATTGCATGTTTCTCTATGAGAATATCCACTCATTTTCAAACTTTTAGTATATGTTCACAAGGACAAGAAGCAGCAAAGTTGCAGAATCATGCAAGTTATTACATATGTTTGAGTCATAATTAACAGCCAACAATCAAAACTAAATTTTCAAATTATATATAGAATAGAACCACACTATTAGTATATCACGATTGTGCACCGCTGTTCTCCGAGGAAGGATTAACCTGAGCCGAAGAAGAAGCCTGAGACAGCACCACAGCTGTAGCCTGAGTCACGGTCTGGTACTGCGAAGGTGGTGGCACTTGTGGAGCATAATACATTTGATCTTGAACGAGATTAGAATATTCGTAACCGTAGTTACCGGGCTGACCCTGAACCGGGATTTGTGGGACCCCAGCTATGTACTGTGGCTGAATCTGATGAGTAGGCAAAGTGTATAAATTCGGAGTATTTGCTTCGATCTTTGTAACTTCACCGTAGTTACTATTAGATGGTGGAGTGTTCTCATAACATGCTTGGCTTTGAACCGTCGGATGTAAGAAGTACACGGGAGGATGATGATGGTGATGGTGGTGGTTATCGGGTTGTGCTTGTGGGGTTAAGTATATGGGTTGGTAATAAGATGGCACGGGAATTGGAGGGCGTTGGATGTAATTTGTGCCGGTGGGATTGTTCTGATGATGTATGTATTGTTGGATTTGGTGCGGTGGAATAAAGGACATCAACGATGGATCGAGTGGCTGCGGTGGTGGTGGTGGTTGAGCTGAGAATTGAGAGGTGGTTAGTGGCGGTTGTTCTTGGATGGTGGTGGTGGCTGTGGAGATTTGAAGCTGTTTGATTTCTCCGGTGGTTTGTTGCTGATTCGATCCGGCCGATGCTATGCTGCTGTCACTGCATCAACGAAAGACAAAGCCACACCGGAGAATCATCATCATCATCATCAAGTTTATGACAGACAGTAAAGAGATAATCATCATCAACCTATATGCTGTTGAAGGGAATGATGAAGAGATTTACCTGGCAACTGAATCAGGCGAGGGACAATTATAAGAGTGCTTTGAATCAGGGGAGGGCAAGTTGTGAAGATTCAAGGGCTTCCTCTGCACAGGTTGAAGAGGCAACGGCGGCTTTCTCAACACAGATGGAGCCAAAACCCCCAATTCATCCGCAAGAACCCTAATACTATTTTCACCACCAACTGCAGCAGGATTTGGTTGTCGTATTGCTTGAGGAGCGTTGCCCATCGAGATCTGTTGATCGTCTAATCCAATAGCTTGGTAATCTTCGGCTCTTACTCTAATAGGCGGAAGATTCGACATCGACGGGGACGAAGAACTCGAACCGAACGACGAATTAGTTTCCGCCGGCGGCGGCGAGTACTGAGATTGATCTAACGCCACCACCGCCGCCACTTGCTGGTGGACGTTGCTGTCGTTATGAGGATTCGGCAGCAGCTGCTTATTGCCGTCGCCGTTCTGACGAGGATTAGCTTGCGATTCGAGATCTGCGAAGGAATCGCTCTTTTCGATCGGCAAGCCACGGTGGTGCTTGTCGTCGATTTGGTCCAACACCGTGTGATCGATGGTTGCGGAATCTGAGAGACCTCTTGGGAGGAGATTCGCAGCGACGCCGTTTAATACATCTACAAACCTGCCATCATCGATCGTAATTTATCACTTTAATTGCTCTTCTCTTCCTGTTTATAATCATTAATTAAAACAAATAATCACCACGTCTCCGATTTGGCGTCGTCGAGCAAAGCGCCCATGGAAGCGGCGGTCTCCGGCCGAGAGGGAAACAGGAACAGGCGAAGTCGGGAAGAAGAATGTTTGAGCAGAGACGACGCCGACGACGACGAAGAAGCAAAGCGGTCGTACTCTTCGATCATATTCTCCAAGTCCTCGTCGGTAGCAATCGAGATCAGCGAGTCCAAATCCTCGCCGGGAAGCTGATACTTGCCCGTGAAGTGCCTCCCGTTGAGCAGAGAGTGGGACAGTCGGCGGTGGAGCTCCTCCAGGGACGAGCAGCGGTCCACCACCACCATGCGGGTCTCTCCGCCGACGTAGCACAGCGACTTGTCGTGGGGACGGGGGATGATGTGGCCGCCGTAGCTGCACATAAGCCGCAGCTTCGGCGGGAGGATGTGCTGGTGGTGGTGGTCTCCCGCCGCGGCGGTGGAGCGCGGGGAAGAAGCGGCGGATGACGGGTCATTCTGGTGGTGGGGTGCTGCTTGCGGCGGCGGTGGAGGATCCATCGTTGCTAGCTAGCTAGCTCCGGAGAGGTGCAGCAGTTTCTTGAAATGTTAACAGTGATTAAGTGTTGGATAATTCTTGCATGTTTTAAGGGAGTGTGCTTATTTTTAATTATAGTGATATTAGTGAAAAATATTATGGTGTTGAGAGTTTTTCAAATGTGTACTATGAGTTACGTTCTGAGTATCAAATTTATTAAATGTCATGAATGTGGGGTGTTTGGCAGAATTATATTAGCTGTATCCCCTTTTTTTTTTTCATATTTACAGTTGTTCTAGGTTTTGATCAGTAGTAATAAAAAATGAAAAAAAATCAAAAACAAAAAGTGGGCGATGGAAACTACTTTACTTGAGAAAGTTACTATAGCGACATAATGAGAAGCGCGTGAAGTGTTTTGATGGAACATCGTAAGCTGTAAAATTATATATTAACTAAATTCTAATTAATAAAAAATATATATTTATATTACAATAATAATAATTCCAGTAGAAGAGACAGAAGGCGAACAACGTCGATGCAAGTGTTGACTCACCGTAAATTGTGCCACGTGATCGATCAGTAACCAATGCCAGATCACTCCTTTGTTAGATCTCGCAAAGGTTGAGTTGTAAGAATGTCAGATCCCAATAACTATTTTTTTAGAAATACGAAAGTTAAATTCACCAATCTCTAGTAAAAAAAAAATGACAGATGGAGAGATCCAAAGTTACAA
Source organism: Linderniella brevidens (assembly GCA_004919715.1). Classification (NCBI taxonomy): domain Eukaryota; kingdom Viridiplantae; phylum Streptophyta; class Magnoliopsida; order Lamiales; family Linderniaceae; genus Linderniella; species Linderniella brevidens. The sequence goes on from SWDC01000146.1 coordinate 1,967,941, forward strand.
GAAATTCAAATAATAATAATAGTAGTAACAATGATGAAAAGAAAGAAACATAAGCATGATTTGGTTCGACGTAGCCCAACATCTAAAACCATTTTGAACTAATCCAGAAAACGTTTATTAACAAAAATGCTGCTAAGGTTTTGTTGCATATGGAAACATGGGCTGGGCCTTATGTGGACTGAAGACTTGGGCTGCAGAGGTTCTTTCGAGACCCAAAACAACCACTGCATTATGTTCTGTTCACCACTTACGAATCAATTATATTTATTATTATTATTATTATTATTATTATTATTATTATTGTTATTATTATTAATTTTTTTTGGGAAAGTACAATTATTATTATTATTATTACGAAGATCATGCGAAGCAACAGATTTCTGGTATTATGATCATCTTTCGAGTGTGGTCCTTTTCAAAGTTTTTCCCTAAGATAGTAAGTGGTGACCACTTCTTTCCAAAGAACCACAGCTTCTCAAATCGACGCCAATCCCACCATTTATTATTGAAGAAGATTACTACGATGCTGATGGAAAAATATCAAACAAACAAATAAATAAAGGAACCTTCTTGCTTTTCTTACTAGATTTAACGTTTGATGATAGAATTAAATGCAAGAATGGGAAAGGTGCATAATAACATATATCAAACCCTGATAATAGGAAGCTTGAAGGGCCTGAATTTCGTCCTGAGAAACTGCAGAAGAAATAATGCCATTGAAAGGAAATGAGACCAAACTGAAGGTAAAATTATAAAATTAGGTCACTAAGTATCCAAGTTTTCGTTTTTGGGTCACTATGTTTGATAATTGCAAAAGTAGGTCACTAACTTTGTATGTCAAATGGGTCATATTTTTAATTTTAAGCCACTAAGTATATATTTTTTCGATTTTGGGTCACTAAGGGTGCGTTTGGTTTGTGTAATTCGGTAAGGAAAAGAAAAGGAAAGGTGTAGGGGTTCAATGGTCGGAGCATAAAGTACAATTGTTTGATACGCTAAATTAGTATTCCGTCGTGCTTTCCACGCACAAATTCCGCATACCAAACACAGCCTAAGTATACATGTTTCACTTTTGGGTCACTATGTTTACAAAAATAGTTACCAAATGAGTGACCTGAAATTGAAAAATGTATATACTTAGTGATCCAAAATCGAAAAATATAAACTTAGTTCGGTGGTTGGCAGATAAGATTGTACATGTGAGATTGCCATGAATGATGGAGATATAATGCTAACGATTTTGATTGGGTGGTTGAGCTATACTGCAGATTATCATTGTTGTTACTGAAATAAACGTACAAAAACTTACTGGTTCAGTGGAATTTTGACGCCCACAGATTCGCCTTATTATTATTACTAGTATTTCATGCACATGGGGTGCTTTTTAATATGAATATATGTAGTATTACTTTATATCTTGAGTTATTTGTAATTTATAATATTTAATAGATAATATATTATTCCTAAATATCTATATAAAATTGATTTATGAGATAGAAACTAGAAAACTGAGAAGTTATATAAATACTCCAATTAAAATAGGGTGCTACTATTGGCACCCCTATAGGGGTGAAAAAAACATTGGAATTTGAAATGAGATTTAAGATTCTATTTACCTAGAATTAAACAACATTAGTTACAACATATTTTTTATCAAATAGTAATTACTAAACTATTTTCTCCATTGATTCAGCCGTTTTCAATTTATCAAATTTTAACTACCATCATTAAGTTATTAATATATGTTCATATTTCTTTAGTTATCGTAACTTAGAAAATGTTAACACTTTAACTTATTTTAATACAATAAAGAATACGACATAAAGAAAATTTACCAATATTATATTTAATTTATCTTAAAAATATAAGGAAAAGATAAAGTTGCAATAAGAAATTTTTACAATATTAAAATATTAAATTAAATATTAAAGGCAATAAAAAATGCAATAAATAATTATTGGAAAATATTAATGAATTGATTTGGTCAAATATACATTAATATATAAATACTATTTCAAGGTTATCATATTTTTTTAATTTTATTTTTTCAAAGTTAAATGTAATAATTTTTCGTTCAAAGAATATAATAAATTATGTGGAGATAATAAAAAACGTTAAATCTCTTTTTTTTTTTTATGGAATTGGAGAAATTAATTACTAAAGACTTGATCAACCTTAAAAAATAAAGTATTTATTATGATTTTACTTTTCTTAATAATTAGGGGTGCAAATAGAATCAAAGAAGGTGCATATAGAATTACCCTTAAAATATCTATACTCTTTTATTAATGATAAAAGAAAGTTAAAAAAATGTCAATTTGGTATATCCAATAATAGCCAATCAAATTTTTTTTCTAAAATTAACAATTTATTAAAAATGTGAAAGTTGCTTTCAATTATTTAAATAATAAATCTAAATAAAAAATAATATATAAATGGATATGAGTACACACTGTGTGCTAAAATACTAGTATTATATAAGGGTAAAGATTACAATTAAAATGTGACTGACAAAAATTTGACGGTTTTTATCACCCTCACGTTTCATTAAATAGAATAGATTTTGTATTTAATACCCATAGCAACGTCCATGAGAGTATTATTACATCATCTTTTTATTTGCGAGAATAAAATATAATTTTTTACAATTCGGGCATTCTCTATTCAACCAGCTATAGGCTTCCGCATGCATTCCGCAGATGCCACAAAATCCTCCGAGGTCAGGTGAGCTTGCCACTAGCATAATTCGAACCCGAGACCTATGATTTGAGTTACAACGGCTCAATCGTAACAAAAAAAAAAAAAACGAAAATAAAATAAATTGGACACTTGCTATAATTTACAACTGTTGAGCTACCGTCGGCCCAATAGGCCCAATATAGTATCCCCTTCATGATATCAATCAACAGCTTATAAGCTTCAAAGCATCTACAAGAGTTTCCCTAAACCTCTCCAAGTCAAGATCCAAATCCTGATCGTCCAAGTAGATCGAACGGTACACATCCCACCCCTCACCGTCGTAAACACCGAGAGGCTCCCTATAAAACTCGCTATCCGCCGGGTACTTCCCCATCAGAGAGCTCTCGTTCAAATTCACACGATACTCCAAATACCTCAGCTTCATCTCCTTCGCAGGGTCCTCAAAGTCCTTCTTCGCCAGCATCTCCACTCCGTACGGCACAATCTGTATCACAGCGGCGTTTTCCGGCAAGAAAACCATGTTCGTCAAGCCAGCGCCGTGCACCCCCATCATTACATCGAAGGAGTTCACGAATTTAGAAACGAAAGACATGTTTAAGCCCGTCTCTTCGATCGCTGCATCAAACCCTAATTTCCTAGCCATGTCGAGCACCGCTCTTTCGTTCATCAGTCGCCGGGTTTTCTCTCTAGAAAGCATTAGCAAACGGGGCGAATCTTTTCTCGATCTCACCACGAAATTCCTCGGCAAGGAGTAAGTGCTTCGAAGGAAATGTCTGAATTCCGCCATGGAATAGTGTGGGGGCTCTTTGGGATCGATGGAGAATTCTCTCTGGGCTGTGAGGCCCACGGTGGCTCTCGAGAAGCACAGCACTCGATCTTCTCTATCCATGTCGATGATCTCGTATTTGGAGAGGTTACTCAAAATTAATCGGTACTTAATATTCCACCACGGCTGCGTGTTGCTTACGAGGAAAATCACCGATTTATTGAACCTTCTAGAAGTTAGATAGAGAGGGATGAGCACGTCTGAGAAGTCGTGGAAATGGTTCCCTGCGTATCCTCCGGTGGAGAAGATTATTGCTGGGATTTCGCTGCTGAAGTTTTTTGAGCACCGTATTAGGGTTTTGTTTTCGGGTATTTGTAGTAGCTGCTGCGAAATGATTATTGTGATGGCTCTGGTGTTGTTCATGGCTGCTTCGTCTTCTCTCCTTGCGTAGGGCCTTACGGTCCAAGAATAATCTTCCTTGCAAGAAGAAGAGGAAAAGAAAATTGTGGACGAATTCCCTTGGATTCTTACGTCGCCGTTTAGTTCGTAGACTTCGGATCTCGAAGTGGTTAGGTTTTCTGGGACCGACTTGAAAATCTGTGTACGAAAACCTGCAACTTGCAATTACAGAAAAAAAAAAGGTCGCATTTTTAACATGAATTCTTCCATAGTTGCGCAGAAAAACAAGAATTTGTATGATTTGCCACAAAGAGACCGTAAATTCCGAACTAACAAGAACACCCACATAAAGATAATGATGTTTTAAACTCACTCAAATAAGATTCTCTTACTGATGGAGAAAGGGTAGTAGGGATACGGCTTGAAGATAGTGAAGAGCATAATAAATGCCACCACGATAAAGCACACAATCGATGCTCCACAGCCAAGCTTGTCATGCTCATACCTTCTCAAACTTTTTACAATTATCTTCTCAAACATCTCCTTGTAACTCTTGCTGTGTATGTCGTACGTAAGATGAAACATATGAATGGGACTTGCGGGGATCGATGATGATAATTTACACCGAGTAATAAATAGTTAGGTGTAGAGGAACCGGCGTGTATGCGAGTAAATTGAGCTATTGTCTTTTGTTTGCGAAGTGCCACCAAACATTGATGATTCTCTAGTTGATGCTTCTCACGTTTGTATGTATATGTGTTACGTGTGTGAATATATATATGTATATATATATATATATATGTATTGAATGTGGATTCTTCTTGTGGTCCCATCCTTTGGATTTTCTCGCGACGTGCTTTTAAGTTCCTGAGTTTATTGAAATATTTTGGTTTCATTATTGGTGTTATAAGGACATGAGTTGCAATTTGTCTTAAAAAAATGAAACGTCTAAATTAAAGCACAAGTAATGCTCGAATTTTAAAATTTAAAGTCCTCAAATTGGTTCAAATTTTAAAACTCACATTGCTTCTCAATTTTCAAACACAACATTATGGGTACGAAACTTTGTCTCGCTTTCGAAACCTATTTGCTAAAATTATCACCATTGATTTGAATGTCCTTAGAATATTAATCGCCATGAGAGACTTTGAGAAAAAAAGTAATTAAACCAAATATTTTTCTCAAAAATAATTCAAAATCAATAAAAAATTAATTTAACTTGATGAAGATGCTTCGCTTGAACGATCTACATATTCAGAAAACAAAGGGAACTCAAGGTCAACGACTGTAAAGTAGAAATAGGACTCAGGTCGATAAGATGATTAAATTAGTTCAGGCGAAATATCATAAATTAAATTGGTCCGTTAACATTAGTCATTTTGTGTTTTATCTCTAATAATTATAAATAATATAAATTATTTTTTAATCTATTTAAATTAAAATTGGTGCCTCTTTGATGAACACTTTCCCAATCCAAGAAATCATTCACCTTCACTCTCACAGCAGGAAAAATCTCAAAACTAATAAATAAAGTTGCTAATCAACAAGTCGGAAAATCGGCCGGAGGAGGCAACAGGCACTGATCCTCCCCTTTCCCACTCTCAACAATAAAGCCCATAGCTAAGCCCCACGAAGTATGCTCCTCCAAATGGCAGTGAACAAACCAAACCCCCGGATTATCCGCATTGATCCGGATCGCGGCCCACCCGCCCACCGGAACCGCCACCGTATTCCGCTCCGGCGGGTCGAAGAGATTATACGCCCGCGGATCCTTTTTCACATCGAAATTCCCAAACCCTCTCCCCACGATAAAGAAATTATGCCCGTGCACGTGGATCGGGTGGTTCTCGGGATTCAAAAAGTTCGTGTCCTGAAAAACGATCTCGAGCCTCGTCCCGAAGGGCACGCGGAGAACCCTAGTCCCGAACTCCGGGTTCATGTTCTTCGCTATCGGGTCCACTCCCGTGTAGTTGAACGCGTTCGGAGGGTTCTCCGGGAAGTCATCAGAGGAGAAATAGGGTTTCGATTTTCGGTAGTAGTGGGATTCGAGCATCGAAACGGTCCTCGGGCGAACGAACGATTGGTTGTTCATCGAGGCCGCGTACCTCTTGCCCGAAAACCCTTGGCACTTTTCGTCATTGGGACAATCTTTAAGGTTCAATCCGATGGTCGTTATTACACGCCTGTCGATCCTCGAAGGGACATCGCATGGATACTCCTCCGAACCGAGGCTTCTCAACTTGTTCGAATATTCCGTGGCGAACGCGGTGTCCTCCAACGCGGGCAGATTCTCGGGCAGATTCGGAGGGTTTCGGTCAGCACGGGCAGCGCCCGGGTTCGAGTACTTCATGAAGGCCACGGCGGTAGAATTGTTGAAGGGAAAGACCGAGGTGAGATAGGGCCGGGCGGCCATGGGGTAAGTCCCCCGGGCTCGATCGGCTGTGATTAGGACGCTCGTGGTTTGGCCCGGGGTGATCATTATGGCTGACGTGGCGAAGTGTTTCGTGTAGACCGCGTCCACCTCAACCACGGTTAGGGTGTGGTTAGCCACGGAGAAGAAGAGCTCGTCGTTCAGGGCCGCGTTGATTATTCGGAGCAAGTAGGTTTTCCCGGGCTCGACTCGTTGGACGTACGTGTCGAACCGGGAGCAACCGTGTAAGGGCCCGGGGAACCCGTTGATGGTGTAGGCGTCGGAGGCGTTGGGCCCGCCGCCGTAGAGCATCATTTCTTGCTCCACCCTTTCGATGTCTCTATTCCACCATTCGCCTATGATGCAATGAATTTATATAATTTTATATGTAAAATAATTAAGTGTGTATGTGATTGGGATTAGCGAGTGATTAATTAATTACCGAATATTATGGGTATCTCTTTATGTATTGGAGTAAAAGGGAAAGGCATGCGAGGGTAAATGATGAAGGCGCCGTAGACGGTGGCCCGCTGCCACAGGTAATGAGCGTGCCACCACAGGGTTCCCCTTTGGCCCGACACGGTGAAGTTGTACGTGTACGACTTTTCGGGTCGGATGGGGCACTGGGTTACGTATGCGGGCCCGTCGGCCCACCCGGTTCTCAGCTGGCGGACTCCGTGCCTACGCAGTCAACGAATGAACAAAATGAGGAGAACCCTTTTCCAGGAACCGGATCCTCTATCCCGCTTTTGTGTGCCATTTTACAGAAATATCATTATATTCCGTCCGATTAGTGTTAAAACATCCTTAAATAAATAAATACTATTATACTGAGAGTGCTTAAACACAAAAGAAATTATATAACATTGGTCGGAACACAAAAAAGTAAATATAAGACAAAAGAATATATACGGAGTGCTTATCAATGTTTTAATTTATTTTTTTTGTGTTTAAACACTCGGTATAATAGTATTTAAGGTGTAATATAATTTACGGGTGTTTTAACAATCGAGACGAAATATAATGATATTTTATAAAGTGGCACAAAAAATGTCACAGTAAAGTAGGACTTTTTCATCATTGATTATGTTTGAAATCGTGCTTCTTCGTGTCCCCATAGCCCAACAACTCATTTAAATAATTAAATAATTAGGAAACGGGTTTTTAGTTTACAAAATGCTTAACTCGCTTTTCTGTGATGACAACCGTAGCTCACTAATCTACCGATGCATGCTATGGCTAATGATTAAAGCAGCTAGCTAGCTCACGTGGGCAAATTATTTTCACGTCGCATATTTGTTTTTTGGCATGAAATATATAATGTGGGATATCAAAGTAAATTAATTACGCCATGACAATATAATAATGAAAAACATGTTATAAATAATATACTCACCAATGTATAGTCGTGTTTCTCGCGACCTTGTTGGTGACGGTAATTTGGACATTGTCTCCTTCTCGGACAGCGACCGTTGGCCCCGGAAACTGCCCATTCACTGTCAAGACTCTCCTCGTTTGGCAAAGTCTCTTTATGTTCTTCCACTCAACCTGCGAAAATTTCAATCTCATTCATAACATATTGGTAAAATACACACCTTTGTGTGTGCGTGTGTAAAGTGAGGGGTTCACATGTTTGTGCATAAACAATATATAATCTTACATTGAAGTGGAATCGCCTTGTCGTCGTTGACGATGAAGAAGAAGCTGGCACCAGCAAGGCAAGTACTATTGAGGCCACAAGTAATAGAACATTTCGGAAAATAGTGCCTTTCATCATTTATGTTTTAGTATATATTAGAATTTGCTGGAGTTAGTGTAAGTGTGTGTGTTAATTTAGTTGTGAAGAAAGTAGGAGGAACACAAGAGATCTTTTAGTCTCACTACCAACCTCTATGCAGCATATCGTATCTAATATCTATTTATATATATACACACACACACAATGACACAAACACAAATGGGGTCGATGAGATAATTAGGGACGTAATGCTATTTAATGAAACAAATTGCAGTAGAATATAAAATGAATTTTATCGATAATCCATATTTGTTATTACACATGCTTCAATGAAGGTATCAACGAATATAATGGGAGACAAGATTCTTCTCCGGACAAGGACAAGCGAAAACTAGTGTTACCGAGGAGAGCAGAAGAGAAAGACAAATGATAAGCTTGTTCCTATCGATGGATTTTATCATATTCAAATATCCAATGGAAAGATCAAAACAAAAAGTGTTGTAATAAACTAACAGTTGCATTATGGTAACTAGCATGTGCATTATGAGTCAAATTGAGTTCGTGTCATTATTATTACGTTATAAAATAATAGTCTCCCTCATGTATATGTATACTATAGTATATTCTTCAGCCTCTTAATTATTTTGTTTGTTCTTCTTTTAAAAAGGGACTAAAGTTAGAATATGAGGTTGGTGAAGATCCTGATTGAACCTGACCAATTTGGCCTTTTTCTTTAGTGAACGGACGACTGAAATTATTACATATCTAATTCTTTTTTTGTGTATGTATAATTCACATGATCATAGTAAGCTAATTCGTCTCCTTGATGATTAAAATATGTTACTTAGCAGTTTTATTCAGTTTACACGTGAGACTGGATGCTAAAAGGATTTAACAAAATTTTAGTTATTTAATAACAATCATCGGGCATAGTCCTCATCCGGCAAAATTATAACAAAAAGTCACTAAGTATACATGTTTTCGATTTTGGATCACTATGTTTGATAATTGTAAAAGTAGGTCGCTAACTTTGTATGTCAAACAATTTTTGGTCATGTTTTCAATTTTATATTACTAAATATATATATTTCGATTTTAGATCACTAAGTATATATGTTTTAATTTTGGGTCACTATGTTTATACAATTAGTTACTAAATGAGTGCATATTGGTATTATGTTCTTTAATTTTTCTTATTTGAATCATATTTGGATCCTAGTTTTATTTGTTTTCTTTTTTATAAGAATGTTATAGTAAAATCTGAGACTTTTATAGCACATTATAAATTTGTTTTCGTTAATGAAACTTTGGTTTAAAAAATATATAATAACTCCATATTAGTTATTATATATATTGGTTTAAAAATATATAATAACTCAATATTAGTACGATATAAAAACTCGATATTAGTACGATAAAAAAAAACTCAATATTAGTTCTCAAATCTTTTGGCGCCACCTTTTTTTTTTCCGTGAGACTGATGCGTTTCTCCAGCAGCCTGCGGTCTCTAAGAAACCGACCTCGACTCAGTAAGCAAAATGCTGCGAAGCCACCGCACCATATAATTTCAGACAAGTTACTTTCGAAGAGGACATTTACGGACTCCGACATCGTAAAATGCAACACTGCAATAACCAGCCACATGCGCAAAGGCCAAGTCGACGCCGCGCTGAACCTTTTCAAAGCGATGCCCAGAAGGTCATCGGTGTCCTACAACACCATGATCTCCGGGTACCTGTCGAATGGAGAATTCGAGCTCGCCCAGAATCTGTTCGACGAAGTGCCCCAACGGGACTTGGTCACGTGGAACGTGATGCTCAGCGGATTCGTGAAGGACAAGAATCTCGGGTCTGCTCGGAAGCTGTTCGACGAAATGCCCGTTAAGGATGTAGTCTCTTGGAACACGATGCTGTCGGGGTATGCTCAGAACGGATTTGTGGAAGAGGCCAGGAGGATTTTTTACACTATGCCCGAGAAGAATGAAATCTCGTGGAATGGAATTCTCGCTGCTTACGTACATAATGGAAGGATTGAAGAGGCTGCTAGATTGTTCGAGAGTAAAGAGCGTTGGGAGGTTGTTTCGTGGAACTGTTTGATGAGTGGGTACATGAAGAAGAAGAGGTTGGTTGAGGCAAGGCACGTGTTCGATAAAATGCCTGTTAGAGATGAGGTTTCTTGGAACACGATTATTACCAGTCACGCACAGAATGGGAAATTGGATGAGGCTAGGGAGTTGTTCGAGGCATCTCCTGTCAGGAACGTGTTTGCCTGGACCGCCATGGTGTCGGGTTATGTCCAAAACGGCAAGCTAAGCGAGGCAAGAGCCATTTTCGACGAGATGCCAGAGAAGAACGTTGTTTCTTGGAATGCTATGATCGCGGGTTACGTGCAGGGCAAGAACATGGATTCCGCACGCGAGTTGTTCGATAAAATGCCTAGCAGAAATATTAGTTCGTGGAACACGATGATCACCGGTTATGCCCAAAACGGAAACATCGAGAGAGCGAAATCTCTCTTCGATAGGATGCCACAAAGGGATTGCATCTCTTGGGCAGCAATCATCGCTGGATATGCTCAGTGCGGTGAGAGTGCAAAGGCATTGCAGATGTTTGTTGCTATGAAAAGGGACGGAGAGACATTAAATAGATCATCGTTTACTTGTGCTCTGAGTACGTGTGCAGATATTGCTGCTTTCGAGCTCGGGAAGCAAATACACGGACGGGTTGTTAAAGCAGGGTATGAGTTTGGTTGTTACGTGGGGAATGCTCTTCTTGCCATGTATTGCAGGTGTGGAAGCATCGATGAGGCGTACGAAGTTTTTGAAGGGATCGAAGATAAGGATTCGGTGTCGTGGAATACGATCATTATTGGCTATGCGAGGCATGGTTTCGGTGAAGAAGCTCTCAAGCATTTCGAATTGATGAAGCAAGCAAGTATACAACCTGATGATGTCACCATGGTAATAATGTAGACTTCTCTCTCCCTACTACAAACAAGCATGTATACACCCTGTGTGTTACAACATAGCAGTTTACATTTTCCGTCAAGCACCATCATTCACATCAAAAGTTTGAGTATTTATACATTTTTGCCTTAGGGTTTCTGTAAATCGAAATGAGAGAAAAGCCATTTCTTTGGGAATAATTTGTACTTTCGATGCATGGGGTACAAGATGTATAAGTTGGTAGCCTATGCCGAGTTCAATTCTTCACTATTAGCCCAATTGATTTCTTGAGCTCTTAGAAATCGAGGTCTCCATCCTAAAACCAATTGGTGATAGGTGGAGTTGCCTCTTTATATATATAGTGGATTTGAGAGATTGATTTGTTCGATGTGGGGCAAACACCCACTTAATTAGAATCTCAACACGCCCCCTCACGTGTGGCATGACCGGCCTAACATGTGGACATATGAATCGGGTGACGGTGAGTGGAGATCGAACTGGCTCTCGAGCGGAAGATTGCTCTGATACCATCTTAGAAATCGAGGTCTCCATCCTAAAACCAATTGGTGATAGGTGGAGTTGCCTCTTGATATATAAACTGAATTTAAGAGCTTGATTTGTTCGATGTGGGACAACACCACTTAATTAGAATCTCAACACGCCCCCTCACGTGTGGCATGACCGGCCTAACACGTGGACATATGAATAGGGTGACGGTGAGTGAAGATCGAACCGGCTCTCGAGCGGAAGATTGCTCTGATGCCATCTTAGAAATCGAGGTCTCCATTCTAAAACCAATTGGTGTTAGGTGGAGTCGCCTCTTTATATATATAGTGGATTTGAGAGATTGATTTGTTCGATGTGGGACAACACCCACTTAATTAGAATCTCAACATGAGCACTGAAAAACAAAAGAGAAATCACGGTACAATGTGATGAAATGGTGCATGTTAAGAAAAAGCTCCACGGGTTTCGTTTAGGATGTATTTGGTTTGAAGAAAGTAATGTGGAAAAGAAATTTGGAAGGAATTAGTTTTCTTAGTTTTAATTATGAACTTAAGCTAGATTTTCTTTTCTTTTGCTTGTATATTTCTTCAATCAGTCAAAGATAAAAGCTTGTTTTCCTTTTGCATTTCATTTTCCTTTGCCTACAAATATCCTTAAACCAAACACAACCTTAATAGTACTCATTCACGATGCTATTTTCTTACCAGGTTGGTGTTTTATCCGCATGCAGTCACACGGGGCGCGTCACCAAGGGCGAAAACTACTTCCACTCCATGGCCCGAGATTACGGCGTCGTGGCGAATTCGAAGCACTACACTTGCATGATCGATCTCCTCGGCCGAGCCGGTCGGCTCGAGGAAGCTCAGAAGCTGATGAAAGCTATGCCCTTCGAGCCCGACGCGGCTGCGTGGGGAGCCCTTCTCGGTGCCAGCAGAATCCACGGAAACACCCAATTGGGAGAGAAAGCTGCCGAAATGATCTTCGCGTTGGAGCCTTGGAACGCTGGGATGTACATTCTGCTTTCGAACTTGTACGCCGCTTCCGGAAGATGGGCGGACGTCAACAAGATGCGCCTGAAAATGAGAGGTACCGTAAATTTCTAGCATCATCGAACCCAATACGCTAAAGTTCTTGCAAAAAAAAAATGGCCTTTGATCCAATCGATTTTTAGAAACTAGCCTTAGAGCCACATTTTTAAGTCAATGGGCTCCAACTTTAAGGTTATTTTTGCCATTTTATCCATGATAGCCTCGTATATAGCAGGGGACCCGTGCTACGTATAAGGGGTCCTATGAATGGAGTCGTGTTACATATATAGCACGGGTCCCCAGTGGATCCCATATATAGCACTGGACCCCTACTAGAAAAAAAGTTGTAACCAGGAATCGAACCCAAGACCTATTACTTGCATGGCTGACTACCCAACAACTGGCCTACCCCCCCCCCCCCCCCCCCGAACATATCTATTTCTCTCCCAATTAGTAAGGGTATAATAGTCACTTTACATGCCGATGCTATTTTTTTTATTTTTTTTTTTTGAAAATCTATATGACGGAGCTCATTTACCTAAATATCGATCCAGGCACCGGAGTTCAAAAGAATCCCGGATACAGCTGGATCGAAGTGGACAACAAGATCCACGCGTTCTCGGTGGGAGACACCTCTCACGAGGAGAGCGAAGGCATACACGCGTTCTTGGAAGAATTGGACCTTAAAATGAAGATGGACGGATACGTTTCGGCCACGGAGTTGGCCCTCCACGACGTGGAGGAGGAGGAGAAGCAGAACATGCTGAAGCATCACAGCGAGAAGTTGGCCGTCGCCTTCGGGATTATGAAGGTCCCCGGCGAGAGGCCCGTTCGCGTCTTTAAGAACCTGCGGGTCTGCGAGGACTGCCACAGCGCGATCAAGCACGTGGCTAAGATCGTGGGGAGGCTGATAATCTTGCGGGATCCTAACCGGTTTCACCATTTCAAGGATGGAGCTTGCAACTGTGGAGATTATTGGTGATGATGGTGGGTAGAGGGAGGGGAAATCGGGTCAAAACCGGCTCGGAGAAATGCAAGTTAAAACCTTCCGATTCCGCCACCAAGGTCGACGGCGACGGAGAAATGCATCCCGTTTTTGCTTCTTCACCTCGGAGTGTTGGGCCCGACGACGACGATGCTTCTTCTGCTGCTGCCGTGAATGAGGCCGCGGACGTCCTTCAAAGACGGGAAATCGAGGCCAAATAGTGGACACGGGGAAGGCCCGGTAGGTAGGTAGGGGTAGTTCGACCTATTTCTAGTGTTGAATTAAGTACTAACCCTAAAATTGCATTAAGTACGATGGATTTCACTATTAGATTTTACTCTAATATGGCGGGGGGTAGTTCAACCTATTTCTAGTGTTGAGCTTAATTCCGTACGTTTACGAGTGGTCTAATGGTTCATTCATGTTTCGAGCATAACTCACGATTTTCTAGAAATTCTCGTAATTGCATAGACATAATTAAGAAAATAAAGGAGATCCCAATTCATAAACTAATCATAATTATAGCAAAAACTAGGATGAACGATTTAAAGCATAGATTCAATCTCCCTACGGTTCATCTTATCTCAATTACAAGGCATATGGAGGAAGAAAGCTAAGAATAACATAGTGATAGAGGAAACGTGATCTCTCCCTGTTGATTCCAACGTTCTTCGCTTGATTGAACTCTGTGTTGGAATCAATCAAGCGAACTCTCTGTCTGCGCCCCGTTCTTCGCTCCACTGACAAGCCTACTTGTGGACCGTTTCTTGGGATATGTTGAACTCTCTGTCTGCGCCCACAGTGGCGGACACCTCTGCATGCGCATTTTTAACCGGACAACCAATTTTCAAAATAAGAAGGATCAAAAAGTTTACAGTCGGCCCATTTAGTTCAGTATCCTCTGTTCTTATTTTGTCTGTGAAGGGACAAACCCAGCCGAAGTTTTCATGTTCATTGTTTCATAAGTGAAAACTGCATCTATTTTTTATATTCTACTCTCGAAGTGATTGCGATGTTGATCTCTTCGATATGCTCTCCATGGGTGATTCTGTCCAAAAACCATAGGATGAAATGTTGACTTACCTTAAGCCGTATGCTCTCCATATGCTCTTCGATGTTGACTTACCTTAAGCCGTCTGTGATTTATGATTTGTGGATTTGCTGATCTTGTGTGTATTTGAGTTAGTTATTGGATCCTCATCATTGCTTATGATGATAAAATGTGTAATTTTTATGATACATAATAGGGAAACTTTGTGGCACCGGCCAAATCTAAGCAGAAATAAGTATGGATAAAATCACCCACCAATGGGTCGAGGTGGCTGAGAATTGATCCCACGAGCAAGTTCAAAATTACATCAGATTAACCCAACATAGAAACAAAACAAAACACAGGGTCGATCATTCTACAAGTTACTCATCACATACATTAACAAAATGTCAACATCAGTCTAACGCCAGCAAAATCATTATAATTGTAGATTTTGAGCGTGAAAAAAGCATCAATGAACCTTCCAGATTTGATGTAATCTCTATAATTCCAAAGTTCCAACACATGTTCACTTGTACGGCTCACACACATTATCATTGCTGCTTCCGCTACTTTCATTCCACTAGACGCAATTATTCTGCAAAGTTATTTGAGATACAAAATATACTTAACTATAAGATGAATTTCAAACAATAAATTTAGGTAATACCTAAATAAACTTGCCTCAATTGGAGGAAACTAAATCCACTAGCAGCCTTTGTTACTATGCTCTTCCGCTCAGATTTATTACATCTCTTTTCATTATCTATTATAGCAAGGCCTTCGATATATTCAAACTTCGATACCAAGTCCGGGCGTAGAGCAACATGAATATCATGGTCGAATTCAGCACTCGGATCATATATGAACTCTGACACTTTACGGACAAGTAGGTTTTTAAGTTTCAGTCGTAGTGGGCTGCCCCTGGTCATCCATTGCGTTTCAAAACGGTCTGTGACCAATATGAAGAAATTTGGCTCAACGGACTCTCCATGCTCAACTCAGAAAGATCCACATTTTGAATATCTGAATCCGGCCCAATGTTTCATCGGTAGGTTTCGGAATAATGAACGTCTTTTCCTTGCCAATTGATGTGAACTTCTATCATAAGAAATGACGAATCAAACAAGTGAAAGCCAATCGCAACTTATTATGTCGATCTTGAAAATGTCAATCGTGAGTTTGAATTAGTAGATGAGCAAATTATTATATAGTAACCAACACAAGATACCAAGAAAAGAATGTCAAGAAACATCGTCATAACTTAAAATACTTCTGTGTATAAAACATTTTGAGAAGTTCTATAGTAACTGGAGCATCGTCTAAACACCTAAATTTTAATAGAAAAGGTTAAAAAATCTAAAAGACCCACCAATCAAATCCAAAACAATATGAAATTTCAAATTCAGAGAAGTAATATGTCTTTCTCACCTTCCGTCAACTAATTCAAGTCCAAATAATACTCCTCCCTGAGACGACATGATTTCATCATGTACTTTCATAGTGTTGGTGATATCAGCTTAAATGATTAAAAGTATAATCCGCAACTTTGCACATTATCATCGTCATCGGGATTCATCAAGTACTCCAATCTAAGTCGGTTGTGATGTTTTGGAGGGATCATTTGCATCTTTCCAAATAGATATAGTATGTCTTGCCCTAATTTGCTCTAGTGAAGTCAATGCACATGTTACTTAAGGTATCAACAATCCACCGTCGATAAGTAACTATAAAATTTAAAAGCTCACGAAAATTAAACCATTGAAATATGCAACATAAAGTTTAGGAATTCGTAAACTTTCGTTGCGATCTCACCTAATTGATTAGTTATATGGAAGGTTTTGGTAGGAACTCCATAAAGTTTGTCTTCTGAATTGTCGTTGGCGACATGAACAACCTCCGAATAGCAGCCAGCCTCAACAAATGTATGAGGATCAACCAAAACGATAATGATGCCGAAGTCAATTACCCAGGGGTTTGATTTGCAAAACTTGAAGTGGACGAACGCTAACTTGCCAGCGCGATAACGCGGAGACAATCAAAGAAATAAAAACACGTCATTATGAAGTTATACTTAGCAATTCCATGACGTATTAAAGAACGCGAGTATTCGGAGAAAATACTAAAAACCTAGTTCGTCTTAAAAAAAATAAGCAGAGTTACTGCAATTGAAGAGTTATATGGGGTGATAAAGGGGAAATTTACCACTTCACTTTATGCACAACGACGTTTGATAACTTCAAATGTGAAATCACTGCATAATTTTGTATGTATCATTTTGTATGTCCTATTTTGTATGTCTCATTCCGTGTCACACTGCATTATCACCATTAAATTTTAAATCGTGTGACTCATATATATTATCTTTTTATGTATTAATTCTTTTTAGTTTCATATCACACCAAATTATAAACTCATCATTATTTCATGTGATTTACGTGATAAAAACAAATAAAATATCTAATTTATCCGTTATTTCATGATAATCAAACTGATATCCATATCTTATATTTTTCGATATTCATAAGAGTAATTTTTTTATAAATTCTATAAAATGGGACACGAAATGGGACGTACAAAATGGGACAGACGATTTGATCTGTGCGACTGCATGTTATATTCATTCCATCTCATCGCATATACAATCTTTATCTAACAAACAGAGAGGATGATATCAATCAATTAGAGCAAAAAGTCAATGTGTTTCTTCAGACATCAGATAGCATTCCTCGAGACGAAAAACGAGAAACACATAGATAACACACACATTCACAGTGATGTTGTGACAGATATATAAAGATGAGGTTCGGAAACAATAGAAAAATTGAGACTCTCAAAAAAGAAGAGCAGTGTTTACTCACTCAAAAACCACAGCTCGAGATTCTTGAGCTCGAAAGTTCGTTGAGCTGATAGCTGAAACAATAGAAAAATCGTATTGTATTTATGAATCGCAAATGTGTACAATGACCATAATCGTTCGCATGAAAACCTTGGAGATTTTGCAGAGATAAAAAGGAAACTTATACAGAGGGGAATGTAAGATCCCGAGAGATGATTTGTTTGTTGTTATCTGAAATATATAGCAGCAGCTCGCAAATGTTTTGTTTTCAAGTTAAGTAGTTGCCGCAAATTTCTCGTAGAACTGAAAAGTGTTGGTCGAACCGAAAATTTTGATGGAGCCGAAAACCTTGATGGAGGTTTCGGTTTGAAACGAAAACTTTTGACGGAGCCGAAAACTTTGGAGTTTTCGGTCTGGACTGAAAAATTTGCGAACAACGATTATGAAACTCCAAGTTGTGCGAGACACATTTTCTTCCTCATATAGGCATGTCTCCCACGATACGTCGGAAGAGCGCGTGACGACAACGATTATGAAAATTCCAGGTTGTGCGAGACACATTTTCTTCCTCATATAGGTATGTCTCCCAAGATACGTCGGAAGAGCGCGTGACTTCGTCACGCACTAAAGAAATCTCTGACGAACTTAAACGAGAATCTATTAACACTCTAGCAGAAAGCTTGATATCATGAGAAAATTTTTAATAAATTTCACTGAGTTTTTGGGTTTATTTATAGCACTCGGACTTTCAAAAAAGCATATAATCTTCGCATAGACGTGTTACGTGTCTGTTCGGACAGACACTATAGGAAAGTAGTCGTTTGGCTATTTTAGTGACATTTGTAGTTAGGTTAAGTAGCATTGTGACGTACCACACTTCATCGCCCATTTTATGTCTCTTGGGTTGATCACAAGAGCCGAGATTTCTAATATGATGAATTTAGGTATAAAGTGGTCACCAAGGTTTTTTAAATGGACCGCACGAGCCCGTTCGAACCAGTTGGTTCATTCCATGTTCATGATTAGATTAAAAATTTTGGAAAATATAATAAAGTAATAATTATACATCTCGATTTTCATAGATATAATGGCGGTGATAGATAATCCCTTATATATTTAATTTTTTTAACATCGGTTGGGTTCGATTTCTTCCCATGACATGATAAATTTTATTTAATAATTAATGTTTGATCCCGCAACACATTTACTTTTATTTAATTTTTTACCACCAGTTCATAAATTTAATTTTGGACATTCATTTTATAATTACTTTCTTATCTCCAATATATTATACTTTTATTTAATCTTAACCGATCGATCTATAAAATCTAGTAGAGTGAGTAAATGCGGATAACAACACGTTTTTTATTTAAATTCTACTACGGTGTTTTGTTGTTTGCCCGTTAATGTGAAACTAAAGCTATCGTTTCGACAAAAGGAAGGAAAATAAAAAAAAGACCGAAATACAGGGTGGAGATTACTACAGCAAGGTAAAATGAGCCTTATCATCCAATACTTGACCACGCAGTTGCCTCGCAGCCACACTTTTCCTTAAATCTTCAAAAGAATTATCAACTAATTTGCCTTCCATATATAATTATAGACCTCGCGATTCTAAAGTGAACCTTTGACCAAGAACATATGAATTAAGAAGCCAGCCACAAACCAAAAAAAAAAAAAAGGAAAAAAAAATTCAACTTTCTGCTAGGCAATCGAAGCTGGTGGGGTTTTGCGTCCATGGGAACTGTGATAGACTCGCATTTCTTGGCCCTCACAGCAATCGTCACCGTACGTGAAGACAATGCTTAATTTTCTGAACATTAAACCCCTCAGGCAGAAAGAAAAAAATGGTGAAAAGATCGTATTTTTTTTTCTTTTGCTGTTCTTTGTAGGTGGGCTATCAACTCACCTTCTTCGCGATCACTGCGCTTTTGAAGATCGACAAAGTAACGGACTTTGCAGGTGCCTGACAAATCCCCACAATACCTCTTCCATTGTCTTTTCTTTTAACGTATTTTTTACAGCATCGATCGCCTTTGCTTTGTAGGTGGGACAAATTTCGTCATACTTGCTTTGCTGACTCTGATCGTGAAAGGGTCATGGCACCTCCGGCAGGTTTTTTGATCCTCTTTCAACCTTTTTTTCCTTCTCTGAAGTGAATCCCTTTGAGACCGTTGACATTAATCGTAATTCTTTTAGAGGTGTTTTGAGTTTGAAACTGCACATAAACAAAGGCTGCATTTTAAGCAGAAGGGTACCGATCTTTTTTAATTTTATACTATGATATATTTGAGATATAAAAAAAAAGAGCCGTTATTATTACATAAGCTTTCTTTGAGCTTACTACTTCTCAGGTGGTTCTATCAATGCTCGTAGTTGTATGGGGCCTTCGCCTAGGGCTGTTTTTACTGATGAGGTAAGAGACCAAATAAGATGTTTGCTCCCTCTGCTTATTAGGAACATTTCTTACACATAAGAGAAAAGAAAAAAAAAAATACTTAGCAGACTCGGAGAACATTGTTGTCAAGTAAGTGCAGTAATGTAATTCCATTTTTATTCTCTGACCCTTATCAGGATATTACAGTGGGGCGAGGATCGCCGCTTCGACGAAATTCGCACGAACTTTGGAAAATTGGTCGTTTTTTGGATCTTTCAGGTTCTTTTTTTTTTTTTTTTTTGCCTTCCCTTTTTCTTTCACATCTGGTCTTAAAAATAGGATTAGTTATGCGAATTTTGTCTGTACAATTTTGTTAAATTGAGGGTTTCTTTCTAAAACCAATTGGTGATAGGAGGATGAGCCTATTTGATTTATATACTGACTCGGGCGAAGTTAATTTTCCGATGTGGGACAAATCTCAACAACTTTAACTCTTTTATTACAGGCCGTTTGGGTGTGGACGGTGAGCTTACCGGTGACGATCGTAAACGCTAGCAATCGAAATCCGTCCGTCGAAGCTGCGGATATTATCGGGTGGATCGTGTGGTCGTTGGGAATTATCGTCGAAGCCACCGCCGATCAACAGAAGCTTTCGTTCAAGAATTCGCCGGAGAATCGGGGAAAATGGTGCGACGCCGGGCTCTGGAAGTATTCACGCCATCCGAATTACTTCGGCGAGGTCAGTCGGTTTTCGGATAAAAAAGGCTTGGATATAATTTTTTTGGGATAACACCCATTTTGGTCCCCAATGTTTACCTTATGAACCAATTTAGTCTCTCATGTTTCAATTGGACCAAGTCCCCACCTTTCAAAAATGAACCAATTTGGTCCCAATTTGACAAAAATCATCAATTTAGACGGAAAATCATTAATTGTGAAACACGTGGCACGCTATGACGATGACACGTGTCGATTTTCTGTTTAAATTGACGGTTTCCGTCAAAGTGAGACCAAATTGGTTCATTTTCGAAACATGAGATACTAAATTGGTCCAATTGAAACATCGGGGACTAAATTGGTTTATAAGGTAAACATTGGAGACCAAAATGGGTTTCATCCCTTTTTTTTCGTCTGGTGAGCAAGAGTGGTGTATGGCGCTTTCAGGTGACTTAATTTAAGAGGCTGCAATTTTAAAATACTTACTTTTAGAATTGAAGCAGTTTAAGGACAACAAGACGATACGTTGCCTCATCTGATGACATGGCACTAGCAGTTTATCAGGAAAGAATCCAACTGAGTGTCATGTCATACAAAAGAGGTGATGTATTGTCCAACTTGACCGCCACGTCATCAAAGAAGCGACGATGCGTCCAGTTGGCGTTCATCGTCCTTAATTAGATTCGGATTTTTAAAATTTAGTGTCTTAAAATTGCAACACTTTGTTGGGTGTCCTGAAAGCGCCACACCTCCTACAAGGGGCGAAAAAAATTAATAATTAAGGCGTAATTTTAACTAATGCACTCAATTTTTTTTAAAACCCGATATCTGCTGTTGTTGTTGCTGCTGTTGCTGACAGATCTTACTCTGGTGGGGAATATTCGTCGCCGCAACGCCGGTCTTAAAAGATGCCGAATGGCTCGTTGTCTTTGGCCCGATATTTCTTACGCTGTTGCTCCTCTTTCTAAGCGGCATTCCACTTCTTGAGGTTTCGTCTTCGGTTTTTTATTATTACTATTATCCTTCTTCCTCGTCAGCATCTCCGTATGTCTCAGACATTTCTTGTTCATATGCTTTATTACAGGAATCAGCTGACAAGAAATATGGCAGTGTTTCTGCTTACAGGCACTACAAAAGAACAACAAGGTATGTCTCCTTTATTATATTCAACAAAAAATATATATATATATATATATAAATTAAGCAACGAATAAAAATTTCCCCTGTTTCAGTCCTCTGATCTTGCTTCCACCGGCAATGTACGGGAAATTGCCGTCGTGGCTCAAGACGATATTCTTGTTCGAGTTTCCCTTTTACAGTCGAAGCCTCTCCGAAGAAAACTGGTAATGAATCTCCGCGTCTGTGGTGTTATTATTGCTTCGGTGTTGCGAGGCTTCTTTCTTTGATGTCTGTTTGTTTCCCTGTAAGGAGTAGAACTGTTCATGGTCGCCAGCGGGGAGACAAATCGCAGTAGTTTGAACAAATTCGGTATGATATTTTGTTTGATGGATTCGAAAGAGTACTCTAAATTTGGAGTCTTGAAAGTACATGTGTTTGTAAAAAAAAAAAAAAGGATAAATTCCAATAGAATGTTATATTGAAATGCATGTAATTAACTTATGATTTCGTTATCACGCGTAAAACTCCTAAATGAACTCTTACCATGTTTTGACATGAAATACTAAAATAGACACATTAAAAGTGCTATTATTTTTTGGACGATATCGATACAAATTAATTTTTGTCCATTTAAGGTGAAGACAGTAGACAATAGAGTTTGATCGCAAGATACACCCAATACGTGTCTTGAGTTCGGTCAGTCGCTCTTTATCAGCGCATTTAATGCATTTTCGGACAGAAGCTGAAGTGCATTTCAGTATTATCATATACGGAATTTACCTAAATAGTAGAAAATTCCATTCAATAAGAGCAACAACGGCTAGTATTTTGTCTAGTAGCAGACACCTCACGATCGAAAGCATCATCGACGCACAAAACTTCCTTCTTCCCCTGCAACGTAAGAACATTATTCTTGTCCACGTCACCACCACCGTTCAACTTACCCTCTAAGCTCTTATTACACTTGACTCCATAGATTCTACGAATCATCTCGAGAAAAGCCTCCTCCACGTTGAGTTTCTCCTTGGCCGAGGTCTCCATGAACGAAAGGTCCTCCAGCTGAGCCAGGGCTCGACCGTCCTCGAGCCCGACCTCCCTCGACTGGACCAGGTCGGTCTTGTTCCCGACAAGCATGATCACCATGTCCCGGCTCCCGAATTCTCGAAGCTCCCTCAGCCATTTCTTGAGGCTCTCGAAGGTTGACTTTCTTGTCACGTCGTATACCAGTAGAGCTCCTAGGGCTCCTCTGTAGTATGAACTCGTGATGGCCCTGAATCTGTGTTATCAATTTCTTAAATAAAAATCATTTTTCTTTGAAATTATAAGATTAGATCACTAATTATACCATTTTTGTGTCACTGTGTCTTGTAATTCCAAAAATAGGTTAATAACTTTGTAATTCGGCCCGGTGACATGTCAGCTGCCATGTGGGTGCCACGTCGGATATCCGAATATTTTTGCCGAAAAATCGATCAGTGATCCAATTTTGTTAAGACATAAAAAGTTGGTAATCTATTTCTGCAATTAGCAAACATAGCAATCCAAAAACGAAAACAGATATAAATAGCCATCTAGTCTCATATTTTTAGTTGTATCATGGTAATTGTTAAATTGAGGGTTACTTCATAAAACCAATTAGTGTTAGAAGGAGGGGCCTCTTTGATTTATATATTGAGTCGGGTGAAATTAATTTTACGACGACGCCGGACAATAATTTCAACAGTAACAAGGACTTCCAAAAAATGAAATTATATATAGAGAGAGATAAAGATAGACCTTTCTTGCCCAGCGGTGTCCCATATCTGAGCTTTGATGAGCTTATCGCCAACTCTAACACTTCGATAGGCAAATTCAACTCCAATAGTTGGCTTAGAGTCTAAAAAGAATTCATCTTTAGCAAACCTCGACAGCAGATTCGATTTTCCAACGGCTGAGTCTCCGATTAATACAGCCTTGAAAAGATAATCACACTCTTCATCGAACGAATCCTCCATTAAAATATCATATGCGAACTCTGTAAGACTTTCGAGTGACAAAGGTTATAAGTATGCGATGTGTGGGTCGTGGGGTATCAAGAAAGATGAGTTTATGGGTCTAAAGAGGTACTAACGAAATTAAAAAAACCAAAAGAATTAGAAAGATTGAGGTGTTGACGATAATTAATGAAAGAAAAGAAGACAGATTATAAAAAAGGAATCCTTTAGGAGATGGGTATGGGAGGTAGTGATTAATGGCGTGAGATAATGACATTATGGTTAGTTGACATAATTTGCTGTCGAAGACTTAGAGAGCTTTGTTGTCTTTTAACATTTTTTTTTATTTCATTAATTCCCTTGAGAGATTCTTTTTAATTAATTCGATCATGCGGACATTATCCCAAGCTAGGAAAGTGATTCATGTTCTTGTTATTTCTCAACTGCATGGTCTTAGCGTTAGCAAAGCTCTACGTCATCTATTTCGTTATTATTTTTTGCCTTTATATTTTATTGAAGATAATGTTAGTATCTTAGGGATAAAGTAAAGATCAAATGGGGAATTATTCGTCCCACTATCTTAGTTTATGGTGCTTGTGTGTTGTGATTTGACTAATTTGTGGGTAACGTTAGTTTAAACCGAACCCACGCAATTGTTATCCAATGTGCTTGGCGGAATTTTATAATAAGAACCACATCCAATATGATGTGGACTATATGAAGATCGAGACATAGGCTATGGAAGTATTGTTTTATTTAATAACAAAGGATATTATCCTTTTGTTTTGAAAAATTAATTTTACTAAACCAAATTAAATGTCGTATTGTTTACTCAAAAGCTTCTCGACACTCACGAGTTGCATTCATATATAGACAGACATGTCGCATAATGATAGTTACAATTGTTTGCATGCAGCAGAAATAATTAAGACACATACTTTTGGGTCCATCGACATGCTCTTGTCTTGTCCAATTCACAAGCAAACATCATTTGTTTGTGGTTCTCATTTTTATTCACAACAAAAAAAAACCTACAAATCTAAACAAACAAAAATAATAAAAAGTACTAATAATACCAATTCTTAATAATAATGATCAGGATAACTTTACCAATATCATCAGATAATTCAATGCCCTATTGCTATTTATGGACTCATTCGTAATGTAACAAAAAAATTAGCATTTTTTTTCGAGAAACACCTTCGTTTCTCGTTGAGAATAAACTAGAAACCAACCCATTATAGACTCATTTGAAAAAAAAAAAAAAAAAAAGGTGTAAGCCCATTAGACATCCTTAATTAAATTTAAAAAAATATCTCTACGTTCCTAACATGAGATAAAACAAATAAATAATTCGATCAACCAACGCTTAAAGTAAATAAACCAAAAAAAGAAAAGGACATACCAATAATACTCAGATAATAACGTAGAACCCACACACAGCCCACTTAACACAGCCACGAAAAAACAAGTCCCAACATCGCATCGCACAAATCCACGCGATCCATATTTCACATCATGTAATATAATATTAATAATAATAATAATAATAATAATAAAATACCAACTAACACCAACACAACATTGATAATAACCTTTAAAAGCTTCTTCGATTCCTCCGCCGCAAGAGATTCTAACGCCCTACGAAGCTAGCAAGCTGGCTAGTCGTGGTGGGGACAGAAGGTGACCAAGTAGCTCCCGCCGGTGCAAGTGGCGATGCTCGTGGGGTCATCGTAGGCGTAAGAGTAGGCCTTGGGGCACGCGGTCTTGAAAATCCTCGAGTATGCTGTGGGCTTGCAAGATTGGGGATTCCCGTAGCTTCCCGTGCAGCAGTACCGAGGAGAGTTGAAGGCGAAGCACGCGCTCTTACAAGCCACCACTTGCCTCTTGTCTCGGGAACGGACTTGGAGACCCACGGGGCACATCGTGTTTAGGTCGCTGACGCAACCCGCGTAGCTGCATTGCCCTGCGAACGAGAGTAGAAATTAGGGTATAATCGACGTTAGTGGTCCATATCGCTTTTCCTATTGGTAGCAAGTGATGCATTCACGAATTGACTAGTTATAATATGGATTAATTTTTCTTTTGGGAGTTAGGGTTATAATTTTAGGAACATATATATGATTCGAAATGAAACAGTTCGAGGACAAGTAACAACGAAAACACCTAATTTCACCCTCGAATTAATACGCGTGACGATTAATTTGAGAAAAAATATTCTAGTGGCGCTGAAAAGAAAATCGGTTCGAATCATCATTTCTGACGAATTGAAATAATTTGAGGAAATTAACGTCGGAAACCTGATATCAATCCAGAATTCACATAAGTGAGATGCACAAGACAACTAATTCATTTGAGTCCAAATTTCCATAGGCCACAGAGATTTTTCCCGAATTTAATTGAAAGGTTCCCGAATTTAATTGATAGGTGAGGCTGGCTCTTAATTGTGGTTTGAAATTAGAATTCGGCATTAATTATTTTCAAATTGCTTCAATTTAATTTCCTGAAATATTGTCGATTAATATAGACTAGTATTTCTTGTACACTCGATGCGTGTGCCAAATATAATATTTAATACTAATTTATATTTTAAGTTATTTTTAATTTATAATATTTAAAAAATGAAATAATATTTTTAGAAGAATTATTTGTGAGGATGTGATTGTAATAGATAAAAGATTGATATCTAAATACATATCAAATAAATTATAAAAAAAGAGTCAAATTGAAATATATTTTTGATATACCAAATTGGTCAGTTTTTAGCCACTCCTCACCATTAATATAATAAAATAGATAACTTAAATTGCAATTGACCCAAATATAGGGGACTAAAAAAAATTAATTACGTCTGTTTTTTTAGTGCGGTGAGCAATGAGATTTACGACTACATATGCAGGTAAGGCAAGAGAACGTGAATAAAGTTATTCACTGTATAGAAAGATACGTCTTAGTAAATGGTCCCACAAAAACGTTAATAATAGTAAAAAATTACTTAATAGCCTGAGAATTTAGCATTAAGTGAGCTTTGAATCTCAAGACTTTTTAGCAACTAAAAGAACAATCACCAGAGGAAGATGATAAAAGCAACGAAGAATAATCTTGATGAGATTTGCCCGTTGCATTGCATTGAATATTCAAAAGCTACTTAACTATTTTAGCATTAATAATTTTAGGGTAAATAGCATAGAACCCATATAGAACCCACGCGTGGATTGAAAAATAAGCATCAAAACCCATAGATTCGAAAATTACGTAAAATCTCTTCCTTATCATTTTCACCTAATAATTGAGGGGTACAATGCTACGTTTTAGAAAATACGGGGGGTACGGTGCTAAGTTTTCGACAACACATGCGGTGGTATTGTGCTAAGTTTTAAATAACACCGGAGATATTGTGCTAAGTTTTAAATAACATAAGGAAGTTTTGTGCCATAAAAAAATTAGGATAATTATATGCATTTCGGTATAACAACACGGTGTATCACATAATTTACCCATAATTTTATAAATCTGCTAAAAAGTCTAAGTTTTTCAATTTTGCAGCTTTGCAACAAAGTTAAAGATCCCCAAGTGACGAGAGATCTAAGGGAGAAATATAACTTAGCCTCCTCCGTACCTTTTCCACGGAAAGGCGTGATTGAAATGGCGAGGTTGTACCCATCGACGAGGGAAACGTCGTAGAAGTCCTGGTCGTTCCCGAGCGTGATCTCCGCCAGGGTGGCGGGCGGAGTTCCGCCGATGCCGTTGCAATAGAGGGATCCGCCGCAGTCCCCGGTGGCGCACCTCCCCTTCCCTGAGGCGTCGAAGGAGCATCCGTGCCTCCCCCACACGCGCCCCGACCACGCCTGCGGGAGCTGCAACGTGTAGGCCTTGTTGGCCGGGAGCTTGAAGCCGCCGTTGGCGAGGACCGGCTTTCCGGCGCCGGGCTGTATCCCCGGCCAAACGGGGTGCTTGCATTTGTTGTACAGCGTCATCGTCGTCGCCGAGGCATCTGCGTAGAAGGTAAAAAAACGGCGAAACGCCGCCGATGAGGATTACTGTGAGAGAATAGAAAATGGGTGAATGCGGTGCTTCTTGCGTATGGGGCTCAACCTTGTACGAGGTTGAAGACGAGGAATGAGATGGCGAAGATTAGGGTTTTCCTTCTCGAGGATGGCTGCGCCATAACTGCTGCGAAATAAGCTGTGTGTTGTGATTGTGAACGATGGGAAGTGATGGAGGAGATAATTTTATAGCAAGAAAAGAAAGGTAAATTAATTACCTCATAAACCCGATTATCTAAAGTAGGAATTTAGTCAGTTAATAATATATTATTTAATATACTATGTAAGATAATACTTTGGGCGGTGCTTACTCGGGGTAGGGATCTGAATGATTTTTTTTGAAAAGGGGTGCTGAATTAGCAATTTTTGAAAATTATAAGATGGCAGCACATTTTAGATAATTTCTATAAATCGCGTATAAAATAGGCTAATGAATATCACATGAGTAATTTATGAAGATTTGTTGAAAAATGACTCTTTTTGCGTTGAAATTAATTTCACATTAAGTTTCGTGCATGATTTGTTGGTGTTTGCGTAAATTGCATTTTATTTTATATGCAAAATTCTTTTGGTGTCCAAATTGATACAACACAAGAAAAATAATTACTTAAGAGAACATAAAATAATTCAAATTATTATAGCGGTCCTCTTAGTATAATTTATAGAGTTTCTTGTTAAACTAGCGTTAGATTGTAGCATTATGTTACGCTCGCAAGCATCTGACTTACATTTGATTGACAACTTAAGAGGACTTGAAATAATGAATTTAAAATTTACAATAATATAGGTGTCGTGTCTTACTTGCATAAAAACGTTGATAAAACTCAATGCAAAGATTTATTTATACCTTTCGATAATATGTACTTGCAATATTACAAAATGCTACCTTTATATTGGGAAATTTATAAAGAAATTAAATTCCGTATTAATTTAGAAAATCGAGTGAAAAATGAAAGTGTAAAATCCCAATGCTTTTTCTTTTTGGGAATGTGATAAAGAGACAGAGAATCTTTACTGTGCCACTCAGTGACTGACTATACGATACAAATCAAAGCCCACGAGAACATAAAAGTAAAATGTTAAAAAAAAAAAATATATTAATATTTGTGGGCCGTGAAAAAATCACCAAAGATCATGTGCATGTACGTACAATTTTTAGTAGGAGAGAAACATTATTTCCTCATTTTTATTATTTCTTAAAATTTATATAACTTTCGAAATTTTTCGCATTCCGAAGTAGTGCGTAACTACGAACATAGAAGTAAATCAAGGAAACGACTTTACAATGTCGAGTCTTGTGATTTCTCCTTATTTAATATTCATATATTTGTTATAGTATACATTATCAATAATATCATATGGAGAGGGTGATAGTGCCAAAAAAAACCTCTCGCGACTCGAGGATAATGTGTCAGAGATCAGAGTTGAATTGTCCCGCACTAAAGTAATAAAATAAAAGTGATTTTACCAAAGTCTAAAGAAATAAATAAAAGTGGTACTATTAAGTTGGGTTTCACATGTCTCTAGGGCCAACCGAGCCAAAGGGGAATCCACCCCCCTTCATTACTATTTATCACATATTTCGACTAAGATTTTTTTAAAAAAAATTTGAAATATACGGAACATTCACGAAAAGGAATAAGGATATAGTCGAAGAAATGTCACAAAGTCATTATTTATTTAGTTATGATTCTGCATTTATAGATCTGAATTCTTTGTAGCAGTTCAATTAAACGTGGTGACTGGCATCTCTGCATATTAAAAAAATAGACGTTAATAATCGTAAATTAATGCTTATTCATAGTACGGAGCTTCTTTTTACTATTCTTAGAATTCTTGTCGTTTACCAGACTCAGAGATCTATTACAGATCAATCAATAACATAATGCATATACTAATTAGTATTAGTTAATTTACTTGGATTTTTTAATAAATTAAACTGTTAACGAAAGACGATGAATATTAAACTGTTAATTAGCAAAGATCTACCTGATAATTGTTTAATTACTTGATTGATTACTTGACTGACAGGCTTTTTGCATGTCAGAATAATGGTCGTGTCATATTCCATGATGTGTAGTAAACGAGGGAATACGAGGGTTTATATTATTATTATATTTATTATTGTTATTATTATTATTGCATTAAATGAAAGTAATTAATATAGGAGGAAGGATGGGCCTGTAACCCTTTTAAGCCCAAATATTTACAAAGATAAAATCAGGTTGGATTTCTTCGTCATAGTGAATGATTTGTTTTTACTCAACAAACATTGGCTCCTTGAGCATTTTTAATTTCTGCAAACAGAAGAGACGAAGCGTTTCCGATGACTCATGGTAGAGATCTGTGTGTGACAAACAGAGTAAAATGTTAATTACATATTTATTAAATGAAGTTAAAATTCATTAATATGAGTAACTGTTTCAAAATTTAATCAATGGTAACAAGTTGTGAGTCTATGCCGTGGCGTATGCTTTTCATGTTTTTCTATTTTTTTTTCTTCCGGATATAAATAAATAATATTTGAATATATAAATTATTAAAATATATATCCATGAAATCGAGCTAATTGAGTCGAGTCGCTATTAGGCAATGGACGACGAGTCGTGGGAACAATCTCTGGACATTGACGACGCTGACCTTCCTTCACTCCTAAGGCCCTGCAAGCGGAGCCGTTCCACAGCAGAAAACCCTCGAGAATCTCCGCCTCCTTCCTCCGCTTCCGCGATCCCTGGCCCCGCAGGTGCCGTCCAAGCCGCAATGCGACGCAAAGACCTCGATTGCCATTCCAATTTCAGCGACGGCGGCGCTGATAGCGGCGGAGGAGTTATGTCGACGCAGGAGTATATACGGACTGCGATGACCGATGCTTCCGAATTCGACGATGACTTCACTCGCAGTCCTTGGCTGTCCGCGCTTAAGTTTATCGGTAACGTATCCGATGTCGATTCCTTTGGCATGTTTTAAATTTGGGTGTTTGATTCGATTTCTGCGTCTGCGTGTTTTGCGTGAAATGATTAAATGGTGCTCTATTTCTATTTTCCAAAAGGCAGTGGAGATCGTGCAACCAAAAGAACACCGATTAGCTCAATCAAGAAGTGCGTTGGTGCTGGCAAGATTGATTTGGTAAGATTGAGCATATTCCAACAATAACTTGTGGACCTTATATTCATCAAGTGTATTCAGTACGCATATGATAAGTGTCCAATCTTGTCCAATGTCTTCATTGGGAATGTTGAACTAAATGAATAAACTTATCAATTTACGAAGCGTTGTTGCATTCCAAGATTAAGGTATTGAAGTGCCAGGGCACATACCAATGGAGATATGTAGCTTACAATGACTGTTTCAAGCATGTGTAGTAAAGACGTATCGAACTCAGTATAAATTGACATTAACCCTGTTTAATGATTGGTTTCGTTAGTTTATATAAGCATATAAGTCCTTAATTTATTTTTTCTGGGTATCATCAGTTTGTGGCTGTCATCAAGTCATCTACGCCAAATGGTCTTGGGGGTCTGATTCTGACTTTGAAGGTATAAAATCGGGGCACTGGAAATAGTAGCAATATCAATATGTTGCCTAAATGAGGTCATTCTAAGTTGCTTGATGATGATGATGTGAACTCTTAGGATCCTTCTGGTACAGTTAGTGGCAGCGTTCATCACAGGGTCCTCAGTGAAAGTGAATTCCGAAGCAACTTTACAGTTGGTGCAATTATAGTGCTTTCGAAGGTATAATGTGAGTTTTGTTTCCGTTAGCTATAAAATCACCTCTTGGTGGCTGATAAAGAAAGGATTGTGTTTTTGCAGGTTGCCATCTTTGCTCCTGTAAGGACTGCACAGTACCTTAACATAACATTGAACAATGTGGTCAAGGTGCTGCTACTTTCAACTTCTTATTTCGCATTAGTGATAACCACATTTTTCGCGTATTTCTTCTCTTGCATTACTAAACCTGCTCAACATGATCACGTTGCATTTAAATCTCCCACAACGACGTGAAATTTCGAGAGTTTCTTGAGCTGACTGATATGAATGAGCACACACAGCACGTGCTTTTTCTTCTGGAGTAAGTTCTTTAACCTCTTTCTCCCACTCCCATTTTCTCCGATTTTTTCAGGTATTCTCTCAAGACAATGGCTCCACAGAACAAACATATGCAGCTTCACGTCCTGCCCCAAACGCTGTTCCCTATCCCGGTGTGTTTTTCCCTGTTATTTTTCTTTCGATAAAAAATCGCATTAGCCTTTTAAAGATAAACAACTGGGAAAAATATCATTTCCCTCCCGGTATCAAAATTCTTCATTCTGGCCATTAAGGAATCTTCAATCAAAGCTTCGTGTCCTATCTGATGATAGATATGTGTAATAAAACACTTGATGCAACAGACAAAACTGCTAGGGAGAAGCAGCCACACACTAGCACAGAAGAAAATAATGAAGAAAATACCGAAGATCGTGCTCAGATTCACAAGCAGCAGCAACAGCCTCCTCCAATTTTAAAATCCTCTCTGCCGCATTGGACCGACGAACAACTAGATGAACTGTTCGCCGACGATGATGATGATCCTGATGTTTGAAGAGACCTTTGCATCGTTGCCATTATTGCTCCAAAGGTATCTCCTTTTTTGTTCTTTCCTTCACTCTATGTTGATTGATTGATCCTCTTAATCTTTAGTTCTGCTCTGTGAATCATGCTATAGATGGTTGAGAATTAGGAAGAGCAGAAAGAAGATTTAAAATGTGTAAATGGCGTTTGCAATTAGTATCAATTTTAGTCCGGAAAAAAATTATAGGTGTTTGATGTGTGTCCTTAAAATAGTAAGCTCCTATGTCTGTAAATATAAAAAAGAAAAGCCCATGAGTCCTAGCAATCGAAATCCATCTCATGACAAAATTTGTATGTTGTTTCAAGAATTGATTTTATTAATTCAAGTTTGTCAGTCTTTCATTTCAACCTAATCTTTTTGTCTTAAATGATGTAAATAGGGAACACTCACATTCGCATACAACATAAACCTGTACAGATAATATTGGGAGTTGCGATTTGGCAAGTAAAACGTTCCTATCGAAGATAATTTTGTACTATCTGACTTAGCTTGTAATATCTAGTACAATCTGAATATATATTATAAACTCATTGACAACTATTATTTTCCAAAATTTACAGTTACACCCAAAAAAATTATTTTTATATTAATTTTCTTCAGTCATCTTTTCTCCTCCCTTCTAGAAAAAAACATTTTCACGCTCAACGCTCACCTCACCCCACAAGTACAGTCAGAGAAAAAACGAAAAGAAATGTATTATTACATCTTCACATACAAAACAATCTCGCTGTCTTCTCTATCAAACCACTTCGTCTTCACAGATTTCACCCAAAGTTTCACTTTTTACAAATCTCAGCTCGGAGATACAATTGTGTATCTTTGAGTAATCGACGAGAAGCTCTTTACATCAAATTGAAATTACTTCGTTTTATTTCTGCTACGAGGAATGTTGCGGCAATTTCACCCATCAAACGATCTCCTGCCGCCGCAGTCTTCGCCCACAATCTCTTCGCCTTCATCCTCCGATCTCGATTCTCAGGTACAGAATATAAGAGTGCAAATTAGTTGGGTTTTTTTCCTTTTAATTATTGCCTTGAACAAAGATATGTTTTTTTTTTCTTTTTTTTTCGACAGTCCACAGGGTCATTTTTCCATGATAGAAGCACGACCTTGGGGACCCTCATGGGCGTCACCCTCCACAACATCACCTTCCGAGCCTCATCCCGCGGCCACCGCCCTCCTCCGCCGGACAACCCATCCGCCTCCGCCGGAAGGAATTCCCAGAAGCGGCGGAGGTGGTGGAGGCTGTGCGGCGACGAGACCGATGCCAAGAGAGCTTCCCTGGGACAGTACTTGGAAGTGGAGAGGAGGTCGTCGGAAGAAGGGATTTTGATGGTGCAGAGTAACGGAAGCAGGGCCTTGTTCGCCGACGGAAGGGTTCTGCCGCCGTCCAGGCCGGAGGAGGTTGAGTCGTCGACGCCGCCGCATGGGCTGGCGGGGGTGTGCGGGTTCACGACGGTGGAGCGGTGGTGCTGCCGTGTGTAGTTGGAGATTTCTGGCGGTGGTGGCGAGAAATGATGGCTAGTGCTTTTTTTTTCTTCTCAGATTTGCTTTATCCGATCACGTTGTGCTTTACCTTTTGCAATCTTTTTATTTTTTTTTTATTATTATGATTATCAATTAACATTATTCCATCACCAGTAGCCTTCCATTATTCCATCAACACATATTTTCCTTATCTGATTACACACATTTATCAATTCCCATGTGACATGTCATAATTACTGACCATTATGGTTGTGAC
The DNA here is from genome assembly GCA_004919715.1 of Linderniella brevidens. NCBI lineage: Eukaryota > Viridiplantae > Streptophyta > Magnoliopsida > Lamiales > Linderniaceae > Linderniella > Linderniella brevidens. The sequence continues at coordinate 2,001,874 of SWDC01000146.1, forward strand.
TTGTGAGCAAAAGAACATAATTTGACTGTCCCTTTTCTTGTCGTCACGGACAGTTGGCATTTAAAATTTCATTAGAAAATAAATTATCTGTTATATATCTATTTAATTGTATTGTATCTCCCTTTTGTTTCATCAAGCATGATTTTTTTTAACTGACTGCTCTTAGTTCTAATAATCACAACGACCCAAACTTCAATTATAATCCTAAGCACATATTGTATATAGATTACACAAGTGATGGAAATTAATTTAAAATTCCGAAATGAGAAAACATATAATAGCTGCGAAGCTGATAGATTTTCCAACAATAGGCCTCGTGACGGCTGAGCTCTTCGGCGGCGGCGGCGAGCTGCTGCTCAAACCTGTTTTCAATATTACACGTACAGAAAAATCTAAAACTGATCTTTTTAAGGTTTTTAAATACTTAATTAATTACGATTATATTAATGACGAGAGATTAATACCGTTACTAGATGACGTTGGAGCCGACGGAGTCGAGGGTCCTCCAGCAGTTGGCGTATTATCTGCTGCAAACAAACAATTAATGGCGCAGGAAAAAAATAATTAATAGTAAAAAACTAATAAAACCATAATTAACAGACAGATATTAATTATTACCTTTACTGCAAAGAGACGCATCAGCAGTGGCGCCACATGACTGGACGAGACTCAATCCTTCTTGCTGAGTCACGTTCAAGCCTTTCAGGATCTGGGGATCGTTGAACACGTGGCACAAGCACTGTGCATCGCTGGCGACGATCTCTTTGAGAGGCTCGCAGCAGGAGGCCGGCGGCGGCGCTGAAGAACCGGCCTTGATGTAGGGCTGACACGGCACCAGCTTTGGCACGCATGGAAGCGTATCTCCGCCGCCGCCGCCGCCTTGTGAATAGCCACGCGAGAGCAAGATAAGGAAGAAGATCAGCGAAATGGAGGTTATGGGAATCAACGCCATGATGTTATTATAATGGTTTTTTTTTTTTTTTTGTAATGGCGGTGTTTTATTGGTGGTAAATGTCTTGGTTTATTATATAGAGGGGATGGGAATGTAATATTGATTTATTCCTTGTGATTATTTGAGATGGCCGTTATTGGACTTAGCTTCATGGGTTTTTTTGAAATTGTCTATTTCTTGCAATAGTGGTCACCTTCTAACATAATATTTACGATTATTTTCGTCGAGGTAGAAAGTTCGCATGTTTCGTAACCTTTTATATATATAGGATGGAACGGTTCATGTGGCTTCTTAGGAATAAGGGAGTTTGACGTAAGCTGTCATGAAAAAGCACTCGTGATTTGTATAATGCGGACTTTTGTGTTTTATTGATAAAAAAATAATTATCTAACTATTATTTGTTGGATATGTTTAATGTCGATTGTTATTACATGGTTGCTCGGATCAAGTCCTGTAATAATATGACGTGATAACAAGTACCCTACCCGCGGCTGATTTTGTGATGAACAAGTCTCGCATTTAGATTGAGAAATCAAAATAATTTACTATTTAACTAAATTTACGAATTTCGTCCATTTCATTTCGTTAAAAAGATTACCACATGGTTAAGCCTCATCCAAGCCACGGTCGACCAACCGGGCCCCACCCACCGGATCACTGCAAGAACCCGAAGCCTACTAGGCACTAGCTAGGGTTTGAAGTGGGCTATGAATGTTTGCCCCTTATGTAGAAATATCTTAAGCAAGGTGGTGATAAATGGAGAGTTTCTCGTCATAAATAATATCTCGCAGCTGCGTCAAAGAGAGTCAAAGTAGTGCCTTAAAAGTCTTTCTTACAAGTGATTCGTGAGCTCAGGCCCACCAAGCTTCACTTCACATCCTCCTTGAGCAAGATTTTCTAGCCACAATGGTCCATTCTTTCGGGAGGCTCTGAATTACTACTCACTCAGCAATATTCGATTATTCACTCGATGCTTATATGCTGCCTCAATATAGCGAGCTGTGAGGGGCCCGCAAAAGGTCGAAAGGCACGAGAGAATCGAGCAAGCATTATGTCCATTTCTAACTTAATGGGCGTTTCTACTCGAATCATATATTTGAACTTTTGGAGAATAAAAATGTGCAAATTGGGACATTTTTTCCGAGAGTATTGTAAGCAAGCAGCTTATTAAATGAAGAGACACTGACCACTTAGATTGTCGAAGGTAACCGAGGAATAATAAAAAATCAGGCATCATAAGGTAGCCAGGAACCGTCCTGTTGTTCACTGAGTTGAGGAGGCGGTGCCTTCTTTCTTCTGCTCCAAGTACCTAAACAAAAGATGTAGGTGCACAGAGAGAGATGAGTAAAATCAATTTAAAAAAGAATAATGATGGCTCATAAAAAAAGTTACCCTTGGCTCTTGGCCCAGCGGGAAAATTGATACAACTGCACGGTCTCATTCGAGGCATGGCAAGCGAGTAGCAGGTAGTTACGAGGCTGAACCATCCAAGCAAACCTCATGAACAATCCAGAGTATACGCACATTGCTGCTTGTAATGTTGATTCGAAAAACATTATTAATAAGAAAGGGAACAATAACAAATTCTTCTATTGTTCAAATTAAATACAGATATACCTGCAGTCATGTTGCCTGATATCATCTCTGGAGGTTTTTTCATGTCCACCAGGCCCTTCGAAGAAATTAATAGATTTAGTTAACAGAACTTTCATAGAATCAATTTCATCCAATCATGTAAAGATAAACAACTACGAATTAGTTCTGGCTCGGGATAAGTTGTGACACATACAGCAATCACAAATCCCCAGTTGGCTACGGGACCCCAGAAGTGAGTTGTCTTGGGACCGATAGGGCTGTTCAAAAATGCTCTGAATGAAGCCATGGAGAATCCCGTTCAAAGAACTGCAATGGTTGCAAGAAAGATGTTGGGAATTTGATCAGATCTGTGAGACATGGAGACTAAGAGCATAATGCAACAACCTACATAAAAGGGGGTAACTGAAAGCAGTAAACAAATCGAAGATATTGTATACGAAACATGATTTTGACGAGGAATTGTAAACTCCCTATTTTGTAGAAAGGTGCACCATTCAACAAGTGTATCACCATCTAATATGCACACATAGGCAGCTTAATCATCATCTAGCTCAAAATCTAGGTCAACTTCAGAAACAACAATCCCCAATAGCATCCAATACAAAAACCAGAGTGTTAGTTCGAGGGATATGCATATTCCAATCAACCAAAATTGCTAATTGATCAGTGTTTATAAATCAATACAAGCAAAAAAAAAAAGACAGAGGACTCAAATCAATAGCATAATCAACTCACCTAATTTTTTCAAAAATGATATTTCGTCTTTCATCTAAATCATCAACATAAAGCCCAAACCCATCGTTTAAAGCTTCCACAACGATATCAAATCAAGGAATATCAACAATCAATACAGAATATAATAGAATCATCAGCTTCCAACAACTTATGCAAAAAAAAACAGCTTATATACGAGAGAAAGATCTGCGCGTCGCCTTTATAGACAAGATTCGTACAGCAAGGATTCAAGAAATTAGTACCCGTGATATTTTATCGTTGAATTAGTACCCGTGATATTTTATCGTCTTTGAATTGCTTTCGTCTCTCACTGTGTGTGTTGTGTGTGCGTCGGAGGAATATTTCTTTTTCTAGCTTCTAATGAAGTCGTACTTCATTTAATTAAAAACTAATTACTACGATGTAAAGAGTTTGGGCTGTATTCTCAAATTATTTATAATGTGTTGTAAATTCTTAGGGTGCCAAAAAATCATAAATTAGAAGAAAAACAAAATATTGTTAAAAAATCCTAAACCCTAAATATTGTTAAAAAAAATATTAATTCGTATGTTAAAATGAAAACAAAAAATATTATAATTAACTTTACAAGGGATTGAAAAAAAAAAAACGTTTCCGCAAGAGACATTTCAATCATATTTACGGAGCCGACGAACGTATCAATCAAAATCAGAAACAAAACCGGCAAAAGAAATAAATAAAGATAAACGCGCAAGTACATATTGTGAAAGAGGAGGCCGTCATAATCGATTCGTCTGAAGGAAGATGGAGAACTCGGTTGCAGCAGATCTCGTCGACTTCTTGAACGCTTCGCCCACTGCGTTTCATGCTGTTGGTAATTAATCCGATTAGAATCCTTCTTTTTTATATATATAATTGAGCTGCCAATATTATCACTAGATGTGCAAATATACTCATGCCGATTGGTATCTTCAATTGCAACAAAAGATGCGAGTTTTGATATGGTGAAGTTGTTTCTGATTCGTATCAGATGAAGCAAAGAGGAGGCTTTCAATTTCTGGATACAAGCAATTATCGGAGAGGGAGGAGTGGAAATTGGAGGCGGGCAATAAGTATTTCTTCACCCGGAATTACTCAACTATCGTTGCTTTCGCCGTTGGTAAAAAGTATGTATGTGCTTTAGTGCATCCCCAATTGTATTATTTTCAGCCAACCGTTGACTTTGTAAAGCTCCCTTTCAATTCTTGATTTGAATTGGAAATTCAATGTAGGTACAAAGTTGGGAATGGGTTCTACATTATTGGTGCACATACTGATAGTCCTTGTTTGAAACTAAAGCCCGTTACAAAGGTAATATTGGTGAAAATTAGTGTTTTACAGTTTAACGATTTGAGGGGAATCGTGGTCTCTAACTACTGCTTTGTTCATTTCAGGTGTCAAAAAGTGGATATTTGGAAGTTGGTGTGCAGCCTTATGGAGGTGGACTCTGGCATACGTGGTTCGATCGTGACTTGACCATTGCTGGGAGAGTAATTATTAGAGTTGAGAAAGATGGCTCTGAGTCATACTCGCAACGGCTTATCAGGATTGAGGAATCAATTATGCGTATCCCAACTCTGGCAATTCACTTGGACAGGTATCTCTGTCCCTAACCTACATCTCGTATATCGAGTAGCACATCTGTGTCCTTTGTTGGTTTACTAATGTTTTATTTTGTTAGGGACGTTAATGATGGATTCAAGGTGAACAAGCAAACTCACCTTACCCCGTTGTTGGCTACATTAGTTAAGGTAGTCCAAGTATTTTGTGCCAAATACTTTTTTGAATTTTCCAGGAAAAATCAACGTTGATTGATTATTCGGGCATCATGCTAATTTGTTCTATTGTCTGGTGTCTTATTCTTTGGTTAATATCTTTATAATCATGGAAGTTTAATTTCCCCTTCTTTAATTTAATACAATTTCTAAAATTATTTCAGGCTGAGCTTAACAAACCAGCTTCAGAGAATGGCTCTGTTGATGCCAAATCAAGTGACGAGAAGAAGGTTGATGGACATTCGAGTATAAGCCAAAAGCACCATCCACTTCTTTTGCAAGTTAGTTTTTCTACTCAAACGACTTGTCAATTGTCGTCTACGTTTTCATGTGAGCGTTTCTTGGGCTCCACGCCTGATTTAAATGTTTGCTACAAATTTATCATCATATTGACATCCGTTCCCTTTATTATCAGCTGATAGCTTCTGAAGTTGGATGTCAACCACACGACATTTGTGATTTTGAGTTGCAATTATGTGATACCCAGAAGAGTGTTATTGCTGGCTCATTGAAGGAATTTATTTTCTCTGGAAGACTGGATAATCTCTGCATGTCGTTTTGTTCTTTGAAGGTACTGTCTTCCATCATTGTTTGTCGACCAATTTGGTATATTCGTCAACAGAAATCATTAATTCCAAAGCCATGGTTACATACATGTAGGCATATAAATTGGGAACATGTCCCAACAAGATATAAATCAATTAAATATTTCGACTGTTCTGCTTGTGATAGTGGGAGAATTAATAGATTCCTTCACCTCATGGTCTAAAATCAGACCGAGTTGCTACTTCAGTACAATCCTCCTCATAAACATTGCCCATTTTCAACTAAATGAAAAGGATTTTCATTTATCATATACACGTGCTCTTCGTTCCAGGCATTGATAGACTCAACATCACCCGATAGCAGCCTCGAGGATGAGACTGGAATTAGAATGGTGACTCTGTTCGATCACGAAGAGGTCGGGTCCAACTCAGCCCAAGGAGCTGGATCTCCTGTGCTATCTGATGCTCTATCGCGAGTCACTGCTTCCTTTGGCTCTTCGGAGGTACAAAATATTTCCCCGCGGTGTTAAAGTGTTTGTGTATCTTGGTTCTTACTTGCAATAGGCATGCTTAGAATCTTAAATCTTGTTATAAATTGGCACACATCAGAAAGATCACTTTCTCCTTCAATCTATTATAATAAGCACAAGCTATGCTCTATTGTTATCATAATCTTAGCTTTTAATATATGACCTTCTAACAATGGAACTTGAAGATGCTGCTCCAAGCTGCCCAAAGGAGTTTCCTGGTGTCAGCTGACATGGCACATGCTTTGCATCCAAACTATTCGGTACAATATTACATTCTTTATCTTTTGTTCCTTCAACTAATATCTGAAGAAGACAGCTTCTCAATAGCACTTTTGTTGTCCCAACTAGGACAAGCACGAAGAGAACCATCAGCCGAAGCTGCACGGTGGGCTCGTCATAAAGAACAACGCGAACCAGAGGTATGCAACCAATGCGGTAACTTCCTTCTTCTTCCGGGAGATTGCAGCTAAGCACAAACTCCCCGTTCAGGTAACATAAGATCAGTAATGTAAAGCTAATTACTCCTTGGAGAAGCTTTTGTTATACACATTTATTTTTAAGTTTCATATCGATTTCGTATTTAGGACTTTGTGGTTCGAAACGATATGGGCTGTGGCTCGACTATTGGTCCTATTTTGGCCAGTGGGGTCGGTATTCGCACGGTTGATGTTGGAGCCCCGCAGCTTTCGATGCACAGCATAAGAGAAATGTGTGCGGTTGATGATGTGAAGCACTCTTATGAGCACTTCAAAGCCTTCTTCCAAGAATTTTCAACCTTGGAAGCTAAACTTGCTGTGGATGCTTAGAAGAGGTGTGGCTCAATGGGTTTGATATGAAGTCGACCATCTATGGTTTTAATTTAAGATCCTCTGCTTAAATTAAAAGGAATGTGCTTTTTTTTTTCTTTGCTTCTTAAAATCTCGTTTCTGTTACTCTAAAATAAGAATAAACTAACTGACTATCATTTATTATTGCCTTTTATGTTTTAAAGAGTCCCATACCTCAATTTGTGGATAATTGATTGGGGTTTTGCAGAACCAAAGGCCAAAATATTTAAAAAACTCCGATGGTGACATTTTTTCCCGACGCTAATATTTACCTCTGAAAATCAGGTTCAGAATCACAAGCCCCTTACGCTTGAATTTAATATGCTCACCAAGATTTTTAATTAGCCATATTGGAGAGATAATTAAAGAGCCACTTATAACCAAACGAAATAAATTAATAAATGCTCAGCAACTCGTCCTCCTCGAAGGAGAGTGACCTCAATCACAAGTTGCAGGCTTTTTTAAAATATAGCATTTGACTCGGTCAATTTTAAAAAAATAGCCTTCTGATTGCAGATTTTAAGTCAGTAGCCGTCACTTTTAAGGGTATTTTTGTCAATAACCTGGTTCATGGACTTTTCTATACAGCAGGGGACCCATGCTGTAATGCAGCAGGGGACCCCTGCACTACAGCATGGTACCCGTGCTGCATCACACTGGTCTCGTGCTGTAATCCAGGGGTCCCGTGCTGTAATGCAGGGGTCTCCTGCTTATTACAGCACGGGTCCCCTGGGGACCCCTGCACTACAGCATGGTGCCCGTGCTGCAGCACACTGGTCCCGTGATGTAATGCAGGGGTCCCATGCTGTATAACAACAAGGGTCTCCTGCTATAATGCAGGGGTCCCATGGGTCTCATGTTATACATGGGGAGCATGCGACCTCTACTATAAATAAAATATTGCAAATAGGATTTGAACCCAAGACCTATTACACAAACGCCTGACACATAATCACTGGACTACACCCCACCCGCCCACCTTAACACGGATTGCATTTAATATATTGATTTTTATGTGGGTCCAATTAGTAAGAGTATAATCGAAATTTCTCCATATAAATGCTATTTTTTTAAAGTTGACCCATTCAAAAGTCATTTACTTAAATAATCCAGACACCTGTGTTGATGGAGAATGGAGGCATATATATACTTGTTTATTTGCTGTGGTTGTGTTGGTTGAGCTTTCTCAAGATTGATTTTTTTATTCTTTCTATTGGGCAGCTGCCCACTAAAAACTTTTTAAAACCATTGAATATTGAAACATTCAACTTTAATCAGGAAAGCCAAAGTGTAATAACATGAGGCCCAACACACACACACACTATCCCATGATGAGAAGAGTGCATTGTTATCATGATAGCCTATTAGGTTATAACATTAGTTCTCTAACATATATTTTAAATGGAAATCAGTGCAGTGAAATGCACAGCCAGGCAAAAAGCAAAGAAAATATGGTGGAAACATTTATTTATATTTCGAACGTCTGTCACGCGACGCCTGGAAATGAGATCCCACGCAATTCTTTTTTATTTGGAGAAAAACTAATAATGTGGCTGGCTATTGTGGGATTTTAAGGATCAATGATTAATGCAATGCCATAATTAAGAAAAGAGCTCGCTTTTTTCAGACAATAAATCAAATACCTCCCTCCGACTCTCGACGATTCGATACACCTAATACTCTCATTCTCCTCCTCTATAAATACTCTCGTACATACGATGCATATTACATATATCCCTCTAAGCAAAAACAAACACTGCATTAATAATAAGCTAGTGATCGATGGCACTTAAAACTTTATGTCTTGTGGCGACAGCGACCATAATTTATCTTGCAATAATAATAGTGGCTCCGAAAATGACGGAGGTGCTGTTGGTGTAGACCTAAGCCCATGCATGCTCCCCGAGTGTATTGCTGCGTGTAAGAGAGTGCTGGCGGAGAAGTATGCGAGTGCCACGTGTGCCAATGGACCCAACGGAAAGTACTGCATATGCTTAGGGTGACACGTGTGCACTTTTATTCGTTACGATATAAAGAAAATGTATCGTAATAAATAAAACTCCCCTCCATGTTCGTATTTATGTCTTGTTTCTTCGTTGTCTCGAGTAAGTATTAGGGTTCTTCAAGAGGTCGATTTCGATCCCTTTTCGATCGATCCTATGTACTTTGAGAACATGCATCGCTTCTTTTGCCCTCTTTTCAAAGTATTCCTCGTTGTGCAGTATGTATAATTTGTCCTTTTATTAATGGAGGGAGTACACACGTATACCAATGTTTGTGTCTGTGTGCGCAAATGTAATATTATATATATATATATATATATATATAATGCTCATTTAATGTTCAAATCGGGTGTTTTACTCACCAGATTGTGACACGTGTAAGAATGTCACGATGTGGTATATGGAACACCAAATGAGAACATATGATCTCATTTTTTCCTATACTATTGTGTCTTAATTAAGTTAAGGGTCGTTTTGATTTGATGTTATTGTAGCGACGTTACGTACTTAAATGATCGACGTGACTTTTCTAAAAGTTTTTGGGACATTTCTATGATCACGTTCTTGAGGATGGCCGATGGATCATGGAGTGATTATCGATAAGATAAAATATGCTGGTGTTATATTCATATATAGTTGCGTACACGTATTTAGAAAAAGACAAACTTATATGGATACTTTGTATGATACGGTACAACGTTCCGTACATACAGATAAAAACCTATGTTGATAAACCAAATATACCTTAGCATGTTAGTTACTATGTATCGATTAACTGAACTTGCTGAACCCATTTTGTACGTAAAAGTTTTATTTTTCGATGATTGTATCGAAAACCTATAACAGGTAGAGTTGGTGTTCCCAAATGGGCACGGTAGAATAAATCCAAATTCTAACACATCCACGATACTGAAAGAATTCAAAAATTGAGGGGTAAATATTGAATAAAGTAAGTTGCGGGGTAAAATATTAACTAACAATCAATTGGGGGTTCGAATATTAAATAAAAGTAAAATATATGGGGATAAAAAAAATTTTGAAAAAAAAACATGTCAATCCAAAATTCAACAAAACCAAGGAAGTTGGATACGTCTCAACAGAATCAGATGCTCTGTCCCACATTCTGTGTGCCACTTTTTGTGCCACTTTACAGAAATATCATTACATCCCGCCCAACCAGTGTTAAACACCCGTAAATAATATTACACAATAAATATTATTATACTGAGTGCTTAAACACACAAAAAATTATATAATATTGGTCGGAACACAAAAAAGTAAATATAACACAAAAAAATATATATCGACTGCTTATCAATGTTTTAATATTTTTTTTGTGTTTAAGCATTCATTATAATAGTATTTAAGATGTAATATAATTTGCGGGTGTTTTAAGACTAATCGGAACGAAATATAATGATATTTTATAAAATGACAAACTAAAATGAAACGGTGATTCTGAACCCCCTCTCAACCATGGTGAATACGTACTCAAACATTTGATTCTACGTATGTTCGCGAAGCTCCACGACGGGTTTCTCTATTTAAGGTTATTTTTTGTTGATGAAGCAAACAGAAAAAAAATCAGTAAAGATAATCTTTTTAATATTAGAAAGCGCCGATAAGCTTTTTCTTTAAACTATGGAGAAAGTTCCAGAAAACTTGCAAGCGGTAGAAGTGCCCACAGTAGATCTCTCTCTTATGCACGACCCTCTCAAAAGGCCTTCGATAATCCGGCAAATCGGCGAAGCCTGCCAAGGACGCGGTTTCTTCCACGTAAAATGATTAATTTTTTTTATTTTCGATATGTTTATATTCTTAATTATTTTATTGTATTAATGAATCGCAATCAGCGTGCCCCAGTCGGCGATCGAAGCAGCTTTGGATGTGAACCGCAGATTCTTTGAGCTGCCCGGTGAAGACAAAGAAAGGCTTAGGTCCGATGATGTCTTAAAGGAGGTGAGATTTGGTCGCATGGACGTCAGAGGATTTTCAAGGGATTTTCTCAAGCTGTATTCAAATCCACTCGACACATACGTCACGTCGTGGCCAAGATTTCCACACGACTATAGGTAATAATCATCGGTTATTAATTAGGCTTAATTTTAGTAGAATTGAAGCAGAGGACAATTAAACTCTTGAAACCTAATTTCATCATGAAATTAACACGTGTGATGTGAGTCGTATTTACAATTAAATTGGAGAAATCATATGTTGCGTTGGTCTTGGACCGAAGTTTTCCGGATGCTATGTAAGATTTCCGCTACCCCCATCAACTCAAATTAATTTTCATGTACACACCACATATGTTAATTCCGAGCTGAAATTAGATTTTTGTCGTTAATTGTCCTTAAATTAGTTCTGTTCGTCGAACATACTGATTTAAATCGAATTTTTTTTCCAACCCCGTGTACGATTTTCTTCTAAATTAATTCTCACGTGGACTGAAATTAGACTTGATGTACTCAAATTGCTCCAATTTAAAAACGTATTGTCTTAAAATTGCAAACATTAATTTAGACATCCTTAAATTGCAATCCCGGAATTAAATACTTAGTTATAGGTCCATGTTCATGTGTAAGATTATTAGTATTACCACTAACTACTAAGGCTTTTCTTTAAAAGACGGAATCTTTGATAAAATACAAACTCGACGCTTCAATCGTGACAGGGAAATCATGGGAACATATGCGACAGAAGTCAGAAAATTAGCCGTTGAACTATTCGGAGCCATCACCGAAAGCTTGAACCTGAGCGAAACATACCTGAGACAAAATTTCGACCACGGCGAACAAATCCTCGGCATCAATTGGTTCAACAGCAAATCATGCTCGGGAACAGCTCTCACATCCGGCCAACCTCCGCACACAGATCACAGCATCATCACGATTCTTCTGCAGAGCTCGCCGGGGCTTCAGGTCGCCGCCGACCGAGGCGGCGGCGGGCCCATCTCGTGGAAGAGCGTCCCGTGGGCGGTTGGGTCTCTTCAGGTGCTCGTCGGAGATCATTTGGAGGTGCTGAGCAACGGGCGTTACAAGAGCGTGCTGCACAGGGCGGTGGTGCCGAGTTCTTGCAGTACGAGGTTGTCTGTGGCGAGCTTTCACAGCTTTTCTGCGGATGAAGTTGTGGAGCCTGCGAAAGAGTTGGTGAGTGGAGAAGAAGGCGATGCGATGAGATACATAGGTTATAGCTTAAGCGACTACCTGAAGCATCTTGCCTCCGGTGACTCGAGGGCTTTTCTTGAGACTGCTAAGGCTTAATAACAATCATTACATTGCCTCATGTGATCGAACTTTAAGATTGTAATAATAAATGTTTGGATCTTAGAAAAACCCAGGCTTTTGTTTTCAATTAGCTTCATTATTGTTTTAATCTTATATATTTGGGGATAATGGCAGACAATTAAATTATTCATGACACTTATAAGAAATATAATGTCCGCCCAAAATTAATATATTTGAGTCTTGATAACTAATTTGAAGTCGGAAAAAATCAGTCATATTCAGTATTTTCGACGAATTGATGAAATTAGAGGACAATTAATACTGGAAACATAATTTCAACTCGAAATAACACGTGACGGTTATATTTGAAAAAAAAAAATCATATGTGGCATCAGGAATTCGATCCAAATCATCATGTCCGATGCCACGTAGGATTTTACCCCAATTTAGTTGTTGCGCTCCTGCGTGTAAATTCCGGATTAAATTTGATTTTCAGGATTAATGTTTTTTTTTTGGTTGAAAAACAGGATTAATTGTTTTCCATTTCATCACTTTTCTTTTTTCGTTCTTTTCCATTTCCCCTTTTACCTTTGATAATCATTAATTAATAATTAATTACTCAGAGCTCTAAGCAAATCATTCCTGCCTCACTAAAACAACAAAACAAAGTGAGGCCTTGTGAAAATGACGAAGAGAAAAAGAAACGAAGTAGTAGAAAGGAAGAAAATGGACATCGTGTGGCAAACACCAGCCAATCCACCACAACGCCAAGATTACATTTTTCACGACGGTAACCTAAATTCATCTGTGGGGTTATTCAATTTAACACAAAAATTGAAAAATCCCTGTTTTTGATTCGCGGGTTTATGTTGTCTCGACAGGAATTAGATACGTCAAACCCTATTACTTCGAGTTCATCTCACACGTACGCGTTCAATCAATTTCGTCAATCATTTCCTTAAAAGCTTGTTACAAATTGTCGATTGCTGAAGTGAATTTAGCTTTGAGCAGGCGAAGAATAGGTGGGCTGGGAAGACTATTGTGGACTTGTTCGCCGACGAGTTTAAAGGACGAACGCGCGATTACTATGTTAGTTAATTTATTGCTTTTTCCGTTATTTAAATGTAGTGCTTCCTCGTTTTGGTGTTAATCTTCGCTGTAATAATAATAGGTAAGTGCTGTAAAAGCAGGTCGCATACAAGTTGATGGATGTAATGTTCCTACTTCACATATAGTTCAGTCATCCCAGAAAATTAGCCATTTTCTTCACAGGTTATATTCCTCTTTTAACTCCCCTGTTTCTGAGGGACTTTGTTAAAACTTTTTTCCCGATTCTCTCGAGAGGAAGCTGTAATTAGATTAGTTATTGACTTGATGAAGGCTGCTTAGTGTAGGCATGAACCGCCGGTTATGGCCATGAACGTGGAGGTTCTACATGCCGAGCCCGATGTCGTAACCGTTTGTAAGCCCGCTTCGGTTCCCGTGAGTGATTTTTCTTTTTTTCTGGCTCAATTATTTAGTTTTGTATGTTATACTTTGATTCGAAAGATTTATGGGGTTGGTTATATATATAAAGGTGCATCCCTGTGGCCAATATCGGAAAAACACAGTTGTTGGAATTCTTCAGGCAGAGCACGACTTGGCACCGTTATTCCGTATTCCACTCTTTTTTTTTTTTTTTTGCTTTCAGCAATTTCTTTTTCCTTCTTTATTTGTTGTCCTTAACGTGAAATGCCTATCAGCGATTCATCGACTGGATCGCTTGGTCTCGGGACTTCTAATCTTAGCAAGAAGTGCTTCGAAAGCTGACATCTTTCGCCAGCAGGTAAACTTCTTTCATTTCATCCATGTTGTGATGATAATGTGAAACGAAACTTGTGTAGTTCATTAAGATTTCTTCCAACCTTTTCAAGATATGACTAATTTTAAGGCTTAATTATTTTTTGGGTCCTATAATTTGGGGGGTGGCGTTATAGGGATAACGAATTTAAGGGTGGAGTATTATAGGGACAGTAACTTTCGAAATTTTAAGCAATTTCAGGACATTATACGGCCCGATCCGGTATTTTGATCCAAACCCGCTGACGTGTCGCCATGCCTTTATTCTCTCTCCCACGAATACCGGATCGGGCTGTATAATGTCCTAAAATTGCTTAAATTTTCGAAAATTACTGTCCGTATAATGTCACCCCCTAAATTCGTTCTCCCTATATAATGTCGCCCCCCCCCCCCTCCCCCCTAAATTACATGACTAGGAAAATATTCAAGCCAAAGTTTAATTTTATGACCGGTCTTGGAAGATTCTTTTTTTTCCTCCCGACATGGCAATTAGAGCTTGACAAGCATTTGCAAACTCGGATTCTATTCGTTGCAGATTGAATCAGGGCAAGTGCGGAAGCAATATATCGCGAGGGTGGTAGGAATTTTTCCCGAGGACGAGGTAATTGGTTGATAATTCTTGCTTATTTTTCGAGATTATTATTCCACTTCCTCAGTCACTAAAAAGCACCTTCTTCGTCTCTAACCTGTTTAATTCACAGCAAGTTGCTAACGTAAACATCAACTACAATGCCCGCGAAGGAAAAAGCACAGTAGAGGTATTCCACACTCATCGGCATTTTCTTTCTTTTTACTCTTATCAATAAGAATAAAAGTTATTTCTTTTCACTTTCTGATAATAAGCTCTCCTTGTGTAGGAGAAGAATCCATCAAAAGGGAAAGCTGCGTGTACAAAGTTCACCAGAATCTGCACGAACGGAGTGGAGAGCTTAGTTTCTTGCGAACCAATTACAGGCAGGACACATCAGGCACGTAATTACGCTATTCTTGTCTGTTAAACATCGTTCACTTAATGGACAAAACGCGTAATAATAATTATGTTTTTCAGATACGCGTGCACCTGCAATATTTGGGGCACCCGATAGCTAACGACACCCTTTACTTATCGGAGGACGTTGCTCATCGTTCCATTAGAGGATTAAGTGGAGACCGTGGCCCTCCTCCCCTAAAACCGAACCCACATGATGATGATGATGATGGTGAAGCTTCGAGCATCATCGATCCTATGTGTACTAATTGCCCAGATTTGGCACCTAAAGGGTAATAATGAATAACTTTATATTTTCTTGTTATGTATGTATTTATGTAGAAATATTGAGATTTATTACTGCTACACGCAGATATGATGGGCGTGAAGAAGGGCTGTGGCTACACTGTGTGAAATATTCCGGGCCCACCGGGTGGGCTTACGAGTGCCCGTATCCCGATTGGGCGGCCATTTCTTAGTACGAAAGTCTCGTATTGGACACCATTTGATTCAAGAAATCGACTTCTGTTACTTATTACTTATATGTGCCACCATTTTTTTTGTCAGAGCTTTGCTGTGAAAGAAAAAAACTTACCAACAGTTTTCTACATTATGCATTCAATGGGGCACTTTTCTTACCGGCAACCACCGTAGCTCTAATCCTCAGTTAATTCTAGTGTTCAATCCTCAAATCTAAAGAAAAAATAATAAAAGAAAAAGAGAGTAAGAAAGAAATATAACGTGATTTAATAAATTTTGGGGCCACAAGCAGTTCCCTTTTGCTGCGGACTAATTATGTTGGTTGGCATTGATAGCATAATGTTGTCATCACACAGTTTCTCAGTTATTTGTAAGTATTCAAAGTACGTCTGATGACAGAAAATGGTCCTCATATCTTATTCTGCTGCACCTCAATTAATTAATTTATTTTTGTTTAGCCGATGATGGGTGGACGTTACATGAAATTATAAATGCACGGACGCCATTGACCTTTGTTAATTGTCAATTTTTGTTCATTTATTTATTTTGCCCTAAATAAGCTATCAACTAATCATCTTAGAAAAGCAAACATAGATTTAGATAGAGAGATATAAAGTTAAAAGAAAAAAAAAAAGAGAAAAAGCTGATGCAATCAATAATTACAGCCAAAACCACGTCCATGTTCCTATGCCCAACACGAACAGTTCATGAAACTCGTAACCCTCCACTCCACCCACCCCAACAACAAAGCGGCCAAAAACTAGGGGTTGCTAATTGGTACTCAATTTCTACTACAAATACAATTTGTGATGCTAATTCACCGCTTATGACAAATTGGTCCGAATCGCTGTTCTGGGATTCGGTGAGGATTCGAGTTCCTTATATTGTACAATCACTCAAAAATTATTTGCAAAAAAAAAAAAGTCGCCGAATAACACAATAAACATAATCAAACATTCACGATAAAAAAATAAACATACAAAACATTAACAATATAGAATATAGATTACAACAACGACGTACATTACTTAGAGGATAATTAATTACCAAAAAGTCATTTGTTTTTTTAGTACGCTACAAAGAAACACAAACAAAATACTAAAAAAACAAATTACGACAACATATACTATTGTTGTCTCATATATGAATAAAATTAAAATTAAGAGATCGTTTCGGGGACAAGTGGAGATCGTTCACCGACAGAAAATCATCGTCAACCCATCTTCATTTTTACCAGGAATATCCACAATAATTCTTGCCACCCCCTAAGCTAAAAGCATAATAACATTACACCTCTTAATAATTATTTTTTCTTCTTCCAAAAACCGAAAAAAATAAGAGAAAGAAAAAAGAAAAGCAAAAGGACAACAAAAGACATACACAACCAAACGGGATCATCATACATAATCATAACATCTTTTTAAATTAACACCAAATTAAATAGCAGCTAAATCTCTCCTCCATCACTCCGCCTCACTCACGTGGTCGCCCACGTGCTCCTCCTCCCCTCCTCCTCCCGTCCCCCGGAGCTCCTCCACGCGCCTCACCGCCTCGGAAATCGAAGGCCTACTCTCCGGGAACTGAGCGGTGCAGTCGATCCCGAGCTGCAGCAGCTCCACCATCTCCCCCTCCACGCTCTGATCGTACCTCAAGAGCTCGAGGTCGAACACCTCCGAGGTCCACTCCTCCCTCACCACCGACTGGACCCACCTCGGGAGGTCGACTCCCTCCTCGTTCAGGACCGAGTGCGACGGTGCCTTCCCCGTGAGAAGCTCGAGGAGGAGGACACCGAAGCTGTAGACGTCGGCCCTCTGGGACACCCTCCGCGGGTCGGTGACCTCCGGGGCCCGGTAGCCCAGGGCCCGCTGAGGGGCAGAGGGAGGGCCCACGACCTGGTTCAGCCCGAAGTCCGCGACCCTCGGGTCGTGGGTCTTGGTGAGGAGCACGTTGGAGGACTTGATGTTGCCGTGGGAGGTCGAAGGGGATTGGCGGTGGAGGTACTCGATGCCGCGGGCCGCTCCGAGGGCGATCTTGGACCGGGTTTCCCAGTTCAGTGGGGTCCTGCCGGCTCCTTTGTTGCCTGAGAATGGAGATGGTTTTGAAATGAAAGTCAATGCCTCATCACAGAAAAAAATGTATCATAATTAAGAGGTTACAATTCTACTGCACTAAGTTTCGAAATCGAAGCAATTCGAGGATAATTAACGTTGATAACCTAATTTCAGTCCAGAAACAGAATAATGTAAGTGACTCGCACACGTGACAATTAATTTATGAGAAAGTCATACTTGGAGTTGGAAAAAATTCGATGAAAATCATCATATGCGACGAATTGAAGCAATTAACTACAACTAACGTCGGAAACCAAATTTCAGCTTAAAATTAACACACGTGAGGTGCACGTGATAATTAATTAAGAGGAATATCCAATGTGGCATCGGGAAAAATGGGTTTGATCAGCATGTAGTATGCCACGTAGAATTTTTCCTCGATTTAATTGTGAAGTACACCCACGTGTACTAGTTGCAGCGAAATTAAATTACCAGCATTAATTGTCTTCAATTTATGAACTTATCATAAAATTGTGAATGCCAATCACAAGTACTTTTACCTATTATTAAATGTTCCAAACTATTGGTCAAGTTTTAGATTATTGCAGAGGACTCCTTAAGATCTTTGTTATGCAAGATTAAGACCTGACGTGGAATATCTAGACATCAAACTAAAAGAATACGAAGGAGGAAGAAGAGGTCAAAATCCAACACGAGACAACAACCACATTGCAGGTAGATGGGATATGATATTATAAAACGACAAAGGGACCATTTTGACAGATGAGAAGACGCATGAGGAGTGTATGAATCATTCAATGTCTCAAGAAAAAAAAAAACAAAAGCTTTGTCTGAGAGAGATAATTAGAGACACCGACAAAAACAACTAATCAGCACTTTGTAAGATATAAGAAAGCAAAGATCTCTGAAACGTCCAGAAAAACTCAAGAAGACGTATGCAATTAGCGAGCAGAAAGACTCAATTTTGATAATCAATAAGAGATTTAAGTGCCTGAAAACTAAAAGAAATTCAACTAAGAACTCACCGTGAAGAAGAGCAGAGAGGCTCCCCATAGGCATGTAATCGTACACGAGGAGCTTTTCCTCTCTGCTGTAGTAATACGCTCTCAAAGGCACCAAATTCTCATGATCCACAGCCCCAACGCCTTCGATCTTATCCTTAAACTCTCTTTCCGACAAAACCACGTCCTTCAGCCTCTTCACCGCCACGGCGGTCCCCACCTCAAGGACCGCCTTGTACGACGTACCGAAAGTCCCCTTACCCAACACCTCCGCCGAGGCCCTCAAGAGCTCCTCAAGATCGAAAACCCTAGACCCGTTTCCGAAGAACACCAGCTTCTTAGAAGCTGCTGCCGCCGCACCGTTCTCCGAAGCAGCCTTTGCGTTTGCGTTAGCGTTCCCGTTTCCCGCACTCATGGCCGCCGCCGCTGCTGCAGCGACGGAGAAGCTGCCGCTGCTGCCGTTCTCCGGAGGCAAATCTCTGCCCTTTTCTTGGTTGATCATGCTGCTGCTTTCTTGGTCCTTGAGCGCCACTATGCTAGGTGTTGACCTAGTTTTGACGCTACTTCTCTTTCTACAGAAGAAGAACGCAATTAGGACCAGTAAGAGCAAGCCCACGACAGATCCGATGACTATACCGGCAATTGCACCACCGGAAAGGCCTCTCCTCTTTTTCCCACCGCTCAAAACCACAGCATCGGCATTACTGCCGCCACTGTTATTATTAGGCGCGGCCTCGGCTGCACAGACGCTATCGAGTGGCTTCCCACACAGGGAAGTACCTAAGAAGGAATCCTTGCTCAAGCCCAGGAGACCCTTCGGCACTGAACCGTTGAGAGAGGGATTGAAGCTCACGTTAAACTGTTCGAGGTTAGGTAAGCTCAAATCAGGCAAAACCCCAGTGAACCCGTTGCTCTGAAGGTACAATGTCCTCAGCCGCTTCAAATCGCTGAAGCCGTCGGAGATCCCGCCGGTAAAATCGTTCTCCCCCAGATTCAGCCTCACCAAGGACTTCATCTCGAAGAGAGACTCGGGGAGGGGCCCGGAGAACCTGTTCCCTTGCAGGTAGAGGTTTCTGAGGCTCTTCATCTGCGACAAATCGTCGGGTAAGGGGCCGCTTAAGTGGTTCAGGCGGAGGCTCAGGGTTTTGAGGGAGGTGAGATTTGAGAGGATGCCGGAGGGAATGGGTCCGGCGAGGGAGGAGCCTGGGAGGCGCAGTACGGTTACGGAGCCACCGCCGTCGTCGCAGTGGACGCCCTGCCACGAGCAAGGAGATGAGAGGTTCGCGTCCCAGAAGAGGGTTCGGCCGCCTACGGCGGCGCGCAGGCTGAGGAGGGCTGCTGTCTCGGCTGAGATGTCGCCGGAGGTGATGGTTTTCGCGGCGGCGAAGAGTAGGAAGAGGAGTAGAATGTGGGTGGCCATTGTGGTGTCTGTGTGCGCCTCTCGAGGCCGTGTGTCTTTACTATAAAGGCAACAAGCTGTGAGCTGAAAAAAAACAACAAATCTGGTCGCCGGTGAGCTCAGAGTGGTTGTGTGTGTGTGTGTGAGAGAGAGAGAGAGATGTAACTGCGCGCATTAATTTTGTATTTATTTGGGTTTGCGATGGGGCAGGGATGTTCTTTCTTTTCTTATTTTTTATTTGTTTGTTAGCCCTTGCTTTTCAGTTAATTACAAAAGCACTCCGTAATAAAACAATAAATATTATTTCTCCTATAAAAAAAATGTATTTCAGTTCTGGCAGATTGTTTTATGCATTTTTTAATTAAATTGGTCTACAAAAAGAAATGAGTAACATAATCTGAACTAGCAAAACCACGTGGACGATGGAGCATTTGGTTTTATTGGTATTTGCACATTAATGAGTTAATCTTCAAAACTAATTATTAAGAAGTAAGGAAATTATCTTTTTCATTAATTACTGTATTTAAGTAATATCAGATAAGCAAAATTAAGTAGTCCAATTGTTATACTCTGTATTCAACTGCAAATTGTAAAATAATATGCGAGCATGTACTGTACTGTAATGTGTAATGCATATATATGTGCACGCGCAATCTTCACATATAATTTCGTTCTTACATTGTCATATCCCAACATTATGTAACGTTTCGTGAGCAATTCAATCACACATATCTTAAAGCGATTCGTATATTTATCTTTAAATATTAAGATGTCCTTTTCATTCAGTTTCATTTTGCGTGACCATTGGTCTGTGGCTCTTACAGAAAATAATAGTTATAATTGTGTGAATGTTAATCAGCAGTTTATCTTTCACTTTACGAGTCGTTGGAACAAAACTAATCTCGATTACATAAATATATATTCCTAATTTGTCTGTTAAATACTTAAATGATCGCAAGGAAAAACATTAAGGTTGAAATGTAATAAATAGGGAAACAAACAACCTATCAAAGATGCATCATGTGCGTATACTGATTTGGTCAAGTAAAAGTGAAAAAGTGGCTTACGGGAAAAAGAAAAAAAAAACAGAGTTCAGTTTAGTTATTATTTTAATCTTTTATTATAAATGGAACCTCTTGGTCCTACTTTGGATGCTGCAAATATAGAAAATGTATAATATATCAGTTGTTAAAATAGAATATCACCAAAGAACAGAGTATTAATAAGAATATTAGCAAAAGGTGAAAACAACAGAGTAAAGAAAGACTATTATATGAGCTGTTGCTTTCTTTTTCAAGAAAAAAAGATATAAGTTCTTTAGTGGATTATTTAAGTAAATGGCCTTTGACTGGGTCAATTTTAAAAAAATGACCTCCATAATGTTTGAAGTCTATTCTACCCTTACTAACTCAGGGAAAAAGACGTCTTTACCCTTATTTAACCCATTCAACTACCCAAAGTAAAATTAATTAGGTTTAATCGATTCCCCCACTGTAGCGTCACGGGTCGTCTTCTTCTTCATAACCGAGTACAGTACAATAATTGACAGTTAAAAGTGAAGAAAAACACATAACGGAAACGAAGCAGTAAATTTCCAGATCCACGAAACAACCTCTAACCGAAGCAGAAAAATCTCCAAACCGACTACAATGGCAATGAGCGCGCGTCCCGAAAGAGTGCCGGTAAATTTCACTGTGACTTCGTCTTCCTCAGGAGCAGGTCTCGTGCGTCGAATTGATTGGATCCGTCGCATGGTTTCCCAATTCTGCAATTTGGGACCTTGTTCGCAAGGGAACCGTGCGTCGAACCAATTGAGACCCAAACAGTCGCGCAAATCAGGGTACCCGTGATAGCAGGCTTGGGACCCGAGCACAGTCGCATGGTACCCATACGCACGGTACCCATACGGGCAGGTACCTTGCGATTGTGTGCGGGTACCATGCGATTGCGTGCGGGTACCATGCGATTGCGCGCGGGTACCATGCGATAGTGAGCGCGGGTACCATGCTCTTGTGTGCGGGTACCTTGCGCGCATGCGCGGGTACCATGCTCGCAAGCGCGGGTACCATGCTCGCAAGCGCGGGTATCATGCGCTTGTGCGCGGGTACCATGCTCGCAAGCGCGGGTACCATGCTTTCCTGTGCGGGTACCATGCTTGCCAGCGCGGGTACCATGCTTTCCTGTGCGGGTATCATGCTTTCATGTGCGGGTACCATGCACGTACTAACTGGTTATTTACTCTTATGATTCCCAGGTTGTGCTGAAGAAGCAATTGTCATCCCGAGACGACGACTTCGAGTTCCGATTGACAATGACCGGGATGTACACGGAGGCAAGCGCGAAGATCAGGAACAATCTAAATGGAAATGAGTGGGAGAGTTATAGGGCGGGGAGTCCATTTGGTAGACTCGTCGAGGCTGCCGCCGATTTCAATTTATCCACCCAGCTCATTACATTTTTGACGAGGAGGCAGACTACTCTTCACGACCGCGAGGAGCTGTGGATGGTCATAAACAACCGACCTCTCCGATTTTCTAAAGCGGAGTATTGCGTGATTACCGGGCTAAGGTTCTCCGATGATATCCCGGAAGTAGACCCCAATGGCGATTTCGCTGAGAGAAACTTCCCGGGAAGATCCACCATCCGTTTGTCGTACGTCGAGGATCGGCTGCGAGAGTTGGGAGCCAACGACGACGGAACCGTCAACTTTGATAAGTTGAAGTTGGCGGACATTCTCTTTGCCGCATCTGTGGTGCTTCCTCGACCGTCGAAGAAGGACACCATTCTTCGGTCGTGGCTGCTTTCGTTGGTCGAAGACGAAGTCGCCTTCGCCAATTATCCTTGGGGCAGCGTAGCGTTCAAAGAGGTGATACGCTCGCTGAAGATAAACCTCAGGGAGAAGCGAGATTTTGTGCGCGAACGAGCCCGCAACGGGGGCAGCGAACACTGCGGGCTACTGATTAGTGACTTCGTTCATCCGCTTCAGGTCGTTCATTATTTAAAATCCTTATAAATATATATTTAATCGTTATTATATTTTTGCTAAGTTGGTTTCTTTGCATTCTAGGTTTTGGCGTACGAGTGCATACCAGGCATTCGGTACGCATTCGCCTATCGTAGAAACGAGGCGGATGTGGTGACCCCGCGGATATGCCGGTACGTCACCAATGATTGGTCGACGAAGGGAGCTCCGAAGATGGAGACCATCCTCCAAGCCGTAAAGGGGTCACCCGTCTCGGGGATGTTGAGCCCGACTGTATCGGAGATGAACGAGCCGTATTTCCGATATAGTCGGTTCGAAGTGGAGGAGCGGCACGAAGTCCTCGACCGTATAACGAGTCTCCTCGAGGATGGTGTAGAGCTTAAGTGCGTACGGCATCTGCCGGCCGCGGAGGACGTCGTAGCAACGCAGCCTTCGCCAATCATGCCTCAACTATCGCAGCGATCGTTCTACGAGGAAGAGGCGGACCAATTTCGTCCCCCCTCACCTCCACGGTGCACGAGCCCCCCTCCACATCATTACTCGGGCCCTTCTCACTCACGGTACCCGTCCCCTCCTCCACAGCATTATTCGGGCCCCACTTGGGAGCAATTCGATGAGTTCACAAGACGTGTGGACCAAAATTTCGAGACGGTGAATCATCGGTTCGACGACGTGTCTACGAGCATCTCGCAGTTACGGGACTCGTATGACGAACGATGGTCCACGGCTCAAGAGTGGGGCGCGAGTCTATTCGGGTTGCAGCAGTCGATGGCTGAATTGCAACAGAACTTGCAACAGGGGTGGTACAGGCCTAATCGAGACTTTCCGGCACACGCGTCGCACGGTACGTCCCTATAAATAATTTGCTGCAATTTTGATAGTTTTTGACGTTGGAGTTTTATCTTGTTAGATTATGAGGCCGGTGGATCCAACCAGGCGTTCTATCCGTCGGAACCTGAGGCAGCTCGAGAGGCCGAGTTCCCGTGTGAACCCGAGACCGCGGAGGAACCCGCTGCCGCTGAGGAACCCGAGCCCGCGAAGGAACCCGAGCCCGCGGAGGAAGCCGAGGCCGCGGAGGAACCCGCGGCCGCGGAGGAACCCGAGCCCGCGAAGGATCCCGCGGCCGCGGAGGAACCCGAGCCCGCGGTGGAGTCGACGCCGCCTCGGGAAACTAGGCCCTCCAAGTACCAGGTGACCCCATTCACCGATCCGAACCAGAACCGTGTGCCGAACAACATAAACCCAATGCTGGAACGACACATGAAGAGAAAGCTGAAATTATGGGGACGTCAAAAACAGAGGATCGATACGATGGAAGATAACGGCCGGGTCCTTTGCTTGTCCAAATCGTATCGAACCAAGACGTGGTTTCAGGAGCTCTACACCACTTCGTATTGGCTTGACGACGCGGTAAGAAGGATTGATAACTTTAATACGTGTAAATGCATTAATACGTTTTATTAATTAACTTGTTTCCTTTTATTTTATAGCACATTGACGAATCCATTAGAGGGTTCATCGAGATGCAGAGGATTCATACCTTCTGTTCTCGTGCCATCTCCTTCATGAGCGTTGCGATGAAGGAGAGCATCGATCGGGACTGCATAGAGAACGGGAAATTTGTCAAGGGGATGCTGTCCTTTTTGGTCCACTTCGCAGAGGGACGGGATCAAGACTGGCCGTCCGTGTCGTGGCAAGTTGCGGACTATATCGTGGTCCCGGTGCAGACCATCGCGCATTGGGTTCTTGCAGTCCTCGACTGGAAGAACAAGACGATCCGAGTATTCGACTCGGATCCATCTTGCGATGTGGACATGCGCAACATGCACGCAGCCCTCGCCGGTCTCCAATTAGCTGTCCCGATCGTGCTCAAAAAGCTCGGTCTGATCGCAAACGCTTTTAGGAAATGGAAGGTCGAGCGGATCCCCAACTTCAAGAAGCAAGAAAATTCGTAAGTGTTTCATATTTCGATATTAAGTTGTCTCTACTACTTTATCTCATTATTAAATATTTGGTTGTTTTCAGCGGCGATTGTGGGGTTCACGTGTTGCGGGCCGCATTTTCAATGTTATTCCGGGGCGATAGCGTCGGCGAGCTTACAGGGCGGCAAGTGAGCCAATTTCGTGAATTTTTATGTATTACCATTCTCATGAACGATTGGGGTGCTTGGTATCAATAATTTATATGTACTTGAATAATTTTGTATTTGGATAAATTGTAAATATGGGTAAATTTTATGTCATAATGGAATTTCGAGTTGTATATTCGGTAAATTGTATTATGTTATAAGTCTTTCGAGTTGTATAGGCAGGGTACCCGCGCACTGGCGCAGGGTACCCGCGCACATGGTGCACGGTACCCGCACACATGATGCACGGTACCCGCACACAAGAGCACGGTACCCGCGCACAAGAGCAGGGGGTACCGCGCGTAAGCGCATGGTACCCGCGCACTGGCGCAGGGGACCCGCGCACTGGCGCAGGGTACCCGCGCACTGGCGCAGGGTACCCGCACACAAGAGCACGGTACCCGCACACAAGAGCACGGTACCCGCGCACAAGCACAGGGTACCCGCGCACAAGCACAGGGTACCCGCGCACAAGAGCAGGGGGTACCGCGCATAAGCGCATGGTACCCGCGCACAAGCGCAGGGGTACCGCGCGTAAGCGCATGGTACCCGCGCACAAGCGCAGGGGACCCGCGCACTGGCGCAGGGTACCCGCGCACAAGAGCAGGGTACCCGCACACATGGTGCACGGTACCCGCACACATGGTGCACGGTACCCGCACACATGATGCACGGTACCCGCACACAAGAGCACGGTACCCGCACACAGGGGCTCGGTACCCCCGCACAAGCACAGGGTACCCGCGCACAAGCCCAGGGTACCGCGCGTAAGCGCATGGTACCCGCGCACAAACTCATTTTAGTTGTCATCATGTAGAGCACATGTTTAGATATCATATTATAGTAATTCACTTAAATACAAGTTGTAACATTATAGCAACTCACACAAAACTCATTTAAATTTTCATTACATTTACCCAACTAATTAGACATCTTCATTAAACATTGTCATAACTAATTATAGTATTTCATTGACTATTATTTGATATTAATGACTTGATATTATTATCATAAAATTACAAGTATTAATTATACTCTTATTTGAATTCGAATCATGGTCTTTTGGGTTCTAATAACGCTTATCCGAGTTCAAATGGAATTATTCGAGTTCAAATGGACTTATTCGAGTTCTAATAAGGGTTATTTGAACTCGAATAGGGTTATTTGAACTCGAATAGGACTTATTCGAACTCGAATAGGGTTATTCGAACTCGAATAGGGTTATTCGAACTCGAATAGGACCTATTCGAACTCGAATAACGCGTATTCGAATCCGAATAAGCCTTATTTGAACTCACGTAATGATCAACTTAGTATGTCTAACTACCGTAACGCACTCACGGACCGAAATAGGCCAACTCTATTTTGTGATACCAAAATAAAGAAATTTGTGCTACCAACTCTAATAAGGCTCGGTACCCGCACACAATCGCAGGGTACCCGCACACTTAGGCACGGTACCCGCACAGTAGTATACAGTTATTTTATATAGATAAATAATTATTTTATTTCATTTTTAGAATAATTGGTTAATGATTATCCCGATCATTTGATGTGACTGATACAATTATTTTTACGAGTTAACGTACAGACTTGATTGATGTAACGTAAAGTACTGACATGATTGAATTAATTAAAATCATTTGACAGTTTGCACAAGGCACACAAGGCGCGGTACCCGCACACTCAGGCACGGTACCCGCACAGACTGCGCATGGTACCCGCACGCAATGCGTACCAAACATTACAACGTATCGAATTTCCATATAAATTACACCTGTACAAATCAAACTCATAGGATTTAACCCCTCCTACCAAATTCTCCGACGGATGGCATTCTATTTTTTTGTGCTCTTCCACGTTTTGGGTCAATGAGTGGTGGTAACATATTAACAATTCCTTCAACGCGCTCGGTCACAGGCCATATGGTACCCTCGTACGCTGATTTCCATGTCTCCAAGCTGTAATACGCATGGACTAGCGAATATACCCCTACATTAGCGTGTCCACAAGCCGCAATGGCGTGCGCACACGGGATACGATCGATATCAAACATCTTACAACTACATGACTTCGTCTCGATATCGACCACCTCGTTGACTCCATGCCCGTATACATTATACCGTTGAATGCCAATTTCCGAGACGTGTAGATTTTGAGAATTTATGTAGTGAGACCGTAGGATTGACTCGACCTTCGGCGTAAATGACGTAACATTGGCTGTCATCGAAGCTTCGCAAGTTCGTCGATGCTTACTAAACCAACTAGTTGTCAAACGTTGTATCGAATCCAACAATCCTATGAGGGGAAGCTCTCTATCCGCGCGTAGAGCGGCATTTATCGATTCCGAGCCGTTTGTGGTCATGATGTTGTACCTCGTTCTCGGGCAATACGATCTCGTCCATTTTGCCTTCGTACCATCCTGAAGATACTTATGCACGTTTTCGTACCGTTCCTTTAGCGTTTCCAACAATCGATCGCAATCGCTCGTCTTGTAGGCGTACGCAATATTAAGGAATAACGCACACGCACCTTTCTCCTTCATACGGGTCTTTATATTTTGTTGAATATGCCACGCACAGAACCCGTGAAACGCATTTGGGAAAACTGCCGGTACGGCTGTCTTTATCCCGCCATGTCTGTCAGAAATTATGACGAGGTCATTTGAATCGGCCACGATCCGTTTCAATCTCGTTAAGAACCATGACCAAGATTCGGTAGATTCGGTGCTCGCAATACCCCATGCGATAGGATATTGGTGGTAATCGCCGTCTTGCGCCGTAGCAACAAGCATCACCCCTTTATATTTTCCCTTTAAAAAGGTGGCGTCGATAGAAATTACCTTACGCATGAAAGCAAATCCCGCTATGCATGCACCGTATGCCAAAAACAGATATTTAAATCTGTTTTCCTCGTCCATCTCCCAATCCGTGACACTTCCGGCGTTCATTTGCTTCACGGCCTCCAAATACGCCGGGATCAATGCGTAACAATCGTCCCCGTTACCGACCAACTCCTCCGTAGCGATATTCTTCCCCTTCCAAGCCTTGTAATAAGAAACATTCACCCCTCTATTTTGCATCATAGACATGATAGCCTTTGGCGCGGGAATGTCTTTAGGCCCGCTAAAATTGTCAAGAAGCATCCTAGACACAACCGATGAAGTTCCTTGACGATGACTTCGACGTCGATGAGACACGCCGCATGTGTGTGTGCCGCAATATGTCCGTACCGAGAAAAAAGGGGAATCTCTATCTTTTGCAGCTCGAAAGCGCCACGAACATTGCTCCATCGCACATCTTACTACATACAAAGTCTTGTTCGACTTTACTAATTTGCACTCGAACGACGCAGCCAACGCGATTTTAGATATTTCCTCGATAACTTCCGCCTTATCACGAAACTGCTGCCCAACGTGTAGGCTTGAACCGTCCGGAAATGCAAAAGTACCATCGGCAGCCTCTTCTACCGGGTTTCGATCTATATCGTCATTGTGATCACGGGCTACGAATTCCTCTTCCGACTCGTCAGTGTTTTCAATTGCCTCATCTTCATTTTCATTCGAATGCCAACCCGAGTAATCCCTACCCCCAGACGGTCCAGCGATATCTTCAAGACCCTCAAACGGTTCGATTTGCGCATTTTCATCGCAATCGGCTATGAGCCCGGTATTATTACTAGAAGAACCAGCAAATGCGTCCGACGGAGCCACAAGCGCACATTCCACCACCTCGACATGAATCACGGGTCTCGATTGAGGGCCACCAAAACCCAAGTACGCACGTAGAGCATAGTCGTTATCGATGTATATGGGCCTCGGATAACTATAGGGTACATTTGGCATATAGCTTAGTGTTAGCCTCGCATTGTCGTTGCGAAACGCTAACACGGATACAATTTGCTCCTTTACGTCTTCTAACGTGCATGCGTCCTCATCCACCAAAATTGAATGCCAGCTACAATTTGACGCAGGAGACCAAGTCGAGATATTGTCCTCGCCGATTAACCACCGACCGTCGAATTGAAATACAATGTTGGTAATTGTCATTTTGAACACCTGCAATATTATGCAATGTTACTGTTTAGAAAACGATTCTCGTCATATATCGTGCTTATATATGATCTTCAGCGCATGGATCCCGAACATGGGATCACGGTACCCGCACACAACGCAGGGGACCCGCGCACTGGCGCATGCTACCCACACACTGGCGCAAGGTACCCGCACACTGGCGCAGGGTACCCGCACACTGGCGCAGGGTACCCTCACACAAGCGCATGGTACCCGCACACTGGGCGCATGGTACCCGCACACTGGCGCAGGGTACCCTCACACAAGCGCATGGTACCCGCACACTGGGCGCATGGTACCCGCACACTGGCGCAGGGTACCGCACACTGGCGCAGGGTACCCTCACACAAGCGCATGGTACCCGCACACTGGGCGCATGGTACCCGCACCTATATCTCACGGTACACGCACCTATATCGCATGGTACTCGCACGCAGGGGTCCCATGCACGAACAGTAGACCTCAGAATATGTATTTTCAGGTCCGATTTCTCGTAATAACCACTGAAACATCGCTACTCTGGCTAGTACACGTTATCTAATAAATAACCCATACATTTTAGGGGGTAATGGACTGGAAATTCACCATTTTCGACGTTAAAATTGCAGTTTTCATGTAACGAATGCTTACTGGTAAATATGCTGAAATGCTTGCTGTTTTCTTGGTTTGAAAAGTTGTTTTCCGGCACTAAACGAAGAGAACAGCTCGCGTCGCTTTAGGTTTGTGAGAGAGGTATGTGTTGTTACCCTTTGTTCTTTAAAATGGAGAAGATAATGCATTCATATCGATTGTATGGTTATGGTTAAAGAGGGAGATGGACCCATGTTCTGTTCAGTCAGTTATTGAAGCCATTTTTTCGTTTTTCTTTTTATTTTTTTATTTTAATGAGTTAAGTATGAGAATTAGTTAATATGGTTAACGTTTAAACAAAGTGAGGGCTATTGACCAAAAAAAAATCGTCAACGAGGCCATTTTTTTAAAATTGACCCAGTCAAGGGCCATTTTTTTAAAAGGCCCTTCTTTAGTAGGCTTTATTCTTTATTCAAGGAACTATAAATCCCATTGGAAGCTATAAACAGTATTTTTTTAAACACAATTTCTCCAAGAAATAGTCAAATAATTGACTCATCCGAGTATTTATTTAAAAATAGATGACAACAGTTTGAAGTAATTTTGAAATTCTGTAAAGGGTCAAAAGATATAGTTTTGTAATTATGGTGGTGGCTTCACTGAAACTGATGGGAAGGCTGTCGTATTCATTTTGCTTGACAAAAAGCCTAATTTCCACCTAACATGACTTCTTTGAAGTAATTAATGAAACTGTATTTGCGGTTTGAAGTTCAAACATATCTGCTTTCACAAACAATATAATTAGTGTATTTCAATCATGATTTTAAAACCGGTTTTTTGAACCGGACCGTAAATTTTAGTGGTTTAACCGATATAAAACCGGAATAAAATCGGCGTAAAACCGCTGCTATATATACAATAAAATTATATTTTATGAGTAAATTATTCATATAAAATGTGTTGGGGGTTAAAAAGTAATTGTAAAATGGGTGTCAAAAATTAAAATTTATAAATTGATGGTTAAAAATTAATTAAATAAAATGTATTGGAAGATAAAAAATTAATTCTAAAATAAGGTATCAAAAATTAATTTAAAATAAAATCTAAAAATATGCACAATAACGGTTTGAACCCACAACCTTGGGAACGTAACTTTAAAAAACTAACAACTAGACCACCACAACATCTTTAATATTATACTTACTTATTTTCATATTATTAATTTTAATTTTTTTTTTCTTTTTTTTAAATTAAAGATGAACCGGACCGGAACCGAATTTCCGACCGGTTCACGGTTTTTCCGGTCGGACCGTCCGGTCCGGTATTCAAAACCATGTTTTCACTCACATTCGCTCAAATATTATTTTGTTTTTAAGAATTATTTTTAATTTAGGATTTTTAATTATATTAATATTCAAATGATGATGATGATGATGATGATAATAATAATAAACAAAATTAGACATCTATTGCAGTAATATTGAATCATTAACGTTTTATTTGAAATTATGAAACATGGTAATTTTTATGGCAGGGTAAATCGTTTATTTGGACCAAGATAAATCACTGCTCAAAAAACATTTATTTTATTACCTAATCTACTTTGGAAGAGTTAACCTCCCAAGGAGGCCTAATAAAGCCAGCCCATTACCACTGGCTCAAAACTAAAGCGTGAGACCCATTCGTGTGTCCGTTTTCGACAGTTGCCCGAACCGAACCATCTATGAATAGCATCGTTCGTTTGGTAATGAAATGATTATCAATATTTATATATAGGAATCAGTAATCCGTACTATTTCATCTTCAAAGCAGCGAATGCCTTTATTTGTAGTTACCCTGCAAATCTGCATTGAAATTTGAGATCTGCACACGGTTTTTATATCAAAATTAACTGAACGTAACAATCATATGATTCGTAAAAACATTAAAATATAAAAAATCGCAAAAACAATTAAAACAGAGCGCCGTTGCCGGGGATCGAACCCGGGTCACCCGCGTGACAGGCGGGAATACTCACCACTATACTACAACGACTACAGTGTTGAATGTTTGAATATGCTATTTTTAATAATATGATACCCGTATATATTTTCCTGCCACACCTTATATTTAATTTTATAATAATTTGCATATTATTGTCCTAGGAATTTAAAGTTTAAACCAACCTTATTTCAGTTAAAACATGAATAACAAGACATCCTCCACCAATAATCATTTCGTGTGACAACAACGACGACGATGATAATAATAATAATAGCATACTTATATTAATAGTCTAAAACTACTCCAAAATCCACTAAATAAAAATCTGACATAACAAGATATTTACAAACACCCATCCATCCCTAAACCACCACCGGCGCCGCCGTTTCTTGAGGCGGCACACCACTTCTACCATTGAGAACAGTCATCACATTTCCGTCGGTTGTGATTCTTTAGGCCCACGCTTCATTATATAAAAAATAATATATAGTTGGGAGTGACACTTGTAACCATAGATTGAAGATGAAATATCAAAATGTTTGGCTCATTCCATTAGAATTCAACAGTTCAACAGTCTCAAAAATTTCTTCTTTATTCTCAGTAGCAGAATCATTTTTACAACACAAAACAATTGATGAGCAAAGATCTCATTTTTTTCATGTAATAACCGAGTACACGAGCTAAATGTTGCTCTAATGTTCAATCATAAGCTTCTCCCAAGCACAAAATTGAAGGAATCAGAGACCATAATGAAATAAGAGTAGCTATTCAGCCCCTCAAATGCACGAGAGAGAGATAGAGAATTATTTTCAGTTTGGGCTTTGCTCGGGAAGTTTGTGCGATGATTCGAGGCATTCTTTTGCTCTATGAACTTTAGATTGCAGATAAAAGCTCCCATTCTGTGTGTTCCGCTCGAATAAATTGTTGTACCTCTACAAAACCCAACAAAGTACGGAGATTTTACGAAGGGGATGATTGAAATAAGACAACAAATGAAATGGGAGCTACACTTTTATTGTAATAAACTAAAAAATCAACATTTGTGCTGAAAAAGAGAGGCAAAAAAAAAAAACCTGCAAAATCTCCTCCCAAGACGAATTCTCGGTGACCCCGAGGATTTGCCTCGCCTCTGCATCGGTCATCGCTTTGCTGCCTCTCTTTATGCTCTGTACCGCTTCTTGAGCAACTCCGTTCTTCGAGGCATCTGCGAGATATAAAACCAAATCATTTCTTTCTCTTTTTTTGAAGAAAATAAAAAGTGGTTTACAAAGAAACATTTTATGGATTATATATCAAGACGGTAAAAAAAAAACTGACTGGCAAGGGCTTGACGATAAGCTTGAACGAACGATCGAGCCACGATTCCCGAGCCCATAATGAGCAAGTTTGCCAGAATCCTTGCAGCCTGCAGATAAGAGACATGGTTCATAAATTCAAACTATATCACTTTTGGGTTCAGCTAATTCTAATTTCTTTATTCCATTCATCGTAAGAAAAATTATTTTCATACACCAGGTTTTTACCTAAACACATGCCAATGACAAAATCCAATCCCCCAAGTGTTGATTTGATTGCAATGGGCTATTAGCCTAAGTGGTTATAGGTTGATACGAAACTTCCATTAGTGCATTGTTGCATATATATAATGGTGGGTGTACCCGTTAATATTGAGAACAAGAAAAGAAATAAAGAAACCCGTGAAATATCTTCAGCGAATCCATTAACGGGGGTGCTATCCATTCAAGTTTTGAAGGCACAAATTTACAAGATGTTGTTTCCTATAACAGATCTGATAAAAGGATCACTGGAACATACCATTGGTTGCTATAAATCAAAATCCCACTGCTGAACGAAATTACAACTCCGATTGACCTACAACAAAATGATGAGTAACGGATCAAAACTATAATAGACGAGCAATTTTCAGGTTGAAACCAACAAAGCGATCGCTCATTAACATTAAAAAAAATTTAATCGCAAATTGGTAAATCTGCCCTTATGGTGACGCTTAAATCCGAAAAAATAGGCATCGTACCAAAGCAGTGATGAACAAAAACTCCTACGAAGTACAACAGCTTGAAGAAAGCCCACCAATACTCATCATATTTTCAAAAAGTCATCTCACGGACTCTACATCATCAATATTTCTTGAAACAAAGCACAACTGAGATAATGCGATCAACGGAACCAATCAGAGTACAAATGGCGATAAGGCAAAAACAGAAATCCATAGAAAGCTTCATAGATCGTTGTATCAGCTCAACATTACGATAAGGACTTAGCACTAAAAATTTGAACTTTTCCACGTCGCAGCTCTAAGGGGAAAAATAATCCAATCCAAGAGCTCTGAAACAATCAATCACGTGATAGGTCCTACCACTCTAAAGAAGATGAGGCACAAGCAAACAAATACGCAACCAACAACTGCGACAGATAGCTAAAATAAAAATAAATCATCTTTCCGAACAAAGAACACAACCAATAAATTTGGGGCAACAAGACTAACACGACGTCAATTGGGAGGAAGCTCTAAATTAACATAAGAGCACTACCCAGGAATTCTGATATGATTAGGAAAACAGAGGAAACTTGAAGTCTTTATCGTTTTTAGGACGATTGAAAATGAAAGCCTGCTAGGGTTTCTTATATATATGTTTGTTTCTTGGGAACGAAGTTAAATTTTGCTAATCTAAATTCTTGGTCGTTGCTTAATTTGGGTTGTTATAATTCCAGATCATTTTTCATATTGCCAGAGCTATAATACACGGAAGTCCGGTTCTACCCTTTGTTGCCCGAACTTGGTTTCCTGTCCTACAAAAAATTAATATTTAACTAGGAATTACCACTAGGCTCCTTATATCTCACAATTATCCGAATACCCGGGTTAATCATTATATTATTTCAAAAGAAGTTAATAATAAAAAGACAGAGCATTCTTAACTTTTAATCATAAGTTTTCAATTAGAAAGAAAATATTTCCACAAAATTAAATCCATCTTTCCGTTTTAAAATATCTAGCTTACTTTTTTGAGGAGGATGACTCGAAACTACATTTCTTTATCTTTTCAGGCTTTTCATGTAACATATGTGGTTGCGATTAAGCATTATCAAAGAGCAAACTCTTTTATTGATCAATCGCGACCATAAACTAAGTACTTTATTCACATAATTGAGTGAATTAGAATTGAACTACCAATAAAAGTGCTCTCAAGTCATCGAGATACAAAAAAATAACATTAATTAGATAAAATTCGAAGTATAAAACTATATCATATAAGTGATTAAATATTAAGCAGAAAGCATAACAACCATAACGACGATGCTAATGATCATATATTAATTTACAAGCAATTATTCACTCACCCTCGTGAAACAGACTTGTCTACTTTATATCTATGACTATGTACCATGTTACCCATTTCCCACTGTCTTTTTCTCGTACAGCTACAAGCCAAAAACCTTAAACAGTGTAAGACGAAGCCACACAAACAATTATTTAAATCAACCCCCTCACTCCACAGAGATGTCAGTGAATTTAGAGTTTCTATATGCTAATAATTACATCCTTTTCTTAATCCCGAAAACATGCAGAGCCCAAAAGAATTCATGAACAATATCAACAACAACCAGCAGCAGCATAATAATCCCCAAACGGATCATGCAGTGACGAAACCCTCGAATAATGTGATCTCCAACGCGTCGTCCGTAATCAGGCAGGTCTCGAAAAAGTTCAAGCGCGTGGCCTCCACCGCCGGCAACAGCAGCTTCGATCACACCAAGAGAGTGGCGGTTTTCGTGCTGACGAAGCTGAAGTTCATCGGGAAGAACGATGCGTGCGTTGCGTGGTCCGATGTTGAGAAGCGGTTTCAAAAGCTTATTACGGATAATAAGACCGGTAACAATAACGGCATGCTTCGTCGCTCGGATTTCGGAGAATGCATAGGTTAGTGCGTTGACAGTGAAAAGCACCGTTAGCATCACTGTTATAAATTTATATATTTTATTTCCAACGCGATCCTTACGATGTTTTGGCTGATTTATTTCTTACCTAAACCCTATACATGGAATTTAAATGGGTGATGGTGAGGATTCTGGTCCATGAGGTCACGGCCAATAATTTAAGCATGCGTATTGATACCTGATCACTTTATTTGAAAGTTTAAACTTAAGGGGGTGTATGGCATTTTAATTATATATTTTAATTTATTTATCCAACAAACACGTATTGTATAATTAGATAGTTGGTGAATTTTTTGTGAATGTTGAAAAGGTATGAGAAGGGAGTCTAAGGAGTTTGCAAGCAAGCTTTTCGATGCGCTTGCAAGGAGAAGGAACATTACGGGAGATTTCATTACCAAGTCGCAGCTTAAAGAGCTTTGGGATCAGATTGTCGACACAAGTGTTCAATCTCGGCTTCAGACATTCTTTGACTTGTAATTAAGGGATTAATTAAACATTAATTATATATAATCTCATTTCTTGTGCGTTTTGATCGTGCTAATATGTGTGTTTTATGTACGTACACAGGATTGATGCAAATGCTGATGGAAGCATCACTGAAGACGAGATTAAGGAGGTGATCTATTTATTAATTAAAATTAGAAGATTAGTGCTAATTAAATCAACTTGGTCGTCGAATGATATTATTATTAGTTATCTGCAGTTTTAATAATATATTATTCTTCTAATGTATGTGTTGTAGAGTATAATTTTGAGTGGCAACGCCAACAAATTGTCAAATGTCGAG
Organism: Linderniella brevidens; assembly: GCA_004919715.1. Lineage (NCBI taxonomy): Eukaryota > Viridiplantae > Streptophyta > Magnoliopsida > Lamiales > Linderniaceae > Linderniella > Linderniella brevidens. The sequence continues at coordinate 2,038,299 of SWDC01000146.1, forward strand.
GAACATGCAGGTGAATATGCAAAAATGATAATGGAGGCATTAGATGATGCCAACCTCGGATATGTCACGGTACCTACGGAATTACTTTTTTTTTTAAGATTAATTTTGATTTTATTTAACGAGCGTGAAACATATGGTAGACTCGTATATGATAATAAACGAATAAAACCGATCATTTACGTAGTGAAAAACATTTTACTAAATGGGATAATAGATGCATTCATTATTCAAAGAATGGTGCATGGCTTTATCCATCACTTTTTTGGGATTTCGCATCTGCGTCTCCAGCCAATCATTGTGATGATTCTATATAATTACATTTTAATTTTTAGCCATTTAGTTTTATAGTATAGATTAGGATTACTCCTAACAAACTTGGGGAAAGGGATTTTGGAGTATTGGAACGTTTCAGATGAAAAAAAATAAAATTAAAAGTTTATGTCTCATTGAAGCAGACATGATAATATACGTCCACTACCTTAAAGTGAAAAGGATGTAAAGTTAGGAAGAAATTTCAAAGTGTAACCACAAAATACATCTTACTCCATGATTGAGCTAAGACGATAACGTTAAATAAAAAAAAAACTTTTGAAAATGCAAAGATAAAAGTCTTGAAAAAGAAACGTGCAACTTTTATTTCCCACTAACTATAGTGTATGTTGTCTTTAACGTACTTCCATGTTTTGATTAAACCTTTGGAGGTTTTCTGATGTCGTCGATACAGTCCGAAGAAGACGTGGTGACTTATTTGAATATGATGTCCACAAAACTTCAAATAAGTAGATTTGGTAAATTAATATTTAATATTTAGGATGCTTAGAGCTGCGTGTACACATTTTATTTAATAAAAAAATTATCTTGAGTTATATATATATATATATATATATATATATATATATATATCAATGGCAAATTATAAGATTAGATCACTAAGTATACATGTTTTCGTTTTTGGGTCACTATGTTTGACAATTGCAAAAGTATGTCACTAACTTTGTATGTCAAAACAATTTTGAGTCATGTTTTCAATTTTAGGTCACTAAGTATATATATATATATATATATATATATATATATATATATATTAGATCACTAAGTATACATGTTTCATTTTTTGGTCACTATGCTTACAAAATTAACTACCAAATGAGTGGCCCGAAATTGAAAAAATGTATATAATTAGTGACCAAAAATTGAAAAATATATACTTAGTGACCGAAAATTGAAAATATGACCCAAAATTGTTTTGACATACAAAGTTAGTGACCTACTTTTGCAATTAGCAAACACAGTGACCCAAAATCGAAAAAATGTATACTTAGTGATCTAATCTTATAATTTTTCCTTTATATTATTTGATATTGGTTGATCAATTTATCATAACAACCCACGGTCACTCACCAACTCCATATTTACGGTTTCATCCTCCTCTACGCTTGGTATCCTAAATTTTATCCTTCAAATTAAATTATTCTATCAACTTTACATTAATTACACCTAATTGAGACCGCTGATACATACTATATATCATATTCATAATTCTAGGGTTTCATGACACCAAGTAAAACAAATGTGATAAGAACCTTAATTTTCGCACGACAAGCTAATTAATTAAAAATGCGTTATTAATTATTCATGCAGAGACAAAGCTTGGAGGCGCTCGTAGAATCATCAGTCGTCAAAGACATAGACGATGAAAAAAACCTGAGCCAAACACCGAGCCACAGCAGGCTCAACCCGACGCCGTGGCTCATAAGGCTGTGCAGGGAAATCGAGTACTACTTGCTCGACAACTGGCAGAGAATATGGGTGATGGCGTTGTGGGTCGGTGCCATGTCGGGATTATTTTCTTACAAGTACGTTCAGTACATGGAAAGGGACTCATTTAAGGTGATGGGCCACTGCGTGTGCGTGGCCAAGGGCTCAGCGGAGATGTTGAAGCTCAACATGGCTCTGATTTTGCTGCCCGTCTGCCGGAACACAATCACCTGGCTCAGGAACAAGACCGGGCTCGGGGTGGTCGTTCCCTTCGACGATAATCTCAATTTCCACCAGGTGGTGATCGATTTTTTTTATTTTTTTTTCGTTTTGCTAATACTTTTGCCCTAATTAGTCGATAATTTCGTTGCCCTTCGTCGGGAGAATTTAAAGTAATCCGAATGGAGTAACTAAAATTTTAGTATGTAACTTTCATGAAACTCGTTTTTCGTTATCTGACTTGTCTCTGTCCAAAATTAGTCTAGTGAAGGATTGAGAGTAACTAAAATTTTAGTCTTATGACTGACGAGATTAATTTTTCTTCCTCTAGTTTGTCTCTGTCCAACTAGCCCCAGCACGTTACACCATTTATCGTAAGTAGTCTTTTTTTTGGAATATTTCGGCCATTTATCATAAATTGTCCTTTCACACAACACAAGTTTAATTAGCATTCTTGTTGAAGCAATCATATTTTCCTTCACGGAAACAACCTGAAAATGGCCATACAAAAACGACTTTTTATGATAAACGGTGCAAACTTGCTAGACTAGTCTTGGACAATGACCAGTTTGAGGAAAACGAATTTCGTGAAAGTTAGAGGACAACTTATGGACCCATAAAAGTTAGAGGACGAAAAACGAATTCAAAAAAAAAAGAAAAAGATTAAGTCCTAATCAAACTGTTAAATATACATTCGAGAACTACTCCACCTTAAATATCCATTGATTTTGGAACGAAACCCTAATTTCAATATATATATATATATATGTATATATATCTATCATCGCAGTTGATCGGCCTGGCAGTGGCAATTGCAACCGCGATACACGCGATAGCCCACCTTGCATGCGACTACCCGCGAATTCTCCATGCAAGCACGGAAAAATTCAAGCCATTGGCGCCGTATTTCAAGGAAAAACCGACGAGCTACTGGCAGTTCCTCAAGGATTGGGAGAACATCACGGGATTCGGAATGGTCCTCGTCATGACCGTCGCCTTCACTCTGGCTTCCTCGTGGTTCAGAAGATACGTAGTGGCCGATCGTCGCCGCCTCCCGCAAGCCTCGAACAAGAAGAAGCAAGGCAACTATTGGGTGGTGAACAAAGCTTTGGAGAAGCTAAGAGGGTTTAATGTCTTTTGGTATACGCATCACCTCTTCGTCTTCATGTATGCCCTACTTATGGTGCATGGAATCAAGCTCTACCTCACAAAAGAATGGTACAAGAAAACGGTAAGAATAATATTACTAAACATGTCCTAGATTATTTGTACCACATTGAGAAACTGATGTCACCTACTTCTTAATATATAATCCAAATGGGCATCTCTTCCTATCACAAATTTATTTTAGGATTTAACACTTTTACTTCGAAACTAAAGTTGACTTCTTGCATGGGCAGACGTGGATGTACATTTCAGTTTCTATTGTGCTCTATGCATGCGAGAGATTGATCAGGTTATTAAGGTCCAACATCGAAGCGGTCAAGATTATCAAGGTATATATGTTTTTTTTTTCGTGATTACCTTAAAAGAATCTTTAATTATTATGATTGATTTTCGGGGGCTGATTTATTTGGTGGTAATAAAGGCGGATGGGAACCATAGAGAGGTGCTAACACTGCATATGTCTAAGCCTCATGGATTCAATTACAAGAGTGGGCAGTATATATTCATCAAATGTCCGATAATATCTCCATTTGAATGGTAATTGATACATATTTCCGTCGTTGTAGTGATCATTTAAATTAATCCATTGCTCCCTTCGATAAATTTTATTAGTATCTTTGATTAATGTAGGCATCCATTTTCCATCACTTCATCCCCGGGAGATGACTTTATCAGTGTTCACATCCGTTCTGTAGGCGACTGGACCCGAAAAATCCGGGCTATTTTCTCCGACGTATGTAATATATAATATTTCTTAGAGATTGGTCGATATTTGCATTTCATTATTCCCCTATATATATATATATATATATATATAGGCTTGTCAGCAGGCAAATGGCGATCGGAAAGATGGGCTCTTTGAGGATGGTGAGAACAATCCCAAGTAAGTAATTAGACATTCATAATATGCTAAATTAGATTCGTAAATATTTTTTGAAAAAAAAAAAAAATCTTTAAATCTCGATGAAGTTGGCTACAAATTATTAAAGCTTGATTTGAAAATGCTCAATTAATATAAAAATTATTAGCTACCCGAAGATCCTCGTCGACGGCCCATACGGAGCGCCGACGCAAGACTACAAGAAGTACGAGGTTGTCCTCCTAATCGGCCTCGGCATCGGCGCAACCCCCATGATTAGCGTCCTCAAAGAGATCGTCCACAACATCAAATCCCTAGAAAACCACCAACAGGACCCCGGCGACGGCGACCTCCTCGAACAGGGACGCGGCCGCCGCAGCTGCTACGGCGAAATCAGCTGCGCCGGCGACGAATTCAAGACGACCCGAGCCTACTTTTACTGGGTGGCCAAGGAGCAGAGCTTCTTCGACTGGTTCAAGGGAGTGATGAACCAGGTGGCGGAGACCCAGCACGGAGGAGCAATCGAGATGCACAACTACTGCGCCAGCGTCCACGAGGAGGGCGACGTAAGGTCGGCGCTGATCACCATGATTCAGGCGATAAACCACCGCAGGAGCGGCGTCGATATCGTTTCGGGGACTAGGGTTAAGTCCTACTTCGGAAAACCCGATTGGAGGATTGTTTATAAGGATATTGCCAAGAAACACCCCGGTGCGAGAGTGGGTAAGCAAAAAGCAAGCGCCTTTATTCGTTTCTCTTTTTAAAATGGAATTTTAAAAATGGCCAATTACCAAATTAGTTCGCCAAATAAATCGGTTTTCGTTTTTTATCACTATTTCATAATTACAAATTTAGGTCAAGAAGTAATGTATCTAATTTTTGTTGGGTCATCAGTGAATCTTTTCGGCGACGACATGTCAGCGATCACGTCGGATTTCCGGCAATTTTTGCCTGAAAATTCACCGGTGACCAAAAAGAAATAAGACACGTTACGTAGTGTAATTTAAGTTTACAATTATGAAACTTTGTAATACAAAGAATACGAATGTCATATTTAGTGAACTAATTTAGTAATCTAGCCGTTAAAACTAGGGATTTTTATGTAATTTGCATTTGCAGGAGTTTTCTACTGCGGAGCACCGCAGGCTGCGAAGGACCTGAGGAAGCTGGCCCAGGAGTTCTCGCACAAGAGCCCTAACTGTACCAAGTTCGAATTCCACAAGGAAAATTTCTGAGCCGATCATTGAATTTAAGATGTAATGTTCGGCGATGAACCAGCGATATTATCGTCGTCAACATATGTACATATATAAATCTATGTGCGTGTTTGTGTAAAATTTATGTATTATAAGATGATAGTAACGACTATGTGTGGTCGTTGGTGTGCGTTTGGCTTGTTTTTCTATTTCGTGGAAAGAACGTAATGAACGGTTTTACATTCTTCTTTTACTTAAATGGTTGCCACATATTGATAGTAACGCTTGCTTTCTTCGGGTGACGGCCAAACGAGCGTGATAACACACATATCAAGCACGCTCTGATTTGTTAAATTGAGCTTTATTTTCTAAAGCCAATTGGTAATAGAAGGAGATGACTATTTGATTTGTATATTGTCGGGTGAACGCGACGTTAATTTTCCGACGTGGGATAAATAATGTCAACATGTATACCGTCCTAAAATTGCTTACTTTTAAAAAATTAATATCCCTATAGTGTCACCCCTAAATTCGTTATCCCTATAATGTCATCCCTTAAATTTCGGGACCAAAAAAATAACCGAACCGGAAAAAAAATATACACTTGTTGGTTTATAAAGGTTTTTTTTTTTTTCGTTTTTTGTCTCCAATATTTGGTTTATGGGCGTTTCTGGTCCCTAATTTTTCCGAGTTACAGTTTCAGTACCTAATGTTTTCGCTTTTGAGCGTTTTTGGTCCCTAAGTTAACCGTTAAGTTGGATGAAAATACGAGTCGGGTCAGCCCGAATTTACGGACCAAACTAGGTCTCCCTTTCGTTTGCCCGCAAAATTCGAGTGGTCCGGCCCGACCCGTAAATTCGGGCTGACCCGGCGCGTATTTTTATCCAACTTAATGGCTAAATTAATCGATAGACCAAAAATGCTCAAAATCGAAAATATTTAAAACTGAAACTGTTCGGAAAAATGGGGGACCAAAAACGCCCATTGGCTAAACATTGGGGGACAAAAAATGTAAATTTTCGATTTATAAACTATAGTTCGTGTACATTCTTTCTTTCTCTTGTGGCCAGGCCATGAGTTGACAACTGTCTCTAAACAACTTGACTCGAGATCATTCCGAACTGCCGCGATATTATCTATTTAGGTTTGAAGTACCACTCTACTGAGTTCTCTCGTAAAATGCATCCAAAGTCCATTTATGGAAATCAATATATATCTACCAGAGGAAAATCGACACTTGGACAGAACGAGATACGTGTAAGGAAACTAACTCGTAACGAATCCAAGTTGGCTACGTATAACAATTAATTGAAATTGATGGAAAAGATAAAGACTGGATATGCCTTTTGCCTAATTAATGAGAGGATTATATATATATATATATATATATATATATACGTAGCAAATCAACGTAATCGCTCATATCGATACCATATATTATTTTTCACACAGATTCTTTTATGTATCGTTGCTCTTATTAATCGTCTACGTTTTTAGGTTTCTTATCATATATTGTTCTAATAACATGGCGTCGAATAAGTCATACTACTGCTGCTACGTAATAATATTTTTCCTAGTTTGGTCCCTGCCGATCGAACCCTCACCGGCCCATCTAGGGCCCGAAGCCCGCATCAAAACCCGAGTATTTCTCTCTCCGAAGTTCACTTTAGAGCCCGGCCTCGTCTCGAACAAATACTTCAACAACATCGACTTCCCGCGGGGCCACATAGCCCTCAAGAGCTTCAACGGCGAGCTCGTCGACGAGGACGGGAATTCAATTCCCCTCCATGAGACCTACCTCCACCACTGGGTCGTCTCCAGGTTCTACCAACGCAAGGGCGGGTCCACCACCACCACCCACCACCACGGCGGCGGCGGCATATTCTCCGGCGGCTCGGACCGAATCCAAGTCAAGAACAGCGGGGTCTGCGACGACGACCTCCACCAGTACTTTGGGATCGGGGCGGAAACCCGCGGGACCGCCACCGACATTCCCGACCCGTACGGGATCGAGGTGGGGGACGAGGCCCGCATTCCCGAGGGCTATGAGGAGACGTGGATGCTCAACGTCCACGCGATCGACACGCGGGGAGCCGAGGATCGCATGGGGTGCGCCGAGTGCAGGTGCGATCTTTACAACGTCACCGTGACCGAGCACGGGAGCCCTATGCCTCGGGATTATTACGGGGGATTGGGGTGCTGCTACGACGGCACGAGGTGTAGGTTGAAGGACGGGCTCGGTTCTCGGGATTTGATTGGAAGGAGGAGAGATGCTTACTTGAGGTATACGGTGAAGTACGTCGATTGGAGCGAAGCGATCGTGCCGGTTAAGATTTATATACTCGACGTCACCGATGTCTTGATCAGAGCCATGCATCATTGCACGGTAAACAAATAAAAATTAAGAAAACTAATAAAAATCGTTAACATCGGAATATCAAGAAAACAAATAAAAATTAAAGAAAAACGGTTGTCACATTTATTTCCGTATAGGTAGAGTACACTGTGGAGTCTTGTCCCGATGGCAATGACGTCAACGGCTGCACTGACACGAGGACCCTAAAGGCGAGCTTTCCGATAAACGGCGATGTGATATATGGAGTTGGACATCAGCACGCCGGCGCAGTCGGAACGGCTCTTTACGGACAGGTGTGCCCCTAACAACCCAATCCTAATGGTCTCTAATGACAATCCTAAAATCAATTGGTGCATTTTTTACTAATCGAACTTGATATCCTTAATTATTTTTTAATTTTTAAAGTCAGTGACCTTAAATTGCAACCACATAATAAATTGCCTGAAAGTAGTTAGTCCTAATCTTAATCGAGCAAGATTTTCGACGTGGAACGTGCAATCTCATTAAATGCATGCATGCATGCACGTTGTCAACTGACTGACAGGACGGACGAGAGATATGCGCTTCGTATCCGATCTACGGGAAAGGGCACGAGGCGGGTAACGAGTCCGGCTACGTCGTGGGGATGACCACTTGCTATCCAACGCCGGGGTCGGTGAAGATTTCCTCTGGCGAAACACTGACTCTCGTTTCGAACTACAGCAGCACGACGAAACATTTCGGAGTTATGTCGCTCTTATATCTATTGGTGGCCGAGCCGTCGGCTTATCCTCCATCGAACCCTCTACTACGTATCTCGTCTCGGGTAAGATTAAGTTTTTACTTTTTTGTGATTTTCCAAAAAAAAATTATTGAGATATTTCCGGGTTTTCGATATGAATATTTGTGTGTGAATAGGTTCAGGATGTGACGAAGGTGAATGCCAACTGGGCCGTGGCTGCGGTTGGTTCTGTTGTCGTCGGAGTTGTCTTTTTCGTGTTTCGTCGTAATAAGGAGCGTAGACCAGACGGCTATGAGCCCGTGGTCTGAGTTATATGTTCTTTGGTACATATATCATATTATTAGCTCTTCAATAAGTTTAAGAGATCTTTATTTTTTTTTAATCCGACATTTGTATTTTTGTATTTAAATCGTCATCAGTGCGTCTACTACCAATAAGTCGAAGTTTTTTTATCCAATTGAAAAAAGTACTTCCTAACCTAAGAGGTGAACCGAATCTTTAATTATAGGCAGGATTGTAAAAAACGGCTTAGGCGACGCCTCACTACGACAAAAATTGACTAGACGGCTGATTAATATGGTACAATTTTTTCTCTGGAATAATATGTCCGTAATAATGTAGCATTGTTGGGATCGATATTATTTATTTAGAATGTTTTAGATAAATTTGACGCATCTTTACGCGATGAGTTGACACTATACTCGAACGAGCTCGGTGACTAAGAGAAAAAGACTGCATCCGCTATCTAAGAGGTGAGGTGACCGAAGGGTTTGTTGACCACGTGGAGTGATCTTCTATGGAAGTACTCATCTCATTAGTAGTGATTTTGGTTTATTTGTCTTCCAACATGTGAATTTTTGAACTTCACAGAATTTTCACGTTTTGTAGTAGAAAATAAATAAATACACGTGTTGGTTTATCATTCTCTAGTAAAAATGAAATCTTGATGTCTACCCATAAAAAAAATTGCCAAACAACCGGATACCACGTGTTGGCTTATAAATTATAGGTCGAGTACATAACAGAACTCGAAGGATCGATAATCTTTTGAAGTGTAGTTCACCTATTCGTGATTAATGTTCGCAGTACACTCTACTGAGCTCTCTAGTGAAAATGAAATCTTTGTCTAGCTATATAAATTGAGAAAACAACAATCAAAATCTTGTCCAAGGCAAGGTTTTCAGAACCGGACCGGACCGGCTGGTTTCTACCGGAAAACCGCGAACCAGTCATAATTCCGGTCCGGTCCGATCCGATTCAGTTTTAGTTTAAAAAAAAAAAAGAAAAAATCGAAAAAGAAGGAATAAAAAGAAACAAATTATATAAAAAATGATTAAGTATATTGTTGAGCATGATGGTTTGTGGTTTAGACTTATTTTCTTAAGGTTGTGGGTTCAAATACTTTTTAGTCCATATTAAATTTTATTTTTAATTAATTTTTGACACCTCGTTTACATTTAATTTTTTATTTCTCCAATTTTATAAGTTTCACCCTTGAAACTCCATTTTACAATTACTTTTTGATCCCCTACACATATTATTTGATTGATATGTTCATAAAATATAATTTGAATATATTTAGAGGCACCGGTTATACCACTAAAATTTTCGGTCCGATTCGAAAACCCGGTTTCAAAACCATTGTCTAATGCCGTACCTTATTCGCCAGATGAGCCCCCAATTGATTATGTGAAAACAAGAAATTAATGTCGATAAGTAGGCGGAGGAAAATTGGCACATGGACACAACGTTTTTGTGTAAGAAATTCATGTGCATGTAAAGAAAGCCAATTTGGCTACATATAACAATTAACTGAAATTTTCAAAGAAAATAAATAATAATAATTGAAATTGATAGAAACGATTGATTGAGGGCTTGCAGGATTAATGAGAGACCAAATTAAATTTGGTCACTAACTATGACTCTCGTGTTTTTTTTTGACATGTCATTGGCCACGACGGATTTCCGGCGATTTTCGCCGGAAAAATTCACCGACGACCCAAAAAAAACCAGATACGTTCCAAAAAACACAAGAGACATAGTTAGTGACCTAATTTAGCAATTTAACCTTAATGAGATGACTATATATAATCGGTAGCATATTAAACGTTCGTACATAAATATCTTCAGTAAGATTCAGATCTTCCCTTCATACTAAAACTATTTCTCCATAAAATCAATAGAATATACTTTATGTTGATCATTTACCTGTAGCTGGTTTCTTTTGTTCTAACAGGACCACCAAGAATCATGGCACTTACGACGTCGTACAACTGCTTCGTAATAATAATATTACTATTTTGGTCCCTGACTGAATCCTCGCAGGCCCATCTAGGGCCCGAAGCCCGCATCAAAACCCGAGTATTCCTCTCCCCGAAGTTCACTTTAGAGCCCGGCCTCGTCTCGAACAAATACTTCAACAACATCGACTTCCCACGTGGCCACATCGCCATCAAGAGCTTCAACGGCGAAATCGTCGACGACGAGGGGAACCCAATCCCCCTCCACGAGACCTACCTCCACCACTGGGTCGTCTCCAGGTTCTATCAGTCCAAAGGCTTCTCCTCCTCCGCCGGAATCCGCCTCCACCGCCACCACCTCGGCGGCGGCGGCATATTCACCGGCTCCGACCAAATCCTACTCAAAAACAGCGGAGTCTGCGAGGACAACCTCCACCAGTACTTCGGGATCGGGGCGGAAACCCGGGGGACCGCCACCGAAATCCCCGACCCGTACGGGATCGAGGTGGGCAACGGGGCCCTCGTCCCCGACGGCTACGAGGAGGGGTGGTTCCTCGGGGTCCACGCGATCGACACCCGAGGGACCGAGGATCGCATGGGGTGCACCGAGTGCAGGTGCGATCTTTACAACGTCACCGTGACCGAGCACGGGAGCCCTTTGCCTCGGGATTATTACGGGGGATTGGGCTGTTGCTACGACGAAACGAGCTGTAGGTTGAAGGAGGGGCTCGGTTCTCGGGATTTATTAGGAGGAAAAAGGAATGCTCACTTGAGGTATACGGTGAAGTACGTCGATTGGACAGAGTCGATCGTGCCGGTAAAGATCTATATACTCGACGTCACCGACGTGTTGGTGAAAGGGAGCGGGTCTCGAGGGACCAGAGATACGCATCATTGCATGGTATAATAACTGTTAGCATTTTAGGGCTTAACTTAGAACCAGTTGGTGATAAGTGAAGTACTTTCTCTGTTATATTAATTAATTGGTTGGTTGACTTCAGTTATCCGATATGGAATACAAATCTCAACAATAACTAGTAATATCTCTATTGTTCGATTCAGAGTTATTCATCGAATTAAGATTCCAACTCCGATGTATTATATATATTTTCGTATAGGTCGAGTACACTGTGGAGCCTTGTAACGATGGCGATGACGTCGACGGCTGCACCGACACGAGGACGCTAAGGGCGAGCTTTCCGATGAACGGCGATGTGATATACGGAGTTGGACATCAGCACGCGGGCGCAACCGGTACAGCTCTTTATGGACAGGTTTGCCCTATTGACGATCTTATGCTCTCTTACTACCAGTTCGGGATAATTTTAAGAAAATAGCCTCGAAATGTGTAAATATTAATATGCTCTTATTAAACGGGGCCCATCGTGACCAGGTTATGTCAGTACGATTAATGTTGATCGGGCAAAACTTACTTTAAAAATTTCGATTTGGGACATATAATTTCAATTGAATTGACTTACAGGACGGACGGGAGATATGCGCTTCGTATCCGATTTACGGAGAAGGGTACCAAGCCGGTAACGAGTCCGGTTACATCGTGGGGATGACCACTTGCTATCCTCCGTCGGGTTCGGTGAAGATTCACTCCGGCGAAACGCTGACCCTCGTGGCGAATTACAGCCGTACGACCAAACATTTTGGAGTTATGTCGCTTTTTTATCTATTGGTGGCCGAGCCTACGGCTTGTCCTCCGTCGAACCGCCCTCTCCAACGCATTTCGTCACGAGTAAGATATGTTATTATTATTATTATTATTTTGTGAATTCCAACAAATGTTGAGGGTTCTAGTTCTTTTTCTTTTTTTCAATCTGACTTTTGCGCGCGAGCAGGTTTATTATGCGTCGACGGAGATGAATGTTAAGTGGGCCGCGGCGGTCTTCGGTTTGGCCGTCGTTTCCGGAGTCGTCTTTTCCGTGTTTCGTCGTATTGGGGATCGTAGGCCGGACAGCTATGAACCCGTGGTCTGAGATTTTGTGCTTCGGTATAATGCTTATTATACCTCTTCTCAAGCTTATGATCACTTGTTTAATAAATTTAAGGAGTGTTTGTTTTTAATTCGACTTTTGTGTTATTAATTTATGGGTATAAAATAAAATATGTATTTGGTTGGTAATTTTATAATAATTTACCTCAAAGGTACGTTTATCTAAACTCGTATACATAAAATGCATGATTTATATAAATAAATATACATATCAGCATGTCATAATACCCCATGATTAAATTATTAAAGCCATCAACCAACAACCTCTAAGTTTCTTTGATCCATTCGAGAATATACAATTGTTAAATTACTTCGATTGATCCCTCCGGCGGTGAACGGAATTAGGGAGATCTCTTGTAATTTTTTCTCTCTTCGTTCTTTCGCCCTCGCTTTTCTTATTACAAACAGCAACCGCTCAACTCCATCATTAATCTTTTTTTAGTAACGTCGGGAATTCCACCAACATGAAATTTTGTTAAGATTAAAGTTGAAGTTCACTTAAAAAATTAACGTTATTCATGATTTATCATTACTTCCCGCCGGCATGAAATTTTCTTAAGATTAAATTGGAGAAATCCACTCAAAAAAATTAATGTTTCCATATTAGAAAGAACATTCGTATTCCTACTCACTATTTAATTCTATTACTATTATCATAATTTATAAAAAAACAACCTTCGTTAAATATAAAATTATGCTTAAAAACTTATTAATTATTTATATTTTAGAAAAAAATAATAATTTATTTTATATATTAAAAATTAGTATATATATAGCTGGTGTGTTAGTTAGATAGTTAGAAACAAATATATGTATATTCTCTATATAAATACATCTAGCATATTTCAGAAAGCTAACAAATGAGAAGGTCTCGGATCCAATCCTAGTCAGGAACGCCGGAGTCTTTGACGACGCCCTCCAGCAGTATTTCGGGATCGGGGCGGAAACCCGCGGGACCGCCACATACGTCCCCGACCCGTACGGGATCGAGGTGGGGGACGGGGCCCGCGTCCCCGAGGGCTACGAGGAGGCGTGGCTGCTCAACGTCCACGCGATCGACACCCGAGGGGCCGAGGATCGAATGGGGTGCACCGAGTGCAGGTGCCATCTTTACAACGTCACGTTGGACGAGCACGGGAAACCTTTGCCGCGGGATTATTACGGGGGATTGGGCTGTTGCTACGACGGCACGAGGTGTAGGTTGAAGGAGGGATTCAATCATCGGGATTTGATGGGAAGAAGGAGTGTTTACTTGAGGTATACGGTGGAGTACGTCGATTGGACGGAGTCGATCGTGCCGGTCAAGATTTATATACTCGACATCACCGGTGTCTTGAACAGAGCCGACGAGTCTCGAGGGATCGGTGCTACAAATCATTGCATGGTAATAACTTGTAATTGTCTCTTTCCGTCGAATCATTGCATGTAACCATGATTGTCGGTTGTTTGAATGGCCACTCACACTTAAGTTTTTAGGTGAAGTGGTCGTCAGCTTTATATCAGAAATTCAGTCCTATCGGTATCAGAACGCATGCTTATAGGTCATGGGTACGAATCCTCACGACTACCTATGAAATGAAATTGCACGTCTAGGGATGGATAGGAAAGAAATCAGCATAAACGTGATGAAGTGTTGCGAATAAAATATATAAAATAAAGTATGATAGTCTCTTTCAAACTTAGTGATCGTCATACCGGTCGAATACTAAATATTCACATAGGCCGAGTACACCGTGGAGCCTTGTCCCAATGGCGATGACGTCGAGCACTGCACCGACACGAGGACCATGAGGGTGAGCTTTCCTCAGATAAACGGCGATGTGATATATGGATGGAGTTGGACATCAGCACGCCGGTGCAACCGGTACAACTCTTTACGGACATGTCTGTTCTTAAAAACAACAATCATGTGCTCTCTCATTGCTATGATATATTTTTTTTTCGAACCGAATACTCCTTAATAGAATATAAGAATTGGAGGGAGGGCTCCAACTTAAAAAAAAACAATTGGTGTTAGGTTGATTAGCCTCAATGTTTAATGCTAATCGAAATGGAAGTTAACTTTAAATTTCCGATTTGGGGTTAGAAAATCTCAATCGCTACGTGCAGGACGGACGAGAGATATGTGCTTCGTACCCGATTTACGGGAAAGGCCACCAAGCGGGAAACGAGTCCGGTTACGTAGTGGGAATGACCACTTGCTACCCTCCGCCGGGTTCGGTGAAGATTTTCTCCGGCGAGACGCTGACGCTCGTGGCGAATTACAGCAACGCGGCCAAACATTTTGGAGTTATGACCCTTTTTCATCTATTTGTGGCCGAGCCCGTCGGCTTATTCTCGATCGAAACGCCCTCTCCAACGTGTTTCGTCTCGAGTAAGATATTTTTTTTTCTGTGATATTTCGGCTATTGTTGAGTGATTCGAGTTTTTCTTTTCAATCTGACTCTTGTGCACGAGCAGGTTTATGATGTGACGGCGAAAGTGAACGTCGACTGAGCCGTGGCGGTGTTCGGTTTGGTAGTCCTTGGCGGAGCTGTCCTTTTCGTGTTTTCTCGTAGTCGGGATATTAGGCCGAACGACTACGAACATGTGGTGTGAGATTTGTGCTCGTGTCATAAATAAGTAATCTTTGTTTTTACTTCAAGTGGCTCTTTTTAAGCATTTTTCGTCTAAATTAATGATCGAAGTGGCGGGTGGATCAATTAGATCATTTTCAACAACTTCAGATCAGTGACTAAATTGGCTCATCGAGTAAGTATCATGACTTACGAATCTTCAGTTTCTTTGATCCACTAAGAAATACTTCCTAACCTAAAACATGAATAGGCACATGAGATTAGTCATTACTCATTAGACATAATATATTAACCTTTCATCTGAAAGATTGTTTGTAGGAACATTTCACTTTGGCAGCGTACATCAGTAGCAGATTCTGCGGGGATACGTCGAAATTTAAAAGAAAAAAAAAAAAGAAATTCCTAACCTATGAGATGAATCTACACATGAGATCATTTTAAAATCTTTAACCTGCGAAAGATAGTCCTGATGACATCTTTAAGCTTTGTTTGTTGATTAATTACTCATATTAAGAGTGGGAAAAAAAAAATCAAGATCTAAATCATCAAAACCTGATGGTGAACGATCTGCAAAACCCAATGACGTAATTTCTTATGTAAACGATTCGACCAAGAAGAACATTCTAAAAGCAACCACCAATAAGAGCAAAATAAAAACGAAAAAGACAATTTGCATCAAGTCCTCGATGAAAGATGCAAACTAACCGCCGCCGCCCAGATAACACCGAGCCCCACCTCAAGAACCGCGCTTCCGCTATCCGGCTTCTTCTGATCATCCGCAACCACCACCCCGGGGCCATCCTCCGCCACCGGCGCGTCGGCAATCGGACCCTCCCCCGCCGGAGCACCAGCCTCCGGCGTAAGAACCGGCACCGGCGGAGCCCACGGAGCCGCGTTCGGCGTCAGGGCCTTGGCCGGCACCTCCGCGTACGCAGGGGCCGGCGCCCGCGCCGGACCTCTAGCCGGAGGCGCCGCGATCGGAGACGTCGCCGGAGCCGACGACGGCGCCCGGGAAGTTCCGGGGGCGTCAACCCCGATGCCGGGCGGGACGATGGCGTTGCTGACGTGGAGGACAGAGAGGTTGTAGGGCTGCGAGGCCACGGACTTGACCAGGTTCGAGACGTGCTCGGTCCCGGGGACCGCGGACGCGAAGGCGATGCCGCCGGTGCCGAGCCGCGTGATGTTGACGAACCCCTGGTGGTTCTTGGCGGTCCCCGTGGTCTGGAGGAGGGTGGCCATGGTGATGGTCCCCTCCGCGAGCTGCTGGAGCTTCGGGATGTCGTAGTAGTCGAGGATGACGTGGACGCTGAGGACCTTCTTGAGGATCTCCGGCGAGGCTCCGGCGAGGGGGGCCATGGTGCTGTTCTCCACCACCAGGACGGTGATCGTCTGCCGGCCGTTGATCTCTCCGGCGAGGTCCGTGTCGGTTAGGTATTTGTTGAAGGTGGCGAACTCCGGGAAAGGGCTGAGGACTCTTGTGATGTTGAAGGCGGTGGATTCTTTGAGGGA
Source organism: Linderniella brevidens (assembly GCA_004919715.1). Classification (NCBI taxonomy): domain Eukaryota; kingdom Viridiplantae; phylum Streptophyta; class Magnoliopsida; order Lamiales; family Linderniaceae; genus Linderniella; species Linderniella brevidens. The sequence goes on from SWDC01000146.1 coordinate 2,054,905, forward strand.
CAGTGTTAGGAGGAATGTGATGATGAGGATTATTGGTATCTTATTCGATATTGTATCCATTGTGTGAAGGAAATATTATTTATTTTTGGCGAGTTGTTGCGGAAAATGGAACAATGAGGGTTGGTGTTTATTTATATTATTGTTATTATAGTGTAATAATGTAAGGAACGAGTGAAGATTGCTACTGTTTGTAGGAAGGGAGAGCTTTGTTCTCCCTAACCTTTGGCGAATTTGATGCTTTCCTTTCTTGACTAGGAATAAATCATTATTACATAAGTCAGAATTATGTAGTAGTTTCTTGATATTCTAACATTGTTTTGTTGGGAAGAGATTAATATAATACCGTTGGATGATCTTTTGGCTTGTTCAATATCACGATCATAATCATGATGTAAGATCCTGGTCCTACGGTTAAAATAATTTAAGACACCTCACACCAAGGCCGAGCCAAATTCTCACGGTAAGAATGTACCCAAATTATTAAATTAGGTCGCTAATTATATCTGTTTTCGTTTTTGGATCACTAAGTTTCTTGTAAATATAGGTCACTAAGTAACGTATCTGATTTCTTTTGGGTCACTTGTGAATTTCCGGCAAAAATCGCCGAAAATCTGACGTGGACGATGACGGAAATCCGGCCCCATATCAGATATTCAAACGCCGCCACTGCTCTCGAGTGATTAGCAAGTGTTGTTGGGTCATGGGTGTATCAAAGACGAATTAGCTTCAATTTAGTTTTAATTTAATACTTGTTTAAATAAGTTAAGTGAACGCTTTGTCGAGTTAAACTTTAATATAACACCACCAATGGGTTAATTATTTTCTTAGTCGTGTAATTTAGGGTATAGGGACAAATAATTTGGGAAATGTCATTATACGGACAACAAATTTATAAAATAAGTAATTTTAGGACATCTTATATAGGAATCCTAAAGTTTTCCCCAAATTCTAATGTTCCGCCGTATAATCTAGGATTCCGGTGAATTTAGGGGTAACATTATACACTCACTAATTTTCAAAACTAAGCAATTTTGGGACAAAATATAGGTGTTGAGTTGTGTTGTGGTTGGCGCCTGTATATGCTAAGAATTCTGAGATGAAATGACATTCTTTTTTTTTTTTGTGTGTAGATTATTGGATTCTTTATATACCATATATTTAAGCTTGGTTGATGTTTAAGCTTGGTTGTTGTTCTATTTTGAGCTTGGTGGTTTGTTATTCTATGCATAATCTAAGTGTGATCTTATATATATATATATATATATATATATATATGTGTGTGTGAATATTATATTACTTTATTTTTCGAGTTGCTTATAATTTAAAATATTTAATAGATGAAATTATAATTTAAATTTAAGGTGGGGAGGATATAGGTATAATAAATTTAAAAGGGTAAACCAATAATTTTACTTGTCATAAAAACGAGGTCAGTTAACACAATTGTGGATGATAACGTGAAGAATCTTTGAAATTGTGCGATTTATCTTTCCTTTTTTGAAGAAATAGGCCAATTATCCTAACAACTTTACGGACCATATGCATATGTCGGTTTAAAAAAAAAAAGGCGCTCCACCAACTTTAACTAATTAATAACTAATAATGCTATATTCCGAATAATTAAAGAACACAAAACACCATTTTAAACCACTCTTCAAAATTCTAAAGCAGAATTAATGGTCTAATTAATCTAGTCATGACATGTCGGGGCATCATATCTAATCAAATCTCTCCCATGCTTTGGAATCATGGGATTAATACAAAATTGTGTATTATTTAAAGGAAAAAGAAAAACAGGAAACTTTATTATATATAAAACATATATAGGCTCCATTCCATTTAATCGATTACAAAGAATCAAAATGAATGGCATTGCATGGTTTTGCTTCTTCTTATGCTCTACGACTTTACTCACTAGCGTCGCCATTGAAGAAAGAACTCACACGTCTTCTTCCCTTAGACAACATGGTAAGCGACTCTATTACAGTAAGAGCATTAAATTCCTTGGATAACAGGAAATCTTGCTGACGTCATCATATCGTAAGCAGATCTTCATAGAAGAAGGGATTTCTTGCAATCAACGGAGAACAAAAAGGTAACGTGGGTACAGAGCAAAGTTGCCGGAAGAGGCAAAGGACCTTACGGTGGTGCAGACGTTGTTCATCGTCGCCCAAAGAAGAACGACGCTTCATCGTTGTCATTGTTAATTAGGCCACGTGGCTTCGTCTTTATAGGTTTAATAATCCCTTTTGCTTTAGCTTTTGCACTCATCTTCTAAATATAATATAGTTTATTTTGGAGATAAAACACATTTTGGTCCCTAATGTTTGACCGAATTTAGTCCCTCATGTTTCGGAAATGAACCAATTTGGACCCAACTTGACGGAAACCGACAATTTTAACAGAAAATCGACATGTGGCATCATTACAACGTGTCACGTGTCTCACATTTAATTATTTTCCGACTAAATTGACGGTTTCTGTCAAGTTGTGACCAAATTGGTTCATTTCCGAAACATGAGGGACTAAATTGATCCAATTAAAACAGCGGGGACTGGATTAGCCCATCAGTCGAACATTGGGGATCAAAATGGATATTATCCCGTTTATTTTGCTATGAATTGCTTTGAGTACGCTGTTGTATTACTGTGTTGGACAAGGTAACTTCATCGCTGTTTTTATCCGTAAATTATTTTTTCTAGGATGGTATGTTTGGAAAGTGATATTCTAAGTATCCTTGAATTAAGGACAACAATTTTTAGAATTTTCGAAATTGAAGCTATTTGCGTCTAATTAACGCTGAAAATTTAATAATCTAATTTTAGAATGAAATTAACCAATGTTAGCTACATGCGACAATTCATTTGGGATATATCTTGTGTAGGCATGGGAAAAATTCGATCTAATTCAGCATGTCCGACGAATTGAAGTAATTTGAGGACAATTAACGTCAAGTGAGAAATTAACACACATGGCAATTAATTTGGAGTAAAATCACATGTGGCATCGAGAAAAATTTGCTCCAAATTAGTATATCCAACTATATGTATGATTTTACCTCAATTTAATTTTTCCTCATTTTAACTGTGAAGATAGTTAATTTTGAAGTAAAATTAAGTTTCCAGTGACCTCTCAACCATCGATCCTAAAGTGATGACGTCCACAAGCGCGTTATCAACATATTTGGGCCGTGAGAATAAAATTTACGGAAAAAATCCAATTCTCAGTAGCAGCCCAAAGAAGAGATTTTTATTCGGAAACCCAACAAATCCCATTCGAATAAATTTAGGAGAAACCTTCTACTCAGCTCAAAGCAGCTGTCACTCTCAACTCACGCCTCGATCTAGCAGTTTCTCGAGAAAAAAATTCAATCAACAATGGGTTTATGGGCATGCTTAGGTGTGATATCGCCATTTCCGTTCTACTATTTCCTTTGGAACAATCCCCAATCATGGGTCGATCTCTGTGGCCGCGGACGAGACCCGTGTAGGGTGATGGCGTTAGTGTCGCATTTTCTCAAGCTTGTGCAGTTTGTGTCGCTCTTCTCTGTTTCCACGCTTTCTTGGCCGCCGCCTTGGTATTTCTGGCCCCTCTTTGGCATTGGGCAGTTTCTCAACTTCAGGTTTTGAAACTCAATTTCTTCTTGTTCATTTCTTTTTTTGTGGGGTGTAAGTGTATGTTTTCTTGGAGATATTTATTTGATTTTGCGTTATCTGTAGTTGGATTAGGATGCTTTGAGTATGGATGTAAGAAGTCCGTGATTTTGTAGTACTCTCCACTATTAGTGATCCCTTAGGAAGTAAAAAAGTTCATTTTTTTTTGTTGGTAAATTCCCTGTCTCCCATGTGAAATGTACGTTATTACCTTGTGGTTTAGTTATCACGTTAAAATTATGAATGAGTTTTAGCCAAAAAGATGCATTGAAAATGCTAACCAATTATCGGTAGTAAAGCTATTATAAGACTTGTTCTTTGACTTGTAATAACTCAACAGTCAGTAATGGGCTTCATCATTGCAATAGTGATCTAAGAGGACAAAATGTGGTAAAAATACGTCAAATTGAGGGTTTTGTCCTAAAACCAACCGGTGACAAGAGAATAGACCTCTTCGATTTGTATATTGAGTCCGGTGAAGTTAGTTTTTCGATATAGGACAAATAATATCAACTCAGTGATTATTGAAGTAATGTGTTTTGTAATTTGCAGGGTTTATCAGCTTCTGGGAGAATCCGGAACATACTACGGCGTACGGTTCGGTAAGAACATTCCGTGGGTCACTGAATTCCCGTTCGGAGTGATCAGTGACCCTCAGTACGTCGGGACCATCATGAGCCTCGTTGCGTGTCTTTCTTGGGTCCCCTTTACGTATATCCTCCTTTGGATCTTAGGGTATGCTTTCATGATCAAAGTTGAGTCCCGCGAAGACCCAAATACTCGGGCAAAGCCGATCTCTTGAGAGCTTCTTCTTTCTGGTTCCCCCCTTTTTTCCCCTTTAGCAGAACCAAATTAGTTACTGACATGATCCTTATTTTGTTGTCTGAATAAGTCAGTGATTTAAAGGCAAGTTGTTGTCCGTACGGAGCCACTTATGTGTAATGGGTATTGGGTTTAAATCCTGATTGCAGCATATAGGGGACCAGTGTTGTAATAGAGCACGGAACCTCTGCATAACATAACTGTGCTAGTGCCGAACATGGGACCATGATGTATACAGTAGGGGACCCGAAAATATTGGTCATGTGCTATATAGTAGGCCCTGAATCAGACTTTTGACGAAAAAACTCTTAAAATTGACTGCTGCTGAAAAAAACTGCAGTCAAAAAGCTACTTTTTAAAAATTGAATGGGTCAAATGCCTTATAAGAACCACTTTAACCCGTTTTTGGGTTCAAAAGCAAATTTGCGGTTTGTCACAAGAGAGAAAGCGAAAAACGCATTTTGAGTCTGTGTTTGAATTATGTATAATTGGAGGGGCTTATTCCAATTTTGGTGTCTTGTTGGAGATGTCTAACGTCAACTATTAAACACTTTGAGCTACAAAAACATCAAATTACAGGTAGTAATTTTAAATATATATACCAACGCATTTACATAAAAATACAAGTTACAACCACCAAAAGAAGAAATTCACAAGTCAACCGAATCAGATTTAGCCACACACGATAGATAAAGAAAGTCATCACACAAACGGCCACCACCTCCTCTGGCCACTACTCTCCTTGCAGTAAGACACGCCGCCTCGACACCTCCTACCCGATAACGACGACGAGCCACCGCTCAGCCACAACAGCACCGAAATCCCAAAAACACCACCCAAAAGCAACCACCTATTTCTCCTCCTTACCACCCTCCCACCACCGCTCTCCCCCGTCCTCGAGCCTCCTCCTCCTCCACCAACTCGATGACCACCGTTGTTCGTTCTCCGGGCACCGAGCCTCTTCCTCTCCTCGTAGTCCCTATCATCCGTTGGGAGCTCGTATCTACACAGTGGGCAAGTGTTCCTCACGGTTAACCACGGTAGGATGCAGGAACCATGGTACACGTGGAGGCAAGGAAGCTCTCTCGTGGTGGCACCGACGACGGTTAACGATTCCTTGCAGATCGCACAGGCCAAGTTTTCTTCGGTAACGGTGGCTGTGGGGAGACTCTTTACGAACGATGCGGAAGCGGGCGGTGCTCCTCTAGTCAAGATTTCGGTCTCGGCGAAATGATCTAGAAGGTTCTGGAATCCCAGGGAATCGAGAAAATCTCGGGATTCTCCCTCGCGGGAGAACAGCTCGGGGTCTTCTTCGAGGCCCGTCATCAGAAGATTAGAGTACCAACGAGTCCTCACCAAGGTGTGTATATTGCTCCCGTTTGATCTCAAGAAACCACCGGGATTTTGTGTTCGGGTTCGGGCTGTATATGACTCGACCGTGCTAGCCTCGGTGCCAGCTGTCTCCCAATCACTGTCATCATCTTCTTCTTCATTGGAGCTCCAATGGTAGACACCAGCATTCATCGGGTCGATGTCAGTGTCGTCACTGTCTACTTCACTTGCTCCGAAATTTTCCATTTCTAGAAAACTTGAGACATCATCGGAGTCTTCTACGTAAGAAAAAGTATCAGCTTCACCGCCACTGAAATGCCCATATCTCCTAAAGCTGCTGATGTTGGACTCAACTCCATCGCTTTCAGTATCAGAACACACTCTCCTACATCTTCTGGACCCATCCAACGGTTGAGATTCGTTATTCAGATTCAGGGACGGGATGAGCCTCGATTGGCTGTGGATTCGCGAGAAGTGTCGGGAGAAGAGGCTCTCTGTGGACTCGGAGCTGTTGTACCGTCTTCTAGTGACGGGCCTTCTTCTCCTTTGGGAAACATCCGGTGAGGTAGTAATCTCGGTGTCTTCGAGCAACAAGAAGTTGCAATCACCGCATAAGCTGATGAGGTTTTCGTGGTCACCGAGCTCCTCGTCATCATCGGGTGAAAGGGCTTTGTTGCATAGAGCACAAGTGCTTGAAGGGTTATCAAGAAGAACCAGAGAAGTTCGAGAAGTTTCAACTGTGTTATCCATTTCAAGCTGCAAATCAAACTTTGAATCAGAAAAGATACCCAGAAATGAAGAAAGGGAAGTCGACAACCTCATTAATAAAAAAACTGTAGCAATTCAGAAGATAAATACACGCAATCAATGATGCCAACGATTTCGTTCATCATTAGCTGGCGGTCAATTGGGGAAATTGAACCTATAAAAGGCAAGAGACTGAAAAGCAGCCTCTGAATTAATTTGCAACTGCAAGGTTCGAACAGATTAATTCGCCTATTTGCATTGAAAGAGACACATCATGATCATCGAAAACAAGGAGAAACAACACAGATTCAAGCAAATTAAGCTTCGATTCAACCACCAGCCCAGATAAAAGTAAACCCATATCAATTTTGCTAAACTTTACAGGTGATAATCGAATGTGCAATTGGAGGACAAAGATTCAACATAGATAAATATTAGTACTAAGCCAAAAAAATTGAAAAACAATGAAACTTACTCAGTAGCCACCAATTAACCTAATAGTTCTGGAGTCGACAATCGAACAGCTGGATAATCAGAAAATCGGAATCGGGTGAAAATGAAACGCAGATGCGGAGAAGAATTGGATAAAAGGAAAGATGAGATAAAAGTCGCGAGTGGTTCCAGCATAAGAATGAATGTCCAGTACAATCAATATTCATTAATACTCGATGTTTATGAAAAATTTCCTTTTTCTTTCTTTTATGACAATAAATCACTCGACTCCTTCAGTGGCATGCTAATTATTGCGATTAATTGTATATTTCCAATCTTCTTACCGACATTAGATATTACATTATTACCCAAACAATACTTTATCAGATCTTGGGGAGCCGACTCGATTAAAGCTCGACTCGGCTCGAAATAGTGACAAAACTCGTTATTGTCGGCTCAATTCAAGCTCCGAAGTTATCTATATGCAATTATTTATTTAGAATAATTAAAAAAAATAGACTAGTAGTAGATTCATGTGACTCAAAGTTGTCTACGAAATTACCATAGTAGAGTAGTTCAAGTGGAATCGAACTCTTAAATTCAATCTGAATATAGCAGAAGCTCGATCACTTAGTTAGACATAGTCCTTGATAAAAAAGGGTTGTCTCGTGAAATTCTTTATCCAATATTTCCTAATCATATTCTAAAGTTTGCTCATCAAACAAATGATATATTAAAACCTATCTTATAACGCAAGTGTACGAATTGATTGAATGAGCTTTGGTCACACTATCAAATTGCAATAAGGTAAGTGTAAATATTAAATCTCACACTGCACGCCCACATTGTCTCTGGGTACTCTTTTCGGTGCCTTACTAATTGTTGTTATTTGGATCTTTGAGCGTCAATTCACATTGCAGGCGAATTACACTGCCTTCGTTTTCTCTCTTGGGGGGCAAAGTTCCCCTAATTCTTGAAGTAACATCGAATTTTTCTGATTTAACTCGAATATTGTCGGAGGAGCCATTTCGTTGCAGCTGTTATTGGGACATAATTTGGGACATGAGATATGGCTCGAAAGAAAAAAGTTCGTCGGATGGAGAAAGTTTCAAAATTTATTTTTCGAGGTTGATATTAGTGTGTGAACTCCACCTATTTTGCTTGGTGATCATGTTAATTTGTTTCGTTCGTTACGTACACAGAGAGGATTTTCAGACGCATGGCTTCATTCTTACAGGACTCGTAGATACGATAATACGAATCGATGTCATAAAATAAAATCCCGAGAGGGACTTCGGTTCCTTTTCAATCTTACAGCAGTTACGGACATCAACTTCGAACAACATTTGCACACAGCTCAAGTTTGTATGCGAAAAAAGATAACCGAAGAAAATAACAAAGAGGGTTCAGAGAAAAAAGTGCAACAGATGGTAGCTGACATACCAATTTATTCCCTGCATGCTTTTGAAACTTTGTCACCTGAATTCATTCACCACAAAAGACACTAACTAGTTAATAGAGAGATCTAAATTCTAAACCACCAACAGATAAGGCTGTTATCGAATGTAATGCAGTAAAATTTAAGAAATGGTGAGGGCCACCTATTACCAATTGGTTTTATGATCGAACCCTCAATTTAACACAACATCGGAGCGGGTTCGATCTGCGTGTCAATCACGCTTGTTTGAGTCACCGCCACCCGATTTGATATGTCTACGTGTTATGTTGTAAATCGTGCCACACATGAGGAGGCGTGGTCAAATTATTTGTCCCACATCGGGAAACTAACTTCACCTGACTCAATAGTCAATATAAATAAAAAAGGCATGTCCTCCTATCACCAATTAGTTTTAGGATCAAGCCTCAATTTAACATCCCTTTTCATGTTTTGTTCGAGTTTGGTGATATGAATGCAAATTTTTCTTTGCATTATCAGATGAATAAAACCCAGATTCCATATGCACTAACAATTCAACTAAACCAAGCAATTGGGGTAATAACATGATTTCATATGCACTAACAATTCAACTAAACCAAGCAATTGGGGTAATAACATGATTTCATATTGTCACAGAACTCCATGAAGCAGGTGTTGAAACAGCAAGAAAAATTACCATTGGGGAATCAATTAGATGAACCCTAATATCAGGAAAATAAATTCGATAAATAGATGAACCCTAATATCAGGAAAATAAATAAGATAAATCAATTTCTTTTAGGAGAAAGGGCTTTCGCATCCAACGATAAACACAATTCATCATTCTTAGGGTACAAGCCACCACACACATATGCAGGCAGCTGGGGCAAATAGATACACCAAACGATTGCTTCCAAAATCCGTCCACATACACCCAGCACAAAATAAACGCAATTGTAAGGAAGGCAACAAGGAAACGTAATTTAAAAGAAAAAAAAAAGTTCTTACTCAAATTCAATCGGAGGAAGTGGATGCGGAAGGAGACGAAGATAAAATCTCCATGATCTTCTTATCCCTCCTCTCCATAGCCACATCCCAAACGTCGTTTCCGATGTGCTTGGGGCGTCCATGAGCGGCCTTGTGGATGAAATACTGCGCATTACCCATCACGCAGAGCATCCCTGCGATGATTCCGAGCGGCAACATCGCTTCTAACCATATCATCCCCATCTTTTCTCCAACTCCTTTCCTTTGAAAAGCTGATCTACTAGGTGCTAATTTCTGATTGTGATTTGAAGGGATTAGTTTCTGAGCTGAGCTTTAGTATAATAGCACTCCGTCTTGGTGTGGAGTGGATTATGGACCGAGGCCGACTTGTTGGGCTTGAAGTTCATGTTGGGCTGATTATTCTAATGGGCCTGAAAGATACTAGTGATGTATTTCTGATTTAAACTGTTGTATAAATGATGTTGTATTTTCTTTTTCTCAATTTTTTTTTCTGAAACGTAATTTCAACATCATCGATGATGTTGAATTAGACACGAGGTTCTACAGGTTTCATGTTGGTTCTATCGATTTCGGTTCTAGTTTCGGAGCAAAAAATTAAGAATCGAGGAACCGGTTGTGGAATCAGTGTTTCGGGCTGATTTGCTCGGAAGTGGAATAAGAACCGATCCAATAATCATGTAACCATATTAATTAATAAATAATTTAATTATAAATTAATGGGACTAATTGGTTAAGACCGTGGTTCCGAAATCGGTTTCGGACCAGTTGGATTTTGCTCCGAAATCAGTCCGGTGAGGAATAGAAACCGAAGCCGGAGTTTTTGGACCATAACCGGTATAACCGCACGGAAGGGGAAATTATGTTAAATTTAAACTGGACATACATCACAAATATACATCAAATAAAAAAATTGTGAAAAAAAATGAGTTTTTTTTTTTTTTGAAAAAAACTAAATATAACTTAAAATGCCTATTTTTTAAATACATTGCATAAAAATGTAATTCAAATGCACTAGATGGCTAAATTAACAGCTTGCATGTCACGTGGCATCAACATATAAAAATATGCCCCTTCTTAATCGGTGTATGATTTTTAAATTAGAGAAGGAATGAAAGCTTAGTTAAATAATAATAAAAGCATGCTCAAATTCCAAAGTGGAAGTTGGACCACCGTACGTACATAGTTCACTTCACTTCTGTTTCCTTTAATTTACAATTCTGCCCCTCGTAGTAAATAAATATGAACTTTTGCGGTATGAAAATTGGAAGAAAAAAAAGGAGAAAAAAAAATTAAAAACAATTTACTCAAAAAAATGATGCTGATAACAACATTAATTAGAAAGCCAAAAATCGTGCTACTCCACTCATCCCTTCGCTAAGCTTTTTTTTCTTCTTCTCTCACCTTGGATCTTCCAAATCTCAGCATCAATTCAGGCAACTGCATTACAAAATCAATTCAAATTCATACGTATTCTTCTCTCTGGTTTAAACCTGATTCCACATCAATCGGCGATCAATACAGACGTGTATAATCGCAGCAATTAGTTCTTTTTTTGGGGCCTAATGATATATATAAAAGAAATTAGAGGAAAAGCGGATCAGGATCTAAACGGAGAAGTCCAAAACCGAAGAGAAGGACCTCAGATCTGAATTTCTTTTTCTGACACAATTTTCGACTGTCATTATTATGAATTTAGTGCATTGAATCATTTTCACTTGGCATCAATCTCACGTTTCCCGAGGCGGCGATAAACGGGCGGTACAGGTACAGCACAGCCTTTTGTTTCTATCTCCTAGCTGCTTTCAATGATCACAGGTCTGCAACAGGCTCCTCCTTAATTACTTGTCGTATATTATTATATCGTTCTGCAGTTGGCTTATTTATTTGTTTTATTGCATTATTATGCTGTGCACGACATGTTGATGATCTTCTGACTACATTTTTTGTATGTTTCTTGTGTTTGCCATTCTTTTAGATGCCTCGTGTATTTGATTTGCAGTTCTGGCATTTTGTTGAAGGCTGTGGAAATTTGCCCCCTTTTTTCGCACCCTAATAATTTTCTGTAATTTGGTTCTGTGATAGGGTTTTCTGAGGAAGATCTAATTTCGATTTGAAGCGTATTTATCTGAGGTTGGAGGATTTGTTCGCGAGGCTAATTGATTACAAGGGGCGGTGTTCTGGGTTTATTATCTTAGGAGATGATAAAAATGCAGATGGTTCAGTGATTATGCAATTAGATGCTCATCACTCACAATTGTTGATCCGTGAGAGGTAAAAAAGGGTAAAAAACACACACTTCGAAGGCAATTGCTTGGTGGGTTTTGTAGGGTTTTAACAACTCCATCGGATTGTGGTTGCATAGTGATGTCATTCCTCAATGTGTTTTGTGAGAAGTCAGTGGATTCTTCTGTATGTCTTCTTCGGATCGTCCATTGTTGCCTCACCCCGAACTCTTCTCTGCTCCAAGCCCTAAAGCCCCTCATCCTCATCACCGCCACTCGTCATTAGGGATCTGTTCCCTCGGTGGTTGTCTGTGTCAGACAACCTCAAACTACAGCTCGTCAGTGGACGATGAGACTTCTGATAAGTTGTTTGATCTGAAGGAATTCGACGAAAGTTCAACTCCAGCTGAAGCTGCAGCGGGTTTTGGAATCGAACGCCGGGTTTTGAAACCGTTACGAAAAGAATTTAAGTCTGCAGAGCTCCATAAACGGTGTCCTCCGCGCGAGAGGAAACGCCTTGTATCGTGGGGAGGTGTATTGGATACGCGATATGATGTGAGAGCCTTTGAAGTTTCGGGGCCCTTTTCTCGTGCTAGGCAAAGCTTGGACAAGTCTCACAGGCCACAGAGGTCTCAGAGGTTCCTTCAAATCAGCATGCAGTTGGAAATGGAGGACAACATGGCTCACAACAGCAACCCCAGGTTGATACACATCAACGACGCGAGGAAAACCAATCACAAGTTTGAGTTTTCTGGAAACGAAATTCGAACGAGCAAGTACACTTTCCTCAATTTCCTTCCGAAGAACCTCTTCATTCAGTTCCACAGGGTTGCTTATTTATATTTCCTAGCCATTGCTGCCTTGAACCAGCTTCCTCCTCTTGCTGTCTTTGGAAGAACGGTTTCTCTCTTCCCCCTTCTTTTCGTTCTTACCGTAACCGCCGTGAAAGATGGTTACGAAGACTGGAGAAGGCACAGGTCTGATAGGAATGAAAATAACAGGGAGGCCCTCGTTCTGCAATTCAACGAGTTTAGCCCGAAGCCATGGAAAAAGATACAAGCTGGTGAGGTAGTGAAGATAAGCAACGATGAGACTATTCCATGTGACATGGTTTTGCTAGGTACCAGTGATCCTAGTGGGATTGCTTATATACAAACGATGAACCTTGATGGAGAATCAAACTTGAAGACAAGATATGCTCGGCAAGAAACCAACACTTTGGTTCTTAAAGGGACCACAATATCGGGTATGATCAGGTGTGAGCAGCCGAACCGTAATATTTACGAGTTCACTGCAAACATGGAGCTTGAAGACCGTAGATATCCTCTCAACCAATCAAATATCATCTTGCGTGGTTGTCAAGTGAAGAACACGGAGTGGGTGATTGGGGTTGTGGTTTATGCTGGACAGGACACAAAAGCCATGTTAAACAGTGCAATGTCTCCTTCTAAAAGAAGCAAGCTCGAAACTTACATGAACAGGGAAACCTTGTGGTTATCGGTTTTCCTTCTTATAATGTGCCTAGTCGTGGCTTCGGGGATGGGATTGTGGCTAAGGCAACACAAGGATAGGCTTGACACGTTGCCTTATTACAGGAAAGCTTACTTCCAGAAAGGAAAAGTGGGCAAAGAGTACAAGTTCTACGGCATTCCCATGGAGGCTTTTTTCTCGTTTTTGAGTTCTATCATCGTTTTCCAAATAATGATCCCGATATCTCTTTACATCACGATGGAGCTCGTGCGCTTGGGCCAGTCGTATTTCATGATCGGTGACAGGCATATGTATGATAGTAGCAGCGATTCAAGGTTCCAGTGTAGGTCTCTGAATATTAATGAGGATTTAGGGCAAATACGGTATATATTCTCTGATAAGACTGGGACACTAACGGAGAACAAGATGGAATTTAGAAAAGCGAGTATCTGGGGAAGGAACTTCGATGGCAATATGTCGATACTTGGCTCCTCACTTGACTCGGATGCCCGAGGTAGGCTTACTCTTTTTAATTAACTGATTTATTTATTTATTTAATTATTACTTGGCTATTGAAATCGAATGCTTCGACTACCAGGTTATGCATAAGTGAAGGTGTAATCGTTGTAAATATAGATGTTCTTTTTGCTTGATGGAGCCTTTCAAGCAACTTAGTCCCACTATATGTGGTTATTGTCGAACTTTCTGTTCACTGAACTAATGAAAATTTATTTGATTCTTCGAAGATGGATGATCACTCTCGGTGATGCGTTTTCTTTCTTATTTTCTTTAATAATAATGTTCAGTATGCCTTTGCAGTTGATGATGGTATTGTGGGTGGGAGAAAATGGAAGCTCAAATCTGAAATTACTCCCGACTACGAGTTATTGAAACTGCTGTACAAAGATCCCCATGGAGAAGACAAAATCGCCGCGCACGAGTTCTTTCTTACATTGGCTGCTTGTAATACTGTTATTCCTATTCTTAGTGACAGTCAATCGAGTGGATCAGAGAGTTCATTCGACGGTAGGATACCTATAAATTTTCAAGGTGAATCTCCTGATGAACAGGCACTGGCTGCTGCAGCTTCTGCCTATGGTTACACACTTTGTGAGCGTACTTCTGGGCATATAGCGATTGATGCCAATGGTGAGAAGTTAAGGTAGAAGGCTACTACTCTTTTCAGCTTGTTTTGTCTGTTAGAAACTTTTGAGTCTCATGATTTTGCTCAACTTCAACCAGAAAATGTCTTTGTCTTTTCTTTTTAATGCAAGGAGTTCTATTAAGTCTTGCAGAGGGGCCTCGAATTTGATGTTATTTTACCAGCATGTGATTTGTTCTTACATTAAATTTGACATGGTTAAATGCAGGTTGGAAGTCTTGGGTCTACACGAGTTTGATAGCGTTCGTAAAAGGATGTCTGCAGTATTACGGTTCCCTAATGGCACCGTTAAGGTACTGGTGAAAGGAGCTGATACATCGATGCTCAGCATTTTAAAGGAAGATCACCCTAGTGATAATCGTATCAAAAATTCCACGATGGATCACTTGAATAAATATTCATTGGAAGGCTTGCGGACGCTCGTTGTGGCTGCTAAGCAACTTTCTTACAGCCAAGTCATGGAATGGCAAAGGATGTACGAAGATGCAAGTACTTCTCTCTCCGATCGATCCTCAAAGCTTCGCCAAACAGCAGCCTTTATCGAGTGTGATTTGACTCTTCTTGGGGCCACAGCTATCGAGGACAAGCTGCAAGAAGGTGTCCCTGAAGCCATTGAGTCCCTTCGTCAAGCGGGAATAAAGGTGTGGGTGCTCACGGGAGATAAGCAGGAGACAGCGATATCTATTGGTCTTTCTTGTAGGCTTTTGACCGCAGATATGCGGCAGATTATCATAAATGGGAGCTCGGAGAACGAGTGCAGAAAACTCCTTTGTGATGCTAAAGACAAGTACCTTAATAAGGCAGTTGCAGGTTACCGTGATGAGATCCCTGAAAAGAAAATGGAAGCTGAAATTGATTATCTTGAAAAGAAAACGGAAACTGAGGAAGATGGTCCTAGTGGACCGTTGGCCCTTATAATTGATGGCAATAGTCTGGTTTACATATTGGAGAAAGATCTGGAGTCCGAGGCAAGTTTCTTTCTTTGAATAAAAAGTTGTATTTAAGTTCATTTCTTTTTTTAGTCACCAAATTCGATTTATAGGTTAATGCTATGATTTGCTGACTGAGCCTCATTTTTGTTATTTTCCTCAGTTGTTCGACCTTGCAACTTCGTGTAAGGTTGTGCTCTGTTGCCGGGTTGCACCGTTGCAGAAAGCTGGAATTGTTGACATGATAAAAGGTCGCACTGATGACATGACACTCGCTATTGGTGATGGTAAGTTAGCTTTCTTTTTCAACCATTTCTTTTTTTTCTTCTTATATTTGGTTACTGCCTCACTTGTCTGAGAATTTTACTGCCCTTGCAGGGACTATAAGATATTGATTCTTTCAACATCTAATTTTCTTGTTCTTTTTTTATTATAGGGGCCAACGATGTTTCAATGATACAAATGGCAGATGTCGGTGTAGGAATTTGTGGTCAAGAGGGGCGCCAAGCCGTGATGGCCTCAGACTTTGCTATGGGACAGTTTAGGTTCTTGAAGAGATTACTTTTGGTGCACGGCCACTGGAATTATCAACGCGTCGGCTATCTCGTTCTCTATAACTTCTATCGCAACGCGGTCTTCGTGTTAATGCTTTTCTGGTAATGCTCGTGTCCTTGGACTTCAATCTTTCGAACTCTGTTCTCAATTTTAACTTTGGGAGAAAACCCACAAAATGGTTCCCCCAATGGTTATCCCGTGGACCAATTTAGTACCTGATGTTTCGCCTTAACCAATTTAGCCCCCGATGATGTCGATTTTGGACCAATTTGGTCCGTCCGTCACGATTAACGGGAAAAGTTACACGTGTCCCACATGTGATCTCCTCTCCCTCAAAATCTTAAAGGAGAAAACCCGAAATGGTCCCCCAGTGTTTACCATGTGGACCAATTTAGCCTCCGATGTTTGTGGACTAAACATCATGTGTGGTGCACGCGCGACTTTCCCGTTTAAATTGACGTCAATGGTAACAGAAGGACCAATTCGGTCCAAAATCGACAACAATTGGTTCTGGCGAAACATCGGGGACTAAATTGATCCACAGGCTAAACATTGAGCACCATTATGGGTTTTGGACAAATGGATGTTCTTGATTTTGCACCAATAAATAGCATCTTCTACCAAAACATCCCTTTTATGGTCTTAGGTACATATTGTATACTGCCTTCTCAACTACCTCCGCTCTAACGGACTGGAGTAGCGTTTTCTACTCCGTCATATACACATCGGTGCCCACCATCATCGTCGGTATTTTAGACAAGGACCTAAGTGACAAAACGTTGCTGAAATACCCCAAGCTTTACACATCAGGCCACCGACACGAGAGCTACAACCTCTCCCTCTTTTGGATCACGATGCTCGATACGTTGTGGCAGAGTCTCGTTCTCTTCTACGTTCCCTTGTATACCTACCGAGAGAGCACCATCGATATATGGAGCATGGGGAGCTTGTGGACCATATCTGTTGTCATCATTGTCAACATTCACCTTGCAATGGATGTACAGAGATGGGTTTTAATTACGCATCTCGCTGTGTGGGGTTCGATAATCGTGACCTTTGGCTGCATGGTGGTGCTCGATTCTATACCCGTTTTCCCAAATTACGGGTTGGTTTTGATTATTATTTTATTTTTATTTCTTTTCGGGTAGAATGGTTAAATCTTTTCTTTTTTTTTTTCAAGATCATGATGTGGGTTCTATTTTTGTTGCAGTACTGTGTATCGTTTGGTGAAGTCTCCGTCTTACTGGTTCTGCATTTTGCTGATAATGGTAATTGGATTGCTCCCCCGGTTTATTTTGAAGATTGTGCATCAGATTTTTTGGCCTTCGGATATACAAATTGCCAGAGAAGCTGAGATTTTGAGAAATAGACATTTTGTGGGGTCAAAGGGAGATAGTGAAACTTCGGTACGGTGACTTACTGACACCGGTGAATCTTCTAGAAGTCTCATTACCTTCGTGTTGGCGACGATCTGCCGGTGATTTAACTGTAAGTTTGTGTTCTGTGTAAAGATTCTTTATCTACTAACCCATTTATTTTGTCTTAATTAATCTATATAAAGCTTTGTTTTCTTGTGGGAAACTGCTACATTTTGCAGCTCAGAAAGCTAACTAGGCTCAGAAAACTGCTACATTTTAATGGAGACTTCGGTTGATGAGATGGGAAGAGAATAAGAGAACGATTTTATATATGTAGCAATCGCGCTTTTTGTAAAGAAAATTATAGCGTAGCATAGTCGTTTATTCTTTCGACCCTTTGTACTTGCCAAGAAATATTGAGAGAGCTCTCCTAATTTATCTTTTCTCTATCTCGCGAAGACTTGTGTTTTATGTATCTACGTTCTAAATAGAGTCACATTAATCTTATCCAAATATGTTCGAAATCTAGCAAATATGTTCCAAATGCTGTTAATTGAGAATATTGTATAACATCAATGGTTGACTTTAACTTAATTTTTTTTATGATTATAATTTGTGTGAAGTTGGAATGATAAATACAGTTGGATTAATTTTGCTAGAACTTGGGATCCTTATAGTGTACAACGACGTTTGGATTCACTTCACAATGAACTTAGTGGATATTACGGTGGCGGTGCGTAGGATAACCCCCAATAAATCGAAGGAAAAAATAGTGTAAATTGAGCAAATGTCAAACAAATAGTTGAATTATATATTTAAACTCCATTTATTACACAACACTTCGAGAAGCATAGTGTGAACTTGATTTTCTTTTCCACATTTGTCGTTATCTTTATATGTTTCAATATAGTGTGAACGCTCTTTTTCATTCCGAACCAGTTAATGCTCTACTGTAAAGCGGCCACATGTCATACATCAAATAGTTAACTAACGGGCGATGTTACAAATAATAATATAATAAATTATTAAAATACAAATTGTTGCATTCTCCCAAATCTTATCCTAATGTTTTTCTATGGCACTAAATTCATGGGACTAATTAATTAAAGAGCTACGTTGAACTTGCGTAAGCAATTATCAACCGCAAAATTTAAATGAGCACGTTGATATATATTCCTTCGTTGCAATCTTGATGTTGAGAAAAAAAAAAATAAGCCCGATCTATAAGTTAATACTCAGTCGTATTTACGACGTAGCCTGTGATTTAGTTGTCCATTAAATATATTATGAAGTTGCTAACGGTTTTTACAAATTTTTAACTAAGTGGTGGTGCTTCGAAGATGTTAATGTTATAGTACTATACGAATGCAACTAGTCACGATCCGGGTCGGGTTCAACAATGCCCAAATCAACCCTAACTACATAGGCTTATCCTAGTGACGCACTTGTGACAAAACATGCAAACGTCATCACCAATCGCAAGGAAAAGACATCCACGCGCCAATTGGTAGCGTAATCCTCACGAGGAGAAGGTGCTACAAATTTATAACCGAAGCGCGCGCGTGTGATTTTTTCCTACGAGTTTCCAAGAATGGACAAACAATTAGTAATAGAAAAACAAATAAATAAAATAAGAAAAGCCTTTCATTTCCAGGAAGTTGCTCACCGCACGAAATATTATAAAAACCGACGAAAATATTTAAGCTGATCAGAAAATCGTAGAGAAGAGAGAGAGAGAGTGAGAGCAAATCATGGCTGCAGCTGCTTCTTCCTCTTTGGTTGATGCAAATGGCGGCAAAACAAGTCCGAGATGGGTGCGTGACGAGCTGACACGTGGCAGTGCTATGGCCGATCAATTGCGGGCCATGATCTATGAGATCACGGGAGGTGATTCAGGTTCGCCGCCGCCGTCGACGGTGGTTGAGGGGGCGGTTCTTTTGGCTGCTCAGGGATTGGTCGAGAAGATTTCAGGCATCTTTGAGCGGTCGATTTTGATACTAATAGACGAGAGTTCACTTGTTTCGCCCGCCATTGACTCGTCGACGGGAAGAAAACCGGAGGATTCCGGCGACAGTGGTAAGTCGCCGGCAGCGGCACAGAAAGATCGGCGAGGTTGCTACAAAAGAAGGTAATAACTTAGGTAGATAATAAAACCCTTCTTAAGCAAGAAAACTAGCATTATTATAATTAGCTAGTGAGGGATTGACAATTATATTGTTTAGAAATCATTATTATGCTGTCATATTATGTTCCATAAATTATTCCAATGATTGATAAGACTGCGGCGTCTTTGCTCGCCAATAATTGACTATAAGAAGACAATAATAACTGTTAGCATATTATATGAAGCAGAGTTAATGATCTATTAAATATAAATTATGATATTAATTATTGCAGGAGATCGCAGAAAACATATATCAAGGACACGCCTGATTTGTTAGAAGATGGCTATGGTTGGAGGAAGTACGGACAAAAAAGGATCCTTGATTCAAGCCATCCAAGGTAAATAATAATAATCATTACAAATCATTATTCTACTATTTAAAAATAAACATGTTTTGCTCTACATTACAATAGTTGGAATTAAAAAGAATATAATGAAGACTATTTTCTTTCAAATATATTTTACTCCCTGTTGAGTCTAAGAATTGTAGTATGATATTTATTTAATTCTTAATCTTCTTGAAATGCAGAAATTACTATAGATGCACCCACAAGTACGATCAGGGCTGCAAAGCAAAGAAACACGTCCAACGGATCCAAGAAAACCCACCGATGTACCGTACAACGTACGACGGCCACCACACATGCCAGAACTTGACCAAAATATCCCATCAGTTGTTCAACAATAATGACCACCACGATGATACTTCCTCCTCCTTACTGTGGAACTTTCACCTGCAGCAGCCCAACGACTACAACTTCTCTGGATCGAATAATAATAATAATAATAATAATAATAATAATAATAATAATAATAATAATAACGATGATTATAACGATGGCGGTGGATATTACGTATTATCACCCGACCATTTTGGGGCGTTCGATGATGGAGGAGATCATCATTTTGCTGCTGCTGTTTTTTCACCAGATGGGTCTGATGGGGATGTGAATTCGAATATCTCCGGGGTTTATTCTTGTAATAATAATGCGAGCACACACGAGGCGATGATGGGACATGATGCGATGAACGGTGTGGATTCCGTGTTTGATGATGAGATATTCATGAACGAGCTAATCAGTATTAATAGAGGGTAAATTATCTTCGTCTGGTTTTGAATACGATGTCCTTGGATGATAATTCGAATCATGGAGCAGCAGCAGCTAATAATTACTGTTATAATAATTTAATGGTGTAATAGTGGACGAAGGGTAACTTCTATTTTAGGGTTAAGATCATCTACTGGTGTAGTTAGCAAGCCTTGTTTTCTTGAATATATATATATATATATATAAATATATATATATATATATATATATATGATGTAACGACAAACGAGGTAGCTATTTGCTAAGCTCTAAGCTTTTATTTCGTGAATCGCTGTATGTAAATAGGTACTGTTTGTGCTGTAATATATAGGCTTTTTTAATTAAATAAGTCTTTTCTTGTACTAACCGCAATAGAATTTAGTATCTCATAATTTAATAATCTTTTATCTCATTGATCAATTGTTCACACACACGCACATCTTATATTTGTAGTAACCGCAATACAATTTAGTATCAGAACTTCTTTAAACAAGGGTTTTTGAATTTTCACGATCATGGATTTCATTATCCTTACTCGCCCTTCGAATTTAGATCATTATTTTTTAATCAATAAAGCTATCGTTTTAAGATAGTGATTATATTACCATGCAACTTGCGTAAATGGCTCCAAGAAAGTACTTGGAACAGATTTGGTATTTAGTTCTTGTCAGGAATCTGAGTGAATGAATTAAGCCCCAACTGTACGGAAAATATTAAGAGAGAGAGAGAAGTTCATAAAAACTAATAGCTTATTTTAAAAAAATGGCCCTTGACTGGGTCAATTTTAAAAAAATTGCCTCGTTTGAAGATTATTTTTGGTCAATAGCCCTCAATTTGTTTAAACGTTAACCATATTAACTAATTCTCATACTTAACTCATTAAAATTGAAAAGAAAAACGAAAATAGGGCCGTCGTACAGATGCAATAACTGACTGAACATGAGTCCATCTCCATCTTTAACCATAACCATACAATCGATATGAATGCATTATCTTCTCCATTTTAAAGAACAAAGGGTAACCACACACACATCTCTCACAAACCTAAAGCGAT
Source organism: Linderniella brevidens (assembly GCA_004919715.1). Classification (NCBI taxonomy): domain Eukaryota; kingdom Viridiplantae; phylum Streptophyta; class Magnoliopsida; order Lamiales; family Linderniaceae; genus Linderniella; species Linderniella brevidens. The sequence continues at coordinate 2,076,318 of SWDC01000146.1, forward strand.
GTGAGCTGCTCTCTTCGTTTAGTGCCGGAAAACAACTTCTCAAAACAAGAAAACAGCAAGCATTTCAGCATATTTACCAGTAAGCATTCGTTACATGAAAACTGCAATTTTAACGTCGAAAATGGTGAATTTCCAGTCCATTACCCCCAAAAATGTATGTGTTATTTATTAGATCACATGTACTAGCCAGAGTAGCGATATTTCAGTGGTTATTACGAGAATTCGGACCTGAAAATACATATTTTGAGGTCCAATTTTTGTGCATGGAACCCCTGCGTGCGGGTACCTTGCGATATAGGTGCGGGTACCATGAGATATAGGTGCGGATACCATGCGCAATACGTGTCGGTCCCATGCGCATGGACCCCTGCGTTTATGCGCGGGTCCCCTGCCGTTGTGTGCGGGTACCGTGATCCCATGTTCGGGATCCATGCATTGAAGATCATACATAAGCACGATATATGACGAGAATCGTTTTCTAAACAATAACATTGCATAATATTGCAGGTGCTCAAAATGACAATTACCAACATTGTATTTCAATTCGATGGTCGGTGGTTAATCGGCGAGGACAATACCTCGACTTGGTCTCCTGCGTCAAATTGTAGCTGACATTCAATTTTGGTGTGAGGACGCATGCACGTTACAAGACGAAAATGAGCAAATTGTAGCGGTGTTAACGTTTCGCAACGACAATGAGGCTAACACTAAGCTATATGCCAAATGTTGATGAGGGTACGAAGACAAAATGGACAAGATCGTATTGCCCGAGAACGAGGTACAACATCATGACAACAAACGGCTCAGAATCGATAAATGCCGCTCTACGTGCGGATAGAGAGCTTCCACTCATAGGATTGTTGGATTTGATACAACGTTTGACGACTAGTTGGTTTAGTAAGCATCGAAGAACTTGCGAAGCTTCGATGACAGCCAATGTCACGTCATTTACGCCGAAGGTCGAGTCAATCCTACGGTCTCACTACATAAATTCTCAAAATCTACACGTCTCGGAAATTGGCATTCAACGGTATAATGTATACGGGCATGGAGTCAACGAGGTGGTCGATATCGAGACGAAGTCATGTAGTTGTAAGATGTTTGATATCGATCGTATCCCATGTGCCACGCCATTGCGGCTTGTGGACACGCTAATGTAGGGGTATATTCGCTAGTCCATGCGTATTACAGCTCGGAGACATGAAAATTAGCGTACGAGGGTACCATATGGCCTGTCACCGAGAGCGTTGAAGGAATTGTGAATATGTTACCACCACTCATTGACCCAAAGCGCGGAAGAGCACAAAAAAATAAAATGCCATCCGTCGGAGAATTCGGTAGGAAGGGGTAAATCCTATGAGTTTGATTTGTACATGTGGTTATGGATAATTGATATGGATATTCGGTATGTTGTAATGTTTGGTAAGTATAATGTAATGTATTAGACATGGTCTAATTGATATGTATATTCGGTATGTTGTCAAATGTTTGGTAAGTATAATTGATATGGATATTCGGTTTGTTGTACTGGTTATCAGTCAAATCAAATGATCGGGCAATCATTAACCAATTATTCTGATAATCATAAAATAAAAATTTATCTTTTCAAAATAACGGCGCCACGTGTGCGGGTACCCTGCGCTAGTGTGCGGGTACCGTGCGCCATGTGTGCGGGTACCGTACAGTTGTCAAATGCTTTCAATATTAAATATGTTACATCAATCAAGTCACCGCTTTACGTCTTGTCTGTACGTTAAATCATAAAATAATTTTATCAAGATCCAGATAATCATTAACCCATTATTCTGATAATCATAAATTAAAAATTTATTTTTTCAATATTAAATATGTTACATCAATCAAGTCAGCGCTTTACGTCTTGTCTGTAAGTTAAATCATAAAATAATTTTATCAGGATCCAGATAATCATTAACCAATTATTCTGATAATCATAAATTAAAAATTTATCTTTTCAAAATAGCGGCGCCTTGTGTGCGGGTACCCTGCGCCTTGTGTGCGGGTATCGTGCTTTAGTGTGTGGGTACCGTGCCTTAGTCTGTGGATACCGTGCATATACAACTCGAAATCCAACTTCTAACATAATACAACTTCCCGAATATACAACTCTGAAATTTCATTATTACATAAAATTGTTCCAGATTTACAAAATTCCCGAATACAAAATTATTGAAATACATAGAAATTATTGATACCAAGAAGCCCAATCGTTAAGGCGAATGGAAATACATAGAAATTCCCGAAATTGCGTCATTTGCCGCCCGGTAAGCTCCGCGACGTTATCGCCCCAGAATAGCATAGAAAATGCGGCCCGCAACACGTGAACCCCACAATCGCCGCTGAAAACAACCAAATATTTAATAATGAGATATGATGTACTAAAATCAACTTTATATCGAAATATGATACACTTACGAATTTTCTTGCTTCTTGAAGTTGAGGATTCTCTCGACATTCCACCTCCTAAACGCGTTTGCAATCAGACCAAGCTTTTTGAGCACGATCGGGACAGCTAATTGTAGACCGACGAGGGCCGCGTGCATGTTGCGCATGTCGACATCGCATGACGGATCCGAGTCCAATACCCGTATCGTCTTGTTATTCCAGTCGAGGACTGCAAGAACCCAATGGGCGATGGTCTGCACCGGCACCACGATATAGTCCGCAACTTGCCATGACACGGACGGCCAGTCCTGATCCCGTCCCTCTGCGTAGTGGACCAAAAAGGGCAGCATGCCCTTGACAAATTTCCCGTCTTCTATGCAGTCCCGATCGATGCTCTCCTTCATCGCAACACCCATGAAGGAGATGGCACAAGAGCAGAAGGTATGAATCCTCTGCATCTCGAGGAACCCTCTAATGCTTTCGTCAATGTGCTATAAAATAAAAGGAAACAAGTTAATTAATAAAACGTATTAATGCATTTATACGTATTGAAGTTATCAATCCTTCTTACCGCGTCGTCGAGCCAAAACGAAGTCGTGTACAGCTGTTGAAACCACTTCTTGGTTCGGTACGATTTGGACAAGCAAAGGAGCCGCTCGGTATCTTCCATCGTATCGATCCTCTGTTTTAGCCGAGGCCATAACTTCAGCTTTCACTTCATGTGCCATTCCAGAATTATGCTGTTCCGCACACGGTTCTGGTTCGGGTCGGTGAATGGGGTCACCTGATACTTGGAAGGCCTGGTTTCCCGAGGCGGTGTCGACTCCACCGCGGCCTCGGGCTCGACCGCGGCTTCGGTTTCGGGTTCCCCCGCGGCCTCGGGTTCCACCACGGCCTCGAGTTCCACTCGTGCAGCCTCGGTTTCCACCGGGACCTCGGCCTCTCGGGCTGCCTCGGGTTCCGAAGGATAAAACTCCAACGTCAGAAAACTATCGATATTGCAACAAATTATTTATAGGGGCGTACCGTGCGATGTGTGCGTCGGAAAGTCTCGGTTGCCCCCGTACCACCCCTGCTGCAAGTTATGCTGCAATTCAGTCATCGACTGCTGCAAGCCGAAAATACTCGCGCCCCACTCTTGAGCCGTGGACCATCGTTCGTCATACGAGTCCCGTAACTGCGAGATACTCGTACAAATGTCGTCGAACCGATTATTCACCGTCTCGAAATTTTGGTCCACACGTCTCGTGAACTCATCGAATTGCTCCCAGCTGGGGCCCGAGTACTGCTGTGGAGGAGGGAACGGGTACCGTGGGTGTGAAGGGCCCGAGTATTGATGTGGAGGAGGGCTCGGGTACCGTGGAGGTGAGGGGGGACGAAATTGGTCCGCCTCTTCCTCGTAGAATGACCGCTGCGATAGTTGCGGGATGGTTGGCGAAGGATGCGTTGGTGCGACGTCCTCCGCGGCCGGCAAATACCGTACGCACTTAAGCTCGACACCATCCTCGAGGAGCCTCGTTATATGGTCGAGGACTTCATGCCGCTCCTCCACTTCGAATCGGCTATATCGAAAATACGGCTCGTTCATCTCCGATACTGTTGGGCTCAGCATCCCCGATACGGGTGACCCCTTTACGGCGTTGAGGATCGTCTCCATCTTCGGGTGACCCCTTCGTTGACCAATCATTGGTGACGTACCGGCATATCCGCGGGGTTTTAGCAAATATATAATCACAATTAAATATAAATTTATAAGTATGAAGCCACTAATCAGTAGCCCGCAGTGTTCGCTGCCCCAGTTGCGGGCTCGTTCCCGCACAAAATCCCTCTTCTCCCTTAGGTTTATCTTCAGCGAGCGTATCACCTCTTTGAACGCTACGTTGCCCCAATGATAGTTGGCGAAGGCGACTTCGTCTTCGACCAATGAAAGCAGCCATGACCGAAGAACCGTGTCTTTCTTCGACGGTCGAGGCAGCAACACAGATGCGGCAAAGAGAATGTCCGCCAACTTCAACTTATCGAAGTTGACGTTTCCGTCATCGTTGGCTCCCAACTCTCGCAGCCGATCCTCGACGTACGACATACGGATTATGGATCTTCCCGGAAAGTTTCTCTGGGCGAAATCACAATTGGGGTTTACTTCCGGGATATCGTCGGAGAACCTTAGCCCGGTAATCAAGCAATACTTTAGAAAAACAGAGAGGTCGGTTGTTTATGACCATCCACAACTCCTCGCGCTCGTGAAGCGTAGTCTGCCTCCTCGTAAAAAACGTAATGAGCTGGGCGGATAGATTGAAATCGGCGGCAGCCTCGACGAGTCTACCAAATGGACTCCCCGCCCTGTAACTCTCCCACTCATTTTCATTTAGATTGTTCCTGATCTTCGCACTTGCCTCCGTGTACATCCCGGTCATTGTCAATCGGAACTCGACGTCGTCGTCTCGAGATGACAATTGCTTCTTCAGCACAACCTGGGAATCATAAGAGTAAATAACCAATTAGTACTCGCATGGTACCCGCACAGGAAAGCATGGTACCCGCGCACAAGAGCATGATACCCGCACAGGAAAGCATGGTACCCGCGCATGCGCGCATGGTACCGCACAAGAGCATGGTACCCGTGCATGCGCGCAGGATACCCGCAAGCACGGTACCCGCGCGAACTATCGCATGGTACCCGCACTCAATCGCATGGTACCCGCACACAATCGCAAGGGGCCGCGCGTATGGGTACCGTGCGTATGGGTACCGTGCGACTGTGCTCGGGTCCCAAGCATGCAATCACGGGTCCCCTGATTTGCGCGACTGTTTGGGTCCCAATTTGTTCGACGCACGGTTCCCTTGCGAACAAGTGTCCAAATTGCACAATTGGGAAACCGTGCGCCGGACCCAACCAATTCGACGCACGACGTCTGCTCCTGAGGAAGACGAAATCACAGTAAAATTACCGGCACTCTTTCGGGACGCGCGTTCATTGCCATTGTAGTCGGTTTAGAGAATTTTCTGCTTCGGGTAAAGGTTGTTTCGTAGATCTGGAATTCTGCTTCGTTTCCGTTATGTGTCTTTCTTCAATTTTAACTGTCAAATATTGTACTCGGTTATGAAGAAGAAGAAGACCCGTGACGCTACAGTGGGTGGAATCGATTAAACCTAATTAATTTTACTTTGGGTAATTGAATGGGTTAAATAAGGGTAAAGACGTCTTTTTTCCTGAGTTAGTAAGAGTAGAATAGACTTCAAACATTATGGAGGCCATTTTTTTAAAATGGACCCAGTCAAATGCCATTTACTTAAATAATCTCGTACACATGCATGTGCAGTAGTGTGCGATAGGCTGAAGCGTGGGATATAAAATCAAACTTCCAAATAAACTTATTATGATATTAAATCATATTATGACTCTTTTGTATCGTCAACTTACTTGGTTTGCGGATTATTGTAAGATCTTGATGTATGCATCTGCCTAACTCAATAATAAAAATAACACATTCTTTTCTCTATAGAATATAACATATTATTATCTTTATGAGATGTCAATTTTGATTGCTATATTTATTATATACACATACTACACACATTAGTCGATTTGGATAACCATTGTTTTATATAATACATCGTTGGTTTTATTAATGTCTCTTGTAAAAAAGTGTCACATTGGTTGCTTGCGCGATGGAGTCTACGTAACAAGGGAAACATCAGCATGAGTCACAACCACACATCAAATAATTTTTAAAGGCATCTCTTTTACGTTTTTTGGCAGCATTTGAAAAGTACAAATATTGATAAGAATTATTGTACATTAATGACTCACATTTAAAGAGATAGAGAGCGACAATTGGTTAAGTTTTCTGCCTTGGCTCTTTTTTTTCTTCAATAACTTGTGTTTCCTCCCACTCATGTTGTCGTACAATTATCTGTAAACTTTTAGGAGATTTATTTGAATGATAATATTTGAAGAAATTAAATCATCGATAAAGTCGACAGCATATAATCGATCATAGGAAAGAAAACCCACATCAAGAAAGAAACAAACATAACACTACAAAGAAAAATAACAAAAATATCCAAAGAAAATAATATTTAAGTTGATGATAAAAATAACTAACAAACCGACCTTGATTCGTCGAACCAAGCTGGCCCATTTGTATGATAGAAATGGGTCAACTTCAATGTTAAGTGGGCCTCATATTGGGCTTTTGTTAATGCAACTAATGCAACAGTTAGGCCTTTTGTTAGTTTTTTTTTTTTTGGTTTTAGGATCAGAATTGCCAAATCCTATCCTCATCTATTTTCAATATTTTAATTCAATCACATTTCATTCTTCTCAAGTATATGGAATTACAATATTGATACAAAATTGCCAACTTTGGCAAGTTGAAAGGAGACTTATATCAGTAAAAAAAATCTTGACCAAAACCCCGTTAATTTCAACCTCTACTTCCTCTTTAATTTTAACAAAACCTACCAAACACAAAAAAAAACAATAATTAAAAAACATTAGGAATGGGAAGGAAATTATTACTACATGGTTATCACTTCCCTATCCAAAGTTTAGGTTAGAGAAAGCAAAATAAGAACAACCGCTTCCAATTCGAGTTGAGTACACAAAGCGAATAATGACGTCAACCGCGACGTGTCCCTACGTCATCCAGCATTTTGCCGCAAAGAAAGTCAAGAAACCTCAAAAAAAAAAAAGAAGGAAAAACCCTCTATCGGTAATGATTATTGCTTCAACACCAAACAATCGAGCGTGCACCAAATTGGACGTTAAGGGCACTCACTACTCGAGGCCACGACAGCTGGCGAACAACAACGAAGACGAAAGGGTCTTTTCGGTAAATTTTCATATAAATTGTAAAGAAGAGCATCCTCCTCCTCTTGCTGCTTGTTCTTGCTGTCGATTTTCATTTTTTGGGAGGATAAAGTAAGTGTGCGATCGAAAGCTGTGGATGTTGGGTCGACTCTTTTTAGGCTCTATTTATATAGTTAAATCATTCCTGAGAATTTTATTTATTTATTAATATTTGATAAAAGCGAGTAGCTTTCCTGCAACTGTTGCATCACTCTAATCCTCCAGCAAAGATCTCGTTGAACCCCTTTTGTTAAAGTTCGAATCTTTGTTGCTCTCGCATCACTGTGATGGAGTGCATGAATGTGAAGTGTGGGGCTAAATCGAGCTCATCGGAGAGGGAAAAGGGGTGGCCTTTGCGATCCGGTGGATTTGCTACTCTCTGTGATCACTGCGGGTACTCTATTGATTTTTTTAGGGTTTTTTTTTGGCTAAATATCTTAGATTGTTAATTTAATGGTGAGGTTAATGATATTGCTGAATGTTGAAGTACCTTCTCATTTATTCAAAATTGTGTTTTAGTGCTGCAAAACTTAGATATGTTTGTTTTTTCGTCTCACTTGCACAATTCTTTCTGCATAGATAGTTATGGGTATATATCGATGAACATGATAAAACCTTATCAAGAAATTATTCAAGGAAAAAGGTATCATTGCTTACTTTAGGATTCGATAGCTGAAAAAATATATTTAATTTGATATCAGCTTGCTCAAATGTTAATGTTGAAATTGTTCGAAAAAGCCTCAACTTTCCTTCTTGGTGTTCGGTTAAAAATATGTTACTTCAATTAGTAACTTTTATGAGCAAATGTTAATATAAGTTATTTGATTGGATTAACAACAGGAGTGCTTATAAACAGTTAATTTTCTGCGAGACATTCCACTCCGAGGACACTGGTTGGAGAGATTGTGACTCGTGCGGGAAGGTGAGACCTGGAGAATTCATTGAGATTATATTTTTAATTTTCTTGTTCAATTTATCGCCAGATATTCATTTATACACTTGTAGTAGAATTTTCCTTACAGTAGTTTTTGTGTAATTTAATTACAGCGTCTTCACTGTGGATGCATTGCCTCTAGTTCTTCACTTGAGCTATTGGACACTGGTGGAGTGATTTGCGACGGGTGTAGCACAAAATCGGTCCTTTCTGCTGTAAGATTTTATTTGTTTCGTGTTTGACTTTTTTAGCTCCTGAAAAAATGTACCAAGATTCGAAATGTCTGTATGTATAATATAGGCTTAATTATTCTTTTGGTCATAGTAGGGGTGGTGGCTATATAAGGACAGTTAAATTAAATGGTTGCATTTATAGGGACAATAAGTTTCAAAAGTGAAACAATTTGAGTACAACTAGATTAAATGTTGCATTATTAGGACAAAAAAATTTAAACTGAAGCAACTTGAGGACAATTAGTATAAAATTCTGGCATTAATTGTCCCGCAAATTGCTTCTTTTTTTTTTTTTTTAATTTGTCCTCAAATTGCAACCTTTAATTCAGGTGTCATCAAATTGCTTTAATTCTGAAACTTATTGTCCTAAAATTGCAACCCCTTTATTAAGCTGCCCTTATAACGCCACCACACCTAATATACATTGCCAAAAAATTATTAAGCGTATAATATACATGCACGTATATCTGTCTTCTATTATACACATCAAGTACTCGAGAAGTTTGTTTTCGTAATTTTTTGAAAATCCAATTCTTGCAACCATTCACAGGAAAAAACCGAAGCATGTGATATTGCGAAAGAAAATAGCACCGGCCCCAATCTCGAGAAGACGGAAGGCGATGCCAATGAAACTCCGAGCCAAGAACACTTTCAACTATCTAAGATCAATGATACAACTCCAACAAATCAGGAGGAAAACGGTCATAGATTATTATCAATCTTCGATCATTCCTCAAAAATTTCATCAACGAGCTACGATTTATTGCAAGGAACCACGAGCCTCCTAAATGTACATAAATCATCGGTTGAGACCGATCTGAGCATCAATTTCCCCGCTACATCGAACTCCACAATGGCAACCAAGGAAAGAGAATCGATCCCTTCTATTTTCTCCTTAGAACGCGGAAGTAAGACGCATCATCAGTTCACTAATCCAATTCTCGCATCGGGATTTCAGGCGAATTCTTCTTCTTACGTCAGCACTCCGCAGCTGCGAGTTGCCCGTCCCCCCGCTGAAGGGAGGGTCAAAAGCCAGCTGCTTCCGCGTTATTGGCCGAGGATTACTGACCAAGAACTGCAGCAAATATCGGGAGAGTATCCTTTTTGCATAATTAACTGTGATTTGAATTTCGATTTTTTTTAGGCAATTACCATTTAGTTTCCTTAATCATTATCGTCTTTCAGTTCGAATTCTACGATCGTTCCCTTATTCGAGAAGGTTTTGAGCGCCAGCGATGCGGGTCGCATCGGTCGTTTGGTTCTTCCTAAAGCATGTGCAGAAGTAAGTTCATCTCTCTCTCTCTCTCTCTCTCTCTCTCTCTCTCTGTGTGTGTGTGTGACCCTTATCTTGGAATTAACTAACTCACATTGCAGGCTTATTTTCCACCGATTTCACAACCCGAGGGACTTCCTCTGAAGATTCAGGACGTGAAGGGAAGAGAATGGGTGTTTCAGTTTCGTTTCTGGCCGAACAATAACAGCAGGATGTACGTTTTAGAGGGTGTGACTCCTTGCATTCACTCGATGCAATTACAAGCCGGAGATACCGGTAAGTAAAAAACAACCTTTGTACCGGGATTTTCTTTACTGTCTTATCTGCAAAACATCGAAATATTACACTAGTTGTTACATTTTGACATTCTTGGTGTGTGTTTCTTTCAGTTACTTTCAGTCGAATGGACCCAGAAGGGAAACTGATGATGGGGTTTCGGAAAGCGTCGAATAATATGATGACACAACAGGTAAATAGGGGTTATTTAAGAATTTAAGAAAATAGCGTCCAAGTGTGTAAATACTATTATACCCTTACTAAAGGGGGTCCATTGTGGCTATGTGTTATGTAGTCATGTCACAGGTTCAAATCCTAAGGAGGTAAGTTTTTTTTAAAAAGCGGGTACTCAGCTGTACAACGGGTACCCAGTTTGCTGACCGGGTACCCGGTGTAGTGCTGAGAAGCCACTGTGACAAAGTGGGTGCTCAGCTATATAACGAATAGTACCCGTTGTGACAGCAGAACCCACATGGATTCTCAGACCGTAATGACACAAATGCCCTTATAATTAAGGACATTGACTAAAGAGACCGGTCAATGGGAGTATTTTTTAAAAAATTGACATGGCCAAAGGCCTTTTTGTGAAAAAAAAAAAACCCTATGTAAATAACATGTGCTTGTGCTCCCAAGTTGTGAAAGATGCCAAATGTAAATCAACTACAAAAATGTAAAATAATTATCCACGAACGAGGAACAGGATTCGGAAGGGGAACTCGTCACAGCTGCTGAAAATAATCTACCTATAATCGGTGGATACTCCGGTCTTCTTCAGCCACTGAAAGGAAGCAGGAGCCCTCCGGTGACTTTCTTGTCCAAACACGTAAGCCACGGGATCGAAAAGGAGACGTCGAAATCCGGAGACGACATCAATTTTCTTGCCCTAGATCGCAAGAGAAGTCGAAACATCGGGTCGAAGGGTGGCAAAAGACTGCATATTGATGAGTACGATGCCGTGGAGCTGAGACTTTCTTGGGAGGAGATAAATGACATGCTTCTTCCTCCGCCTACTGTTGAGCCCAGCACGATCTCGATCGAGGAATATGATTTCGAGGAATTCAACGTAAGAGTTTTTTTTCTCTTTCTTTCTTTCGTACTTCACTGTAATGTGTTTAAATCATTGGGTAATCACGGGTTTTGTCCCTTTTTCAGGAACCACCAGTTTTCGGGAAGAGGGGTATTTTCGTTTCTCGTCTCTCCGGGTAAGATAAAACGTGAGAGAGAGAGAGAGAGAGAGTCAAAATATGGTATGCTGTGATTCTTGTTCATGATGAAACCAAATCTATGTAGGGAGCAAGAGCAATGGGCTCAGTGTGATAGTTGCTCTAAATGGAGAAAGCTACATGTTGATTTTCTTCTTCCTTCCCAGTGGACGTGTCGGGACAACGTTAACGATCCGACGAGGTAGGTAGAAATTTTCTTACGGTAGCTTCTTACTGTTGTAGCAAGAGTTGAACTCAAATCTAACAAAAAAAATTTCCCCTTTTTTCTTTCTTTCTTCTGATCAGAAATTCGTGTTCCGCCCCGGATGAACTCGATGCCCAAGAACTCGAGAATCTCCTGAAAATGGACAAAGGTACCATTTAATTTTGATTTTTCATATCAGAAGATGGCTTTTGTGATAGCTTAATTATTTTTTTTGGTCCTATATATATTAGGGTTGGGGTGGTGGGGGTTATAAAGAGTAAGGACGCCTAAATTAAAGGTTGCATTTTTAGAACAATAAGTTTCAAAATTGAAGCAATTTGAGGACGCCTTAATTAAACGTTGCAATTTGAGGACAACAATTTTTAAAATTGAAGCAATTTTATGACAATTGACAATTAGATCAACAATTTTGAAACTTACTGTGCTCAAATTGCTTCAATTTTGAAACCCACTGCCCTCAAATTGCTTCGATTTTGAAACGTATAGTCCTCAAATTGCTTTAATTTTGAAACTCACTGTCCTCAAGTTGCTTCAGTTCTGAAACTTATTGTCCTAAACTTGCCATCCTAATTTAGGTGTCCCAAATATACATTGACTAAAAAATAATCAAGCCATTTCTCATTCTTGCATCACCAATTCATTCACGTATAACATCTCGCATCTCCAAAAAAAAAAAACGCAGAATTCAGAAACCGAAGGCTCGAGGCCGCTCCCACCTCATCCCACGAACCCCCGAACCCCCCGAGCGAGCCCGCAAAGCCGTCGGTGGCCATGACCACCAGGCACCCCCGGCACCGTCCCGGGTGCTCGTGCATCGTGTGCATACAGCCACCGAGCGGGAAGGGCAAGCACAAGCCCGCATGCACGTGCAACGTGTGCATGACGGTGAAACGCCGGTTCAAGACGCTGATGATGCGCAAGAAAAAACGCCAGATCGAACGCGAATCGGAGATTATTATCGCGAGGAGGAGCCACTCTTCGTCGGCGAAGGAAGAAGCAGCCGAGGCTGATTGCAGCAGTTTTCGAGGGAAATCGTCGGAAATTGACGGTGCTGCTAATTCTGAGTTTTTTCGAATTGGGCTCGATTTAAATCGGGAAAACGCGGGCCCGTCTCCGCGTGTGAGCATGATTGGTCTCCTTCGGGAGGCGAATTTGCCTTTGGATTCGTATTTAAAAGAGAACGGTCTCACGAGCTTGGCCCCGGAGCAACGGGAAACTGCGGAGGATGATTCTTCTGCTGCTGCTGATGCTGCGAAGGAGGTAGAAGAGGAGGTTATTAGCGGGAAGTCGTCGTCGTCTAATTAAAAGAGGCCTTGGTGATGTTTATTTAATTTGCTTGTAGATGTTTATTTAAATATAATTTTTTTTTTCTATTTCGATTTGTTTGCTTTGGTTGTAAAGAAGATTCAATAGCTTGGTCCGAAGAATGCTTAATTAACCCCAAGAAAGAAATGTTAATTTACGGTAACATAATTTAATCCCTGGAATCATTTCATTTCTATCCACGATTTCTTAAAATATGTCGTCTTCTATTCTGTGTATACCAAGCGAGATCACAATTTACTAATTTTACAGGGAACACGTTGGATTTATTTGTAATAAGAGATCGAATTTATTAATTTGGACCAGACTATAGGGACTCGTATGAAAAAGAAAATTAATAGTTCTGGGGAAAATGCCAAAATACATCATCTAAAAAAAAGTAAAATTATATAGCGAAGTTTAATACTACCTCTGATTTTTAATAGATGTCGTTTAAGGTTAATGCACATATTTTAATAAATAAAGTAAAATCTCACATTTACCCTTAATTAATTGTTTTAGCTAATTAATTGTGCAGGGGTAAAATTAGAAAAGTTTCTAATATTTGTGTTGGAATTGAGAAAACGACGTGTATTAAAAAACAAATAAAAAATTTAAAACGACATATATATAAAATCAGATGGAGTATTGTGTGGTGAAAATGAAAAGATCAAAAGTAAGATTCAATATATTTTCCGACAACCAAACACGGGGAATGTCAGTTTTACGTAAACTAAGACAAACTCCAAACATGCCCTAAAGTCGGTATGCAACTGTTGAGCTTTAGAAATAAGCGTGAAATTGATACGGAAATATAAGGAAAGTGAAAACCGATTGATTTAATGGACGGCATTGTCTTTAACAGACACGACACTTTGAAGTTGGTTTGAAAGTTTAGGTACACATGGTACGTGTTTGAGGTTGAAGAACGAGGAAGAAGTTACGCCTCAACTTCAGTCAAATAAATCAAACCTAATAACAAATCTTTTCATGATTCGAATTTAATTATTTTCGAGCACGGGCAGTCATTAAACTCGATGTTGTGGGGTTTACATTAAATCAAACTATTGATCTCGTGAGTTAGAAATGTAACATAATATCCTTATCTTAATGTTCATTCTATTAGAAAATAGATTACCGACAAAGATGGGAATAGTAGGGTCTTTGTGGTGATTTGTACTAGGCTTTTTTTTTTTTTTTTATTCCTTCTTGTTTAAACTTTGAATATTAATTTCTTTGTAAATTTGGGTTTAAACCTCTTGTAAATTTGTTTTCAATTTATGAAACTTCCTTTTGAAAAAAAGAAGACAAAGATAGAAACAGTGGTTACAAGGAATTCGAAAGTGTTGGTGATTGTTTCTTAAAATACAATTCGAAGTCGATGTCTACCAACCCTATTATGCGTCTTATATGTTTATCTTTTCATCGATCGTTGCCCTATGCAATACGTAAATAAAAAAAAAAAATTGCATGCCATTTGTCATATATATATATATATATTATTTAATATTCAAATTGATTTGGAATAAAATGTTTCCTATATTTTTACATTAACGTGTAGCGTAAAGAGCACAAACAGTTCATAGTGAACAACGACATGTTAGAATTCCGATAGCGGATCTTCCCCTTGACGATGACTTGTTATAGCGCCAAGAATTAGTTTTGTTTAGGTCAAATAAATTAAATAAAAAAAAACAAATGTGTTAAAAAAAGATACACAGTCATTATGGTGTCGATAACACTAACATCTATTCATCGGACGACAGACAGTACACACCATCTCAACAAGAACACACTACATGGTGAAAAGCTAGTAGACTTCACATCTACTGCTACATTTTTCCCCAAAATTATTTATTTATTCATTATTTATACGCCGGCCACATCACTCGTCTTCCTTCCAAAAGTCAACCTCACTTAACCCTGCAAAATCCATTTCATTTCACGCATGCATGCAATAAAAATACGTTAATAAAGAAATACACACAAACAATAATAAGGAAAAGACACAATAAACAAGCATATACATATACGTACTTTGAGCAGTCAGTGGACGGGCTGATTTTGTACGGAATGTCGACCCCGCACCGACCGGGCAAGGCAGCCGCCTTTTTATAGTCAACGTTATCGTAAGAGTTGGAAAGAGTTTTCAGACACGAACATACGCTTTGTTTCTCCGGTGTTGTCTTTGCCAGCTTGTAAAGCCCAGTGACCCCACCGCAGCACTTGCCGGCCAAGGGTTTATTCTCGGTCACATAAGGAATGCAAGGTTCAAGGTAAGAGAGCACCGTGTCACAGCTGATGGCGGCCTCGGTCCTTAAAATGGGAGCCACGGTGGCCAATGCCACCACCACCACCATGACGATGAACGACTTAGCATTCATGTTTAGGGTTTTTTCTTTTTTTCTTTTTTGGTTTTGTTTTGAAGAGTGTATTATATATCTTCAAATGGGTGCACGATGGTTGTTTATATAGAGTGTGGAAGGGGTGAGTATTGTCATTTGTATGAGTTAGGGTATTTAATGCATAGAGAAAGGAAGTTAGGCGATTCTTAGGTTGATTTAAAACTGACGCCTCGATGTGGAATTAGTTGATCTTTATCGTCCAAGGGATGAATTTTAGTCATAGCTAGACACGTTCCAAATCAAACATTTATTACGTAGATAAATATTTTAATGATGTGATTATATATATATATATATGTGTGTGTGTGTGTGTGTGAGGAAGTTTATGGTTGTCCACTTTATGTTAGCACCTTCGTGACTACCTCACATGTGACATTGATTCGTGCCACATCACGTGGCACGTTCTGTGTATGAGGTACTCACATAAGTTGAGCACCATAAAATTACTCATAGTCCGCCCAAACGAGCTATGGTATATGTAACCCTAATCCGAATTTCGAGGGTTTAAAATTGGAAAAAGGTTAGGTAAAATTGATAACTATATGTTAGATAAAATTCAAACAAGAATCTAGAAAACCCTCCAATAACGTTGTAAGCAGACATATTTAGTGTTACAAATTTAAGTCCTAAGTAAGCGCATTAGCATTCGATTTAGACGAGACCCGTGTGTATTGGTTTTTGAATACATTTTTTCAATAGATTAATCTTTTTCCTTAATAATTTTAAATTCCCATCATTTTCGAAAATGGCTAAGTTATGTGCGATGCTTCAACGGACTTTATTCATTTAGGACGATTTGACAATTTTTAAATAGATTTATAGCTAAGCAATTCACATCGTCTATATATTCAATATTTTAACGTACTCATTTTAAAATTATAGTATATATCAATTACACGACAACATTCTACCTTACTAAGGATTTACTTCATTATTGCCTTACTAAGGATTTACGTCATTCTTGATAGCTAATTAACACACACAAAATGTTCGTCAACTGCAACATCAGATTACGTGTTAGAAGAGAATAGTTTCCCATACACGTTACACAGTAGTAATATAAAATCTTATTCCATCAGCAAAACACCCACAGACACAAGCGCACACAGATGCTTAATTTATTACAACAAAAACACATAATTTTACTTAGCACTATGACGACACATAAGCGAACGCGATATAGCTATAGTGCTCCACTAACCAGCAGAATCTCCGTATGATATCTTCACTTAATCCTATACATAAGAGAGAAGAAAAATGTTAATTATAAACTAAACAAGTTATGTGTGTGTGCCTAAATACGGGATAGTTATGAATGATTGTACTTACTTTGCGCAGTCAATGCTTGGGTCAATTTTGTACGGAGGATTAACCCCACATTTCCCCGGCAGCGCGGCGGCGTTTTGTATAGCCTGCTTCGAAGCCTGGCCGGCGACGGCCTTAATGCACTTGCACACTGTTTGCCGGTCGGCTGTGTTCTTGGCCTCGGCGAAGAGCCCCTTCACTCCGGCGCAGCCCTTCACGAAGTCGATGCACGGCGAGAGGTAGTTGCCTTGCAGTTGCTGACGGCGGCCTCGGCCTGATGCGGCGGTGGTCGTGGTGATAGCAGGGAAAGCGTTAGGGTGAGGAAGAGGATTTTGAGTTTGACCAACGTTGACTGATGAGTCATATTTTCAGTGCGCAATAATTGGCGTCGATGACTTGTTGCGTTTTATGATTTGGTACGAGAAATGAGTTGTAGGAGTGATGGGCTTTATGTAGACTACTCGAATGCTTGTGTAACTTTATGAATTTACGTACTCCATTAAAAAAAAAAACAAAAAAAAATGACAAATTATTAAATTAGGTCACCATCTATATATGCTTTCGTTTTTTGGTTACTAAGTTTCATAATTGCAAATATAGGTCACTAAGTAATGTATTTGATTTCTTTTGGGGTAACATGTGAGTTTTCCGGCAAAAATCGTCGGAACTCCGACGTTGTCGATGACATGTCAGCAACCACGTCATCGTCCACGTCGGATTTCCGACAATTTTTGCCAGAAAATTCACAAGTAACCAAAAGAAATCGATAAGTTACTTAACGACTTATATTTGCAATTATGAAACTCGGTGACCCAAAAAACACGAGAGACATAGTTAGTGAGCTAATTTAATAATTTAGTCCCAAAAAATATTATATTTCAAAGTTTCATTTTATTTAAAAGGAAAAGATTAAAGGTGAAAGTTGATGCAAAACAAAACTATTATGTGAAAAGAGTAGAGCATGAAATGGACGGGCATTGCCTTTATGTAGCCTTTAACAGATACGGCAGGACAAACTCGAGAAAGGCAAAACGAAAAAGGTAGTAAATAATATCTGATTATCAACCCGTTATTGAAAAAAAATAATAATGTGATTATATAGAGTATTATCCATTAGGGTTGTTTAATGTAGTGACAAGAGTTAGGCGATTCCTTAAGATTTATCAACTAATCGATGCCTATTGCCTTAATATAGTCATTAAACCGTAATAATCATGTAAGGAAATTCAATCCAAGGCCAAAAGTGAGATCATATGTCTCATTGTGTATCACAGTGTATCACAACATGTGTACTCATTAACATGTTAGATAATGATTGAATATTAAATAAGAAAGAGAAAAATTTGTGAGCTAGACATACATGTGTATTAATGGATACCGATCAATGGACACATTGATTCCATTGGAATAAAAACTTCAACACCAATTCTGGAATCTGGAGTAGTAAATGATGTGGGGTTTAATGTTAGACAACAGTCCTTTTGGCCCTTGATGAATTGATATTGATATATATATATATATATATATATATATATATATAACCTCTAACCAAATCACATTCGAGGGTTTAATGTTAGAAAAGTTAGTTAGATACGATATTTAAATTCGAGAAAATTGAATCAAAGGTTATGTAATCAATCAGCGATGTTATAGTGGTTTCTTCAGTAAAACCAAATCATTAATTAATGAACCACAATTTTGGACTGGAAACTCCAATTCCATATAATAGATGTAAATGTATACATCAAACCGAGGATCAACTTTTCGATGGTTGTTGATTTTAAATGTGGGCCATCAATTTATTTCATCTTTTTATCGACAATCAAAATTTCATCATTACTTTTAAAATGGTCCTTAACTGTTTACTTATAAAACATACTAAACTAAACTATTCCCTAATAAAAAGTCGGTAATAAAAAACAAACAAGAGAAGTTTTTGGAGTAGTTAGGCTAATCATTGTCCCGATTCTTCACGTGTCGTGTCCTTGCTATATAGGATGATTATATTGCACTTGGATTTTATTTCTCTGGCCTTTCATGGGAAATTTGCACCATTACTATAAGAATAGATTAATAATTAAAACTCGTAAGCTTATTTTCGTCAAGCTTAATGCCGAGAATAATTTCCCACACGCGTTACATTACAGGAGTAATACAAAACCTTTCTCCTCCCAACAGCAAAAAGCGCACACACACAAAGCACACACGGATGCTTATTATAACACAACACTTCATTACATAGCACTATGACACATAAAAAAGTGGAACTAGTGCTCCAACAAGATCTCCGTAGAATCTTCACTTAACCCTACAACAGAGAAGAAAAATGTTAACCACATAAAGAATACACATATATATATATATATTAAGTTTGTACTTACTTTGCACAGTCAATGCTTGGGTCGATCTTGTAGGGAAGCTTAACCCCACATTTTCCCGGCAGTGCGGCGGCGTTAGTCTTAACCTGCGGCGAAGCCTGGTTGGCGACGGACTTAATGCACCTGCACACCGTTTGCCGGTCCGGCGTGGTCGTAGCCTGGCCGTAGAGTCCCTTCACGCCGGTGCAGCAGTTCTGCGGCGGCAGGCCGTAACCGCTTCCGAGCACGTAGTTGATGCACGGGGAGAGGTAGCTCAGCACCGTGTTGCAGTTGCTGATGGCCGCCTCCGCCTGCGGCGGCGGTGAAAGCAGGGAGAGCGTTGCGGCGACGACGAGGATGCTGACCAACGTTGACTGGCGAGCCATGGCTTCGAGAGTGCAGTAATCGGAGGTCTTTCTTTAAATGGCTGTTATTATTACAGTTTATTATTATTATAAAATTCTGTTTTCTTGCGAAGGCGTGTAGGGATTTATATAGAGGGAGGTAAATGCTCCTGTTGCATGACATTTAAGATTTTTGGCGATTATTATATAAAATGTGGGTCACCTTTGAATATTTTTTTTTTTCAATATCAATGGACTCGCACGTCTCTCGCTTACAGCTATATCTTATTCTCGGAATGAATTTATTATTTTAAGTAAATACAGATTTTTTCAGCTTTCTTTTTTCTTAAAAAAAAATGCCCTGAACAATTGTGTAAGATGTAAGAGATGAGAACGGGGATGGGAGATTTCAATATCATTTATTACAAGAATGTGGGTAGTCGTTGGGTTCGGGTAGTTGGCTGTGGTTAATATCCTTTCCTCTTTTACAAATCTAACATTAACTACAGTCACTATATAAAATTAAAATATTTATATACCTCTCTTAAGGCATTATACAGTCGATATATATGTATATATATATATCACATGTTAATACGAACAATAATTAGGGGTGAGCTTGGGGCGGTTAGGGCGATTTTTATTCAAATTTTAACCCGACCCGATATATTGCGGTTTTTAATAATGTACGCCAAACCCGATCATAAAACTTTCAACCCGATGCTCCGCGATTTTCATTGGTGCGGTTGGATTGGGGCGGTTTTTGCGGGTTTTTTAATCATAACAAAAAATATAATATTAGATAGTATAACAATAAAATTCAAGAATAAAAGTTAATAAACTTTTACGAGTAATAAAAAGTAACAAAATAGAAAAAAGTTTGTAAAATTAGTGACACAAGTTTAATAAAATTTTAATAGAAAAAAGTTAATAAATAATAGTGACAATATAAAATTTTAACGAAAAATATAAGAAAATAATAAGAATATGAACTTATAATAAAATTTGTTATCACGTAACAAAGAGTCGTTAAAAATAAACAAGTAGTACGTCGAAAAAAAAAAGTTAATACGAATATGAACTAACATTCTCTATTAAAGAATAAAAAGTAAAAAATATTTAAGAATCAAATTAACATAAGAAAAAAACCATTAATTTATAATATAGTGCATACTAGTATTTTCATCAATTCGCATTATTACATTGATGCTTATGGTCATCCAACTTCCTTACTATTAAAAATTACGACTCCCTGTCTTATTTTCATCTATTAACTTATGAACTATTAAATATAACATAATAAAAGTATAATATTATTAAATGCGGTTGAGTGCGGTTTTTTGCGGTTTTAAAAATACAAAACCAAACCCGATTGCAAAATAGGCGGTTTTAATTTTGAAAACCCAAATCAACCCATCAAGTCGTCAACCCGATACTAGCGAGTTGGATTGGGTTGAATCGATTGGGTGGGTCGGTTCGACGAGTTAAATGCTCACTCCTAACAACAATGCCACCGGCAATTTGGCGGTTGATTCATAAATTCCGGTGCTTTGTACAAACAAGGAAATATTAGCACTTTATATTAATTATAGCTAGTATGGGCTCTCTCTCTCAAGTATATCGAATAAAAATATTAAATGATTATTATTACGTATTTGGTCTGTTAAAAGCTTATGTTTGGAAATCATTATATCAATTTTGCTCTATGAAATTTATTTTGTTCAAAGAACCGTACAGCTCACTGCATAAAATCTTATCAAGAAGGAGAAAAATCTATCTGATGCCTTTTACTTCGACACACAGTACGCTGTAGAACATGAATATGTAATCTTATGCTTTAAATGTCTCAACTACCCACATCCATTAACCTGCAACCTTTGTCAGATCCCACCTCCCTCTATATCTTTATTTATTATATATATATATATTCATTTCTTGCACATTTGGTTTTGTTTCGCAGACGCGAAGCGCTTAAGTAGTCTTAATTTGTTTGGGCCGAGTTTTAAAGACAAACAGGTAAAAGACTAATGGGCCATATTCAGAAGCTTACGGGCCCATTAAGTGGTTCGTATTTGGGCCCAATAGGTCAACGGTGACACGTCATAGCTCTGTGATCTGTCACCTAATTGTCTTACAGCGGACATGTGAGTAATTTGCCGCCCAAGTAATAACACAACAAATATATAAGCTGTAGCTGATGAATGTCACTTGGTAGATTAGATTAGATTAGATACGATCTCACTGGTTTTGTGCCTCATTTCATGTGAATGCTCTAATGCCTCTCCTCCCCTTTACGAGTAGTTGCAATAGCATCACTTTACACATTAAAAGTTCAAATCCACTTGCCACGTGTCACCCACCACGAGCGTGCATTGCAGAAACAAGGAATTTTTTTTTGTGGTATCATATTTTTTTCAGTATTTTTACATCAGCGTTAAGTTATTATGACATTACATCTTATCCTCACCGACGCAAACCTCCCCGCCTATATATATAGGAACCACAACTTTCGAACAATTACTCAGCAATTAGCTTATCTAATTATCATTAAAGCTTGTCTTAATTATAATTATGAAATATTCGATAAGGCTTTGCTTCTTTGTTCTCGTCGTATTCTCTATGACCCGAGCCCATGCAAGTCCCTACGGCGGCTGGCAAAGCGCCCATGCAACTTTCTACGGAGGCTCCGATGCTTCTGGCACGATGGGTAGTTATTACATGCTCTTATAATGTATATCTTGATAATGCTTATAATAATTATGTAGAAGAAATTTAATATGGATGAATAATTAGAGGTAATGATAATGCGCATCAGGTGGAGCCTGTGGATACGGGAATTTGTACAGCCAAGGCTACGGTACAAACACCGCAGCGCTGAGTACAACGCTGTTCAACAACGGGCAGGCATGTGGCTCGTGCTACCAGTTGAGGTGCACCGGCGGCTCCCAGTGGTGCGTTAGAGGCGGCAATAACGTGATCACCGTCACCGCCACCAACTTTTGTCCTCCCAACTACGCTCTCTCCAACGACAACGGTGGTTGGTGCAGTCCGCCACGTCAGCACTTCGACCTCGCCCAGCCCGCGTTCCTCAGGATCGCCCATTATCGGGCCGGGATCGTTCCCGTATCGTATAGGAGGTAAACTACATGCATGCATATACTTGAGTTATGTAACCAGGCATGGATAGGGATGGCAACAGGTACAAATTGGGTCCTTAATGGGCCGGCCCACTAAGGATTCAATTTGGACCCCTTGCCATCCCTAGGCATGGACCAAACCCCCCAGCCCGGGGGCTGTAGCCTAGCCCCCGACGAGCTTGTTCTCTGCATTGGATAGCTGCTAGGGTTGCAAATGAATCGATAGTTCGATTCGAGATTATAGCCCCAGATCAACTTGCTCTCGGCACTGGGTTGCTACTAGCATGGTTTCAAATGAATAGGAATTTTCAATATATATTTTAATCGAATTCACATTCGAATAAAAAATAGTTTGTGATTCGGATAATATTCGAGTATAAATACATATATCACAATATTCGATTCAAATATTTATAAAACATTTGATTCGAATAATATATATTACAACTTAATATATATTAAGTAATCTTATTTATATTTTTTTTACTGAATGCAAAAAAAATCAGAAAAAAAGATTCATTTGAATTCGAATTGATTTATAATCCGAATGACAATCGAATACGAATACGAAATTTCGATTCAGTAATTTAACTAGTTATAAACAGTCCCCGAATATGGGCTTCATCAGCTGATATTGAAGCTCGCGTATGGTCTGTGCGTGTGTAGGGTTTCGTGCGTGAAGAAAGGCGGGATTAGGTTTACAATCAACGGGCACTCGTACTTCAACTTGGTGCTCGTGACCAACGTGGGCGGGGCGGGCGACGTGCACGCCATGTGGATCAAGCCCTCGGACAGCGGGTCGATGACGTGGCAGCCTATGACGAGGAACTGGGGCCAGAACTGGCAGAGCAACTCCCTCCTCGACGGCCAATCCCTCTCCTTCCGCGTTCGCGCCGGCGACGGCCGCATCGTCACGGCCAATGACGTCGTGCCACGTGGATGGCAGTTCGGTCAGACCTTCGAGGGCCCACAGTTCTAACGACATCGAAGCACTGTGTATTTAGATTGTTATAAAACCCTAAATTTCTATTGCAATTACCAGTTACCACACATCATGCAGCCCAAATCTCTATTACATCACTATGATATGTTGTAAGAGGCTCATTAGGGTTTAACCCTTATCAATATAGAACACACTATGCATCCAAATTCTACCAAACAAGCGCTCACCTGAGAAAATTTTCCATCAAATGTACACCAAAACTACAAACAAAGACAAATCCAGGGATTACGATATCAATTTTTCAATAGTTAAGCAACGAATACTTCAACCTCAGCACAATCTTCCCCTTCTCAACACCGAGTTTCCCTCCGGTGACAACCCAGTGCCCGGGAGAATCTTGTGGCCCTTTGCACATTTCGCTCGTGTCCACGAATTTCGCCAATTTATTGCTTCCCCCACCGGAGGAGCTCGAAGAACCCGTCCCCTCATCACTGTTCTTGGGCGCTGGCTTCTCATTTACTAGCACGTGGTCCCACAGCGACCTGCGAATCGTGCAGCTCGGGATCCTCGAGTACAGCAGCTTCATGTGGAGGACGTTCCTCGAGCCGAAGTCCCACACCCCGAGCTGGGCCCCGGTGACCACGTATGCGCCGGTGAGGTCGGTGACGAAGGTTTCGGGGTTTTCGATCGGAGCCGAGCTCACGTGGGAGAATTTCTTGTACCTGACGGGCTCGAACCACCGGCTGTCTTGTTCCTCCGGGCCCTGCCACTTCGGTGGGCCTATGGCGACGTGTGGGTCCCAATACGGTTGGAGGATTTTCGGGAGGGTTGAGAGGTGTTGGACGTGGATGCTTAGTCGGTTCTGTTTCGGTCCTTCAAGGCACAGCCTCATGCCGGTCACGGGCTTGCGTCCCACTGAAATCTGCATTATTTTTTCGGGGGATAAGTTTATCAATGCTTAAAATATTTAAGGAATAAAAATGTAAACTTTTGAGGTAAAAGCACAAGGATAAATGAATAGGCTCAATTATTTTTTTACTCTTTGTATATTCGAGAGAGTGGCATTTTAGGACACCTGAATTTAAGGAGTGACAACTTTAGGACGATAAGTTTTCAGATTGAAGCAATTTCGAGGAGAGTTAATGATAGGAACCTAATATTAATCCGGAATTAACACATGTGAGCCTCTCTTAACAACTAAATTGTGGGGAAAAACTACGCGCCGTCGAACATGCTGCTTTGGACAGAATTTTTCTCGATGCCTCGCATGATTTTACCCCAAATTAATTCATGCACCTCACACGCGTTAATTCGTGGTTGAAATCAAGTTTCCAACGTTAATTGTCCTAAAATTGCTTAAATACGGTTATGCCCATATGAACCGAATTTTTCCCAATGCCACGTAGGCTTTCCCCCCAAATAAATTGTCATTTGAGGCTCACGTTTGTTAATACCGGGCAAAAATTACGCTTCCAAGGTTAATTGTCCTCAAACTGCTTTCACTTCGAAAACTTATAGTCCTAATATTGCCCCCCAAACATACACGACGAAAAAAATAATTAAACTTGAACATAGCGAATTTATTAAAGCATTCGATCGACGGGCACGTACTTGATCTTGGCTGACGTACAACTTCGGTCCCATCATGCTAAACTGAAGAGACGGACACACGGGCTCCTTCCTCAGTTGTCCCGGGAAACTATCTTGAACCGGGGCCCACGCTCTCGGGACCTGAAATTCTAGGAAATACCTGAGTTCCTCGATCTGGGGCTTATCTGTAAGAACACGTAGATGGATAAATATATTGCTTTCATAAACTAGTATATAATGAAGATTAATAAATTTGATGGTTCTTACAATCTAGGTACAATGCAATGGCACGCGATAAGTGATCTTTGCCTCTTCCGCCATCGAGAAGCTCCGTAATGGGAAAAAACGACATCTCGATGACATCTGGCGAAGATCGAACGGTCTTCACCCATTCGGCGTGGCTTCTTTCGAGATCGTCCCCGCCCCTTCTACGAAATATGACCGTAACATCCTGCAATTTAGATTTAATGAGAGAAAATTCGTGTTGATGCTAATCGAGAACCGTATTAAAAAATTCAATATCGATTATATGAATTTTTTTATTTAAATTACATAGCAGCATGGATTCTAGTTGTCTAATTTACGACATATTAATGGAGTAAGGAGTAATAACGGGCGAAAACAGGAAAAAAAAAAGATCATTTTTTTATCGATTAAGTAATTTTATTACACGTACTTCCTTTCCGCTCCCTGATAAATAAGGTGCGGTCGCAGGCTGGGGATGTATCCCTTGGCTGTTGAATAAAGAAGGATCATTCCCCTGTGAAAAACAATTGCAGTGCTATTAATAAATCGCAAAATCAAGGTCGAATTATTATAAATTTTGGGGACACAAAAAAAAATTACGAACTTAAATTAATACAAAGTTAAACACTTTCCTTATGCCTTAGCAACCCGGAATTCGTGAGCCCCTCGGGGCTCAAAAACCTCTGATTCCCAATATCTTGAATGTAATTCTTTATCTCCGCGAAGGAAAGAGGCGACGAAGCGTGCTGCTTAACGTAGACCACGTCTTTGCCTCCGATAGTCACAGACATAATAACGTGTGTGCCAAAGTTTTCAATAAAGCTGTAGAAATTTATTAAAAAAAAAGGCATAAATATATTAGATAAAGTTCACTCAATAGAAAATAATTCAAATTATTTTACCTGGCCAAGGCGGGTGGGTCCCATGATGTCGGCACGGCTCTTCTTACATTTTCGGACAGAGGTATATGCGATTTCCCGAGATAAAACTGAACTAGTGGAATGAAGAATCCATCGAAACAAAGGGACTTTGTAGAAGCAGAATCTATGTGCTTCGAGCCCGTGAAGCTGAAGGCGGCGTTGAAGCTACCGAGTGGGGTTAGTCCCGAGAGACCGGCTTTTTGGTTGAAATATTCCACCATCTGTAATAATTTGGCATGAAAGAATAATCCAAGCATCATAAAAGAACAGTTTTTTTAATCAACTAACTAGATTTTTACGTAACAAAAAGGAACTTTTTCCTGTACAATCTTGGTAAAAAATCAACCCCAGAACAATATTTCGTCAAAAACAGTTATCGGGTGACGCATAACGTCACCTAAGATACGCAGAAACCGATCCAATTTCATGATTGGCCTTTTTTAAAAAGGGAATACAGGGCGGCATCTTACGTGTTTCGTGGAATCTATCTACTTATTACATAACATAAATATGGTATTTCTGTCATGACCACATTGCAGGATTGCTAATTAGGCAGCTAAAATCCACTAAAAAAGATACGATTTTTCTACCGAATTCAACCAACAATCCAAAATCTGCCAATAAATTCAGAATATAAAGACTCTTTGCGGCGATGGGCATCATGCAATGACAAGCAAAAATAAGCACAAAATCAGAAGCAGGGAAACAAACAAAAATCAATCAACAAACACAAATCACACTAACTACCATTGAATTCTCAGGCTATTGAACCAAAAAAAAGTAAGAAAAAAAAGTCCAAATACGAAAAATTCAAGAGCCGAACCTCGCTATAACTGCGAACGCAGAAGCCATCACGGCCGCCAGTTTCCTGCGAAATCTTGATGTCCCTCGAAACATTAGGAACTACTAAATCATCGTACAAGTATAAATTCCTTGTTTGCTCATCAATATCCACAATTCTAGAACCTGACACGCCCTTACAGTAAAGCAACCTAGTATCATAGTTCACATCGAATCCCCTGCCCAAAGCCTGCACTGTGTTTATAGTTGTGTGCAAAGCAGCTGCATTTTCTCCCATAATCAACGCATCCCCAGCTAAGGGAAAGGCAAAAATTCTTCTAAGCAAAATTACAGTTAAAAATTAACAACAAACGCATGAAACCCAATAGCCCTAGTTAAATTCCAAAACTAGAATACACCTTCAGCAGATCAAAAATCAATTTTTTTTGCACCTACTTTGAAACGGGAAACTTCCCAGATTTTCTTTCGTTTCGCTCGATAAATTCCGAAAATAGCAACCCAATTGTTGAATAATCAGCTAATCGAAGTTGCAGATCGGAGCACCGAGCTCAGTCTTTAATCTTCGGACCCTTTTATTTTCTCACCGTTTCTCAATCACTACAAAAAAAAGGGAAAAAAGAAAAAGAGTAGAAAGAACAGAGCTTTCGAGGCTCAGAGTTGACTCTCTCGAGAAATTGACAGAAAAAAGATGCGATGAGCCCATAAACAGAAAAATAAGCTTCGGCTTTTCTCCGAGATCTTGAATCTTCACTTGCCCTCTACAATTTCTACCGGGTGCGTACTTATCTTTATAAATACATACCTCACGGCTCACATCTACGATTATTATATTTACGTATTTACTTGTTACTGCGTGTTGTTTGTGTGTGTACTAATAAATTCGAACCCGAGTTCTGTTGACTCTTCAGTCGTCCTTTCGAATTCACTAATCCGTCCGAGAAAAAACACACACACGGGTATCATGGAATGGAATCTCAGCCGTCGGATGAGCTTTAACGGTCCCGATGTCTTCAAAGTCATCGAGTTTGACTTGTAAGAAATAAAAAAAGTCGGATTGCGTCTGATATATGCCAGTGGCAGCGTTTTGCGTAGAAGTGTGAATAATCAGGTGGGGCTTCCTTCGCCGCTTGGTATTTATATTAGAAATTAGAATTCGTCATATAATATCAAGTTTTTATTTTATTATGTTACATTTTGAATAGGTAAAGTATTTGAATTTCCTCCTGGAAAAATATAGAAAATTGAACACCGTGTGAACTGCTTTTCTCATCTGAAAATTCGGCCTGTGTCCGAAAGTTCAAACACATTTCAATGCTAGGAGTCAGCAAGGAAGAAAATAGCATCCAAATGCAATAGAGGAAAAAACAATGTCATAAAATCTGAGAATTTATTTAAAGATTTACGGAAGTTCTAAGATCAACTAATAAAAAGCAACAGCATTCATATGCTGCACTGAATTCATCAATGCCTTCTCCGAACAATAAGAATGTGTTTGGTTTATAGAAATCAGAGGAAAAGGAAAATCAAACGAAAAAGTAAAACTAGATGTTGGGTTGCCCGAAGAAATTAATACGGAAAAAAAGAAAATATAGTTATGTTTATACTTAAATACATGCCAGTATATGTAATTTAGTCCCAATTTCTGATTAATCACATGATCATCATGCAAAATCGAAAAAAAAAAACAATGGCTGATGATTGAAAGCCGTGGTCGGAGAAAAAGAGAGAAAAACCGATCGTGTTGGGGTTTGAAAATGATGTCCAGCTTATTCGTGCTGAGGTTAAAATTGTCAAAACGTCGCGGTTGATATATCCCTTAATCAACGCGTTGTCCTTTTCAACTTTGAGATTGTTTTTTTTTTTTTTTTTTTTTATGAAATAGTTCGCTTCTATCGGTTTTTTGTACAATGAACTATATATAATCTCATTTTGTTATAGGTTGATAACTTGATAGGAGGAGATCACATGTTTAAGCGAAGCATCATAAATGCTTATGAAAGCATGGTGTTATTACAAAATCCGAATCCTCGCGTGGATTAATATTTAATAGCAACCTATATATTATATGCTTCGGAAATACTATAGTGCTTATCTCCATTTCTTTCATTCGAAATTAACCGGCCCTTTATCTGTAAGTTCTCCTCGTATGACTTGCACGTTGAAGTTTTACGTCGAGAAAATCGAATTTAACCCATAAATATCTTTGAAACATTAGGTTTTATGTAAGTTCTTGGAATACTTCCGCAAGTTCGATTGGGAAAAACTACTGTGTATAAATCGCCCCTTTCGCCTGTCTTCGCTTCCCCTAGCTGTGGTTGAGGAATATTAATACTTTCTTATCTCCATAGTATTATATCCAACAAATATATATATATATATATATATATATATATCTATTCTAGATCTCAACCGTCCCTTGTGATTGTGCTTCTCCTCTTCCTATTACAGCTGAGATCCAAGAAGATAGAGACGAGGATTTCAATTTCTTGCTAATGTATAAAACTTTCTGATGATTCACACACGAACGGACCCAGTTTCTTATATGAAAAACAATGTGTTAAAAAAATTAAGTTTCAGTCTTAAACCAAACACAACAACAACATTCAAGAAACCTCAAGATCTAACATGAATCTACTGCAAGAGGTCACATATGAACACATCAAACATACACATCGAAACTTATCTGTTAGAAGATGAACAATAAGTCGCTTCTACGCTTACGATCTCAAACCGGGAACTAGAAGATCAAGAAGGCGACGCGATGTGGACTTCGTGTTAAGATAGAAGATACGCGTGAGGGTAAAGCTCGAAGATAGCAGCAAAAACCTAGAATTTAGGGAAGAAGATGAATATAAGATGAAGAGCGTAAGAGCTGTAGCGATTGAAGATCAATCGTTCAAGTTGAAAGGGTGTTTTTCTGGTGTTTGCAAATTGGTCCCCGAAGAAGTTATAATAGCATCTGCTAATCACGAGGCTTAATGATTTAGCCCGCAAATTTCGGTATAAATCGTCTTACATCCCGAGCTATATAAAAACTGGGTTGTAACCTATTTATGACCCGAGAGAAACATTTTAGGCCCTAAAATCGTGAAGACCCATTGTGGGTCAATTTTTTAACACAATGGTTTATATAAACAAACGGGCAAAAAGCGGGCAACATCGAAAACCCTTGTCTTCTTCTTCTTCACCGAGGAAAAGTTTTGCACAAGGAACAAGATGAAAGGTGAAGCAAAAACATGGTCTTGAAATCGATCGATGCTGCTCGATCTTTAAGACCTTGCTCGATGCAACTTACAAATCTTTTTGAAGGCCTCGCTTCTTTTCAATTAATTATTCTTTTGTAAGTTATTGCAACTTTTTGTTGCCTGTTTTAGGCGAATATAGGGTTTACGAATCATCTGTTTCTTCTGCTCTACTTTCAGTTCTTACATATGGGATCTTGCTTAAGGTAACCTTCTTCTACGCACAACGTGCGTACGATAAAATCTTGTTGATTTAGTACAAACTTAATACAACGTGCTTACTACATCTACATATCATTGAAGACCAAGTCTTTTTATTTTTTAAAAATAATAGCATATTTTCACAACTAAGTATAATTAGCCAACTCTTTTCTTCTCAATGATCAAGAGCATATAAAGTCCCATGGAGATCGAATCGTCGTTGCCTTCTCCGATCCCCACGGCAAAAGGCTCGAGATCGGCCACAAACCCTACTTTATCGGAGCACATCGATAATTCCACGCGGGTCCCGTTATTACACCTTCCCATGAAAGCTCAAAGACGAGGCTCGAAGCCCGTCGAAGTGAGCTACGAATCCCTCGTGTTAAGGGAAAGCGATTCTACGAGGAAAATGCTGAGGTCGGCCGAAGAATTTGGCGTGTTCGGCGTCTTCGATCACGGGATTTTCACGCGCGATCTTAGGCTTTCTCTCGCTAAGAGCGAGAGAATCTTCGGGCTTACAGTTCGATGCTGCGGCGGCGCCAGCGCCTACGGAGATCACGAGAAGCTCGTGTGGTGCGACGGCCACGACGAGAAGGTTATGGAGGAGGCTAGCGCCTTGATCGGCGAGCGGAATTTTCAGATTTTCCGGTGAGTGAATATATACTCATCGTGCACTACAATGCCCCATTTTCATGCATGTTTGAGGCATTTTCTTTTTTATGGAAACATAGTATTTAAAATTAAAAGGATAAATTAAGGTATACTCCATGTGATTTATATGAAATTTACGTTACTCCCTTGTGGTTTGATTACTACTCGAAGCCCCACTTGCCCCAATCAGCAGCTTCTGCCTTGAACGCATTAAACACGCTCGTAATGCGATTGGTACCGAACTCAAGGCATGCGTTGGATAATTGTCTTGATCTCAGTGTATCGAACTCAAGCTCTACTATCTATTGTCTTCGCCTTAAATGGAAATAAATTAATTTATTTTTGTCGCTGAAGATCAGAAAGTGTCGTTTAATGTGTCGTGTGATATGTTATTGAGAAGCAAATACATTATCAGGTCTATTTTGGTCATTTCATGTAAAAGAATAAAAATCTATCTCAATCGCATTAGTAGCGCATTCGTGGGCAGAAGCTACTGATCGGGGATGGCTACGTTTTAGAAACCATAACAGGGTTTCGAGTAAACCAAATCACAAATTGGTATATAAAATCGAAATGCGGTACATTTCGTTTAGGTTAAGTTTTTAAGTGGAGTAGCCATTTAACAAATTTTCACTACATTTAATAAAGAATCACAAAACTAAGCCATGCTCGACGATTCACGTCTTTGCGCAGTCGTAAAATCGCAAACGCGGCGAGCCAACTCCGCACGATAGCGGAAGAATTGGCGAATATCATCGTCGAAATAGGTAAAACGAGGCGTGAAGAGCCGGTCGAACTAAAAGGCGCGACGTTGAGCATTTATCGGTACCATCGGGCGAACGTTATCGATCGAAATTCGTTAGAAATCGAAGATCGTCGAATCGAATCGTCTCCGTTTGCTCTGTGTCTTTGCCTTTATTTGCTTGAAGACAATGGAGAATTTTGTCTGGAATCAGAAAATGGAGATAGCTTGTATTTTGATATGGGCCCTGATACTATAGTTGTCTCTGTGGGAAAGGAGATGCAGGTAATTTTTATAATAATCTAGATGGAGTCAAATTATATTAAAAAAATTGTCAATTTATTGTTTTGGATTTTTTTTTTATAATTTCTTTGCACTATTAAATTTTACAGGAACTAAGCCATGGAGGGTTCAAGTCTGCTCAAGCGAAATTGAAATTTAATCCTTTTCTTCACACGAACAGGGCATCTTTTTCCATTGAACAGCGCTGGACAACTATGGAAAAAGCAAATAATGTCGGCAAAACGAATAAAATAATTTCCGTGGCTGATCAGGCAATGATTGTAATTGTAATGTCATTATTGTATAATTTTCTCTCATATATGTATTCTTGATGGCATAAAATTACATAAAATAATTTCGTAAGAATTATTTATTGTTATTTCTCCTACGACTTTTTTGCCTTGAAATATTTTGTTGTTATTTCTCCTACGACTTTTTTGCCTTGAAATATATTTTTGCTTTGTTCTATAGAAAACTTCTTTTGTTTTTTCCTTGAAACATTCACTTTGACAGAAGGAAAAATATATATAATTGTAAATATACTTGCAAATTAGCCGAGTAGTCTAAATCAAGAGGCCCACAAAAATCTAATGACACAACGTAAAGATTGATTTTATTTTTATTTTTTTCGTCACTATGCACCACCACACTAGATTTTAAAATTATATTGTCGCTAGTCACTTTCTTCGACTGTTAATACCAACAATTAGTTGCAAACAGTTAGGTTTATGATAGCTTAATAATAATCACATAATCTGACTAGCATTTCTGTGTAGTTTTGTGTATCTTATATAGATAGTTCGTCTGGATAAAAGATACTGCCAAAAATGATAACTTCCAAGTAAATGTATCTATTTTTATTTTAATCTTTTGCTCTTCCCTGTGCAAATTTCTAAGTGATGTGCTCGTGCGCAAACACTCGGTTGTCCTGGCACGGAACTCAACTAGAGAACAACAACACTGTCGAATACCTTTTTGCCAATTCAATAAGATCACCTAATGTATTATGTCTCCAATATTAACAGTTGTACATTGTTTTAAGGCATTATTATATACAAGGAGATAATATATAGACCCTAGGATTCCTCTACCCAAACACGAGCCTATAAGGTTATATGTAGGTCACAATTATTCATTTAATCGAAGTTGATTGATTGATTTGACGCTCCAACAATTTTCTCAGAAACACTACACTACTAACGAGCCTTCCTTTTAACGACAATCATCTTGTACGTTGTTCAGCCCAACGAGGCACGTCGCCTAGGCTGATCAGTATCAATGGCATGAAGAATCTTCACATAAGGCACCAATCATTGCAAGGACTAAAACCATCATCCACATCGTAATTATTCAATATCGGGAAGAATTTTGACACAAACTACCAATTATTGCAAGGACCAGATACACATAATCTAAATCCAATTTGGCCTAGAAAAACGCTCTCAATATGATTCTTGATAATGTGTCCGCTCCACGCTCACCAGGTGCACCAATTTGTGACTTCTTATATCTCAAAGCATGGCCTTAAACCCACACGTGGTTCCACTTTAAAATCAATTGGCTATCGATGTCAATTAAGCTTATGTGTGCGTCATAAGGTTAAAGTTTTACATATTACCATTTTTTGATTTAATTTTGATATTTAGAATATTAAAAAAATTAATTACAGACCAATGGCGAAAGAAAACGTGTGACTTCCTGCTCCTGGCAATAAAAGCACTCGTTCTTGGTAATAAACTCACAGAGATAAGAAGAGGATGTGACGAGTGACTTGCAAGGTTGTGCTAGTCCACAATACTATATGCTGTAATAAAATAAATATAGTCACGACTACGTACAAACACGCACAAACACACACATATATATATATATATAATATTTTGTTTTATCTGACTGCAAAAACCCTGAATCTCCGCATTCATGTTTCGTCCTGGACCTGGATTGGGTGGGTCGGAGAAAATATTTTTGTTTTGACTAGCATTTGCCTCACAGCACTACATTACAAATACATCATACATTTATTGAAATATTTAATTATATGCATCACTGCATATGTATCTATCTATAATTATATATTGAGGGTTGTTTGATGAAAATATAAATACTATTTCTTCCATTTGTAGCCATCCGACAAAGACTGAAATCAATACGCCCAGCCCCTATGATTGCGATGACTTGATGACTGGACAAATATTAGGTAGAACAATTAATTATTTACAATGTGTTATTCAGAAACTAAATGGTTATTGATAAGCATAAAATATCTATCACTGATTGTAATATAACGCTTTTCCTTCTATATTTCGAGTTCAGTTCAAAATACACATACGAAATATTATATTATGCTCAATAAAAAACTAATAAATCCATCATCAATAAAAAGTGATAAATCTATACCCCACCGGAATATTTCATCAAAAACCATAATAAACAGTCCAGTTGCCTTTTTTATTCTTTTTTCTTGCTTTGTTTTTCCTACTCACAGTCATCCATATATCTTCGTTTTAAAGGCGCAAACACCCACAATCCATTATGATATTTCTATATAAAAATAAATGAATAAAGATACCGCATATTGAGTGAGCTTTAACAATATCAACTACATACATATACATAAAAAGTCATTGTAATAATTAAATATAAAACCCCAATCCTTATCTAACAAATCCTAATTAATCAAACTCAGCTAATGCAAATATGCGCAATTAATCAACAATCCTTACCAATAATTCTACCGACAAACACTATATTTTCATCACCATCGATCAAGAAATGAGATATTGAACGTCTCCATTACTACTCACATCGGACTCATTTCATGACGAATATACCTAATTACACAGTAACCATGAAGTTTGAAAAATGTTAAACCTTGCATCTTTTATCACGTGTCTTAAGAAATCCTCATTTTTTCTAAAAATAAAAAACTTCAAAAGAAATGTAATAAATTCACCCCATACAACTTTAGACAACGGTGTACCCCAAAGTCCAAAAAGCTCATTCATAAAGGTCCTTGCGCATGGATCTTGAACCTTTACCGTGCAATTTTTTTGAAAAATATTTAATTTTCTATGCATCACATTTTAAATTTTTCTTGCCTTTTCAAATTCCCCGGGATAAAAGCTAAATAGTACCTAGAGAAACTGCAATCTATTACAGCTTTGTAGAGAAACTTGAAAGCTGCAGCTTTGTAATAAGAAGGCTGTTTGCGTATGTATATATATATATATATATATCTTCTTTTAATAGCATTGCTTCCTATAATTTTGAAAGGAAAATTTCGACAAGTACCAAGCGACAATTTTTATATTATTTGCGAAAATGATATGTGTTTATTTCCATGATCCTATATTAAAATTATTTAAAATGGCAGTAGCCAACCTGAATTAAATTTCAAGGCGATTGAAGCAAAGATCGAATTTTTATAATTCATGACACATTTATACATAATGGCTACAATTATTATATATTAGGCTATAATTCAACAGCAGAAATAAATAAAAATTAAATCTAATAATCACTTGAGACGAACACGAACAAAGTCAAACCAAATCTGCTTGAACACGTTGATGATCATATCATGATACTCATTGGAATTCAACGAGAGGTAGCAAGCAAGAAGCTCCTCTAAATCCTTGGATTTTCGAATATCGTTCTCCATAATCATCTCCACCATCGATTTCCTGAAGTCTTTCTGAGGATCCCTCGAGGCCTTAACCACCGCCAAACTCTCCGACACGACGGCGCGTCTCGTGGAG
This sequence comes from Linderniella brevidens, assembly GCA_004919715.1. Lineage (NCBI taxonomy): Eukaryota > Viridiplantae > Streptophyta > Magnoliopsida > Lamiales > Linderniaceae > Linderniella > Linderniella brevidens. The sequence goes on from SWDC01000146.1 coordinate 2,111,943, forward strand.
GAAGACACGCTTTTCCTTCCCTGAATCCTTATCCTCGGCGAGTTGGTCCTTAGCCTCACGCCACATTGAGACGACGCCGACGATAGTCTCGGTTTTGCTGGGCTCGTGGACGCGGCGGTGCTCTTGTGGCGGTTGCTCTTCACGGCAGCGCTGCTCCACGTCGTGGTGGTGGTGGTGGTCTCCTCTTCGACAACCTTGACCGAGAGCCGCCGCCGTGTCTTCTCCTCCGTGAGTTCGCCGGACGCGAGAGGAGTCTTAGTGGGCTCTGATTTTTTCTTGGTAATGATCGGCGGGATTTGGCGACTGGTGAATTCCACGGCACCGCTTACGTTAGATTCTTTAGCATCTCCGTCGTCGTCGCTGATGAAGCTGTCATTTCCCACGCTGCAGTTGCACGAAGTGGACCACGAGGGCGACCCGCCCCGCCCCGACCCGTACCCACGACCCGACGAGGACGAAGAAGAATCGTCGTCCATCTTTGTCCAGACGGATTCGAACGTCGCTCGACATCTACAGCCAGCGGAGATTGAAGAAGAGACGCGGCGCGGCGAGTTTCCCCTGGCGGCGTTTCTCTTAACGCTCCTTCTTCTTCTTGTCGACGGCGACGATGACTTCCTCGGAGTTTCTACGACGGCGACGCTGAGGCCCTTCTTCTCTGCTGCCTTGGTCGGTGAGTTTGCGGTGAGATTATTGGCTATTAACTCCCTCGTGAAGTAGTAAGACTTTCTTTGTTCTGACAAGTTATGGGGTTTCTCTCCGGTGGTGCTGACGTGGCTATGCGGTGGAGGGACTGATTGTAATAATGATGGTGACGAAGTGGAGTTTTTGGGGTCGTTTGATTTCTTGGTTGTTGTTGGCTTTGGAGGATGATGACGGCGGCGGCGATGTTCTTCGTTGGGTTTGGTGCTCATGTACTTGAGCCTGTAGAACCAAGCATTAGGGAGCATATCCGACAATTTGAACCTGTAATTACCCATTCTTTTTTTTTTTTTTTGTGTGTGCTCGTGGGCTGCAAGATTTTGGTTTTTGTAATGATTGAGATCGATGATGAGAGAAATCGTAAGAGAGAGTTGGAAAGTGTGGGGAGCAAAGGGATGGGGTTGGGTGTAAATAAATAGATGGGACACCTTTCTTTAGTGGATCCGTCTGGAGGAAAATCGTGTCCGATATATTATTTTATTATAGAAAGATTGCAATAGTCGATTTCCCCCGTCCAAATTGCAAATTATTCCTCTATTTTTGCCTATTAGGTATCTCATGTAATGGCAGTAATCCCCACGTTACAATAATTGGGAGCAAATATGAACTTCATTGGCAGCTATATAATGATTTTTGCATTCTTGCGGGACTAATTTGGCTATAGGGACGACTCTGACTTTCGAAGGGAATAATCTATCATGTCATCTTGTGTACCGCTCCAAGTCCACGCAGACAACGATAAACAACTGAGATTATATGCGATGTCAATAGTGCGGGGATCTAATCCCCGTCCCTGTCCTGCCAAGTAGGCGGGGATAGAATTGTCCCCGTCCTTGTGGGGATCATCGTCCCCACACGGGGATCCCAGCCCCCGCGAGATTTTTATTTCAAAAAATAATATTTATATTACAATAATATATACAGTATTCAAATGATACTTTAAACGGGGATTCCCGCCTCCACGAAATTTTATTTAAAAGTATTATTTATCTTATAATATATAAATATATTTAACTGATACTTAATATATTATATATATTATAATAATATAATATGGGATTTTTTAAATTTACAACATCGGAACTCTGCGGGAAACAAGGACGTGACCCGCATGGGGTGGGAGTATAGTCCCCACCTCGCAAAGATAGAAAGTCGGGAATTCCCCACAATGTTCGGGGCAGATCGCCGCCGGGACGGAAATTCCCCCTCCATTGACAATTCTGAATGAAATCAAATTCCTGATCCTACGTGAAGAAGATATTAGGAACTCGACCACTCGACCTATTTAATTTGTAAAATGCTCCAAGCCTATTATGATGCACGATTATGAATGGTATTTATGTTATTTACATTAACAGAAACGATATGTGGTTATGTTGTAAGTTAAAATTGTCTCATTAACAACAGTAATTAATTCTCACATTTCTACAATGATTCTCACTCTTTTGTCTTCTATTGGTTTGGTGACTTCTTCCTCTCGTTTGTGTTTAAACTTTATCTCGATTTTTCAGCACACTGCACACAACATAGTCTTTTGCATAGTGAGAAAGATTCCTTTGAAATATGCCATTTATGGCAAAGAAGCTACCTGAAAAAAAACGCTTTCTAAAGAATCCTAGGCAACACGCTTTTTATCATTCTTCGATACCTACCTACCTATCGAAGCACGAGAGTGCTCTCGTATCAACACAAGGGTTTCCACTTCAATATCATTTCACATTCATAAACATCAAAAGATAAATTATTAAGCGTTATTTCCTCACAAGTGCGCAGTGAAGTGATATTTCCTTGAAAAACAACTTTGTTAGCTCTACAATAAGACTAGACTTCAAACACAGAAACATCCTAACTATGTTACTATGAGAGTCTACACATAATTACAAGCATGGAATGGAAGAACGTTATCTCTCAACTCGTATATTCCAATAAAATTCAGATCGGACAAAAGACTGCAATATTATTCTCATCTATAGTAACCCCCATTTATTCTACGTGGTCCAATTCATCGATTCACACGGGTCTGTGTACGCAAAATAACAGGAATCTTCATAATGATTACTGTAGGGATATCAGTTAATTGTTTTTTTTTTTGTTTTATCTCGTTAGGTCACAACCCTTGCAAATAAAAGATCGACGTGAAAAGCTTACAAAATGTCGAAGCATGAAGGAAAACGACGACGAAGCTTTATGCCACAAGCCCAGCAAGAGATTCTTGGTCAAGAAATATCTCAACAATTGTCGAGCCGCGATTGAATTTTATTGCGTACAAATTCTTATAGAATAAATAATAAAAAAATTAATATTTCAATAGTTCAAGAATCTGATTATGGTCAAAATTAGTAGGTGTCTGTTCAGTTACAGCCCAGCCCAAATGTATCTCTTATGCTATATATGCCTGTCCAAGGTTTGCATGTAATATTTGGGCTTGTCTAGGTTAAAAAATCCTGTGGGTGTCAAATACTAAAGAAGCAAAATTCGGGGATGCCAGCCAAACAAGGCCTTGGTCTAGTGGTCAAGGAGGAAAGGATTTGTGGGTTATGTCGTGAGATCGAATCTCCCCTCCCACAATTCGTTGAGTAGTCCCCATGGACTTTACGATTCATGACTTCGTTGTCGGGTGAGTTTGTGAGAGGGACGTAAACGGATCATAATTGGGTTCTTAATGGGCATAGATTTAACTTTAGATCCAATGGATCCAAATGGACTTAGGGCTTAAATCATGCCCATTAAGGACCAAATTATGATCCTTTTACATCCCTATTTGTGACGTATCCAACTGGCCTCGGGAATTTTCCCACTACTGGAGTGTGACACTATTAAGCATCCACCAGGTCTGTGTGGCCAAGCCCACACCGATATTTAGTGATTTGTCCATCGCCAGATCGAGTGCGGATACCTCGGAACAGCAAAAAAAAAATTGGATCCCCCGGGTTAAATTTCCGGGTTCGAGATGGGTAACAGATATCTCTGCTCTATCTTTGCTAGGTAATCTTCAATTTTCTCATGAAAAAAATAATAAATAAATAAGGTAGGGTTTTATATCCAATGCAATTTCTTGAAATAGTATATATCTCGGATGACGCATCAACTTCGTGTTATATCATGTCTAAGGATATCGATTATTAAACAGCTGTTCGAGACTTTTTGCAGAATTGAATTCATACAGCTGCATATTTTAGTTTGCAGTAGACGCATACGTAGGATTTCGACATAACGACGATTGATGTCTTCAATTGTCGCGATCGTTTATTAAATGAAAATTTAAAATTTAATGAATAGAGAATGAAGGATTACCTACCTACGTCGTTATGTCGTTATTAGAGCTTTATAATATATATATATATATATATGTATATGAAATTATTTCTCTTGTTTTTCAAGCACGCGAAAGATGTTGCAACACTAACGACGTACACAAAGGATATTAAACTGCTTAATTATATCATAGTATAATAATCTTGTCATTTCCCTATTTATCTAAAACCATAACATTTAAATTAATAGAAACTATGAAGTTGGTTGATCAACACTCATTTGATATAAGCTAATCTCGGTTAATGTTGTTATTTCAATTGAGAAAGACCGCCTAACTTTCTATTCTCTGGAGTTTACCAATTAGTAGTTAATTAATGTTCTCTCCCGTTGATAACAAGTGATGTTTTATATTATCTGTGGATACTGATCAATATAATTGACATATAAAAGAGATTTTTTTCATACTCATTAGTCATTAGAGATTGTTCCATCTATTAAATACGTTTATATTAATGAGTCGACTGAGGGTACATTAACTATTTTATGAATAGGCAGATAATGAATATCTTTAGACGAAGAGTTAAAGCCTATATGAATAATTATGCTAAAATAAAAAAATAAGTATATCCCAAATTTCCCAGTTTTCTAACGATAATATCATTTCAAGACGAGATAAGTAATCAAAGGGTAGTTACGTTAGCTTACTTCTCATCACCGGCCATTACCTTCTAACCGTCACGATGACGTGTTCTCATCCTAACCAATCTTCGCATTATTTAATACATTATCTTCGATGTTTTTCATATTTATTTATGGTAACAATCAGAAAATCAAACGGCTCTTATACCCTCCCAAACCGTTAATTATACTGGATCATATTAAATCTCCCAAACGGCTTTCCCAACCCCAACAAAAAAATCTTGCAACTCGTGAAAACCCGCCGTCAATTTTTTGTGGGCCCCACTTAATTATGCTATTTTTTCATTAAATATTGTTTTGTTTCTTGCATTCTAACATAAACCGGTGAACAAAGGTGGGAGTTGCCTTAACGTTATGCCAATCATATTTATATATAGACTCACACGCTTTACGAAAACCAAAAAAAAAAAAAACACAACCAAAAACTCATTAAATCCTTTTTTTTTTGTCTCTCACTCCACTTCTCAAGACAAAATCAAACCATGACACACGAAAAGCCATTAAGTATCATGAAGGCGCATGACGACGACGAAGAAGAAGAAGATAAATTCTTCGCGAAGCTCCTGTCGAAAGAAACGTCGAGATCCGCAGCTTCATTCAGAGTATACTACGGCGACGTTTCGAGTTCTATTCCGTTCACGTGGGAAACAGTACCGGGGACGCCGAAGCACAAATCCGGCGAAAACGACGGCGTCCCCCCACCACCTCTCACGCCGCCGCCGTGTTATTATTACAGACGCATCCTCCTAAAGAGCGAGCAGTCGTCGTGCTGCAAGAAAACCAGTTCGAGATCTAATAAATTCCGGCTCCTGCAGGCGTTGATGAGAAGGATCAATTCCAAGAAAGTACACGTGGCTTCTTCTCCTTCTCCGGCTGTTTTGACTTCTTCCTCGTTGTCATGGCCTCCTTCGTATGCCGAGAAAAAAGCCAAGAACTTGCACCGCAGAAGAAGAACGTTTTCTAGCTGGGACGGCGGCGATGAAAAAAGCGGCGGTGGCCTGAAGAAGATACGTTACTACGGCGGCTCTGTGTTGGTCCTGAAGAAGGTTCTGCTGACTATTGTCGGGCGTGGATCCGATTGAATGAATATATTTAATGTTTCGATCATTGGATTATTATAAGTTTAATTGACGGTGTCCTCTTTTGTGTGTTTTCGTCCTAGTTTGAAGATTCGTGTGGTCATGAAGTTTGAATATTAATAAAATATACATATTTGCCAACGCTGTGTCCTAAAACGTGAATCACCTGTAATGCCCATGAGCAATTAAATCTCAAGCTGATTATATCCTGATGACTTATGGAAGATACAATATTATATATTTAGTGTGATAGAGAATAAAACGAACACAAGTTAAGAGATTCAGCGTGTATGCTCGGGAGGACTCATTTTATTTCGAAACTCAAAAGCAAGCGGGAGTCAAGGGGACTACGTGGTCTTAGGGACAACATGCATGCACTCGAAAGGTTGTGTGAGTTAAAAAGGTGGTATATGTTTGTAAACAGACATCATTTTTAAAAGTGTTACGTCCGCTTGTGAATGGACACAATTGATCAGATCTAGGGTTATAAGTAAACGCAGAGACATTCAATACACTTACATTGAATTTTACAAACGCATCAGAACACCGATTATCTAGTCTTATTCCAATTTTAAACGCGATTCCAGATAAATACACGGCCATACAACTCAAACTTATCTCCAACGTACAAAATATCATCATTAGTAGAAATCTAACAAGAAAATATCATCACAAATGGTATTGGTGCACTTATTAAATGTGATGATACCTACAGTTAGTTGAAGGTTTATATCAATAATTATTTCATTTTGTTCTTTTCTGAAATTTATTACACGGGGAATTCATTTACTTGTAGCGTATTGAAGAGAAAAGAATGTAGGAAGATATTCCTTAGTTTAAGGATTTGTTCCACATACATCATTAATACGCAAAAGTGCCAATAAAACAAACAGAACAAAATACTTTATTTCTTACACACATACAGAGAAAAAAAAAAAAAACCCAATAACACAATTCGAATATAGATGTCCAAAATAAAAAATCATCAAAACAAATAAATCAAGAATTCAAAGCATATCACAAGCCTCGATTAAATCAATTAATTAGCCCGCCTGCAGTTTCTTCTAATCTGGCCTTGACTCCCAGTCAACACCTTCACACTCCCCATCTTAATCATCGACGCCGCAAAATCCCTCGCAAAAGCGTCGTAATCTCTGCTGTAAATCCTTACAAGAGCCTCCGTGTTGGCGTCGCCGTTAAACAGCTCCTGATCGGAGTGCAACAATCCCTTCTTCTGCACCAAATCGCCGTAGTACTTAGCGTCGAAAGCCCCAACAGTTTGGTCCAAACCGGACAGGTTCGAGTCGCCGCCTCGGACCGGACACGTCTGCCTCTGTCTCCTCGCGAAGTCGCCGTCGATGTTGGATTCGTTGTAGATTCGGCTCCTGAAATTCCGGCACTGAGAAAACCCTATCGTGTGTCCCCCTGATAAGACGACGAGGTCCTTCAGGCTCAGCCCTTGCCTTCGAAACGAGCCGATTAGAGCCGATAGGTTCATGAACGGTGCGGGGATATCTGAGTTGGCGAGGTTTATGTTTGCCGTCGTTGAGTCTCGTCTTCCTAGCTTCACCTTCCAGTTGGGTCCTCCGAGCTTCAAGAAAAAAAGACACGCACACACGGTGTTTAGGGTTTTTTGTCCCTCAAATTAATTTTCAAATTTGGTGAAATAATGAACAACAATGTACGAAAGGTGGTCCGACTTTTATGTAATAGGTTTTAGCTATAAAAAAACATAAACCAAACTCACATAATATATTAATAGAGTCATATGAGTTAGAATTATCCGATGACGGATAGAAATCTAACATGCCCCTCACGTGTGGCATGACTGAAGGCCTAACACGTGAAACATGTAAATCGGGTGACTGTGAGCGAAACATACGCGATACATGCAGATCGAACCCGCTCTATTATCATATTAGAAGTAGAGGGTTTTATCATAAAACCTATTGGTGATAGGGTTTTATCAGATGTTGGATAGAAATCTCAACATATAAATACTTACTGCTACAACAGAATCACGAGCAGCAGTGGCTAAAATGTCGGCACACGACATCACTGGGCGGTCACAAACCCTATCGACTTCCTGCTTAATTCGGTCAATGACTTCAAATCCTCGGGCGGAGTTGTTATTCGGTGCTGCGAATTTTTCGCTGGTGAAGCTCGAGGTTGAGTCCAGAAGAATAGAGCCATCACAACCCTGTAATGAATGTATAGATTATTACGTACACAAAACCTATAAATATATATATATATATATATATATATATATATATATATATATATATATATAACTTCGATAATTTTTCTAAACTGATGAATTCATAAATACGTACGTTGACGAAGCAATCGTGAAAATGCAAACGCAATAAAGAGGCTCCCATGCGCCGCTCTTGCTTAACGGCATCTTCCACTACTCGCTTGATCGCCGGCAGCGCTTGCGGGCATGTTTTGTAGTAATAAGATGGTGATAAAGAATCACCTGCGAATGAGGTTGTTGCTAAAGAGAGTAAGATTAGAGCTAAATAATATGAGAAGAGCTTAAGGGCCATATTTTTAATTTGCTTTTGCTTTGCAAGGGTGTGTATTTGTAGTAAGGATATTAGTGTGTGCTTTGTAAGGTGAGTGATCATTAGGGTTGACTTATGAAGCATATATATATATATAGGGATGGATGCGTGAGATTAATTGTTAATGGACTTAGACAACGCGTAGTTAATCTCGTAGGTTAATTAAATTAATTGAGTTGGTGATGAAACTTTCTCGTTTCTTACAATATGACGTTGCAATTAACTAACTCCTTGTTTTTCATATATAAAATAATAAGAATAAGATGATGATTGTAAAAACAGCCGACGAGTTCGTCCAAGTTTCACAAGTTATTTTCCTAAAAAATAATAAATACTCGTAATTTTTATATATCATACTTTCAACTTGTAAGAGTACGCATCAAGTAGGTCAAACAACTTGTAGATTTGAATGCGTCGTTTGACTTATGCTACATTTAGTTGCATAGAAATTAATCAACTGCTTCTCAAATTTTAAATTTGGGAGATTGAATAAGTAAAAATTCGGCTAATTAAATAATAAAATAATAGTAGAAAATATAAAAAACTTGTATAGAACAACATTGATACGGTCAATTGGATCATAAGAGCAAGCAAGCTTTCGTGCGACGATCAACTACTTTGGACCTTAAAGGCACTACTTATAATTTTTTAATCACCAACATTAATTTGAAGAGATGACGACGCTCTTTACATAATCAATTCAATATAGTCTTCGACAGCTACACCAATATATTGATTGAAACTTTCATGTTCGAGACGATTAGAGAAATTCATTTATTCGAAGATGATGAGAGAAGTATTTTTGTCCTAAAATAAAATATATAGAAGTAGGCTTGTCAACGGCCGCGCTGCAGATTGTTGCAACTCCGGCAAATGGGAAATTGGGAACTGGAAATCTCCACCCCACTGACTAGCCTATGAAGCAAACAAAATACATATATGTAGTTACTACCTTTCCCAATGAAAAAATTTCGGCATTAAAAGGAAAATGCAAATATAGTAGTAAATTAGAACGAGTGTGTTTTTTTCGCCCTAACTCGTTCAAAAACCCTCTCAAGCTCATAAATACATATTTACATTAAATCATATTTGCTGATTCTTACTTTATGATCTTAACCTCAAACGGCCCACTTTTGTTTAACTAATCTCCGGAGATTAATTCAAATTATCAATCTCGGCCGTTGTTTTCGCTCCAAGTCTTGATGGCTTTTAACACTGCTTGCTTAACCACCTGTGCATCAATACTATAAGATTGCCCTTCACTCTGCAGTTCATATGTTTAATAAACATGTTGCCTCAGTTTCCAATCAGTTGCTAAACATATAAATTTGTAATGGTTTCATACTTATAATCTTCTCGTGGCTTCGAATTATAGGTTCTTTGATCGATCGATTGAAATGGTATATACAAGTATTTGAGATCGATCATATACTAGAGGGAAAAAATGGAATAGTTTTATACCTCGCTAACAGCTTCGAGTCGGAAGTTATCTGAAGAAGAAACCCTAGCGTCGAGCACTTCGAGTCCCAACTCCTCAAAAGCTTCAAGTATCGATAGGAGCATACCCGGGCAGTTTTTGATCTCTACGAACACGTTTATTAGAAACTCCTTTTCTAGGGTTTCAACTTTAACCTGCTGAGGAACAAATTGACAACAATATGCCTATCAAACATATATTATACCATTCCATTATGCTGCTGCATGAACAGTATAAGTAACTAATATCAACATATGTACATATATATATATATATATATATATATATACCGCAGGCAAGTCCTTTTCTTGATGGCTTGAGCTTTCTAGACTAGCAATGTCTTGGTTTAGTTTCTCAACCCTTTCCTTCAATTCTCCTATGTACCTCGTTGCATCGACCACGATTGATGCTTTGTTGACCTGTTAATAATACAAGGATTCGCAGCATTAAGTGGGAAAATATATGTAATCCGATGGCATAAAGACATACTAATTATTCAACCGTTAAGTGAGGATGCGCCTAAAAATCCAGCCAAATCAGCTGTGTCTTAAATATCGAATATAAACATTTAGTAGTAGTGGACAGTTGTAGGCACTTCCTATGTTATTCAGTAACACCATTAATGTCTTAAAAAAGAGAAGAAAGAGGAGAGGGACTTAAATCGACGTATATTAGAAATTTGGTGTGTTTTTGCTCCAAATTAAGATTGATCAACATTAAATTTGATATGAAGAACTTCAAATTAGTAAAAAAATCGACTGATGAATTTAACTGGATGATGAGAAAAAAAGATAAAACTGATATATGCAATCCAAACTATGAAAATATTAATATGAATTCCATCAAAGCCTGATCACACGTTCGAATAAATCGAACTATGTCGATGAATATAAAAAAAATTGACTTCCATCAGAAAGTAGATAAAAGCAGTTCGGATTACTAATTTTGAGGATAAATATGAAAAAAAATATATATAATCTTAAAACTTGTAAAACCATTCTTACTTTGATGACTGATGAATAGCACATGATCAGAATAATAAACATAAGCTGATGATATTTCGCCAATCAACAAAAACAAGAAAAATGAAACAACAAGAAGTAGGTATGGAAATACACATGTAAATCCTACCGCAGAAGAATTCGTAACAGAACGAAGCTGATCGAATAGAGCTTCTTTATTTCGATTTCCAGAACTCATATTTAGTCTTCTATACTTGTTTATCTTCAGCACACGGACAAGAGACAAGAACAGATAAGGCGCTGTGTGGGCTTTTTTTAAGAGGACTTAAATTAATTAAGGTGTGCATAACTCTCAAGCAATTGTGATGTTTGAGTTCTTTTTTTGTTTCGTGCATGATGAGTGCACAATGTTGGGTAGACACTGTTTTGAAGTAGACAATTTTGCCCTCCGCCTTTTCATTTCTTTATGGTTTTATTTGTTCGTTTTTTATAATCATCAATATGTGTTTATTCAAGGATGCAACTCTTGTTTTCATTCTTTTGTCATATTCTTTTACTAATAGTAAAGTTTCTTATTATAATTGGATAGCAATTATGATGAGTTCATTTCATGAAATAAGACAAGGTAAAAAAATGTTTACACGTGTAAGAGAAGAGAGTGAGAAGGTAACTGATAATACGGTTGCTGTAGACTTATCATGGTAAAATAATACTCTATAACTTGGCTCATATATTCTGCAATAATTATTCCTGTTCGTGCTAGGGTTTTAAGAGACTGGATCGCATGTTGTCTTTTAAGCAACTATTGCATAGTCTAATCTAAATAACAATTTACATTCTCCCTCGCTAAAAAAAGAATACATTTTGTCTTTTTAAAAGAATCGTAAGACTTGATTATGAGAGAACTTAAGCAGAAAATGAATGATCGAACATTCTAAACGTACTACGGTCCTATGTACTTATGTTTCTTAGTGGATTTGCCAAAACTTTCTTCAAACATTATAACCTCGATGATTAGTTTAAAATAAAAATTTATTTTCTTATGTGTTGCTTATATCTATTATATGCATATTGTGTCAGGACAGTTTAGTCATTTAGAGCCAACCCCTCAAAATGAAATATGATATATATATATATATATATGTGTGTGTGTGTGTGTGCATGTGTGTGTGTGTGTGTGTGAAAAGAGAAGACGATGGCTATCATTATTATCAAGTAGAATGAGGCTCTCTCTCCCTCGTTTAAAGATCGCTCGTGAGAAGCATTTGGAAGCATTATAAATGGACAGCTAATATTAGTACAACAATACGTTTGATCTAACAACAAAAACCATATCGTTATTGCAACCCAACTTACACGGTTTTGTCAATCTCACTCAGGTCACGAGTTATTCTTTCTTTCTTTTTTCTTAAATAGTGTCATATAATATATCTATACATATATAAATACAAAGTTTGTGTGTTTTGCGGATGAAGTTTTCTCTCGTGCATCTCAATTCCTTAAGGCATCCCAATTCCTACCATCTATATAACTCTTAAACACAAACTTATAAATGGAAAATGTACACGTATCCGCCACGGCCATATATTTTCCAAATTTCTTATATATGTATAATGAATTATCTATATATTTATTATTACGAATCGTGACTTTGAATAGATCATCCACGTAGATCTAGATGTTAACATACATGTTAAAATATTGAGCTAAATCAACATCTTAAATACAAGAAATGAACAGTATGAATAAGCTAATCGGCTCTCTTGAACTTCAGATATTTATTATACGATATGATTTAGTAATATAAGGAATTACTTCGTTTCATTGTAAGTTTAATCAATGTCTACCTTTTAATTTACAAGTAAAATGAATTAGCAACTTCCATTTAAATACATGTAAAATGAAATAAATTCGTCAATTTAAATCAAGGACGTAAGGAGAGGGATTATTCGCTGAGCTTTTGCGTAAGAGACAATGGTTTATCACTGACAACTGTATTCCATTTAAATGGAATATTAATCTTGAAGGATAATACAAACACTAGAGATTCCCGTCGTAGCAACACATAATGAATTAGCGACAATAGCAAGCAAATATCAACAATGAACCAAGAGTGGTTTTCTTTGAAGCTAATAACAACGATATCACTGAGAGGGTCCACGCGCTAGGTTTAATGATCACAAAATTGTGATGATCGATATCGATGCATAGTTGTTTAAGTATAAAATAATATATATAATCAAAGAAGGATCAACGTCTTATAGTGATTAGGAATATAATCTTGGCCAGGAATATTGTTTTAAGGTTTAAATATCAAGAGGAAGACACTATTATTTTAAGTATTTGAATTTTAATGTTTTTCTTAATTCTCCTATATGTCTTTCTCCCATCCACTTCCCTTCCCACAATTTCAATCATAGAAATTATCTCAGAAATACTTTTATTCATCACAAATATAAAAAAAAAACATGTTATTCTTTTTATTTACTAGGACACAATTAATGCAAAGATAGAAGATCGTCATATCTTCGGACAAAGACAAAAGTAACAAGTACCCACCTTCTCACATGTGTGCACTAATCATCACAACAAAACACGTATCCAGCAGCTCCAACCTTGTCTCTAACCCTAATTCCAATTTCTCATTTGCATTTGTTTTGGATCTTGCCCTGATTCCTATTCCTTTTTTTTTTCTTTACAACAATTATCCTAAATTAAATTATCTTATTCAGTATTTTTATAAACGTATTTTGTTTTCGGGCTGGCTGCTGAAGAACCAATGCCTGTTGGGACATCGCACAGTTAATCATTTCACAACTATTTAATTTAACTAGGTATAAATAGTGTTGAGTGGTCCACTTCTTATCTTAACATTAACGTCACGATGAATTCTCTATAACCTACGAAAATGCTAATACACGAGATTATACTATCACACACATATATATATATATATATATAGGAGGAATGTTATGGTGATATATATTATGATCCTGTGAAGCGATTGGATTGAACTTGCATGCATAGGTAGAATGGAAACGGTAATTGTCGATTATAATAGTCTCTGTCCCTTGAATTATACAAATATTGGATGCAAAGGGCCTTTGGTAAAGTAGACTAAAGCCCATTAATATCTATTTTTTCACTAATGGCCCTAGAGCAACAATAGGACTTCCATTTGAAAAATAAGATGGGATACGTTGGGACTGCGACATATAAAAATATTGGGAGTGGGACACCACTATTAATTATATAGTCAACGAGGTCAAACCAATAGTACTATTCCTGGTCAAAATATTGTTTTTATGATAAATATTGACACGATATATTATAAGGAAATGCTAGTTTGATACATTGTTATAAGATAACATAGACTTATCAACACACACGTAGTATGCTTAATCGTTGTCTTCTTTCATTTGACAAAGGATCACAGCCAACGAAACTATAAAAGCGTAATCAACTTGAGGATTAACGTTCACACTAATCATGTCCTTCCCATAAACTTTGCTCCCGATGATGGGCTTCTTCTTCATCTGTAAAACGTTTCATATAATTTCAACTTAGCAAAACAGCAAAAACTTTAATATTTATCTTGATAATATATATCATCATAACGTTACCTGCGCAATAGGGACAGAATCCTTGTCATACAACACAAATGATCTCTCCGGCAAGTTCCCAACCACCTTAAAGTCCCAAGGCTCTGCTCCAACGTTAGACTTAACAGATAAATGCACATCTAACTCAACCTTGAACTTCACATGTGAAGAGTTTTTAACCGTGAACACGAGATCGGAAGAATTCGAACCGTCCCCTTTGAATACTTGCCATCCATTTTTTGCCCTCATAACCTAAAATAAAACGGGTCAATCAGTTGAAGAAAAATTCATGAAATACAAATCCCAGTAAATAAATTTGGAAAAGGAGCCACCTTTTTCTTCAAAGTTACAACCGGGTTTTTATCGGAGTCTAAGATAACGAAACGGTCGCGAACGGTGAACGCCTTTTGCTTCACGGTGAGGAAGTATTTGCCCTCGTCGTCTGTGATCATGTATTTCGAGCTAGGAATTGCTATGGGATTCTTAACTATGGTTAGGTTAATGTGATCGGTGATGCAGAATTTCGGGCTAAGTACTATCATCGTGTTGTTCATGGTTTTGAGTTTTCTGCAAATTGATTGCTTCTAATTACATGAGGTATTTATATAATAAGCGCAAGTGGAATCTTTTACTTTAAGTTTCTGCTTTAGAGATTATTATGCAACCTTTGTGTGTAATGTCGTCAGGAAAAAGTTAATACATATGCTGTGATGTCTTTTGCTGAAATAAAGGTTGAAGCATCTCATTACAAATTAGTTCTTTCGTGTCCTTCCCAAAACATGCAGGAATATTGTTGAGATTATTATTTGTCCCGTAAAATTAATTTCGTCCGATTCAACATATAAATAAAAGAGGTATACCCTTATAGCCAATGATTTTAGAAAGGAACCCTAAATTTAAAAATATTAAACATCAGATATATGCGTTGGAATCGATTCGTGAAAAAAAATATTCTTCCCAAAGCTTCATTTGGCCCAGATTTCCTAGGAGAACCACGGTTTAAAATCATATTTGCCACTTAAATATGACGTGTTTTATTTAGCTTTAGCACCTACCTGTCGCAACTATCAACGTAGTCAATTTTCTTTTCCCCCTAATTATTGTAAATTTTCTGAAAAAGGCAGACAAAAATTGTCATTTCTTGCAACTCTTCATCTACCGCCAATTACTAAAAACTATATTATGACTTCTTGTGAGATATTGTTTCATTTATCGATCAATCCTCTAAGCACGCATATGTTTACCTGGAAATTGAGCTTCTTGAAGATAAAATTCTAGAAGCATAATAAGCTATCTGTAATAAGATGAAGTGGTCACGATGGGGAAGATGGGCACATGAAGAAATAACTCATCATTTGAGTTGAGTTAGTAATGCACGTGCCCTGCTTCTCCATCATGCTCGACGCTCATCTTCTCGATCGTAATGGCCTTTGTGTAAAAGGAATTCAATTTCAAGTGCTCGTTAGGGTGATTATAAGATGTGGGTCATCATCGATATGCACACACATAAATAGATATGTAGACGATCTACATATAAGTAGAGACCACTCAACTATGGTTTGATAATAGTGAATAAAACCTTTCCAGTCGCAATTAAAATCGAAAAAGTTAGTTGAACTGTGGGACCTTGTCATTTTTTTTATTTCATTGCCAAACTATGCTTTAAGGGTTTTTGTTTTGCTGCGTTTATATATATATTGATGATGAACCTGAGGAATAAAGAGTAGTGGTAACTTCTACTACTTCGCATATGTTTTCTTTACCTTAATTATCACATGTTGGAAAATGTTTCAGATGGTGATTCTTGAACAAGGAAGTCCAGTAATGTCGGCAAGCTTACAATCTTATGTTGCTAACGGAGGTTGCTTTAATCTTCGCGAGCCACGAAAAAGAGAAAAAAAAAGATACACGAAAAGTACTTGCCTAATAGTAAGGGCTCATTTAATTTAATAGCTATGTGTATCCACCAGCCTTTATTATGACCCGATATATGTATTGTCGCCTTAGAATAATTTTGAGAGATTTTCTTTGTTTATTCTTCTTATATGTGTGAATTTTCATTATAATTCCTCTTCATTTAGAATAATATGTGATTTTTTTTATTATATTAATTACCTTATATTTTATTTAATTAACTTTGAAAAAAAACAGACCGTTTGAATTATTTTTCTTATCAACGTCTTTATTCTTGGTCGTTCAACGTCGCTGCCTCCTTAACATGCAGCTGTATCAATTATCATCGTGATAGCTCAAACAATAGAATATTTTGAGAATGAAAGGGACGATGATGTGTATATATATATATGTATATTGCATATATATATTTATTACACTCGAGACCTGTTACAAAGATTTATGTTAGAATCCTCTATCAAATGTATTTTGCTGCTGGTGTATGCATAAAGTCACGGTGACGTAGACAAAGTCAACATACATCATCACGTTATTGAGTGGATACCTCGGAATCGGGAAAAATTGTTATTATTAAAAAAAAAAGAAAGTTCTTATAAAATACTGCTGTAGATTTCTGGCATGGTTGGCATACTTTTATTGCATATAGCAAACATTGTATTGCATGCACGTCTATTTCTCTGGCTTTTAATTTCTTACTTTTTCCTTTTTGTGTTTTTTTTTTCAAATAAAACTAATAGTTTTTTTTTTTATTTTGTTAATGTCTTTGGCCTATTTGATGTCCATGATTACCCTATAAGATAAATGATAAGTTTCTTTTTTCCAATTCCATAAAATATTATGAGCTTGACCATAAAATAGTCTTGACTACAAAATGTCTGAGGTAAAATAAAACGAGATTAATTATAAATAATTTATCAGGCCAATGTGAGGCTTACAACCAAACACTGCATTGGTGTAATAATTCTATAATTTGAATTTAATTTACAGACGTCTATCACTGAGATTGATATTGAAGGTTGTAGAGATTAAACTAAATAATCTTTATCAAATTTTCAATTCTTTTAGAAAGACTCATTTCAATTCATATATATTAAAGTAAAAAAAAATCCATTACCTTTGAATTTTACGTTATTAATATTTCTACTCTCTTTGATTCAATTTAAGGCCCAATAATCTTATTGGGCATAAATTACTCGATCCGGCCCATTTATAAACATTGGGATGTTATTATGTTTTCTTGGATTCAGTTTCAATTAGGAGAGAGAGAGAGAGAGCGAGAGCGAGAGAGAGAGAGAGACAGAGAAAGAGAGAGTTCATTAATAACACAAAACCAGCACATGTATTAACTATTCATATAATCCACAACATCATCGAAGCTTTTACAGCAAAGAAAATTAATTAAGCAAACATTTATCCACGCACGATCAAATGGCGAGCAACAGACCCGGCAAAGATCTCTTCACGACATCCCTCGGGTGGCTCTGCCACAGCGTGCCGTTAGATTTCAGCTTCAGACAAAGAGGCCTCAGATCCCTAACAGTGAGCCACGTGTTGAAATATTCTCTGAACTGAGTTATAACGCCGTCCTTCAACGTCCACACGTGGACCCAATACGCCTGAGCTCCCTCCCACCCCTCCACCACCACGCAGTCCTCGTCCACGGCGTCTATGCTCCGGGGATCGAACTTGAAATAATCCGACGGCTGTGATTTTCCGGTGAGCATCTTCATCATGTGGTGGCAGTTCTGTGGGCCGTGGAACCACCACTCCAAGTCGCCGGCTATGAGCTTCGAGATGTTCTTGTCGCCGGCGGAGAGGGCGGCGTACAGGCGGCGCACGGTGGTGGCGTTGGGGTTTTCTTGGGGTGGAGTTACGGTGGTTGTAGGCTCCATTGGATTTTATTGGAGATGGATCTAATTTGTATTGGGGGATGTGTTAATATTTATTTTGATGTGGTTTTTGGTGAGGTTTTTATTGTTTTCTTGATTGCATGGGATGGCATGTGTGTGTTTGGAGAAGATGGGATTCGAGGCTTATATAGAAACTTGGAGAAATATTTAATTTTTTTATAAATAAAATAAAATAATTGAATAGAATAGGACCCCCATTTTATTTATAAAATGATTAATCCTTGATGTGATGGGTATCATCCTATGTGATTATTTGGAACTGTGTATTGAACATCTGTCTTATGGGGTGGGTCTAAGATTGATGCTGCAAGGTCCTCGCATAGGACGAATAATTGAATATGCGTGTGTGTGCATAATAATTATTTATTTAGAAGTAATTGTTCAATTTTATAACGTTGAAAGAAAACATTCTTGTTTCAAATTTTATTGGTTTAATCGAAATAAAATGAGATCGGACTAAAATTGGTTTCACTGATATATTTATTGTTTTTCTATGAATGATAAGCACAATAAAATTAATACAATAAACCGAGATAGAGTTTCGAAACCAATTCGAGGTTTAAGTGTTCTCGAACTGTCCGATTTGGTCCGGTCATCAAAATCTTGGACGAGGATAGTTGAATCCATTTAAATAATCCCTAAAATGGCTTTCATTGTCTTCGAGGCAATTATTTCGTCTCATATGGTTAAATCCATTAATTACTTTGAGTCCCAACTTTTTACTTAATTTTCACAATGTACCCGATAATAGTTTCGTTGGAAAAGTTCTCACATAGGCTTAGATGAAGACGACAATGACGAAAAGATATGGATGATTACGAGGACAATAATTCGAGCAATTTAGGTGCATTTAAGAATACCAGTTGTATCCAACTATACAAAGCACTGACACTCTTCGAAAGTACACTATTTGGACATTCTTGATCAAGATCCTCACATCTTTACAAAGACAAAATAATAAAACAATTATTGGTGTGACATGATACAATGAATTCAATTTAATTATGTTTGAATTGAACTACCCCACGTACTAAACCAGCCCTCGTAGATGGGAACTCGATAGCAACGCTTCTTTTAGTGCCCATCATTTGTCGAATCAATTCAAGAATTAGTGTAGAAACCCTACACTTAATTGGAGTACATTATTATTAACTAGTAAATTGTACACACTCTATACGTGTACTAGAATATAAAATATCTATAATGTTACTTTGTATTTTAAGTTATTTATAATTTAAAATGATTAATAGTTAAATAAATAAAAAATATAAAAGGACAAATATATTGTACATGGCCAATTGACAGTTTTTAAACTATAGTTTGTATATAGTATAGATATTACTATTTTATATTTATATTAAATGTCACACACATATATATATTATTTGATTCTGTCGGAGTGTAAAAAATTTATAAGCCAAATTACTAAATTAGGTCACTAACTATTTTTTTTTGTAACTAAGTTTCACAATTGCAAATTTAGGTCTCTAAGTAACGTGTCTGATTTTTTTTTTGGGTCATCGGTGAATTTTTCCGGCGAAAATCGTCCGAAATTTGACGTGGCCGATGAAATATCAGTAGCCACGTCATCGGCCACGTCGGATTTCCGGCGATTTTTGCCGGAAAATTCATCAGTGATCCAAGTTTGCAATTATCAAACATAGTGACCCAAAAATTTAATAATTTGGCCTAAGTTTATAATAAATATGAATCAGCAAACACTATTTTGAGTGCCCATCACTTGTTGGATGATTTGAAGAATTCTTGTTGGGTAAGAGGTGTAAAAAAGCCCTACAGTGAGATATGTCATTAATTTGATGCAATGCATTCTACGGTTCTTATCCGAACAACTTAGTTATGGAGAAGTTGTTGAATTCGATATTGTATTATTGTTATTTATTTAACTGTTCTCTGTCTTTATGTCCTGTTCATGCCAATCTACTAGCATGGTAATTGCAGAAGATGTTGGACGTTAAAGATGTAGTTGTTTTATTTTTTGGGGAAAGAAAACAAAAAATTAACTTTCATAGCCAATAATTGTATAAACTATATTAATTGAAATTAGAATATCTCAATCTATACAATCGCACATAGCTTAGCAAGACAATTAATTCATAATGACAACGGCATCCGCCCTCCGACCGCAGTTTTCTCGTGATGTAAGAGGGATTCAATGGAGGCTATTTTAATACGGTCAATTTAATCAAATTATAGCATATTAATTACACGCGTTTGTTGTATTTAAATAGTGAGGTCGGCACTCACTTGATTATAACTTGAATAAAATAAATAAATAATAGTACTCATTGATGCAATTAAACCGAAAGTCATTGAAGAGATGTGGGGCTTTAATAATAGCTGTAGTAAGATAGTAATATATCATTCATGAGAGAGTATTAGACACTCGTGTGGTTTTCCATCCTTACATTGAAAGGGAATCTGTCATTTATTTCGATCATTTTGCTCGAATTATGAGTGCCTTCTTCGTGACAACTAGAAGCGTTTTAATTTCCTTTGACTCGTAAAATGTCATTTTTCACCTAACATTAATTAAAGGGGGACCCGATTAATGTTAGTTAATATTCAGATAATGTGTCGTGTATATTCATAAAGATAACGAACTTCGCACACTGATTTTCATGTGTTCGTGTGGCTGCAATTTATGAACGAGTGCACCTTATATTACTATTTCATCAAATATTATAATATTTCATTTGTATCATTATCAAGGAGCCCTCACTCCACTACAAGATTTTACGTGTAAAAAAAAACTACAAGATTTTAATTTAAAAAATCATGGTTACTAACTAACCCGATAGTCATATATATATATATCTACATTATTTTAGATAGTATAATTTTTATTAAAAACTATAGAAATCCATTATATATTTCGGAAAAACTGGTTTAGGCCATTTGCTTTAAATGTGTCAATAGAAACCATAGTTTGACTTCTTTTAATGTTGCTTCTCAGTTGGGCTTTATGGTTTGCTTTCGCAATGGGCTAAATGATTAATTAAATTTGGGTAATGGGCCATCATTTGACTTTCCATAAACAAATGCGATCATAGAATAAACTTTTTGTGAAGATACAATTATAATGAATCAAAAGATCCAAAAGTATAATGGTAATCACTCAAATAGAAAATAAAGAATAAAACGATCAGTGACATACCAAGGCAGTCTTTACAAACATCTCTCTTATTATAAATACTCTCTCACTATAAATAGTATAAATATTTAAATAAATAGAAATATTTAGGAATTGTCTTGAGAGAGTCATATATCGGTCGTCACATCAAATCAAAGCTTATCTCTCGCATAAAAAAATGTAAATGAAAATATCTTAAGTCTATATATATCGTACTCTTCTAAGATTACTATCTCGACTCGAGTGTTGAGATATCGAAATCATCGTATTTATTTCAGTCAACTACTACAAATTTATATTATGTTTAATATCTGGCATGCAAAGTGTCGCCAGCATCACGTGATACATCTTTAAAAAAAAAATTGATGCAATGCAGACTTAGTACAATATTAATCTGGGAGAGAAAACATATAACGCTGCATTAAGCACGCAGCTTCATTTCAGCCAGACCCAATTAACTATATGAAATAGAAAGGCGTCGTCAACTCTGCAGAAACAATAAAGATCGAAGACTAAGTAATTAAACGACAAAAAAAAAAAAAGATGAACGAGCCTTTGATTTCTGATCGAGAACAAGAGCAACGAAGGCCTTCTTCAGGCTCATCATCTTCTTTGCTCATATATCTATATCTTGGCCACTTCTTAGCTAGATGGGGCGCCAGGTTTTATATTTCTTGGATTGATTTCATATATATAATTATCATTTTATTTCCATATATAAGTTGTTATTTTAAATTATATAACAACAGGATGTGGGAATTCTCAGTAGGCTTATACATGATCAACCTGTGGCCAAATTCTTTGCTTCTCCCAGCAATTTATGGCGTCGTTGAATCTTCTTCTACTGCGATCTTCGGTCCTTTCGCGGGGCACTTGGTCGACAAGCTACCTTACATTAAGGTTATATAATAAATGGATTCCATTTATTTTATATATATATATATATATATATATATATATATATATTCCTCCTTTGTGCAAAAGCTTGTTTGATTGTCGGCAGGTTCTTCGACTATGGCTTTTATGCCAAAACGTTTCGTTTATGATCGCCGGAGGCGCCGTCATAGCGGTGCTTGTAATAACGGATTTGATTTCGAGAAACTATGCGGCTTTTTTATCTCTGGTTGTACTGATAAACGTCTCCGGAGCCGTCGGCGTGCTGTCCACTTTGGCCGGAACGATCTTGATCGAAAGAGAATGGTATTAAATAGGCTTAATTTTTTTTTGTTCCGTGTATTAGAGGTGGTGTTTTAGGACAGGGGATCGCCTGTTCGGTTGTTCCCGTTTGGTGTTTTAATCTGATGTTCCATGAAAAGTGTTAATCTCAGTTGATTTTTTTTTTACACGTGTCACGATCTGGTGAGTGGAACATCGGATTAGAACACCAAATGAGCACATAGAATTCAAACCGGGTGGTTTAGAGTTTATAAGTACACATAAATTAAATTGTTGCAACTTTAGAACAATAAGTTTCAAAATTGAAGCAATTTGATAACACATAAATTCAATTTTGCACTTTTCGGATGGTAAATTTCAAGTTTAAACAAATTTCAGGACAATTAGCGTCGGGAAATTGAAACATATTTTTCTCTAATTGATTCGATTTCGAAACTTATTATCCTAAACTTACAAGATTTAATTTATATGTCTTTAAATTGATTCAATTCAAAACTTATTGCCCTAAAATTGCGATATTTAATTCAAATTGCACAATTTAATTCGAAATTAATTGTCCTATAATTGCATATCAAATTTGACTTAAGATGTCACTCTCCCAAAATATATCATTAGAAAAAAATAATTAACCCTAATAAATTGCCTCCATCTCATTTTAGTGGTAAATTTTCTTGATTTTACTACACAAGTCTCCAACACATTAGTGGGCCAGGGTGGTCGTAATATCATCATCGTCGTCGTCAGAAGAGGATGAAGAAGGGCGGGGGCTGACGGAGATGAACTCAACCATAAGGAGAATCGACCTAACCTGCAAATTACTCGCCCCCGTAGTCAGCGGCTTCGTCATAAGCTTCGTCTCTCTCACGGCGTCGGCGGCGACGCTGCTCCTGTGGAACGTCCTCTCCGTTCTCTTACAGTATTGGCTCCTCACTTCCGTCTACGAAGGAATACCTTCGCTGAAAGAAGCCGACCAAAGGAGGAGGGGAAGGACTTCGAGAGACGACGACGAAGTGAGAAGCTGGATTGTGTTGTCCGATTCTTTGACCGGCGATGCAACGGGTCAAAAATTAACGACTCATTCGTACGAGGCAGTGCTCGAGAGATTCGAGAACCTTCCTTACATCCGCGCGTGGAGATCTTACCTTCGACAAGACGTTATGCTCCCGGGAGTTGCCCTTGCGCTCTTGTACTTCACTGTACTAAGGTAAGGGTCGTAGTTAAAATAAAACTCACCGCATTTAGTCGACGACTTTAATTTAAGGGGCATTTTTGTCATTTACGGTCGGCTATTTAATGGGTTCTAATCGGGAAGCTCAGAACCCAATGTATCACCGAGGTGTAGTGTATAGAAAAAACATTTGTAACAGATATTTGAACATGTGACCTATTTGTTAAATTGAGACCTATTTGTTAAATTGAGAGCTCATTCGTTAAACCAATTGGTACTTGGAGTAGAGACCTCTTTGATATATATATCTAGAGTCGGATGAAGTTAATTTCCCGATGTGGGATAAATAATCTGAATACGCCCTTTCACGTGTGGCACGATTCAAAGTAGTCTGACGCGTGGACATATCAAATCGAGTTGCGGTGAGTCAAACAAGCGTGATAATACGCAGATCGAACCCGCTCTGATACCATGTTAAATTGAGGGTTCATTCCTAAAATCAATTGGTGATAAGCTGAGAGTCCTCTTTGATATAAGTTGAGTAGGGTGAAGTTAATTTTCCGACGTGGGACAAATAATCTCAACACTATTATTTGGAGGACACCCAACATAACTACCTAATGGAATAATATGAACCCGGGTTATTAAGGGTAGAATCGTCTTTGCGCATGCGCATATTATTTTTTAAAAAACCTCGTTGTTCGGAGGCTATTTTCCTAATTATCCTTTCTTCTCACAGCTTCGGAACGTTAATGACTGCTACATTGGAATGGCAAGGCATACCGGCTTACGTAATAGGAATCGCACGAGGGGTTAGCGCGATAGTTGGAATAGCCGCAACGTTCGTCTATCCCGTGTTGGAGTCCCGAATGTCCACGCTGAGGACCGGCCTTTGGTCCATATGGTCTCAGGTACTGCTTAGATAATACGTCAGTGTTGGGGGTCTCAAATTCAATCTCACATCGATTATATTAAAAAAAATTGTGAATATGTAGGCTTCACCATCTATAATGAAACTACACTTAACCTAATTGGGTTAATATCTTGGGCTTTGAGTACTCGTACATTGTTGGGATTTTGAATTCCTTTTAGTCTAAAGCCCAAATGAGTCGTACATAAAAGTCAGTGTGATGTTTCAGTTTAAAACCAATTGACAATAGAATGATCTAACCTACAAGTTTATAGGTTATAATTATTTTATGTATCCGAATGATGGATTGTGTTTGGCATCCCAAATAATATTGGATCATTTAACATAATTTTTATTTTTTTTCAATGAGGATTCAGTGGACTTGTCTCTTGCTGTGTGTGGCTTCAATATTTACGACGAAAAGCACTTTAGCTTCATACATGCTTATGAGCGGCGTCGCCTCGTCGCGCCTCGGATTGTGGATGTTTGATCTATCAGTCATTCAACAAATGCAGGTAACTAACTGAACTGAGTTTTTATTACTACATTCATTCTAAAGCATGAAGATGTTGTTAATGTTGCACTAATTAGATTAATTATTATTAATCTTTGCATGATTAATAAATAACAGGATCGCGTGACGGAAAGGGATCGATGCGTCGTTGGGGGAGTTCAGAACTCGCTGCAGTCTTTTCTTGATTTGATGACTTACATTATGGGCATCGTAATCTCTAATCCACAGGTAATGACATAAATTCACAGGATTAATAACTTTTCTCGTGTTTTATTCTATTTATTTATTTATTTGTGTAGGATTTCTGGAAATTGATAATATTATCCTTCGTTCTTGTGACGGTAGCAGCTACATTGTACAGCATATACATTTTCCGTGTTAGGAAGCATCTATTTCATTTCGAGAAGATCGTTGCATTACTTCGTTGGTGTGTACGATCGTCTTAGGATGTCTTTTGGTTTTCTTTAATGTGTATTTAATAATACATTTGATTTGCTTTGGAGTATTAATAAACTTGCTTATTAGTATTATTTAATGTATGTATATATTATTATGCTCATCATATCCTGGATTTTCTTGATTTTAGTAATTTAATATTATACATATTTATTCATTTAGTGTAGAAAAACACAAATTTTTTTTAGTCATTATTATCTCTTAATTTTTTAACAGAAATCAGCAAGATAACTTAAAAGTCAAATGAGCGAAAGGGGCGTGGTAATAGGCATTTGTATATGCACGTCGTGACGTGCCTCAATCACCTACCTAGTTGATATTAATTACTACGTAATTTATTAGTATCTATGTATAGTGATGACGGCATCTTCGTGTATTAGTTAAAATAAAATGATAATACTGTATATATAAAGTTGTAGTTTATTCATATTCATACATTATGGCTACGTTTGACTATTCAACGGAAAAAATATATACATAAAAGAAAATATTAAATTCCCTCCGGTATGAAATAAGCCGCCGAGAACGAGTCAACGTTTGACCAACACATAAAAGGTTTCCACGGTCAACAAATGTTGCCACACCTTCTAAGAAGAAGCCTATACATTTCTTTTTCTCAGCCACTATTTATATTAAGAATTCAACTCTCATTTCCAAGATTTGATTCATTCAAACAATCAAACTCCCGTAATAAAATTTTCTTTTTTAGCTTAACTTAAATTTAAAGAAAAAAAGAAGAAAGAAAGAAAGAAAAACAAAGGTATGTCTTCTTCTTCAACGTCCCAATACCTGTCTTCCTTCACCGATCTCCAATTACCAAACGGCAAACAAGAACGAGCCGGAGCTCACGCGCCGCCAAAGTACAAGTCATTTCCGCCGTCTTCTCTGCCCCTATCTCCGCCGCCTGCTTCTCCGTCTTCCTACCTCGCTTTTCCGCCCAGCTTGAGCCCTTCGATGCTCCTCGATTCGCCCGTGCTCTTCAACTCCTCTAACGTAAGCCTCCGACCACCGTGAAGATTCAACGACGGTTATCGCATATAACAAAAATTGATCGACGTGTTTCTTCCGCCGTGTTTTTTTTTTTTCAGGTCCTTCCGTCTCCGACCACCGGCAGCTTCGCAGAGCTTCTGTCCAAAGGCGGCGGCGATGGCGATAACAAGCTTTCCGATTTCTCTTTCCCTTCGACTATGGTACTAATTACTACCTTCCGCAAGCGTAATTTTTCAATCCGATGAATTTTTTCGTGTAATAACTAACGATTACTACGGGAACGCAGATCCCATTCAAGGAGCGAGATCAGAAACCCGAGAACCCATCCGGGTACGAACCCGACCCGACCCAACAGCGGAGCGGGTACCATCCCCGAAACCACCAGGCGTACTATCCTATTCCTCTCCAGCAGCAGCAGCCGCCGCAGCACGTTAGGGAGCAGAAGAAATCGGACGACGGCT
Source organism: Linderniella brevidens (assembly GCA_004919715.1). NCBI lineage: Eukaryota > Viridiplantae > Streptophyta > Magnoliopsida > Lamiales > Linderniaceae > Linderniella > Linderniella brevidens. The sequence goes on from SWDC01000146.1 coordinate 2,138,936, forward strand.
ACAGCTGGCGAAAGTACGGTCAGAAGCAGGTCAAGGGCAGCGAGAACCCACGCAGCTACTACAAGTGCACCTACCCGAGCTGCCCGACGAAGAAGAAGGTGGAGAGGAACCTCGACGGGCACTTGACCGAGATCGTCTACAAAGGGAGCCACAACCACCCGAAGCCTCAGTCCACTAGAAGATCTTCTTCCAATAATTCTATTACACTCTACGGTAGTAGTGGTAATAATAATAATAATAATAATAATAATAATAATAGTAATGGTTTCGGGATCCAAGGACAATCGAACTCGTTCCTCGAGCACGGCCACGTTGAGAACGTGGGAACTCCCGAGAATTCATCGGTTTCTTTCGGGGAGGACGATGTCGAGCACGGTGGCTCTTCGATGAGTAATTCCCGAGACGATGACGAGAATAACGAACCCGAGGCCAAGAAATGGTACGTGTTTTTTAACTTGTTGGAAATAAAATATATAAGTTTATTAAAATGTTATCCACTGCCTTTGAGATTAAGCTTTTAGGTGATATGATCATTCAGCATGGTATCAGAGCTCATGTCATGAGAGATTATGAATACGAATACTTACTACCATCCCTCTAAGAAAATTACAAGTCTAAGGATAGAAAGAAATGAAATCAGCCTAAACGCGAAAGGACGTGTTTGAAATAAAATATATAAATTTAAAATAAGCTTATACTTTTAAGTGAAGTGATCACTCAACATAAGTATTAAAATAAGTGATAATCATCTTCTGATACGTGCCATGTTTTTATTTTTCTCAGGAAAGGCGACATCGAGAGCGAGGGCATCTCAAATTCGGGCAGCAGGACGATTCGGGAGCCGAGAATCGTAGTTCAGACGACGAGCGACATAGACATCCTCGACGACGGCTACCGGTGGAGGAAATACGGGCAGAAAGTAGTCAAGGGAAACCCTAATCCGAGGTAATAAAAGATCACGAAATACTGCAAATTTAAAACCCAAAATTGCAATCAAAGTCCTCACCTTTTTATCCTCTTACAATTATTACCACAGGAGCTACTACAAGTGCACCTCCAACGGTTGCCCCGTGAGAAAACACGTGGAACGAGCCGGCCACGACGCGAGGGCGGTGATCACCACGTACGAGGGCAAGCACAACCACGACGTGCCCGCTGCAAGGGGAAGCGGGGCCTACGCGAGGCCTCCGATTACGAGCACGGAGGTAATAAGGCCCTCCGTAATAAACCACAGCATCAGCAGCAACAATTCGAACAACGGGACGATGATGATGAATAATTATTCTAACACCTCGATAAATAATCGAACGCCTTACACACTTCGAATGACGAACGATTTCGAGTTCTCGGGTTTCGGAGGCAAAACGACGACGAAAGAAGAGCCCGGAGACGAATCTTTTTTTCAATCTTTTCTCAACTGATGATGTGATGGGGGTGTTGTGTTGAATCATGTGAATTAGGATGTGTATTTCTTGATTATTTTTGTTAGGAGACTTTGTAATAAAAGATGTTACATTTATAGAGTGCGGAAAGAATGAATCTTTTTACATGGGAAATGGATTGGATAATCAATCGAATGCTGTAATAAATAAACATTTGTCATCAGATGTAAGTTTGCTTACAGAGTTTGTAGCCGGAGATTAGAGAAGATAAGGCGAGGGAGAAGAAGGCGAAGAACTCCATGCTTATGGCTGAAGCTGAGGCGTCTGTGAATATGTTGTCTGCTCCTTCTCTCATACGGTTTGTTAGGGGGACGGCCGATGATGCGGCTGAGATCAACAAGTATGCAATAATCTGCAGAAATCCAATTTCGGGAATAATAAATGATGAAATTTCTATGTTTTACAAAAAAATAATAATAAACTTAATTATATTTTTAGTTCACATATTTGGAGGATTTGACGTTTTAATGACACCCCGATAATTTTTGGACGATAAGCTTCGAAATTGAAGTAATTTGAGTACTATTACCGTTGTAAACTCAGTTTCAGTACAGAATTAACACTAGAGGCACACTTGACCATTAATCTGGGGAAGAATTCAATTCAATTCAACAACTCCGAATAATTGAAGCACTTTAAGGACAATTAACGCGGAAACATAATTTCAGCTTGGAATTAACACACGTAAAGGTGCAAGATGATAATTAATTTGGTAGAAAACCCATATCATCCGGAGAAATTCAATCCAAGACTCCAAATTGCCACCTCTGATGCCACATAAGATTTTTTTTTTTCAATTGTAAATTGCGTTTTTTTTTCCGGTCATGTAGGTATCCCCACACAACGCCACCGTAGTCTCTACACTATTGCTAGGTTCGGTCTGAATCGAATCTGAACCTCATCGCCAGCTATGGGACGACTACGGCTTCCATCAAAATTAATCATCCCTGGTCCATGGGATCCACCCCAAAATCCCAAAAACAACGATAGTCAAGGTCCTTAGCGGATTCGAACTCATGACCTCCCGCTTGAGAGGTCAGGAACCGAACCGGTGGGTCAAGCCCTTGGTGTTAAATTGCAGTTCACATGTGTTAATTTTTTGTTTCAAATTATGTTTTCTGCATTAATTGTTCTCGAATTGAGTTAATTGTTAAAATCATTGTGCTAAAATTGTGACAATTTAATTTAGGTGCCATTAAAATATAATTTAGTTGTCATTAAAATATCCCTCGAAGATATGCAATTGACTAAAAAAATTTGATCCTAAATAAAAGGAAGAAAATGTACCTGATCGCCGAAAAAGTCAACCAACGCCACGTTCTGCCGTGAAAACATTTCCCGGCCGGTGGAGTTCTCGTGAAAGTGTCGGAAGCTTTGAAATCCGGTGTATAACAGCGAAAGAATCGATATTGCGACCAAATACCTGAGGTGGATGATCATCGGCGACGATTATTTACAGGCATAGAAACAAACATAAGAAATGTTCCCGAACCTGTATTCCTCGTAATTGTCGAAATTTCTCCAATCGCCGTGTCTGTTGGTCACCATGATGAGGAACGCAATTACGGAGAATATCAGTCCCACGCCGCGGAGAGCCAGAGATCCTTTCTTTATTAGATCCTCTCTCTTCCACCTCCGGACAATGTCCGCCACCCCGGCTCCGCCGCCGCCGGATCCTCCTCCAGCCTCCACGTCCACGGTGGCGCTCGCCGGAGGCGGGGGTACGGGGGTCGCCTTTTCTTGGTCGGATTGCTGTTCGTTGGGATTTGTCATGGATGCAATCTCGAAAAGCTTTTGTGGGATTTGATTCTTGGCCACGTAAATTGGATGTCAACGAATCAACGAAAAAGTCAATAATTAGGAAAATTTCTATGGATGGTGGTTTTTTTTTTTTGGTTATTATTATTATTATTCTCCTTTCTTCTTGTTCTAAGTTGCTCCTCTGGTTTATCTCTGACAGCTCAGCTTTGGTGTATTTTTCTTTTAGTTCATTATCTGTCCTTTTCGTTGTGTTTCATAATATTTCATTAAAAAAAAATTGTCTTCCCAAAGGGGATTTTGGATTGTAATAGATGGTTTGTGGGGGGTGGGATCAGAGAGAGACGACGACCAACTGTAATATAACGAACTTTATATGATGAATAGTGATTGGGCCTCCCGTCGATTGAGAAAGCCCATATAATAATACTGGGCTTTATTTTTAAAAGCCCATTAAATATTTTTATTTTTTTTTTCTTTTATCTTTGTCATATATGCATTGCAATCTTTGCGTCGATGGCAACATTGCTTTTGTCATTTACAAGAACCTTACACGTTGTAATAGTCTCTGCTTCTGCAAATCAATAGATTTCTTAAGGGAAGAATAAGATACATAACAAAATATTAGTGGTGTGAAAAACATTAGTTATTTAGAACCAAAAAAAAGAAATTAATTAAGGAGAGGAAAGGAGAAAAATAAGGCTTGGGGAGATGGATATAGGAGAGGCAAATGTGGGGTCATTTGTGCCATTATCACATTGGATATGTTTTAGTGGTCATTCTCCTCAATCAATAAACGCAAAAAAAAAAATAAAAAAAAATTCTGATTCTCTTGCATGATTCGCACGTTGCTTCTCATCATAATCATAAGAAACAATGAAATCCAAACCCGAAAATGAATCGAAGGAGTCATTCTCTTGATCGTCCTTGTTTGATTCATCCCATTTCATAATTGTATATATTGATCACAAAAGCAAACATTGTTTATCATGGGAGCTGCGTGTTCGTGCCATTGTGGTAAAAAGTTCGACGGATTTATTACCGAGGAGGGAGAAGAAAGAAGAGATACCGTTGAGAACGTCGTCAGGAGGGGCGATTATGGGGCTCGTATTAGGCTTCGAGGGTCCTCGAGATGTGTTTCTATGTTCACACAACAAGGAAAGAAAGGACATAATCAAGATGCTATGACCGTTTGGGAGGTACAATCTTTCAAATTAAATGAAATATACACGATATAATATATATATATATATATATATATATAAATATAGATATATCACTTCCAATTATTGATACCTGTTGATATATCTATCCCACATCGGATAATTCAACTCGACTGATTCAATTAACATATGATAGAGCCAATTTCATCTGTTACCAATTGATTTTATGATGAATTCCCCAATTTCTGATAAAATTTCTTCTTCAGAACTTCTCGGGCGATAAAGATATGTACTTGTGTGCGGTGTTTGACGGGCACGGCCCTTCGGGGCACAACGTGGCGCGTCGCGTCCGAGATTCATTACCTGCCAAGATCTCCGCTTCCTACAAGCAATCGAGCTTCGACGGTAAGAACGCGGTCTTAGAAATCCAAGAAAGCGCGATAAACGAGGACGAAACGGGAAGCCCCGAGTCGGAAAACCCTTTGTTTCTTTCATGGAAATCCCGGCTGATCATGTGCTTCGAGGAGACGGACGAAGAGCTCGAGGCCGACCCTTCGATCGAGAGCTACTGCAGCGGCACGACCTCCGTGTGCGTGCTTAGAAAGGTTACTATTTTTCATATACCGTAAAGAAAGAAAGAAAAAAAATCGCCAGATTAATGGCTGATTGTTGAGGAGCAATAATTGTCCCTGCTGAGAGAGCGATATATAACCGTGGCGCTGACTGTTGTACGGTTTAAGGGTCAGAGTTGCATCCTCTGGCTTAGCGGTGGGCACTTGATCCTACACTGATATTTCTCGTTCGATTTCAGGGCGAACACCTAATAATTTCGAACCTTGGCGATTCCCGAGCCGTTCTATGCACGCGGGACGAGAACAACGCGATCGTCTCCGAGCAGCTCACGGTCGACCTAAAACCGAATCTTCCGAGTAATTGAATTATAGCTCTTATCTCTTCTTCCCCGCCCTTTTTTTGTACATATATTTATACGAATATTAGATTATATGTATATATATATATGTGTGTGTGTATCAGATGAAGCGGAAAGAATACGAAGCTGCCAAGGGCGAGTGCTAGCGATGGACGAGGAGCCGAGCGTGTACAGAGTTTGGATGCCCGACAGAGACTGCCCGGGCCTCGCCATGGCGAGGGCTTTCGGCGACTTTTGCCTGAAAGACTTCGGCCTCATCTCGACGCCTCAAGTCACCTACCGGAAGCTCACCGAGAGAGACGAATTCGTCGTCTTAGCTACAGACGGGGTAAGCAAAAAGATAATAAATTTAGGCTGTGTTTGGTTTAAGGAAACTAGGATGGAAAATAAAATTGGAGAGAAAATGGTTTAATGAGTTTTTATTTCGTTTTCCTTACCATTTGGTGAAAAAATTAGTTTTCCTTAGCTTTAAGTGTACATTAAGCTAGATTTTCTTTTCTTTTCTTCAATCAACCAAACATAAAAAGTAGTTTTTCTTTTCCATTTCATTTTCCTTTCCCAACTAATTTCCACGAACAAAACACACCCTTAAGGAAAAATTATTCAAGAGAATTTATTTAGCGAATGCGACAGTGGAATATGATTTATTGCAACAGATATGGGACGCGCTGTCCAACGAGCAAGTGGTGAGGACCGTGGCGTCTGCCCGAGAGCGGTCCTCGGCGGCGAGGCTTCTCGTGGAAAAGGCCGCGAGGGCGTGGAGGTACAAGTTCCCGTGCGCGAAGGTCGACGACTGCGCGGCAATTTGCCTGTTCTTCAAGCGTCCGCGTCCTTTTATTACGAAGTCGGCGTCCGAGGTTTCTCGATTGAGCTTGAACTACAACGTCGGGAGCGCGAATAGCGGCGACGACGGGCTCGGCACGGTTTTGGACTGGAAAGGGGACGGGCGGGTTGAAGACGGCGGCGATGGGTCGACGAGGAAACGCGGGATTGGGAGGAAGAAGAAGAAGAAGAAGAAGAAGAGGACTGTGCTTGATGATGGAGAGAGATGAGATGAGTGTTTGTTGGCCGAGTTAATTTTTTTTTCTCCCTATTTTTCTTTCCCCTTTTGAAAGTAAAGGTGTATATTTATATATATTGTTGTATAATAGCATAGGGGTGGGTCTTTAAAAAAATGGACTTCTAAAAGAACAATATCTTAATATCTTGAGCTTCACCACATACTCCAATTTAAAGGAAATATTCGGCATTTTACACGGTAAGTCTCCTATTGTATAAATGGATCTCATGATACATAAGGGGATCTAACAGTATTTTTGTCATTCTATTGTTTAAAAGGGTTCAGTCCTATTGCGTAAAAGTGTCATGTGACCCCTTAGCACGGGACCTTTACTAGGAAAAAAAGTGTTTGTAATCAGAAATTGAACCCCAGACTTAGTACCGATGACTGACTACCACAATTAGCATATTTGTTTCCATGTGGGGCCCATTGGTAAGGATGTAATAGCCATTTTACTTTGAGGGCCATTTTTTCAGAGCAAATCCTAAGATTTTCACATTTACTAAATTGATCATAGGATTTCAAGCAATTCCTAATGAAAAATTGAAGCTTTGAAGCTTTTGTTAGATAGAAGAACAAGGAGAACCTTAAACATTTGTCTGTCTGAATATGAAGATAGTTGGTCTCTGAAGAGAAAATGCATGCATCACAGCAAGTGGAAGAGCAGCTCGTTCCACACGTCGGGAACGCCGGGCAAGCACCAGTGGATGCAGTCCGAGTAGCTCGAGGGGTTCGCCGTTTTCTCGGGGCTCAATGGCTCCCAAAACTTGCGGTAGATTGTGGGGTGCCCGTCTTTTCTGTACTCCGAGAGCTGAGTGATGTTGAGGACGGTGACCTTCGGACCGAGCCCGCTTATTACATCCTCGACCATCCTCATCGTGGGTAAGTCCGAGCCCGATCCCCAGTATTTCTCGTCTCCTATTGGTTGTTTCTCGTCGTAGCAGTTTCCTTCGCTTCCCGGTGCCCACTCTTCTTTCCTGTTTATAGTTTTGATGAGGTTATTACACTCTACTTGAAAAAGATTTAGGTAAGAAATAGAAAGGGCGAATGCCGTTTTTGCTACCCCAATGTTTGGTGAATGAGCGTTTTTTGGTCCCCCCACGTTTTGATATGCCACTTTCAGTACCGTTACCGATTTTGGATTTTTTTGGTCCACCGGTTAATTAAATCGTTACTTTGGACGGAATTACGGGTTGGGCAGGTCCCCCTTTCTTCGGCCTGCAAAATTGCTCTGGACCAACCCGACCCGTAATATTTGCTGGCCCAATCCGTAATTCCATCCAAACTAACGGTTCAATTAAGCGATAGACCAAAATCGATAGCATTGGGGGACTAAAGGTGACATTTCGGAACATGGGGGCAAAAACGGACTTCTCCCAAAAAGAAACAAGTTCTTGATGCAAAAGAATCCCAGTTTGATATGAGGTTGAATTTTGTTCGAATGCCAAATATGAAGCGGGTGGGGCGGGGCGGGGCGGGGCGGGGCGTACCATAGATGCGTGGGTGACATCGTAACGAAGAAAACCTTCTTCTTCGACGGATCCACGTTGAGTGCCACCCAATTAGCCCACGATTTCATCACGAATTCCATGCCACCGAGCCCACTTATTTCTTCGCAGACCTCATTTTCTTCTTCGCTCCACCTTAAATTGTGTTGTTAGTAATATAGCAAGTTTATTGAATTTTGCACAGATTATGATGGCAAAAGTAGACTTACAAAATCTTGACAGGGCCCTGCCTCCACCACAAGTAAGAATTAAAGATCAATACATCAGCTCCTTCCCACCTCGACGAGTGCCTTAAAATTGCATCTGGCCGTAAAATTCTTTCGCTCGTTCGGTGATCGACCGCGTCGTCGCAGTTGGATTCCACGAGAAGCGGTGCCCAAAGGAACTCCACCGTCGCATTATAATTCTGAAAAAGTATATACATCAAGGCATGTTTAGAGAAAAAGAATCCTCTTGAATTGCTTAAAGTTTCTTTACCTCTGCTCTAAAAATCGTAAGCTCTGAGTTCGGTGTGATGGATCGTTCTTCGGCAGGAACCGAGGAATACAGCATACACAACAACGATATCCATTGCCCTCTATTCAACGAATCCCCAACAAACATTAACCTATTCCCTCTTATCTTCTCCAGCATTTCAAGAGCATCCCACCTTTTTGCATCAAGATGCAAGAAAACAACAATGATTCATATGAAACACTAAAATAATTCAACAGATTTGCAAGTTGATGCTAATTAAGAGTTAAGTACAAGCTAATCAAGCACCACAATACCTCTTCAAGTTGCAGTTTTTGGGCTGCCATCTCCAAAACTGGTAATCAGTATCGGGCCTACCGTGCTTGTGGCAAGCCAATTGATCGGACATGTAAGGACATTTCGATTCGCTGTACAACGGGCGCGAAGTGTTATCGAAAATCCATTTCCCGGAGAATAAATCGCAGCTGCTTTTGTCCTCTGGTTTTGCAAAATCTGCCCTGTAAATAGCAGAAACGGATCTCCTCCCACTATACTCTACAGTGGAGCTGCACTTGGTGTCCTTATCTAAACCAGCTGCAAAAATTTCGCACAAATCAATGCCGAAGAAAATGCTATTCGCGAGGCTAATCGCATTTTGATGTCACAATTACGCGATTCCAAAGGTCATCGAAACCCACTCATCAACAGTAACTAGGTTTAAATTTCACATACCTGGATCTTTCTTTGAAAGATTAACGTTGTCGACCGGCGTAAAACCGAGTAAAGGAGCACTAGATCTTCGCCGGATATCGATTGCATCATCATTAGATCGATCTCGGTGAATCCCACTGATGCTCGACTCGTTGTAGAGTACCGTGAAAACTATGAAGACGAACAATACGAGGGATACACATGGAATGTGTGTTCTCTTCTTCTGCCATCTCTGCATTTTCTTCCCAAGCATGACCCCGAGAGAGAGAGAGAGAGAGAGAGAGGGAGAGAAGAGAGATCCCAGTGATTCTGATGCTAATTTCAAGGATTTGGTCAGCCGACAACGACTTGTGTCGTGGAATATTTGGAGAAACACGAGAGAAAAAAATCGGATTTTGGTGGTTACCGTTGAGTAAAACTTCGTTTTTAATAGTTTAAGCAATATTATATCCTTATATCGATACTTAAAATATGTAACTTTCTTGGAGAAATGAGGCAAAAGGGACAGTTGAGCCCTTTAAATTCTTTGATCGTAACTCCTCACACTTCTACCAATTTTCATATGATTTTCATTTTCAATGTCAAAGGAGTCCCAAAATTACTAAATTAGGTTACTATATCTAATTCCCATGTTTTTTTATTTTAAAAATTTTATAATTGTAAACATAGATCACTAAGTAACGTATCTGGTTTCTTTTGGATCATCGGTGAATTTTTCGGCAAAAATCGCGGGAAATCTAACGTGTTCATTGACGTGGCTGCTAACATGCCATCGAACACATCGAATTTTCGGAGATTTTTTCGCCGGAAAAATTCATCGATGACCCAAATGAAATCAGATACGTTACCTAGCGATCTAAATTTGCAATTTTAAAAAATGAAAACCGGTATAGTTAGTGACATAATTTAAGTAATTTGACCTATCATGTAACGATGGCGAAATCAAATGAATTTACACACATTTGTTTTAATACTAATATCCCACGATGAACAAGTATCCCAAATAATGACGTAATAAAAATAGGAAACCCAAGCCCTTCGTCAGCTTCCTTAAATCAACCTACTAAACCACAGCTAACGCACCAGAATTATCCAAGCTAACCCTGCTAATCCCACGCCTATTAACAACACGCTTTTTCTTAATCACCTCAAAATCCACCTCCTTATTACCACCACCACCACCACCACCACTCACGCCGTTAAATCCCTTACCGCCGCCGAACGAGCTCTGCCTGTTATTATTACCGTCCTTCGCAAGCATCCTCGCGATCCCCGAATACTGCAATGACTCCGCAATCTGCAGAGCCCCAACGCCCTTATTCGTCCTCGCCTCGACATCGGCCCCTTTCTTCAGCAGCAGCTCGACGACGTCCACGTGGCCCGCTTCAACGGCGCACAGCAACGCCGTGTAGCCCTCTTTGTCCTTCGCGTTCACGTCGATTCCCTTTTCGATCAAGGCCCGAGCCACCTCGGCCCGGCCCTTAAAACAAGCCCGATGAAGCCCGGTCCACCCGTTTTGATCCCGACCATTGATCGAAGCCCCGCTTTCCAACACCCTCAGGACCATCCTCAGCTCCCCTTTGCTCGCAGCCACGCAGAGGCTGTCTCCGAGCCGGAGAGCATCGAAGAGCTTCCCGTGCCCGTTTTCCGCTGCAATATCGTATGCTGTTTTCCCCGATTTGTTCCTCACGTCTTTATTAGCTCCCTTGAGCAGCAAAAGCTTCACCATGTACTCGTCCCCCGAGCCCGAAGCCACGTGCAGCGGTGTGTCTCCGTAGCTCGAGTTCCTCACGTCGGTTCGAGCCGAGCTAGCCAGTAGGAGCCGAGCACAGTCGACCCTCCGCTCTTCCACGGCTAAGTGCAGTGCAGTGTTCCCATCTTTCGTGAGCGAATTTACGTTAACGCCCTTGAGCAACAGGTGCTTTAAAACCTCCACGTGTCCGTTGCCCGATGCCAAGTGTATCGGGCCCCACGCGGAGGACCTCGACTTCTCGGGGCTCGCCCCGTGAGCCAATAGGAGCTCGGCGATCAACGCGTCGCCCGTGGCTGCGGCGGCCTCGAGCGGGCTCGAGCCCGATCGGCCGTGGGCTGCCTCCACGTCGGGGTCGAACTCGAGCAGGAGCTGGACCAGATCGGCCCTCCCTTGGGAGATCGCCAGGTGGAGCAACGATTGGCCGTCGGGGTCGGTGGAGTCCGCGGATCTCCACGCGGGATCGCTCCTCTCGAGGACCTCCCTGAGCTCGTCCATGTAGCCCTTGTTGACCAGGTGGGTCAGGACCCGCGAGCCCACGAACACGATCTTGATCCCGGTGTCCGAGTACACCTGCTTCTTCTTGTTGGTAAACCACTCGTTGGGGACCGGGTCGTGGGTCGAGCCCGAGCCCTTGACCGAGGCACCGGGGGCCACCACGCTCTGGAGCACGATCGAGTCGTCGGAGTGTGGGAACTGCTCGGGGAGGTTCGAGTTCGGTGGCAACGAGTAGGCGATTTCTAGGGTTTGTGAGGTGAGGGGGAGGATTATGCCCGATTGGGGATGGATGGTGTAGCGGGTCTTGTTCACGGGTTGGACCCGGTAAGCCACGGGCATCGTGTGCATCACGTTGCGTAGGGTTAGCGTACCGTAGCAACGTTGGCCCGGTTCGATTCTTATGGCGACTACGTTCGATGGTTCCAAGCTTATGAGCCTATCCATGGCTTGTGTGTGTGTGTTGTGTAATAGGAGATCAAATTAGGGTTTTCTTTTTTTTTTTTTGGGCTCAATAAGGTTGTAAGAGCATCTTAGTAATCGGTGATCGGAAATCAAGAAATGGGGTTTGGTGGGATTTGTAAGGAGGAGGTAGATATATGAAGGGTTTTAGTATATTAGAGGCCGGCGAATTTAGGGGGAGCTTTGGTGCCATTTGTTGGGGAGTTAAAAACAATGTGGACTTGTTCTATTATGTGTCCGACTTGCGATAGATTATGTCCGTATATTCAAGAAACGGTCGATGGGCTTCTTATTAGGTCTTTTTGTATTCTTTCTTAAGGGTCGTTTTCTTGATTGTCTTTGCTCTTAGTTGATGATGTAAGGAAGGATGAAAGAGACGCACGATGCTGCTACATCGAGCGAGGGAATATGACATATGGGGTTCCGTTTCTTGTTATTTTCGTGCACCAAGATAATAATTTAGGGGAATGTTGTGATATTGAGAGAATCAAGTGGAATGTATTTTAATAAAATCTTCATTTTATGTGGACTGTATGATGGTATATGTTCAACATTGTTGTTGGTGTTGAGGACTCTAGCGGTATATGCTAATTAAATATATTTTATTTAAGAAATGAAGTGGGATCGTGACGTTTTTAAAATTTAAATGTGTTACAAGGTGTCGCAACTTACCAAGTCAATAAAAAGGAAAAAAAAAAGTGCAGGGACCCTTTTTTTTTTTAATTAAGTTACTGAATTAGTAATACGTGTAAGCAAAAGAATCGCGGAATGAAAAACATATGTTAGTTCGTCACTAAGCTATAATTTTGAATTAAAACGGCCACAAGTTGTATTGTACAGCAAAACATATGTAACGCATTTCATAATTAAGTTATAATTTTGAATTAAAACGGCCACAGGCGCACAGTTGTGTAATTACCACAGACAGCCATGTCCGGATCATTAATTTAATTTCACGAACAAGTAAAAGGTTTAATTTTTTTATTTTGTGATGCAGAGTACATAATTAGATTACAAGTTTACATTGGTATATTTTTTTTTCTGTCGGAAATTCTTGGTCTAAATTACAAGATATTTTGTTTCAATAACTTGTAAATAGCATTTGAGGGAATTGGAAGCTCAGCGCAAGTAGTCACATCCAAAACAACACAAAGACTTACGACAACTAGAAAACTAACACGGCAATAACGAAAGCAACCGCAAATCACTTGGACTTGTGAAAGCTCTCCTTTAAGCTGCTGCAGCATCTCCTTCATGAAGAAGCATCTGATCAAAATGCCACACTCCTGCATTTTCATAACCACATATATTCATTACACAAGAATTCGATCGAAATTGTGGGGACAGAAGAAGAAGCTCGAAAGATGAATACAAGATCGTCCAAAGAAAGATCTATGCATACCATGTCCTTTGCCCACTCTCCTCAGTTGTGCGACGTATTCCGAGATTTTCTTGATAGCTTCGACCTGGTAAATGCATTAATTTGTTTGAATGAGTTACAATTTGTATATAAACATATAGTTTCAAGCGGGGGAAGTCTTAGATTGAAGCAATTATCACCTGCTCTTCCAAGAATTCGCTCTCAATAAAATCTGCAAGCTGAGGATCATTGTTCTCATCAGCAACCTGATGCATGAGATCAGAAACAATTTCATCAGTTTAGAGATTCGAATCGCGTTAAAGGGTTAACGGATCTTACGCTGTGGAGCTTCAGAAGCTTCTCGTTGGTTAATTTCTCCAAAGACAGAGCAAGTTCCATTGCTGCATTCGAAATACGTTCAAGAGGGTGTAATCGAATCTTAGAGCCCAAAATTCAAGCAACGAATGCCAGCAGAGGAAGATAAAAATCTATATATACCGTGTAAAGCATCGCCCTTCTCGCTGTGATCGAACTCCGAAGGTGGATTATTTAAGCTAAATAGCTTCACTCTTCCTCCTCTCTTGTTCTGTATTATACGAAAGCAAAACGCACAAAGAGTTTCTGAAAAGATGATTATTGCAGGTTATGAAAAATCTTGTCTTCTACCTGATATTCCATTAACTTCACAGCGTGCTCTCGTTCTTCTTCACTGGCCTCCTTAAAGAATCTGCCCAAAACCACACACAGTCACTCAGTTACACATTCAAGAACCAATTTAGTACAGTAAAAGATGGGGAAATTCTTACTTTGCAAGGCCTTTAAGAGCAACATTATCTCTATCGAAGTATGCATACAGAGCATGGTAAACGTACGACACAGAGTACTCCACGCTGAAACACAAAAAAAGGGGGTTTAGGTTTAGGCAATCAAACACTCAGATCTGAACAATAAAAAATTAACGGTTTAACACCAGAAAAATAAAGTAAAGCTTACTTGATCTGTTCATTAATGGCAGCCTCGCAGTCATCGGCATACCTCTGGCGAGCGAGCGATGCGTTGTGAGCCGCCGGGACCATGAAATCGTCTCTCTTAACCTCATCGAACGGTTGAAACACAACGCCGGTCAATTGCACGGAATTGTTCTGATTCGAAGCCCTGAGTACGATGCCGTCGACGCGCTTTTTCGCCAGGAAATTAGAACAGGAAAATGAACTGAGTGTTTTGGGGGAAGCGTTCGACGAGGGACCAAGAGAAGGGGAGCCCTGAAGAGAAGGCATCGAGAGAGCTGTAATTGCCTCAGCCACCATCGTACTTCGCATTCTTCAGCAGGCAATTGAAATGGGCTACTAAAGGGGAAGATTTTGAGGGAAAAGCTCGAGCGATGATGTGTGCTTGTCTCTGTGTGTGTGTGTGTGTGACGATGGGCTCTGGTTTTATGCGAGTGGCCGACTGAGACACGACTGCAGCTCATCCAACTAGGGTTGGACACGTGGATACGAGGCGTGTGGCGAGCTCGTGGCCTGATCCCGAAATTTGTGGCGTTTGGTGTTCCAAGAAAGATATCTCGAAGAGTCGTGCCAAACGGTATCTTTGCGTGTTCACACTTGGAAATTTGTTTGTTTGGTAGTGAATAATTTGAGGTGTTTGCTGGACAACTAGCTTTGCTCTTTAATCTTTAATCTATTGGTGCAGAAAATTCACTATATATATATATATATATATTTTAATGCTTTCATCATTGGTAAGTTACTAGAAAGAAAAAAAAGAAGCAATAACAAAAGCAACGCATATCAAGCAAGACGTTCAATTTTAGGTTTAACTGTATTTTCAATCATGTATATTTTGGGAGTTTAATAAGACCCTTAAATTCAACAATTTTAGAATAATAAGTTTGAAATTGAAGCAATTTGAGGATAATTAACGCTGAAAATCCAATTTCATCCCGTAATTAACACGTGTGAGCCACGCATAACAAATAATTTGAGGGACATTCTTACGCAGCGTTAAAAAAACCTTCGTCAAATCAGCATCACCAACGAATTGATTGAGAACAATTAATGCCTGATACCTAATTACAGCTTCAAAATTAATACGTGAAGTGCATACCAATTTAATTGTTAAGTACTGTTCAAATTCTGTATTGAAATTAGGTTTAGTGTTAATGTTCCCAAATTATTTCAACTTTGAAACCTTATTTTCTTAAAATTATAACTCCATAATATGTCTTTAATCCTTGTTTTTGCATAGCAAAAACCCGTCTTGCCAGCCCATTTTCGAGGCATCTCCATCAATTTTTTTACACAGAGCGATATTTCACTCCACTTTTCAGAACTTCTCCACGCTTACGCCATCTCTAAGAACCTCGTAAGCATCTCTGCTCCTAGATTTCTTCATCCCCGCGGCGAAGTACACCTTCGACTTCTCGCAGGAGATGCACGTCACTTTCGTCCACACGATCGCCTTCGTCTTGATACCTTCCACGTCAGCAAGCCTGCCCCTCTCCAGATAACCCGTGACCGTCGTCGAGAAACGCAGCACCGACGAATCCCTGTAGCCCACTTCGCACGTGGAAGGTATGTAGACCGTGATCTTCCCCGTCCCCTCGTCGAGCTCGTAGTTGGTGGAATCCCGCGGGAAGATGCCCACCGGTAGGTCGTGCTCCTTGAGGAGTTCCGGCAACGGCTTCTGCATTTTTCCTGGGAAAAAGTAGGGGATTTTCGGGAATATTTAAGTAAATAGCATCTTTGAACAAATGGGTTTTATAGAAATGTCCTCCGGTGATTGGAAAGACTGTTATACCCTTACTAATTGGGGCTCATACAACATGCTATATGGTTATGTTTAACGCGAAGCGTGTAAAGGTGGGCGGGTGAATTGTAGCACATTGGCTGCATAGTCAGTAATCCAAGTAATAGGTCATGGGTTGTTGAAATAGTCAGTAATAGGTCACGGGTTCAAATAGTCAGTAATCCAAGTAATAGAGAACGGGTTCAAATCCCTACTACAACAATTTTAAATGAACTTTGTTTGTATAAAAGGGGTACCTTGTTACATAAAGAGTATGCTGCCATCAGGATACCCTTTATATAGCAGGGTACCCTCCTAGCTGTAAAGGGTGGTACCATGTTATATAAAGTGTTCTGTAAAATGATGAAAACAACCTTAAAATTAAGGCCATTTAGAAAAATCGGGGCTAATTTTAAAAAATTTGATTCGGTGGAAGGACATTCTTTTTAAAATCCATTGGTCGAGATTTTAAAACAAGGGGCTTTGAAAAAGTCAGCTTCAAATAGATAGAATCAAGTTCTACATCTATAGATGAAGCAGAAAAAGGCATGGAAGGTGTGAATTTTTGTGAACTCACTCACCCTTTAACTTGTTAACCAACCATTTGGCTCCGCCTTCGATGCTCGTGGACAACGACTGCAAAACACAGAATATAACAGTAACACCTATCAGTCTCTACATATACAAGATGTATGAACACCTTTGATCTCTTTGGTGCATCATAGAAAATTGAATGATACTTCACGAATGTAAATGCGAAGTATGGTACAAAGATTACGTATAACTGCTCGAACAGGCGTGTTATTACATATTTAGCACACAGAATCATCACAACTCAAGTTTTAGTACATATTTAGCACACGGAATCATTGAAACTCTGAGTTTTTAAACTTCCAGAGCAAGTAGGGAAGGGCATGGCAAAGGCCCAACGATACTTACATCCAAAAAAAATGCAGATTCGACGATCGCACAACGGTTTTTCTAGGAAGCATCTAAGGAAATCAATTAGTTAACTTTATGTAATGATAGCAAAATTCTAACGAGAACTGAACCTTCAAGAATTGAGCTACAGCGCTAAATCATCACAAAATCTTCGAAGGAGGATACAGATTCAGTGACTTACCAAATTCGAATAGCATGAGTCGGATAAGCAGACAAAAAGAAAAGGAAAAAAGAAATCGAACCTTCGAAAACATTGCTGGAAAATTCGTAGTTTAAAACCTAATATTAAAACAGGAGAATCTTACGTTGATATCATCGCCAACGGAGCTAATTTCTTTGTTGGCTCTTTGGCCCAACCAGTACGAACCAACCTTGTTCAATATCTGATCCATTTGCAGCAGAATCGCTCCGGAAATTGGTGGAAATGTTATAAAGGTTCAATAAAATTGTGCGTCAATTCCTCCCCCAGCACCCTCCAAGCCCTAATTTTGCGAGAGAGAAATAGAGAGAAGCTTCTTTTATTTGACCGTTTCAAATTTCTTTAGCTTTGCTGTTAAGCATCGTAGAAATATCGTACTCTGATGTCGACCAATGTGGCTTTGAGTCCTTGAGCTGACTTTGATTTTTTTCCCGTTTATTTATTATTTTGGATATCCACATGGTAAAGTTATATTTGACAAGGCATGGCAACCATTATTAAGCCCCCAACAATTGACCCGTTCCTTCTATTTGAAATGGGCAAATGATTTTGAATATAATTATTATGACACAAATCTCACAAAAAAAAAAGTTTATACGATGTATGGGATAAGACTCAATTGACTTTTTTTTTTACAATATTTATTCCCACTCAATCGGCTAGAGGCTTTGAACAATATTTTGAATGATTAATTCCCGAAATCAGATGAAGATATTGCACTCCCTTCCCCTCTAACAACAAAAGTCAAAGATCTATGTGGTTTGACTCCACTCTAGATTGAAAAGTCACGGGCTTTACCCGCAGGTCATGCCCCTCAAAGACCATAATTGACTCACTTACAACGAAATAATGTGAAGATTTAATGAATAAATAAGAAGAGGTCGAGATGGTAGGTTACTGGTCAGGACTTCACCTCGTAAATCATAAAGGTCATAACGTCTACACACCAATATATCTTGTGAACCTATCAAACGTCCACAAAGATGATCCAGTGAATACATGTTTCGATTTTCAGACGCTAAGTCTCATATTCGAATCACATTATTGACTTTGACTATCGTGTTAGGTGGGAGTGAGACATGTCACTTAGTTCCATGTGAATCAGTCTTATCTTTGCAATGTGTAGCTCATCTAATTGCCGAGAATATCAATGGATGTTAAAAAATCATTATCGAACATTGAGTAATATGGTTTTTATGATTGGCATAGTTATGACGTTCATGTTTCAATGTTTCTCGAAGTTATTTGATCTTTTGGGGTTATCGTGTTAAAAATAATAAAAATCAACACGCACAAGAACAAAAGTATATTCATGTTAATTTCTACCACCATGATAATCAATCATATCCACACCTAACGCAACCCTCCCCTCCATTATACATCTGCACCATACTATCCATTCCACGCGTCCCACACACCTCTACTACTACGTGTTTCTTTTTCATTACATTATTTATTATATTTATTATATACGTATATTCCGTGCAAAAAATCTTTGAAAAATTTAATAAAAAAGATAGAGATTCTATGGACAAGGCTCATAGTCATCCTTATTCCAGGCTGTAATATATATAGTACTTGTCATCAATTTATTTCGTCCCATATCATTTTCTATACTTTTATTTTTATATTGAAAGACCCTCATTCCGTGTATTTGTTCATCTTGTCCCCTTCTTCGATCCTTCCTCCACCATTTACAATCATTTTATTCTCTTCTTTAATATATAACGCGGCGATTTTTTCGTCTCATCTCATCTCTAAATAATAAGAAATATAAAAAAATCAAACGCAGCCTATTAAGGATTTTTTTTTCTTCTCTCTCTCTCGACTTGATTGTATTGAATTCAATTTTCTCCTCGTCGATCGATGGCCGATCAAGGACACGGATTCGAATCGCCGGAGGGCCACCGCCTTTGCGTCAACAACTGCGGCTTCCTCGGCAGCCCGTCGACGCAGGACATGTGCTCCAAGTGCTACAGGGACCTCACCGCCGCGGCGGAGCCCGCGCGCCACATGACGCCGTCGACGTCTCCGGCGCCGACGAGACCGCGCGTGGAGGATCCTTTGAGGCCGCCCGCGGGAGCAGCTCGCGCCGCCCTGTCTGCTCCGGAGACGGGGAGGTGCGCCGCGTGCCGGAAGAGGACCGGGCTGACGGGGTTTAGGTGCCGGTGCGGGGCCGGGTTCTGCGGGGCCCACAGGTACCCCGAGAGGCACGGGTGTCCGTACGACTACAAGTCCGCCGGGAGAGAGGCTATCGCGAGGGAGAATCCGGTGGTCAGAGGCGAGAAGCTTTCTTACAAGATCTGAGGACGGCGAATCGTGGCCGTTGGTTTATTGATCACGATGATGATGATGATGATCCCTTCTCTGCTCTTTCTCTGTATGTATTTCATTGCACCTGTGAACAGTTTGGTCTTTTTTTTCCTTTTCCTTTTTCCCTTCATTTCCACGGCATGTGAGAATCATATTTAAAACCCTAAAATATATATGTTCTGCATTATATGGCATTGTCGATGGCGGAAAAGTAAATTGGTTAATAGAGAAAAAAAATGGACCAAAACTTGCATATTGATTCATGTCGAAGCATTATCCTCATGTAATAAAACAGAAAAGGATTGAATTTATTTACATATATAATTTAATTACTATTATGAAATAATTGTTTGATGTTTTTAGGTGGATGTCCATGTCAAGCAACTAATGGACAACAACATTATTCAAGAAGAAATAATTGAGCAAAGAGGTGTGTATGAGTCATTGTATTTTGGCATTGGGACTAAAAGTCATGAGAAATAATTGAGCAAAGAGCTGTGTATGAGTCATTGTATTTTGGCATTTTGTTTACAATTTTCCCTATATAAAGAGGCTTCTTATTTGATGTAAGATGTACATAAGAAATAGAGATTCACATATGTTATAAAATAAGTATTTCACAACACGTTATCAGCACGAGCGCTCTCCGGCAACGATCAACCTCCGGACAAGATTTTATATAACTATAATCGAGGAATTTCTCTGATGGAAACAAACATGTGCAATGGAGAATTATGTCTTGCAGACTGTGCAACGACTCATACGATTCTGAAGAATAAGAAATATTTCGATTATCTTGAAATGAAAGAAACAAGTGTTATTACAATATCGGGTAGCACAAATATAATTGAAGGCTCCGGAAGAGCCAACATTTTACTACCCAGAGGAACAAGGCTGACAATTGAAAACGCCTTATATTCTCCTAAGTCTCAAAGAAATTTATTGAGCTTTAAAGTTATTCGACATAACGGATATCATGTTGAGACTGCAGAAAAGGGAGATAAAGTTATTCGATTACAAAGGGGGTTTCTAATGATAAAAGAATTATGGAAACATTACCTTCCTTTGACTATGGGTTGTATTACACATATCTTAGAACGATCGAATCGTATGCTACCGTAAACCAGAAGTTTACTAATGACAGTACATTTAATATTTGGCATGACCGGTTGGGCCATCCCGGTGCAATTATGATGCGGAAAATAATTGAGCATTCACGTAGGCATTTAATGAAGAACCAGATGATTCTTCAAAGTAATGAATTATCATGTGTCGCTTGCTCTAAAGGGAAGTTAATTATTCGGCCATCACCAGCGAAAATAAAGAATGAATCCATAACATTTTTGGAGCGTATACATGGTGATATTTGCGGGCCAATACATCCATCATGTGGACCATTTAGGTATTTCATGGTATTAATTGATGCATCGACTAGATGGTCCCATGTATGTTTGTTGTCAACACGCAACATGGCGTTTGCGAGATTGCTTGCACAAATGATCCGACTAAGAGCACATTTTCCAGATTATCCGATAAATAAAATACGCCTTGATAATGCTGCTGAATTTACTTCCAAGGCATTTAATGATTATTGTATGTCTATCGGAATTAATGTTGAGCATCATGTGCCACATGTTCATACGCAAAACGGTCTTGCAGAATCGTTGATTAAGCGCTTGCAATTAATTGCAAGACCATTATTGATGAAGTCGAATCTTCCCACGTCTTGCTGGGGACATGCTATATTGCATGCAGCAACACTAATCCGCATCAGGCCAACAAGTTATAATGATGTCTCCCCATTACAAATGGTTCATGGTCAGGAACCAGATATTTCCCATTTAAGAATTTTTGGATGTGCAGTATATGTTCCAGTTGCTCCACCACAAAGAACAAAGATGGGACCTCAAAGGAGGTTGGGAATATATGTCGGATATGAATCTCCATCGATAATAAAGTATTTGGAACCTCTAACTGGAGATTTATTTACGGCTAGATTTGCCGACTGTCATTTTGATGAATTGAATTTTCCGACATTAGGGGGAGAAAAGAAACAGCTGGAGAGAAATGTTAGTTGGAATGAATTATCGCTAAATCATTATGATCCTCGAACTAAAGAATGTGAACTAGAAGTTCAAAAGATAATTCATTTACAGAGTTTAGCTAATCAACTGCCAGAAAGCTTTACTGACCTTAAAAGAGTGACAAAGTCACATATACCAACTGTTAATGCTCCTGCAAAATTAAATGTTCCTGCAGAACATATTATCGAGCCTAAGCCACAGCTAAAGCGTGGTAGGCCCTCGGGTTCCAAAGATAAAAATCCTCGGAAAAGAAAAGGAGCAAATAATAATAAGAATGGTCCAACCGAGGATTTATCGACTAGAGAAGAGTCGATGGGCAATGAGAATGAAACTCATGTACCTGAACGTTCAGAAAATAATGATAATGAAGAGATCTCGATAAACTATGCCCAAAATAGAATTAGATGGAACCGAGACGAAGTCAACGTTGACGATAAATTCTCATTTAACGTAGCGCTACATGAAATGAATGAGATTAACGAGAATGAGGATCATGAACCAAAGTCTGTACAAGAATGCAGACAAAGAAATGATTGGCCAAAATGGAAAGATGCAATCGAGGCCGAATTGAAATCACTTGAGAAACGAAAAGTTTTCGGACCTGTAGTCCGTATACCAGAAAATGTAAAGCCGGTTGGGTATAAATGGGTTTTCATTAGAAAGAGGAATGAAAACGGCGAAATTGTAAGATACAAAGCACGGCTTGTTGCGCAAGGTTTTTCGCAACGACCAGGTATTGATTATGAGGAGACGTATTCTCCTGTGGTGGATGCAACTACTTTTCGTTATATAGTGAGTCTGGCGTAAGAGAAGGTCTCGATATGCGTCTTATGGATGTTGTCACTGCATATCTATATGGAACACTTGACAGTGACATATATATGAAGCTTCCCGAGGGATTTCAATTGCCTAAAAATTCAGGGCCCAGAAACGAGTACTCAGTTAAGTTGAATAAATCGCTTTACGGATTAAAGCAATCTGGGCGAATGTGGTATAATCGCCTAAGTGAATTTTTAGTAAAAGAAGGGTATCGGAATGACCAAACTTGCCCCTGCATATTTCTGAGAAGATGTAAAAATGAGTTTGTCATTATAGCAGTCTATGTTGATGATATCAATATAATTGGAACTCCTGAAGAGTTGACCAAAGCTGTTGATTGTTTGAAAAGGGAGTTTGAAATGAAGGATCTCGGAAAAACAAAATTTTGTCTTGGACTTCAAATTGAATATTTGAAAAGTGGAATATTTGTATATCAAGAGACTTATACGAAAAAGGTATTGAAAAGATTTTACATGGATGAATCTCATCCACTGGATACTCCAATGATTGTTAGATCTTTAGACGTAAATAAAGATCCGTTCAGACCACGCGAAAATGATGAAGAGCTACTTGGTCCTGAAGTACCATATCTTAGTGCTATTGGAGCACTAATGTATCTTACGAGTCATACGCGACCTGATATAGCGTTCGCTGTAAACTTATTGGCAAGATATAGTTCTTCGCCAACTCGTAGACACTGGAATGGTGTTAAACGGATTTTTCGATACCTTAAAGGAACATCTGATATGGGATTGTTCTATTCTAATGAGTCGAAAGCAAATTTAGTTGGGTATGCAGATGCTGGATATTTGTCTGACCCACATAATGCTCGATCGCAAACAGGTTATTTATTTACATATGGTGGAACCGCTATTTCATGGCGGTCAGTGAAACAAACTTTAACTGCTACTTCATCTAACCATGCGGAAATTCTCGCTATTCATGAAGCTAGCCGAGAATGTGTTTGGTTGCGATCGATAATTGAGCATATCCAACAGACTTGTGGGTTGCTTTCTGAGAAATTACTTCCAACGATCTTATATGAAGATAATGCGGCATGTATTGCCCAATTAAAGGAAGGATATATTAAAGGGGATAGAACAAAGCATATTTCACCGAAATTTTTCTTCACCCATGATTTGGAGAAAAATGGTGATATTGATGTACAACAAGTGCGATCAAGTGAAAATCTTGCAGATTTATTTACGAAAGCACTTCCCCTAATTATTTTCAGGAAATTGGTATATTCAATTGGAGTTCGAAGACTCCGAGATTTATAATGATATTATCATCAGGAGGAGAAAATACGCGTTGCACTCTTTTTCCCTTCATTGTGGTTTTTCCCATGTGGTTTTCCCAATAAGGTTTTTTTAATGAGGCAACAAATGAAAGCGTATCAAAAGGAATTGTGCACTCTTTTTCCTTCACTAGGTTTTTGTCCCACTGGGTTTTTCCTAGTAAGGTTTTAACGAGGCAAATTCTTTGAAAAACATCAAATGGGGAGTATTATGAAATAATTGTTTGATGTTTTTAGGTGGATGTCCATGTCAAGCAACTAATGGACAACAACATTATTCAAGAAGAAATAATTGAGCAAAGAGGTGTGTATGAGTCATTGTATTTTGGCATTGGGACTAAAAGTCATGAGAAATAATTGAGCAAAGAGGTGTGTATGAGTCATTGTATTTTGACATTTTGTTTACAATTTTCCCTATATAAAGGGGCTTCTTGTTTGATGTAAGATGTACATAAGAAATAGAGATTCACATATGTTATAAAATAAGTATTTCACAACAATTACAAAGTAGTTGTCCAAGGTGTAGTTCTTATCACCATGCCTTAATCATATCTGTTTCTTAATATAGATAAATTTATATTATATTATATATAAGAGTATTGATTAAGAGATTAGATAAGATATTAATCGGTTTGACTTTCCGGCAACGTCATGAATCGAATGTGGCAGCTGACTAAAACTAAATATATCATCTGAATATTTTATTATTTTTAATATAAAAAATTATAATATCGGGTCTATATCAAATGCATGAAGCCTACTGAACATGGACGTTTGACAGTATTAAATGCCCACCATGTCTTTGGGTCGACCCGCAAACCATAGAGATTTCAATTTCGCTGGATCGGCCCAATAGGCCCATAAAGGTGTAAGGAAGACTACTGAATGAAATACGTCTTCGTTATTATCTTGTATAATCATTGCTGAGATTTTGCTGGTTATATTGTAATAATGATGTGAAAATCAGTACGTTGTGTGGCCCTCCATAAATCGATAGTAGATAGTTCACGACGACTAATTAATTGGTCCCGAGTTTCATAAGATATGTGTTCCACAATATTTTGGATTTTGTTAATTATAGAAATATTATGATGTCAAATTTGAAATAAAAAATAATATAAACTCAGAGACTGGTGTAAGAAAGGCGGACAAGGTCGATGCATACAAAATCTAATGACTAAGAAATGTTCTTCTTTCCCAACCGATCATATAGCTTAAAATAAAAATAAACAATTATTTTATATACTTGCGGTCGCATAATCCTAATTTCTACCTTCCAACAACAATAAGCTTTATATATACATATAAAATATGTGCACACACACACACACAACACACAGTTAGAACCTCAGAACTACTATAACACTGATCATATTCTTGTTATTTATGGCATGCATCGATGGCCTTAACAATGAGGAGCTCGCTAAGGCGCGTGATGATCCATCCATATATGTTTAAAATTTATATATGCATTAAAATGTTGCGATAAGGTTTAATTTAAATGTTATGCAACACTTCAAACTAAAATAAAAGTTGAAGTTGACACTTATAAAAAGCGAAAGTGGTGGTGACATATGAGGAATCAGAAGATGCCCGTTTCCCTTACTTCTTCCCGAGTTTCTGACACAACATTAATTATGGTAATCAGATTACCCAAACCCACTAATATTAGATCAACCAATAATGGCTACGATATGTTCGACCCTATCACTCAAGAAACCCTTTGAATTAGTTCTCAAATGATCCAAACTGTTGATTTCTTAATGAGAAAATGAGCCCACTTATAATCAAATATGTTCTATTTTTTTTACGACTTTTTAGTTGCGATATATTTTAGTACATTGAGCTCAAATTTCATTTGGGACCATGAGTTGCTCGAAAATTAAATAGCTATAAATAGTAAAAGTTAGGGTTGCTAGGTCATGCTTACCTATCAAATGTGACAGAAAGTAGCTACCAAGTTGGTACGATCAGTGACCTAAATAGGGTTTCAGCAGTGAGATGAAATAAACCGAGGCCAAATATACTATTTCCTAATTTGAAGATATATTATTGTAATCTTTAAATCACGTGGGGGGGACAAAATAGAGTCCAATAAACAGAAACCTGCTAGGACCTAAATATTCTTTATATTTTTAATACTCTTTTTTATTTCATTGTTATCACTCATTATTCATGACATCAAACTATATTTCAGTTAATTAGTCAGTGAGAAAACCTAACATGTCCATTGATTAATTTGCCTTAATTATTTCCGGTTGAAAAATCGCCAAGTAGCACACATAAACATGGCCCAAGGAAAGAGAGAACAAAACAGAAACCTAATATATAGAGCGGTCAACAGTTAACATATTTTATCTTCTCCGCCCATATTTACCGCCTCCTGGCGGCGGTTTCACGCTGAGCATTGAAGAACACGGCGGCTACAGGGCGTCCCAGTTCGTTGTCGGCGGCAAACCGCCGTGTGTTGAAGCGGTCCCTTGAACAAGGCAGGTTCTTCACGGTTAATCTTCCTTTCTGCTTGAAGAGAGCAAACACGAACCTGTGGATTCCTATTACGGGCCTTGGCGTCTCGTAGCTAATCACTTCTTTTCCTGCATATACAATGGTTTAATAAATTTAATCTCTTCAACTCTACACGCGCGCGCGCGTGTTATTGTTGCCGGAAATGCTTATGACAGCGAAAAGGGTTAGATTTCTTACCAAAGGAGACGTCTGTGGTGCCTGGAATGTCTGTGACTAACCTGTTAAAGTATTATACGTCAAGTGACATGACCATGAATAAAGATGACGGTTACCATTAATCACACTGTCTAATCTCCAGATCTATAAAAAAAAATGGAAAAGAAAATACTGTAATTAGGGTTTGTAAATTGATTTTCCAACTCGTTCGACGCTTTCACATTGGAGGCCTAATCTTCTCTTTCCTCTCCTTAGTGGTTGTTATGCTAACAAAACCTTGTAATGACATTTTTCAGGAGGGGGTATTCTTGCTATTTGCTAAGAAACCCTTATTCGAGTATGATTTCTGTGACATTTTTTTGAATTGAACAAAGGTTGATAACCCTTATAGGAGTATATTAAAATTTGTAGTAGGTTCTTTAACTTCATGATCACAAATAGACTTAATGTTTCACTTGAAAGAAACTTTTCTTTTTCCCTCCTTTTCCTCGCATCTCCAAAGACTTAGAAAATATAACATATGTACCAATGGAGGTGTTCCCTTAGATATGGATCACTAGGACCTGGGACGTCAGGGTCAATCATAACCTGTAAATTGTAATAGAAAAAAGTAATTTATATGACATGAAATTTATATCTCCGCATTTCATATATTTTATACATCTCTCTAAAAAAAGAAAAGGTAAATGTTTTGCAGGAATATTATACCAAAGTGTAGAAAGTCCTCAAATCACCACTTTGAACCTCAACCCTAGGCCGCATTGCAATGGCAGAAGGAAAGAGCTCATGACCGTTGAAGACTTGTTTATGGCCAAAGTAAGTTACGTTCATTTTTGTGTTTGGGCTAAAACTTTCTAGCACATCACCCACCACTCTCCCGATTACGAGGGGATCTGACGGCATTTTGTTCTTTGCCACTAAAGAGACGAACGTATTTGGCAACTCTTTTTCACTCATGGAGTAAGATAAATGAGCCCTCTTTTATAGAAGAATTTTGGAAGCTCATTCTTCGACCAAAGCTAATGGACTTAGGAGAGTTTTCTGGCTAGAGAATGTGGGAAAAGTACATATATGAAAGATACATGTCAAAAAAACCCGAGAAAAAGAAAGAAGGGCAAAGAACACAACTGAATAAACCGTCCCCCACCACATCTAACCCCTAAATTCCTCTCTCTCTCTCTCTCTCTCTCATAGGTTGTGCTGTTAGGTAGCTTCCCTTTACAATAGTGGAAAGAGAATAAACCATGCTTTGTGAATAGACAGGAGAAGAGGAGATCACAGTGGAGTCGTTCAAGAATTTGGGTGGCTGGGGAAACTAGCTATTATCATTAAGGGAATACGTCAACAAAACAAAGCTAAACAGTTAGCTATAGCTTGTTTTCATTATTAAGAAACCTACGCATAGTTTAATAACCTGATATCATGTTTTTTTAATTACTTTAATTTGCTATTATCATATTTAATACATTCGATCGCCCTCAACCACGTCATGTAGGGGCCCTATGAATGATGATAAGGTTTGTTTTGGGTTCCCACAACGCAACCATTAATAGTATGTGATTTGCATACTTTTTTCTCTCCTATGTTTCCTCTTCTAGTCAGAATTTTAATCATAGCCGTATTGAACATGTTTTGCATCTTGGTACCAATTACGGGCTAAATAGTTTTCTAAGTCCGTTTCAACCATTAGTGCAACATCACATCGTAACCCTAGTACTCAAGGAGTAAAAAAAATTTCGACCCCATGAGAATGAAAAATTGACCCATCAATTAGCGATATGGGAGCCTAAAAGGGACGAGAAAACCCATGAAATGAAAAGCATATCCCTGAAAACAAACTCTTTAAGATTGGAGACTAAAAACCTCTCCCACCTGAGGAGACGACGAAGGACAAAAAACAAAAATAAAAAACAAGAGTTTGAAAAAAAAAAACAAAGAAGAAGAAGCTCTCACAAAACCTCCCTCCATTGATGGGCGAATAGGGAGTAGCTTTTGCATATTAGGGTTGTGGATTTTCTAGGTATTGTGGAGAGGAGGACCAAGGTCAAAGAATTGATCTTCATTAAACTAAGAATTTTGGCAACATTGACCAACCATCACCACGATTGAAAACAGTATTTGTCATAGAGCAATGCAAAGGCCTTTAATCACTGTCGAAGTTATTTGACTTTTGTAGGCAATTACTTTAAATGGCAACGCTATTAGTACTTTTTTCTACTAATAAACATATTAAAGATACAACTTTTGCGACTTCATATGATTTTACGGGATCAGTTTGTTCTTTCATGTATACTTGTGCAGCGCTAACCTTTTAGACTTCATACACATGAGGCTCATAATTGTAATATTCTTTGATTTAGACTTGATTTTTGTCTCAATTCAAGTCAACATCAACCATTTGGGAATAGATACACAGGATTCACAAGAAGCATTTAGGATTTGAAATGAGGGCCGATTTCACATTTTATTGGTTTGAAGTATTTAATTGGATAAAATATAGATTAATTCCATGTGAAAGAATTAGGCATGCATTTTTTTGCGAATCGATATCTTCACATTATGTCACCGTGGTCCCCACACTTCGACTTATTTCATAATCTGAACTTAATTGTCTACTTCGACTTATTTCATAATCTGAACTTAATTGTCTGCTATAAGTAGACAGAGTCCAGCTTTCACCTTGACTAAATCCCATTTTTATGTGTCCCATAGTAAGTACACACGTACTAGGTTCAAAGAAAATTAGCTGATTATGTTATTTTTTATAATTTAATTGTTGCCCATCTAACCCAGCTTTCTTGCAAATAACATGGAAATCTAGTAAAAAGAGCAACAGCAAAAATTCAATTCTGGCTTCAAATGTGAAAAAAAGAAAAAATATGCTGCAGAAACACGGCAATGAAATCCTCATTCGAATTGGAACTGAACCTCAACGTGCATATACCTCCTCATGAGCCTCACAACGGACGAAGTAAAGCTAGCCAGAGCCTGACACTCCTCGTGGCTCTTGGTCTCCGACACGAACCCGTGGATCACAACCCTCCTCAGATTCGGGCACCGCTCCATGAAACCCGCGACCCACATCGCGAACATCTCGTTCATCACGACCCACCCGAGCTCCAACACAACCACGTTCTCCAACACGAAATTCGAACCCTGGAACCCGTAATGAAACGCAGGCTCCTTCAGTTCATAGCTCAACGAGAGGTGTGTCAACAGAGGAAAGCACGAAGCAATAGTCTCCACGTCCACAAACTCGTCCTCGTCATCGAACACGACGCTCCAAAGCCTCAGCTTCCTCAGCTTCGAAGACTTCGAAATCATGTGGTGGAACTTCGCCCACACGATCGTGAAGTTGCTCACGTCCACCGTATCGAGATTCTCAGCACTCTCCCCGATGTCGAGGTGGACGACGCTGACGTCATCGATCTTTAGGTACCTCAGCGTTCCCTTGCCCACGAGCTCGAAGAGCTCAAAGGTGCAATCTTTGAGCTGAAGCTTCTCGAGCCCGTCCACCTCGAGGATGAACTTGTCTAAGCTGATTCCTTCCACGTAGATATCCTTCAATGAGTAGCAACTCAAATCCATCGTTGCCTGAGGATCTGATAAGACAATATCAAGGCTAAAAAGAGACAGGGTTTCGATTTTGGGACAGGCATTTAGCAGAAGGCTCAAGTCCAAAGCAGAAATGCTGACACAGCTCAAGGAAAGAGACTTCAAGCACGGGAATCTCTGATAACTGGGCTCAACCCCGGTGATAGTATTGTGGGCCAGGGTCAACGATTCGAGCTTGTGCCTGCAGCACTTTTCGAGCACGTTGATGTTGGGGCTCGTCCTCACGTTGTAGTGGAGCCTACGCAGCGTGTCTCGGGTGTACATGAGCCACGCGATGACCGGTGCCGCGGAGAATTCGTCCACGTCGTCCATTATGATGGAGAGGGATTGAAGTCCCTTTGTCTGAAAAATAGTTTGGGTGATGATTATCTAGAGTTGAGAGGTGGAGATTTCGTGGTACATTGGCCAATCGTTCGAGTCGAACGTGAGGGTGTGGAGGTGATTTTTCCAAGCTTCTTGCCACTTTCGGCAGGTGGCGGATGCGATTACGATGTCGCGAGCTGCTCCGAGGCGGGAGAGTATGTTCCCGATGACCTCGAGGGGAAGGGAATCCATTTTCGAATGAACAGGTTACGAGGCAAAAACAGCAAAAGAACTTTCCAGTTCACCAAATCTAATCAAATGAGAGAACCTGTTGAGTTTTGCACGAAAAAAGAATCAAGATCACAGATTATTGAGGTATTCAGACATTCTAAGACTGGTTAGTGATTTATGTTCACAGTTGTTCAATCCAACTCTCATAATCGATCGAATCGAATCACGCAGAGAAAAAAAAAAGGCAAAATCAGAAACTCTCCGATTGATAGATTCACGACATAGCGAAATACAGAACCTGCCGAGATTACGATCTTTGTAAATTCAAAATTCGAACGGCTTTGTTCTCATCGAAAAATGGGCATTTAATCTCAACGCGTCGATACCAAAAAAAATCGAGAGAAAAGTAGAAGAAAATAGGACGAAACAGAACAGAAAGGCATGGCGTCCTCACCCGAATAATCCTCCGACGATTTCTGCGATATCCGAAGTCGATAGCCGTCGGCGAAAATCAAAATCAGAATAACCACGTGATTAGAAAGGTTTATAATTTGGGGGAAATGGAAATAATATTTGAGAGGAAATAAAAGGAGTGGGAATTGGAGGAAGAAAAAGATTGAATATGATTCGTTGGCTTATGAGGAAAAGGTCACATCTTTGTATTGCATCTGTCAAAAGCAAATAACAGCATAATAGTACACTCCTAACGACGTCGCATTGATGATAAATACAATGCTGCTCATTACATTCCGCATATGATACAATATTAACAAAAATCTACTTAAGTTTGTCAGTAGCCATCTAAATGATAATAAAGTTTTTTAATTTGAAATTTAAATTATAAGTATACCCCATAAGTTGCTAATTTACATTTAACTTTTTATCTAGACAAAGAAAAAATTTTATTTTGGGCTTTCTGAATATTCTAACTATTCATGTAGAACACAACCCAACTCGTTAAGTTTTCGACACGACATTGAAAATTCAAAATTTTTACGACATATCGAAAATCCAACAAAATTGAGTTGTTGTCCAATGGAAAAATAACCAATTTTTCTGCCTCCACGAAAAAATACAAGGATGTAAGGAATAGAAAAAAAAAAAATAGGAATTTGGGCGTTTATCTAAATTACAGTCTATTTACTAAAATGATTTTTTGGGGGCTTTTCCATGACATTCAAATGATATTATACATGATGCAATATTACAACTCATCAGCTTCACCTACAACAAATTACATAAGAAAACGATAGAATTCAAAACCAAACTATTCTATTGGAAAGTTAATACATATACAGATGTTGATTTCAGGACAAATGAAAGTCATAATCCAAAAGCATATTATATTGTGAACTGAAACATTAGGTTGACTGCTATTGATATTATTTCACCCGACTCAATATATCAATATATAAATGAAAGAGACATTTCCTTCTATCACCAATTGATTATGAGAAGGAACCCCTAATGTAATAACTATATAAATCAAAGAGATATTTCCTCCTATTGATTTTAACCAATTGATTTAGAGATTACATTTTACAAGCTATTGCAGCAAATATTACTAACAATCATTTTCCTACAAAAAGTCCCACGATTCCAAATCAAAGAAACACCAAAACAGGTCCAAAGAGTACCTTTTTCCCCTAAGAAACTTCTATATATATAAAAAGGCACAAGCACTTGTAAACCACTCACTCACTCGTCTTCTTCATCACCATGCAAGGAGACGAAAGAGGGGGAGAGTTTCACCACCTGAAGAAGCTTTGTTGATAATATTTTTTTTTCCTGTGCAATTACGTAAATAAATCTCTTACAGCAAAATCCTCAGATTTCTCTGCAATATTTTCCCAACAGAAGAAAAAAAACTAATCTTTACACTTAGCAAGGCCCTCCATCAACATGTTATAAGTCCCAATATCATGTATAAAACCTCTATCCAACATCTCATCCACCAACAACTCCCCCTCTCTTCTCCTCCCTTCTTTCGTATACCCCACAACCAAAATCCTACACATCGCACCGTCGATCACCAAACCCTTTTTGCCCGCCGAAATCCTCAGCTCATTCGCCTTCACAACTCGTCCCGCGTTGCACAGATCCTCGAGCACGCAGCAGAACGTCACCCCATCAAGCAAAGTCCCTTCATCAATCATCCTTTGCACCAAAATCACAGCTTTTTCGATCTTTCCCTTTCCCCTCAAGCCTTCGACCAATGCAGTGCAAGCAAGCAAGCTCGGTGCAAAACCCTTCTCCCACATGTTTTCCACCAAATCGAACGCCTTATCCACTTCTCCAATGCTCAAGAGCCTCTCCACGAGCCTAAAGCAATCGAAATCAGCCGGTAAAGCATTTCTCTCCACAAACTCACCGATTAATTCGCATGCCTTGAAGATTTCTCCTTTCCTCCAAAGCCCATCCACCAAAATGTCACAGGTGATGCAAGAAATCCCACAATCTAAGCCCACCATATCTCTGGCCAAGCCCACAGCTTTTTCGATGTTCCCTTCCCTGAAAAACCCCGAAATCAAAGTGTTGAAGCTGATCACGTTGGGCACGGTGCCTCTCTCCTTCATCTCCCTGAATAGATCCAACGCCAAATCAATTTTACCCCCTCTGCAACGCCCACTGATGAGAGTATTGAACGTGTAGATATCTGGGCTCACGCGGTCGTTGACCACCATGTTCTTGTAAAAGCCCAGAGCTTTATTCACGTCGCCGGTCTTCACGAACGCGTTGATCAGCAGATTGTAGAGATCCACTCCGGGCTTTCCGTCGATCAATTTCCTCATGACGTCGAACCAGTGTAGCGCGTCGTCGAGCATTTTGGACCGGCAGAAGGAACTAATTGCGACTCTGTAGATTGGTTCGGTGTGAGGACAAGAGAAGATGCCGTCTTTAGAGCACGGGCACGGATTGGCGGCGATGAAGCGGAGCAGTGAAGGGAGGTGATTGAGGCGGTTTGTGGAGACGAGCGAGCGCGTGAGGTACTCGAAGGTGGTGTGGTCGTGTCGGAAGGTATCGTCCGCGGCGGCGGCGCGGCGGAAGAGCTGAAGGTCGAGGTGGGAGAGATTAGGGTTGTGCCGGAGGCGTCGGTGGAGGAGGCGGAGTAAATTGGCGGGTGTGTTTGGGGTTTGGGGATTTGTGAGTCGGGTGAGGGTGGTGGTGGGTGGAGGTGAGGTGGGGATCGTGGTCGGAGAAGGGGTGGCGTAGGCGGTGGTCGGCCTTTTCAGGGGTGGTCGTCGGGACATGATTCTCTAGACGGGCAAATGTAGTTCGACGACGACGAGTGTCTCAATGAGGCCAGGGGATGTGAATTGAAAATTATGATAACATACAGGGGGCATTTTGTAATTTGGTGATGTTATATAAGTACGCCAAAGTCGCCAATAGACCAAATTCCACTAGGAGACGTCGACCACTGTCGCACAATTTTTTACGAAGGTACCAACTTTCCCTTGTGTGCGTTTGTTTTTGCCCCTTTGTCCTCTTATGAACAGCTGCGTCGATATGGTTAAAGCTTTTGCAGCCTTAAAGAATTAGTTCTGCAGAAAAGCTACAATGGTATTGCTACCGAATACTTGCGCTGTAACTGTTCGATTAAATGTCTATTCGTGCTTATTTTTGCAGGCTGCATCTTTTGTTGACAAATTACTAGAGAATGAGTGTTCAAGATCTTAGAGCAAGCTCCATCTTGAAAGATTTTAGAGGGATGCAATCCAATCTTTATGCTCCTCCTCAGATGAAGCCAAATTCGACTCGTCTCATCTCGAGTAAGGATCGGGTTTTTATTACATGGAATGTAGCTTTCAAGAAGTGATCTTTGTGATTAAATTTTTATCCAGGGACTCAAAGGACGAATATACGTTGCGGGGTTCAGTTTCGCCCTTGTATTGACATACACAAGGTTTTACCATTCCTTATTGCATATATATCTCTGTTTGTTGAAAGGAATGGGGAAACGAACGTTGGTTTCTATGTTCTATGTTCTATGTTATAGTTCGATTGCTGTGTTCTACTTATTCTGCATTAGAATGAAAAAAATATTGGGTCCTATAATGAGCTTGTTGCTTGCCATCACAACTTCTTTCATTGTGAATATCAACGGTGCATACTGACATATTCAGGGAAAAGTGAAACAAATTGTCGGTTCAACTCTTAAAGATTCAAAAGAGGGAGGAGATTCGAGTCTTGTTACGAATTACGAATCCGATAAATCAGCTGCGGAATATGCTAAGATGTATAGAGATGATGGGCTCACAGGTGGTCACGTTATCATGCTCGGAGCTGATCCATTGAGCAAATCAGCAGCCATTGAAGCTTTGCATGCGTATCCCGGTAGACATGTGAAATCGGAAATCAAACTTTGCTGCTCTAGTTGTTGGAACTTGGTTTTGTGTTTATTGATATTATTCGAATGGTAAAGATTTTTCTGCTACTAATACTTACTTTTACGTGTAAGTTATCTAGGTGGTTTGCAAGTTGGAGGGGGCATTAATTCTAATAATTCCTTGAGTTACATAGACGAAGGAGCAAGCCATGTTATTGTTACATCAGTACGTAACATGTTTCCTAAACCCGTTCGATTCCTATTTTATGATGCTTAATTAATTATCTCTAACACTACATACATGTTTCCTTGTGTGACTCTATAAATAACCTCTATTTTTACGGGCGGAAATCCTTAGCTTATATCGTTATGTTAAATAATGTTCATGCTTGCCAGAAGTTTGTTTGCTGAAAGTTTCTAACTGGTTAGTACCATTTATTGCCACAACAGTATGTATTCAGTGATGGGCAAGTAAATTACGAAAGGCTGAAGGAACTTTCACGTGTTGTTGGCAAGCAGAGACTCGTTTTGGATCTCAGTTGCAGAAAGAAGGTTATGTATCTTTAATGCTCAGATCCATTTTTTCCCTGATGTATTTTCCCATTTACTTGCTTTGAAGTTACAAGCACACACATCTATCACTTCAGCAAGTTAGTTGAACTATTTTGAATGAGAATTAGGCTTCAGAAATCTGATCAGAAACTTCGATATAGATATCTAAAAATCATCAACTAATTTGTTAGTGACATGTTTGTTCAGGATGGTAAATACGCAGTTGTAACCGATAGATGGCAGAAGTTCACCGATGTATATCTCAACGAGGAAGTACTCAGCCTCCTCGCTAGCTTTGCTGATGAGTTTCTGGTTCATGGAGTCGATGTCGAAGGCAAAAAGTACATAATTTACATATAAACTAACATATTTTTGTAGTTTTTCGTAGTTACAACTGTTACTTTGATTTTATACGTGCAACGTAAATATCAAGGCTTGGAATCGATGAAGAGCTAGTGACTACGCTCGGGGGGCTCTCTCCTGTGAGTTCTTTGTGAACTTTATGCCAGTTGCACATATTCCTTTTCTTTATTTCAGTTACTTGCTGATATTTTGCTAATTTTATTTTATTTTATTATTTTTCTAAGATTCCGGTGACTTATGCCGGAGGAGTCACCGTGATGGAGGATTTAGAGAGGATCAAACGAGCCGGTCTTGGCCGCGTGGATGTTACGGTGGGCAGTGCTTTGGATATTTTCGGTGGCGAATTGGCTTACAAGGACGTTGTGGCTTGGCACTCACAGCAGCAGGCTTTGGCTGTTTGAGCTTAGTGTTTCTTGAAATTAATCTGCTGTGGATATTTCTCAAGTATAAACTCCATCTCTGAATATTGTCTATGATATTTGTGTCTTTAATTATACAAATAGGTAGCTACTTCATGTTAATCTTTAAGAGCCAATATCAACATATCTTTGTTACAGCTTAGAAGCAGAAGTATATACAACCACCACCAAGGAAGCCTATCAAAATATAACTAGTCATCTCTTTCTTTTTCTCCTATGTCTTCTTCTTCCTACCTCAAAAACCTTCTAAGACCCATACAAGAAACATAGAGGGAAAAGAAAAGAAAAAAAAAAGAAGATTCTACCATACATAGTACTACTATCTACTAATTCACTTCAGGGTCCTTTGTTATGGCATTCATATCCCACTAAAACTGCATGATTCTCTGCTGATAACACGACACCTGATATCTTCGAATGAAACAGTCTCCTTCAATAACATTGCCTGCAGCTCCTGTTTGCTTATTACAAGCTTAATCCTCACAATACTGCTCTCTCTGCTTGCATCTTTCTGCTTCTCTTGATCATCAGTAGTTAACTCATCTGCAAAACGAACAGTCTTCTTCTTCTTCTTGGTAACAGCTTCTTTTTGTGCAGCAGTTGCTGCTCGTGGAGGAAGAAGATAGTACAAGCGACCTTCAAGCATATCTGCCCCGGGATGAAGATACTTTACAACCGGTAGCTCCTCTGAGATCGAATGGTTGTAGAATTGTGATAGAACTTGATGTGCTTTCAATGGAGATGCGTATTCTAGGATTTTCCCATCTGTTTTCATCACTTTAATGGTGGTCTTTCGATCTTGAACAACGAAGCAGTTTCCCATTTTTTGCAATAAGTAGTATTATTTTTTTTTTCAAGTTAGTTTCTTGTTTTTGTTGGGGGGTTCCGTTGGAGTGTATGCATGTTTCTATTTATAATAAGAGGAAGCAGGAGGATGCCCTTCTAGCTTGATATTACGAAAATGCCCCTTTAATTTTACTGGTAAATTCTCCTATATAGTGGACGACTATTGTACAAATTTAAGTTGGGTTTTGTAGCTATTTTGTCACAATTGATTATATATAGAGCATGCAATGAATCTAAATATTCCACAAGTGATTTGTTTTATTATTATATCAGGATTATCCTATGATTACATCGGTTGGACATAATGATGAAACTATTCCTAATGGATGACCTTGGAATTAATCTTGGATTTTTTCAGAAAATAAAAAGAATACTTTCGAATTATATCTTGAAGAGCTCAATATATATCAAAGGTGATTATACACAGAAACAACCTTATTGTTTTAAGTCTATTAGCTAGCAAGCCAAAACCCTATAGGGGGATTTTTTAAGGGCAAATTTCCTTTCATTACCCTTTCAAGTTTCAACTTCCTCTTAAATACCACTCGAAGATTTTCTTCCTATTAGGTACCGATCTGAAAAAAGTTGTGTGTTAGGTACCTAAAAAGCGTTAAAAAGACAAAAATAATCCTTCTTCATACATAAATATTATTTCGATTATCTTCAGTTTTATATCAAGTCAAATTTAAGAATATTATACCAACTGTTAGCACATTTATACCAACTGTTCTCGTTATTATACTAACTGTTATACCAAAAATATTTTTCAACAAAACCGCTTTTATACCAACTGTTATCACATTTATACCAATTGTTCTCGTTATTATACTAACTGTTATACCAAAAATATTTTTTTTTGTATTATACGAAAGTGATTTTTGCGTATTATACCACAAAATACGATTATTATACCAACAAAACCGCTTTTATACTAACTGTTATCACATTTATACCAACTGTTCCGTTATTATACTAACTGTTATACCAAAAATATTTTTCTTTGTATTATATGAAAGTGATTTTTGCGTATTATACCACAAAATACGATTATTATACCAACAAAACCGCTTATTATACCAATAAAATTGATTATTCTACCAATAAATTCGACTTGGTATAGCAGTGATAACAGTTGGTATTATAATTTAATATACTGGTATAATAATGGAAACATTTGGTACAATATAATACTCTTAAATTTGACTTGGTATAACAGTGATAACAGTTGGTATAATAATTGAATATATTGGTATAGTAATGAGAACAGTTGGTATAATAGTGATAAAATACTCTTAAATTTGACTTGGTATAGCAGTGATAACAGTTGGTATAATAATTGAATATATTGGTATAATAATGAGACCAGTTGGTATAACTGAATCTGTAAAGAAGAGTTATTTTCGTCTTTTCAATGTTTGGTGGTATTAAACACACAATTTTTCGCAAATGGGTACTGAACAGGAAGAAATACTTGGAGGAGTACTGATCAGGAAGTTGAAACTTGAAAGGTTACCGAAAGGGAATTTGCCCATTTTTTAAATGATCTTGGAAATCATGGGTTGGGAACTAACAAATAAAATAGGGCTGCTAAGTAAAAACAAGCTTCTCTTTTTGACTAGTAAAATATAAACTATATATATATACACTTTTATAATTTTAATTATTAGTTTAACGAGATATATATATATATATATATATATATATATATATTTATGCAAGTGAAATGGGGTCCCACTTGGATATGTAAGTGCATGTCGATCCCATTATGGCTCCAATATTGGATGGGGAATGGTCGCAAAGATCAAGTTGGGTTTTAAGTGGTAAGTGATGTGAGTCACACGCATGCTTGAGATAAGAGACTCTTTCCTTTTGTGATTTTATCTTTGCTAGTGAGGTAAAGTGCTTATTTTCTTACAAGAAATTCAATATACGATGAACGATATGAAACATATTACAGGATTATACTTATCTTTGAGCCTATCGAGATTGGTTTTAATAAACCGCATTGTTCGATTTTTGAGTATTTTACACGTTTATTTGGTTTTAATATAATATGGAAGTTGATGGTGCGTTACGCATCGTGTTAACTTATGCGGTCTCAAATAGAGGCTTCATCATGTATTTAATGGATTTTCTCTTTATACTCAAATTTTTAAGCGACTGGATACGCAAATTATGGGTAGTCGCTTAAAAATGGGCATAAAGTGAAAATGAATAATGTGGTCTTAAGGTCTTAATAGAGGCTTCATCGTGTATTTTATGGTATTTTAATGAAATATAAAAATGCTTTAGCTTTCATTTTCGTATCTCAAAGTTCGGGCAACTTTGCAACATATCATAAAAAGGGCCAATAAAAAAATCAACAAGATATAAGATACTTTTGTAACAAATGCGAGATAATAATTGTATGTTCGATGAGCTTTTGCTTAATACAAGGTTGTTGAGCTCGAATAGTGAAATTTCCAAAAACAGATCCGAGAGTCAAATCAATTATCAGACCAACATGCTCTGTTCATTCCTTTTTGAGCTCTTGTCGCCATCTCTATTTTGCCACCCCACATACAAGAAGAAATGAAATACAAGTATTACTAAAAAAATTGAATATTTCGCCTATAATGGATTCACTCGCTTTATGTCTTCTAGATTGTGACGAAGACCTCGGGGGGAGGACGGTCTGCTGACGTGGCGTGACACTTGGCACCAATGCGTTGGACGGCCACCGACGAAGAGAAACTTTCCCGACGGATTTGAAAGATTCTTCCCCTGATATTGAACCCTTAATTTATTAGTTAATATTTTGAAGCGCGTGCAGCAGAT
Source organism: Linderniella brevidens (assembly GCA_004919715.1). Classification (NCBI taxonomy): domain Eukaryota; kingdom Viridiplantae; phylum Streptophyta; class Magnoliopsida; order Lamiales; family Linderniaceae; genus Linderniella; species Linderniella brevidens. The sequence goes on from SWDC01000146.1 coordinate 2,178,628, forward strand.
AATTTTGATTTTTGTAACATTCCCTTCTATAATATGCACGTTACGATTTTAACATATTGCTTTATTGACCGTACAATGATATATTTTGCTTTATTGAACGTGCAATATTGAATTATCCATATTTTCGTTTTTACTGGGTTCGGTTTAGATTGTTTTCTATTTTAATTGTAATTAATAAGCAAACCTAACTTTGTTATTCGGCCGAGATCTCTCGATATTATTTTACGCAGCCCAGCCCATATATATTCTGTAATTATGATTACAAAAAAAGAGAGAGAGAGAGAGTCAAAACTTGTGTACATCGTTTAACATTAAACTATGTACTACGTATTCTTTATTACAATATACAATAGCTTTCTAGTTATTATATAAGTCATAAGTCAACGCTGCATGTTCCTATTCCTCGAAACTATAATTATTGTAATTAAATAGACAGTTAATGATGGTCCATGAACATTAGTAACGGTTAGACCCTCTAAACCACATGACAGATTGGACTATTAATTCTTGGTCGACGTCGTAAGCAAACCGGGTTTTATTTATTAGTCTTAGTAAATCATTTATGTACCCCATTGATTATCATCTCCTCACACGTAATCCTGTTGTCTTTTAAAATTGAAAAAATGTGTACTTAGTGATTCAAAATCGAAAAATATATATTTAGTGACCTAAAATTGAAAAATGACCAAAAATTATTTTTAGATACAAAGTTAATGATCTATTTTTGCAATTATCAAACATAGTGACCCAAAAACAAAAACATGTATATAATTTTTCCGATATTATCGTCTTTTCTTCTATTTATTCTTTTCGACGCCTATCTTTGAAATTTAACTTTAGAATAAGTGGTAGATGTTCCATTATTTAATTATTTTCATACCCCCAGCCAATAAATAATTATTTAATCACTCAAATAGCCCATTGATGCTTCAAAAGGTTATGTATAATGCCCCAAAAGAAAGTTGATGTACAATGCCAACCGAAGAAGAAAAATGGGAAAAAGAAATAAAAAACTAGTCACCAACCATGATAAGATAAACCATATTGAAAATTCAACTAAACACTCCCGAAAAAAAAAATAAAAAATTAAACTGTGATCAACCAACTCGTTTTTGACCCCTTCCACGTGGGATCCACGCGCTCTACTGATTATCCAACCTCCTCTCCGGTCAAAGCCGAACACGACCGCCTCCCTGAAGAAAACCGTTTCATCCCACCCAAACCGGGAGGTTCCGGTTCACAAAGAGAACCGGCTCTCATGCTCACGCTTCTCCTCACCTCCACCGGCTGAGCCTTTTCCACCGTCGCCGTGCCTCCGACGACGACTCTTCTACTCCCAGACCGCGACGTCGTCTCTTTGCAGCGACGACCCTTTTTCTTCGACCGGAAGATATCCAAAACCCTCGAACATAACCCGGGTTTCTTAACCTTGACCGCCGCCTTCTCATCTCCGCTTCTTCTGACGGAGTTCGACCTCCTCCTACACCTCTTCGACCTAACACGGCCCATACAAGACACCTTCGGAGAACCCGGTTCGTTAACCTGACCCGTTGACTTTCCGGACGACCCGGACCGCTTCGCCGGAAACAGCCTTACGCTGGCCGGCTTGTTGCACGCTCTCCGTTTGGGGCCAAGAAAAGTGGCCTTTTGGCTATGTGGAAGGCCGATGATTGGCGCCTTGCTGGACTTTACGGTAACTGAAAACCTCTGCGAATTCGAATTAGAGTTGGGATTTATTGCATACGATGGATTATTAGGGTTTTTGGAAGAGTTGTTGCCTTTGGTGGAGTCTTCTCTCTCGTAGCAGTACGAGCGGTGTTCGAACCAGTCGTATTCGGAGTCCTTCGACAGCCAGAAAGATCCCGGCGGGAGGTCATCGGCGGCGTCACAGCCTACGGAGACGGCGGTGATCGCCGGATAGTCGCCGTCGCCGTCATCTAGCTTGGTTTCGCATGCTGTTTTGCTGTCGCTGCCACCGAGAGAGCAGGCTGCTACTAGGGTTTCAAGATCGACTTGATGAGGTGGCATCAAAAGGAAGATATATTGTGTGCTTAGATATAATTATTAGGTTCGTAAATTGTGTGTGAGAGAAAAAGATGAAGAGATATAAAAGAGAAACCTGAGTGATGGCGAGAATTACTAGAAGTTTACAGGGTAAATTCAAGTTTCAATTTCCTGATAAATATCCATCCAATTATTTCTTCATGTTCAGTACCCATTTAAAAAAAATTGTGTGTTTAATACCACCAAATATTGAAAAGACGAAAATAACCCTTCTTTACAGATTCAGTTATATACCAACTGGTCTCATTATTATACCAATATATTCAATTATTATATCAACTGTTATCACTGCTATACCAAGTCAAATTTAAGAGTAATTTATCACTATTATACCAAGTGTTCTCATTATTATACCAATATATTCAATTATTATACCAACTGTTATCAATGTTATATCAAGTCGAATTTAAGAGTATTATATTATACCAAGTGTTTCCATTATTATACCAATATATTTAATTATTATACTAATATATTCAATTATTATACCAACTGTTATCACTGCTATACCAAGTCAAATTTAATAGTATTATATCATCATTATACAAGTGTTCTCATTATTATATCAATATATTCAATTATTATACCAAATGTTATCACTGTAATACCAAAAGTAATGTTATTATAATATCCGAATTGTTTGGTATACATTTGAATTTATTGGTAATTGGTATAATAAGCGGTTTTGTTGGTATAATAATCGTGTTATGTGGTAATTGGCATAATACGCAAAAGCACTTTCGTATAATACGCAAAAAACATTATTTTTGGTATAACAGTTAGTATAATAATTGAAAATATTAGTATAATAACGAGAACAATTGGTATAATAGTGATAACAGTTGGTATAATAGTGATAACAGTTGGTATAATATTCTTAAATTTGACTTGGTATAAAACTGGAGATAATTGAAATAATATTTATGTATGAGAAAGGTTATTTTTGTCTTTTCAACGCTTTTTAGGTACCTAACACACAATTTTTTTCAGATGGGTACCTAACAGGAAGAAATAATTCGAGGGGTATTTAAGAGGAAGTTGAAATTTTAAAGGGTATTGAATAGGAATTTACCCAAGTTTATATAAGGAACGTCATTTCTTAAGAAAAAAATATTAGTGATATCATATATAGGGCTGCTAAAAACCCACCCGACCCGCCAACGCGACACGAACCGCACCCGAAAATAACAGTTTTGGGTTGACATTTTCCACCTGTTTAAGTAAATGGGTAAACCCGAACACAACCCAAATATTAATTGGGTCGGGTTATAGTTCGAATTTTCAACCCGAAATCAACCCGACAACAACCCGTTTATCAACCCATTTACGCATTTACATATTTGATTTTAAATTAATTCTCAACTCGAACCCAATTCTCAGCCCGTTTAGTTTTTGTTTCTATACGAGTATACATGTTAGTTTTTGTTTTCATTTCCCCCCCTATATAATCATTTGATTTTGAACAAAAATGGATCATATGTTCGATGATTTATGCGGAGATGGCATGAAGATGAGGTCGACGATCAAATGGAAAAGAGCATGGGTTGAAAGTTCGAGTCACATATCATCGGTTTCGGTTGACACTGGATGACGATATGATAGAACTTGATATTTAATTATGTTTTGTGAGACTTTTATTATTTGGAACTTTAACAGTTTCTTAATTACGTTGATGTTTTAGAAAAGAATTTCTTTGCTTTTTGATTGTTTAGTTATATTTGGATTTTATTTTGTTTATTTAATTATTTTTTAAAATTTAAACGGGTTGGCAGGTTAATAGGTTGGATTTGGCTTAAGACAGGTCGGGTTGGGGTTCGATATTTCAACCTGTTTAACTAAACAGGTCAGGTTAGGGTTGAAGTTTTCAACCCATTTATTAAACAGGTTGAACCCGAATCTGATCCAACCCGACCTGTTTACCACAACTAATCATATATATATATATATTTCTTGTTAGAGTTTGAATAGAGGAATAAAATACTCGTTATTTATGTTATTACATGATGATGTGATGCGGTTTGATTTATTTGTGTGTGTGTGTGTGTGGAGCTTTTCAACTTGGAGTACATTATTCTATTTGTATCCTTTACGTCTCTCATTCTAGGAAAAACGTGACAAGAATGAAAGAAAGTTCAAATTTTCTTTTCGGAAAGATATATACACAGTCCCCTTTTTCCAAATAGAGAAAGCTTATCAATGATATAGTAATCATGCTGCCGTATGAGATAGTTTTTTTTTAATTATATATTATAGACAAACCCTGCATTAATACTTGACAAAATGAATATTTAGGTGATTCTACGCTTTATGAAAAGAATACATTAAAATAAAAAATATATCTGGCGTTATATTCAAATAAATATTTGCTTGTTCCGAGTATGTTGTCTTTTAATAATCTTGAGAAGTATATCATTTTTTTTATTTTATTCTAATCCAGCTCATAGCTTTAGACTTTAATTTACTTTAATTTTTTTGAGAAGTTTAAGTTGTGATTTTTTTTGACAGTATTCATTTTTTCTTTTCTATAAAGTTTAGGTTAGTTTATACATCTTTATATCAACGGTCAACCCACTTTGATTGCCTTGTTACATAGTCAAATATATAAAATTGAATACTATGCTTGGACACCCTCTCTACACCCTTAGTTAACCATTAATTAATGACTAATTGTGGAATCTAGAAATTCAATTATTATTCTGTCTTTTTCCTGCAGTAAGGGCTATGGAATTCAAAATCTAGAAGCAACGAACGTTTTAATATTTAATCATTAACCTTTTTTTATACTTTCCAAGCTGGAAATCAAAACTACATGGCATTTTGTTATTATACCTTGAGAATTGAGGGTTGTTAATTAGATCCACCGAACCTAACCAACGACAGTAATTAATAGCATTACTTGAATGCACCACACACTACACCTCGTAACAAATGAATAATAGAGAAATAATTCAAGCTAATCCAAAATTAAAAATTGCATATTATTAATTACGTGCCTCATTTTTCGTTCTATTTATTTACTATTGTGCCATGTTAAGCTTCTTATTATTGTTAGAGAATGTATTTATCTTGTGATTAGTGCATGGCAGTCGAATCCTCTAAAAAAATAATAATATTCAAATTCTATATGCTCTGACTTCACTTGTACTATCTGTTGAACTCATAGCCGTTGTCTTTACCTGCTTTTTACAGTTACGATACGTTTCAAAAAGCAATCTTTGCAGCTTCCCTCCTTACAAAGAACTCAGAGACAGAGAGTAGTAGTGGGACTTGTCCGAAAAAATCGCATCCTCCATTTATTCAAAATTATCCGACCGTTGCCCCCACTATCATGTCTTGATTCCCAAATGGGTTGTGTATCGTCGAAATTCTTCGCAAGGCAAGAGTATATACGCAGAAAAAAAGATACCTACATCAGCCATGTTGTGTCCCTCACTTCAACCACTTACGGTGCCCTCAAACTCGATCATCATCATCATCACCATCACCATAATCATCAAGCTCAAGCAGCTCATAGCAGAGAAGAAAGTGTCATCGATTTGAAAAAACCGTTTTCTTCTCGTTGGGAAGAAGAGCCCTCAGAGGTAATAAACGCTTGGGAGCTCATGGAGGGCCTCGAAGATAAAGTTGAAGTAGCCACCGTGAAAGAGAGCCCAAAGTCAAAAAGGCCCTTTCTTGATCCTCTCGAGCTCTCGAACCACACGGACTCCACCAGAAAGGTGAAGAGATTTCCGGGAAAGGAAAACAGCCCAAAAAAGAGGGTGCTGAAAGAATGCAGTAACAAGCTGAGTCATCATCAGAGTGAGAATAAGAAACCATCTCCTAGCTTCTTGTGGGCTTCAATCAAGGGACAGAGATCCAACAGCTTGAGGATCGATTCTGGGTCCCGAGGGAGAAGGAGTTTAACCCCATTTTTCGATCCCGAGCTAAGGAAAGAAGAGATCAAGGACGAAACTTTTTGCGAATCCGACGAAATCCTCACGTCCTACGAGGAGAAATGCCCACCGGGGGGCGAAAATTCGGTGGTCTTATACACCACGACACTGAGGGGCATCAGGAAAACATTCGAGGACTGCAACGCTGCGAGGAAATTGATCGAGTCCCATAATGTAAGGATGTTCGAACGCGACGTGTCAATGCACTCGGGATACAAGGAAGAGCTCAGGGAGCTGACGGGAGGCAAAGGAGTGAAGGTCCCGTTTGTGTTCGTGAGGAGGTGCTGAGGCTGGAGGAGGAGGGCAAATTGGCAATTTTGCTCGAGGGGATCCCTAAGGTGAAAGGCGGCGGTTGCAAAATGTGCGGAGGGATTAGATTCTTGGTGTGCGATGAGTGCAGTGGAAGCTGTAGAGTTTTGGGTGGTGCTGATGGGAGATGGAAAGTGAAGTGTGGTAAGTGCAATGAGAATGGATTGATTAAATGCCCACTGTGTGTTGTTGTTTAACTTATTATTGCTGTCTTTCTAATAGGTTGGTTAACAAAGAGTTTGATATTTTCTTAGTCTTCTGAGAGTATTATATTAGGACATGGAGTTTGGATACTACGAATGTTTTTTAGAATGTCGGGTAAATAGCATAGAATTTTTACATGTAGTTTGAAAAATAAGAATCAAAACCCTTATGATTCGGAAATAACATAAAATTTCTTCCTTGTCATTTTCACCTAATAATTGGAATGTATAATGCTATGTTTTAGAAAACACAGGGGCACGGTGCTAAGTTTTCGGCAACACATGGGGTATTGTGCTAAGTTTTAAACAACTCCGGGGATACAATGCTAAGTTTTAAATAGCACAATGGGGTTTCGCGCAATAAAAAAAACATAGGGTAGTTATGTGCACTTCATTACAATCACATGGGGGTATCACATAATTTACCCTAGAATGCCTGAAATCATTAACATTTTGAAACTGCTTTTCAAAAAATAGCTTTCTACCAAAAATGTTTTCCCAAAAGAAAAAAAGCCATGTTTATTGATCTTTTCAATCAATGGCCTTAATTTTATGGGTATTTTTGTCATTTATAATATGAGAACCCGCATTGTCACATTGGGTACTAGCTAAGTACCCGTTATATTGTTGAGTAAGTGTGACAAGAAAACCCACATTGTCACAGTGGTACTCAATATAGCGGGTATTCAACAACCACTGTTCTATATTCCACCCACCCGTCCTTAAAAAATGGCTCAGTTAGTAAGGGTATAATAGTCTTTAAACATTTGGATGGTATTAGTCATTGAGATGGAGGCCAAAAATTACATTTTGAAAACTGAATGATCAAAATTTGAGGAACCTTATTGTTCTATATATCATCTTACGTATGTAAGTAGCAACATCGCAGATTTCTGGTAAATAAAGGCTAGATTTTAAATTACGAGGGCGTTACCCAGCGACCCGTGTTTGCCGTCCAAAAGATCGGAATGGCTCAGCTGCTCCAACTTTCCGCTGCTCAGAAGGAAGATTCGATTCGCCATTAGAACGGTCTCCAGCCGATGAGCAATGACCAAAACCTGATGAAATGCAGAAAGAGGAAGAAACTCTTTCTGAGTTTTTATAATTAACGTAATTTTATGGCAACATTGAAAAAAAAAAAACCGAACATACTGTAAGAAAATGATGAACTCGTTCATTCGTACCGTACGGTTTTGCATGAGGCTCTGCAGAGCTCGCCTCACTAGTAACTCGGATCTGCTGTCCAACGCGGAAGTTGCTTCGTCTAAAATAAGAATCGATGGATTCTGATAAAGTGCCCTCGCAATAGCAAGCCTGAGAAATTCAATCAGGAAAAAAGTTGAATTAAAGACACGAATTACGTTCTTGAAAAAAAATAAAAAAACAGCTAAAGTTGAACGTGGCAAATACGTTCAAAAAAGAGTCCAAAAATACCTTTGTCTTTGACCTCCACTGAAATTTGAGCCCCTGGGCCCCACGTTGGTTCGGTACTGATCGGGAAGGCTTTCGATGAACTCGTCTGCATTTGCTGTTCGAGCAGCGAGTTTTACCTTGTCCATGTCGATTCCGCTTATTAGATCTCTGTATCCAATATTCTCCGCGACGGTCCCGGAGAAAAGTACCTGATAAAAAAACATAAGCAAAAGCGAGGTGCATATCGAGCATTTCAAATCAACTCATAAAGAGTCAACCGTTGCAGAAAAGATAAGTCATATCAGGAGGAGATTAGTCCTCAATGTGCTTGTGATTCTTTAATTCTAACTGCTTGTGTCCCATGAAAAAAATGCTCTCTTACATAATAAAAAAATTAAATATAAATGGTGAAGGTCACTCAACTGTATCCTGGGAAACGAGACTAACGTGTCGCCTCAAGCTCTCCAACCGAATTTCGTTAACGTTTAATCCGTCAATTAGTATCGAACCTGTAAACGGAACTAAGCTTCAGTGTTAAATTTTAAAGGGAAATTGGGGACTAAGGAGCACAAAATACTAAGAGGATCACCAGAGAGAGGTTCGTAAAGGCGAAGGACGAGTTTCGCGAGCGTCGTCTTGCCTCCTCCCGATGGGCCAACGATAGCAACGGTTTCTCCAGCTTTGATGTGAAGATTAAGACCGTCTAAAACGGGAGTCACACCGTCTCCGTAAGAGAAACAGAGGTCACGGAGATTGAGTTCCCCGGTAACGGAAGGTAAATCAATAGAAGTATCTAGCTTCTCACTTACCTGTACATTTTCGGAAATTAGCTGTGTCGTGCTTTTCAACAAGTTGTTATTGGACAAATTCGTGAAAAAATTAATCGGGTAAATTACCTGAGGATTAAAGTTGGTCAAATTAAACAACCGCTCGATAGCGGGTTCTCCTTGTTTTAGTTCGTTGTATGCTTTTCCAACACCCTGCGTATATCTTTAGTTTAAAGACTGTAACTATAAGACAGCTGCAAAGAAGAAAATCAATGATTGCAGATATAAGTCATATATATTGAGAAATTTTATGGTGCTCAACTCATGTGAACACCTATTATGTGGCATTGATTGACACCTCCTATGTTGATGGCATCAATCAGTGCCACACAATAGGTGCTCACATTACATATATATATATATATATATATTAGAATACGATGAAATTAAGAAATCATGTAAGATAAGCAGAGCACTGAAAAGCATATGAAATTAAGAAATCATGTAAGATAAGCAGAGCACTGAAAAGCATAATAAATTGAAGTGTTTCCATTGGTTTAACTCACCAAAGCATATCTACCAGAACTAAAAATTCTTTCTATCCGTGACCCGTTTCGTAAGAGGCAGAAAAGAATCAAGAAATTTGTCCAAAAATAAGTAATTTTTAAATGAAATTATGACACCAATCATACCTGAATTGGATCAATCAGCAGAACGAGGGACGTCACGAAAGAAATCATGGATGGAGATTTAAACGAGCTCCTCGAAGCAGCGAGCGAAATTGCGCAGAAAGTTGCTAACACCCCGAAGAACATTACTTGTACTATTCGAGGTATTAAAACCTTCAGCTGCTTCTTATTCAGAACGGAAGACTGGTCAGCAAAAGCCATTGACTGGAATCTAATGCTTTCGTTCGACTCTGCATTGTTTGCCTTGATGAAGAGAATACAAGGAAGTACCTAAAACAAATTCAAAAAAGATTACAAGCGATTTTTTTTTTTTGGACCAAACAATCATCAAAGACACTAAAATCTTTTCTTTTTCAGAAGAATCCCTGTTCACTGAAATACCAGTATGCCACACACAGGGCTTATTTTTCGAAATTTAAAAATTGCAAAACCTCATTTAGGTATGCGGAGAGAGCAGCTGTACTGAGATTTGCCCTAGCGGATATTTGTCGAAGCTTTTCTCCAAGCCAGCCAATTATAAGAGCCATCGATGGAATCATCTGGAAAAAAATTACCGAAAATTGATTCTCAGTCCTAATAAAGAAAACGTAATAAAAAGGTTCTCTAAATCAAAGAGGAGACATCACTCCCTTACCACAGCAGATATTAAAGCTAGAGTTGGGCTAATTATTATCATCTGCAGAGCCATAGCCGATAATTGCAGAGTATTGGGCACCACAGTCTGTGAAATGTGGAATAAGAATATAGTGAAAAAATGAGGAGAAAGGACGAGATTACCACAATGAAAACATATTTAAAAAAACAAACAAACTAAAAAGTATCAAAGAAGCTCATAAGTGGGTATGCCTGCAAATTACTTTCAAGAACCTCATATTATTTTCATTTTCCAGGCTAATTTTGAAACGATAAAATATCACAAAGCTAACTTCAAACTTAAGAATAGATAAGCAGCTGAAAATACTAATCAATCATCAACCCCTCACATTCAAGAGAGAGTACAAAGTATCAGCAACATCCTCTGCCTCAGCTGCAATCCTATACGCCACGTCCCCAGGCAAAATCCCCTTTTCGCCCTCGAAAAACCCCAAATCCCTCTCCAAAACCCTATTGAAAACATAAACCCTAATCTCGCAGACGCATTTCAGCGCCGCCTCCCACAGAAACACCTCCTGCAGATAGCTCGCCAGTGTTCTCACCAAAACCAAAACCCCCAAAACCAAACCCTCCCTCCTCAGCGCTGCTAGATCGGAAATCGCGACTCCCGATGACAATTTCCCTGTCAGAGGCACGATTTTGGAGAGGGAGTAGACGGATACCGCGCTACAGAGCCAGCCGGAGACGATCGGACGCCATTGGAGGTAGGGCCTGAGGGATGTGAGCGGAGAGAGCTTGATAGGCGGCGATCTTCGGGAACAGCATGTGATCGCAGCTGCTGACGGTATATACTTCCTAGGTACGACGGCTCTACGATGAAGGTGGCAGAGTGGGATATGATTATACGGTAATTGCAAGAGCTGAGACATTTTTCTCGAACATTGAGGAGGAAAACTTTCAACCGTTTTCATATTTGGAACATTTTGGTGGGGACCGTTTTGTTGGGTAAGGAGATAGCCACTTGACCATTTAATATTGCTTCTCAACTGCAATATTAAATGAAATGATGACGCACTCTATGACGAATTTTTGGAGAACATTGGCCTATAAATTGGGATGCTTGGCAAGACATTTGATACACCCCAAGTGAGAGAGAGAAAGAGAGAGAGAGAAAAAAAAAAAAGGTATTTATCCGGTGGATAAAGGTGAGAGCGGGTGCATTTTTACTGTGGTAATTGAGAGTGGGTACAAAAACATTACCCGAGTGGGTGAGGGGTCTCGAGTTTGAGTTTAAACACGAGCGTTATTTTGTACGGTGTAATATTCTCAAATATAGTAAAATTGTTGTCTCTCCGTGGAGGTAGGCGGTATTGGCCGAACCACGTAAAATCTCGTGCTCTCTCTCGGTGTCATTTCGGCTTTTATAATATTCCGATAAATTGTCGAGGGGTCCAAATAGCAACCTTCCGCTGGGCCCGAAATATTACCGCTCAACCCCAACAAGTGGTATCAGAGCCTCGCCTTGCTGATATTCTGAGTATGCTCTGTGGTTGCAGCTTTGTCTGATCTTCCACATCAGAAAAGATATCAAAAAGGATTATCGATTCAGGGGGAGCTAGTGTCGGGCGGAGCTTGTGCGGCGAATGAGTTTTTTGGCAAGTTGTGGCAATAGTACTGTGTAAGTGGGTTCTGTCTAGGTGACTGGTGTATAAGTGGGACCGGTGTGACCCCACCAGATCTTCCTGGGAACTTACTTAGAAGGGTAATTCTGTCTAGGAGGCAGGTCGCTAGCCTTTCCTGGGAATTATCTGATCAGTACTATATAGGCCGGTAGCTGTTGTATCTCTGCAAAGATAATTGCGACGGAAAACAGTTTCAAATTGCGACAATTTGATGGTTCGGGAAGTTTCAGTCTTTGGCAGAGAAGAGTGAAGGACGTGCTCGTTTATCAAGGCTTGGCTAAAGCATTGAAGGGAGACGCGGGGAAGCCGGAGAAAATGACAAGTGAAGACTGGGAGGACTTGGGGTCGAGATGTGTCAGCACAATCCGTTTATACATTGCGGATAACATTATCAATAATGTTGTTAATGAAGATTCTGCACCAGATTTGTGGAAGAAGTTGGAGGAACTATATCTCGGAAAAAGCTTAACCACAAAATTAGATCTGAAGCGGGAGTTGTACCGGCTGAAGATGGAGGAGGGTGGGAATCTCATGGATCATATTAGCATGTTCAACGGACTTGTGGATCAACTTGCAAAAGTTGAGGCTAAGATAGAGGAAGAAGATAAGGCCCTTTTACTTCTTACCTCTCTTCCTGATTCTTATGATAATTTGATCACCACCATTCTGTACGGGAAGAAGACAGTGACGATGGTGGATGTTCAGTCTACTCTTTTGTCGCATGAAAAGAGGAGAAGATCAAATTATGGAGATAGCCAAAATTCGACGTTGGCTATACACGGAGGGAATCAAGGAAGGACTCACGCTAGAGAATTTGGGAGCAGCAGCAGGTCCAAATTCAAAGATGGCGGGAAGGGTGTGGTGTGCTACAAGTGTGGTGAGTCGGGACACATCAAGAAGAACTGTCCAACTTGGAGGAAGAAGGACAGGAACGGCGAGGGAAATTCCACAACAATGATAGCACAAGATACTGATGATATTGTAGACGTTCTCACAGTCTATAATGACGGCGCTCGTTCTCATGATGAATGGATATTAGATTCGGGATCAAAGTACCATATTTGCTCCGAGAAGAAATATTTTGATACGTTCCGAAAAATGCGCAGGAGTTCGGTTTCCATGGCCGATGGACACCGTCATGCTGTTCGGGGTGTTGGAACAGTGAAGATCAAAATGGTCGACGGAGTGATGCGTAATTTGGGTGGTGTGATCTTTGTCCCAAAGTTGCGTAAGAATTTAATATCGTTGAGCCAATTAGATTCCAAGGGCTATGGGAGTTTCATAGCAGGGGGAGTCTGTAAAATCACACATGGCGGAAAGGTCCTACTAAAAGGAGAAGAGCGTGGAGGTTTGTATCGTCTGGGCGGGAGTATGTATCATAATACTCCGACTTCGATGAGATCACGAAAATTGCGCGCGCGTGGAGGAAAAGGAGACGATAGTGAGAAGGTAAATCCTGCTGGAGAAGGGGTTACATCGAAGTTCCTCTTCAGAACCGACGGGTAGAATCGGTTTGGCAGCTGCACATAAGATTGGCCGCTAAGTGAATCAAGTGGTGTAGAATCGGAATTCTTGATTCGGATTATGTGTAGCTGTATAAGTAGGCCAATGGACGTTCGTGGCATTTACGAACGGGAACTCTCAAGATCAGACTCTCTGAGATAAGCGCTCTCTGAAGAAGACGGTGAATGCGGCTGGAGGGGGAGATTTGTTGGGTCCAGCCGAGCACATAAGGAGATAGCCACTTGACCATTTAATATTGCTTCTCAACTGCAATATTAAATGAAATGATGACGCACTCAATGACGAATTTTTGGAGAACGTTGGCCTATAAATTGGGATGCTTGGCAAGACATTTGATACACCCCAAGTGAGAGAGAAAGAGAGAGAGAGAGAAAAAAAAAAGGGTATTTATCCGGTGGATAAAGGTGAGAGCGGGTGCATTTTTACTGTGGTACTTGAGGGTGGGTACAAAAACATTACCCGAGTGGGTGAGGGGTCTCGAGTTTGAGTTTAAACACGAGCGTTATTTTGTACGGTGTAATATTCTCAAATATAGTAAAATTGTTGTCTCTCCGTGGAGGTAGGCGGTATTGGCCGAACCACGTAAAATCTCGTGCTCTCTCTCGGTGTCATTTCGGCTTTTATAATATTCCGATAAATTGTCGAGGGGTCCAAATACCAACCTTCCGCTGGGCCCGAAATATTACCGCTCAACCCCAACACGTTTAACTGAATTTTGACAAATGTCTCAATTTTTATTTAATGAACACAATGTTTCAACTAGCATTTCGCTGGTAACACCACAGTAATTTTAAATAAATATCCAGTATGCTTTTAATTTCTATTGTTGGTTTGGTCAATATCTAATATTGCTTATTATCTCCTTTTTAGGACTGCATTGTCCTTTTTATGAGTTGTGTTTCCCGAAAAATAAGGTTTTCGGAGCTTGAACTTTATCTACTTTCTTATATAAGCATTGTTTGGGGGATTTTAATCAAGTATGTTTAACTTCTTTTGAAGTTTTATAGTGAACCTTGGAAATCTATCTTTTTTTGGATTTGATGTGTTTCTTCTTTTTCCATCGATGTACAACGTTTTTTCCTACTGGCAATTATGACGTGGCTATAATGCTATGATTGGCTATTTTGCCCGTTTGTACTCACTCTCTGGAAATTTTATGAAAGCTATCATACTAAAAAATAAATAGCACTTCTTAAAATGCCCTTATAAAAACATTAACAAGAAATCAAGACAAATCTTCTGTTCGTACAGAAGAAAAGAATTTGAATCCAAAAGCTTCTCAAATAATAAAGGTTTGGTTTCAATGGAATCTCTCTGGTGCACAACCACTTCGTGTGTTTCTGTGTAATAAAACTTAATCTTCCACTAAAACCATATTCAATGTCTTGAGGACTTCACATGCCTTTGACATTATTGTAAGCCCCACAAAACTTTAACTGCATCAGTTCCAGAGACACACTCATCCTCTTGCAACGAGATTGTGTGTTCCACACCGTCAGCTTCAACGGTATCTCTCCACCGATACCTACAGAAATGAGAAATTCGATCTTTCGGTTTTTTTTTTCTTTCCTAATAGCAACAGCATTTCATTACCTTCGGAGGCAGCAAGCTTCTCCATGCATATGGCTGTGTAATGTGAGTTGTCCAATTCTAAAAGCAGAAACTGCCAGTTACTTGCATCATCATCAGTAGAATCCACAATTATTTCACAAACCTGCGAGAACTCGTTGACCGTAAGAATGAGATGAAAAAAAACTGCAGGGTTTTACAGATATTGCTACCGAATTTATTTCCTTCAGATATCTCTGCTAAATCTGGAAAACATTAAGAATGTACTAACCATACTACCTTAGAAGTTGAATCCTCTGATGAACCGTTCATTACACCTTTATAGCGAATGGTAAAGGTTTTGAAGGGTGCAGCAGAGAACCCTTTTCCTAATGCTTTCACATAAGCCTCCTGAGGAAAAAAGGAGAACAAAAAATACCCTTCACGCAGGGTACGAAGGTTTAAAGATAAGCCCGTATTAGTAAATGAGCGAATACATAAATGGAAAATAGATTAAATCGATTCTAATGATATAGGGAAGACCTTAAGTGTCCATAGTTTCAAAAACTCCATCCGCTGCACTTGCGGATCTGAGATACTGCTTAAGAATTGGACTTCATGTTTGGAGAAATAGCGTCGGGCGAAAGATAAAACACTGTGTCGAATGGTACGATGCTTTTCTTCCACATCTATTCCAATCTAAACTTGAATGAAACCCAAAAAATTAATTTTAGGTTTTACAGCTGATTTAAAAAATGATAGCAGGGTCTTATTTTGAATAGTAAAAACATGAATAATGCATAGATCACTAACTTCAGAATCGATGGTCACCCCGCATGCTATCAGCGAAGAAGAGTGTGAGATGTTGAAACGCAATGGAGTTTGATGGCAATTATCGCTTCTTTGCAACCGTACCTGACAACACAATGTTACAGAAACTTCAAGTTTACATTTATAACATTAATGAAAGTACTGTAAGAGTGAAAACATAAAGATAATACAAAATACTTGAGCTAACCTTTGGCTTTCCGTATTTGTTTTTCTGGAACTTCAATGATCTCGGAGTAATTTTTGGATCATCGTGATCTAAAGAAGTTCCATATATCAAATCAGTATCGGGATTTCACAGCACAAATATATTTCTCAAACAGTAGACATATATGTGCCAGTTCTTTTACTCACAGCGTCATTTAATCAAACAAGAGGTGCTCAAGAAAAAAAATTCACAACAGAGTAGGATAAAAGCACTGATCACAAACATCTGGAAATCGTTGTTCGAACCAATGCACGCGCCAGCAATGCACTTTTCCTAAGCTCCTCTCCACGCATTCGCAGCACGTTCTCTCTCTCGCATGGCGAGAGGATATCAAAATACTGCTGTAACAGCGACTCGCATTTCACTTCATTTGGCTTTACATACCACAAATGAACCTCACTTCACATGGAATTATAAGCAAAAACAAAAAACAAACACCGAATCTTAATCAACGCACTGGAATGGATTAAAATTGGAGAAGAAAAAAAAAGACGAGGAATTTACGTTGATGATGGGAGCTGAATTGAAGCCAGGGGAGGTGAAGAACGCAGCTTCATCCTCGGACACGCTTTGCTCATCAAAAATTTTAATCCAACACTTGATACAGAATTTACAAACTTGAGGTGTGTTTCTGACAACATTAGGGCTATAAAATTGGGAATAATCACATAATACGATGTCGTCTATGATGAAGATTAAGCGTCGTTATTCTAATGGACACAAAAAACGTGGTTTATAATTATTAACTAAATTCCACTAAAACCCCTCACACAAAAGAAAGATGAAGTGACTCTCCATCTAAGAACGCCAAGTCCATGAAGAGATTCTCCACTACGAGGTTACAGTTTGGAAACTATTCAGACGATGTTTATTAATATTTTTAGTATCTATGCTCTGTAAGAACAGTACAAACTTTAAAGAAAATGGTTTCTTATTAAAAAAAAATATTCAAAGCGCATCACAAACAATAGAAACGAAGCAAAGACACATTTGAAACACCAACACCGATGAGGAAAACACTGATTAAAATCATTGATAATAGTCACATCAGACAGCTTCAGTCTATTAATTTAGGACAGCATAATGTGTTCTTCGAGCACTTGAAGAAGAAGACATAAAATTCAAAGCCTCCTTCCTCTTCTTCCACCCTTTCTACGCGTACTGTCTGTTGGGATTGGTGTAACATCCTCTGTAAATATTCGAGAATAGGATTATTACTTCAAAATGTAATCAACAACAAATAATCGAATTCCTAACATGTTTGTAAGAATAACAGTGTTATATAAGACAGATAAAGAAAGAAAGAACTACCTATACGACCAATCTTCATGCCCGAACGAGCGAGGGCCCTAAGTGCAGATTGAGCTCCGGGGCCCGGGGTCTTGGTTTTGTTGCCACCCGTTGCACGGAGTTTGATGTGAAGGGCATTAATGCCCAACTCCTGTAAAAATTAAAAGCCATAGTGTGTTATTCAATGGTAATTATCTCAGGGGAAGAGAGAAAGATCGGTTTATGAATAGTATGATATGTACTTTGCATCGCTGAGAAACATCTTGGGCTGCAAGCATAGCGGCGTATGGAGAAGATTCGTCTCTATCGGCCTTCACCTTCATGCCACCTATATAGTGAAAAGAAAAAAATAATAATAAATCAAAGATATGATTTTGATATGTGGAAATCGATTTTGATGTGGAAACAATCTACAAACTTCAACATAACAAAGAAATCAGACCTTCAAATTTAGTAACAGGAGACGAGGGTCTCTAAAGTGAAAGCCATGAAAGGAATATGATTATGAAACAAATTAATCATTTCACGTTCGATTCAATGATTCATCACAAAGAAAATGAATAAAGGGTTAAAAGAATCATCAAATTGGGTGCAAGACAATGCAGACGTCGTAAAAAAAATTGTAAGGGTCCATAAAGCAAATTGCTTTCGACATTAATTGTTTCTTACAGACTAACCATAGTTAAAACTAAAACAAAGCAAGTAGAACAACTGCATTACCAGTTATGCGAACCATGGTTTCACGCCCAGATAAATCAGTCACATGCTGTAATCAAGGAACAGAGTAATATCAGAAATGGAAGAACAAAAAAAAAAAGCAGCCAAAACTTGTCAGCAAAAGGCAGAGATGATACAGTAAAGATGCCATCACCGAAATTACTCACAATGAAGGTATCGTTGAAGGAGGCAAAGATGTGAGCAACGCCAAACACTAACTCTCCATCTCTAGTGGCTGGCCCCAGAGTGACATTATCTTCCTTGGGCTCTCTAGTCCTTCTCTTTGACTATCATAACAAACAAATAGGGATAAGCTTACCAAAAAGAGTATGCTTGTCGAAAAATAAATCGACAAAAAAAAATCATAAAAATTATAAAACCAGCTGCATCTACCGCAAACGAAAAATTCACCACTCGAGGACCGGATTCCGAACAAATTAGCACACTCAAGATATAAATAATCAAACCAGGTGTAATGAGTAAATCTCATTTATGCTTGCCTAGAAGATTATTACAACCAAAGTAAATGTAATCGGAAAAACAGAAAAAATCATCACCATAAAAAAATACAGAATAAAACAATGTCAAAGGAAATACCATTGCCGCTGTTGGATGAGAAACTTCTGAGCTCAGGAAACCCTAGTGCGAGAGAGATTTGGTGGCTGCCGGCCGAGTGGTGCTATAAATACCTCAGCTAAAGCTCGCTTCCCATTTTGATGATAATGGGCCTATCACTTGTTGGTCCTTCTGCATTTAGGCTACAAATTAATTTGTTTCGGCCTAATACGTTTGGGCCCCGCCCGAATTTTGGAAACCCGACCCGCCTATTTTCATTGCGATGGGCTGGCCCGAATGACCTAACCCGTTTTGACCACACATTTTGATATATTAAGTATTATATTAGGATTAGTTATATATAAGATTAATTATAATAATATTGTTTTTATATTAAGAATACTACGATATTATTATGATAATATAAGCTTATGATTATTGAGAGGAATATTTAGTGAGATAAAATTAAAAATGTAATTCAATACTTTGGTTTGATTTATAATACAAATCTAATCACTTATTTATACTATTCAGAATTCACTATTATAACAAAAAGTTATTTATTACAATCTAATCAACAATTCTCACCAACACCTAATACATAATATCCAACATATTATAGCAATATTTAATGCAATAATATCAATTTCATTTTTTTTCCGAAACTATAGCTTGCTAAATAAATATAAAAATACATGAAATAAATAGCCTAACAAAGTCCTCGGGAACAATCGAACATCGAGTATGGACGAAATTTTTTATCGAAGAAAAACCATCAACCCACCATCAATTAACAATTCAACAAATCTTTTTTAAAACTATACACACACTTAGGTATTTCTTTATATATAAATAAATATAAAATATGTGTCTTTTATTATATTTTCATTCCATCGAGACGGTTAAACAGAAAGTCGTTGTAAAAATCGTTTGTAAATTAATATAATACATTTTGATATTATATTCTAGCTATTTCAACGCACTTCTTCAAGGCATCCAAGAGACTCCTCATGATCCTCGGCTCCCCAGGCGGCGCCTCGCCTCTCTTTGGACCGTTTCTTACAGCCCGGAACATCGGACCCGAGCCGTCGGTGGCCGGAAACACAAGGCAGTCTATGTGGACGAGCACTTCGGTATTCCCATCCGATCCAATGGTAATGAAACCAAGCCTTGCTCCACCTGGTATCTTATCAACCTATATATTATAGCATAATAAGACTTTTGAAATTTATTTAAATTAACGACTTAGGCATAAAATGTTTAATTATTTTTTAGTTAGTGTATATTTAGGCGAGTGTCAATTACTCAATTTTAGGCCTCCAAGTTTTCCAAGTTTACAAATTGAAATAATTTGAGAAAAGTTAATGCTGTCGGATCATACGTGAGGTTAAATCGGGGGAAAGATTCTATTTGCCTTGGACAGTTGATTTGGACCGAATTTTTTGGATCACACGTATAACTTCCCCAAAATAATTGTCGTGTGCACCTCATGCGTGTTAATTTCGGACTAAAATAGGTTTCAGCGTTAATTGTCCGTACGTTACTTCAATTCCTCGGAGATTATGATTTGGACCGAAATTTTTTCCAAAGCCACATAGAATTCGAATTAATTGTCACACGTGACTCACACCCGGGCTGAAATTATATTTTCCGCCTTAATTGTAGTATAATTGCTTCAATTTCGAAATTTATTTTCCTAGAATTATGTCCTTAAATGCTAATTATCCAAATATTACATTATGATTAAAAACCTAACCTTTAATGGCAACGGAAGTGGCAAATTAGCTCCTTGGCAAAGGCTGTTTCCCCACTGCAAAATCCACCTCTAATCAATCATCGAAAACCCCCCCAAATCTCCAATTTAAAAGGAAAGGATAAAAGATTCAACATTGTAGACATCAATCAAACCTGAAACAGTAGGGTCTCGAATCGAACAACATCGGTGTCGAGGGGGAGCTTCATGGTCCCTAAGGAAACTCCCTCTTCTTCATCTGTGATGCTGTTTGCTGACGATGACGATGCCTTAACCGCGGGTGCTGCTAAATCTTGCTGATGATGATGATGATGACGACGATGATCCTTGTTGATGATGAATCGTAGTGATGATTTCAGTTCAGTTAAGCAAGTCAGCGATGGCCGAACATGAGAGGCGCGTACGATGTTCGTTAATTGTCCGGTTGCCATGGAAGACATGTCTGTGTGTGCGGGTTGTGTGGTGGTGCTGAGAGTAGCCTTAATGTGGATATAGGGAGTTCTTTATTGAACGGAGATTGATTAGGCCCATATAAATGAAACGAATAATAATAACATATAAATGAATAGTTTAAAAAAGAAAAATTGCTGTTTTCCTTAAAAATCCACATATTAATAGCTTTGATGTAACTTGTATACATTTAGTCGGAAAAAATTCAGTGCAACTTAACCAGTTATAACAACATCCTTGAAATTGGATTAAGAAAAATTTACGTGTATCATGTATGAATTACATGTAATTTAACCTCTCTTTTTTTGTCGTTGAGGCATCCCACAAAAAGCTACGTAGTCCTCGTACTTCTGCTAAGTTCAATTCGAAGCAAATTTAAAGTTCATTGTCTGATATGCCCCCCACTTCTAGCAATAATAAAGGTCTCCGTGTGAGATCAAATTAGTGACCAATATATGAGGATATTAGGGGCTATCCTTGAATAAATGAAATTTAACTATTCAGATAGTTTTTTTTTTCTCTCAAAACGTATAATTAAACTCCGAAACAAGTAATTACAAAAAAATTACCTAAAGAAATAGGTAGCCTATCACATAATGTGATTTAAAACGCCGTTTATTCGAATTTTCGAACCATGTATTTGTTAAGTATCTTTTCCATGCAACTATGAAGCAACTTCATTATTTTTATCTTCCTCACTATATTCTTTTGTAACAAAAAGCAAAACCAAACTCGTCATAGATGTATCTATCTGACCACGTCATCTTGACTTTGACAAATTGACTCGAATCGACTTCACATACTGTAAACCTTTTTCTACGTAAGAACATCGTATCTAAAAACCCCATAAATAATATTTATTCTTGTTTATATTGAATCAGTCATATGCCTTAATTCGTCGCATGATCGTGTGTCATGACGTGAATATGATTAGAAAAAAAACACCTATTCTCATCGGGTCTATTAGCATATATACGAATAATCTACCAACATTGAAACACACGTAGGTTCGTTAATATTTTTTGTTGCATATAAAGTAATATTAACCTTATAAGACCCGACAAGAATATTACAATGGAAACACAAATTAATTTCTTGAGACACGGCCGGAAATTTCGGCCCCCAAGAACAGTCTCTTTCAGTCATGGTCTATAAATAACAATTTAATAATTTACTTGACCTCTATGATCATGACAAAGACCTATAACTTGATGAATCGTTACAACCACGTTACTATTAAAAATATATGATCGATAGATATATTTTTCATGCTATGAATTGTCCTCCTATAGGCTTCAGATTTTACCCTACCGAGGAAGAGCTCATTTCGTTCTATCTCCACCACAAGCTCCGAGGCTCGGGACCCAACCTCGACAGAGTTATACCGGTTGTCGATATTTACCGTTATAACCCCCACGAGCTTCCGGGTAATAATATATATACACGTGTGTGTGTGTGTGCGCATATATAGTAAGTGTATAGATGTTTTTGTATTGATTATTGTCTCATATGGATTAAATTAATCAGGCTTGGCTGGAGAGATCTGTGGTCAAGAGAGGGACGAGCAGTGGTTCTTCTTCGTGCCAAGACACGAAAGAGAGGCTCGAGGAGGAAGACCCAACCGGCTAACTAACCACGGTTACTGGAAAGCCACGGGCTCACCGTGCGATGTCTATAGTTCTTCGCAGAATCGAAAGATCGGTAGGAAAAGAACCATGGTCTTTTACGTGGGACGAGCTCCCGATGGTAAGAAGACAACGTGGAAGATGAACGAGTATAAAGCTATTGCTGATCATGGTGAAGCAGTTGTTGGAGAATCAGCAAGCCTTAGTCAACAGGTTTGCATTGATCGATTGTCAATATAAAGGCCAAATTAATAAATTAGGTCACTAACTATGTCTTTCGTGTTTTCTGAGTCACTAAGTTTCATAATTGTAAACTTAGGTCACTAAGTAACGTATCTGATATTTTTTGGGTCACCGATGAATTTTTCCGCGAAAATAGCCGGAAGTCCGACATGGCCGATGACATGTCAGGTGACCTAAGTTTATAATTATCAAACATAGTGATCCAAAAACGAAAACTGGTATTATATAGTTAGTGACCTAATTTAATAATTTAGCCTCATATAAAACCTAGATAAAAGATCGGGATTTTTTTTATATCCTTTTTTTACATGCAAATTATGATTTTATGAACATTTGTTGACAGTTAAGGGAAGAAATGAGCTTGTGCAGGATATACAAGAGATCGAAATGCCTGGGATCGGCGTTCGACAGGAGGCCAAGGGTCGTCGATGGATCTTGTAATAATAATGTTCTCACGAAACCCTATTTTCCTTGTAATAATAATGATTATGCAGCTACAACATCACATGCCTATCAAAACACTCATCCAAGGGAGAATCTGATGATCGTTGCTGCTCGAGATGATAATTACTACTCCCTCAACAGCACTATGCCCTCCGATGCTCATACTTCCATTGATAATAGCTTGTGGGATTTGGAGGCAGAGCTTAGCTGGTTAGATCAATATATATAGCTATTGTCGAGGGCTTTTTTTTCTTCTTTTTTTTTTTTCGTTTTTATCAGTGAGGTGTATGATGCTTAGTAATATATTTTCGAGGATTGGTGACGAAGTAATAATAACAATGTCATACCATTACCTATGTAATTAAATCGGACACTAATTTCTCAATCATGGGAGATTAAAACTGCAGTTATGCGCGACATCACTTTGATTTAATATGCTCAATTTTTTACGTCGAGTCGCATTGATCTAAGGACACAAAACCCCTAATTTTGTTCTCTTATAAAACATGAAACTGTTCATAAAATATTTGATGATTCACAGATACAATCTATTCACTGCTCTCTCCATTTGTTCTATTTGCGGAAAATGAGGTAATAAAGTGGAAAATTCGTATCCATTCAACGTCAATTAATTCTTCCCGGACAAAAAACTTTTGTTGACGAGACTGACCACTTCTTCACGGAGGAATAATTAGTTCGATCAATTCCAAATGTTTTCTACGCAATTACTAATTCGAGAAACGATAAACGATAATAGTGAGATAATCATATGCTTCTTCCCACACTTGGGCATGTAACTTCCTAAAATAAGAAACAACTATAATTATAGTCAATCACCCGGTCAATTGCGTATAAATATATTTAATTTGAATATTTGCCAGTAAAATTAGTTAGGAGTAAAATTAGTTATAGTAAAATCTAGAAATCAGCGAACTTCGCATTGACGGTTTGGGTCATCCATACAAAGAAAAGGAATGTACTACTAGTGTGGAAATATTTTTGAAATAAATGACGTCAGCGTTGGACGCTTCATCAATTTTATCTTCATAAATGTATCGACAATCAGTTACTCATTTGGGATAATAACTCCTCTACTTACAATAGATAAGCGATAGAGTAGCTCACAATTTTTTATATGTAAGTCATATACTTTATTCTTAAAATTAATTAATGTGAAATTGTATTTGATATCCTATCATTCTTTTCCTGAAAGACGAGACCACCGAATCGTCCTCTTTCAAAGGCAATTATCTTATATTGTCGTTGTCAAGGGTCGAGAACTTATCATCCACATCATATTAGGGTTAGATCCACACCCATATTGTTGGGAAATAAGATCTCATTTGGTCTAAATCCTTAAAATCTTATATATAAGTTCATGTAGGGCTCTAATATAAAACCAATTCGCAATAGCCCTAGCCCATAAGCTATTATAATATGCAGATCATATACTTTATTCTTAACCCGATATTAAGTTTACATGTAAGTGTATACAATTGCATCTAATCACCAAAGACTTGTCTTTTTTCCCAAACGTTTTCTTATAGCGCATTTTATTACTTCTCAAAATGCATTTAACATTTAATTTCTTTCAAACTTGAGAATGAAAACTTCGTGATCTTTAATGCGCGTGTAAGGACGTTACGACATGAGTGCTCTGATTTTATGTCGTTGATGGGCAATAAATGCAGAAACAAACAAAATCTCGAGTTCCTCCTTGACTTTAAAACAACTCTCTACAAACAACAGTCAACATCAGCGTTATAATAACGTTACAAACATCTTCGATGCCGTACGATGATATCGTCTTCATCGTCTCCATAACACAAACCCAACGCAGGAGACGAAGGCAACTACAAGAAATGCCACCGATAACATATCTAATAACCCTTCGGTCCTCAGTTTCCTCTCTCTCCTCTCTCTCCTCTCCTCCAAGAAATCCTCGTACCTCTTCTTACACACCTCAGCCCTATTTCTCCTCCCTCCTTTCGCAGCCTTATTACACTTCAACAACGCACGGTGCAAAATCTCCAAGCTTTCACTCCCCTTCAAATGCTTCCCCTCCGCGTCCTCCATCTCCATGCTCACCTCCTTCACCACCACGGCGTTGTTAACGCCGCCGCACGTGACCACCGCACAGCACTGCACGTGGCTCAAAACGACCGCGTATTTGAGCTGTATTTCGTCGGTTAGCCAGTGCCGCTGTACGGACACGGGCGCTTGGGAGGAGAGGTCCGTGGCTCGGCGTCCTCTGGGGTCGATCAAGAGCCAGCTCAGCATCATGTGGTTTCCGAAGGTTTCGAGCTCGTCGCTGCTGCTCGTGGGTGGCTCGATGCTCGTTGGGATCGCGTCTTTTGGGCCCACCATGTCGATTCTGAAGGGGGAGCACTTGAACCACGACGTCTCCGTTTCTGTTTCTTGTGCTCTGCTGAAGATGGGGATGTTTTTGTAGGATATGTCGACGGCTGAGATTATTAATTCCGGTGGCGGTGGTGATGACGACGGCGATGCTGGTGGGGCAGGTGAAGAGGAGGAGGGGATAATGGTGGTGCTGTTGGCGAGTGAGAAAAAGTGGCGGGGGTCGGCGGAGATGAGGCGGAGAAGGAGGGGAGAGGTTGCGGTGGACGGCCATGTGGAGTGGCAGAGGGAGGACCAGAGGTGGCGGTGGTTGGAGAGGCGGCGGAGTGTGGCGGAGCAACAGGCGGTGGAGGCTAGGGAGGGACCGTCGAGGCGGGGGAGTATGTGGGACTCGATGATATCGTGGTGGAGGTCGGAGAAAGTGGTGGCGGTGGATTCGCCGGAGTTCTCCGCCGCGGTGGTGGTTGTCATTGATGAGTAACTTTGCGTGAAGATTTTGATGGATCAACGTAGCGATGATGTCTCTGTGTTTTTTGACTGCTTATATAGTCGTCGTAGCGGATCTTTTTCATTTTCATCCCCGACTTTTGGCTTAATTGCAAATCTTTGCTAAGAATTTTTTTTTCGGAAAAATTATTTTTTTGTAACTTATTTCCTTCTTGTCGTCTGATTTATTGCGGCAAAAATATTCTTCATATCAATGTTTTAGATTATTGTAAGTTAACTTTAAGGATATAGTAGTACTTCTATCATATTTAGGCAGATTAATAGAAGTGTGGTTTTGCAATTGAATTGAAAATAAGGGGACGAAAAATGAAAACAACTCCTGAGAGCCGATATGAACATCCAAAATTACGGATATACCCTTTGTTCTTAATTATTAGCGCATGCGAAACGTGTTCTACGACTAAAATATGTACGCAACACTTTAATTAAAAAATTATATAAACGTGCAATAATTGAATTCCTTGGTCAACGGCTTATGGTGGTAGGCTGTTCTAGGTTCAAAGAGGGGAATAAAAACAAATGTATGGTCTGCTTTATTTATTGGAGTCTTAAAGATTCATTCGGGATTACGTACTAATTGGAGTTTTGGACATATTAACTTATTAAATTGATTGAAGTTATTTTAATTTCATTGGAAGCCCGCCTCGTATTATTGCAGTTTGCCGGTTTTTTCACGCAAACCTTGTCCAAATATTTTATCAATTAGATTGTTCATTATTGAAGTTCAATATTTTAATCTAATGAGAATCATTAACCTAATACATTCAGTCTGGAGAAAAGTACTATCATCGTGTAGACTAGTTTTCTTTTAGGTTTTTTTAACTGTCATATAGTATATGTGACGTACACAATCAAGCAACAATTCCAATTATTTCGTACATACGTATTTATTGAATAAATCACAACAGTTAGGTCAAAATAAGGATTTTAAATTTATCAAGTCATTTTCAGATTTTGAATTATTGGAGCGTTGATTTAAAAATACCCTCTGGCGCAAATTCAGGAGCTCAACACATAAATACATCTAAAGAAGAATCTCGTAATCGTAGAGAAGAGAAGATGCCCAATTGATTCACGAAACCCAAACGACGTCGTTAGGCTTCGGTGTTATATTTCGTGGCCCAATCAGATGGGCCATTTACTTCGGAAAGGATCCAAATCTCATCGTGTGATGGATCTACTTACCACGTCAGCAGTCCATCCGATTATCCTGACCCCAAAAATAAAAATAATAAAAAAAAAAGTCACGACAATGCTTCCATTGTTTTACTCGTTGTTCAGCTGCATAACATTCACCGCGGGGTGTCCGCAGAATTTTCTGAATGATTTGATCGAAAATGCCTTTCCAAGCTCGCCAGCAAAATATAGCTTTTTCCAGGTATTTTTTTAGTTTCAAAGTCGAGCGTTTTCTACTTATGAATTGCGAGATTCTGTGCAGTTGAAGGCTGTTGCGATAGTGTTTCTAGCGAGTAGCTATCATTTCAATGTGGAACCATTTGTAGTTAAGTTGGTTATGAAAGTTATAGCTGAACGATGTAGTGTAATAAGGGAACATTAATGAAATATGACGGCTTATACAAATCGAGAGGATAAGCTACAATCGAGAAAATGGAGACTACCGTGCTTGAAAGTGTTGTAGATAGATATTCCGCATTTTGGCGTGAAACTTTTTTTTTCCTTCCTTTTTTTTGAAAATTTATGCTATTTTATAACGAAGTTAGTTATGACAAGGAAAGAAGGGAAGTCCGGTTGTGTAATTCAGGGAAATGTATGTTGACTTAGTTGATTTCTGATGGTTTATGCTTTGAACTTTGGATTGCAGTGTATATGGTGAAAATGTAAACGTAAAAAAGGTATGAATTTAAATTCGAAAGATAATAAAAAACCTTCAATGAAGTGCCACACTATGTTTTTCTCTGGTCGATTATATTGCTTGTTGCAGAGTATTTACTGTAATGCCTGGATAGTTTTGTGTAGTTTAGGAATTCCATACTAAGTTTTTCTTTTTATTTCAACTCAATGGCTTCTGCCAAATGTTTCCTTGCAGCGATTCTCCGTGGCCTCCATTAAAACCACTCAGTGCCTATAATTTCAATGGAAAACTTATAGGCTTTGACCACCGGATGCACAAGCACTGTTTGACTAGGAAAAAGATTCGCCTACGGCTGTTTCATGTGGCAAATGGAAAACTGAGTTGCCGATCCTCAGAATCTAGAAAAAGGCTGAACGGTTATCCAAAGTTGAGGACGATAGAGCATGTCCTTCCTTTGGCCTCTTCTGACGATGGCGTGGCGGTTAGCAGAAGTCCCCAAGAAGGAAGTTGCAATGAATTTGAGGAAATGAGGTATAAGCTGAATCAGTCATTACAGGTTGAAGACCAAAACGCTGGTTTGGTTCAGTTCTTGCATGATGCTGCGAGAATATTTGAGCTAAAAATGAGGGAACGGAATTTTCTGTCCAAGAAATCATGGTTCTCCACCACTTGGCTTGGTGTTGACAAAATTGCTTGGGTTAAGGAACTTTCGTATCAGGTGAGCAGCATAGTGGATAATCTTAGATTGTGTTTTTACCAGCTTTGTCTCTGTATCCTTCGCCAGATAACTGAACCTTATTTCTATTGAAATCCAAGTCAGAGATCTCAAATAATTTATAGAGGATTTCGTGGATGTTTCTGAAACTAAGGCAGAAATAAAATCTCCAAAAAAAAAGTGATTCATGTTTACATTATATATCAGCAGGTGTGTGTTTTTGTTTGTGTTTTCGAGTATAGGGACTTTGAAAGCTAGATCTGTGATTATAAGTTCAACCATGTAAACGAAGCGAATCACTCCTAAAGAAAAAGGTTCAGCTTCAGCCTTCTTTCTGTGTTACTTACTTTTTAAGCATTAACCATAATAGCAATTTCAATTTTCAGAAACGAAGCATTAAAAACTAATGATTCTAGAGCTCTAATATGTTATATATGTTGATCAAATTGAAACTCCTTCACTTTTATCATGGTTTTCTTGTTCTTTTCCCTTTTCCCGCTCTATAAATGTGCCTTACTTGTCAGGCATCCGTGTATTCTCTTCTTCAAGCAGCAAGTGAAATTTCCTCTCATGGAGAGAGAAGAAATAGAGATGTCAATATTTTTGTCCAGAGAAGGTAAGGGGGTGTTTATGTAGATGATATTTGTAGTTTTGGCATGTGCTATAACATGAGTGATTCTGGTTTCTGTGTTACTGTTATATATCTATATTCTGGAAGATACTGACACAATACGTGCTCTTCTGCTAATGAAGCCTATCATGCCAATTTACTCCTTTGGAGACTGTTATAAGGGATAAGTTGTCAGCAAAACAACCAGAAGCTTGTGACTGGCTTTGGTCCGAACAAATCCCAGCAGCAGTTACCAGTTTTGTTAACTATCTTGAGAAGGAGCAATTCGTTCCTCCGGCCTCGTCTTCAGTGTAAGTACGAACCCAAGAATAATAGCATTAACTATATCTCTGTTTGCGAACCGTGAAAAAAAAAAGGAAACAGAAATTGTCAAATTTGTTTTTCCGTATAGGTACAAAAAAGGTTTGGTGTCGGAGTCAGGCAACTCAAGTGACGTGTCCCTTCTGATACTCGCTTTAAGTTGCATTGCATCTATCATGAAACTTGGCCCAACAAAAGTTTCGTGTGCACAATTCTCTTCCATCATTCCCGATGTCACTGGTAGACTAATGGACATGCTGGTTCATTATGTTCCTATTCACCATGCATATCCTTTGATCAAGGATATCGGCATGCATAGAGAGTTTCTTGTACATTTTGGCCCTCGAGCTGCTAGTTGTAGTAGTAAAAATGAGTTCGGAGATGAAGAGATTGCATTCTGGGTTGGTTTGGTGCAAAAACAGCTGCAGCGAGCTATAGCTCGTGAGAGGATATGGTCGAGGCTCACGACCAGTGAAAGTATCGAGGTTAGTTTGGTAAATAGAGTTGCTGATTTGTATTTTATTTTTTCGATTGTTGGAGGAAGCTCATGTCTTGTTGATAACACGGTGCTGTGAATTTTATGATTGTCGTAATATCAGTTGTTTCGACCAGTGAATTTTATGATTGTCGTAATTTATGATACGGTTATACTTGGGAAATAATATTATTCCCAAT
This sequence comes from Linderniella brevidens, assembly GCA_004919715.1. Classification (NCBI taxonomy): domain Eukaryota; kingdom Viridiplantae; phylum Streptophyta; class Magnoliopsida; order Lamiales; family Linderniaceae; genus Linderniella; species Linderniella brevidens. The sequence continues at coordinate 2,208,465 of SWDC01000146.1, forward strand.
GCCTATTAACAAAAGCCATCTACATGATCCCTTACCATCATGATGCTTGCATATTAATTCATGCACATGTTCAACAATCTTTTCTATCTCCTTTTTACACTTTATATTCTTGAAGCTAACTCCTTGTTAAAAAATCTTCTAGTACAGGCCCGGGAGAGGGATTTGGTTGTATTTGGGTTCTTTATCGCCTTGGGAACAAGTACTCAGTCCTTTCTGATTGCTAATGGCTTGAAAACAATGGACGAACCACTTGAAGGATTTATAAGGTCAGTTCATCATCTCTGTGGTGCATATTGCGTATTTGCTTTTTCCACCTTTCCCGGCTTCACCGTCTTTTTCCTAAATCAGGTATCTAATTGGAGGCAGCGTGCTGTATTACCCTCAGCTGTCGGCAATAAGTTCTTATCAACTGTATGTTGAGGTTAGCATGAAGCTAAAGTCCACATTTCTACAAACAATAAAACATGCTTTGATGATGAATAAAGTTCTAAGATTTTACAGGTTGTTTGTGAGGAACTGGATTGGCTTCCCTTTTATCCAGGCATCAGCAGCGCCTCGAAGCGCAACTTTGAACACAAGAGGAGCGAAGAGAGGGCCCCAAATAGAGATTCTATTCCTTTGGTTTTAGAGATTTGCTCTCACTGGATTGAGAGCTTTATAAAGTATAATAAATGGCTGGAGAACCCTTCCAATATTAAGGCAGCTAGATTTCTTTCCAAAGGGTAAATTAATTAAGCAGATATGATTTGTAGAAAATTTCATTCGATATATGAGATATTTGGTATTTGGGATAACTTTTTCTCACTTGTTTCAGGCACTTAATATTAAGAGAATGCATGGAAGAGCTGGGAATAGAAAAGTAAGTTGACCGAGGGAAATTATCACTCTCTCTCTCTCTCTCTCTCTGAAATGAGGGTTTTTGTTGCTTATTCCCTTTTTAATTATCCTTCTGTGCTTAAAGATTTGAGACTCCACATTCATTTTAATGTAAATTCCTGAAGTTAATACTTAAGTTGTTCTTTGTCAGGGATCATACACAAGCTGATATGGAGGCTGAGTCTTTTGTTAAGGTATTCAAAATTAATTGCGGGTCAAGTTGACTGTAAATGGTTAATGCATGCCCGTTCATTTTGGAGTAGTGATATATACCTCGATTTTGAAGTCCTTTTATTTTGTAAATTGTTTTATCACTCGGTGAAATGTTCTGAATATTAATTTAACCACCCCCCCCCCCCCCCAACGAGCCCCTCCTTTCACTCCAACACATTGGGTCCATTGTTTGCATAGGGTTGGACAAGATTTGATTGGCTATCATGCGCTAGGTTTCGGAAACTGCAGAAGAATCGACATACTAAAAAAAGAAAAAAAGAATTGACATATTAAAAAAAGAAAAAAAGAATTGACATATTAATTTCTGAATACTGATAGGCATTGGAAAGTATTGAAGGAGCTCTATTACGGCTCGAGGAGTTGCTTCAGGAGGTGCAGGTTTCGAGCTCAAGCTCTGGAAAAGAGCATCTTAAAGCTGCCTGCTCTGACCTTGAAAGAATACGAAGACTGAAAAAAGAGGCTGAATTCATGGAGGCATCATTCAGAGCTAAGGCGGCCTCTCTGCAGCAGGTATTTTGTAATGTTGTCTTAGAAGTGGTATGTAGATTTCGAAAGTTTTGAAGTGATGATTTTTTTTCTATCAGTAAGATAGAAAGTGTTGTGCTGTGTTCGATTACCAAAATCTTTCTGTTTTATCATGAGGGAGGCATAAACTTTCTTGTTTTTTACGTACTGTACATCAGATATGCATACATGCGTGTTATGTATCACCATTTGTTGCGTAGTTCCCTCAGTTCATCAATTGGACTTAACTTATTCAGATATCATGTGTGTTAACTGATATCACGGTGTTTTGCAAATTGAAATCTCAATGACGTTAAGAACACTTGATAAAATGTAGGAAGGAGGTGTAGTTGGCTCCTTGTGTTTTGATCTCCTTTTTCTTCTATCTTTGTCATTCTATTGCATTTAGTGTTGGCTTTCATTTTGTTGAATGATCAATTATCAACCTCATATTTGCCACATTCTAGAACTATTGAGTGACGTGTTTAACCTTCAATTTATTTATTTACTAGGTCAAATTAGTTGACACTGAAACTCCGAAAGATAAAAGGAGACAGTTCACAGGACGAAAAGGTGGAAAAGGCTCAGACGTGCAAATTGAGAGGGGTAGTGGGTACATTACTTCTCATGCTATCATTATATTAAGCCAATGTTTATGTTTGGTGGTAGTTATTGACATAACTTGAATGTTATTGACATTTTTCTTTCGATCTATTTCTTGTAGATTAACGGGTACCGTAGCAGGACGCATTGGCAAATCATCTGATACAAGCCCATCAGTTTCTACCGATATTGTAAGCCTGCATATTTCACAAATAGTCATACATATTACACATTTTATATTCAGCTTGCTCTCTCTCCTTTATCCCTCAGGGTTCTCTGGTTTTCCAAGTTTTTTTTTTTTTTTTTTTAATGAGAGATGCTTTATTGTTTTCGAGTTATCGTTTTCACTTACCCTGTCAAACAGGACTAACTTTTGCATATAGTGGCCCTTGATCGTCTCACCACATCATTACTATGTTTTCATGGATTTCATGACCTTCTGCAGGATGATAGTTCTCTTGAAGAAGAAAACGTTACCAAAGAACCAAATGAATTTCAACGCTTCGAAGTATTAAGGAATGAACTCATGGAGCTCGAGAAGCGAGTTCAAAAGAGCACCGATATTTTTAATCATGAAGAGGTAAACATAAATCTTTTCGGATGTTACATTGACTTTAGAAAGAAATACGACATCAACTATTTGCAGTCTAACTCTCGTGTTCTCCTCCTATATTCTTATTGGAATTATGCAGGACGAAACTCGGGTGAAAAATGATGGATCGAGAAATGGTAGCGACGCTCGGAGCAATAGTAGCCTTGTCCAGAAAAAAGATAGCATCGTTGGAAAATCATTAGCTAAGCTGAAAGAAACAAGCACGGTATCCTCTTCTGCTGCATAAATATATATATCGTACCGTGCCGATGTTCATTCGTAATTGTTTGAGGCCATATTCCTCTAACAATATCTTTTTTTTCTAACCAAAACACTAATTGACTTTTTCTTCTGCTTAGATTTTTATGTCAACTTGCCAATTTGCTCAACATGAATTGTTCTTTTCTTTTTTTTTTACGGTTTTCGGTTAGGTTGTTCTACAAGGAACTCAGCTTCTTGCCATCGACACCGCTGCTGCCATGGGACTCCTGAGGAGGCTCCTAACAGGGGACGAGCTCACAGAGAAAGAGAAGCAAGCCCTCCGAAGAACCTGCACGGATTTGGCATCCGTGGTCCCCATCGGCATCCTCATGCTTCTCCCGGTAAAAAAATTATGTCCAAAAACACAATTGCTACAACATTTTTGCCCATCTCTTCCCATTTTTTTCAGACAATCGATGCAGCAAAGATTCGTTGAGTTCTTCACTAAACGATATGGTGTTTATGTTTCTTGCAGGTGACTGCTGTTGGGCACGCTGCGATGTTGGCTGCAATCCAACGATACGTGCCTTCGCTGGTAAGTACAAAAAAAAAAACGAGCCTTCTTACGAGGCGGTTTTAATTTAATGTACATTTATTTATTTACGGTGTCCTAAAAGAGGCCTGAGGATCATTGTTTCAGATACCTTCGACTTACGGAGCTGAGAGGTTGAATCTGTTGAGGCAGTTGGAGAAGTTGAAGGAGATGGAAGAAGATGTTATAATGGATGACGATGATTATGCCTATGAAGAGCCACGGGAATAGTAGAGATTGCCTGTTTTGAATTTTAAAAAAATCACTTAAATATTCATAACAGAGATTAAGATACATTTGTCGAATGAAGTTTAACCGTTATTAAAGAATATAAATATATATATATATATATATATATATATATATATTTGCATGTGTGTGGAATGAGAGTGTTTCCTGACCTTAATTAGACTAGAGATTAATAGAAAACCCACTCAAAGATTAGAAATTTGACGATAAATAATCTGACTAAAATGGGGGATATAACAGGCTTGATTAAAATTAATTCATCTTTTGTCTTATATACGGGGCTTATAACAAAACAAGAGGATAAATTACGTATAATCTTTTCCTAAAACCCCGAATTTAACAAAGGAACTCACCACCTACCATGTTGTACACAAAATCATCCAAGACCCTGATGCAGATAAATCTCCTGGAGAAGAAGAGCCCGAGCCCGATTTATGGCAGCAAAGCACAAGAACACGTGCTCCTCGAGATCAGAAAGCTGCTTCGAAAAGCTGGAACGGTTCCTCATCAGCTGCTTCACAATCTCCCGAACCGAATACATGTCCACGTCTTCCCTCTCCAGCCCCAAACGTATCAGAAGCCTATCGTTCTCCACAGCAGAGTACAACCGAGCCACGAGCCTATCGATCGTGTTCAAATCGTTCTGAAGCACGTAAGTCCCTTTAGAGGCAGCATCGAGCTGAGAGAGGCGAACCATCTCCCTCTCTCCGATCTTATTACAGGAGCCGACAGCGTGGCAAAGGGGGCCCGCAGCGACCAAGGCTGCAAGAGCATGCGTGGCGATGACCACGGCTGACACGGCGACTCCGACGACGGAAGCAATCAAGCAGTAGGCGGACCCCGTCGAGCACTTCCTCAGGGCGTTGACTTTCGATTTTGACTTCTTCACGTGGAGGTCGAGGTCGAGTTTGAGCTGAGAGAAGCTCCCACGCACCTCTTCGAAGCTGTGATTTTCGGGGGAGGGAAAAGGGTTTTCTTGTTTGTGGAAGTGGGAGAAGAGGTCGAACGCCAGCTGGCACTGGGAGTAGGGAAGGGAGAGTAATGCGTCTGATTCGGGCTCGGAGGAGATGGTGTCAAGGAGGGTGTGGATCGGGCTGTAGAGGGCCCGGGCCCGGCGGATGCTGTGGTAGAGGGACAAGCAGAGACGTGAGGTGTGCTCGCTGTGCTCGAAGTAGGAGGCGATGAGATGAGTGAGCGGGCCGGGCTTTATCTGGGAGAGGGCCTCTGCTACGAGGTTCGGGCCCGGTTGGAGAATGGCATCAAGATGTTGGGAGGAATCTTCGTGTAATAATTCTGCTGTGATTTCTTGATCGGTGGCACCGTCTCTGTAGAATATTCTTCGAATTTCGCTGTAAGAGTTCGTTTGGAGGGCTAAGGTGTATTCTCGGGAGAGGTTAACGGTTGGAGAGAGGCGAACGCTGGTGGAGGATGAAGGAGTGAAATCGGTAGAGTAGCCTGTAAGAAAAGAAACATATAGAGCAATTAAAAGGCATCGAAGGATCCTAAAATTGTTTTCATATGTCTTCTGTGTACCTTGTGAAGTAGGGGATGAATAGTGCCCGTTGTTTCTCGATGCGAATGGGGGCTTCTTCAAGCAAGAATCTGGTCCGATAATTGGGGACATATAGCACAAATCGGCGAGCGATCGAAGTAGAAAACACGGCAACAATCGGGCAAAGCTTTTTTCTGTCAATTTGAAGCGAGAAATTCGATGTTAGAGGAAGAATTTTGGCTCCATCAGCAGAAAATTTCTACTAACCCTAAAGCGCCAAGCTGTTCTTCAGTAGAAACACAACGATGCACTTGAAACGTGGGACACAATAAGAACAGATAATTCAGAGGAGAATAAAACGCATAAACCAGCTAATCGCGGAACTACTGCAGAGGTTATAAGATTTGGCATTGATCGATGAATTTAAAACGTACCTGGGAACGAAGAGGAGATACGACGGAGAGTCTCAATCAATCTTTCAGCTGAGTGCTCTTGCGTAGATATATACGAGCAAGAATCTTAAAGTGGAACTCTTTGATTCGTCTTCGAGAAGCTAGACTAAGACGGGCTGATTTCGGGCCTGGCGCAGTACCCGCTCCGGCGAGGCGATTGATTGGACGGCGGCTCTTCGGCGTTGATTGACGCAATAGACAAGGGCAATGGCCGTGTAATCCTTTCTTCGCAAGGCACTACACTACCGACATTTATTAAATTGTTACTATTAGGATTCTTGAATGAAAAGGAAAACGGAAGTAGAAAGAAACTAGTAGAAAGAAATCAATAAGATACTGTCAATAATACACTTTCTATTAAGCCAAAAACAATAAATAAACACAATTGCGTTTGCCGCTCTAATCAAATAATAGTGTTTATTATCAATACGTTTATTAAGACTTTGGGCCTAGGATACCGTTTCGGAGCAGTTCGACCCGGCCCAACAATTTTGACAAAAAACGGCCCAAAAATTAACCTAAAGAAATAAAGTTTTGAAAATTTTATTTCACCATCCAAATAATCGTCCAACCATCGACTTTGCTTCTTATGTTGCCTCTCATCAAAATTTTAGGGATTCATTTCGCTTTTGCATGTTTGTACTGTGAACTGTCGGTTATCAATGATTAAAATCTAAATCTTCGTTATCGATTGATTAAGAAGATACAAATTTGAACAACATTTTATGCCCCTATATTATTCAGATCGGGTTGATAAATGATAAATAAAATACTACATGTCATTTAGTAAATTTAGAAAAATATGACCAATCTCCATATCATTCACGGCATTATTGTAATTTCATCCACATCTTTTTTAAACAAGTGGTTAGTTATTATGAATTTTTTGTTCGATGCGAAATTTCAGATTCAAGTTCAAAATATTCGGATATCGAATTCAAGAATTCAAATAGAAGTAGCTTTTCTTATTCGAATTATTTTCGAAGAATAAGAATATATCAATATTTGATTCAAAATAATTCAAAAAATAGATTAAAATATATTATAATTCAATATATAACTTTGATATAATATAATTTATATTTTGTTATTAAACATATTTCTTAGGAAAAGAAAAAAATGAAATATATAATCAAATTCGAGTGTATTCGTATATTCGAATCTAATTCGAATCAATACAGGATTCGAATAGCAATCGAATAAGAATATGAATTTTCGATTATTGGAATACAAAAAAAAATTAAAAATTGGCGGTATGTGATTCCTAGTTGCAATATTTCTCCTCTATTTTTACTTTTTACCGTTCTATTACTGCTACTATTATTATTAATACTACTGCATTAGCTAATTACTATTTTTTTGCTTTGTCCTCTTTTGTTCTTAAATTGTTTCTTTCCTTTCTCCTTTTCACTAATGACTGGTAGATGTAGAAAAAGCAACTATTCGCAAATTGCATTAATTTAAATATACCTTAGAACGGGTAAACAATTATATAAAATTTCGTACGTAATTCATTAATAGAAATGAAAAAAAAAAAAGAATAGGAAAAGTCGCATGTATTATGTATCTCATTGGTCATCATTGCATAGTTCTTTTAACCTACAGAAACTCTCTCTTCTCTCTCTCTCTCTCTCTCTCCGGCTGCTGTGTCTTCTTGTACCGACAGCGTTGGTGTAGTTGTCTTTCTTCCTGAGAAAAACGGGTAAACTAATTTAATTACAGGTAGGTTTGAACGAACGAAACCAACATCAGTAGACAATCGCTCTCTCTTTCTTTCCATTCCATCGTTTTATTTGATCTTTATATATATATATATATATATATATATATATACTGCTTATTCTACCCTAGAAAAGAACATGTTCTGCAGATATTAATCTTTCGTCTGTCGAAAGAAGAAAGATTACAACGTCGTCCTAGCTAGTCCCTAAATCCGAAGCTATGATGAGTATCATATATAGTTGTTTTTATTTCTTGATGGTAGTTTTATTTTTCTCTGTTAAAAGTTTTTCCAGAGAGCTTTGAACTGTTCATCACATATCTTTGTTAGGTTTAAAGCTTCAACCTTTGCACCACATCTAGTTCGAATTTTGTGTGTGTTTCGATAGGCTGGAAAATAAATTAATTTTCGTACATCGAATGAATGGATGAGGTGCTATATTTTACATATTTATATTTACTTTATAGCTCACTGTGACGACACTATTCAACTTTATCTTAGTTTATCATCTCAAGTATTCTCCTTCCACCTTTATGGTATGCTTTATAATGCTTGTTACCTTCTTACCATTGATCTTTATGAAGTTTCCATTTTTGTTATAGATTATCACACTCGATAATTAGCCACTTATTTTCCATGAATCTAGCGAAAAAACCAATAACAATATTTAGGGTTTCGTTCCTATATAAAAAAAATTATTTAAGCAATGAATGTATACCTTTTTTTTTTCTTTTTGCAGGAATGTCATATATAAATGACCTTATTACAGAGTCTCGTTCTTGAAAGAAAATCAAGGGCCAATTAATCCTTTCATTAATTGGTCAATAATGAATGTACAAACTCGAGAAAGCGCGAATCATAGTACAATGAGGTCGCAGGCTAATTATGATGATGAACCTAATTTTGCTCAGCCAAAGCTTATTATTACATCTCTTGAACTTTCACCAAATGGGATCCACTCTAATGGTGAGCATCGTCATGATCAGGAAGATGGTATCAAGGAAAATACAACCGATCAGTACTTTACTCTCCTTTCTTCCGGTAATAATAATAAGAATTATTTGCTCATGCATTAATTTACTTCTCTATGCCTTTTATTGAGAAACTGCAAAATAACCCAAACACACTGAGAGAAGATTAACATAGATGGTGATGTCCCATTAATATAATTTCAAGCCTTGATTCACACACACACACAGAGTCATATAGCACCTACCATGAATGGGGGGATATTAACGGAGATAGCCCTGAAATATATATATATATATATATATATATACAGAAGCAGCAGATTGTGAAGTCATAGTAGGTGATCATCATCATCATCATAGTAGAACAACTCCACTTGACTTCACCGTCAACCATCATTTGGACTTTGGATTTGGACAACCTCTGCAGGTAATAGCGAACTCTAGTACTCACTCATCTTTTCACACACACATAATATTAATAATAATACATGTGATAGTTCATATTAAAATGTCACCTAAATATTTATGTCAACTATATATGGTAAATGATTTTGTGGGCAGTATATTCCTTTTGCTGACGCAACAGGCAATGGCATCTATTCCACTTATGGAACTCGTTTCTTGGTTTGTTCTGCTCTTCACCTTCACTTTTATTGATCTCTACGTCGTATACACACTAATAAAGGGAGTATTATGTGTTATATATATATATATATATATATATATATTTCAGGGTCGTAGCTTGTTATTACCAAGGAGCATGGCAAGTGATGACGTGGATGTGCCAGTCTATGTGAACGCGAAGCAGTACAATGGAATCATGAGGCGAAGGAAGAAACGGGCCGAGCGAGAGGCCGCCGCCGATAGGAAACTTCTCAAACTGCGCAATAAGGTGAATTGTTATACTTTTTGGATGATTATTATTCTTTAAAACCTTCATCATACATTTAATAATATATATATATGTATATATTTCCCTCAGCCTTATAAGCATTTGTCGCGTCATCTCCATGCAATGCGTCGTCCGCGAGGCAGCGGAGGCCGTTTCCTCAACTCGAAAAATTCGAATAATGTTTCACCCGAAAACCCTAAGGATTCCGAAGATAGAGACGAGCTGAATCTCCCATTATTTCACCGTAATCCAACGGTTTCTCAGACATCAGAAGTTGTTCACGAGTCAGCAGAAAACGGAGACAAAAAAAATATTAATAATAATACTAATAATAATAATGTGAATGACTACGGAGGAGGCATAATTAGATCCAACAGTCTGGGCTCGGAGGCGGGCAGCCATGTCAGCACGATCACGGGTTTTACTAAAAACCCTCATCGTCATCTTCATCACAGCCGTTCATCTAATTTTGAGGCATCGTTAATGTCAAGTAACACTGTGCTTGGCATTAATGTCTCAGCTTCTTGTGGTAAATACTTATCATGATGAGATGTTAATTTCCCAATTGGTGAGATTTTCGTCATTTCACCTGGGCAATTCGTTCTTGGCTAAAAATCGTCTCGGGGCATCGTCTCCTATCTTGGAGAGAGGCTTCAGAAACTGTGCATTTGTGTTCAAAATTGTATAATGGTGTGTAATAAACAATATACAATTTCGATTACCTATTTGTTTAGAGTACAAAGACATGAAAATCCGTCAGTGATCTGCTGCTTGTGGTAAGGAATAAAAGCAGAGATTAATGTTGTGTAATAACATATACCCCGGTTGGTTTCTCATGTTGTGTAATAACATATTTTGAGATTGTGTTTTGTAAATTATTTCGGTGATAACCAGTCGCCAAAGATAAAAATATTGCAAAGTGATTAAAAGAAGAAAAAATAAAAATCGAAATTCGAATGAACTGAAAAGAAGCACACAAGGGAAAAGCCTTAGTTATCACCAGAAAGAAGAGCATCTGCAGCAGCATCAAGATCCTGAGGGAAAAATACCCTGCACATGAAGAGATCTTAAAGCCTTTCGAAATAACAATAAATAAATATAAACGGTTATATGATGTAGGTTTAATTTATGCATTTAATAATGTAAACATGTATATACAACATACCTGCAGGTATTGTGGTAAATGGTTTTGCTCAGTAGATTGGTATCATCAATGCCTTTACAGCCAGCAACAACCTCAAGCACTTGCCTGGCAATTTATAATCATTCTTCAGTGAACAGAGATTTTCTTTTTTCTTTCACTGTAAAAATCCTATTCGTGTTGCAAATGTAATCTTCATGATGATATTTGTCTCTAAGATCATAATCTACTAAGGTATAATGTTTGCGTTGCTTATTACCTTACTAAACATGGTTCATTGCGACCCTTCACGATGCACAGAGGATCATGCTTATCTTTCTTCTTCGATGGCCAAGAAGATTTCACAAAGCTGATCCCTGCATGTGTGTTCTTGATCTCACAATATGGAGAATCCGTTTCTATCATTATTTTCTCAATAGGGATCCCTTTTACCGCTTCGAGATTTTCAGCAGTTTTCAGAGAACATCCGTTCAAACCTACAAAAAACGTAAAATAAAGAATATCGTTAGCTTATTCTCCCTATGAAATAACCAAGAATATATGCACAAAGGAACGCAAAGAAGATGATTTTTTTTCTGCTCCCACCTATATATAGATTCTTGAATGAAAGAAGACGATCGCGATCGTGTGCACTACCTGTAAAAGAGTGCACAACCCCAGAACCGAAACTGCTATCACAGAAGAAATGAACTTAATGTAAGTAAATTTTGGCTGCAGATGTACGTATATATAGAGAGAACAAAAGCATGAATATCTCAGAGAATGAATAACATTAAGTGATGTGAAACATCATCACTGACAAAGGTTTTTTTTTTCACAGGGTTTATATTTTGTTTCCATGTGACAAATGAGTATACAAAAAACTTGCAATCAATGGAATCTAGTGCATTATATTGAAATAATTATTACACTAGCACCAAAAACATTCGTGCACAGACCCGATTCTGAAATGTTACCTTTCTTTGTTCCTCGTGAGAATATCGCAGAAATCTTCGGCAGCAGCTCGCATGTGGAGAAACATTGGCAACTTAGTAGCATATGCTAGTTGAAACTGCTTCTCAAAGTACCTAATGGTAACATTATCATTAAGCAAGTGATTATAGCCAAGTCCACAAATAACAGAAAATTGTTGAAGATTTCTATGAAGTTCGCTCACTCCGCATCCAACACAGTTATTACAGCGCAACCATTAAGACAAAAAGCTCAGGAAATATTTTTCAGGGAGCATACTTCTTTTGAATTTCAGCAGGGCAAAAGTGAAGCCTATCGTAATCCAATCCACATTCTCCAATTGCAACCACCTTGCTTTGAAAAAGACATCAACGTGAATCAAACTACTAGATACCAACTTCATGAGGAACCAAATATAAATATATCAAATATTTCAAGCTATAATTATCTTGGGTGAATGAGAATGCTTTTATGCTATTTCAATGAAATTTGAATCATATTCTCTAAGAAATTTGCAAATCCAAAAACACCTTTGCTAAATGTTAGAACATACTTTGCCTTTCTCGATTCCCGCTTTAGCTAAGGACAAAAGAGCCTGAAAATGTTTCTCCGGATCACCACTGTCATCAAATTCCTGGTCAACAAAACAAGTTTTATATCAAACAGATACAATTCCTCGGCAATGGATCATCGATATTAAACAACTTTCAAATAAACAAGAAAAAAACAAATCTCACTTTACATCTGGTTGGGTGCACACCAACCGTGCAAAAAAGACGAGCTGTGAAAACAACCAAAGAAATAATGAACCATTTTACCAGATTAAAGGGGACGATTAAATTGTTAAAGATAAAAAATTTAATCAAATGCACTAAACAGACCGTCGGTTTCAGCTATAGCCAGAGCTTCCTTTGATTCCTCGAGCGATCCACCAGTAACCTAAAAAGCCAATAAATACATTAATTATACTTTTTTTACCATATTTTATAGCTAATATCAATTTCTATCAAAAAAGGGTACTGCATTAGGTTTTACTATTATCGAATGCTAAAACTTGGAAGCTACAACTGCGAAAAAAGAAATTCAAAAATCATCAAACTGAAAAAAAAAAAGGATAAGGAATCACAATGATCCGATCAACTCCGGCGCTCCAAGCCCTACTAAGCACCGAAGCTATGTCAGCCACATGATATTGCTTCCCGTTGTAAATTCCTCTGAACATTCCATCTGTAAAAAATATCATAAATCAACGCGAAGAAATGAAACTGGAAAAGCTAAATCAATTGATACCGAATGATTTAAGTACTCTAACCTGTGAAATTGACGGCTATGTCTGAAGCGGATAGAGAAATTCAAACAAAAAAAAAAGAAACATTATCACCACCATCGCAATGAAAATCAATGATTTCCAGAAACAAAAACTACAGATGAGAGATCATCACTTGCCTATCATTCGTATGCCACTGCTTATTGCCATTCTAGCTGGATACTACCTGAATTAAATCTCAGCTCTCAGCAGTGTTCTTGTCTTCCCAGAGAGATGGACGTATTTTTATGTTGAGAACGTTCAACTACAATTGGGCCACGACGAACTTAAGTCTAAATTGGGCCGCAATACGGTAACTAAATTTGGTGATGCATGGATTTAAAATTTTAATGGTAGAAATATTAATATAAACTATTTTTTTTTTCTCGTAATGCACGAGCCTTGGTTATTAATGATTCATGTAAGTGAACAGTGAAGTGAATTAGATAACTCAATTTTTGTTAAAAAAAAAATATGCTAAAATATTATTTTAGTCCCGTATGTTACGAGGGGTGGCGTTTTAAGGACACTTTAACTTTAGGGTGTCAATTTTAGTCCCGTAACTATAAAAATAGAGCAATTTTAGTCCCATAAAGTTGAAAACCTAATTAATGCCGAAATTTATACAAGTGGATGTCATAAAAGCTGACGTGGACTAAATTTTTTTATCAAACGCCACATAAATAAGAATTTAAATAATAAACTAATTCATAACAACTTTATCATTTATATTCTTATTAATTATGTGGCATTTATGTGGCAATTGAGGAAAAAAATTCAGTCCACGTTAACTTTTCCGGCAGCCATGTGTACAATTTCCGGCATTAGGTTTCTAGCTTTATTGGACTAAAATTGCTCCATTTTTTATAGTTACGTGACTAAAATTGCCACCCTAAAGTTAAGTGTCTTTAAAACGCCGCTCATCTTAACATACGGGACTAAAATAATATTTAAGCCAAAAAAATATAAGATATGGAGTATGGAAGAAAAATGATAAAATTGTAAATACCGTGTGAGTGGGTGAATTGGGTGGTAGTGATAAATTGATCAATTAATATAACTAATAGATATTTTAAAAATAAGTCAAAATATTTTTTTTATTAAATAGAAAAAGTGGATACTTGTTGCAATACTAAGCATCATGCATTTTTATTTATATAAGAATAAGGATGTTTATATTAGAAAAATATAATACAATATTTGTATTATTTTATTTTTTGGTATATATTGTTAGAATAGAATAAGTTTGTGTAAGTAGTTGTTGACGTGCTTACTTACATTCATGAGGGATGATGAGGGCAACCATTGTCAAAAAACAGCAAAGTCAAATGGACAACATTGTAAGAAGCCATTTATAAATTATTTGATAGAAAGAGTGATGACAATTTAAGAGATTAGTGTATTTATACCCATATTGGACAAAACTAGTATTTACTGAATAAGATGCACTTATTTAGGTAATATTGGACAAGATAGAGGAAATTTGTAGAGTCCAGCGTCATCCGTCATTTAGTCGCATCCAATTTCAGAAAATATATATCGTAGTGTAGTGAATAGAGATTCGTTATCGTAATATTCGTCGAAATTATCAGAATTCGCAACGTATGTCGTTACCTACTGTAAGTCCGACCCGTTCAACCCGACCAAGTAAGTCCGGGTTGGATCCATTTTACAGCAGAATTATCAAATGGGCCAGATCCGAAATAAGCGACTTGTCCGGCCCATACGCGAACCCGCAAAAGATAATCTTTAAGCCCAATGTTGGCTGCTTTTGGCGGGAAGATAGTTTGATTTTATTTTATTTTGGGTTTCGAAATAATCACAGGGATATTGCCGATTGCGAACCCAGAAAAGGGAAATGCAAGCGAAAATCAGCAGTTTCTTCAAGCGTGCGGCACAGAAAGAGGAAGATATCACATTCGCCAATAAGCGCAGGATTTGTGATCCATCGGGGTAATTTGCGAGCAGACTCTTCGTGTCAATTTGATACTGTGATTTTTTTCTGGTTTCCGATGTGATAATTCAAATTCAGCTGGAGTTTTTGAAATTTATATGCTTATAATGATATGATTTTCCTCTAGTAAAAGAAAAGTTCAGTTTTTTTTTTTTTTATTTCTGTAGTGTTGTTAATAAACTGGATGAAGAACAACTGAAGGAGAAGAAATCCCATGAAAATTCGACCAAATTAAAGCTTGTCAAGTGTGGGAAAGTGCTAAATAAGAAGAGGAAATACGCCCAGTTGCATTTAGAGATCGGGCAATCTGATTTTCTACTCCATACATGTGCTACGTGTGGATTTAACTATGCTGCGGGCGATGAAGAAGATGAAAAGCTTCACAAGACATTTCACAAGAATTACACTCATGGCATCCCTCTAAAGGTAAGAAACACTTAATTAATATGATTCCTTGTTTGATTTTGTTCATTCAGTTCCAATCTGTTTTAAGTTCTTGTTTTCTGAGTAACGATTTTGCTTGATCGTAAAAGGGTTGGAGAAACGAAAGAATTGTACAGTCGAACACAAAAGGACGTATTATCTTAGTCCAACATGGTGAGCCTCCAGCTCAGCAGAACAAGGTGATCTAAATTCCAATAAATTTTTTTTTAGTCAAGAAAAAAAATTTAGCCCAAATGGTTGGTCTTTAGAGAGGTTGAATTCGGTTAAACAACAGGTTCAGGAGATTGTGCACATGATGGAGATGGAGCTTGGAGGAGAAGGGTGGATACTTGATGAATATTGCAAGGTATTCAAGAAAATTATAATAATACCCATTATTTTTCGGTGGATATTATTTTCTCTAACGATGACGTCGTATGTGGGCTCTTCCTTGGTTTCAGCTTCCAGTTGTAATTTTGAAACCAATGTAAGAAAAACATGGTCATACTACGGAAACCAATGTTGTTATTATCATTGCATCAGGTGTATCTCTTTGTTTCCTCCCAAAGGGTATCCGGTTGTGTATTTGCAGAGCCAATAAAGAGGGCCTTTAGGATTCTCCCAACTCAGACGGATAAAAATCATGACAACACATCTTCAAAGTCCCAACGAAAAAGCTCAGTTTCACTTCAATTCGGTGGCATTAGTCTTCAAAGAGAGATCGTAAGAAAAGATTCTGCTCGAAATGCTAACGAAGAGAACGAGAGCGGTGCCACCTATTGCGATGACGTGGCTGTAAAAGCTCGTTGTGGCGTGAGAGCCATTTGGGTCCCGCCTGCTAATAGAAGGCAACGTGTAGCAACAAATCTCCTCGATGCAGTGAGGTATTATTTCATTGCTGACATAGTTTTTGTGGCCTTGAGCTTCATTTGGCTTTACAGGTAAATTGTTTGTTTTTTGACACAGGAAAAGCTTCTGCGAAGGACTTGTCCTGAGGCACGATCAGTTGGCATTTTCGCAACCCACTGCGATGGGGAGGGCTTTGATTTCCAGCTACACTAAGACAAGCTCGTTCTCTTGGTGTACACAACATGCGATTAGGGTCCAACAATTATTTTTTACTTTAGCCATATGTAATTTTATTAATTTGTATACCTATCTATTTCTATAACAATCATTTGAATGATTTCATCAATTTTCTCAATCTCATTCATGTAATCAACAAAAATTGAATAATATTACAATATGCCTTCCAAAAATTTTATAATTCGCTTAATACGTGGAGGTAACTATGTATAATATTACTCTATATTTGAATTATTTGTAATTTAAAATATTGGTGAATTAATAATAAAAAATTTATTTGTTATGATTAAATTATAATAAATCGAAAAACTAATGGGTAAAATGGTATAATTATCAAATTGAAATAAATAAAGAAAAACAGTAATTCGGCTGATATTTTATCGAGTACACATATTTGGATAACTGTGATTTTCAATAACTCTATTTTTACGTACTCTATAATTGAAATTTATATAGCTTGAGGTAATCTCCCATAATATTTTAATGATTGCATTCGTGTAATAAACAAAAAAGTGGATTACTACAATCGGCTTTCCATTCTACTATTGTAATATACGAACTGCAGCGTTGTTTTTCATTAATTACTACACGCGTCTCTCTCTCTGTGTCATTATTATTTTTAACTTTCAGATATTCAAATATTAGTTGCCGTTATATGTTAAAACTTATTACAATCTAAACACAATTTCAGTCAATTTAATGATTTACGAAAACCCTCATACACGTCTCGATAAAAGAAAAAAAAAAGAGAAAATAAATCTTTTACTTTCCACCTGATTTTTTTTTTATTTGATTATAAAATAGCCCACCTTTTTTGTGACCATTATTATTATACACACCTCTTTACACCACCCCCTCTCTCTATATATATCTCTCTCTTCGATCGCAGAGAGAGGGAAAAAAGAAAGAAGCAATGGAAAACGATACCTTGGAAGACGGCGAGCTTTGGCTGCCGAGTGATTTCTTCGACTTCGACGACGCTGCTAATAATTTCTCCACATCGAAGAAACCCATCGTCAATAATCCATCGAATATCTTCGAACCTTTCCCTCAAATGCAGGTAGGTAAATTATTATTGACGACATGCATTAACGACCCATTATTAATTTCGATGACGCGACGCTTTTTATCTCCATCTGTTTTAATTTCTTATATTTTTTCATTTTTGTACTTTCTTACGTCATAAAAATGGGTTTAAGTCGGCGGCGACTTTGTATGGAACAAGTAACGGCGGTGCCGCCGTCAATGGAAGCAACTGGACGTATCGGTCACCCGGTCCTCAGTTCCCGAGAGCGAACCCGGTTCATAACCAGGTTGATATTATTACGTGGCTTTTTGCCGATTCTGATCTTTTTATGTTTTTTTTTTTCGTCACTTTTTTGCCGCTTTTTAATTAACGGTATAAATTTTAAATAGAAAAACCGTTGACTTCTAATGAAGTTTCTAGAAAATTATTTTAAATTAGAGAACGAAATGGTCGTCAATTATTTTCCCCGTCAAATTGAAATACGCAATTCGAAATAAATGGATCACTAATATTTGTCTTCATTTTATTATAAAATGCAGGTTGGAAATTTCATGGGAGGCAAAACATGGTCGTCGGTGTCTCTCAACCCGTTAATACCGGGTGGGTCGTCGGGTCATGCAGGGACAGGTGTTTTTCTTCCAAAGGCGGCTGCCACCGACCCTTTCTTAGCCACCAAGAATCGTAACCGTCGTCAGCGTAAGGGACCGACAAAATCAACTAATAAATTAATTAATGTTGTACTAACACTAGCTCAACTACATTATTACTTCTTCATATGATCTCTATTTGTATGATTCTACAGGTAAAGCTCCGTCTCGAAAGTTAGATATCAACAAGAAGCAAGAAGAAGAAAGCCATAGCAATGTTGCTTCTCAAGTGCACTTTCCTACTAACAACATGCAGAAGCGTTGAGAGTGTGAATGAATATGTGAATAGAAGAAGTTGGTAATAATAAATAAAAAAGTTGAAGAATAAATGGATATGTGGAATAGTGGTTAAGCTAATTAATAATGGGTTTGTTTGTCTGTAATAAGTATTTGCTGTGTGCCCCTGTAATAATGGTTATATATCGATGGAAGAAATAATATTATGATGTATGCATCAAAGACTATTGCTTTATTGGAATAAAAAACATGCATTAACTAAATTGATCTTTCGGATAGAATAAATAAACATATGTATATATATCAAAGTTTTAATGCGTATATATCGGATTTCATCTCTCACACAGTATATTTTTTTCGCCTTCCGACGACAACGTTATCACAACAGCAACAGCATGACCATGTCTTGCTACTATTAACTGTGTAAAGAAACGCTTAGCTTACTTGAAAAAGAAAACAACAAAGAGCTACGATTTCATGTAAAAATTAACTAAGTTGGATTTGTTTTTAATTAATTGTGAAAGAGAATCTTGTTATCAAAAGTGCCACGATTCGGGGTGTTCAAAGTTCGTTTAACCGGTCGAATCGAACCAAAAACGGAAGTTCAGTATGTAGCGAATAATGATTGGAAATTTTCGATTCGATATTGGGATTTCAAAATTAATATCGAGATTTTTTTTTTTCGGTTCGGTAATTCGGTTATCGGACAAAAAAACAAAATATGAAATACTCGGTTATAATAAAGTAATTTTTTTTAATAATCAAACTATATCACTTTCGGTTTTGAATTATAATTTTTTTTTCTTTTAAAATTCGATTCGGTATTCGGTTTTTATGTTTCGATAGCGAAATTTTGGTTGCAAAAATATTGCTTCGTTTCGATTTGATTTTTATCGAGTGAACGTCCCTAGCAACGAAGACAATATTTTAAAGTTAAAGGCGGATAAAATTTGAAGAGTATTACATCTTTATATTCATTAACCATATTCGTGAAGTTTTAGGCTAGATTTGTATCAACTATAGTCTTTTAATTCTTGTTTTCTTTCCGATTTTTTCTTTTTAGTCATAGTGTGATGGTTTCTTGAGATTTCTTCCCTACTATACATTCGATTGTTATCAAATGTAGTTGTTTGGCTATTTAGCTATATATTTTTGTCATTTAGTAAAATATATTTTATTTTAGTAATTAAATATTAAAATAGGCTTAGGTCTTTCCACGTATTCAGATGGATATGGCGTGTCTTGTCCTGTCCACGCACTTGCTCAACCCAATTCTATCGTCCCTCGAATTCAAGGAATTATTCATTACCTATCATATATGATGTTACAAAATTATCACCTTGTACAGAAAAACCTACACGATTATAAATCAAGGGCCACTTGTGAATTGTCATCGAACGTATATATATATATATATATGTGTGTGTGTTCTAACAACTTGCAAGATTCGCAGTGTCAGAGAAGCTTCTCATTCTTTAATTTTCATATTAACTATAATTGTGATATTTTGACAAATGGTTGATCTCCACATGCTTTTGGTGCAATCAAACAATGCGTCTTAGTCCACTTGTAGTAGTCGCAATAATCAATGGTCACACTCCTACTTTTTCACCACATTCACATATAATAATAGGGGGAAATTATAAAATTACGTCACGTATTCAAGTTTTTTTTTACGTTAAAATTAGGTCATTAACTTTGTATGTCAACAATTTTGGGTCATATTTTCAATTTTAGGTCACTAAATTTTATTTTTCGATTTTGAGTCACTATACATATTTTGGGTCACTCATTTGGTAACTAATTTTGTAAACATAATGACCCAAAAAATGAAACATGTATACTTGGTGACCCAAAATCGAAAAATATATACTTAGTGACCTAAAATTGAAAAGATGACACAAAGTTAGTGACATACATTTGCAATTATCAAACATAGTAACCCAAAAACGAAAACTTGGATACTTAGTGACCTAATTTTATAATTTTTCCGGTAATATTATTAAACAAAATGGTACACACGAATTATAAATAAATCCAACATATATAATTAGGCTCTTGCGATCTTATTATATTATTATTGTTTGATTTTGTGCTAACGAGTTTAATAATACATGTAAGCTTTTCTTTTTTGATCCGAGTAGAAAGGTTTATACTCTCCACTTCAGTTACTTTTCCTAAGATAATACTTCCTTTTCCCCGTATTTTCAGCCCACACAATGAAACAAAGTTTGATTACTCTTCTCATTTAGTAAACAAGGTAATCATATGTGCCTAGAGCATATATTCCAAGTTCCAATATTAAAAAATCACCCGAAAATCAATAAATACTTAAAAAATTTCAATATTCTATTCCATCTACAAATAATATTCTAATATAAAATTAAATATAAATTCAAAGGAAGTGAATTGCGATTCAGGCCGTATACATGCATTACCTATACCTACTTTATCGTGCCGGATATGGAATTTTCGGCACATGCATGCCTATGATTTCACCAACAAAAAAAAAAATCATATATGTATAAATAAATCAATAAAATACATATACAACTAATCAATAAAATCGGGCATAAGATTGCGTCACGAATTTTACCAGTTTTCGTTATTGGGTCACTATGCTTGATAATTAGAAAAATAAGTCACTAACTTAGTATATCCTAACATAATTTGGGTCATTCCATTTCCGTCGTGTCATCGACCACATTAGATTTCCGGCAATTTTTTCGAAAAAATTCACTGATGACCAAATTTTGTTAAGACATACAAACTTAATAGTTTTGTAATTATCAAACATATTGACCCAAAACTGAAAACTTGTATATTCACTAACTCAATCTTATAATTTTCCCAATAAAATTTCCTAGGCATGTTATTATTAAAAACGTAGTTCATTATTAAGGGTTAAAATAGCCATTCTAAATCAAGATTATATTACACTATACCTTACCTACCAATATACTCTACGTGCCTTTTTCTTATACACTCATTTAACACTATAAAGTCCACACACGCACACACACACCGAGACTTCACTCAAAAGCACTCCACATCTCTCTCTCTCTCCATAGACAACACAAAACACACACACACAACAATCACCACAAAAGCAAAGCAAGCAACTATGGAAGAGAAAGTGTGCAGCCACCACAAGCACAAGAGCCGCCGCCTCCTCCGCCGCTGCTTAGGGTTTTTCCTAATACTCGCCTTCCTCGTCCTCCTCACCTTCCTCATCACGTGGGCCGTCCTCCAGCCGCGGAAGCCCCGCTTCACCCTCCAAGACGCCACCATCTTCGTCCTCAACGTCTCCTCCCCGAACGTCATCTCCACCACCGTGCAGGTCACCGTCGCCTCCCGGAACCCCAACGCGAGGATCGGCATCTACTACGAGCGGCTCCACTCCTACGCCACCTACCGGAGCCAGCAGATCACCTACTACACCCTCATAAACCCCGTCTACCAGGGCCACAAGGACGTCAACATATGGTCGCCGTTCCTCCAGGGAAGGGACGTCCCCGTGGCGCCGTTCAACGGGATCGCCCTCGGCCAGGACCAGGGCAACGGCGGGATTAGGTTGAACGTTAAGATCGACGGCAGGGTCAAGTGGAAGGTGGGGACCTTCGTCTCCGGGAGGTACCACCTGCACGTGACGTGTCCGGCGTTTATTCCCGTCGGAGGGAGCGGTAAGAGCGTCGGCGTTGTGATCGGTAACGCCGTTAAGTATCAGCTCTCGCAGAGCTGCAGCGTCAGCGTCTGAACTCAACAGCTTATTATATTTAAATAATCGTTTTTCATGTTCCTTTTTTTTTTTTTTTGCTTTGATTATAATAGAATATTGTATATTTTGCATAATGGAATAAAACTGTTTATTATATTACCACGTCGATAATGGAAGTGTAAGAGCTGATGATGAGACGGCTTAGTTAAAGCAGAAAAGCATTGCTTTTTTGTATTATATTACCGTGAGTGATTATAAGAATGATGAAGCTATGTAGAGATTTATTTAAATGGAAAGGACGTGCAATTATTGTTTCTTTGTATTATGTGCTCCGTTTAATTTAATTTATCATCTATATTTATTTGGTTAAAGTGTTATGTTACGTTTTTGTAATGGTGTAGTGTAATGGATCTTTTTTTTTATATGTTGTCTATTATTGGCAGCCCATGTGAATATATCCGTTGGAAATTGATTGCATACCAAACCTAAACCTCTATTAATAGATACCATAAGATTATGTATGTAGAGCGACTTTTACTACAAAAAATATTCCATCTCCACTTCCCAAAATGCGACTTCAACAGTGTTGAAAACACATAAACTCTCTCACACACACACAATGTAAGAAGATAACAGCGATCTCACGTTAGCTAGAAGAGAGCTATCAATGGATTAATGACTTACGGCCACTCTAGTAAAAAGTGATTGATTGCCTAAATACAACATTATCGTCGCTCGAATATTTTCCTAAAACGGGACCCACATGAGAAAAATATATATTTTTTGCTTTCCAAGTGTCCAAATCTTATAATAACTAGCTAAAGGTCATTCTTTCTTCATTAATATAAACTAAAGGCATGTAAGTATCCGAATCTGCACTTAACATATGAATAAGGTTTCTTGAGTACTTTCGAATTCTAATGGTATAAACAGCTCTTGCATACACGACGTTTAAATTGAATTAAATAGTATATGTTTACTTGTCTAGATAGAGAGCGTAGGGGCCTTATTTTATGTGGCCGTTCGTTAGTATTATTATTTATTTTATTTATTGATAGTCGTTTTCGGTGTCCACCGTCGTCTCCTAATAATTGAAAAATAGACAGAGACGTATTAAGAATTTGCCAACTCTTTAACGTCATTTATCTACTTTGAATTTAGTGATGAGAACGCCCAACTACACTGCACATGCTTTACATTACATTGCAATTTCACTTGCCTAGATTTGGTTTGTCGGGGAATATTTTTGACATATTTTTAGAGGAATAAATGAGAAAAACGATAATATGGGGCTAACCCTTATTTGAATAATAATTGTTGCAATATCTAGGTCTTTCATTTATATTCACATTTAGATCGAAATTGGAAATGCTGTTGGGCTAAAATAAATCATCAGGTTCAGGCCCATTTAATTGTTCCAATTGTGAGCCCAATCGGCTCAAAACAATTTGCAGCAAGTAGAGGTCTCATAACGAAATAATTGGTAAATAAAGGACCACAATAAAAAAACGATTCAATTACATTTTGACCCCTCCCCACTTCCCTCCACATCTATCCGAACCAAAATTCCCTCCCTTTACCTCGTTTACTTCACTCACTCGCCGTCGCACAGCACCAAGAATTAAAAAACCCTTAAATTCAATCTTCCAACATCAATCCGCACTTACCGATTCCCCTTTAATGTCCGGGGCTGCTTATCCGGCGCACGTCGTGGCGGAGGAGACGCCGCCGCCGACGTCGAATGGTCGGATCCTCCAGCAGATGCAGCAGCAGCAGACTCCGCCGTCTTCGATCAGGAGGCATCTTCCTTTCGCGACGCTGAATACGCAGGGAGACTACCACCGTTTCCACACCCCTCAACGCGCCGCAGTGGAGCAAGGCTGGGATCGCCAGGCTGATGCTATAATCGTGAAATCTACGGTGCGTTTTTTGTGTATATATTTACCAGCTGTGGTTATCTGGCTTTTTCTTTTGTGGCATTTCTTGCTTTGGGCCTTTATATGTCGCTGTGCTATTGAACTGTGGCTTTTAGCTACTTATTGGCTATTTATTGTGGACGGGTTTTCCTACAAGTATTTAGATCCTCAAGTCCAGGATTTTTTTCTGATGGAGATGTTATTGCTGGAAGTAGAAGGTGGCGCTGATTTTTGTTAGCTTGAGCTCCGTAGAATTGGACATCTGACCTAGATTGCCCCAACATTGTATGACTCTCTATTGCATTTATGATTTCATTTTTTAATGAGCACCGAACAGATTTACCCAGTGGTATTTACTCCCTGGAACAAATTTTCAATGCCCCCCGTTTTAAGGGATTGGTTCCTAAGTGATAGATATTAATTCTTATTGTCGTCGTAAATCTTGGTGAAGCATTCAGATAAATCCTAGGAAGCATAAACAGTGTCCTAATTGTAAGGTCAAATAAACCCACTGTGCTTTTTATTTGTGTGTTTCATGGCAATGTATGTATACCTTGCAGATTGAATGTCTTTAGGTTGTGCAGTTCCTTGGAACATACAATTGCATGACCTTAATGAATTTTGTCAAATTAGAGTAATCTTTCTTGAAGTCTGCGGCATTTTCTAGTTTTAGTTTTCTTCAACGGTTTTTTTACTTTTACAGCCTCTGAAGCGCAAGAATGGATATCGAGTCAATGAATTAGAGGTAAGTGAAAGGACATCAAGTCCGCAAGGTAATAATATGGATAGCAGCCCCCTCTGTACACCTGTATCTTGTAAAGGAGGAAGGGGAAGTGGCCGTGGAAGGGCCACTAGAAACAACCGATCTGTCCCTTTAACTCCTGTCTCTAATGCTGGTGAGTCTCTTTGTGTTGGTTTTTTTTCTGTCTCCTCGAAACAAAGGGCAACTGGGAAAAAAATCTCCTTTTCTGCATGAGCTTAACTTATTCTCACTTAAATATGCAGATGCTGCTTCCCCTCTAACTCCTGCTGGAAGCAGCCGCTATGATAGCTCTCTGAGTAATCTCATTGCTCTGCTTCTGGGCTTCGAATTTTCAGTTATCAGTGTGCTAAATGTTTCTATTGGTGCAATTCTTTGTTCAGGTCTTTTGACAAAAAAATTTATCATGTTGATAACACATGCACAAGATGGTGAACTTGATCTCAACAAAGCAGCCGGGACTTTGCAGGTGGCTATCACTTTGTTGGTCTTATATGATCGTCTTTTTTCAAGATGCAGCTTCCTTTACGATTTTTGTGTTACATAGGTTCAGAAAAGGCGTATATATGATATAACCAATGTCCTTGAGGGGATTGGTCTTATCGAAAAGAAGCTCAAGAACATAATTCAATGGAAGTAAGTGTGTATAATTTATTAGGAAGTCAATAATCTTTAAATTCGAGTGGCTCTTAAATGCGGAACTTACATAGGATCTGTACTGTTACTCCCCAGGGGACTTGGTTCTTCAGGAGCTGGAGAAGTCGAAAATGATGCCACTCTTTTGCAGGTGTTATACAGAAGCGTTGGTGCTTCCATTCCTCCGTTTGTCTTTATCGTAGCTTTTTTTTTTCTTCCAATGCTTCTGGAGTTTTTAATTCATGAAGTTGTAGCTTCAAGAACTTATGCTTCATTGTGTTAATCTTCGATGAATAATATTGGATTTCGATCATTATGCATCATCCGAATGTCTCCTTTTCCTGTCTGCAGGCAGAACTTGAGAATCTGTCAATGGAAGAAGGCCGTGTAGATGAGAGGATAAGGTTACTTCATTATGTTATGTAGTAACAGAGCATTGCTACCATTCTGATATTCGTTACTGATAGTTAGTTCCTTCAAACATGACAGACAAATTCAAGAAAAGTTGAGACTCCTGAGTGAAGATGAAAACAATCAGAAGTAATCCTCCCATTCTCGTAAACACATCCATTTGTTTGAAGTCATTAAAATTTATAGTCAGTTACTGATGCCTTTGTTCCATTTGTGGACAATCACAGATGGCTTTTTGTAACAGAAGATGACATTAAAGCTTTACCCTGCTTCCAGGTTTTTTTTCTTGCCTTTAAGTTGCTTTTACCTGTATTCTTTTAGAAGATACAAACAAACAGTAATTACAAAGGCCGTTGTCATAAATTTTCTTCGTAACAATGCCTTAATGTTTCAAATTAGTATTCGAATAGTATTTATTGCAGAACAAAACCCTCATAGCAGTTAAAGCACCTCATGGTACCACACTTGAAGTCCCAGATCCCGATGAGGTATGAATACAGAAACCGAGCTCGATATCAAGCTTTATCATTGTAATTTCCTCCATTTAATTTAGATGTATGCCCTTGTAGGATGCTGATTATCCACAAAGAAGATACAGAATCATACTCAGAAGTACTATGGGTCCCATCGATGTTTACCTTGTCAGGTCATATATGATAATACTCTTTCCCCCGAAAACCTTTCTAAGCTGACAAAACCTTTTTCTAAAGGTTTCTTATTGTGATTTAGTCAATTTGAGGAGGCATTCGACGATGCCAACGAGGTTCAACAGCCAAATGATCAGCCAAACGAGGTCCAAGTAATTCAAAGGGGCTCGTTGGAGCACAGTACCCACATTGCTGAAGATCAAATACAAGAGGGTTCTTCAGAGGATTATGCCGGTGGACCGACGAAAATTATCCCCACGAACTTTGACGTAGGCTTTGTTTTTCTTCTTCAACATCATTTGAATGAAATCGATTTCCTTGATGTAGATTCATCTGTTTGTTACTTTTGTGATTGGAATTTGCAGAATAATACAGACTATTGGTTCCTATCGGATGTCACCGGCGTTAGCAACACGGACCTGTGGAACACTGACCGTAAGCTTCTTGCCAAATCACTTTTTCACTTTTCGTCTTAAAAAGATAAATTGTTAGAAATGTGAATAATATTGTCTTATTAATGCAGCAGCTATCGATTGGGACGAGATAAATTTGCTTGAGGAGCAACTGGAAATGGAAACATCACCAAGGCCACAAACTCCGCCATCTGTTGTTGATCAACAAAAAGATTCAGACAGCAAAACATGAGAAGATAAGGATCCTATTTTGCCTTTTGTTGCTCTGCAGTTTATTTAAGAATCTTTCCATCTGAATAAAAAGATGTGATGTTGGGCACTCAGAGGAAGGAATCAAGAATCTTACGTGTGAACGCGAGACATTGTTAAAATGACAATTCGGGCGAAATCATAGTGATTATGTATGAAGAATTTGGTATGAATTTTCTGTTTCGTGACGTTCTTTTCTGTCACCGGTGGATTTTGTGAGACATAAGATGTAATAAACACATGTTATAACTGCAACAATTTTGCCCTATTTCGATATTCTCTTCGCGCTAGTAATCTTACAATCGTAGCTCCAATAATACAAGATTAGATTCCAAGTGTTGGTAACTATTATTGCTTGCAATTTGCATATTATGTAAATATGTTTAAATGAGCATTGTTTAATGTTCTTATTACAAGCAGACATGAGGGGGAATGAGCTTTCCTGGATTCATAATGTTGTTGGGATCTAAAGCCTCTTTGATCCTTTTCATAGTCTTCAACGCTTCCATTCCAAGTTCTTTCTCCAGATACTGAATATCAACACAACCAATAATTGATTCAATCATTAAATTGAAAAAAATAAATAAATTAAACTCTCATGGATAAATTGGGGTTTAATTCTATCTATCGAAAAATGTACCTTCATTTTTCCCGTGCCGACCCCATGTTCTCCGGTGCAAGTTCCTAATCAGCCCCGATAGAATATTTAAGACGTAAAAAATTGAGAAGATCAATTTCTATATCAGCAAAAAAAAAAAAGAAGGAAATAATAGATTGCTCAATACCTCCCATGTCTAAAGCTGCATGAACCATGAAATGATTCAACCTCTCAGCTTCCTTTCGCTGCTCGTCTTCATTGGGATCGAATAAAACTACCGTGTGGAAGTTTCCGTCCCCAGCATGCGCGATGACCGTGCTGTTACAGATATTTAAATTACTCAGAGATTATACTCAGAAAAATATGCAAGTTAATGTTTGTATATATATATATATATATATATATATATTACCAAACTAGAGGAGAAGCATCGAGCTCTTTCTTCGATCTTGATATTAAATCTGCGAGGCACGACAATGGAACGCATACGTCCTGCAATACGTGACACTTTTTTTAAGAAAAAAAAAAACTAAAAAAATTGAGAGAAAAAAAAGTGCTGGAGAGAGCGAGAAAGAGGCTAAACCGTGATCATTGCTTCGAAGTTCGGTTCCATTGCAAAGCAAGCCCAAAGTGCCTCCTTTCTTATCTGCAAATTGCATTAATATTTGCAATAAGTGAGATTTTACATCATAGTATTCGTTAATTTCGCATGAAATACCTTCCAAAGTTCTTTTTTTGCCTCGGTCTCCTGAGCAAATACGAAGTCGGTGCCGTTATGCCGTGAGGCAATATTCTGAACTATAAGGGTCTGTTCGCGTGAATATGCTTCTGAAAAATATACATGCCAAACAGTCACATATATAAATAGCCATTTATATCATATGGCAAGAAATAAATTCGAATTTATAACCAACCTGTGCCAATAAATTCAAACATCAAAGTGGGGACCTCAGGCAAATTCTTCCCATTGGCTATGTTTATCGCCCTCACTTGAACTTCATCGAGCAGTTCCACCCTTGAGACCTAAGAGATGCACAACAGAACAAGATTTTGCAAACGAAAAATGCCCGGTTCATATACTTCTGTTGGATTGGAAGAAAACAAAAAATTATGAAAAAATAGATGTTTAACAGTGTTTTTTTAGCAGCAAATTTGATTGGCAAAAAAAAAAAAAAAACTACTTGCATAAAATTTTCAAGAGATACTTCGAGCATTCAAATGAATCGAAATTTTATTTTACACGAAGAGTGGAGAAAAGTTGCTTTGAGAAAATATATTTATTCAGTGAGCTTTTTAGACCTGTATGCCAGATAGCATCGTCTCAATGGCAACATCTGCTGCGTCTTTAATTGTCGGGAAATTGCACATAGCTACCTGCAAAATAGTAGCAACCAAAAATAATAATTTACCGATTAAATAAATCAGAAGCAGATCATCCCAGAATAAACATAACATTATCTCCATGGAAAAGTATAATTGTAAATTAATTCAGTATGATAGTAAAATATATCAACCTAAACATTTTGTTGCCTCTGTATTACGTAGCAGGGGATTGTTCATACAACATGAGAAAATGATGGAGAAAGAGAGTCACCGAAGTGAATAAGGGAATGCATATATACCACTGAGTGCTGAGGTATCCTCTGCAGACGCAGAGTAACTTCGGTTATAACTCCCAAAGTTCCTTCGCTTCCAATCATGAGACGCGTTAAATCATACCTACGAACGAGCGGTGAAGTTGGTCAAGTGATTTACAATATTTGCGAGAAGGTTATCAAAATTTAAATGTTACATTCGTTTCCTATATAGAAATGTCACAAAGTATTGAACATATTCAAAGTATAAAAATGAGGTACCGACCCCGCAGCACTTTTCCTAGCACGGGATGCGGTCTTAACCACGTCTCCATTGGCTAGAACAACCTTAGAGGAAATAAGAACCAAAAGGATGATATCAGCCAGAGGTAATCATCGACTCAGCAATACATAAAAAGCTTCATGGCCACCATTAAGGATCAAATAATTTATAACAAACCTTAAGGTTGATGACGTTTTCTCGCATGGTTCCATACCTGCACGCTAGAAGAAATGAGATCATTAAACCTCGTTAAGTAAACAATGGAGCTGCAAAAAAGGTTAAGGATTATATCATATTATGCCTTCTCCAAATGCGTATCAAAGCACGCAAAAGCATCAGCCAAAAAACCAACTGGCTTTTGCCAAATTTTTTTTTTGAAAGACCACTTCACCTAAAAAGCTTAACTTGAAGGGAACATGTATCATATTTTTAAATATATATTTTGTTTTTCCAACACATCCCCTCACGTTTAAAGCTGATTTCTTTCTTATCTAGCCTTAGACGTGTAATTTTCATAAATGGTGGTCGTGGGGATCCGTGCCCATGAACTTTTGGGCATGTGCTCTAGTACCATGTTGAATGACCACTTCACCTAAAAGCTTAATCTTGAAGGGAGTGTATCATATTTTTTAAATTTATATATTTTATTTCCAACAGTTTTACACACGAGAAGGTTACATGATCATCGAATAATTGGCATATCAAAGAGAAGCTATGATAAATAATATTGTTGGAGCATGAACCACCCACCAGAACTATTGGTTATCCCGAATAATACATTAAACTTCTGTTTGTGGCAACTCATAACATAACATGTAAGTTTCCGCTGTGAAAAATAAAGAATATACCTTACAGCTAAGGAACCAGAGCAACGGGTAGCACACATTCCACCAATGGTCGCCCCGGGTCCTGTCAGTTAAATGCTTAGTTTTGTCAGAACAACATATGGCTGGTAATAATATTTGAGGGTGTATAATATATTTTTCAATAGATCAAAGATGACCGAAATTAGTGTCACGAGAAAAAAAAAATTATAAATGCATAGTGGAAACTCACCAGGGTCCAGAGGAAAAAATAATCCGTATGGCTCTAAGTATTCATTAAGCTCCATCCACCCAATCCCAGGTTCAACAATAACATCCATGTCCCTCACGTTCAATGCTTTCACACGCTGCGATGAGATTCAAGCATTTCGAACTATCATGAAAACAAGATTGCACGCGTGGATTTGCAAAAAAGAACTCTGTGAAGTTTCTCAACCTAAAACAAGATTCTCTTTGTGTCTCCAGAGAATGAAAATGTGATATAATATCTCAAACATGGAATCATTTAGAGCATATACAAAAAAAAAAAAAACAGAAACAACCAGAAATTATGTGTCCATACGTTCATAAGCGACATGTCAATACAAACGCCTCCATAAGGGGACAACGTGTGGCCCTCGATCGAGGTTGCCCCGCCATATGGCACGATCGGAACCTGATACAACAATAATTCCAAGATAAATAAAATCTGAGATTTACCAAAAGTTTCCATGGGCTTGTCCAAATACAAATATCAAGCCTGGAAATACATAAGAATAGTTTTACCTTGTACTTATCGCATGCCATGACTATCTTAGAAACCTCCTCCTCAGACCTGCATGTTTGTCAGAAACCAATACATTAAAAAGTAGCCAAGGAATTAGGCTATTACATATTAAAAACTTCGAAGAATATGTATTGAATGGATTTAAACAGCAGAAAATTTGAGCATTATGCAGTAATGACCTCGGGAAAACAATTACATCGGGGATGTTCACTGCCTTGTGAAAGCTGTTCTGTGGCTTCCCATGATAGTACCTCTCTTCGTGATCCGCTGTCATATTATCCTGTAAGGTACAGTAGGCACTCCACGTAATCTCGAGCTAAATTCACTTGTATATTCTCAACTCCAACTAATAGAAGTTCATCAATTTATTTCAGTATGTGACAAAATATAACGTGAAACGAGAACTACATCAAGGATCATAATTGATCGAAGGCATATTGGTTTAACAAATACTACAACGTTTCTGAGGAAAAACATAGCAGTTAATACCTTGCAGATGGCCTTCAATTCATCAAAAAGTTCTTGTGGGACTTCTTTGTGTGAACCTTTTACCACATAACCCGTGCTATCTTTACCGCCGAAGCTCTTATCCCTATATCTCCAAAGTAGTTTCAAAAATATGATTTTTTTTTCTACAAAATCAGTAGCCGCATTACCACTTGAAACATACAAGTAAGAATATAATCATATAAAATTTGCGAGAATGAATAAAACATAATCAAGAGACGAGCATGAGACATCGCTCAATTCACCAGTGATTAGACCTCCCAATACAGGCATTTAAATTGACCCCAAAAAACGCCGAGCCAAAAACCTTCACGAAACGAACACTGGTAACAAACGCAATCTAAACCAATCAAGTTTAATACTCACGCTTGATCATGATCTGGCGGCTCGCAGAGAGAATAACCGTTACAGGGGTGAAATTGGAAATTAACATATCCGGCATAGACGGCAATTGCAAAGGGAACCCACGAAGAGGCAGCCCAAGATGAAGCGTATTGTCCGCGAGCGACATCTCCAGCGAGTGTTCCTGATGGAACTGAGCTGCGGCTGATGTTAGAAAGCGAGCTTCTGATGTTGCTGTAAACGGATTTCGAGCAAGAGCGCATTCGAGAAATCCACAGCGACGCCACCATGGCTGAATTGGTGAGCTAACAGTAGGAAAGGAAGTGATTGAGAAGAAGCAAAAACTTGAAATAGATAACGATCGGTAGAACGTTTTCCAAGAAGCTAGAGGTAGCTTAGTACTTTTAAAGCAAGTTGTATTTTACATAGATGCGATATAAATAATATACTACAC
Organism: Linderniella brevidens; assembly: GCA_004919715.1. NCBI lineage: Eukaryota > Viridiplantae > Streptophyta > Magnoliopsida > Lamiales > Linderniaceae > Linderniella > Linderniella brevidens. The sequence continues at coordinate 2,240,713 of SWDC01000146.1, forward strand.
TAACCATTTGAAATTTGATTTAGCATAACAATAGTTTAATTTCATACCAGTTATTTTAGGACTAAATTTCTATTAAGTAAATTAAGGACAATTAATCCCGTAGGCCTAAATTGATATCACAATCAGTACACAGTAGGTGCAAGTAACAATTAAATTTTCACAAATTTCTACGTGACACTAGAATCGATTCTCTGATTTGAATCAAATCTTGATGTTATTTGGAATTTTTCCCAAAAAAATAATCTCATGTAACTCGTTTGTGTTAATTTTGGGACTGAAATTAGGTCTTAATTTAAATTGTCATCCAATTAATTTAATTCATCGAAAATATCGATTTAGATCAATTTTTTCGCAATACCACTATGAATCGTTACATATGAACGTTCACATTAATTAACCTCAAACTGGTTTCACTTTGAAACTTGTGGTCTATTTTCGCTTTTGATGTCCTAAAATCAACGCATCTTAATTTAAGAGTTCTTAAAACTAATGTAATTTCATATTGTTTGAAAGATAATTGAATTTGAATAAGGACATCTCCTAAATTGGAAGACCCACTCCTCTCCACTGGCGCAGCTGAACACAGCAGAGCAAGCAAATCTAAACCAACTCATCAATGGCGATTTCAAGGGCATCGAGGATTGTGTTACTCGTAGCTCTCGTCGCTGGAGTTGCGCATGTAGTAGAGTCGAGCAGCGACACGAATCGTGAGTTCTCACCCTGCGGAGACGCGTCCGTACAGCGTCACGACGGGTTCACCTTCGGAATCGCTTTCGCTTCTCGAGCGGATTTCTTCCTCAACAGTTCCGTGCAGTTGTCTCCGTGCGATCGCCGTTTGACGCTGGGGAATGGGAACTCGCAGGTCTCGGTGTTCAGACCTAAAGTGGATGAGATCTCGCTGCTCACTGTCAACACATCTAATTTTATGCCGGTAATGATGTTGAGTTGGACGTTTATTGGCGTTTGGTGTGTGGTTTTGGTTCGTATTGAGTGCTTGCGGTATCATGTTGCGGTGAAATAGGGGTTTCGTACATTCTTCTATTTGAGTTTGCTCAGATTGGTCTTCTGTTGGTCACTCACGAATCAGGTTTTTCTGTGCCTAGTAGATAGTTTTATACATCTATGCAGATGAATTGCTCTGTTCATATGAATGGATGTAGTTCTAGGGGAGCGACCAATTGCGTTATTTTGAAAACCTGATATTTGATTGCTTAAGTGCATTCGGTACAGTTTGGAGATTTCCCGTGGACGCATATTGATATGTCTGTTGAGGGTGTTCATTATGATGCTCTACAAATTTATTTTGATTTATGCTTTGTGATTTAACTGATGAAGAAGCTTTTTGGAGGACTTGCACTTTTATGCTTTTATAAGTGAGGTGGCGGAGCCTAGGTGCCTAGTTGTTTCTTCAGTATAGATGAAAATTTGGAGTAATTGATGCCTGTTTGTTAATCCTCCAATATAGATGTGTCTGTGAGCTCAGTATCTTTGTGTATGGACTGTATTTTCTGTTGCTGACATTTGAAATGGAGTGGAAACAATATGATGATTCTGTTGATAGATACTTATTTTGTTATACCGAAAATTTTGTGATCCTTTGTGTTTCATTAGTCCGGTGTCATACTTACAGGATACTCGATGATCACAGTGATCCTTTCCTTGTATGTTTTCGTTGGCCAATTCAATTAAAAAGTATGAGTCGTGGTTTGAAATATTCTTACAACTGCTTATCAGCCCTTTTATAATCGTAAATACCAAAAATGCGGGTCTGTGATAGAAATTTTCCTTCAGCCTACCCTGGAATTTATACTCATGAGCTACATCAGCAGTTTAGAGCACTTAAAAAGGTTCTTTCCTGCAGCTGCAAGTGAAGGTCATATGTCGCTAAGCTGAAAGAAACTACCTGAAATGTTCATAATCACTCCCAGCAGTTATTTTTTCATCCTTAACTTTTCTGTTTACATCACTTTTGCTTCATCATAGGATTCAGTTGGAGGCTACATGGTAGCATTCGCAGGCAGAAAATACGCCGCCAGGTCAATTCCCGCTTTCGTGGCAAATGGCACATTCACTGTCACCAGCTTCACTCTGGTAATAATTACTCATAGTGCTTGTTTGGTATGTCGGTTTATATTTACGAGGGTTTTAAATCATAAAAGATTATATAATGAAACTAATTAATGGGTATACAAAGGCATGTTTGGTTAATGTGTTTACAATAATCCACCTGAAAGGTGTGTTTATGTAAACCTGTATACATAGGTTTATAGTTGTTGTATATAAACCTGTGTTTTATTGAAACCCACGTACCATCAACAACACATGTTATAAACCAAGATTTAAAATTTTTAAACCCATATCTCATTTTGCCCCGATTTACATATCCATCTGCGTTTTCAGGTTCTTGAATTTAAAAAGGGGAGGCTGCAAAATCTGTACTGGAAAAGGGACGGGTGCTCCTCGTGCTTGGGTCAGTCCAACTTCGTATGTCTCAACAACCAAGACTGTGCCATCAGGGTCACTAACTGCAAATACCGAGGGGGATCGGTGGATTGTAGCCTCGGGATCCAGTTGGCGTTTTCTGGCACGGACAAGCACGAGTCTGTTTTCAATTCGTGGTACGAAATTTCTAATCTTCGCCAGTATTCGTTGTTTGGGCTCTACTCGAATCTCAGGGACTCTCTTACCAGTCAGTACAACAAGTTCTTCTAAGTTGTGTTTAGCATGTTGTGGATTTTATGGTTCTACGGCTTCAAAATGCTATTTGTGTAATGTCATTGTTGTTTGTAACCTGCTTAATTTATTCAATTTTTTCTTACCCATTTGAGAGAAGATCATATTTTATCGTTCAATTTTCTCAGTATTTCGCCTTGTTGTCAAAACATGTAAAACGGATAAGGTCTTGGTTTAATGATCAAGCTTAAAAGATCGTGATTATTGCATTAATCTTGAGTTTACTTGATTAGAAAAAGAAAAGAAGCAAATATTATGACCATAATTTTTGGTTCTAACTTAATAGTGATTAGCGGACCATTTGAAATAATCTCATTCTAAGCAAAATCCAAATTCGAATTCCTTGACCCAATTTTTCGATCAACTAAGTTAATTATAGACAAGAGCATTGAAATTAACATCTTTTCATGAAGGAAAAATGAGTTAATGATGAGGCCATTATGGGTTAATTTTGTCAATTTGTCTACCGCTTTTAACGATGATGAGGCCAAGCTTTTTGGCTATTGGTACGAGGAAAAGACATTTATGCCCCTGGGCGTGGACTATGACCATCAGCTTTGAAGAGGGAGGGACTTTCTCTCAAAGCCCGCAGAATCAAGAAAATGCGTTAGATTTTCGCAGGCTTCAATGCAAATCGAGTTTTCTATATATCCAAAGGAACAACAACAAACACCGCTACTTCTAGGGTTCCGAAATCCTCCCTCCGAATTTCTAATTTTTTTTTCGTTTCCTTCGCTTTTCACACCTCAATCGCCATGAAGCGCAAGAGGTAACGCAAAAGATGCCACACCTCGCGAACGGATTCGTACGCGAAGGCGTGGGCGTTCGTCTATTTTGTGCATGAAATTGATCCGATGGTTGTCTTTTTTCTCATGAGTATCTTTTTTTTTTTTTTCTGTAGGGAATTTTTAGGGATTGAGATTTGATCCAAGGCGTGGAATTCTGTAACATTGAGCTAGAGATTGAGGGAACAAAGCAGCTTCGGTAGGGAAAGGGAACCGTATCGTGTACAGAGGGAGGTATTGGATTTCTTTTTTTTTTTTTCATTAATAAAGCGGGAGCTGTTCTACAAAACACGTTGGGAAATCTGTAATTTCGCGTACCATAGATTTGGTTGAAAATCGGCATTCGTTGATGGCGCATGAGAACCCAACACCAAATAGCCCTACAAAATGCAGCGAATACGACGAATTTGAGGGAGAAACAATGGTGGAGATTCCAGGGAACGCGAGGGTGGAGATAGGAGACGAGTGCGAAGCCCTTCGTGAGATGGTAACCAATCAGCAACAAGCCATTAATGACCTCATCTCCGAGCTCGAGGAGGAGAGGAACGCAGCTGCTTCAGCTGCCAACGAGGCTATGTCTATGATCTTGAGGCTCCAGAGGGACAAGGCAGAGGTTCAAATGGAGGCCACTCAATTCAAGAGATTCGCAGAGGAGAAAATGGCACACGATGACGAAGAAATGCTTGCCTTGGAAGATTTGCTGTACAAAAGGGAACAAGCAATTCACTCCCTCACGTGCGAAGTGCAGACTTATAGGCACAGGTTGCTGAGCTATGGCCTCGCGGAGGCTGAGGTGGACGGAGAAAAAGGTCTAAATAATTTTATTTACCCACCTCTCAAGTGTAGTGGAGACGAAATTCCCGATAATGTAGATGAAATTCCCGATGTTGATAAGTATCCCTTTGGAGAGACCCCGAGATCTCAGGACCCGTTCAGGGATTTGGAGGAACGAATCAATCAATTGGAGAGGAGCCCTCGGGCCTCAGCACAAGTGGACGGCGAATTCGTCGGTGCTAAAAACGTGCTTGAGAAGATCATAGTGGGCCACTCCCCGAGGCGGGGCCCAAGCCACCTCAGAAAGTGTTCGGTGGAGAGCTCTGCTTCGCTGTTGACCATGACGAAAGAAGCTTACCCCGATTTCGCCAGGGACTCACCGAAGTATTCAAAGGCAGAATTTTCGAATGCTGAAAGCCCCGTCACGAGGAGGGTTGTTGATTGCATATCTCAAAACGGAGAGGACTTGATTGATAGAGTTTACACGGTTGATTCGGTTTATCAGAGAGCTTCGTTTAATGGCCGTTTTGATCCAAAAGTTTCTACTTTTGACGATTCGGCGGCTTATACTGAGATTAAGGACATGGAAATCCAAAAACTGTACGCGAGGCTTCATGCCCTCGAGGCTGATAGGGAGACGATGAGGCAGACAATTATTTCAATCGGTACCGAAAAGGCACAAATGGCACTGTTGAAAGAGATTGCTCAGAGCTTGTGTAGAGATATGTCACCTCCTTCGCCTCCAAGGGGGGTGCTCGCAAGGAAACAGTCGGTGCTCGGGAGCTTTTTCTTCTTCCCATTACTCAAGGTAGTAATATATCTTCTATATTGTGCCTTAATTTCTTCCTGGGTCATTATTTTCTTGGGAGCTGCTAACAATGCTTGCTAACAACAATATACTTCTTCTTCCCCCATTTTCCCGTACCCAGTGGATTGCTTTGATATTCTTCTGGAGAAGAAAATCGAGACGATGCAGGTGAGCTTTTGAGCTTCTCAACTAAAATTTTACGTATATAAATGGCACTTGTTTGATATCTCTTCTTCATTAACTCGATAGGTATGCGTTTGGATTATCGGTACACAACTCGGGCCTGCTACTGGTTCTTGACCGCAGCCCTCGTTTGGGGCAGTGGATGACTATATCGAACTCCCGTGTGTAAGGACGTTACAAGGTTGCCTTGATGATTTGTAGTCTTTTTTCCTTTTACTTATTTGGATTGTCATTCATTTGCAACTTCTTCTTCTCCATTTCTCAATCCCTTTTTCTTAATTTTTTTTACTTGCGTCGTTGGCTCTTGGCGGTTGTGGGTGGCGTTCGTGTTCAGTTTAGCCAGGAGTTTTGTTCTGTGTTTGCTTGTTCACCTACTAGTTTTTCCATGTATTATTACAGACAGAAAACCTTGTATCTTTGGTTCTTGCTGTTTGTTCTTTCTTTTCCTTTTTTTTTTTTTTAATTCGGTTCGAATCTTATATTGAATTCTTCTGTTTTTTCGGAGGATATATTGAATTCTTCTTTAGTACCAAGACCAACTATAATAACTTTTTAGGCTTAATTATTCTTTTAGTCGGATATATTTTTGGGTGGATGACATTTAAATTAAGAAGAGAGAGTTTTGGGACATAAGTTTATAAATTGAAGTAATTTGTGAACAATTGACGACTAAATTTCAAAAACTTCACGTGAAATTGGAATTCACACAATTTCACGTGAAATTGGAATTCACACACCTGCATCTTATTTGTATTAATTTTGAGTTAAAATTAATTTTGTGACGTTAATTGTCCTCAAATTGATTTGCGTAAATTATTGATTGAGATGGAATTTATAAGACGACTATATATTTATTATTTAATTTCATATATATATATATATAACAAAAAGACAAAAGTCAAATACTGCCACCCACGTCAATGCGTTTGACTATAAAAAAAAAATAGAAAGAAAAAGAAACCTTAACAACCGTCACTTTGTGTCCATTTATATCCTTCGAGTTCACATTACATGGAAACTTCCTTCGTCATTCAACATAGCCATCATTCGCATGTTGTCCCCCATCACCTTCAAACTATTTTAAACTTTAAAATCCAGAGTAGAAAAATAAATAAATAGAAGAAGCAATGGCCTCCGTCATAATCCGTCTCGTTATTCCAACATCATCACGTATTCATCTTTCAACAACAGGGAGATTTCTGAGTTGAAAGTTTCCTTGTATATATTCAACACCAAAGTTACAAGAAAATAACAAACATATATATACGAAGAAAAAAGATGGATGATTCTCTAAAGACCGGTTTCATGGCGGTTTTTGCTATTTCAGGGAGCGTGGCCTTTCTCGCCATGCAAGCCCACAAAAGGCTTCTCTCCAATTTCATGAAGAAAATGGAGTTTGAAATCAATAACTCAAATAATACAGGTAATTTTGATTATTTTCTTTATTTTCATCCCTTTGAATTGAAAGCTTACCGTAAACAAATAAAATAAATTTCTATTTTATTTAATTTTCAGGGTCCGACAAAGTTCAGCCGAAGAAGAAGGTGAGATTTGCTGCTATTCATCAGTCAACGCAGGCTGATTACAAGAAAGCTTATTACAATGGGAATAAGAAGCATTCTTTCAGCCGTAATGTTAATGCCGACGACGATGAGAATTTTGAAGCCATGCCTGAAAATTGGCAGGCTATGTACAAAGGAATTTTGAAATATAAAAATATTAGGTTCTAATTACTAATTCAGAAATAAGAATTTTTGTCCTCTAAGATCAATGTTTTGGTAAGATTGCTTTTAGTTTTCTTGCGCTTTTGGTTGGTTTTGTGTAAAAATAAAGCTTTGTGATGTAGTGTTATGATTTGTAACGAGAAGTTCGATTTATCCAGTTGTATGATAAATTAATTATTTGTATATTATTCATAGAGTACTTCTCCAGATAATTGGTTAAGAGTATTTAGGATTCAAACATAATATCAGAAGCCCAGTAAACCCAACTGGGCAATTTAAAATTGAAATATCAACTTACGTTGAATATACATTAATTTTCAATTCTAGGTAAACATTGATATAGGACTTAAGAGAACTATTAAAAAATTAGAGACTCCACAATTGCTTGGACATTAATTGGCATCATTTGGTATTTTTTTTTTTTGGAATTATCATTTGGTATTAGTCACCATCATTTACTGTTTTCTTTTAACTATATCATGGAACCATTTGGGATAAGGGTCTTCGACTTTAGGTTGTTTTCAGTAATTAGCAATTCAACTAATTTCTAGTAAATGGATCTTTGGAAGCTTCTTTGATGGGTGATTTTGTTTTTCCGTAAAACAGGCTAATGGAAATTTATGAAGCATCTAACTATATGATTAAGTGTTAGGTATAGTTGCCAAATGTTTAATATATATATATATAATAGTAATGTAAGCATATATTTAGGAGGATTATTTAAGTAAATGACCTTTGACTGGGTCAATTTTAAAAAAATGGCCTCCATAATGTTTGAAGTCTATTCTACCCTTACTAACTCAGGGAAAAAGACGTCTTTATCCTTATTTAACCCATTCAACTACCCAAAGTAAAATTAATTAGGTTTAATCGATTCCACCCACTGTAGCGTCACGGATCTTTTTTTTCTTCATAACCGAGTACAATAATTGACAGTTAAAACTGAAGAAAGACACATAACGGAAACGAAGCAGTAAATTTCCAGATCTAAGAAACAACCTTTACCCGAAGCAGAAAATTCTCCAAACCGACTACAATGGCAATGAACGCGCGTCCCGAAAGAGTGCCGGTAATTTCACTGTGATTTTGTCTTCCTCAGGAGCAGGTCTCGTGCGTCAAATTGGTTGGGTCCGGCGCATGGTTTCCCAATTGTGCAATTTGGACACTTGTTCGCAAGGGAACCGTGCGTCGAACCAATTGAGACCCAAACAGTCGCGCAAATCAGGGGACCCGTGATTGCAGGCTTGGGACCCGAGCACAGTCGCACGGTACCCATACGGGCGGCCCCTTGCGATTGTGTGCGGGTACCATGTGATTGAGTGCGGATACCATGCGATTGCGTGCGGGTACCATGCGATTGCGCGCGGGTACCATGCGATAGTGAGCGTGGGTACCGTGCCTGCGGGTATCCTGCGCGCATGCACGGGTACCATGCTCTTGTGTGCGGGTACCATGCGCGCATGCGCGGGTACCATGCTCTTGTGTGCGGGTACCATGCTCTTGTGCGCGGGTACCATGCTTTCCTGTGCGGGTACCATGCTTTACAAGCGCGGGTACCATGCTTTCCTGTGCGGGTACCATGCTCTTATGCGCGGGTACCATGCTTTCCTGTGCGGGTACCATGCGCTCATACGCGGGTACCATGCTTTCCTGTGCGGGTACCATGCGAGTACTAATTGGTTATTTACTCTTATGATTCTCAGGTTGTGTTGAAGAAGCAATTATCATCCCGAGACGACGACTTCGAATTCCGATTGACAATGACCGGGATGTACACGGAGGCAAGCGCGAAGATCAGGAACAATCTAAATGAAAATGAGTGGGAGAGTTACAGGGCGGGGAGTCCGTTTGGTAGACTCGTCGAGGCTGCGGCCGATTTCAATTTATCCACCCATCTCATTACGTTTTTGACGAGGAGGCAGACTACTCTTCACGAGCGCGAGGAGTAGTGGATGGTCATAAACAACCGACCTCTCCGTTTTTCTAAAGCGGAGTATTGCTTGATTACCGGGCTAAGGTTCTCCGACGATATACCGGAAGTAGACCCCAATGGTGATTTCGCTCAGAGAAACTTCCCGGGAAGATCCACCATCCGTTTGTCGTACGTCGAGGATCGGCTGCGAGAGTTGGGAGCCAACGATGACGGAAACGTCAACTTCGATAAGTTGAAGTTGGCGGACATTCTCTTTGCCGCAGCTGTGGTGCTGCCTCGACCGTCGAAGAAGGACACGGTTCTTCGATCGTGGCTGCTTTCGTTGGTCGAAGACGAAGTCGCCTTCGCCAACTATCCTTGGGGCAGCGTACCGTTCAAAGAGGTGATACGCTCGCTGAAGATAAACCTCAGGGAGAAGAGGGATTTTGTGCGGGAACGAGCCCGCAACGGGGGCAGCGAACACTGCGGGCTACTGATTAGTGGCTTCGTTCATCCGCTTCAGCTCGTTCATTATTTAAAATCCTTATAAATATATATTTAATTGTCATTATATATTTGCTAATTTGGTTTCTTTGCATTCTAGGTTTTGGCGTACGAGTGCATACCAGGCATTCGGTACGCGTTCGCAGATCGTATCAACGAGGCGGACGTGGTGAACCCGCGGATATGCCGGCACGTCACCAAAGATTGGTCGACGAAGGGAGCTCCGAAGATGGAGACGATCCTCCAAGCCGTAAAGGGGTCACCCGTCTTGGGGATGTTGAGCCCGACTGTATCGGAGATGAACGAGCCGATTTCCGATATAGTCGGTTCGAAGTGGAGGAGCGGCATGAAGTCCTCGACCGTATAACGAGTCTCCTCGAGGATGGTGTCGAGCTTAAGTGCGTACGGCATCTGCCGGCCGCGGTGGACGTCGCACCAACGCAGCCTTCGCCAATCATGCCGCAACTATCGCAGCGGTCATTCTACGAGGAAGAGGCGGACCAATTTCGTCCCCCCTCACCTCCACGGTACCCGAGCCCTCCTCCACAGCATTACTCGGCAAGTGACCCAATTTCGTGAATTTTTATGTATTTCGATTCGCATGAAAGATTGGGGTGCTTGGTATCAATAATTTATATGTATTTCAATAATTTTGTATTTGGGAATTTTGTAAATCTGGATAAATTTTATGTCATAATGGAATTTCGAGTTGTATATTCGGGAAGTTGTATTATGTTATAAATTGGATTTCGAGTTGTATAGACACGGTACCCGCACACTCGCGCACGGTACCCGCACGCAAGCGCAGGGTACCCGCACACAAGCTCACGGCACCCGCACACAAGCGCACGGCACCCGCACACAAGCTCACGGTACCCGCACACTCGCGCACATGATGGCAACTAAAATGAGTTCTAAACATGTGCTCTACATGATGGCAACTAAAATGAGTTGTGTCAATGTGATATACAAACTTCGATGAACTTATTGAATAATGTTTATTAATTATATTGTGATACACAAAACTTTCATAAGCTTCTTCGTATAATGTTCATCTTGAATCGAGTTTAATCTTTATCTTGAGTTAAAATTGATTATTTTTACCATAACTGATTAATTCTTGAAATTTATAATATTCGAATACAAATAAGCTTATATGAATTCAACTAAGACATTGAAATAAGTGTAACTTTAATTAGTCATTTTCTTGATAAGAGTTTAGAGAGAAGTGAGAGCAAAATACGAAGAGCGAATTCAAATATTAGTTTTTAAAGATTTCACCATTCAATTAAGCCTTATTCGGGTTCAAATAAGCCCTATTCTGGTTCAAATAAGGTTATTCGGATCCGAATAAGGGTTATTCGAGTTCGAATAAGCGTATTCGAACTCGAATAACCTTTATTCGAACTCGAATAACCTTTATTCGAACTCGAATAACCTTATTCGAACTCGAATAACCTTATTCGAACTCGAATAACTCTTATTCGGGTTCAAATAACCCAGATTATTCGAACTCGAATAAGGGTTATTCGAAATCGAATATATCTTATTCGAACCCGAATAAAGCTTATTCGAATTCGAATAAGACTTAACTGAAACGACGAATTCATTTAAGTGACTAAACTAATATTAATGACTTTCTACTCGATGGTATTTTTGACTTTTTCCATACAATCCCTCCAGCTTAAATAAAATATATTTCAATCCCTTTTATCAAACCCCATGGCGCACGGTACCCGCACACTAGCACAGGGTACCCGCGCACTTGGCGCACAGTACCCGCACACTAGCGCAGTGTCCCCGCACACATGGCGCCGTTATTTTGAAAACATAATTTGGTAATTTATGATTATCATAATAATTGGTTAATGATTATCTCGATCATGATAAAATTATTTTATGATTTAACGTACAAACAAGACGTAAAGCACTGACTTGATTGATATATAACATATTTAATATAATAAAAAAATAAATTATTATTTTATGATTATCAGAGTAATTGATTAATGATTACTTGGATCCTGATAAAATTATTATTATATGATTTAACGTACAGACAAGACCTACCTACTGCGCTGACTTGATTGATGTAACATATTTAATGTTGAAAGCATTTGATAACTGTACTGTACCCGCACACAAGCGCACGGTACCCGCACACAAAGGCACGGTACCCGCACACAAGCTCACGGTACCCGCACACTAGCGCACGGTACCCGCACACAAGCGCACGGTACCCGCACACATGGCGCACGGTACCCGCATACATTATACGATACCAAACATTACAACATACCTAATATCCATATCAATTATACATAACCACATGTACAAATCAAACTCATAGGATTTACCCCCTCCTACCGAATTCTCCGACGGATGGCATTCTATTTTTTTGTGCTCTTCCGCGTTTTGGGTCAACGAGTGGTGGTAACATATTGACAATTCCTTCAACGCGCTCGGTTACAGGCCATATGGTACCCTCGTACGCTGATTTCCATGTCTCCAAGCTGTAATACGCATGGACTAGCGAATATACCCCTACATTAGCGTGTCCACAAGCCGCAATGGCGTGCGCACATGGGATACGATCGATATCAAACATCTTACAACTACATGACTTCGTCTCGATATCGACCACCTCGTTGACTCCATGCCCGTATACATTATATCGTTGAATGCCAATTTCCGAGACGTGTAGATTTTGAGAATTTATGTAGTGAGACCGTACGATTGACTCGACCTTCGGCGTAAATGACGTGACATTGGCTGTCATCGAAGCTTCGCAAGTTCTTCGATGCTTACTAAACCAACTAGTCGTCAAACGTTGTATCGAATCCAACAATCCTATGAGTGGAAGCTCTCTATCCGCACGTAGAGCGGCATTTATCGATTTCGAGCCGTTTGTGGTCATGATGTTGTACCTCGTTCTCGGGCAATACGATCTCGTCCATTTTGCCTTCGTACCCTCCTCAAGATACGTATGCACGTTTTCGTACCGTTCCTTTAGCATTTCCAACAATCGATCGCAATCGCTCGTCTTGTAGGCGTATGCAATATTAAGGAATAACGCACACGCACCTTTCTCCTTCATACGTGTCTTTATATTTTGTTGAATATGCCACGCACAGAACCCATGAAACGCATTTGGGAAAACTGCCGGGACGGCTGTCTTTATCCCGCCATGTCTGTCAGAAATTATGACGAGGTCATTTGATTCGGCCACGATCCGTTTCAATCTCGTTAAGAACCATGACCAAGATTCGGTAGATTCGGTGCTCGCAATACCCCATGCGATAGGATATTGGTGGTAATCGCCGTCTTGCGCCGTAGCAACAAGCATCACCCCTTTATATTTTCCCTTTAAAAAGGTGGCGTCGATAGAAATTACCATACGCATGAAAGCAAATCCCGCTATGCATGCACCGTATGCCAAAAACAGATATTTAAATCTGTTTTCCTCGTCCATCTCCCAATCCGTGACACTTCCGGCGTTCATTTGCTTCACGGCCTCCAAGTACGACGGGATCAACGCGTAACAATCGTCCCCGTTACCGACCAACTCCTCCATAGCGATATGCTTCCCCTTCCAAGCCTTGTAATAAGAAACATTCACCCCCTATTTTGCATCATAGACATTATAGCCTTTGGCGCGGGAATGTCTTTAGGCCCGCTAAAATTGTCAAGAAGCATCCTAGACACAACCGATGAAGTTCCTTGACGATGACTTCGACGTCGATGAGACACGCCGCATGTGTGTGTGCCGCAATATGTCCGTACCGAGAAAAAAGGGGAATCTCTATCTTTTGCAGCTCGAAAGCGCCACGAACATTGCTCCATCGCACATCTTACTACATACAAAGTCTTGTTCGACTTGACTAATTTGCACTCGAACGACGCAGCCAACGCGATTTTCGATATTTCCTCGATAACTTCCGCCTTATCTCGAAACTGCTGCCCAACGTGTAGGCTTGAACCGTCCGGAAATGCAAAAGTACCATCGGCAGCCTCTTCTACCGGGTTTCGATCTACATCGTCATCTTCATCATCATTGTGATCACGGGCTACAAATTCCTCTTCCGACTCGCCAGTGTTTTCAATTGGCTCATCTTCATTTTCATTCGAATGCCAACCCGAGTAATCCCTACCCCCAGACGGTCCAGCGATATCTTCAAGACCATCATCTTCATTTTGGTTAGAAGGGTTGCAACCGTACCCCTCAAACGGTTCGATTTGCGCATTTTCATCGCAATCGGCTATGAGCCCGGTATTATTACTAGAAGAACCAGCAAATGCGTTCGACGGAGCCACAAGCGCACGTTCCACCACCTCGACATGAATCACGGGTCTCGATTGAGGGCCACCAAAACCCAAGTACGCACGTAGAGCATAGTCGTTATCGATGTATATGGGCCTCGGATAACTATAGGGTACATTTGGCATATAGCTTAGTGTTAACCTCGCATTATCGTTGCGAAACGCTAACACGGATACAATTTGCTCCTTTACGTCTTGTAACGTGCATGCGTCCTCATCCATCAAAAATGAATGCCAGCTACAATTTGACGCAGGAGACCAAGTCGATGTATTGTCCTCGCCGATTAACCACCGACCATCGAATTGAAATACAATGTTGGTAATTGTCATTTTGAGCACCTGCAATATTATGCAATGTTATTGTTTAGAAAACGATTCTCGTCATATATCGTGCTTATATATTATCTTCAGCGCATGGATCCCGAACATGGGATCACGGTACCCGCACACAACGCAAGGTACCCGCGCATAAACGCAGGGGACCCGCGCGCATGGTACCCGCACCTATATCGCATGGTACCCGCACGCAGGGGTCCCATGCACAAAAACTAGACCTCATAATATGTATTTTCAGGTCCGATTTCTCGTAATAACCACTGAAATATCGCTACTCTGGCTAGTACACGTGATCTAATAAATAACCCATACATTTTAGGGGGTAATGGACAGAAAATTCACCATTTTCGACGTTAAAATTGCAGTTTTCATGTAACGAATGCTTACTGGTAAATATGCTGAAATGCTTGCTGTTTTCTTGGTTTGAGAAGTTGTTTTCCGGCACTAAACGAAGAGAACAGCTCGCGTCGCTTTAGGTTTGTGAGAGAGGTGTGTGTGGTTACCCTTTGTTCTTTAAAATGGAGAAGATAATGCATTCATATCGATTGTAAGGTTATGGTTAAAGAGGGAGATGGACCCATGTTCTGTTCAGTCAGTTATTGCGGCCATTTTTTCGTTTTTTTTTTTATTTTAATGAGTTAAGTATCAGAATTAGTTAATATAGTTAACGTTTAAACAAAGTGAGGGCTATTGACAAAAAAGTTGACCCAGTCAGGGCCATTTTTTTAAAAGGCCCTATTTAGATGGCGTATCTCGAATGTAGTTTTCGCCAGTCATTTTGTTGACCCAAATATCGTTAATAGTCCACGTCATTATTCTATATGGTACCCCATGCAATAAACATCGTCCAATGTTCTAATTGTCATTATCTTTATTTTATTAAAGACTAATCATGTAATTATAATTACTTATTCGTATTATTTTTTGCATTTAACCGTATTTATCTCTCTCATCTTTTCATACATTTGAAATATATCTCGGAGAGTAACTAGAACCTACATGTATAAATAAATCAGCAATATATATATATTATATAGTACATATAAAAAAATAAATAGTCATGATAAATCTGATTCCTACGACGTCAACAACCTTCCCAAATACCTCGGAAGCAGCCCACTCATTCTCCAATAAAAATCGTAATCGATATCTAAAAAAATAAAAAATAAAAGAAATACCATTTCTCCCTCTCATTTGCCCATCTAATCCCAAGCCACCATGATGATGCTCAGGTGATTATGATAATCATTATTATTAGCTAATTTGTATTTGATTTGCTAATTCAAATTCTATTATGATTTGATCTTCATTCTTCTGATCGGCGATTTCCCCCAATTTTCAAGGTAATGATAATTGATTTACGCAGCAGCACGAAGACAGAGGAAATCAAGATGGCGACGAAGCAAATCGTGCTCCGCGCTCCGAGGTCGATGATCGACAGGCGTCGGCCGCTCCTCCAGATCGACGACGACGCCTCCTCCCACGGCAGCGCGCGGCGTCGAATGGCGGAGTTAGCCGGAGGCACGACCGCGGAATGCGCCGCCGTGTGCTGCTGCTGCCCGTGCGGCGTGGCCGCGTTCGTCGTCCTCGCCGTCTACAGGCTGCCGGCCGGATTGTGCAGGAAAGCCCTGACGAGCAGGAAACGACGTCGTCGTCGGAGGCAATTGCTGAAGCATCAGCAAGGCGGCGGCGAGTCTCTGTCTTCGCTCTGCGGTTGCTGCGATGACGTGGAGATGATGAAGATGCAATTACCCGTTGCGAGCGAGTTTCTGCATGGCGGTGGTGGCTGCGAGGGTAAAAACGTAATTGACGACGACGGCTTCGCTGAGCTCGAGAAGGAGATGTGGGACCGGTTCTACAGCGCTGGGTTTTGGAGGAGTTGGTCTCAGAGGAGCGAAAGCGTTTCCACCTAGTTTTGACCGAGTTTGGCTTTAAATTTAATATACTGTAATTGATTATTGGATTTATTTGTAATTAAATATAATTATTAATTCAACATGCCAATTATGTGAGGCTCACCGTATAAATATTATTACTATAATAATAATAATACTTAAGTAGTATGTTAAGCACATTGTGCTAAATATATAATATATTTTATACTTAAGACTATATAATTTTATATAAAATGTTGATTTTGAGGATATCATCAAAATAAATTTTAAACTAATATAGTTAAGATTATACATACTGTTTAAAAAAAAAAAGATTATACGTACCAAATTAACTATAAATTAATATAATTTCACAGATAAAATATAAAAAAAAGGGCTCGCTATGACTACTCAGAATGTTGTGCCACGTAACCAGAAGAAACCGCCACAGCTTGCCACGTGTCTAGTTAGTCTCATTACATGTTCAAAAGCCACTGCAACGAATATGATGATCTTCAGAAGGATGAAGGTGGTGGTAGCTTTAGATGAGAGCGACGAGAGCTTCTATGCTCTTCAATGGCTTCTTGATAATTACTTGTGCTTACTTTCAGAGGAGTCTTGTGTTCTCACTAATCTCCACGTTAAGGAGCCGTTTCCTTCTTTAGTCTTTCCTGGGATGCACGGTAATAATAGTAATTATTTAATGATAATAATAATTACTTCTCGGAATTATTAAGTAATATATGATGATTATTATTTCTCAGCTGTTTTTCCGACCACCTCGATAATCCAATCCGTACACAAAGCTCAGGAGGAGAGTGCATCGATAGTACTCGCTAGAGCTCTACATATGTGTAATCAAAGAAAGGTTAGTCGTCTGCATAGAAAATGATACAACGCCACATAAAAAAAAATAAAAATTAAGTGAAAATTTTAGAATTTTTATTTAAGGGGTTTCCAATTTATATGCATCGAATTTAAATTATGACTATATATTTGAAGGTTGAAGCGAAATCAGTTGTTCTTGAAGGTGATCCAAAGGACATGATATGTGAGTTTGCGGAGAGGATGAATGTTGACCTCATTGTTATGGGTAGCCGTGGGCTTGGAAAGATCCAAAGGTGGTGTATCTATATGTATGTATTTTATATTCAAATTTTGATTAAACTAATATTACTCACAATGGGAAGAATTAATGATTTTTTTTTTAATTATTGTATAGGGCCTTCATGGGAAGTGTTAGTGACTACGTAGTTCATCATGCGGAGTGTTCCGTTCTCATCATAAAGCCACCGAATAACTCCTCCAAGAAAATATATTAGTTGGCGC
Source organism: Linderniella brevidens (assembly GCA_004919715.1). Taxonomy (NCBI): domain Eukaryota; kingdom Viridiplantae; phylum Streptophyta; class Magnoliopsida; order Lamiales; family Linderniaceae; genus Linderniella; species Linderniella brevidens. The sequence goes on from SWDC01000146.1 coordinate 2,257,995, forward strand.
TTTTACCACCTTTGATCTCTAGTGTGTGAATTATTATATGATGTAAATAATACTCTACTTTGGGTAAACATGCAAGATAAACTAATATATGAACTTATTAAAAGTCATCAAGAAGACAGGGAAAGAACACATCCATATATCTGAATATTTGAGCCAACTCCAACGGCTGAAATCTGCTGATGTTTCTTCTTCTTAGCAAGATCTCAAAAAAAAAAAATAGGGTTCACTTTTTTTTACTGAAATTGTTGATTAGATGATCAGAAAAACGGAGTCACAAGGCTCATGGCTGATGCAATAAAAAGTGTCACAATCATCAAATTATCTTTACAAAAAAAGAGAGAGCTTTACTTCTATGAAGAAAGTTTTCTTATTCTTTTACACCCACCATGCATCGTGTGGTGATTGAATGATGAGCCACGCCACACCTTCTTGTCTCCTCCTAAATTTGCTCCTTTTCTCTTGTGGGAAACATTTATGATTTTCCTCTTCGAAATCACTATCAAGTTTTAAACAGAGAGCACTTCTAAAAAACTATAAGCTTCTAAAAACGAAGGCATGAGAGGAATAAGAAAAAAAACACACACACACACACAGAGAGAGAGAGAGGATAGCAACACAAAATCCGCTTCCTCTTACAGAGCTTTCGTTTTTACCATTTCACGACGTTAACAATTAGAACCAGACAAAAAAAAACCACACACACAGGCACCAACCACTGCGTGTCCCCAAAATCCTACAACAGAAGCAACAACACACACAAAAACAACACCTAAAAAAACCCCACAACACTAAGTCTTTAATTCACCACAAATCTCAGAGGTTAGGCAAATGTAGTAAGATAAGAGATATACAGCTTAAAGAAACTTTCTAGGGTCAGCTCGTGTCCTTACCGCAGCACCAATCACGGGCACGTGGTGGCTCACAAATTTGCACCTTCGGTTCGGTGAAGTGGAACTCGATTTGGAGCCGTTGGTGAACCGGCCTCGAAATAGCCCGTCCCTTCTTGATATCCTCCTGCAGCTCCCTCACGGGAATCGCAGCCAAAAAACCCTTAATGTACTCCTTGCACGATTCTTTACCCTCGCAAACAACCTCTTCCCTCGAATCCTCGGGCTCCCGAGGCTCATCGGGCGACGAATCATCACCACCACCACAGCTTCGCAAGCTGTAGATGACCGTGTCCCCGTCGAATTTCAGCACGTAAGCCTCGCTACAGCCTTCGTGCAACCGCTCCCCCAACGTGTCGATGATGTAATAAGCATCCTTGTCCACCTTCAGCACGAAAAAATGATCGTTCCAACTGACAATGAATACGTTAGCCTCCGAAGAAGAAGAAGAAGAAGAAGAAGAGCTCTTTATTTCTTCCCAGATACTGTCGAACGACATGGCACCGTGCAAGAAATCGAAGTCTGCCCCCGAATTATCTCCCGGGTCGAAAAACCCCACGAAGGATTTCCCCGGGACCACGGAGAGGTTTCGAATCTCCGCGCGGAGGACGGTCTCGAGATCGAAGTGCCTGTCGGGGAAATTTTCGAGGTATTTTTCGTTCCTGCAGAGGTTCCTCCACTGTAGGGATCCTTCTCTGATTAGGGCGTCGAATTGGGACTTGATGGGCATGAGATTAGGGTTCTCGTGGAGCCAGTCGGCGATCACGGCCACGAGGGCGGTGCACGCGCTCTCGCCGGCGGCGCGTTCGCTCCGCTGGTCGATGGACGCGGAGAAGACTTGGGTTCGAATCTTCATCTTCCCGTCCCGGCTGGCGATTTCCTTGTGCTCCCATGTCCCGACGGCGAAGTTGTCGTCGCCGAAGTCGGAGGGGGAAGAGCCCTTATTTGCGTTCGATTCTTCGTCCGTTTTGTAGCACTGCAAGAGAGAGAGAGAGAGGAGATTAGATATACTACTGTATTGAAATATATACTACGTAACAATTCGAATCGAATATTCGATAAACATTCGAATCGAATACAGTGATATTTGTATTCGTATTCGAATATTTCGAATTCGAATCTCGAACCGAACAAAAAAATTCGATTCATTTGAACCCTACTGGTAACAAACACTTAAGAAACTCTTGTAAGATTCAACAAGAGCTTCTTCACAATTAAAAAGAAAATAACAATCCTTACCATTGAAGACAGAGACTCATCGGAACTGAGCTGCCTCCTATCATAATCAATATCATCACCACCTTCTTCTCCATTATCCTTCTTAAGCAATGGCTCCCCTTTACCCTTAGGAGACCTAAAACTCAGCTTCCTCTTCCTCCAAGGCAAAATACTTCTTCTAGAAGTAATTATCCCCGAATCAGCCAAAACGGGCTCTTCCACGTTAGAGCACCCAACATCCGATTTCCGCCTGTTGCTGTAATAAATCCAATCTTCTCCGTTATCAGTGCAAGAATTCGAATAAGAAAGTATCCCCGCGTAATTAGCGTACGGTAAAGGCCCGTAGCTGAAGGATTTTCTAACGGAGGACGAAGATGATGTTTCCTCTTTGCACGCATCGGATTCTGCTTCCTCGAATTCCTCCTCGAGGGAATCGGAGTCGAAGGGGTAAGCTTCTCCTTCTTCGCTCTTGGTGGAGTATCTCCCGTCGCTGATGTTGTCCTCTGTTCGAGAGGCTTTTCGAGCCCTTCGAGAGGACACGATCATCTTCACCTTCATGAGACCCACTTTTAACGCGGAGATCTCTTCCTTGTCTGAAGACGAGGCTTCGGTGGTTGCTGTGGGGGAGGGGACGGGGATTTTAGGGCTTGGCATTAGTTCGGTTTGTTCTTGAGTGGCTCTGTGTTCTTCCAAGGTTAGAGATATCTGCAACATTGCACCATCATCATCATCATCATCATGATAGTGAGTTGTGTGTGTGTGTGTGTGGAAGTTATACTTACGCAAAGGGATGGGCGATTTTCTCCGGGAACGGTTAGTGGAATCTTGAGATCAATTACTTGATCGGTCTTTGAAGCATATTCAGCAAGGTTAAGTGTAGCTGAGCCAAGTGCAGTTGTCTTGTTCTTAGCTCCTTGATTCAATCCCTAATGGAAATAGAGATAAAAAATTATCATCAAACATAGAGATATTTTGTATGCAAAAGTATGTGCATATAAAACATGGCTGTAATGAAGAAGAATCTAATCGGAGGATGACGAATGGTTCTTGCCACAAGATTATAGGTGTTTTCGAGCGGTTATTACATTCTTGATCAGAAAACATAGATTAATGGTCACGGCAAATGAGGAACGAAAAAGATCATGAAAAAAAAAAAGCAATATTGAACATAGAAGTTCAACAGGAACATGATAGACGAATTTTAACCAAATGTTAAAATGAATCCCAAGAATAATCTCATCAACCGAATAACAAGCAAGGCTTGGGATATGTTGGTGAAAAACCCATCATTGGTACCAAAGAAATGGAGTTAAAGGTTGAAGAAAAGAATTTAACATACTACTCCAGCTAAGAAGCAAAATCGTAAACATATGATAGAATCTAAGGCATTCATAAAACGAAGTAACATTAAGCAAATAAATTGTATAGCAATATTTAACCCTAGAGGATGAAACAGGCATAGAAATATTTATAGATAAGTCAACTATGATTCCCAGATAACAGATCAATATATTTTCCAGTCACAACGACCAAATATTAATTTTCTTTTCAATTTTCCTTCATGTGATCTGTGAAGCCAGATCTTGAATCCAACAAAAAACAGATGAAAAATTTTTTTAAAGAAAAAAACAAAAAATAAAACCAACCTGCAAAAGACTGAAACTGATCTCCCAAGGATGAAAAACATTGTCCTTGTACCCAGAGAGGGCACAAACGCTTTGAAACTCCTCTTCCCACTCAGCCAAAACACCGTTACTCTGAAAATTATCCGACAAATCAACCTCCCTTGTACAGTTTCTCTTCACGATTTTCCTAAAAGAACCCAGAGACGCCTTGAGCCCTTTCCACCTAATCTCCACCGAGAGTCCACCGTTAGCCTTCTCTGCACCCTCGTGCACCCAATCAAGACCCACTCCCTCTAGGTTACGGACTTTTAGTTTCACCTCGTATTTTCTTGAATTCAAGGGAGGCCAAGGTCTCCACCTCATCATCTTCACCATCTCGCGAAACGATTCTGTGATTTTCTTTGGATAAAAATGGGGAAAGTAAGGATTTTATTTCAGGAAAGGGGGGTAAATAATGCGAATAAAAGATCGGATTTTTCTTCGGCTTAGAGGCGTAGATCCGTGATTATTACATGGGATTCTCTTTGCGTTTTCGATGAATGCGGATCATGAAGGGAGGAAACAAGAGAAAATGGCTTCGATGGTAGGTCGTTTTTTGGATTGGATTTAACTATAAAGAGAGCGAGAGCGAGAGAGAGAGAGAGAGAGAGAGAGAGAGAGAGTGCGAGTTAATTAAATTTGAGATGTGGAAATATCATGATTATAACAGCAATTTCGATATATACAATACAAACAATGCACACACGCTTAAGAGAAAAAGGCCAAAGGCAAGGCAAAAACAAAAAACAAAAGAAAAAGGTTTTTATTTAGATATTATTTATTAAAAAATAATAAATGGTTATATTGACCAAGACCACCATGTCACACGTTTTGACATTGTGGTCGGAAACTTGACTTAAAATTAGTATTTTCAAGCAAATTGGGGAAACTCGAGATTAGGTGTAGTGAATAGGTTGGATAAATCTTTACTGAAATAAAAATTATTGTGATTGGATTTTTATCATTTGATTTTATCTTAAGAAAACTTTCGGCGTCATTATGAGATAGTTTATGAATCACCAAGAAATGCCACCGTTTTAGTAGACACAGAAAAAAGATTAAATTTTTTATCGGAAAAATATATAAGAAATTTATTAGTGCGTGCCGAAAATTCCAATTGGCATAAGCATATTTTTATCAGAGAGAGAAATAATACAATAAAAGAGAAAAATGTAACTCATTTTTTACTTTAACGTGAAACGATGTAAGTTGCAAATGAAGTGGATTGATGAGGATGATACTGCTTGAAATAGTGGGCAGAACATAGACAAACATGTGGTGTGAAGCTATTCTAACAAACACACACAAATCACATGTTTTTGGTCTTTAGCTTTACAGCTATCTATCTCTGAAAATTCTTTAATTTAGAGCCTTAAGTTTTATAGTTAAATGCATTTCGTGAGACCATCATGATACTTACCAGATTTTTAGTTTAGTTATGACATATCATAGATCTTGTTATGGTACCAAATTCTTGAGTTATAAGATATATTTTTAAACTATATATAAAACCCTATAAGTATATTATTATTTTTTCCCCATATAAAATATCATTAAGCTAGGGTAATTGACATATGAAATAAAATAAAATAATTCAGTTAATCGTTGATTACGAGGCCTGCAGCTGGGTTATATCGAAGGCATCGTTCCCTTGGAATCTTATGCTTTTTTGCTTAGGAAATCATTGTCACGAGTGTTGGTTGTTTTAACAGCTGGTGGCGAATTCATTTTTCCTGTATTTTTTTTTTTAATATTAGTATAATATAATACCGCATAGTTTTACCTGGACAACGCGGGCTGTCTAATGATTACTCTTGATTAATTATTTAATATTTATATATAATGTCCCTCGTAATTCCCCTTTGTCAGCATCAAGTGGCAGTTGTGTTAGAAGAAACAAATAAAATAGGACAATATGAGAATTGAGTATATCATTATTATACTATTATCGATCTTGTTTGGAGTTTTACTAAAGACATCCTTTGAACTTCTCATCAACCAAATCCCTCGCAATAAATAAATTGGTCTTAGAGAATGGGCCAAAAAAGCCCATATTGACTGAATTGGGCCTGTAATTGGTAAAAAGTATTTAAAAAGCCCACGTCGGCCTTTGATGTTGGTGACCTCGGATTTTCGATTTAGAAAACAGAGCATTCAATCAAATAAATGACACGTGGACGTCGACCACCATAACAAGAGTAACCATTGAACAGCAAAGCTCAACTAGTTGATAACTACTAAGGTTGATTCATGATAGCACAACACACACTGACGTACAAAAAGTCCCAAAGATGATGAGTATACTCTGCTCTTATTGCTTGCTTACACACACACACACACCACATACCCTGTTTTTCCTTTTGTTCACTATTTCATTTCAAGACACCGCCGTATTCTCGAAACATTAAAACAATGCGTAATTAAACACTAATGCAGAGACCCATTTTTATGACGAAAGATATCTGAAACGGTTTAAGACACAAACACGCGGGGGCATCATGATGAACGAGCACAACAAGCCACAAAAGCGTCAATGGCCTTTGAAGCCAAGAAAGTTAAGGCAACGTAAGATGGGGCAGATAACGAGTGCGTAGAAGATCCTTCGCTTTATCTCTCCTCGGACCGGAGTCACGAAGGGGAGCAAATGCAACTTCTTGTTCGCTTTGGCCAACATATTTGGTGGACAATGAGTTGTGGGATGAAAATAAAAATGGGATGTATATATATGAAGTGATTGATGGAGTTTTCTTGAATTTCTCCCTTCAAGGTAGGAAATTTCTTGGAAAGTGGGTATGGGTTTTTTGGTGTGCGCCCGATCTTGTGATGACTCAGAAAAAAAAAATATTTTAATATATATATAGGCAAATTATGATTAGGTCACTAAGTATATAAGTTTTCGCTTTTGGGTCACTATGATTTATAATTGTAAAAGTAAGTCACTAACTTTGTATGTCAAAACAAATTTGAGTCGTGTTGTTAATTTTAGGTCACTAAGTATATATTTTTTTTATTTTGGGTCACTAAATATATATGTTGTTTACAAAATATTTTACCAAATGATTGACTCAAAATTGAAAAATTGTAACCCAAACTCGAAAAATATACTTAGTGACCTAAAATTGAAAACATGACCAAAATTGTTTTGACATACAAAGTTAGTGACCTACTTTTGTAATTATCAAACATAGTGACCCGAAAAAACTTGAATACATAGTGACCTAATTTTATAATTTCCTCTAAATATATTTATATATATATATATGTATGAGAGTTTATGAGAGTTGAGTAATTTCTGTGACCTTGACCTACATGGCCTTGATATGTGACGTGTGCATAGTCGCAATCGAGTTTACGACTTGGTAAACGACGAGCAGAATTTTGTGAATTATGGGCTTAAAAAAAGCTCCATTTAGAATTGCTTAAGGTTCGAAAAAAGGTTTACGATGGGCTTAAACCAAGTTAATATATATAACAAACAAATCATTATATGTCGTCGTGACAACTTGAGCCCGTGAAGCCAATTTATTACCACTTTGCTCAACAGAAAGTTTTACATTTTCGTTGAATGAACAATGAAAGCTGATACATTGAAGATTCACATTATTTGAAAAGTAGGCTTTCTCTTTTGTTGAAAAGTTGTAATGAGAAGTTGAACAATTAACACTGTTAGGACTATTCCCATTCATATACAAACATGGACGACCACTTATATATATATATAAATATATAATATTCAAGAAACAAAAGAATAAGCTCCATAGATATGAATCTCTTTGTTTTAGACAATTTCTTTATCTTGTTGTAGATTACAAATAAAGAGGTTGTTTATTATTCGTTATATTCGAGAATAACTGCCACACTAAAAAGTGTGTTCTCGTGCCCAGCTTAATCTCTGCAATAATATTACACGGGCGACTCCTGTTTTTGAGTTCTGCAATAAAAGTTTTGATCGATATTCGGAGGTTTTTGAAGTTTCTGAAAATCGAGTTTTCTTCAGTTCCTCGTTGTGGTGATGAGTTTTATCAGCTTTTATGATTCATCTTTCTTGTAGATATTATTTTGCATGATTTGATGGATTTTCTCCAATATATACTTGCATCAAATCTTGACTTCTGATTATTTAATTCTAACATTTTGAGCTTTAAAGGATGCAAAAAATATGGGGAACAAAGAAGGCGATAGCATCTCCGATTACAGAAGAAATCTTGACAAGACCTTAGCTTCTTCGGATCTAACAACGTTCGAAACGGTTCACAGGCTCGTAAAGAATCAAAATTTACAGTCATCATCGAACTCTCATTCCCCAGGTTTGTGGGTCCCTTTTGGTTCAAGAACTTTATATATATATATATATATATATATATATATATATATATGCTTATATTTGTATTATTTGCAGATAATGTAGTAGTAGACAGAAGAAGCAAGGAAGTCTATGATTTCCTCGGGATGCTGAGGAGCGCCTCCGTGAACGACATCAAGGGCTCGAAATCCGCCGAGGAGGAATCCAACGGTGGATGGAAAGTACGTCGCCACCTCAGCACATGACATTGAATCTTCTTTTTATTACTTCCATTGAAAACTTAGTAAGAAACGAGGAATCCACGTGGCAATGTTTTTTAAGGTTAAACAAGACACCGGGGAATTTCGGGTGATGTACCGAGAAGGACCCGAGGGCACTCCCTTTCACACATTGCTCGTCGAAGGCTACGTTGATGGACCCGTCGATGTTTGTAAGAATGAATTATTTCATCAAATATGTATATTTATTTTTTCATGTTTGATGGATGGATTGTTAAAATCTGAGATCAGATCATTAATTAATCTCTTCTACAGGTTTATGCATTTCGTGTGAATCAGACCTCTACAGCAGATGGTAAGAAGCAGTAAGTTTCTAATGTAATAAACAAAATTTCCGGGTATAAAATTATAGCTCATTCAAATGACAGGTGGCCTCAAACAACGATCCCGCCTTTCAAAGTCCTCTCGTCCCGGCGTATAAAACGAGTGGGACCCGGCGAACAGATATCGCTAGTGAGGTACTCATCAAACTTTGTACCTCTTCTGTTTTTGTCATGATGACGAAAATGCCCATTAAAGACCCATTGGATCCTTAATGGGGCTGAGTCTCGTTGCAGGCCCATTAAAGATCTAGTGGGTCCTTAATGGGCATTTTTGTCATTCCTAATTTTTGTGTCTTTAATTGCTGATGCGTGTGCGTGTGTGTGTGTTTCATATAAAAGAATGAAGGTCCCGTGGCCAATTTCGAGCCGGGAGGCACTCGTGCATTTCTTCCCGTTCGAGTATTTCGAAGACGGCTTAACCGTGGTTCTCCTTAACTCGGTGGGTTTGTTTTTTTTTTATTATTATTATTATTATTATTATTATTATTATTATTATTATTATTATTCTTCTGCAAACATGTGAGAGTTTCGGGATCGGAATCTAATCGATTTTTTCACTTCAGATCGCAGAATCGGAGGTTATAGACGAAAGCACCCATGGGTTTAACGGAGATGGCATACCCGATGCAAATGATGTTGTAAGAATTGATGTTGTAGGAGGCTTTGCCTTGCAGAAAGTCACACAAAATAGGAGCTATTTCAGGTAAGAAACAAAAAAGAACTCATTTTTGTACAGCATTTTGCTGGAAAAATGATCTCTACAATTCATTTTTTTTTTTCAGGACGATCGCAAATGTAGACATAAAATTGGATTTTGTTCCGCCGTGGTTCATCAATTTCGCGTCCCGGCAGCTAATTAGCAGCGGGTTCAAGCTCTATAAAAAGGTCTCATCTTTCCACCAAAATAGAAAAACAGGGACATAATTTCAAGCACCAAATTCATTATTTTTCTGGTAATTGTAACTAATATTCAGGAAGTAGATTTGGTCTCGAAAGGGGACGGGAGATTTCGCGAGTCTTTAAAACATTCCTTGTACGCACGCGTACGCGAGTTTCTTTACTCGGAGAAGAAATCAAAGGTGCAATCGATCGAAGCAGAAGCTACAAATGGCAGCTCTATCGCTATTGAAGAACACGTTATTGCAGAAGAAATTATTACTGTTTCACCTGGAAATGAAATCGAGGAGGAGGAAGAAGAAGAAGCCCATATATCGTGCGAAGATTCAGCTGGAGATATCATAGGAATTATTAACAAGAAGAAAGTTGAGATTAGTCCAAAGGTTGAAGAAGCTTTGAGCACACTGGAAAAGCTCATACTTTTAGTGCGGGAATATAATAATCAAATGCCCGGAAAATTCGGTACGGAGTCGTTTCTAACACAATCAGCAGAAGAAAAATCCGTGCAAGAACAAAGAAACATATATGAAAATCGAATAATTGCTGCAGAAGGCATTGAGAGTAAGGGGAACAAGAAGAAGAGGAGGACTAAGAAATCGAGGAACTGCTTCTTTTGTTTATTTTCTGGTTCATCTTGAGAACCAAGAAGAAGAAGCCAACAGTTTATAAAAAGACAAAGATTTTGCCATCATACATGTAACAAATACAAATACTTGCCAGTTATTTTATCGAAGAAGCCCAAGTGAAGAAATGTAGTGAAGCAGAAGCTGAGGAAAGAGAAAGATGAAGACGGAGAAGCCGAGGTAAAGAAAGATGTTAAAGATGGAGAAAAAAAGGTTGAGTCTGCAAATAACCAAAGGGATGCAATTTTTGTCTACACTGTAACTATATTAAATGTTTGTAAGGACATACAAAATCCACCGTATCGAAAAGAGCATTCAAATCCAAGCTGAAAACAAAACATCTGTGAAAGACGACTTACCTAAAGCAGTTGCAGTAAAGATAAAATTCAAGAAAAGTCGACCCAAGAAAACTAAATAAAGCAGAATCTCTCCCTTTAATTTACTTACCCCATGATTTCATACGCAATCCACTCGTCACTGCAGTTCTTAACGACCGCTCCCGGAGGAATCTGGTAGTTCGAACCGCGACGAACGATAAGTGTCTTCGAATTTTCTCCGTTGGGTATTACTTCAACGGGGCGGGCATCCGTGGGGCTCTGCAGCTGGTAATAACCCGAGTTCGAAAGACTTAATGCAGGATTCGCATCGGGCAGCTGAATTGATACAGCCATTGCTGTCGTCTGAGTAATAGCAGGACTCGGCTCCTCTTGTTGGTTCTCTGCTTCTTTAGCTGAGTGATATTTCGAGGGAAAGATATGATGATGATGATGTGTTATTGATATTAAGACATGATGGAGATTATCTTACAAACCCAAATGGGAGAAGAAGAAATATTACCTTCATTAGTTTTGACCAAACCGTTTGCAGCCGGTGGAGTGAGGTGGACGTGCCGAGACGTATCAGCAGCAGCAGCAATGGGTGGCCCTTCGGTGGCTGAATGGTCCGTGGATTGTGTAGATGCAGCTGAAACAAATGAAATCAGTTATTGTTGGAAATATAATATATAAATTTAAAATGCGATACACTCTCTTCAAGCTTCAAGCTTTTAGGATCATTTAACATGATATCAAAGCTCAAGGGCCAAAGAGGTCTTGGGTACGAATCCTCGCGACTACCCATTTAAGAAGATTACACGTCTAAGGCTTGATAATAAAGAAATAAGCCTAAACGTGAGGGGACGTTTTGGAAATATAATATATAAAATTAAAAAAATGATACACTTCCTTCAAGTTTTAAGCTTTTCGGTGAAGTGGTGGTCATTCAACAATTATAAATAAATTGCAAGATATCAACTTTCAAATAATTGAATTATCAGATGTCTACCGGACTCTGAGGATTAGGAAGATGAACTTCCGAATGAAATTCTTAATAAGATGAGGTAGACGGAAATTTAGATGCCAAATCAGCACAGAAATTATATGTAGCATCAGTGTTCTGAGGCCAAAGATAAACAATATAAGTGAAGAGGAAGAAGAACAATCTAACTCAACAATAATTCTCCTACATCGAAACACAATCCTAAGTTACAGACACGAACAATCTTAATAGTGGTTAGAGACAAAAGAAATCAGTTCAGAAAATTTGTTTCAACACAAGTATTAGTTCGGTACCTTTTGTGAAAGCCAAGTAAGCAACTTTCGCAGCCATGGCCTCAGCCTGCTTCTTGCTTTTGGCTTCGGGCCCTTTGAACGTGTAGCCCTCGACCTCCACGGTGCACGCGAACAACATGTTGTGGGGAGGACCCGAAGAAGCCGTCACGTACGTGGGGAAGAGGTTGCCTCTCTTTTGCGTCATTTGCTGCAATAAATTCTTGTAAAAGCTCGCATCCTGCAATAAATTCGAATGCCTTGTTAGTTAATCATTGCACGGTGGTATTAAAAATGGAATAAAATTAGCGAAAATACATGACTTATAGGGCACTCGCCTCTTGATTCGAATCGACAGGCAAATCATGACAAGCCTTTTGGGCAGCGGATTGCTCCGCATCCTTCACCGTGGGGAAGAATCCGTCTGATTCATACTCTTTTCCACCTACGTACACGGTGGACCTGAAGATTCGGACATGAGGGGGCCCATCGAATTCGTTCTTGTACACGGGGAATGCAATGTTGTTCTTCTGGGAATATTGTTGCAGCTTGTTCTTGTACATTTGCTGCAAACCTTCGAAGGAGAAAGAAAAAACGAACCGAGGTCGTAAGGAAAAGTAAAAAGAAGCACAAAAACTGGCTTATTGTAAGATACTGACATTTTCAACAAAAACTCAGACATCATTGCAATAAATAGAAACGAGAAATCAACACTAGAGTTGTAGGAAAAGGTTTAATTGAGCATAAGAAGCTTAAATGAGGAATGGAAATATCATCATTCGCTCATTAAAAATCGAAGGAGAGGTTTAATGTACATTCTTTTAACTAAAGATTGGGTCAGGAGAAGAAGAGAATATCATTTCAAGAATCGAAGGAGAGGTAAATCTTTTTTTGCCAAAATTAGGTCGAACCTTGAGGAATCGGGTCATCAGTTTGCCCCGTCACCTCCCCGCCAGCGTGTTCTTCGTTCGCAGCATTTACTAAATTCGCACCTAAAAAAACCGTCGAATTTCCTTAAACAAACAAAAGGGCATTCGAATCATGAATACAAAAATTGATATCTCCCAAATATTCAATCACAATCACAAGAAGAACAGAAGCTCAGGCTCACACATGCTTTTCACAGACACTGATAACAAAATAAATAAATCAGTAAAGTACCCGATAACCATCATCAGCAATCACAAAATCAGCAAAACACCTCTCTTCGTTTTTCCTCCAAAATCACCCAAAACCCAGCTCCACCGTGAATTACCAAAGGCATTAAAAATCCGTTCTTGGAAGAAAATCGATTACCTTGAGGCTGAGGAGGGAACTCGCCCACAGCCGCCGATTGCTGATTCTCCGCCATCAGCGCCATGTAAGCAATATTTGCGGCAAAGTTCTGAGCTTCTTTGATCGACCTGCTAGGCTGAGGGGTACTGAATGCTGCTCCGTTAACCGTCACCGTCGCCGTGAAGCTGGAGTTGTTATAGGGACCGTCTCTGGTGGTTGAATACTCCGGTAAACTCCAACGCCGTTTCTGGCACACCTCTTGCAAGATCGTCTTGTACATTTTTCCGTGTTTCTTCGTTAGGTTTTTTTTTTTCTTTCCTTACACTGTCAGAGTGAGAAATCGATAAGAGAGGGCATTTATTCTACCGATTGTATATATAATATAATGTTGCCCTGAATTATGCTAATTAGTAAATTAACCCACGAACTCATAAAAGATTATGTTGGTAGCTACTTGTCTTTCTGTTTCATTTATTGTCAGCAGAACGGTGGTTACCTTTACCTGTTAGCGATTTCTTGGTGAGCCTAAAATATCATATATTCATTTACTTCCAAAAATTTTTTAAGCTTAAGCCACTTCAAAATGACTGGGGTTCGAATAAAATATGACGTTTGATTCAGTCAATTTTAAAAATATAGTTTTTTTATCGCAATTTTTTATCAATAACCGTCAATTTTATAGGTATTTTCGTCAATAGCATGATTCATAGACCATTTATATAGCACATGATATATGTTGTCGGTTCCCCTATTGTATACAACACGGGCCCTCTTTAAAGTGCCATTTTATTAATTGTCTTGTTAGTTAAGAAAATTTAGACGTTATACCTTTACCTAAAATGAGTCAACTTCAAATAGAGAATTAACTATTTATTTCACACAAATGATCAAAATTAAGAATTAGTTGCTCATGTTGGCCAGGTGTCCCTTGCCTTGGTCACAGTGACTGTCGATATTTGGTAGCTCGAGGGACCGAAATGGTTAGTTTTATTGGAATTTAAAATCGTTTCGACATTAAAATTTAAATTCGTTTCAAATTTGTTGGATGTGAAACTTCACTGGCACTTTGACATGAATACCTCAGTATGGGTCCATAGGAATCGCTGAATATCTCAGCTAAAGAAAAATAAGTGGCTCACAACGGTCAAATTTGGGCCTTTCAAGAAGGTTATAACGTTAACACCTCATATGGGCCTATTCTGCAACTTTTGAGTGGGCCTCTGTTGCCTATTCTGCAACTTTTTAGTGGGCCGCCGTTGTGAATCTATAATAATCACTTTCGAGTGAACACAACATTTTTTTACAATTGGGATACTTAAGTAGTACTATTATAAATTGAAATAAAAACTATAATATAAAAATATAAATAACAAAAAAAAAGGGGGGGGAACAGGGCTCATTAAAAGCCAACAAGATAGCCAAGCCAGCCACTTGCACTGCATCGCCTCAACTTGCATTTCCCTAAAAAAAACCGTCGTATTATTTATTTATTCTATTCCACAACATTTAATTGATCTTACTATAAAGTACATACGAATAAATCTTTCGTGTGAAAAGCGTGAAACCAATTGCAACTTGCGCTTCAAAACGTACAATTATTATTTATTATTTTTCAACGAAACGCAGCTAAGCTACTTCGTCTTCTTCAAAAAAGCGGCCAACTTGCATCTTGGGGGCTTTAGCTAGCTGTTTTATTCCTTCTTATAGTAAATATTAATTAATATCACTGCAACTTGCATCGATATATATCCATATATATATATATATATATATATTAAATTAAGACAACTTGGTACGTCCCCATTTCTTTTACTCTTTCGCCCATGCATTACCCTTTAATTTTGTTACACCGACTTGAAAGCTTTAGCCAGCAACCATTACTGCCCTGTGAAGCGATCGCCGCCTTCAGTGTCCCCGTCGCCGCCGATAGAGTTATATTCACGGCGGAGTTCGATCAAAACATAGTCTGTTTTTCTCTTTTTTTTTTTAGTTCAGAAATGTGATGCTTCAACGAGATTGTAATAAAAGATATATTTAATAGAAATACAAAAGTTTCATTTCACAATCAAGAATGTGATCCACTGCAAAAAAAAAAAAAAATTACAAAGTGAAGAAGTCGAATCGAAGGCTCATTAAGAACACCAATTACCTTACCTGTTCAAGAAACAACCTAAGACCTTTTACATATCGAACTAAATCTTCAAACCCTGTCCGGGCAAAACAACTAATTAATTCTTCTTTTGCATTTTTTGGCATTGTTAATTATTAATTGATGAAAATTATATAATTGCCGTCGTAGTTAATTTTCGGCGATGCTCTTCAATGACTGAAGGTTGCACCTCACGATGGTGTCCGCGAACACGCACGTCTCCTCCTTGGTGTTCCCCGGAGGAACGTCGACCACGTACGACTCCACCACGACGGTTCCGTCGCCGTCCTCCGCCGCGTGCAGCGTCGTGACAGACCTGTAGTTCGCCAGCCTGTGTACCCCGCCGACCACGCTGAAGCTGATGACGTGGCGCTCGTCGTCGAGGATCTCGAGCCTCTCGGTGCTGTTGACGGCGGGGATGCCGGAGATGACGTGGACCTCTCGTAGCGTCCCCACGTCGTAGCCGTTGCCGAGTATCACGTGGCAGCTCTTGAGGAAGTGCTTGTACGCCTGCGGGTTGTCGAAGCGGCGGACGACGGACCACACGGAGGAGACCGGGGCGGAGATGTGCTGGGTCACGGCGGAGCAGCACTGGTTGGGGCCCACCGCGTGGGTGTGGAGGCGCGCCACGTGCTCCGGCACGTCTTGTTGGTGGGACGGGGTTTTGTAGCACGTCGTGGTGGTGGTGGTGGCGGTGGTTGCGGTGGGTTGCGGCGGTTCTGAGACCCTCTGGAGGAGGAGAGACGATTGTTGTTGATTCGAATGCATTTTCATGTAATGCGTTGAATGAGAGATTTCTGCGTCTTTGGGTTTTTTATATATATATATAAAAGAAGTGAAAGAGGTGACGGTCTTCGTTTCATGTGAGGGGCCATAAAATACGAACTAGTTGGGTTGGAAAAGACATAAATACCCCTACCGCTTAGAAAGTTGTTGCCGAGTTGGGATTTATTTTTGTTAAATTATTATATAATTTCTTGTGGATTTTTATTTATTTATATATAGTTTTACTTCAAAATCGTAGAGTTTGTTACACTGACGATCTTATCACCATTACATCTTGCAAAGACAAATAATACTATCGTAACAAACGCGATTAATTTATTAAATGTGATTAATTGAATCTAATCAATCATTTTATACTTCTACACATTCATGCATCTGATAAACCCTGCAATTAAACAACTCGTTGGATATTGTGTTAGAACGTTGAAATCAAATTTATTAAATTGAACTATCAAATAGGTTCTGTCAGCATCATAAATAATATGAAAACCCTTTTGAATTTAATATCCTCCAACTAGGGCTCAAATGACAATTTCATTTCCCACCTAAAAGAAAAAATAAGAATGCTTCATCCACCACGCCAAAAAGATTGAAGTGCAGTCAAACGATGATACAATACAAGATGGGTTAGAAAGTCAACTATCCTAAAATTTTAATTTAAACTAATTATTTGTTTTATAACATAACAACTTGAATATATCTTATAACGATGATATAAATCTTGTTGCAACTCGTTCTTGTCCGATACTATAAATGCCTCAGCATCGACGTATTGAAGATATGCAATAATTCCATATCCATGTGCCAAGTTGAAATTTAATATTTTATGGTTTCCAAGAATCTTCTATTGTCTTCTTCCTAAACTTGGACATTAAGTTTGAGTCTAAGGCCGCCTCTCCCAACTTGTTTATATCCATTTGCAACGTGCTTTTATTGTTATTGATACGAAAAATTATTAGAAAACTAACATTAGAAATTAGTTTTTAAATTGACCCCCAAAAAAACAATTCAGTTTTCCCTTGTTAAAGGAATCCAGTATCATAGTTGATAAGGTATATAGTTTTGGGCAAATTTTGATATATTCTTAACTCATATTTAGAAGGCCCGAAAAGTATCGGCCCGCTAAAAACAATTGGAATATGTGTGCAACTTAACTTAACCACATACAATGCCCGCTAAAAATAATATTTGTTTATATTATGAAATATTAATTTAAAGTGGTATTATATTCTATTTTTTTGTTGTAATGTAATTTGTTGGCTGGTGATTTGTGGTCTATAAAATATTATAAATAAAAGAACAGATCTTTTGAATAGTTATATCATCATTATTAATATAATACTTACTAATGATTTTATGAAAATTACATAAATATATAATGGCTGGCTGTATTCTAATATCACAAGTCACGATTATATGGTGGCGGTCTTGCCTAAACATGCAACTTATGTTATCGTCTACCATTGAAATTGAAATTTGAATAAATAAATGCCTTCCTTCAAATATTTGACTATACCACACATTACACACCCAATATTCATTACTACAGTACTTAAGTGTTAAAAGAACATTTAAGTATCTATTTAACCCATCTTTGACGACTTAAGCAATACGCATCGCATCCACTCCACAAATTGTGTCACGGCCTTCAACATCGATGGAGTCGATGAAAATCTCATTCATTTAAACTCAAACGACTTAAAAGTCAATTGGTTTTCTAAAAAGAAAACAGTTAAACTAGCTCCACTTTTAAGATTATATGTTGATTTTCTAATCCTAGAACATAAAAAAGTTTGATAAAATTCAAATATTGAATGATCTGATATATATATATATATATAAGTTTCTAACTAAATATTAAAATGAATAACCGTCCGAGGAATGAGTCAAAATACAACCGAGTAATTAATTAATCCCTTGAATATATGAAACGCTTGAAAGCATATTTTGGCATTAGTATTACATTACAAATCTCTTTCATGACATTGTCAACATAAGCTCTCAGTCTTTAGACATTGTCGACGGTTACCAAAACCCAACCGTTTCAACTTTGAACCCACAAAACAAACACAACCATACATTTTTATGGAAATATATGCATAATATATATATATATATAAAAGCCCATTGAACCAAATTTGCATGCACACCCACTCCAACAACAACAATCAATCACTTCAAACCAAAACCAAAGAAAAAAAAAAAACCATCGAACTCTCTATTAATCCGTAAATCAAACACATATAAATATCCTCCTCCATCTCATTATTATTACTACTACTAATATTACGAGGAAGATTTTTCATAACATCATCGTCATCGTCTTCATCCATCATCATGTCTTCATTAAAAAACAACTCGCTGACACTCTTGGCTGAAACTGTTTCGTGGTATGCTGCGTTGTTGTTGTTGGTTGCTTTGATGTTGGTCTTGAGCTGCTGCGAAGGAGGAAGAGGAGGAGGCAACAATGTTTATGGGAATAATTTCAGCAGCAGCACAGAAACAACGTTGTTGTTGTTCGATGATGATGATAAGGTTTGTGATGAAATCTATGTCGTGAGAGAAGGAGAGACTCTCCACACGATCAGTGACAAGTGCGGTGATCCTTACATAGTCGAGGAGAATCCTCACATTCAAGATCCTGATGACGTGTTCCCTGGTTTGGTTATCAAGATCACACCTTTTAGGCATAGATAGATAGATACATCATCTATTATAGTCTAAAAGTTATATATATATATATATATATAGATATATATGTCGTCAGTTGTATTTGTCTTTTTTTGGTTATGGTATCTTTTTCTCTTTTCTTTTTTCATTGATTATCAGGCTTGGAAAAATAAATAAAATCAAGTTTTTTTTTTTAAGATTTTCAGCAAGTAAATACCTTATATGAAGGGAAGGAAAATTAAATGAAAAATACATATAGAGAAGAGAGGGCACATGTGCAACGATAATGTGTAAATGTTTCAAAGAGGAATCAAGTGTTACCCGTATTTTACATCTCAAATAACTGTCCATTTACATGCTGCGCTATCTAGAAAGTAGAAATGTGACATTTTTTGTCACGTTTTTTTTGGTTGTATTACCATCGTTGTTGTACTTGGTCAGTCATGTAATGTTATAGCCTAAAAAACCAATAAACAAACGCTTGTCGTTGAAAAGTCAATTCTAGTTCCATCTTTTGGGTTACGAAATTACATTATTGACTTCAAAGCCCAATCCCTTGCTTGTCCCAAACAAAAGCAAAAGCAAAACAACTACTATGTAAGCCCCAATTAGTATTGAAATACATATAGACACATTCTATTATGAGAACAAAAAAGTCAACGCCTTAATATAAAATTGTTGGGTTGACATATTTCATCACATTCAAAATTTTCATACCTCTTCGAAAGGTTTGAGATATTCGAAAACAAACACACACCTTAATGTGTGTGGTCTAAATATTTGCTGGCCAACCAGGAAACGAAACTCAACGAAAATAATATTAAGAAAAATAAATAAATAAATAATCCGTAGCTTTCTGTCCATGTGTGGAGAGCCCCAATTAAATGGTCAAACAAACGTGTACACCGCTCACCATGTGAGATTTTGACTTTTTTAAATTCCCAAATGATGTTAGTGTTCAAACCTGTCCGACTTGAGTTCTTGTTCAAACTTGCCATTTATATAATATATATATATATATATATCCAATATATATTCAGAATATTCCCACTTCGTTAAATAAAGTTTGTGCGCAGTATATACACATATTACAATTTACATGTGTGCACACACGCATATAAATATATGCGTGCCTCAATTCTAATTAATCCAGTGTCTTCATCATTTCACATATTCAAACTCGAACGTAATTCCCCAACGATGAATCCCTTCAATCTCTTACACTCCCTCTGCCTTTTATTCCTTCTCATATCAGGTGACATAAATCTTCCTAAAATTACCTACGACGACAGTTTTTTGTATTTTACTTCGTGTTATTCTTCACCATATTATTGAAGTATATATATATATATATATATATATATATATATGTGCATAAAATCTCTGTATATATGCAGTCACCGAAGCTTCAACTGCCCACCACAACCTCCATGGGAACAATAAGTACGATGATACTAAAAGCTTAAGACCATCGAGCTTGTTTGTGTTCGGAGATTCCTACGCCGACACGGGAAACTACATAAGATCATTGGGAGGCTCATGGTTGGTTCCCTACGGCACCACCTTTCCCGGGAAACCCACGGGCCGCTTCTCCGATGGCCGCGTGCTCACTGATTATCTCGGTAATTAATTAATTAATTTCCCTTAATCATCGTTTTGTAAAATTTAATAATTAAATATTTTTTTCTCTCTCGTAGTCGTAGAGGTGGGCTTGCTTTTGTTTGCCTAATCATTGAGTCGCTTTATTCTCTTTCTCGCCATCTCTTTGTGAGCGGATGTGATAACACTTGGCTTGCTTTTTTTTCTCTTCTTTTACGTAGTGCTTGTTAAAGGGTACCTACATTCTTTCACTTTTATGCGTGTAATAATTTGACTATCCACGTGTGTTTTGTTTGTTAATGGGAAATTAATTTTATCCGACTCAATATATAAATAAAAAATGGCTCTCCTCATATTATTATTTATTTTAGGAAGGAACCCTCGATTTAACATTTATCTTTCCTTTTTCATTGCATGCCAGCATTGTATGAATATAATTTAATAAAATGGATTAATTCTTTGTGATTGTAGCGAGATCATTAGGGCTAAAATCTCCGGTGCCCTACGAGTGGAGGAAGATCGCCAGAGAAAAGAAGCTTCGAAACGGGATGAACTTTGCCTACGGAGGGAGCGGCGTGTTCGACACTTTGGGCACTACGTTGCCAAACATGACTACTCAGATCGACTTCTTACAGAACCTAATCGACGATTCTGTCTACTCCGAGACCGATCTTCGAGCCTCTGCGGTTCTTGTGGCCTTATCGGGGAACGATTATTCCGCTTACGTGGCAAAAAATGGGTCGATCGAGGTAATAATATATATGCTTGATTATTTATTTGGTCATGTATATTAAGAGTGGTGACTTTATAAGGATACTTAGGGATAAAAGTTGCAATTTGAGGATTAAAAGTTTCAAAATTGAAGCAATTTTAAGATACCTAAATTAATGGTGCAATTCAGGAACAATAAGTTTAAAAATTGAAGCAATTTGATGACACCTACGTTAAAGGTGAAAAATTTGAGGACAATAAGTTTCAAAATTAAACCAATTTGAGAATGATTAACGACATACTTTTGAAACATTGTGCCCTCCAATTGGCTCTAAAATTTTTTGTCCTCAAATTGTTTTAACTTTTTGAAACTTGCAGTTCTCAAAATTGCAACAATTAATCCACGTGTCCTCAAATTATTTCAATTTTAAGACTTATCGCCCCCTAAAATGGTAACATGTAATCTATGTGTCTCAAATTGCTTCAATTATTGTCCTAAAATTGCAGCTTTTAATTAACGCGTTATCAAATTGCATCAATTTTAAAACTTATTTTCCTAAAACTGACACATTTAATTTAGTTGTAAGTACGAGCCGCTCCCCGAAACATGCATGACTAAAAAAATAATTAATCATAACGCATGCGTATGTGTGTGTGAAAGATAATAATCTTTTCTCAACTCCTTCAGGGTCTCCAAGCTTTCATACCTCAAGTGGTCAACCAACTATCGCTGAACCTGAGAAGAATCCACGGGCTCGGGGCCAGTAAGATCGTGGCAACGTCTCTGCAGCCACTCGGCTGCCTCCCTCGAACCACCGCACCTTCCTCGTACCAGCGGTGCAACGAAACGCTGAACATGTTGGTCAATTACCACAACCAGCTACTGAGGCAAGCCATCGATGGCTTGAACAACGGGACCGCAAGCCCCGTTTTCTCCATCCTCGATCTCTACGAATCGTTCACTTCTCTGCTTGAACAAAAGGGCAGTGGCCAAGGTATTTGATTTATACAGATGATTAATAACGTTTCCCATAATTTTCAGGTTTTTAATATGATCAAAATAAAAAAATATGCAGAGAATAAGTCCAAGTTCGAGAGCCCATTGAAGCCATGCTGCAGTGGAATAAATGGAAGTTATGTCTGCGGCAGTGTTGATGATAAAGGGAACAAAATGTACCAATTGTGCAGCGACCCGAAATCTCATTTCTTCTGGGATTCTTCGCACCCTACGGAAGCTGGCTGGAGAGAGATTTTCATGAGCTTGAAGGCGACCCTCAAGCAGTTCTTGATATCTACTCGTTGATTATTTGTTTTGTTTAATTTCGGTTTTCTTCTCCCTCTTCTTTGTAATGCTTTCAATATCTGGATCTTGATTGTAAGGATGTATGTGGTTAGTATTATTTTGTTTTCAATCCAAATATCCTAAGCTTGTGTCACACACTCTAGAGATGGAACTAAATCCATTGAGTTTAATTAGTTAAAGTAAAAGTAAATCAGCTACAACAATAATAAATTAATTGACCAATTATTTATATTTTAAGTTTCAATTAACCCCGCGTTACGATTTGATTATTGCATGGTTCTAATATAGTAATAACACTTTGCTAAGAAACCAAAATTAATAGCATCATTTGGTAAATTTTTTTTTTTTTAATTGTATCAGTTAAAACCACAACACAGCACCACAACAGAACCCCCAAAACCAAAAGCGTACCACTCACTAAATATACATACTTTCGCTTTTGGATCACTATATTTGATAATTGCAAAAACGAGTCACTAAATCTGTACGTCAAAATAGTTTTGGCTTTGAGTCATGTTTTCAATTTTTTATCACTATGTATATATATTTTTCGATTTTGAGTCACTAAATCTACATGTTTCAATTTAGGATCACTATGTTTACAAAGTTAGTTACCAAATGAGTGACACAAAATTGAAAAATGAAATACTTATTGAACAAAAATCGAAATATATATACTTAGTGACCTAAAATTAGAAACATGACACCAAAATTGTTTTGACATACAAAGTTATTGAACTATTTTTGCAATTATCAAACATAGTGATCCAAAAACGAAAACATGTATACTTAGTAGCCTAATCAAGATATATTATAACAGAACCAAGTTTCAACATACGGGGCAAGAGAATAAAAGAAGGTAGAACCAGCAAACAATGTCCGTAGATACACAAAAACAACAAGCAAGCCCCAAGTTTGAAATCGATTGTGTTAATGAAACTTCCGTTTCGAAAAAAAATAAAAAAGAAAAACAAGCAAAGCCCTTACCATAACCGCGGAGTTTTAGATCAGAGTTTTAAATCTTGGAAAGCAAATGCGAGCCCTTCACTGGCCAAATGATCGAGGCCGTCCACGGGAGGCTGAACCCTCGTGAGCTCGGCGATGGCCTTGTTTTCCTCGGGAGTGCCGCTCTCCAAAAACGCACCGACGACTTTCCCGTCTTTGATCCAGTACGACCCGAACTTGTGGGCCGGAGAATTCGGGCTGCTGTCGCCGAAGAGGACCGCATCGCCCCCGTTGTCGCCGTAGAACTGCCACGAGAGGTCGAACGCGCGGGAGTAGAAGTACGGGAGGTAATCGTATTCGTCGATTGTTGCCCCGTTTTCGCTCGCAAAAATTGCCTGTAATAACAATATTTTTATCTGAAGTAACCAATTCTACCATTTTTAATATACGTAAGGTAGGGAGAGAACCCAAAAGGGTCCCAAACCTTGTGGACCAATGTAGTCACCAATATTTCGCACTGAGTCAGTTTAGTTCCCGATGTTGTCGATTTGGGAACAAATTTGATTCATTCGTCGTGATTAACTACAATTTAATGAGTTTTTATGAGAACCCTTTCAGTTTGGTCCGTCCCGAATTTCAGTAACCCATTCAATTTATCAATTGAGACGTTATTTATTGAGTTTAAGGAGACCACCACACGTGGGGCACGTGCGAGCGCGACGAAAGGACCAAATTGTTCCAAAATCGTCAATATCAGGGAATAAATTGGTTCAGGCAAAACACTGGGGACTAAATTGGTAACCGAGTAAACATTTCTGACCATTTTGGGTTTTATCCTATGTAAGGTAAGTAGAGTTGAACTTTTAGCAGTGTTGAACTTTTACCATCAAGTTAGCATTAACATGATACCAATATTGTGAAGGAGCAGCTACATAATATAATCTACAATGAGAATGTGGCTAGGGAAGGCATATGCAGTGTGTACCTTAACAGCCTGTTCAGCAGATTTGCGAGCATGATCAACGTGTTCGACTCTTCTGAGCTCGTTGTAAAGCTTCATAGGGAATGTGGCAACGTCCCCCACCGCGTACACGTCGGGCACACTTGTTTTGAAGAAACCGTTGGTCTGCAAATACGAGGTCACGAAAAAACTCAACTCCTTACATGAAATGTATAATGCAGCGTTTTCTTGTGATGTTAAGAAGTGGAAAAAGTTATCAAATGCATTCATAGCCGTTGAGATCATAGATAATGTTTTTCAAGATTTTTTTTTCAATTATACTATCTGAGGAAAAATCTATAACATAGTGCACACCCATCAACTTACAAACCACAAAGACCAAAGTCAAGCACCTTTATTCCACCCTTTTCTTCTGTGACTTGGCCCTTGAACAAATTCGTGAGTGGCTTTGCACCGACCCCAACGACAACAATGTCTGCTTCGAGGACCCTACCATCCTTGAGGTTGACATGGGTAACCTGAAAGGTTGAGAATAAATTATTGAATATTGATTTGCAATGGCGGTAAGAAGTATTAAGGATTGAATGCGATAAGATTTAGGAGCTCACCTCGCCACTTGCATTTGTGCCGAATCCCACCGCAACTGTTCCCTTGATTATGCCGATCCCTTTGTTTGCATAATAGCCTTCATAGAAGGCTGCTATGCCAGCAGTGAACAGCCTAGGCACTAAAAATAAGGAAAATCTTGAATCAGTGTTCTCCGTGGATGAGAAGGCAAATACAAATCAAATGGTTTCAGCTAAGACACCCCATGGTTTTGTTTATAAATATGAAAAAATAAAGGAGCTAAATTTTTTCCAGCTCACTTACTGCACCAAGGTTCAGGGTAAACCATGCTGACATCAATATTATTGATTTTCAGAGCTGCACTGAGCTCCAGGCCAATGTATCCCCCACCAACAACCACAGCTTTACCACTTGTCTTTGCTTTTATTGCCTCAACAAGTTTATCAGCATCGTCTATTTCTCTCAGATAAAAGATGTTTTTGGCATCGGCACCTTGAACTCCAAAGTCGGTCAGTTTAAGAACCTGAGGAATGCAAAGTATGTCCAATTAGAGACCAAGAAAATTCATCGTCCATAGTGAAGAAGAATGTATCAGACGGATGAAATTGGTAGATGATCCTTACGGTAGAACCAGTAGCTATGATCAAAGTCTGATATGAGAAAGTTTCACCAGAAGCACTGGTGAGAGTCTTTGAAGCGAGGTCTGCCTTGACTATTTCCGTGCTGAGAATTAGAGATATTCCTGAAAATTGACAAACTGTAGTTGTTAACAATCCCGACTGAAAATATAGAATGAAGACACGTTGAACACAAAAGCATCAGATCACATAGTTGCAGATATTTATGGAGAGGAAGAATATTGAGTAGACTGGCCTTTTTCAGTGTACCACTCACGAAGGAGCCTCTCTCCTCCACTTCCCACACACACGTGGAAACCAGGAAGTCGTGCAGTTCCTGTGGCAATGCAGTGTAAGGAAATATAAGCTATTTATTGGAGATCTACGTGAGCATACATGATAATGATGACTTCAGGTGACAAATTAAGGTAAGTGCTAGTGGCATGGATACTACTCAACAGAAAACCATGCAATTAAGCTATAGTAGAACATGAGGAAAATAAACTATAATGTTACCAAATCTACTCTAAGCATGTCAGTGAAATACAATTTTAGAAATTTGATCATATTTCCAGTGTAGTTTCTGTGTGAGTGTGGGTGTTTTCTTATTCAAACAGAAGGCGCCTCTCCTTCCTGCAGAGCCAACCAACAAGAAAACATCTGACATATCTATGAGAGCACAAAATTCTCTCACTGAAGAGAAATCAACTCACCCTCGGGAAACAGGTACGCCTTGCTAAGTGCTGGGCGTTCATAGGGAGCCACCTGAAACAATTCAACCATTAAGAACTAACTTCACCAAAGTTCAATGAAGAATGAATCATATCTTTAGGTGAAATGTAATGCATACCGCCTCCTTGGAAATGATCGCCAATTCACCAGGTTTAACTCCCTGCTTGGCGAATTCTCTAGCAGCATATCCCTGCAAGCACAACAGTGACAAATTTATCCCCATTAATATATTGAACTATGATTCCCAAGCCCAATCAATCCCTCTAAAACCTGAAAGACTACAAGATACCTCTCAAATGAACAGTTAAAAGATCATTCTCAGAAGCTGGTGGAAGTTAAAATCATCACTGATACAGAGACCTACGCAATACATTGATACTCAGGAAAGGAATTTTTTTTTACAGATTTCGCACAAAATATAAAATCGAATCGCCACCATCAACATAACGATAGTCACAATTTCGAAAAAAGAAAGTATACGCTCAACGCCAAAAAAACGACCGGAAGAAGAGAAACTCACAGCTGAAACACCACCACCGAGGATCACGTACTTGAACGATTTATCCGCCATCGAAATTTAACCGATCAATTCACTGTAAGTCAATGAGGGCGAATAGTCAAAGACGAGAAGCTAATCCAAGGATTATTCCCTCTTTTCGGATTTAGGTGAGAAATGTGGGAAGATACATTACATATTACATGACAAATGATTGGTAGCACACGTGTCTTGATCTGCGCCGTTCATAGTGCCATATTAAGTGTGCAAACTTTATAACAACAATGTGATCTCGAGGATAATAATAAAAATTATAATAAGGATGATATTAAGATATTTCCACACTTCAATTCCGACAACGTGGAGCCGAATAAAGTTTAAAAATGTAAAAAGTAATAAAACGGGACCAGATTAGTACCAACGAGGAGGGACATATTATAACTAACATATGGAGCCAGGTAAAGAATGTACTGTAATGTAGTGTGAAGTGCATTTTCGAAGAGGGAAACGGGTGAAACTTAAATGCAAGCTGGACCCATTGCGGGCCCATCGAAGCCCAACTATTGGGCCTTTGAATGGACCCATGACGCCCAACAAATCAACAATTTCATTTTGGTATTGTTCTCTCTGTGAGAGAATGGATCGTATTCTCCAAGCGGACTAAATTCAATCATAATTATATATGAATTTCATTGTGAGCTATGATCAATTTGTAAAATTTTAAGTCCATACAAACTAGGATGAAAGGGTTAAGTGAGTTCGACCACTTTGACTAATCACTAAATATTCATTTACTATTTATCTGGACGTGTTTGTTGATCTTTTCCAGGGTTTTTGGCATGAAATATTAAAAAAGAGTATATAGAAATAGATTACATAGAAATCCCTTATAATATTATTTTAAAAAAAATATTATAATCAAATGCTAAAGCCGCCACACCACAACGAAGCATACTCCCTCCACGAGTTCAGATTCCATGTCATAATTTTGTGTGTAACTTTTTGTGCTATTTTACAAAATTATCATTATACCTCGTCTCGATCAGTGTTAAAACACCCGTAAATAATATTACACCTTTAATAGTATTATACCGAGTGCTTAACATAAAAAAAAAATTAAAACATTGATAAGCACTCGATATATATTTGTTTGTGTTATATATACTTTTTGTGTTCCGACCAATGTTATATAATTTTTTATATGTTTAAACACTCAATATAATAGTATTTATTATGTAATATTATTTACGGGTATTTTAACATGGGATATAATGATATTTTTGTAAAGTGTTTGGAATAAATGAGACAGAGGATCTGACACTAACTACTCATTTTATTATTTATCTGGACGTGTTTGATGATCTTTTCCAGGGTTTTAGGCATGAAATATTAAAAAAGAATATATAGAAATAGATTACATAGAAATCCCTTATAATTAAAAAAATAGTATAATTAAATGCAAAAGCCACCCTCCCTCCACTCCTCTAATCATAATCATTCGGACAGCGAAAAAGCAAAAGAAAACACACACACACACAATACACTTTACTCTCAATTCGCTCGCACAAGCAACAAAAAAAACAAAGCTAAGCAAAGATTATTGTGCAGCCACAGTTCAGCAAAATTACAGATCAAGCGAAAATTGAGGGCTTCTCCTGCTGTGGTCTGCCTAGGAAGAAGATGCAGCAGCAGCAGCAGCAGGGTGCGAAGACGCTCGAGAGCCATATGTCTCTGACCCAATCGGGTCAAATCTCGGGTTTTCTGAGCTTCAACGGGTCGAAAGACGAGGAAGAGACGTCGAAGTCGGCTCTCTCTGCTTTCAAGGCTAAGGAAGAAGAGATCGAGAAGAAGAAGCTCGAGGTTATGGAGAGAGTTCAATCCCAGCTGGGTCGCATTGAGGAGGAAACGAGGCGATTGGCTACTGTTCGTGAGGTTTGTGTTCAATTTCCTTTTTTCGTTCTTTTAGGGATGTGAAAAAAAAAATTGTTTTTGTTTAATTTTGCTGCGTCGTAATTTTTATTTCTTCAGATTCTAACATGGGTTCCTCGATGAACAACGTTTTTCTTCTTTCCTCGTACCTTTTTGTAATAATATTTCAATGTTCTGTTTAGGTAAACAGTAGTGTTGCATGAGATTGAGATTTTGTATTATTTTTGAGGTAATTTGTTGAAAATTATCGATTATGCTTATGGGATTAACCCCAATAATTAAATCTAAACACCAGGAACTGGATTCTCTAGGCGATCCCATGAAGAAAGACGTGTCTTTCGTCCGTAAGAAGATCGACGCCGTCAACAAGGAGCTGAAGCCAATGGGCCAAAATTGCCAGAAAAAGGAGAGGGAGTACAAAGAAGCCCTCGAAGCGTTCAACGAAAAGAACAAGGAGAAAGTACAGCTCATCACTAAGCTCATGGAGGTTGGGATTTATAATTGCTAACGGTCACGAAATGATTTTTTTTTTTTTTTTAATTTTGACTTAATTATATGGCGACGTTGTGTTGTGCAGCTTCTAAGCGAAAGCGAGAAGGTGAGGTTGAAGAAGTTGGAGGAACTGAGCAAAAACATCGACACGATACGCATAGACTGAAGCAAGCGGACATCTGAATTTTAGGAGTTTGTGGTGTGGTATATTTATTTTTTAAGGAGAAAAAAGCATATCTATTATTGCCATTTTGTGTGTGTTTTGATTTATTTATTTATTTTTCCTTTTTCCACTTCCTTTGTTTGAATCTGTAGCAGCATCTGATGTAAGTTGGTTTAGTGTTTTTTTTTTTTGTTCCTAATTTTAGGACGCGGGCTGGGGGAATATTTCGACTCAAACTATGGATTCTTTTGTTCTTCATTTTCTTGCAACCGTTATAAGTCTTAGATTGCTGCCTGAAATTGCGTTGGTGAAACGTAAGCTTGTTGTTATTGGATTCCTTGATAATAATGAGTCGTTGAGCATTTAAAGTTTAAGAGCCGTTAACTTTTGACCGTTGCATCTGTTAATAAAAGGGGGTCGCCGTTAGTGAAATAAAAGTACACGGTGCTTGATTATGGCGAGGATTATGGAGTCGGCAATAAACAAACACCTTCAACATAATTTTCTAGCACCAAAGAGATAAAATGAAGTTGTCTTCATGAATTCGGGTATCTAGAATTGTCCTGATAGTTCATGACTCTCTCTCTCTCTCTCTCTCTCTCTACATCTCTCCATGTATGATTAGATGAATAATAGCAAAATACTTTTGAAAAAACACACCTAAACCTTATCTATCTGGTTCTTGCTTTTTGAAATTTGAAAGCTCTAAATGGTCTACACCTCGTAATTTCAAAGGTTAGTTGGCAAATTCTAAACATTACATATAGTCGACTTTAATACATGTAAGATATATATATATATATATATATATATATATATATATTCACCAGCACTACAACGCGTAGTGTGCGTATATGATTCTCAGAAACATCTATATTTTAGGATACACAACACGAATTTTTCAAGGAAAATATTTGGTGGAAAATAAAAGCTGCATGTTACCCTCTACCGTAAAATATCCAGCAAATAACAAGGAAGAAGGGGGCGGAAACATATTCCTTTTGCCCTAGACATCAAAATTAAAATGTGGTAATTTCAGTACAATAAATTTTAAAGCTGAAACAATTTGAGTACGGTTAACCTCCGGAAACTTTTTCGATACAAAACATGGGTTTTTTTTTTTTCAAATTAATTGTTGCATCCACCGCACGTGTCCTCAAATTGATTCAATTTGTCGTAGACACTGAATTTTCCCATCACCCACATAAGATTCCCCCTCCAACCCCCTATTAAACTGTTACATATGACTCATGAGTATTAATTTCTAACTAAACTAAATTTCCAATGTCCTCAAATTGCTTCAACTATCACCGCCTAATTTACGTGTATTTTAAATACCACTAGCAAAATATACATGACTAAACAAATAATTAAGCTTACAATTATTAGTGGCCTCACGCATTGCTGTCACCAATTCGATAACGATGCATTAATTACCCGAAAAATGCTAACAATGAAGAAGTGAAGCAACAATGCAGTCCCGTGTCTGTATTGGACCCTCCATCAGATGAAGACAGCATTGGGAAGAAGACGTCGATGACAACGACGATCGCAATTCTGACGTTGAAAGCAGCTGTGAAAACGTACAAGTGTTATTTTCTTTCCTAAGTTCTTTCTTCACAATATATTATTTTTACAGTTTTACTGTCTGTTGAGCCGTCGTTTTCAACTCTTATCAACAAGCCATGCATGTGTTGAGGCTTTGTAATAGATTAGGTGGGTCCCCGTTGAAAGCTCGGTCTTGCCGCGACAGTTAATTTAAAGAAAAATTCATATTTGGTTTGAAGAGAAATCCAGCGCGAAATAACATCTATGACGAATTGAACGAATTTGATGACAATTAATGAAGATCCCCAATTTCAGTAAAAAAAAAAAAAACACACGCGACGTGCACGTAACCGTTAATTTGGAAAAAAATCATATGTGACATAGGAAAAAAATCGAATAAGCATATTCGACGCCATATAAGATGTTCCCTCTTTACTCGCGACTGCGTTAATTCCGAGCTAAAATTACGTTTATAGCGTATCCTGAATTGCTTCAGTTTCGAAACTTATTGTCAGAAATTCTTACAAGAACACTCTCTCGCTGAAAAAAAAAAAAAAACTTTTTTATTTATTAGTTTATGTCATTCAAGAGAACCAACTCAATTGATATTCAAAAGATCATCAACTTATATGTTTTTCATACAAGTATATATTACATTCACAAAATACATAAAAAAGCAAGCACTCTCCATTCCCCCAATACCCTCCTAATACTTGTACCCCTCCACATAGAGGCTCTCCGAAGCCCCCTCGGTCAACGAGCCCCCGCCCTGGTAGGACCCGAGGCCGGCCTCGGAGTTAGCCTTGCACCTAGCCACAAAAACCGCCTGAGCCTTTGGAATATTCTCCTCCTTACCCGCCCAAGCCTTGAGGGTGCTCGACTGTAGGGCCCGCCCGAACGAGAACGAAAGGGTCCACGGCTTCTTACCCTCGAGCTTGTTCATCGCGTCGAGGTTCACCGTCGCCTCCTCCTCGCTCTGCCCCCCGGAGAGGAACACCACCGCGGGGACCGCGCACGGCATGGTCCTCTGCAGGGCCCGCACGGTGTGCTCGGCTATGACCTCGGGAGCCACCTTGTTGGGTGACCCCGAGCCCGGGGTGACCATGTTGGGCTTGAGGAGGGTCCCCTCGAGGAGCACTTTGTGGTCGTTGAGGGCCTTGTAGACCGCGGCCAGGACCCTCTCGGTGGCGTCGGCGCACTGCTCGATGTCGTGGGGCCCGTCGACGAGGATCTCGGGTTCGACGATGGGGACGAGCCCGTTCTCCTGGCAGATGATGGCGTACCGGGCCAGCCCGTGGGCGTTGTCGGTAATGGCCAGCGGGGACGGCTCGTTGGGCCCGATCTTGAGGACAGCCCGCCACTTGGCGAACCGGGCCCCGGCCGCATAGTACTTCTGGCAGCGCTGGGC
The DNA here is from genome assembly GCA_004919715.1 of Linderniella brevidens. NCBI lineage: Eukaryota > Viridiplantae > Streptophyta > Magnoliopsida > Lamiales > Linderniaceae > Linderniella > Linderniella brevidens. Next base: position 2,290,125 of record SWDC01000146.1, read on the forward strand.
TAGCCCGTCGAGCCCCTGGGTCGTGGTCTCGCCGTTGGTTCCGGCTAGCTCGACCACGCCCGTGTCGACCTTGATCCCGGGGAGGACTCCGCCTTCCTTCAGGACGTCGACGAAGGGTTTTCCTGCAAGGTGTGTGAATTTACGTAAATTCGTCCTCCAGATACGCGGAGGGCCAGTTGTATTTGGGGACGGTAAGTTTTAAAATGAAGTAATTCGAAGAAAATTAACGCCGGAATTTTGAATCTTATTGTCCTCAAATTGTTTGTTTAAATTATTCAATTTTGGTCTTTATTTTAGGGGTGATGGCTTTATAAGGAAGCTTGAGTGAGAGTGTTGCAAGGAAAATAAGTTTCAAATTAATGCAATTTGAGTATACTTAAATTATATGGCGCAATTCTAGGACAGAAAATTATCAAAATTAAAGTAATTTATGACAATTAACGTCAAAATTTGCTTCCATTTTGAAATTTACCATCGCCTAATTGCATTAATTTTGAATCTTACTGTCCTAGAATTACAAGATTAAATTTAAGTAACATCAAACTGTTTGAGTTTTACTGTCCTAAAATTGCAATAATTTAATTTAACTGTCCTTAACCCCCCATGGCACCTAAAACTAACCCAGTACTAAAAAATAAATCGAAATTGGCACACCACGTTCAAAGATTCGTCAAATGCAGCACCGATTCGCTCCCTTTTTCCCTCACGCGACAGAAATAAAGTTTATGCAAAGCATTACCGGCTGCGGTTTTCTGGTATAGGGTCTCCTCAAAGAGGATGACGCCGCAGAGGTACTGAAGAGCACCGGGGGCGGTGAAGAGGAGCTCGCGGAGGGCCCTCCTGTTGAGCTCGACGTTCTCCACGTTGATGCTCGACAGGCGCTTGCCGATCGTGCCGGTGGACTCGTCGGCGGCGAGGATACCCTTACCAGCGGTGGCTATGTACGCAGCGTTCGCAATGAGCTCGTCTGCAGTTCACAGAAAACAAAAAGAAAAAAAGAAAGTTTCTTTTGGGCATAATTCAAACATCAGAGAAGAGTTAAATTTAAGATTAAAAATTAGGGTTAAGTTACCAGCGTATTTGCCTCTGTAGCTAGACATGATTTGAGAAGAAGAAGATAGAAAATTGGGTGTGGCTTTGGTGAGGATTGTGTGAGGGCTGTGGCTGCTGAGTTTCTTCTTATATAGTGTGATTGTGAGGTGGTGGGAAAATGGTTTATCGCCTTCAATCTGTGGTAGGAGGAAAACCAATGCTTTATCGCTTCGAACCCCAATTTTCTTTTTTTATTATTATTATTAAAATACCTTCTTGGCGTTTCACGGTTTGATTGCTATGAAACATGATTGGTTTTGAAATTAACGTGGAGACATTTAGAATTTAGGCTTAATTATCTTGTATTCTATAAATTTGAGCAGTGGTGTTTTAAGAATAGGTAAAATTAAGAGTTGACAAAAATTAAACCAATTTGAAGCTATCTATGCAATTTTAAGACAATAAGTTTAAAAAAAAATGAAGCAATTTAAAACAATATGTTTCAAAAGTGAAAGAATTTTGAGGACAAAAAGTTTTAAATGATTACTTATCCTCAAAACTTGAAATTCTTTTAAAATTACAACCTTTTATTTAAATGTACTCAAATTGTTTAATTCTGAAACTTATTATCTTAAAATTTCAACCATTTAATTTCTGTATCATTACAACGTAACCATCCCTAATATATAATTTTAAAAAAATAATTATGGCCTACTATTTATGAATGTGTGTCGTCTTCAAATAATTTTGTTGAAAAGGAGGGAGGTCACGGATTTCACAGTTAAATAGTACGAACGAGAAAGCAACAACCCAACCTCCATCATACCCATTTGAAAAAGTATCATTCAGAAAGTTTAAACAAAAGTGCATTGTAATGAAAAACAAAACAAAACAGGGGAATTCGAAAGGAAATCCTCATATAATAGACATTCCAATAAAGATTTATAGACAGCGGTCGCAAGCCAAACATGAGACATGGTTTCATAGGAGAGAGATATTTGAAGACTTTATAAACAACTAAAAGATTGAATTTTTTTACCGTTAGAAACGCAGATGCAATGGTCTCTGATGGTGAACATCCATCCACTCTTTCGCCCATACAAACAATGTAATGAAGTATCATTCTTCTGCAAGAATTTTAACTGCTGTGTACTGGTGCCCATATATCCTTTTTTTTTTCCTAAAAGTTCAAAGCATGGTGAAAAATCAGTCCCCACGGCGAACAATACTCAGAAGATCAATCAAATTAACACGCAAGGGATGAAAAAGAATTACCTCTTCCGAACGAATTTACACTCAACCAACTATCGGTGTAGCATACAAACAACAAACTATAGATGCCATTATGCGATGATTGATTCCCGGGCATTTTCTTGATTTCATGCCCAACCGCACTCAATATAACTCCACAATTCAGTCTTCCTCCATCTCCACCATCCCCTGGATTAGGTTTCAAACGAAAACGAAACTTGGGTTACTAAAATAGTTTTACACACACACACATACACACACACACACACACAGATAGATAGAGAGAGAGAGAGAGAGAGAGAGAGAGAGAGGAGAGAGAGAGAGAGAGAGAGAAGAGAGAGAGATACCCGTTGCGCATTTCCGCTCATCCCCAGGGAATGTAAAGAATCTTCAGATATACATTGAGAATGTACTATGAAATTACTACTGGCATTAGATTCAAAACTTTTCGGCATCTCTGAGATGTCGAGGTACACAGCTCCCTTGAACATCCACTCATTTCTACCAAGGCTGTAGAAGTCTTCAAACAGCTCCCCACATAAAATACAAGCGGATTGATTTTCGTCTGCAGGAACCATCGGTTCACCGCTTTCCAACATTTCATCCAACTCTCCCATTATGTCGGAGGAATCAGCGATCCCCATGACCCAATCAAGTGAACTTGAATACCACCTCCTAGACAACTTTTTGATTGAAGTTTCCCCTTCGAGAACCTTCGATTCATGCCACTCCATGTGCCTATCGAGTAATTCTTGAAATTTGAGCTTCGCACTGCATACGTTGCAGCGGTGAGGGAGATCAGAGACGAGATCAGCCACAAGATCGGGATGAAAATTACGCATTACATCGGGCCTGAACTCGAACCCGATGTGAGTTCTCACCTCCGATCGAGGAGAAACACAAGAAGGGTTATTAGCAGCAGGTTCAAAAGACGATTGCTCGTCTGTGACAGGTGGAGATTTTTCATTGGCCAATGGCAGCGAAGTCACGGTAATGGAGCCAACGTTTGCCAGCCCAGAAGATGCATCTGCAGGTTTTTGGCTCGGGGCTGAGGTCGATCTATCGGAGCTGGAAGAGCTTATCAAGCCTCTGGCCACCAATGAGCTTAAAAGACTGGAAATTGGATCAGATGCAGAGTTAATTGCATTTGGAGGAGGCGTTTGTGCAACACCTAGTGTAGGTTTTATGGAACTTTCCAAGCCAAAAACTGTATCTTTTGCTCTGGCATTCAACAAGCTGCTAGGGGATGATTGTGCAGGAGAGTGCTGTTCGACACCAGATGGCTCGACCTCAGAGACTTCATGTTTTCCTTGTTGGGCTTGAGTATATTTCCTCTTCTGAGGTGGAGGGAGGCTAGTTGATTGCTGCAACCTCAGCGAAGAGGATGATCGGTCATGAGATGCCAACATAGCCTTTCTAGGATCTACTGGACGCCCTATTGGCGTTTGATTTCTCTCGGTTGAAGTATACTGGGGTTGAATCGAACTCGATTTGGTTAAAGAAGGCAATGACTTACGCCGTACTGATGAGTTCATTGCTGATGGAGCAGCTCCATGAGTCTGCAGATGTGGGCTTGTAGTAACTTTGATCCCTGGGATTTTACTCTCGGGAAGCTTGTTGAAGCTCTGGCCTCGAACAGAAGGTATGCTCTGCTGTGATCGGTAAGGTATTCTGCCTCCTATATCGGGCGAATTTGGCAAACTTGTATGATAGTCCTCGGAGTTAAAAATGTTGCTCCCGGGTGCCGAGAGTGTGCTGCTAGATTCTGGAGGATGTGGATCCTCTGACCACGAAAATGGTACTCGAGCACCGACCTGGGTCAGTTCATGCGGTGCAGAATCCACTGAAGGCTCATCTTCGATTCTTGATCCCGTATTGTGTAGATTTCGAGGGTCTTGGTATTGATTGTCAACCTCCTGCAACCACAGTGCCAAAAAACTTGATTGTAACAGAATTAAGGAATTCTATGATGCAGCATGGATAAAAACATGTATAATCCATACGTTGATTCCCCCAGCAATCAAACAAATACCACACACTTAAAGTAACAGATAGGTAACAAATATACGAGTTTGCACTCCATAACATACTGAATCTGCAGAACTTACCAATCTATCATCTTTATCAGTCATCCAATGATCTTTCGACAAAGTGGGTTTAGAATTCATCTCATCCCACGAATACTCCTCTTCTTCAGAGTTTTCCCAGGTCTTACTAATGTCATTGGTGTTCCTGAAGGAAGAATCTATTTGATTGCGTTGGAGGCGTAAGTCGTGGTTTGTTGACTTTCGGGCGGCAGAAGAATGTAACCCTGTTTTATTCCCAGCACGGCTCTTTTGATCAGGCATATGCCCACTAACACTGCTACCATAATCATGCCATGGCTTGTTGAACCCTTGATCTCTAAAACTTTCATTTGCTCTACCAGGTAGATTGGAATCATAATCTGTATCTAAACTTGCCATAGTTGAATATTTGTTACGAAAAGGCTCGGTCGTTTGATCTCTTGGAGGAATCTGAAGATAGATTTTTTTGCCAGTAACTAATAACATATATAAGAATACATAACATGTATAAGAATGCTAACGGAAAAGAATCCCACCGAATGATTCTCACCTGTGACTTAACAAATGGATCAGCCCATGATTTATTGGAATAAATACCGGTGCTTCTCCGTGGTGCCTCAGCAATCTTTGGTGAGTTCACCATTGATTCACTTATGTCACTGCCTGATCCTCTTGCCTTCATAACATTGCACGGGTAAGTAAATATAATCCCACAACCAAAATCACCCGAAAGAGATTAAGGATCAGTATCAAGCAATGCAAATACATGTAGAAGACTTAACACACATTTACTTCATAAATCTATTTCGATGTAAAATACTTCACATCACGAGAAAGAGACATGAAGATCTTACTCGGCTGGTCTGAAGTTGTTGCCTTTCCAAATATTTGGGGTTCACATGAATGCTGTGCCCACCGGGGTGTTGAACCCGAGTGTCTGCTCTCGAAGCTGCCAATCCTGAAGATGAACCATTAGAGTGACCAGTAAATCCTAGCTCCCTTTCAATCACCTGAAGGGCCTGAGGAGGAAAAATTGCTCTCCAGGTGACAAAAAGGTGGCGCAAACTCTGACGTGTTGAAGGATCAACCTGAGAATATGCATTACAGAAAACCTGGAACAAAGCAGAAAAAGGTAAATGATTTTAGTAGCTAACAAAACAAGCCATTCAACGAGTAATAATAATGTCTGACGCAATAATGACGAGAAGCTACATAAAATTGAAGAGGATGGACATGATTTTTGTCTCCAAATTCAACTGTCTAATGTAATGAAATATTGATATAACAAGTTTACACTGCATAGGATGAAGATGAACACATGGAATTATGAAAACCATATGAAAAATCCTTTCCATTTCCAAAAACTGACCTCAGGCAGTCTGGAAGAAAAATGCTTTATGTAATCCTTCCCGATGTTCTTCACAATGCTGTCCAGCAAGTATAAAGAGGGCAGTTTTTGATCTGGAGCAACCTGTAGATTTTCCCGAGACGAACGTAAGACCCAAATGGAAATTTAAGACAGACACAGTTATGAATCCAATTGTAGATTTATCGTGGGAGTTAGTAACATCGAGCAATATGAATCAGATTGTAGATTTAAATAGGTCCTCATATTGCTCCGCAAATGAAACCCACAAGCAAGATTCTGAAAACCCCAATAAGTATTAATACGAAAACCTGAATAATGATCCTCAATTTTATGGAATGCACTATCATGAAAGAATATAGTAAATATCACATATTAGCGCGTATCCCCTATAGGAAAAGGAAAAAAAAACTAAATTAGAAATTCAAAGGGATAAAAAGTTCTATGCACACCTGTCCGGCTCTCAGAAGAATTTACTTACAACGGCATTAGGAAAGAAATATTGGAAAAGGTAAACTACAGACAAAAGGACAGCCAATATAATAGCACAATCTAGCTATCCAACACATTTGCTCAAATCATACACAATATAAACTGCGCAAAATATAATCACAGTTAATATGAGCGGTAAAAATAGGCCCCAATAAGAAAAAACATGCCAATACTACAACTTGACAAAAAAAGAAACTGTACAACCAAAATCTAGTACACATTCTGTCAAGGAATCCCAGCAACGATGTATCCACACATTCAGAAAACTGCGCCAAAATGGTGGATGCAAGTGGCCAATATTATAATTAGTGTTAATGGAAACTTCAACAGCTGAGCATAATAAAAAGAGGCTGCTCTCTTGAGTACCGACAAAGTAGGCAGACCGTTAATACAATCTCAACCAAAATGCTCCCAAACATAATGGCAATTTCGTCCAAAACAAAACATATTAACTGTTTTAACTTTGAAAGCCGAATCTTTCAATAAGAGCTCATAATCTCAGATCCACAACAAAAAGTTCCAATCAACATCGCCTGATTACTCACATCGTAAATGCTAAATGAACAATTAAAAACCCACACTTCCTCGTCGAATATGCCATATAACAAGAAAATTAATACAAAAAGCAGAGGAAGGAGAACAATAATGCCATATCTCGCTTCTTGCCGGAGCACATTGACATTTTCAGACTAATAACAGCAAATGAGAAATCTTGTTTGGGTTCATCCCATCCATAGTCCATTCACAAGAAAAACGGTAGTGTGTAAAATCCATAATCACCTCAATTGTGTGCGCACAGATAGTTGCTGCGATGGCCTTGGCAGCGTGCAAGTTCTCCCCAGCGATGATCGACAAGTTCGTTATAATGGGCTTCGAGTTGAAAATCAGCTCAGACAACGCAATCTTGTACTGACTAACAAGCTCCAGGTGCTCGGCAGGCAGTGAATCGCTGCTGTCTGAATCTCGGTCCATGTGGACCCGACGCTGCTGATTGAATCTCGGCCGTCCATCCAACGAATTAGGGACAGCAGAAAGCCTCGGCTTCTTCATACCAGGCTGTTCTTTAGCAATAGATCTCGCGTACGGTCTGCGCGCACCATCCATTCCCGATAGCTGCTAAAGATTACGCAAAAACCCTAATTCTAATTTTACAGTTGTTCGTCATATGTATGTGAACAACGAATTAGCAACGATCACAAGGGTTTATAAATTACAACAAATCAAGGATTTTCTATTAAAGTAAGGCTCTCGGCATGCTATTGAAACAAGAATCCTTTTGATTAGAGACGACTCCGAATTGAAAATTCTCCCGCCCACCACACAATGAGCGAAAAATTCACAGTCGAAGGATTTTATTCTCGGAGCGGTAGGGTTTTCTGGTGCTGATGATTAGGCAGCAGCACGGCACGTAATGACACACGATTTGTTTTGGCGCTGAAGGGATTTCTTGGGTTGGGCTTAATTGTTAAAAAGACTCTGGCGCGTGAGATATTTAACATAAAAATCGTGGTTAAAAAGTTAAACTTGCTTTCTTTTCTTTGTAATAATAATTTATAATGTTTGTGAAATCTAATTTTCTAATTCATTAGGTAAAAAAAAGAAGAAATATATTAATTTCCTAACATAAACAAATTTTAAGTAGAGCAATGAAATCCCCTTCCCTAACATAAACGAAAAAAAAAAAATTAACGAAAAAAAAAACAAATTTTTTCCGCTCTCTAGCTTTCTCTTTCGTTTTCTCTCGTTAAAGAAAAGGTTTATTATAACGAAGACAGAACAGAATGAAAATATTTGATATCTGGATTAATAGTCATCAAAAACTATGGAGACTTCCTCCCCTACCGAATAATCTTTGTTATCATAGGGAATCATTCGACAATTTAATCATTTAATTTTTTTTTGTGAAATGAAACTATCGATTGGGGAAAAAAAAAACAAGATTATATTTTGAAAAATATTTTACGGAAAAAAAAAAAGCAAAATGAAATTGAATGGATAAAAGGAAATAAATAACAATTTAGAACAAAAAAAACCACATTAATCTGTCCCCGATCTATGATTATACGAACGAAAATAAGCTCAAAAAACAACACATAAAAACAAGCTTCATGCTTTTAAGCTTAAGAGAACTGATTCCAATGTAAGAAAAGAGAATATTCAGCAGTACTAATCCGATGAAGGCCTTCCGTATCTGCACACAACTTCACCGCCTTCAACGAGCCTCTCCACGGCATCACAAGGAAGGCCAATTAACTCCAAAGTCTTCTCCCAAACTCTATTTGCAGTTTCCGAATTGTGGGCTTCTTCCGAAGGATTCGTAGGGCGACAGTCGTGGTTGATATAAGCACACACGGGCCATTCGTCGGCTCTCAGAGAATCGCAGAACTCGACCATCTGTGGGTCCGTGGCTGCAAAGAGCGTGCTTCTTGCCCCTGTAATAAATATAGCCCGAAGGGGCGATTGATGAGCTGTTTCGTGTTTGATTGCAAGTACGTAGACAAGAATTCTTTACGTACAGACAAAAAGGTCCTAAGTGTTGGAGATAAGTTTGATTTGATGTATGGACGGATATTTCTCTAGAATCGCGTTTGGAATTCACTTTTCAAAGACAATATTTCGTCCCGGGATAAGATAGAGAATCTGTGTTCTGGTGCGTTTGTAAAAAAAATTCAAGTAACTGTGTTGAATGTCTCTGCGTTTATTAATAACCCAAGATTCGACAAGTTGTGTCTATTCAAGATTCGACCCGCTAGGGGCGCTGCCTACTGACCCCCGCTTGGTTTTTGGCTTTTCGAAATAAGACGATTTCCGAGCGTGCACTCTGCACCTCCTAAGTCGTGTACGTCTTATTCCCAATTACGCTAAAATATATAAACACTAAGTTTACCTTCATCAGGGCTGAAAATGAAGTAGGGGATCAGATGATAACCAGCTTGAACGATCTTTGGAAGATCCCTAGCCTGGGGGAATATAAAGACATGGAATTAGACCATCTCCAACAGAAAAACTCATATATGCAGTTATCACGTTGAACAGTAATTCTTCTCCTACCATCAAACTCATTCTCGAACTCAGAAGAATATTCTCTTTCACACCAGCTTTCACAATTTTTCTACACTATCCACTTATTTTACTTAACAAATTTTCAACCACATATTTTACGGCGTTACAAATTACAATATGTGTATGCTAATTTAATATATTTTAAATGTTAATATGTCCTTATGTTTTATAAATGTATGGTCGGAACAATACTTAATTATTATATTACATAAAAACAAAAAATAGTAATAAGATATAAAAAAAATTATAGGGGTGCTTTAATAATTCAAAACAAATAAAAGGGTTTGTGTTGCATTTTTCAAACTCCAAACCCATTTTCTGTGTTTAAACGAAAACTTGGGTTTCAATCAGGAGAGAGAAAGCGAAAATGCACTTTATGATTGTTGGTGTTCGGTTGGAAATGGTCTTAGAACACTGACTGGTTCATATGTTTGTTGGGAGACAGTAATTTTATCCGATCTACTATGTTATGAATCTTACGATGCATAGTTTCAGAATCTTACAACGTTGGTGTGCACGATCCCAGGAGAAGTACATATAACGTTTATGCCGGCTTCAGCAGGAATTCGCTTGTTAAAGACACTGCTGAACATGACCTGCAATCATCGAAAACTCTTTATGATGTAATGATTTCGAAGACTAAAAAAGGGTAATAAGCAAAAATTGTTCTAGAAGAACCTGAGCTAGTTTGCTGCCACAATATCCCACCATGCTCGTATATTTTCTTTTCCCGGATGTAACGTTCATATCTTCGGGCTCAACGAATCCCAAATTATGCATCTGTGTGAATACAAATTGGGTCACTATAATCCAAGCTTACGAGTCAATGAAATGAAGAGAACCCAGTTATCACTTTCCTCAGATATCATTCTATCGACAGAAAATGACATTAACATCGGAAAATTGACAATTGTCCACGAATCTTGGTGACCCATTTTTTGCAGAATAAGAGTGCTATGATGGAGTTTATGAAGGGAAAGGGAATATAAATAATGCGTGAAGAGTCTCAATCATGTAACTGGAGAATAACTAAAGGGGAAGTCATTGTATTATCAGTTTTATTTCTCATAACCACTGATACATACAATCGGGTCCAATATTTGAGCAAGAAATCACGAGACCGAAGAAAAAGATTTACAAAAGGGGCACAAAAACTTACTATAGAATTCACATTGATGATACGGCTCGGAGAGCTTCTGATGAGCGAAGGCAAAAGCAACACCGAAAGAAGTGCTGGAGCAAGGTGGTTCACTTGCATGTGTTCTTCGTAACCATCCTTTGAAATTTTTTGTGGCTCTGAAGTGGAATTCATTGTTAAGTATCGTATCAATTAGTAATTATTTTGAAAAAAAAAAATAAAAAAAATTAACACCTCCAATGGAGAATATTCCCGCATTGTTGATGAGAGCGTGAAGAGGCAACAAACGCGAATTCCATGCCTCGGCGAACCTTGCAACAGAATCCAGAGATAGAAGATCGAGCTCCATAGACTTGAATAGTTTTCATAAGATAAAATTAAGCAATCAACCAAGAAATTACTTCACGAAAAACGTTTATGGGATTTATTTCACTAAACCTCGATGTCAAGAGGAAGGCCCTTTCCACTCCAATCTTCCTGCCACTTGCTTATGAGCTCAGCAGCAGCTTTCGTGTTCCTCACAGCCATCACAACATGCGCCCCTGCTTCTGCTAATTGCCTAAAAAAAACCAATTTCTCAGTAAAATGAGCTACTAAATACACAAATCTGGCAATTTTTTGCTACCCAACACATCCCAATGACAGCAAGAGCTACAAAAGATAGTAAACAACGTTTGAAAACTGCAATCGAGGACCTGGCGATTTCTTTGCCGATGCCAGAGGTGGCGCCGGTGACGACGAAAGTGAGCTCGTTAACGGGAGGCAGAGGCATTGGGTTCTGAAGGTTGCTGGCTATGATCCTCTGGAACAACATCTCATACGCAAGGTACAACCACCCCATCGCCCACTCGATCCAGCCCAATCCTTCCTTGTTCTTCGGTTTCGCCGTCAATTCTTCCTTCTCGTTCACTTCCCCGTTTCCGTTTTCAGCAGCAGACGAAACAGATGCCATCTTCTTCGAACACACACACTCTCTCTCTCTCTTACCACACTCACTCAGTGAATCGTAAACTCTACCGACGAGATTCGAATCCGGCAAACGATTGATTCTCTCTTTCTTTCGTCAGATTTAACTTTCCTTGCTCCGTTGGAGGAATCGCTACTGCTTTGGGTGGGCTGGCGTGATTCGTGTATATGATCTTGTCGCTTTCTACTGCTCTTCTTCCTTTTTATCCTTTCCATCTCTTTTTTTTTTTTCAAATTTGCAATAATTATAGCTATAAAACCCTTGTAAATAATATAAGATCAAGGCCGGGCTTTCTTTTAATTATGGTAATTAAACCTATTGCTCCTACCCTAATTCCTATCCTATCTTTACGAACATTAAATTAAATAATGTGTATATAAACCGCATTAAATTATAGCTATCTCAACCCTTGCGATGTTATAAGCATTTTTAAAAGGTCGAATAGAGTATGTAGGCCCACGCCCAAATGGAAGGAAGCCCATATAGCACCTCCGGCCCAAAGAAAGGCCTTTTTTATTTATTTTATTTCTGTTTTGCGTGAGAGAATTCTTTTTTTTTTTATTCTTAATTTATTATTATTTTAAGTTTTTAAAGAGAGATAAATTTTCCGGCCAATACGGTAGCGACACATGGCATTCCATCAAATGATGGAAAACTTAACGGAGGACCAATTTTGTTTAAAATCGATAACATCGGGGACTAAATTGGTCCATGGGGCAAACACCGGGGACCATTTTGAATATTCTCCCAATTATATTTTGACTAAAATCAATTAGGGCAAGAATTGAATGTGTGACCATCTCAAATATTCGAAAAGTGGATGACAATAGTTTGTGAATAATAATAATAATTTTTTTAATTACTTGATTAAGGGAAGAATTTATTCCCTTCCCTGCTGCTGTTCATATGTCACAGTCTAAATAAGATTCTATTTTACTGATCCACCAGCAACCAGGCAATCAAGAACAAGATTATTCATTAACATATATAAAAAGAAAAAAGAAAAAAAGCATAAATAAAAGAAAATACACATCGTCTTCTCCATCAAAAAATAAAATAAAAGAAAATAACGAGCTGCTCTACATTCCTCGGCCGATCATGTCCAAAAACCTCTGGTCGGATTCTTGCCTCTGCAGCCTCATATCGTCGTTAAACTTCTCGATGAACGCCTCCACCTGCTTATTGAACTCCTCGAGGCTCATCGACGGGTCCCTCCTCACGAACCTGCCACCGCCTCCGCGAGCCACCGACGACCCCGAGTCGCTGAACGTCTCCGATTTCCTCAGTTCTTTCTTCCATCGAGGAGCCACCAATAATAACATTTCCCCAGCGGAAGAGTCGCCGTCGCTGCCGACGACTGCTTCGGGAGCTGTGCTCCACGTCTCGCACTTACTCAGCTGCGCCGCCGCCTTAATTCGTACAGGATTATTTTGCCTCTCTCCTCCTCCGCTTATCGCACTCCACGTCGACTCCATCGTGTCCTCCTCTTCACCTTCGTTTTCCACCGATGGGATTTCAAAAACATCCCGAGAATTATTATTATTATTATTATTATTATTATTATTATTATTATTATTATTATTATTATTATTATTATTATTATGAGCATCTTCTTCGACGACGACGCTGCTGACTATCTCGAGATGATGATCCTCGTCTTCGTTTTCTGGGTTTCGATTCTCTTGGAAGGTTCTGGAAGTTGCTGCTATGAGGAGGACCATGAAGTTGATGACGATGCATATGTAGAGAGAAGAAGACAAGAAGCAGTTGATGGAATTCCATAAGCTGACGAGGCTTGTGGAGATGAGCTCGCAAGAAGAAAAGCCTTTAAGCGCTATGAGGCTATAAACGAAGCCTGCTACTAAGAAGAGAACCTCGAAGACTATGAGCAACGGTCTATAATTGTTGGTGCCATGTGGTAATAAGATCTTTGAAAACAATAAGGCCATGAAGTTGCAAATTAAGGGTCTTATGTGGTTAATAAACAGGCAACATAAGCTCAATATAAGGATTGATGTCTTAAGGGGATAAGAAAATCAGGTTATGGATTGGGAATTAGGAAAGGGGTTATGCTAATGGAGGGAGTAATTACATGTTAACATAGTGAAATGATTAGTGGTGGAGGGCAAGCCCCCCCTTTTTATAATTCAAAAGAAGAAAATATAGGGGTCATTTTTTAATTATTTATATTTCTTATTAGTAATAAAAAAAATACTCACTGATTAAAGAACCGCTTATAATGCTTGTAAAATTTTGCTTATTTAATTATATCATAACCATTCTTTGTTTGGTCCTTTTGTAGTCTTTGCTTGGTGGATAAGATGGACTTTATTTAGACTAAAGAAGGATTTAGTTAACAATGAATAATCAGATGCAATGTGTTCAACCAATAATGTAGAGAAATCTATATATGTTTATATATTAAAATTAACGATTGCACTACACCTAATATATTCGCACCAGCATCTATTGGATATTCTACCTTTGTTTTATAAAGTACGGAAATGTGTTAGTCCTAATTATTATAGCATAAACTATTCATGATTGCTCGATATACTTATATATGTAACACGAGAGTAGTGTAAGACAATATATATTATACACGATGATAATAATGATAATAATAGCTATAATATAATATATGTTGAGTTTGAGGGTTATTCACCTTCTATAATATATCTCTATATATATGACAAGAGTTGGAAAGCTAAAGACGTGCATTTTCTATACTAAATAAAAACATTGTTTATACGCTTGTACTAATAATAATAATAATTAATTCGATTTCAAAACAAAGCTTCCATTGAAATATGACGAAACCAACATTTACAAATATGAGTGCTGAAAGCATTTTCGTGCATGGGGTCCTCTGAGACTGCGTCAAAGCTACCCGTTGAGGAGACAATGAGCTGCATGCTTTGGTAGCTTTACGTAAAACCAAAGATTATTTATTAAATGCAACTCTATAATCATTCACCCATTTTCAATTTGTTTCTTTCCTTATTTTTCGTCGCATTTAACAATATAAGAAAACTATATATTCGGCGTTTATGATTAGTGATTATTTAATCTTATAAATTGGTTTTTACAAGAACTCAGTCTCATTCAAATAATAGATAGATGGATGTATGAGTTTACCGAATTATAGCCTAACAGAGTTTGAAAATAAATAATTTCAAAAGCTGTATTGCAATTGCAAGTCAACTTAATTCATAGAGAAAAGCCGCAAAGCTGTTGCTTCTATAAGAGTTTGAACCGAAAAGTACTGTACGATGTTTACATGTCAAGAATTTGTTACGCGCACAAGAAAATGAATAATTTGGGTGTAATTTGATATATATATATATATATCAATATATAAATCAGAAAAAAAAGAAGAAAAAACTTGGGTGTTGAATCTTTGAAAGTTTCGGAAAAAATAGAGCTTGGTCGATCATCTTATAGTCTATGATTATATAGAATTGATCTTTGAAATAAAATATATATAATGTCCTTGACTTGTACCCTCTTAGTCTTGTCCACTCTCATGAGTGCGTGTGCAAGAGCGGCGAAAGTGCATAATTAATAAAGTTTTTTTTATTTAATTATTGGTTATGAATTTTGAAATTGCGTGGGGGCAGGAGGGTGAGTGTCGTATAAAATATCAAATATATTGATATAGTGCTTGAATCGCAATGATTTCTACCAAATAAAAAATACTAATAATAAGGTTTATTTCATAAAAAATACATGCAATAATAGAGGCCCGGGGCCTAGGAGGAGGAGGAGCTCCGCTGATGAAGATATTGATAATTCGATACTTCCTATCTTAATAACAAACTAATACGTTCGCACCAAATGAACAAATTGAAATTTCAAACAATTCCCAAAAAGGATGAGTATCGGGACCCAATATTTATTAATTTCCCCCTTTTATGAGATATTTAATCACGTACCTATATTTACAATTAGAATTAAAAATATGCCAACAGTGACCTTCTGTAGTTGATGAACTTGATATCTTCACAATAATTAAGAAAAAGACAGCACAAGTGACATCTGCCATATGCTATGTCTTTCTAAAGCCGTCCCTTTCCAAGTTCCACTCCACAGCACTAACACACGCGCGCGCGCGCGCGCGAGAGAGAGAGAGAGAGAGAGAGAGAGAGAGATTGTTGACAACAAAAGTAGCTTCGAAACATGGTGAAAGAAAACTGGTAATAGCATCTTGTGATTTTTCAGTTATTTAAGCAGAAAAGAGCCTATAAAATCCGGGAAATACAAAAGAAAACAGACAGAGCAAATGGGTACCTTAAAACATCACACTCAAATCTAGTCCATGAAAAAAAAAAAAGAAAACTCAAATCTATGGTCCGAAAAGAGAGGGGAATTAAAGAGGTAAAAGGGAGACTTAAAGAGGAAATCATCACCATCTGTTTTTGGGGGGCTTCACTTTGTATATCCTCACAATCCAGTTTGATGTTGTGAATGCTTCTTCCAAGTACTCTAGCTTTATGTCTTTGTTCCCAATCTCAACGCCCCGTGCTCGGTCGTAACTGTTATTACAGCAACGAAAAAAGACAATGAAATATATGTATGTGGCTTTCTCCTACATAAGATATATTGGAAAACATATGGCTTTGTCCAAGAAAAAAGAGAGCACATATTTTGCAACGGTTTACGGGCATCATAACGCCGAAGAAATCTATAAGATATGTGATTGATGATTTCAGCTTCAAGGCGAAATTGAACGATCAACTTACCCAGGGGGTTTTCCGTATTCAGTGGTCACCTCACCAAACCGATAATAACAAAGCTTGTACCTGATAAAGACAATATTATCATTAATAGTCAATCTTATTACACTAAAACAGGAGATATAATATAAATTCAATGGATGTTAAATGAATGAATGATGAAAAGATGATATTCTTACATTAGACAGTTCAACATCTTTGGAGCTGCACCCTTGTCGACACGATATTCGCCATTAACGAGGTAATCAGGTTCCTTAATGACAGGAAAAACTCCCCCACCAATCCTTACCATCCATAAAAACCTAGCACACAAAGGCCCTTCAATGAATCTCATCAAGTAAATAATTCCGATACTTACAATATCCATCTTGGATCAAATTTAGAAATTGAGCCCGTATTAACAAGCATATACACTTAGCATAAGCCATCAAATTTTTCCATAATTTAACAAATTAATTAGAGTATTTTCATCTTTTCTTACTTGTTGATGTCATCAGAAGAGTAACCAGTGACCCCACCGAACACCACCAACACGTAGTCCACATCCAGGGACCTCATAATCTCGTACGCTTCATCCTCGTAAGAAGACATGGCACGCCCAACGGTGGCAATGTGCGTGTTGTTCCACGTGTTGTTGTCGACGATCACCGTTCTGTTTCCCATGGCGGTTATCTGATAACCGTAATCCCACCAAGACATCACCTTGGCATCTTGTGGAGTGTTTTGCCTCAGCCAAAAATAGGCCTCGCGATAGTCGTCGAATATAACCCGGTTCCCGTGCGCGCCCCTCGCGGCTAACACGATCGACGGGGACGAGTAGGCCTCCGACGTGACCCATGTGCAGTGGATCGCGTATCTGCTGAATAAGTAGAACGCGCCGAAAAGCAAGGCAATAGCAACGTTTTTCCCGAACGGTAGAGAATTATCCACGGAACCCTGAGGAAAATAAAATCGAGGCTCAGTTGGAAACTGTTATTATAGAGTTACAGCTAAATTGACAACCATGATGAAATATTTGCTGCAATTTATAGGGTTGTCAAGTTGGTATATACAACAAATAAACTGGATAAAACCTAAAATGGTCCCTGATGTTTACCCTATGAACCAATTTAGTCCCTGATGTTGTTGAAAATGAACTAAATTAGCCCTCCGTCAATGAGTCCATCAATTTAGACGGAAAATGACACGTGTCAGCACGCGTCATTTAGGGAGAAAAGTCATTGGCTCATTAGGTGCTCACATTTTCCGCCTAAATTGACGGTCTCATTAATAGAAGGACCAATTTGGTTCACTTTCAACAACATCGAGGACTAAATTGATCCCGAAACTATCAGGGACTAAATTGGTCATAGGGTAAACATCGGGGACCAATTAACGTATTCTCCCCCCCATAAACAAACACACCCAAAATATATTGCCCCTTCGGTAAAATCCATCATGATGTTGAGAAAGCAGAACTTGCATTTTCATCCATAGATCATTTTATGGAACAACAAGAGAGTATAACATTCTTTATCAGATTTGGAAGTTGAGAAAGAAAATGATGTGAATTGTGATCCAGAAAAAGTTGAGCACCGAATCTCACCTTTGATGAAGCTTTGCCACTGCTTGTTCCTTTACCCGATCCAACGGTAGCAGGTTTGCTTTTGGCCCTCACGAGCTGAGTCAGATTCTTAACGGTGGCGGAGACTGCAATGGCACTAATAAGACACACAGCAGGTGTAGCAACAAGAATCAAACGCACCATGACTCCAGCAAAGTACATGCTAGTGAGACCGTACATCACTATGAATATGGTGGCATCTGAAAGGCGTTTGAAGCAGAAATAGAGACCAGCAGGGAACAATATCAGAAGTATATGGAAATCAAACATGAACGAAGACCACGCCGTTGGCTGGTGCTCGGAGACCGATGCAATTATCGGGATGTGATCTTTTGCATAAGTGGGATCGAGCAGAGAGTAAAATCGACCGGTCCATGGAGAAATATATCCCGAGGCAGTTCCAACACCGAGAGCTATTGCACCCAAGACCACTGCAGTGGTCACTGTGATCCTCAAGAAAGTGTGGAACTTTTTTGGATCATCTAGCAAGTATTTGACCCAATCTAGGAAGTAAAAGACCTGCAATGAGAAGGGAATTGGTGTAATAAAATAGTTGCAGGCCCAGATTTTGATATTTGAAACGTAAGTTCGCTACTAATTAGGAGAAATCTGAATAGGAAAAATAACACAGAGCGATTCGAAGTGTTGGGGAACTTTCAGATAAACACATCTCATATGACATATTCACGTTTATCTATATTTATTATCTCAAAAAGAGATCCTGATGAAAAAAAATAAAATTATTTACGAATTATTAGACTGACTCTTTTAATCCCAGGAAAAAGAAAGCATACCTGCATCAAGAAAAACACCCCCATTGCAGCCATGTGCTCTCCGGATTGCACGTGCTGGAATCCGACGAAGCGTATTTGCATGGCCAGTAACATTCCCAGCACGTACATACAATTATAAGCTACATATAACCTCATTGAGTATCTCCCAGTAATCAACAGAACCATCACATAGAGAGGGACAAGGTTAATAATGAATACATAGCCTCCCCAAGCTGAAACCATATAGAAATACCCAAAAGCAGAGGCCAGAGCCCAGGCAAGAGAGCCCGTGTTGACAGCCTTGACAAATAAATAGAAAGTAAGCAGCAAGGCAAAAATAGCAACCCCCTCATTGTCGTACGAGCCCGCCACCGACCTCGAGATGTAACCAGGGCAAATAGCAATTAATGCAGCAGCAACGAGTCCCGCGCCCGAATCCCATAATTCTTTGCCAAAGAAGTACGCAACGAGTGTAGTATTGGAGGCAAAAAACGGTGCAGTGAGAACACAAACTTCACGGATGTGAACCATGAACCTGCACACGAGAGTATAACATTGAATTTCAATATTTTTGTAAGCCCCGATGAAGTAGTAACTAAGTTTATGGCAATTTTGATAATATATAGCTGAAAGTGAAGAATAGGAAAGATAAAAAAAAGTATAAAGTTCAAAAAGCAACAGGCACCACATCCAGGAATCAAATCACAGCTACCAAACCTAAATGCACAATCTTTTGACGTCACCGCATTCGGAAAATTCCCCTTGGAACTATAAACACAAACACATCCTGAAAAATGAAACAACAGACGCAGGAGTCGAAAAAAGAGCAACCAAGAACCTGAGGAAACGAAGCGTGTAGTAAATGAAAGCAGCGGTGACCATAAGCCCAGGATAAAGCGTCCCACCGATGATCCTACCAAGCGGATACCAACTCTCGGAGTCGAACCAATTCCAAAATTCGTAAAACCCATTCTGCGTCAGATACTGCGTGACTCTGTAGTTGAAGTACGGATCAAATTCGTGGATCATGCTCTCGTATCGCAGCACGCTGAACAGGCGCGTGATGAAGGCGAGCACGTACACCAAACCCAGGATAGTCACTCGGATCAAAAGCTCCTGCTGCTTCGTTTTCAGCCTCAGGGTCTTGAGCAAAGAGCCGATTCCCGCAGACGTCATCAGATCTGGCGTGGGTTTCCCCGATTTCGACGATGCAGCCCTTTTCTGGATTTGATTTGACCGATAATCGAATCGGATCCGATTGGAGAACCAGGGATTGTTCGAAATTGTATCGTGGAGATGATTTAGCTGATTACGCGAAGGGAATTAACAATCATTTCGTGTAGAATTCCATTTTGCTGCCTAAAGGTGATTTTTCGCTCGTTAAACCCTACTGGAGCTGGTGAGCTGAGTCCGAGTGTGTTGTCCGCTCTTCTGTATTTAGCACTATTTTCCGATGAAGCTGAAGAGAAAATTACACTTTCGGCCCCACAGCGTAAAGATAATATGTAACTAGTGCTACATTTACTGAAATGTACAACATAACCTCGTCGGCGTTTATTTCCTTTTTTATTTTCTTTTTTCTTTTCTCTTTAGATTAACAGTTGTTGAGCAAAATATGATGCAAAATTCTTATATAATATACAATTTGTAAATCAATGGGCCCTCGTTTGGCTGGTGTAATTGAACTTTCGTAAGCATCTATGCAGCAGTAATTTGGGTTGTGCATGACGCCTCAAATCAAAAATTGAATGAAAAGATTCAATCAAAATCGACTCGATCGAATAAACAATTGCAGCCTCGTAACGACCTGGGGGCTGTATTTGTAAGTACATAAAAGTTAGGGACCCAATTGCACTAATGGAAACAGTGCTAACTACTTGAAAGTTGAAAGCTTTTATTACTTGGGCATATGGATGACACAACGCAAACACTTTCCTTCCCTCATCAGCTCAAACGCCCTATTTATGTCTTCAAACATGAGATTATGTGTAATGTAGGCATCCACCTCAATTTCCTGCAAACCATCATAGAATAGCAGAGCCTTCAACTATTACCAGACATAAATTTATTCTATGTAATAATCTAATGAATTCTAAGCCTCTTGTTAGGTGTTTACCTTCTTCATATACATGTCCACTAATGCAGGAATGTCTGATTTCGGCCTCCAGCCACCGAAAAGGGACCCCTTCAGTGTCCTTCCGGTAAGAAACAGCCCGTAATGAGACGAAATCTCCGGGTTTTCTTTGGGCACACCAAGCGTCACTGTCAATCCCCATCCCTGGTCATACATTAGACTTAAGCCTGAAGGGAGTGTATCATATTTTTATATTTTTTATATAATTAATTTCCACGTCTAGCCTGATTTCTTTCTTAACTAGCATGAGACGTGGAATTTTCATTCAAATGGGTGGTTACTGAGGATTCACACCCAAGACCTTTAGGCCTAGGCTCTGATACCATGTTGAAGGGACAATTGTGCATCATATTTTAAATGTATGTATTTAATTTCCAACGACTCGTATCTTCTAGCAACATATGAAACCTAATTTCTTAGTACTTACGGGGCAACACGATTGTAGAGCTGTGTTGACGGTTCGGGTATCTCCGACGCACTCGAATGCGTAGTCTGCTCCGCCGTCGGTCATTTCGTTTATCACCTGAAAAAAAAAAAGATTAAATGAACCAGCTTTTTTCTTTAAAAGAACATCATTGTTACATAAGAGGCTTACAAAAAAAAAAAAAAAAAAAACCTGTTGAATCGGTTGATCGAAGTCGGCCGGGTTCAGAAAATCCGTGACTCCAAAAGCCTTTGCTGAATCATTACGAAACCATGATTCCGAATCTTTAGGGTTGTGCTCGAGACGACGATAAAGGGATATTTAAAGTACCTTTTTCGCACTTTTCTGGATTTGTGTCGACGCCGATTATTCTCGAAGCTCCCTTCGATTTAGAACCTTGTGCAATCTATTAAAAGACAACAAACATAAGAGCTCATAAACCAAGAAAAATTTGATCTTGATGATAAGTGTTAAAAGGTTTGCATTCTTACAGAAAGTCCAACGGTTCCCAGACCGAAGATGACAACATTCGATCCTTCTGCGATGTCTGCAACCTTCCAAGCTGCTCCTAAACCTATCCACGAGGTAGATACACATTGTGCCTTGGAATCACTTCACAGACAAATTGAATGCAACGATCCGGAAGAAAACTCAAAATGGTCCCCAATGTTTACCATGTGGACCAATTTAGGCCACAATGTTTCGTCAGACCCAATTTAGTCCCATATGTTGTCGATTTTGGACCAATTTAGAATATCATCACGATTAACATCAAAATTAACGAGAATCTCCTAAAGCTCACTAAGTCATGTCTGGATTGACAACTTGAAAGGTTTTTGAAATTAGGCACGAAACTGAAAATATCTCCTATAAAATTCAAACGTGAGCTCTAGTGTTTGTGGGTTATTTTCGCGCAATAATTTCAGTAACCCTTTCAATTTATCGATGTAGACATGATTTAGTGAGTTTTTAATTAATAGCCCACGTGTGGGGCACGTGCAACCCGTTAAAAAGTGACGCGACGAAAGAACCAAATTGGTCCAAAATCGACAACATCAAGGACAAAATTGGTTTATGTGAAACATCATGAGTAAATTGTTCCACAGGGTAAACGGGACCATTTTTGAATTTTCTCCCTAATAATCTCAATCTCAATCATGAACAAGAAACTTGGTTTATGCACAACTAGCAAAAATTTAAGAGAAACCTGCAGCAACTCCACAACTTAGAAGGCATATCTTCTCCAAAGGGGCCTCGGGGCTAATCTTCACCGCACATCCGGCGTTCACGATCGTGTACTCGCTGAAGCTCGAAACCGCGCAGTAGTGAAACACGGGCTTCCCGTTTACGGAGTAGCGGGTCTTCTTGTCGATGTGCATCAGGCCTTGGCGTTCCAAGCCGAGCACTTGGCAGACGTTGCTCTTACCCGAGACGCAATGCTTGCATCTCTTACATTCTCCGGTGAACAATGTAAGAACGTGGTCGCCGGCCTCGAACTCGGTTACGCCTTCGCCCACGCTCTCAACGATTCTGAGAAATCGCGAAAATGTGTAAGATCAGATGAAGTGCTCATCTTTGATGTATTGGGAAAAAAAAAAAGTATTTATTTTACGGCTTAATTCCTTAATATTTGAGGGAGCGGCATTTTGGGGACACTACGTTAAGGGATGGTAATTTTAGCACAAGATCACAAAAAAGTTTCGAAATTAAAGCTATTAGAGGACAATTAATGTTGAAAACTTAATTTAAGCCTGAAATTACAACACGTGCGCCACACGTGACAGTTAGTTTGTGGTTCAAATCAGCATATGCGACGAATCGAAGCGATTTGAGGAGAATTAACGCCGAAAATCTTTTTTCAGCTTGAAATTAACACAGGAAAGGGGTACGTGACAATTAAATTGGGGGGAAATCTCACGTGGTATTGGCCGGTACAAAATAGTATGGCCGACGTTAGGTAGGATTTCCTTCCATTTAATTGTTAAGCACGACTCATGTGTATTAATCCCGGATTGAAACTACATTTTCATTTCAGTGTTAATTATCCTCAAATTGCTTCATTTTAGAAACTTATCTTAAAATTGTCACTCGTTAATTCCTTAAAAACACCACTCCCTCGAATATACAAGATTGAAATAAATAATTAAGCATTATTAGGGAAAAGTGAAGCGGGTGACTGACCCTGATGCTTCGTGCCCGAATATTCGAGGAAATAACCGTGGTTGAGCCTGCAAGAGAGCAAAATACTCGAACATCATCTATGATTCATCGCTGATTCGTTCTTGGAATCGTGGTAAAAAGAATGTGAAAAGGTGCTCGATCTTTGACCTGAGAGAGCCAGGCGGTGACGTCACTCCGGCAGAGGGAAGTAGAGACAACTTTGATTCGAATCTCCGTCGGTTGAGGCGGAGCTAACTCCACTTCTTCTATCACCAGCGGTTGTCCCGCTTCGTACGCCACGGCGGCTCTGCACCGTATGATACCTCCGACACTATTTCCGGCCGACATTGACATATAATAAAATTAAAAGTAGTAATTGATTCACCAACTCCCAGCTGCTTCTTTTATGTTCTCTCTCGATTTGTTGATGTTGCCACGGTGGTACCTAATTTTTCCTTCTATTTCTTTTACAATTATTATATGAAAAAAGTATTTTTAATTTATATATTATAATTTTATAATTGGGAATAACAAAAGAAAAGAGAGTGCCTTTTCCCTTCGCTACACTGAGCTGAGCATCAAGAAATGGTGTTTTCTTGTTCTCTCATCACACACTGTACTCCTTTATCCTCACCTGTTACTGTCCCCATTTTTACAAACAGCAATAGCATTGCTTCAGCAACTCAATCAATTTTAACTCCGTTGCTGAAATCAGTGAGCTTCCCTACCAAGCGAAAAATTCGCGCGAGGGGTGAAGTTTCTTGCAAATTGGGACCAAGTTTCGAACTTTCGGCATCTCCGTCACCAAATAGAAACTGGTTCGACGCGGAGGCTAATGCTCCTAAAGAATACGAGGACGATGATGAGTTCATAGTGGTGAATTTCTATCACTTTGCGTTTGTTAAGGACCCTCACGAGGAGGTCGCAAAGCACCTCTCTTTCATGCAGGTGGGTCTCGTTTTTCATGTAATAGCTTCCATTTTTTTTTTGTCTGCCCAGTTTCGTTAACTC
Source organism: Linderniella brevidens (assembly GCA_004919715.1). Lineage (NCBI taxonomy): Eukaryota > Viridiplantae > Streptophyta > Magnoliopsida > Lamiales > Linderniaceae > Linderniella > Linderniella brevidens. The sequence goes on from SWDC01000146.1 coordinate 2,314,341, forward strand.
GTGATAATATTGAATGGATTTAGAGACATTGAGAGGTTCATTTTTGGTGTTATATCCATTGATTTGTCTCCTTCAGAATGAGATTGCCTTTTTTTCCTTAACATCTGATAGCATTTTCCGTTGATCTCCTTGCAGGGCCGTGATATCCATGGCCGCATATACTTGAATGAGCAAGGGATAAATGCACAGGTATTTCTTTGTCATTTTCATCCTCTGCATTTCATATTCATCCTATGCATTTTACGAAATCTTTTTCACCTTTGTTTTCTTACTTTCATTGCACGGTACCGTGCAGTACAGT